>CM061266.1:40899166-42157500 GCA_030848825.1 Tadarida brasiliensis | reverse complement strand
CAAGGAAAAAATAGATCTGTATGCTACACTGAAAACTAGACAACTGGGCCCAGTGCTGATCAGTCACATGGAAGGAGCCGCCCCGGGTGATGCCAGCTAGAAAAGTAACTTTTTTGTTGACTGATGCTTCTAATGTTGGATTTTCTTTCAACGGGAGACAGAGCACAGACACTAAAACTGTGCAATTTGGTACAATTATATTCTCCCCCCTCTCTTTCTACCCTCCCCGCCAATAGATTTAATGAAGGACTTTGAGGTACAATTCCTCGATGATAAATAGTCTCTCTCTGCCCAGAATGTTTATTAGACTGACAGCAGAATGCACTCTTCTCGCTTTTTCCCTTCGCCACTTATGACTCAGATGAATTTTAATAGGAGCAAAAAGCTTTTATTTGCACTGTAATTTCACTTAAGGATCATATCCTTCAGAAACTGGCAGACACTTGTATGTCTTGATTGCAAAACACACTCAAGAGTAAAGAAACATGCAAAAGATGTTATTATTCAACCTGTCACAGTGCCGTAAATCTGCTCTGAACTTAGGCCATCAAAGCCCTTCCTTGGAGCCTTCCCCCCACCCCTCTAGATGGGCCCGTTAAGAGCACACTTAGAGATTTCCGCAGGCCCTGCACCGAATTAAAAGGTGAATTCTCTTTCGCTTTTGCATCCCTGCCATCACGATGCCCACAGGAGGCTTTGAGTTACAGCAGCTTTTCTGAACAAAGTGGGGCTGCATCTGTCTCCCCAGGGGAAATGCGATCTGGTAGGAATCCAGAAATCTTCAGGTGGTCGTTCCTACTTCCCCGACGAACACTTCCTCAAACCATTTTATCTTGTTTCTGTTTGGATAGACCAAACGGAGGCTGGTGTATTTATTCACAGAGATCCAAGATTTTTCCTGTCGGGCAGAAATTCTCTTCACTAGGAATGTCCTGTTTGAACTGCTTTTCGTGGACCCCTAATTGTTTGAGAGGCACCTACAAAAGGTGCCATTAAAGTACTTGGTTGTGCATATCATTTTCTTTCAGTGATTTTAAACTCTTCATATATTGTCCCTTAATATAGAGGATATTCTTACAAGATTTCATCTGTATCTGCCCTAAACCATCTTGTTACAGAAAGACTGCATAATGCTGTGCCTAAAAAGAAAAGCTAACATTTTCAGTCGTGAATATAACCTTTTATGTCACTGGAAAATTATTGAATTTTAAATATTGTTTTGCCCAAAATGATCACTGAAACCCTTTGTCTTAAGTTATTGATACATAGTAGAGCAGTTCTCTCGAGGGGAGTGGGAGGTTAGCGACAGCGATCTGCTGCCATCTACTGGTGCAAGGTCACAGTCACCCTTTCTTCCTTTGGCTGACCTAGCTCACGGAATTGGTGTTAACTGGGATAAGTTTTGTAAGCAGTGAAGGGAAAACAAAGAAAATTCTCATTGTTTTCTTTATAAAGTTTTCAGATGTCTTTCTTCATGATACAGGATGATGACTATCGTTAATTAATTACTGGAGAAGTTCTTATTTCAAGACATCTCTTAACTGGCTCATAACCTAGGCCAGGAAAAATTTAATTTATAAATTTATTAAGTTATGTACAATAATTAAAAACCATGTGACTTCAAAGGTGTTATAATTTAAATGTAAAAGGAAAAAACTGATTTTGAATGAATGCTACTTTGAGGAAAAGTTGATCATTTAAACTTGTTTTTGGTGTTTTTCTTTAAGTACAAGGTGCGTATCTTAACCAAACTCGCCGCAGAATTGAACAAATTTATGCTGGAAAAAGTGGCTGAGGATACAAGCAGTATTCTTCGCTCCCCAATGCCTGGCGTGGTGGTGGCAGTCTCTGTCAAGCCTGGGGACATGGTAAGGAGCATGCCTGTCTGTGGCTGGGGGGCAAACGGAAGCATGATCATATCCTGGTTCAGGTCTTTTCCTGAGTCCTACTACCCCCACGAAACAGCAAAGTAGCTTTCATGCATTTTTTGTCCAACTGTTTCACATTTGATTAGGTTAGTAACAATCTCTGAGTGCTCTCCCTTGAAATGATCTGGAGCTGGAACAGAGATAAGGCCTGATTCATTCTGTTATTTGGCAAATTTGGAGTTTCAGGAAGTATTTTATTTAAAATTTCTATCTACTCTCTTAGCTCTCTGTGCTTTAAGCACCCTTGAAGAACTCAGCAAAAAATAACCCTCTGATGGGGAACTTTTTGCATAATTTTTGGAATAAAAGGGAAATTGATTCTGTAATCTGTATAGTGCCAGAGCACTTCCATAACTTGATAAGTAAAATTTAGGATCAGAGTTCTAAGTTTTTCATCTTGACTTTGTGACATTAAGGCACAAATCAAAGCTATTTGGTATTTCCTCACATGTTCAGTCTCATGATAATGTGCTGTGGACAAACTGGTAGTATACATGCATTTTCTTAGAGCATGGTTAGAAATCTCTATTTATTAGCAGCAAAAGTAAAAAGAAAACAAAGATTCAACCAGAAGGTTTCTAGGGGGCATGTAAGTACTTGCATTTTTATTTATGTGCCAGAAAATAATGGCCAAACATGATAGTCTTTAATGAATGAGATGGTAATTCCATTTTGTATCTCAGTTAAGTCATAGGAGTTTATATATTTTCCTGTAAAGATTACATTAAAACTGCTTCTGTATTTATTAACATAAATAAAACAACATTGAGGAAAAACTCACGTAGCTGTCATTGGATTCTAGAAAAGTATTTACAATAAATGAATATTAAGAGAAATCCGTTTCAGTTATTTAAATGATTAGCTCTGAAATTGACATATGAAGTTGGAAAACTGACTTAATTGTTTTACCTGGTGATAAAGAAATGGAACTACCAGCTTTTTAAGAAAATTATAAAAGAGGCTAAGGAGCTATGAATTGTTACATTTATTTAGAAAGCACTGGCATTCTTGGAAGAAAACACTCATTATGAGTGTCTAGCACCCAAGTGTCAAGGTTTGGGAGAGACGATACTTAAAAATTATATATATGTGATGAATATGGGGGAGGGCTTGCCTTGTATTTCTTCATTCTGAAGGATTAGGGTCATAAGGAGATAGTCCCTTAGTCTTGACAGTAAGCATGTATACACTCATGCTAACCATCAGAGCAGTTAGTTGAATCTTCTAGTGACTACAAGTGTAGGCTGATAAACAATGTGAGGGGGTTATTTTGTTTTTGTTTTGTTTTCCTTCTTAGGCTTTTTTTGAAAGCCACATGGGCTGTATACTGCCATCCTGAGCTTGTCAGTCCTAACTGTGTGGCTTTAATTATAAAATCACATTTGCACTTTAGAAAAAATGTTTAACGGCAATCCTTACTTTTCTAACACCTGAGTCAAAACCTGAGCGGTGAAAGGGAGGAGGGAGGAGGGAGGAAGAGGCAGCTCCTGCTGAGAGCATGGAGGGAGGAGGGTCAGGCTGCAGCCCTGCTCCTCCATTTGCACCAGCTCTCTGCTGTGGCTGCTCTGGAGGCAGAGAACCGGGAGCGTGCAGCCTCCTTGTTCCAACAACTGCTTTCTCCTCTCTGGCTCCTCCATACCGGAGGGTTAGCCTTCATACTTTCCATGTCCTGGTTAATATGTAATGTGGGGAAGCAAGGCATTTAGTAAAATGGAACAATGTGGTATTAGTCCTTGGTTCATCGGGGTAGCTCAGATATTGAAACCACCACCAGTAATTAAATGTGGGTATTCAAGAATGGTTTAATTTGAGAACTAACTGGAGCCTCTATTTTATGTATTCCTTTAAAGTCAGAGGACATGGCTGGGGGGTGTGCACCCTGGTGAATTGGCTCCTGGTGTCTGTGTCCTTCACCTTCTATAAAGGCTCTTTGCACGCATGTGCCTGGGCTGGTCTAGGAGGGCAAATGCTTGCTTTTTATTCCTCTCTCCAGCTTCCAGTGCCACTTCTGGTCTTCACAGAACTTCCTTTTATATTCTGTGCCATTGTGTTTTGATAAAATAGTGTTATTATTTGTGAAAAATGTCCCAAACCGGCAATACCCAAACCAAATGCAGGGCCAGACATTTAGTTGTCAGCTCTTACAACAACTTGTATAGTTAAATCTGCTTCGTGTAATTAAAACACAAGAAACTTTCCTTGGACCAAAGGCACAGCACTTACTTGAGGCCACTCTAAGAAAAAAATACTTGTAACTTTTAAGTTTTGCGGTTTAAAATGATTGTAGCACTGCAGGACGTGTCGTGTCGTTCTCAACAGTAACAGTAGCTGAGCCAAGGCTCCGCTTTTACCAGGAGGAAGAGAATGGAATCGATCATCTCTTTGTGTTTTTAAGGAAAACAAGAACCTAAAAAACAACTCAGGGCCTACACGTGTTCTTTTTTCTTTGAAATGTTATTTTTTTGTAGTTTAAATTCCAGTTATCTGTAATTTTTATATTTAGCTGAAATAAAACTTGACAACTCTTAGAATGGTAAGCCTGGCAATAATGTGTTCCACAGAAGTGTCACATAAAATAATAAGCAACAACTCTGGTTTTGTGAAGTAAGCAATTTTAACAAAATTAGAAAACATCTCATGACAGAATGATTTGGGTGGCAGCTGAGAAGTAATAACTGCACTCAGAGAGCTGTGTGGGCAGGTCTTCTCCCCTCAGCACAGAAGCAGCATTTCACTCTAAGTGCTTTTATCGGGTTCAGACAGCAAAAGTTCCTAATACTCTTCAATGTCTGCTATATACTATTTAACATTAAATGTGGTAGTAAAATCTTTTTTAAATGATCACATAAATGATCACATAACAGCCTTTTTTACATTTTGGGAGGGGGTTCTAGTTAATAAACAGTAAAATGCATACAAGCAAACAAACCAATTAGAAACTAAGTAGAACTGGATCATTAAAGTCTGGAATCACAAATTTAATTCAGAACAAATGATAAAATGACTTTTATATGCCTCTTATGTGCCTTTTTTTATATGACTTCTGAAAATATTTTTAATGACTGATTTTCATTTCAGTTCGAAAAATAGCCATTTTTCTATACATGTAACACTATCATAAACGGGGGGCACTTCTATAATAAAAGTTAGCATTTTTACTAACTTGTTTTAATTATTATAACTTCTATCTTTATGATAGCTTTGAACAAAAATATTAAATATATATTCTTCCAGAATAACAGGTGAATACATTTTTTCCAGCATTAGACTTACAGCTGTTGAATTTTTTTGCACAATTTTCATTTGACTTTGAAGTATAAAATAAAATCATCATGAGCACATTTGTTTTGTTAGCCTTTTGATATCAATGAGGCAACCTAATGGGATATTTTAATATTGCATTTAATTAAGATATGTTCTAGTTATGTTTAAATTTTGTAGTCATCTTAGATTTGCATCAGAAATATTTATCTTATTTAATACATCCAAAATTAAGTGAGACATGAACCAGAAGTAGGCAGTCTACCCATCTATGTTTCTTTCTTTCTTAATTATTACTTTGTGAGATCAAGTAAAATAACAAATAGATTGACATTAAGTACCTGTTGCTGTTTTTCCTGCCACTGAGCCTGTCCAGTCTTAGTAAGACAGATTGGAGTATTTTGGAGGGGCCAAGATGAGGACGATGCGCTTTGTAGCAGAACTGACTTTCAACAGCAGGTAATTAGGTGTTTGGGATTGCTGTTCTCATAGACAGTGACTTAGTCCACATAAAAAGTGGTATACTACAAAGTGTACCAATGAAAACATAAAATTTGGAATCATTACTAGGAGTACCGCCCAGATTCCGCCCTGGATTTTTCCCTCCTTGCATGTGCTCCTTCAAGGGGAGGGCACCAAGCAGGTGCATGGGTGAGCAGGATGGTCACACCTCCCCTTGTCCCTAAACCATCTGCAATGGAACTTGCAGCTGATCTGGAGGAAACTGCTAATACATTTGGTGAGAGACCTTTGTTTTTCATTTCTTGAATAAGCAGGATTTGAAACCTCCTTTGCACTTAGGTATTCCAGACGAGGAGGGTTGACTTGGCCCCTCCTGACGTGTTTGTCTGGCAGTGACTTGTGTACCCCACGCAGCCCAGTCTCAATAATCGCATCTTTCCCTGGCAGAGGACCTGGCCTGGCTGTTTGATAGATTTTCCAGTTTTTGGATACCTTGATTTACAATCAAGAAATAATTGCAATAATTAAATTTACATATTTTATAGCAGTAGTTATTCAAGCAGTTTATTTGATAAGATGCCAGTTTTCCATCCAAACCTCAGATTGTATTCCAGAGCATGTATAGATTCATAATTCATTAATTAACATTTTAAACATCAGGGGTAGTTTTTGTTGGAGGTAACAATTTGAGAGTTTTTACAACTTAACTTAATTATCAATATAAGATAGAATATTTTTATAGATTAATCAATAAATTAAATATTATAGGAGAGTCTTTTGCAAAGTTGGCATTTGATTTACTTTTTCAAGGAATGACCTACTTGGGATTATAGGGGATGTATCTTTGTTTTAAACATTTTTGAAGATGACAATTCTCAACCTTACCAAGATTCAAAATACCTTTCTCACCCATTTGCAAAACAATAAAGTCAAATAATTTCTCCAGATCCTTTAAAACAGCACATTTCACAGAGGCAGTAGATCCAGACTGATTTCTTAAAGCTATTGTTACTGACATCAACTTGAACCAGTTCTCTTTGTGATTAGAGGCGTTGGCTCCAGTTTTGAGCTAACTTAAAGGGCAATATTTTTCTTCGTTTTAAGGAATTTTAAGAAAAACTGGACTTCTCTAATATTGGCCACAGCTCTGTACTCTTTCCCCAAGCCTTTCAGCTCCCTGCTTTGAGACCCACTGCACAATTCCAGCGGGCAGCTGCAGGAGGGACTGGTAGTGTGTGTGTGGTGGGGGGGGCGGGCACAGGCAGAGGTGCAGGCCTGCAGTCCCTCAGAGCCATCTGCCTTGGTTGAGTATGTTACTTCTTCTTGCTCATGGCCTCCTGAGGCAGGTGGCTGGTGCACAAACCCATTAAAGGAGGCCTTAGACTGAAGATAAGGGGTTTGGCGGCATTTCTGTCACCTGCCTTCTCTTCTTCTGTAATTTGATGATGGTTTGTTCCGTTATTGCTTAAATACTGCACAGTCTCCCGTGGCGTCTTCTCCCTCCCTCTTTACATGCAGACGTTGGGATGTGAATGCACAGTTCTTCTTCAGGAAGTATCGGGGATGTTTACCAGCCTATCTTACCAGCTCAGAAAGAGGAAGTTATTATAATCAGATTCTAGCAGTGCCTTTTAACCAAATCTGAGATGCCTTTTTCCTGTGGCTAACTGCGTCTTTCTTCAGATCTAAGGGCTTTAAAATGCACTGCATTCAGGCACCTGTGTTCTAAGTAGAACTGTCTTTAAAAATGTAATTGAAGGATTTTCACTTTTGTGGAGTCATCAGCAGGGTTGATATTGATCCATGCTTTCGGGGGGCCCAATGCAGCAGAAGGGGAGACTGAAGCGGGCCGGTAAGCCCTCCGAGCCTTCTGTCTAATTTGGCAGAAAAACACAGAATGTAGGACAACAAAAGAAGGCTCCTTTTTCCATAAAAATTCTTCCCCCAACCCACCCCTCTCCCCAAAAAGGGGACTTAATTTTTCAGCTGCACGCAGTGATTTGGTGCTCACTCTTGCATTGAAACAGTTGCTGTCTGAACAGGCAGGAAACAGTTTTCTTTTAATTGCTGAAATCATTCGGAAGTGCTTCATGCCCTGCTTCTATACAGCAGATGCTGTGCATTAATTGGCCTGCGTAGAAATGACCCAGGGTTCCTTGCAGCGGGCCCAGTTTTAGGCAGAGGGTTTAAATAGCTTATTTATTATTTTGTATAATCTGGCGTACATTATGTGCTCCTGCATGTGTCGTATTTCATGGTCTGCAGTTTCTAATGTCATGTGGGTTTCAAAACCTGTGTTTCTCTGGTAATGTACTAGCAGCAGGTAAGCTCAAAATACCATCCATCAGGAGCTAATTTTTTATCCAGATACTCCAATGACTGATGAACCTGTCTTTTGTATGAATGTTTAGCGCAGTAGAAAGCCATATGCCACTGGCACAGTTTCCTATGCATTCCTTACAGTTGCTAGAGAGTGGGCTTACGGGGGAAAACCCCTCACGCCATTTCTCTCCTCTTGCCTATATTTGATAACACCTTTAAAATCAGCCCAGGTTTTGGACGACAAAAGAGGGGAGGGGCCGTCTTAAAGGAAATCTGACCCTCATAATCATTTTCTTTATCAGAGATATGATTGCACACTCCTAATGGGGAACCTTGTTTTGTTACTCCCCGTCTGTTCAAAACAGACCTTAGCCCATTAGAAGGGCCTCCCTTGTGTGGGAAGACCACAGCTGTTACTGTAAATCTCATCCCGTCACTGTATCACCCCCATTTTGTGGCTCTGAAGGATGAAATTGAGAAATGGAATACTGTGCAGTCATCCTTTACATCTCCAATTTTAGGCCTTTGCCATCATTTTCATGCTTTTATTCCAAATCAAATAACATTAGTGAGCTACACCACCTCTGATGAATATCTGGTATCGAGCACAGCTTTCAGGTCTGTACTTTTGGAGGCTTCCGTTTGTGTTTTGTGGACGTCTTTCCCCCCGTTTTCTCCTCTCTCTCTTCCTGCATGGCCTTTGAGCTTTCTTCCTGCGTCTGCAGACTGAATGATACAAGTTGCTGAATGTGTCCCAGTCTTAGCATGTTTCCCAAGAGCGACGTGTGCAGCAGAAGGTTGTGTCTTTTCATCTTTGGGGAAGAAGTGAAAGGAACTTGGTAGAAGGCTATTGGGGGCTTTAATTGAAGATAAAAGTCTCTGGGGAAAGAGTCCTCTGAAAATAAATGGAACTTGATAGATTTCCATATCATTTATAACTTCCCTTAATTACACTTGGAAGACTTGCCAGTAAAACTGGAAAATTGGCAGCCTATATCCATTAGAGTCATTTTGCCGACCATGGCAAGCAGCTGGCTTTACTGGATTTTATTTCCCATCACTCACAATTAATCATCAGCTGGAGATGTCTGAACCTCCTCAGCACAGAGCAGCACTGGGCGGCATTCGGGCTCCCAAACATGCTGAAATCTGCTGAGTAAATGGGCCGAGTTTTCTCTCCAGCTTACTCATTTTGGGGCAAGGCCGGCACCCCGCTTAATGACTGTGCTCTGATAATCGGATGCGAATGTGAACCTTGACCTCATGTCAAAGGAGAGGACGCAATAAGCCGGATGAAAGATATAGGATTCAGGCCTCCAAACTTTACAGCAATTAGACAGGGAGCGGAGAAGTACATCAGGCTGACTAGGTTTATCGAAAAGACTTGCGGGGCTTGTGACCATTTTGTAAGCCCAGCATTGGAGACATCCTGTCACAATCAGTAAGTCTTTATCAGATGATTCACAAAAGTGTTAGAGAAGTGTGCGCACACAGCTCCTTCAGGAGCAGGGCCCTCACATGGGAGCTGTCGGTGGAAACGCAACGTGTAAGCGCCCTCTGTGCTCACTCATTAAATGCCTGGCCTTTCCGAGCACACGGGGAGACCCAGAAGGTATGCCGCTACCTTCCCGAGCTGGGGGAGGGCAGGGAAGCGGCATCTCTGGACGAGGAGGCGTCCACGTTGTTGAGGTGAGAGGCCTGTGTAACGCCACCTCGGTATTGCTGGGTCTGACCCCTCGTTACAGCCCCGCCTGCATTCACCATCGAATGGTTTGTACTGCGTGTGCTTCCCTGACTTGGATTCTTGAGGAGTGAAATAACGAATTGAGATCAAGTTCATGTGTGCAGGTATAAAATTATTCTACTGCCCGAAACAGAGCTCACTATTTTGTGGGGTAAAGAAACAACTTCCGAGGGTTCTTTCTCTTTTAGGGACAAATGAATGAAAACAGACTACAAAGCAGATTGCTGTACGTGAATAGAGAGAGATGACTTACTTAAATTTCCATTGACAGCTGAATAGTATAAATAGCGACCAGCAGACACGAGGGAGGGAAAACTGGAGTGGAGAGGAAGCTGCGGGTTGGGTTCTGCAGTCAGCGCAGTGCTGCGGGGCGGCCGGGGGAGCAGTCACGTCCGATCCAGAGGCACCTTCCCTGAAGTCCTTGTAATCAAATCAGCAATCATACAAATCAAAAGAAGGGCTATTGCAAATTTGGGACTTTTCCGCCTCTCCTGATTACCTCTGGCTGAATCAGAGGTTTCGTTTTTCCGATTCACAGTTGGGGACCTACCACTTGCAGTTGCCTGTGTGTATGTCACCTCTTCGAAAATCAGCCATGGCACAAGCACCCAGGGCCAGCTAAGAAAGACTATTAGTGGGCCCCATAAACTTATCTGTCTCCACTACCCCCAGGCTTGATCAGGCCCTGATCTAACCTCCAGTGTGGCCGGTTGAACCTGGCCTGGGACTGTGGCCCAGGCCCAGCTGTCCTTCCAGAGTCTCCTGAGCATGGTTGTTGAGTTGGCCTAGGCCCCCTTGGGGTGACCATTGGAAATCTTGTTCACTTCTTTTTCATATTTGCATTAACTGTGAATTTGCTTACTTGATATTCCCATAAAGAAGCAGTGAAGGGCGTTCTGGCCAACAGATGCCAAGCAGTGGGCTGAGCCACTGCAGAGGGCAAGGTTGTGCCCACCTAAGATTAGCCCACAGGGCCCAGGATGGGGAGACGGGGCCGAGCTAGCCAGCCGAGAAAGCCTGGCTGGGGGAGCGTGGGAGCAGGTACTCACAGGCCCCATGCTAGGGGGGTTTCCTGTCCATCTCTGAAGGAAAGAGCTACCAGAGCCCCAAGGTGGAGAGCTGACTGCTAATTTTTGGATGGAATTCCCATTGTTGAATTTCAGATCCATTTCCCAGAAAGCCACCCCAGCCGTGTTGCTGGAATGCCTAGTCCTTGGGTTGGGGTGCTGTTTCCTGAGGTCAGCTCTGGCTCTCAGCCTCTGTCTCAGAAACCTTGGTCTGAGTCCACCAGGGTTTTGGGTGTAGAGCTAACTGGCAGGTGCTCTCTGGGGGAACTTGCCCTTCTCCGTCTTACCTGATCCTTGCCGGCCTTTGAGGAAAGAAAAAAAGGCTCCGAAATGACAACTTGAGGGAGCAGCTGTTGACACCTGACTGGGGCATCTGCACTGTCTTTGAGCTGCCCTCACTTCTCTCCCTCTGCGCTTTGAAGAACAGTACGTGTGAAAGAATAGCCCTCTTGAGTGGATTCTTCGCGCTCATGGAACACAGGTGCCAGGTGGGAAAGAATGAACAAGGGCATCGAGCACAGTGCTTCCAGCCCAGCTCTGCGGCACTGTCTCTCCTCCGTGCCAGCACCGGAGCCTTGGCGGCCCCTCGCTTCCTATGTTTCTGTGCCAGGAAAAGGCAGCCCACCACCTGATCAGCGGAGGAAAGGAATGCACAGGGCTCAGGCAGTCCCACTGCCAGCAAGACAGCTTGTGCCCCACAGGGGGCCGGGAGGGGCCTGGAGATCATCTGGGGATTTCAGGAAAGAACGTTCTCCAGGCACTTCTGTGACACTGGACAGGCACAGCCGAAGTGGTGTGAGTGTCCAGGAGCCCCACACCAGATGCCCACCAGGACCCCACATAGCCAGTTGCCCTAGGAAATTCGACTCTTCCATTTCAAAGACTGGGTGGCCCTTTTTCATAAAGATAGGAGAAAAATCCAGCCAAGCTCATTGGTGCCTACCCATCAAAGGCGGAGAAAAAATAATTAGAGTGGCTTTTAGTCACAGATGAATCCTGGGTGGAAGACTCAGGTTTAACCAGGGGGTTGAACAGCTCCTCCTGGATTTCCCTCATAACAACAGGCAAACACGTCAGAACGCAAGCCTGAGCCCCTTGAGCCTATGCCTGTGGGAGCTCTCAAACGGGGGCAGCCCGAGAAATCCCCTGCACTGGAAGGTTTGGGACAGCGGTCTCCAGGGCCTGGGGTTTGGCTGTGGTTCCCAGCCCTTCGGGGCTGTAGAGAGAAACTCCATTTTTTGATAATAGCTTTACTGAGATAAAATTCACATATAGTTCATTCCTTTAAAGTGCGCACATGAGCCCTGGCCAGTTTGGCTCAGCGGTTAGAGCGTCGGCCTGCAGTCCAGAGAGACCCAGGTTCGGTTCCCGCTAAGGGCACGTACCTCGGTTGCAGTTTGTCCCCAGCCCCTGGTTGGGTCGTGGGGGAGGCAGCCACTCAATGTGTCCCTTTCACACCGATGTTTCTCTCTCTCTCTCTCCTCCTCTCTCTCCCTCCCACTGTATCTGAACAGAAAATGGAAAAATGTCCTCCGGTGAGGATAAAAAAAAAAAAAAAAAAAAAAAAGTGCGCACATGAGTGGTTTTAGTCTATTCACAGTTATGCAGCCATCACCACAGCCAATCTTAGAACATTGTCACAACCTCCCTCCCCCAAAGGAAGCTGTGTACCCATCCATCAGCAGTCACTCCCCTTTCTCCTCAGCCCTGGAGACCACGAATCTTCCTATCTGTAGAGATTTACCAATTCATTGCACGTAAGTGGAGAGCGTGCCTTTTGGCCACATCTCTGTGGCAAAGATTCAGATTCCCAGGGCACAGCCTTTCTCTGCTGTCCCCCAAAGTGAACCTGGGATTCAGAGTATTTATCAGATGTTGTTGCTACTGTCTGGATCAAATTTCAGCACATTTGACAAAGAATCTCTTAATGGCCTCACTCTTGAACATTGTTGTAAAATTAGAATGCTGATAAAACTTATATTTGTATTCATTTTCCAGGTATCAGAAGGTCAGGAAATATGTGTGATCGAAGCCATGAAAATGCAGAACAGTATGACAGCTGGGAAAACTGGCAAGGTATGTCCCCAAGTTCCCACCAGCCCGCACCTGCTCTGTGATAGGAAGCAGAACTTCCGCCTTTGAATCTTGGACAGTTAGGCCTGAAAGGGACCACAGGTGTGATCTCTTCCCACCTCCCACTCCTGCAGACGAGGACATTAAGATCAGGAGCTCTTTCCATCCTGTATTGGTGTGTCCCTGCCTGCTGGAGAGCAGGCCTTCCAAAAGAGTCTGTATAGCGTTCAGGTAGTCAAAGAACAATTGTTCTTCCCCTTAATGTCTTTCAAATTAAGGGGTCTTTAATTTTTAATGTTTACATCTGTCTTAGAGGCAGTTAGTTAACTGAGACTTAGGTGACACAGCAGGAAATGGTTTTAGAGATTGCAAAAATTAACGTCACTCTTCAAGATAATTTCCCCACAAAGAGAACAATTCGATTTTAGATCAAGAGGAGTGGAAAGCCCCCGTACAACACATGTGGGACTTAATGATTTAGGGAGAAAAAAGGAGATGATGTATTAGTACTGAAATTTATTAAGAGTAAAACTTCTTAAATGTATTTTCTCCTTGAAGAAAATAGAAAAGTCCTTTAAAGCAATAACTTCATTATCCTTTCTGTGACTAAAAGGACACCATTCATAGCAGAAGGATCCTTTTCCAAAGGACCATTTGGTTAGAAGTCTGGAGTGAGGCAGGGCAGGGTGGGGCGAAGACAGCAGCGTAGGCTGGCCATGCACTGCACTGTGGCCACACCTGGAAAGTGAGATCGAACCTAGGGGACAATGGTGCCCTGGCAGAGAGGTACTGTCAGCTCATGGTGAAATCTGCATCAGGGAAAGACAGCTTCCATCTGTCACCCCAAAAAGAAATGAAACTGATGCTCAGAGAACATGCTGAGGAGAACTCCAGTCCAGTCCCAGCTGGGAGAGCGGAGGCCAGGCTAGGGAGGGCTGCAGACAGCTGTGTCCTGTCTCCACGGGTTTGGAAGAGGAGAAAGGCATGATTTGTGGGGTTTAGAAATCCTGCTTTCTACAAGATTACTTTTTATAAGATGGACACGAAAACATTAGTTTCTCCTCTTGTAAAATTGTTATATATATTCCTTGAGATTAACAGTGACATTGCATTAGCATCATGAGATTTCCATCCGTGATGAGAACTTGGCCTCATTTTGGGGAATGCAGAATATGTCAGATGCACGTCAAGGGCGAGTGTTGCTGGACTGATACAATGCAAACATGGACTTGGTCACAGCTCCCTGAAGGAACGAGAGGCCTGTGTCTGTCCGTGTGTTTTACGTCCCCGTGGCCTGGGTGCCACAGTGCAGGCTCAGCTGCTCCCTGGTCATCTGCAGCTCAGAGATGCTTCAGGGTGTTGTTGGGCTCTGGGCAACTTTGTTCCGTGGCCTGACTCCTATTAGCTGGAATCTTTCTTGCTCATCCCATTTCCTCCTACCCCCCCAGCAGGGCGCACCAGGAATGGCCAGAGCCTCAGCCCAGAGGACCAGGCCTTGGGGAGCTGGGGGGGGGGGGGGGGGCTGGCGGTTCTTATCTAGGAGGGCCATTTTTCCTCCCAGAGAAAAGGTTCACAATGGAAACAGGTCCTCCACTCTAGTAATTGCAGCAGCATCACTAAAAGTACAGCCTATACAAACATCGGAGGTTTCAGATCATAAAAAGCAGCCACTTCAGTGCAAATAGCACCTGCTGAACATGCCTTTGAAGTAGTCATTGCACAGGTTCACATTGGTCTGCAAGAGCCTGGGCTGGAATTCAAGGGAAGAAGGCCCTTCTAGCCCTCTGGCTCACAGTGGAGCTGCAGGGGCAGGCCAGGGCACCGAACCTGCCGTCGCTGGCATTGTTCCTGTTTGCCACTTAAGTTCTAACCCACTGTTCATTTTCTCAGCCAAGCAAGAAACTCCAAGAAGTCAAATCACTATCTCATCCCCACTCCAACCCCCTACCCACTTATTTGAAATCTGAACACAGTTTGGGAACGCAAACCTGATTAAGATTGGGAGAAGCGAGTAGAATGAAAGGGCACAGTAGCAACACTGTGGGAGCTCAGTGCTGGTCGGGCATCACCCCACAAAGGCCCATTCGAGCAGCCACACCCTTCTGGGTATTCCATTTCCCTTCAGAAGGAAGTTTAGGGTCAGGCTAGGGAGTTTCTGCTGTTAGTTTGTACCTGTTTGGACTCTTGTATAATTGTTTTGTTTGGGTTATTTTTTTACACTAAACTAAGTATACCATTAACTCTCAGAGAACATTTCTACAACCTAAAACCACAGAGATTGGGAGGGCTGGGTGTTGAGAGCTTATCCAGGATCAACACTTCTGGGCCTTAGGATGCTGCCCAGACCCCTGTGTGCACCCAGTGCAAAGGTCAGCCAGCAGAAATTGCTTTGTGTCAGCAAGTTTTAGGACCAAGGACAGGAGAGCCAGGAGGGGAAGGTGGTGAGTCACTGCCCTGCATGAGGACGTCCCCGTGCATGAGGTCCCCTCTGACTGCGCCAGCCAAGTGTTCTACCTGTGTTCCAAAGCCTGCCAGGCCATCTCCTCACTTCCAGAAACGATGATGAGATCGCTACCTCCTGGTCTAGTTAATCATTCTTACCCCCTCCTTTTTTTTTTTTTTTTTTTTTTTAATTCAAGGTGAAATCGGTGCATTGTAAAGCTGGGGACACAGTTGGAGAAGGAGATCTGCTCGTGGAGCTGCAATGAAGTATTTATAGCCTTTCAGTAGTCACCCAGTTTAATTACCCATTTGTATTTTATTCTTTCACTCAATTTATTCAAGCATTTTGCAGGAACACCCCTGTGCAGCAGATTTTGCATGGTCATATTTATTCCACATATAGTCAAAACCAACATTCTGCCAAAAAAATCACCAATGGAAAATTTTATTGATATAAATACTTGTACATATGATTTGTACTTCTGCTGTGAGATTTCCTAGTGTCAAAGTTAAATCAATAAAACTGAGCATTTGTCTAAATATTACTTTGCCCTTTTTTTGAATGAAGACAATGTACATAAGAGGCATGGGCTGTGCCAGTAGACTTGAAATAATAGCACTTCATTGTGATCCTTTAAAAATTTTATATAAATCCCAGCTCTTTGCCATCAGTTTCATTAAAATAGCATTTGCCACCTTATAATCTGATTACCTACTCTCTGGCTGAGAATCTAACTCCTGTTTGTAGTTATTCATAACTTCTTAAGCCCATACAGCACAGGTGATGACTGGAAATCCCTCCTTTGTGGCTCTAATGGGTAAGTACTGGATCTGTTGGATCCCTGGGGGTGTCACCTTAAGGAGAAATGACTCATGGTCCCTCTTCCCCATCCCATGGGGCTCCCTCACCCCAACTGTAGTGGGTGGGGCTGCCACAAGCTCATCAGCTGATACCCATCCTTGCCTTTTTGTGTCTTTGTGAAGCAAGATTCCAATTAAGGAAGAAGGGATAAAAACAATGATCATGTTTTTGTGCCAGATGCAGTTAGTGGTCATAGTCTACCATTAAGCTGGAGAGAGAGCGAGCTCTCCCGGTGGAGAACGAGGTTACTGAGGACCAGCAGCTGCATTTCCATTCCGTTCTGAAATTCTTGGAATACGCTTCATACTTCGCTGGTAAGGAGGCAGAGGCAGTCGCGCACTGATTTGAACCTGTGCTGACAGATCATCAGATGAGGTGGGTAATAATTGGTACTTCGTGCTGTGCTAAAATTATTTTAAGCACTGTTTGTATTTGGAAGCTAAGCTTTCTGTCAGGCCTGAAGAACAAATTACTAATATGTTGGTTTTTCTCCAAAAGGCCCACCCCCAAATGCCGCTCCCTTCGGGAAGCAGGGACAGTGCCTTGCCACTGGGCTCTGGGCTTGGGTGAGCTTCCATCTGAAATCAGGGTATTCAGCTGTGTCTGCCAGCAAGTGGGTGCTCATTATTTTGCTACTTTAGAATGAAAAGAACCTTCTAGTAAATAAGTAGACCCAAGAAAAAGGCCAAAATTAGCATCAACACTTTTATATTTGATTTCCTAAAATATCTAGTTTAATTTAAAATGATCATCTTTAATAATCTCTTTAATAAGCTTGGTCTGAAAATTGTGAAGAATGATGTTATATATACTCCAAAACTACTCTAAAATACAGCATGCTTTTCTTGAGTTTCTTTTATTACACTAAGACATTCAAGATCAGCTTAAAAAAAATTTTCCCCTTGGTGCTACAGGTCAGAATCAATAGAGTAGGGCTGCTAAAATCTAACTGCAACACAAAGTCTTTACATTCATTTTAAATGTTATCTTCAGATTAAAGCAAAGCAGGAAAAGAAGAAAAGTATGATAACATATGAGTTCTTGAAATGTCATTTAGGGGAATTAAAACCCTAACTGTTTCTTACCCAGTCCACTCAAGCCGGTGATGCTCTTCACGCAGCAGTAAAGCAGTATCGGACAGATTTCAGGCCAGTCTTATCAGTATGTCAAAATTATGTGGGAAATTGGCTGCCACTGAAAATGAGTATTTCTCTTCCCACAGATTGGGTTTTACAAATATTTGTTTCAAAGGGCATTATTAGGCTTTGCATTCAGTGCGTGCAGACCAAGCTGAGGTAATCTTATAATCGTCAGGGCTCTATCTGTCACGGTTTTCATCTGTTCTCCCGCGGATTATAGCGCAGCCCGTGTGCCCCCTGAGAGTCGTAGTTGCCGAGGTATGGGAGGTGGACCCACTCCGGAGGGTAGGTGGCCGTGCTGTACACGAAGCACTGCAGGGTCCCTTCAGCAGCCGCAGGCTCTTCAGGGGCACAGCGCGGGCCTTCCGACTCGAGGACCGCAATGCGCGCCCGGGTGCGCTGGTACATGTCTGGGCAGCCTTCGAACTCATCGAGGAAGCACAGCATCTGCTCATCCACAGCGTAGATCTCCCCGGCCACACAGTGGCCGTGCCCCGGGAGGTTCAGCAGCCATGGAATGTTATGTTCTCCAGCAATCACCAGGGGGTACGGCTCCACCGTGCGGCCCCGGCCCAGGAAGGTCGAGCAGCCCTTGGTGCGGTCCAGCAGGACTTTATGGTTGGGCTGGCCTCGCTTCAGGGTCCCGTACACGAACACGTGGGCCATGTGGGCCAGAGACGCTGCAGAGGAGAAAGAAAGCAGACTGGTAGGCAGACGTGTCAGAAAAACCAGCGAGAGAGTCAGTATTTCAGGTTCGTGCTGGAGCAGCTGCTCCCAACCGCCAGCACAACCCAGAGCCCACTGTTCTTGACCATCATGTGGTGGGTTCTGAGGTTCCAAGAATCACCACCAACCCTTTACAGTCGTTTTCTGATAAAAGGCACTCATTTTGAGAACACACTTGCCAGATGGAGACAGCCTGTCCTGCGATCAAGCCCTGCAGAGCTGTTTTTCAGAGCAGTTTGTTTTCAATCATTTTGAAAGGACTTTAAAAATTACACAATAAATATTATAGAAGAAACAGAAGTAATGATATGCAAATGTACATGTGTGTATATATAAAATAGTCACCTATAATGGGCTACAGGAGATAATTCAGGTTTCAGTACTAAATTCACATTCTAGTCCTGACAGTATGACCCAGCAAACCTTTAACAAGCACATGCTTTAGTGTTCCTTTCCCAAGGTCCTAGAGGTAATGATGCTTCCCTGTGACTCACTGTGGCTCACCACAGCGACCTTGGCTCCAATGTGAAGGTAAATATTTACTGCTTGCCTGGGTCTGGGCCACAGACTGTTATGTAACTGACAAAAGTAATTTGTGTAAAAGTGACTCAAACAGAAATGGAAATCAAAGTTGAACAGGGGCGGGCCCCTCTTCAAAGCCTGGCATTTCGCTGTCCTACTTGCCCAATGCTGTGTAGTGTCGGCAGGCTTCTTTAAGATAGGCTTTGAACACGAGACACCCTGTGCAGGAAAAGAAAAGCCTACAGCAAGCCAGAAACACCTGGAGGGTGACATCCTGGACATTCATCACATGGTCAAGTGGACCTTGGAGAAGTCACACAATTCACAGGCCTTCCACTTCTCAGCCAACAAGGCCTCACCTAGGGCTCTCATCCCAGCCTTGCCCTGCCTCTTCAGGGCATCTGCGGAGGATGGACAGTTCCAACAGGACTTTTGCCCCCACTTCCCCCATTCCCCACCATGGTCTCAGTCACCAGCCTGTGGAAGGTCGAGTTCCATGGGTTTCAGACAATTGTACTTGGAAAGGCGTGGTCCTGGGAAAAACACAAGGCTGGCAGGCACATGCACTCTGGGCACCTGACACCACGGGGACACCTCGAGCAGGACGGGGACATGATGGGAACTCTGGTTCTGGTTACTCTGACAAGGGTAAAAGGACAGAGTTGTGGGCTTGAGGGGGAGGCATGCCTCAGGTATGGGAAGTCAAAAAGTGAATCAAGAAGAGCCTGGAATTGGAGGTGCAGAGAGGAGGGAGACGCAGGTCCTTTGGAGCTGCAGGTGGCAGGACTGCTGCGGGAACAGCGGCAGACAGGGCAGCAGGAGGACCGGGGCCTGCCCACACGGAGCAACAGGGACAGCAGCGGATGTTTATGAAAAGGTGGCCTGAGGAGTGATCCAGGAAGGTGAGCGCCAAGAGGATGGTGGATCTGGAGTGGACTGTGCAGCAGCCCGCAGACCAGCCATCCCTGACTTCTGTCTCTCATACCTGCATCCCATCCTATAGCTCAATCTGTCAACTCCTCCAGGACGCGGAGAAGCTGCAGTTTCTCATCCCCTTCAGCACTACCATCCTCGTCCAAGGACTGTCCCCCAATCCCTTCAAGGGCTTCTCTGTTCCCTCCAGCCTATACCCATCATAGTCCTGGTCAATCCTGGCTGCAAACTCCATGACTTTCCCATTGGTGCCAGCTGGCTTGCCCCTCATTTCCCTCCAGCCACTCCTGGAATGACACCTGCCCACCCTGGGGCCTTTGCAGTCACTGCTCCCTCACCCACTCGGGTCCTGCCCCTGTAGGTGCCTCCTTGAACAGCTGGCCTGAAGCAGCACCTGTCCAATCCTTCAGTCCTATCATGGCACCCCGACTGGCTCTCTCTGTAGTACATGTTCTCCACATCACTGCTTGTCTTGTTGGCTGTCAGAATGGGAAGAGCTGGAAGGGAACTTGGAAACCATCGAGTCCTACGCAGTTGAGTCTCAGGTTGGTGAGGAGACCCACCCTCCTTGTCACTGGTGCCCTAGCTTTTCTCTCCGCTTTTGATAAGTTTTTACTTTTTTAAAAACATTTTATTATTTATTTTTTATTTTTAATCCTCACCCAAGGACATGTTTTGTTTTTTTCATTGAATTTGGAGAGAGAGGAAGGGAGAGGGAGAGAGAAAGAGAACTATTGATATGAAAGAGAAACATCGATCGGTTGACTCCTGTCTGCACCCTGACTGGGGATCGAACCCGTGACCTTTTGGTGCACAGGACAATGTTCCAACCAACTGAGCCACACTGGCCAGGGCTCGTTAAGTTTTTAAAAGTACCATCTGTCCATAGTATAAAAGTCAAATAACTTCACAAGAAACATGAAATTCCCTACCCCTTACTACTTCCTTGATGCAACACTTAAGCCTTTTAACTGCTGCAGTTGGTATTTATCCCATAGTGTTATTTATACTGCTACGTATTGATGTTTAAATGTCTTGCCTTTGGACCCCCAAAGCAGGTGAGCATAGCAGTTTAAAGCCAGACTTTAGAACCAACTTGTCTGAATTGAAATCCTGGCTCTCCCAGTTTTTAACTGTGACTTTAGGCAAACTGCTTTACCTCTGTGCCTGGGCTTCCTCAGCTTAAGAGGAATAAAGTCAGCCTCTTTCGCAGGATTGCTGTGATGGCTGCATGAGTTGATACACGTTCCTCCTGCACATGTGGAAAGCCCGTGTTCCATGTGTGTGGGGTTATTATTGCTACAGGAGCTCTCTATACCCACACCCCAAACACACGCACAGCCTCTGCCCCGTGTTCCTCCGACAGATTCGCATCTCAATTTTGGTCAAATCCGTATTCAGCATTAGAACTATGTAAACACTGTTCTCAGATAAGGCACATAGTGTACTATGATTAATTTCCTTTCTTGGACAACATTTTGTTTTTCTTGGAAAAACAGCTTTAGCCTTTTCCCTCCCCACTCTTCGCTCAAGTTTCTCTGACAGTAATTTGGCCTCACATTTTCTGAAAGTACTGTAAGAATCCTTTCAGCCTTGACCACGTACTGGTTCCATTTGTCCCTGGAGCCTTGGCTCCCAGAAGCTGTGCTGCTCCAGCCTGGATCCCATGGCCCCTTCTTGGTTGACTCTCTCATTTCACTGAGGCTTATTTCACACCCTCGATTAACAGTGTGGATGGGCAGAGAATTCTAGAAATAAGTAACTTCAGAACTGTGAAGGCATTTCCTCTGTCTTCTAATTCCTCAAGTTCTTGCTGAGAAGTCTGGTGACACGGAGATCCACAGTACTTTGTAAAGGACTCAGGCTTCTGTCTCTGGAGGCTCTTAAGGTCTTCCTCTCTCCCTTCGATTCTATAAGGATATGTCTTCATATTTTTGTTTTTTCATTCATTGTGCTGGGAATTCCCATCTGAAAACATTATCTTGGATTGTGGAGAATTTTCTTCCCTAGTCTGCCTTCGTGTTCTTTTTCTGCATCTCTAGTACTCAGATGCTGCATGCCCTGGATTAATCTTCCAACATGCTCTTTATAGTCTACTTTATCTTCCAGTTCTTCTCAATTTTAAAATACTTTTGTCGTCATTTATTTCCAAGATCTTTTCCTTATTCTCTCATTTTGTTAGCATCCTGTTTTTTCATAGCATGATACCATCTCATCATCTTTGGGAAGATATTATCATGAGTTGTTTTTTTTTTAAGTTTTCATCTTCCCCTGCAATGCCTCTATTTCTCCTAAATTCCTCTTTTCTCTGTTTTGGTATGTTTCTTTAAAAGGTTTTCTTCAAAGGTCTCAGTAACCTTGCCTGGCCTTTCATATTGAAAAGTGAGACACCAGGCCCAGCCTGGTTGGTTGTGGCGTCGTCCGGTACACCAGAAGGCTGCAGGTTCAATCCCTGGTCAGGGCACATGCCTAGGTTGTGGGCTTCATCCCCAGTAGGGGGTGTGAGGGAGGCAAACAATTGGTGTTTCTCTCTCACATCGATGTTTCTCTCTCTCTAAAAAAAAAAAAAAAAAAAAAAAATCAATAAACATATCCTCTGGTGAGGATTTAAAAGAAAAAGAAAAGTGAGACACCATATAGGAAACTGATGCTCTGTGTTAGGGGAGGGAGCCTGATGGTTGGCAGGCCTTGTGTGAGGGCTCTGGGGATAGGTTTTGAGGGCCCCCCAGATAACAGAATCTGTAGATATGCAGACTTTCCCTTGGTCCCCATATTCAAGGTGCCCCCTCACGTGACCCTCAGCTGGGCAGAGGGGAGACCGGTCTCGGTCTCTGTCCCTGTACAGACTCCCCGCCTCTCTTCCCCTGCTGCCCTGCTGCCTACACACCTATGGCTCACGAGTCCGGAGCTTCGCTGGCATTGCCGGCACCAGTCAGCTAGCTGCTTGCTGGCTTCTGACCATTTAGGGACGTGGGTTTCTGGCTGCTAAGTCAGTAACCATTCATTTCTGTTTTCCATTTTCTAGAACTGTGTTGCCCTCTTCTATCTTTTGTCTTTCCAGGCCTTCACACAATTCAACTACAAAGCAAGATGAGAAATACTTCATCCAAGCGTGATAGTGGGCTTAGGGAGAAAGACAGGAAGTTGTGCTCAGAGAGACTTGTGGAAGACAGCATTTCTGAGGAGGGCTGATGAGGTTCAAGGGCAGTGGTGCTGAGCAGCAGGTCCTCTGGGGGCTCCTGCGCACAGCTCTGCTGAGCTTTACCTGAGTGCCCTAGGCCTCCAGTGCACTGTGTCCTCTTAGCTAACTGAGTCCTCAGCACGGTGCTGTCCCCATGTAACCACTGAGGGCTCCAGGCAGAGCCGGGCAGCACCAGGAACCGGACCTAGGTGTGCTGGACTCCACTAGCCCCATGGCTCTGCCCTTCAGACTGACCCAAGGCCAAGGGGAGGTGACTGTGAATCACGGCCTAGGACCATGGTCTGCGGTGGCAGCAAGTTTATACAGGACCTCACACCTCCCTATACTCTTTTTCATTCCCCCCCCCACTTGTTTTGAATGAATTTTATTTGATAAACCAATTCCTTTTCTATATTTTTGTTGCTTTTTTGAGATATTAAAAATTTGTGAAATACATAAAACATGAAATTTACCATCTTAACCATGTAAATATTTCTTCATTTACAGTTGACATACACTATTAGTTTCAGGTGTACAACAGTGATTAGACATTTATATACCTTACAAAGTGATCCCCCTGATAAGTCTAGTACCCATCTGACACCACATATAGCTATTATAATACTATTAACCATATTCCCTATGCCATACTTTACATCCCCGTGACTGTTTTTATAACTGGCAGATTGTACTTTTTAATTCCTTAACATTTTTCACCCATTCCCCCAACCCCTCTACAGTCTGGCAGCCATCAATTTGTTCTCTGTATCTATTAATATAATGTTTCTATTTGGTTTGTTCATTTATTTTGTTCTTTAGATTTTACATATGAGTGAAATCGTATGGTATTTATCTTTCTCTGACATTTCACTTAGCATAATACCCTTTAGGTCCATCCACGTTGTCACAAATGGCAAGATTTCATTCTTTTTATGGCTGAGTAACATTCCATTGTATATATGCACCATTTCTACTGATGGACACTTAGTTTGCTTCCATATCTTAGTGATAGTAAATAATGCTGCAATGAACATGGGGGTACATACATCTTTTTGTATTAGTGTTTTGGATTTCTTTCGTTAAATACCCAGGAGTGGAATTGCTGGGTCATATGGTAGTTCTATTTTTTATTTTTGAGGAACCTCAATACTGTTTTATTTTTTAATCCTCAACCAAGGATGTTTTTAAAATTGATTTTAGGATGATTTTAGAGAGAGAGGAAGGGGGGGAGAGGGAGAGGGAGAAGAGAGGGAAAGGAAGACAGAGAGAGGGAGGGGGGGAGAGAGAGAGAGAGAGAGAGAGAGAGAGAGAGAGAGAGAGAGAGAGAGAAACATCTATGGGTTTTCGGTTTTGCCTCCTGTATGCACCCACACCAGGGATCGAACCCACAACTGGGTATGTGCCCTGACTGGGAAAGAACCAGCAACCTTTCAGTGCACAGATGACGCTTGACATTCCAACCAACTGAGCCACACCGGCCAGCGCTCCGTACTGTTTTCTACAATGGTTATCTCAATTTACAAACACACCAACAGTGCACATAGGTTGCCTTTTCTCCACATGCTGGCCAATACTTACTGTTTGTTGATTTATTGATGATAGCCATTCTGACAGGTGTGAGGTGATGTCTTGTAGTTTTGCTATTCCCTGATGATTAGTGATGTTGAGCACCTTTTCATATGTCTATTGACCATCTGTATATCGTCTTTGGAGAAATATCTGTTCAGATCCTCTGTCCATGTTTTCATTTGGATTGTTTGTTTTTTTGGTGTTAAATTGTATGAGTTCCTTATATATTTGGATAACCCCTTACTGGATGTATTATTGGCAAATATCTTCTTCCATTTCATTTTGCTGATGTTTTCCTTTGCTGTGCAAAAACTTTTTAGTTTGATGTAGTCCTATTTGTTTATTTTTTCTTTTGTTTCTCTTGCCCAAAGAGGTACATCAAAAAATATTGCTGCCAGGCCGGTGTGGCTCACTGGTTGAGCGTCGACCCATGCACCAAGAGGTTGCTGGGTCGATTCCCGGTCAGGGCACATGCCCAGGTTGTGGACCAAATCCCCAGTGGGGGCATGCAGGAGGCAGCCATTCGATATTCTCTCTCATCGATGTTTCTATCTCTCTCTCCCTCTTCCTTCCTTTCCCTCTAAAATCAATAAAAGAAAAATATTTAAAAAAAAAATATTGCTAAGAGAAATGTCAGAGATTTTATTGCCTATGTTTTCTTCTAGGAGTTTTCTGGTTTCGAGTCTTGTATTTAAGTCTTTAACATTTTGAGTTTATTCTTATATATGGTATAAGAAGGTGGCCTAGTTTCATTTTCTTTTTGCATATATCTGTCCAGTTTTCTCAACACCATTTATTGAATAGGCTGTCTTTACCCCATTGTATGTTCTTGCCTCCTTTGTCGTAGATTAATTGATCATATAGGCATTGGTTTATTTCTGGGCTCTCAGTATTCTGTTTCATTGATCTATGTGTCTGTTTTTATGCCAGTACCATAGTGTTTTGATTTACTATATCCTTGTAGCATAGTAGTTTGATATCAGGTAGTGTGATACCTCCAACTTTGTTCTTTCTCGATTGGTTTGGCTAGTCAGGGTCTTTTGTGGTGTCATAAATTTTAGGATTATTTATTCTCGTTCTCTGAAAAATGCTATTGGTATTTTCATAGGAATTGCATTGCATCTGTAGATTGCTTTGGGTAGTATGAACATTTTAAAGATGTTAATTCTTCCTATCCATGAGCATGGCTTATACTTTCATTATTTGTATCTTCTTTAATTTCTTTCATCAATGTCTTTTAGTTTTCTGCATTCAGGTCTTTTACCTCCTTGGTTAAATTTATTCTTAGAATTTTTTTTTTTTTTTAGTGTGCCATCTGCATTTTTTAATAACTAAAACAATAAAACAATCAAAATTTGTTCATTCTTTACACAAATGATTCTGACTGGTACATACTTTATGCTAATTTATCAAACCCTGAGTTTCGCTTCCCCATCTGTGGTTAAATATACATCACTAAGCAAGTAGAAATGTTTAAAATAAGGATCCCACATCCTATCCTGGTATTTATTTATTTGAAATCAGGATTTTTTTTCATTCTGAATAGTTTCCGTGAAGCATATGTTATGCTAGAATGTCTCTTTATCTGCTTTCACTTGGTCTATGTTAAATTGATAAAATACAACTTTAGTCCTGCTTAAGAATACACCTTTCATTATACAAGTTAGCAAATAGCTTGTATCAACACAAATGTCCAACAGTGTAATTAAATCACTGCTACTTGAAATACTTTATACATTAATGATTTAACTCTTTACACTGTTGAAGCCTTGCATTTCAGTATGTTCTACAACTTCTGTATCATCACCTGAAATTTACAGGCAGGCACTGAAGACACTTCAGCTATTACAATACTTTTTATCCCCAAGTTTGATAAGCCACCTCTGATTAAGCCACGTGTAAATGCTAAATACTTAGATGCATGTTCTAAGTACTGTTTTCCTGCAGACATTTGAGTAAGCAGACGAAATCTGTTGTCCTGAAGTACATATATGCCCTGATGATTTGTCCTGAGGCTGTCGATTTGTTTCTTGAATACTGTAGTCCAGAAATCTTTACAAATGAACTTCATGATATCTAACTCATCCTTGAACCTCGCAGTATCTTTTGTAAACCTTTCTATCAATCCTGTCCCACTCGAAACCCCATGTTTTCCAACTTAGTAATACAGCGCCCATTTTCCACCTCCCCCTGCTCCACGAACTTGTACACTCCTGACACCATCTCGTTGTGGAGAAGCAAACACAATGCCTGCCATTTCCTGCATATTCTTCCAAGCTCTGGTGTTTGGCTCCCGTGTGGGTCTGGCTCGTGGGTTCCTGCTAGCGCCTGAGCGATTTGGGCCGCCCGCCCCTCGTTGCTAGGAGACCGGGCAATTCAGCCGGTTTCCTGAGGGCTGGTACTGGAGTGAGCCCGGTACCGGGCAAGCCCACCCCAGGGCAGCAAAACCTTCCCTCCGGCTGGCCCAACGAGACAGTCTGACAGCTGCGGGAACCAAACCGAGCCACGGAGACCCGGTCTGGCCCCCTATTCTTAGAATTTTTTTTTTTTGATGCAATTGTAAGTGGGATTGTTTTCTTAATTTCTCTTTCTGATAGTTCGTTACTGGTGTATAAAAATACAACTGATTTCTGAGTATTAATTTTGTATACTGCTATTTTACTTAATTCATTTATTAGTTCTAACAGCTTTTTTGGTGTTGTTTAGCATTCTCTATGTATAGTATCATATCATCTGGAAATAATGACAATTTTACTTCTTTCTTTCCAATTTGGATACCTTTTTCTTATCTGAATGATATGGCTAGGACTTCCAGTACTATGATGAATAAAAGTGATGAAAGTGGAATCCTTGAAAGTGAAATCTTCAAGAAAAAGCTTTCAGCTTTTCACTGTTGAATACGATGTTAGCTGTGGGTTTGTCATACAGGGCCTTTATTATGTTGAGGTGTGATCCCTCTATCCCCATTTTGTTGAGAGTTTTTATCATAAATGGATGTTGGATTTGTCAAATGCTTTTTCTGCATCTATTGATATGAACATATGATTTTTAGCCTTCATTTTGTTTATATGGTGCATCACATTTATTGATTTGCAGATATTGAACCAGTCTTGTATCCTGGGAATAAATTCCACTTGATCATGGTGTATGATCTTTATCTGGTTTGCTAATATTTTGTTGAAGATTTTAGCATGTATTTTGATCGGGGATATTGGCATATAATTTTCTTCCTTTTTAGTGTCTTTATCCAGTTTTGGAATTAGGATAATGCTGGCTTTGTAAAATGAGGTTGGGAGTCTTTCCTCCTCTTGAATTTTTTGGAATAGTTTGAGAAGGATAGGTGTTAATTCTTTGAATATTTGGTAAAATTTACCTATAAAACCATCTGGTCCAGGACTTTTGTTTGTTGGGAGGTTTTTGATTACCGACTTCAATTCTGTTAAAAGTTATCTGCCTGTTCAGATTTACTGTTTCTTCTCGATTCAGTCTTGGGAGATTGTATGTTTCTAGGAATTTATCCATTATTTCCAGGTTGTCCAATTTGTTGGCAACTAATTGTTTGTAGTATTTCCTTATAACCCTTTGCATCTGTGATGTCAGTTGTTACTTCTCTTTCATTTTCATTTTATTTATTTGTGCCTGTCCCCCCTCCCCCTTTTTTTCTTGATGAGTCTGGCTAAAGGTTTATCAATTTTGTTTATCTTTTCAAAGAACCAGCTCTTGGTTTCATTGATTCCCTATTTTTTTTTTTTTAGAATTTTTATTTATGCTCTGATCTTTATTATTTCCTTCCTTCTACTCACTTTTTGTTTTGTTTACTTTTTTCTTTCTAGTTTCTTTAGGTGTCAGGTTAGATTAAGATTCTTCTTGTAAGCCTGTATTGCTATAAATTTTCCTCTTAGAACTGTTTTGGCTGTGTCCCACAGATTTTGGGTTATTGTGTTTTCATTTTCATTTGTCTCAAGGTATCTTTTGACTTCTTTCTTGATCTCATTGTTAACCCATTCATTGAGTAGCATGTTATTTAGCCTACATGTGTTTGTATGTTTTTCAGTTTTCTTCTTGCAACTGATTTCTAGTTTCTTGCCATTGTGTTTGAAGATGCTTGATATTATTTCAGTCTTCTTCAATTTATTGAGGCTTGTTTTCTTGTTTTGTGGCCTTACATGTTGTCTATCTTGGAAAATGTTCCATGTGCACTTGAAAACAATGTATGATGTGCTGCTTTGGGATAAAATGCTCTAAAAATATCAATTAAGTCCATCTGGTCTAATGTGTCATTTAAGGCTACTCTTTCCTTGTTGGTTTTGTCTGGATGATCTGGCCCTTAATTTATTTTTGCCTTTTAATCTTTGTACTAGCTTTATAGTTGGTTGACTCCCTGCTTTTATTGTTTGCCTTTGTTAGTGAGTTTTTTTTCTTTCCTATATTTTCTCTTATTTCTGATCTTTTCTAAAGAAGTCCCTTTAATATTTCTTGTAATACTGGTTTAGTGGTCATGAATTCATTTAGCTTTTTCTTGTCTGGGAAACTCTTCTCTCTCCTTTGATTCTAAATGACAGTCTTCCTGGATAGTCTTTGTAGGTCTTTGCTCTTCATCACTTTACATATTTCATGCCACTCCTTTCTGGCCTGCAAAGTTTCTGTTGAAAAATCAGCTGATTATATTATGGGAACCCCCTTGTACATAACTAACTCCTTTCTCTAGCTACTTTTAAGATTCTATTCTCTGTCTTTAACCTTTGCCATTTTAATTATGATGTGTCTTCGTATGGGCCTCTTTGGGTTCATCTTGTTTGGGACTCTCTGTGCTTCCTGGACTTGTGTCTTTTTTTCCTTCACCAGGTTAGGGAAGTTTTCAGCCATTATTTCTTCAAATAGGTTTTTAATCCCCTTGCTGTCTCTCTCCTCCTTCTGTTACCCCTATGATGTGAATGTTGCTACACTTGATGTTGTCCCAGAGGTCCCTTAAACTATTTAAACTATTCTCATTTTTTAAATATCTTTTTTCTTTTTGGATGTTTTCCACTACCTTGTCTTCCAGATCACCGATTCAGTCCTCTGCTTTATTTAATCTGTTGTAAATTTCCTCTAATTATTCATTGTTTGTTATTGTATTCTTCATTTCTGACTGGTTCTTTTGTATGGTTTCTATCTTTTTGTATGAATTCTCACTGAGTTAATCTATTCTTCCCCTAAGTTCATTGAGCATCCTTATAACCAATGTTTTGAACTCTGTATCTGGTAAATTGCTTATCTCCATTTTGTTTAGTTCTTTTTCTGGAGTTTTGTTCTGTTCTTTCATTTGGAACATGTTTCTTTGTCTCCTCATTTTGGCTGATTCCCTGTTTGTTTCTACATATTAGGTAGCTCTGCTACTTCTCCCAGTCTTTGCAGAGTGACCTTATGTAGTAGGTATCCTGTGAGGCCCAATGGCACAGTCTCCCTTTTCACCTGAGCCAGGTGCTCCAGGAGTGTCCCTTGTGTGGGCTGTGTGTACCATTCTGTTGTAGTTAAACCTGGATTGTTGGCACATCAGTGGGTGAGATTGTCATTCAGCCTGACTGGCTGTGAGGGTTGGCCGTGACTACAGTGGACAAACTGTTGTTGGGGGGGCTGACCCCACTGATAGAGAGTCACTTCAGTGGAGTTCTGGTGCCAGCCAAGTTATGCCCTTTGAGTGTGTCATTTGTGGAGTTGGTTGGGTGGTGCTCTGGTGTGGTCTGGAACTGGCCACCAGATGTGCTGGTTTTGGAGACTCTGGGGAGGGAATTTGTTGCAAGCCAAGGTCAGCTTCCTTTTGTGCCATGTTTGAGGCTGCCTGGTGGGAGCTAAAGTGATCTGCAGTTGGTTTCCGCTTGTGCTGGGCATAGAGGCACTTGGTAGACAGTATGCTACGAACTAAGGCCAGCTGCTACTAGTACCAGGTTTGGAACCCTTTGATGGGCATGACAATGTGAGTCACGGCCAGCCACAATTTGTGCTGTGTTTATAGCTGCTTAGTTGAAGCTACCAAACCAACAATGGCTGCAGTTTATCACAGGCTTCAGGCCACCTGATGGGAGTTAAAATGCAAGCTGAGTCCAGTCACCACTTGTGCTGGGCTTAAGATCACTTAGCAAGAGGTAAAGAGCACATCAAGGCCTGCCACTGCTTGTATGGGGTTTGTGGCCCTTTGAAAGAGTTTAAGAAAGTCTGCACCAAAGCAGTCCCCTTGAATAGAAAAGCCTCGGGAAGTGGCTCAGGCCAGGCACGTGAGATGTGGGGACCAGGTCTCAAGGAATCACCAGGGTAGGGTGAACAGTGTTAGCCAGGTTAATGGGAAAGTTCAGATTTGGCACCCAACTGTGCCTGCTGGCTGCGAGGAGAAAGGACTCAACAAAGGAGCAATGGAACCTGCCAATGCTTCTGTCCCTGGAGAGAAACCTGACACCTGCCACTCCAGCCCTCACTCTGAAGCTAGTTGATTCAGTTCCTCTCTCTATGTCCCTGGTGCTTTTTGAGCTGTTGCCCCTGTGTTGGGAGTTTGTGAGCAAGTGAGTCCCTGTGCAGGCCCCTCAAGAGAAATGTCTGGCATTCCAGCCACCCTCCATCTCACTCGGATACCATCCTTGCTGGTTTTCACAGGCAGATATTATGAGGACTCCTCTTCCTGGCACTGGTGTCCCAGGCTGGGGAGCTGGGTGTGGGGCTAGACCCCTCACTTCTCAAGGGGCACTTTTACAGCTAAGCTATCCCTCCTGATTCTCAATTGCCACATAATGGGTGTGGGACCTGCCTGTTCCTTTTCTCCATGCCTCCTACCAGTGTCATCGTGGCTTCTTCCTTATATCCTTATAGGACATCTGCTCAGCTAGTCTTCAGGTGGTTCTCAATAATAGCTGCTCTACAATATAGTTGTAATTTTGATATGGTCACGGGAAGAGGCGAGCATAGCATTTCCCTATTCCACCATCTTGACCAGAAGTCCCCATATTAACTATTTTTAAGTGTACACTTCAGTAGTTTTAAGTACATTCACATTGTTATACAACCATCACCATCAGCCATCTCCAGAACTCTTCTCACTTTGCAAAACTGAAACTCTGTACCCATTAAACAGTAACTCCCCATTTTCCTTCCCCCAGTCCACCGATGCTACTATCTGTTTCTATGAGTTTGACTATTTAGGTACCTCACATAAGTAAAATCATGCAGTATTTGTCTTTTTTGTGGCTTGCTTATTTCACTTAGCATAATGTTTTCAAGGTTCATCTATGTTGTAGCATGTGACAGGATTTCCTTCCTAAATGAAGGCTGAATAATATGCCATTGTTTTTATAGGCCACATTTTGTTCATCCACCCATCAATGGACATTTGGGTTGATTCTACCTATTGCAAATAGTGCTGCTATGAACATGAGTGTACAATTACATCTTCAAGCCCCTGCTTTCAATTCCTTTGGGTATATACACAGGAATGAGATAGATAGCTCATATGGTATTTCTATGTCTAAGGTTTTGAGGAACCTCTATACTGTTTTCCATAGCAGCAGCAGCATTTTACATTCCCACCTACTGTGCAAAAGGATTCCAATTTTTCCACATCCTTGCCAGCACTTATTTTCTAATTTTTTAAAAATAGAATGGCTATCCCAACTAGTGTGAGGTGGTAGTATCTCATTGTGGTTTTGATTTACATTTCCATAATGGTTAATAATATTAAGTATCTTTTTCCTGTGCTTATTGGCAATTTGCATATCTATCTTGGAGAAATGTCTATTCAAGTCTTTTGCCTATTTTTAAATTTATTTTTTCATTGTTGAGTTTTAGGTGTTCTCCATATTTTCTGGATATTAACCTCTTATCAGATATATGATTTCGAAGTGTTTCTCCCATTCCGTAGGTTGCCATTTTATTCTGTTGATTTCTATCCTTTGCTGCATGGGAGTTCTTATTTTTTATGTCATCCAATTTATTTTTACCTTTGTTGCCTATGATTTTGCTGTCATATCTAAGAAATCACTGCCAAATCCAATGTCATGAAGCTTCTGCCCTATGTTTTCTCCTAAACCTTATAGTTTTAGCTCTTACATTTAGGTCTTCGATCCATTTTGAGTTCATTTTTGTATAAGGTGTAACGTAAGGGTCCAACTTCGTTCTTTTGCATGTGGATATACAGTCTCCCAATTGTTGAAAAGACTGCTTTTACCCCATTGGTCTTGGCACCTTAATCAAAAAATCATCTGACAATTTTCCAAGGGTTTCTATGATTCATTCAGGCCAGGAGCACATCAGGACCCTCCTGATGCACCATTCCCCTAAGCCAGGCTACAAGGGGTGGCACTGCAGAAGGGTATGCCACCTTCTGAGCCTCATACATTACAGTGTCTTCAACTCTGTCCCCTTCTGCCATGTAGATCCTTCTATGGCACTGGGTTATGGTCAGAGTCTTGGATAAAATGCAAGAGTCTGGTTTAATAAGTAAGGGGTAGAAATAGCTACAGGTGAGACATTTGGACTTTTCTGGAGCAAACCAGAGTGCCCTTCAATAGTGGTTCCATTTCTGCTTTCATGTGAAGTAGATGCTCCCAGGTAGGCTGATGGTCAGGCAGGGCGGCCTCAGTGTTTTACAGATGGACATTTAAGGACACAAAGCATGACAAGTGTAAAGTGTCCTGTGGCACAATGACAGGCCTAAATCAAATCCTCATCTCCATCACTTAGTTAGCAACTGTGGGTCTTTGGGAAAGTTATTTCAATTCTCAGAGCTTCTCTTCCTGCTATTTAAAACTGGGTTCATCCTATCTCCCTAACAGCTAATCCCTATTGACTGCCGACTATGGGCCAGGCCTCAGCACCTAATGAATACTAATTCCCTCTTATTCTTGAGCCTGTTCCCTTGCAAATTCTCTACCCCAACTACTTCCTTTATCAAGATCATATAAAAATGTGCTAGCTTATATTTTTCTCATGAAGCCCCTTAAAAAATAAAACAAAATGGAATACTCTACATAATAAATGGGAGAGGAAATCAAGCCATATCAAGTATTGGTTGTGGCCTTAATGATTTTTCAGAGCAAAGAATACCTGGGAATGATCAAGGTTAGGTCACAGGATGTTAATTACGATTCTGCAGAAAACCAGTTACTGTCTTCTTGCAGAAGATGATAGCTTATTTCCATAAAAGAAAACCTGGCAATAAAAATTAAACTTCTTTTCTAGGAAATAATGTAGCCTGCTAGAATGAAAAATGTAATTTTCTACATTTTATCTGTTGAACTGTATTCTTTATATTAGTTTGAGAATAGTTACTTATGTAGTAAAAAGAAAATTAATTTTCTGCATTTCTGGCTCCTTTCACAAGAAAAACATCATTACCTTTCTGATTGTGTTTTGAACAACAAACACAGATCCTTCAGGAAGAAACTCATCCTTGTGGGGATTGAGAAAGGATCAGAGTTAAGCACTGTAACAAGCAATTAATTCCCATTAGAGGATTAAAGCACTCATGTTCACTTTGAATCAGAAAAACGAATTGTGAATAAAATCATGTACAACCAAGAGGTTACTTGTCAAAGTTAATAAATTAGAGAACTGAAGGGCAAACTGGAATGCACAGAGGCAGAGCAGCCATGGGAAGCACTGGCGAAGAAACGGGTGGGGCTCTGTATCCATGGGACAAGACCACCATTCTCAAGATGCTTTGGAAACATGGCAGGGTGGGGGGAGATTCAGTTCCTGCTATATGGTGCTGTCCTTGCTCTAACAGACATATTCCATGAAAAGAAGTCTAACAGCATTTTCCACCCTGTTATGTCACCATCCCTCCATGCATGATTTCTCTACAGTACCTTATCATTAAGACATATAAGATATTAACATTCAACGTAGCGATTTTACTTTTGGGTTTTAGAGCTGATTCTAAATGAATTCTAGCTGCATCTCTGTAAACAACTTTACCAACCTATAAAGTATTGAGTGGGAGGCACTTGGGAACCAAAAGCCAAACCCTTATCCCAAACCTAGCTGATCGGGAATAACGTGGCCATCCAGGGGTCAGCACGGAGGTGGAACAGGCTCAGAGTCTAAAAAAGTTTCATTTCAGCAAAATTTGGCTAGTTTAACATTGTCAATATTTAAGAAAACAAAAACACTCATGAAAATGTCCATCTGGCCTGGCACTGCTCGAAATGCCTCTGTCACTTATTCAGCAATTTTCTTTCTTGAAACACAGTCCATGTAGTTTCATATTTCATCACTTAAGCAGAAACTGAACATGATTACAAGTCCTTCACATAATTGTTAGATTTTTCCTGCTCGATTTTTTTCTTAGCCACCTGGTGGTAAGAGTGTAAAAGGCAGGATTTAATTTAAGAGTTTATTATGCTGGTTTACAAATTACAACTATTGCAAATGCCTAGACCACATTTAGAAACATACACATACCAGGTGAACCAAACAAGAAAAGGGCCAGCATTTAACTCTTCTTAAACCAATCTGCAAAAGGATTTAAATGGACACCAGCTTCTACCATGAAAGTAAACTTTAAAAAAGGATGTCTCCATAAAATATTCACCCTGTGTGTATGAAAGTTTAATGATACGAAGAAATGTTAGTAAAAGCTGTATGTCATCATTTCAAACTGTTTTCTCCAAGCGATAAAACATCAAGCCACTAACAATGCTTACTGCCTGTTGTCAAGCAGTTAGGACTGTTAGGAAAGACAGGTGTAACTGATTGGACTGGGATCCCATGAAACGAAGGCCTCTGAGGACCCACGCCCCACTGGCGGGACGACGAACTGTCTCAGAGCCAGAAACGTCTGCCCCAAAGAACTGCCGGGGATGCTTCCTCTTACCTGCCTTCCCATTCTCTGTGTAAAATACCTCTCATGGGTCAACATCTTACGTCAATGCTGGCTCCAGCAGGGCGCGGCCCCACGGAAGTTTTGAAGGGCACCCATTACACATGGGACCAGGTTCCGTGAAGCCAACTGCTGGCCTAGTCCTTCCGTGGCCACCAGCAGACACAGACGGTACTGGGTGTGGGTGAATCTTAGTAAAAGGCGTAGATGACTCCTCTAAAGAGGGTTTTTCTTATTTCATAGGAACCTTCTCACATCTCAGTCAAGGAGCCACTTCCCTCCTGTCCTACTGGAACATTATTTTTCCTGAGAAAATGCCTGCATGTCTGATAGAGTTACACATTAATTCTTTAGAAGTTTCTTAGAACTGTAGGAAACAGGTGAAAAAACAAAATGCCTTGAACTTTAAACTGGAGCTTGGCCTGCGAGCATGAAGCGCTTTAAGGTCATGTCACTCTCCCCTCAGAGGGGCTGGTGGGCGACGTGCCACGGAGGGCTCAGGCGGCATCCTGTGGGTGCTTTGATGCTTTCATTCTCTTGCTCGTGAGTTTCTTTACAGCAGTGACAAGAGCTTCCTGCCCAGCCAATCCCGCTGAATGCCCCGGAAATGTTTAAGGCAAAACACCTTTCTTACATTAACCAAGCAGCTTGGGGGAAATGGCGGCACCTTTGAAATCAAAAAGTTAGAGTCTCCACTCCCATCACACCCTCAAACTCTGGGCCTTCATGGGACCCCGCAAACAAACAGGCGCCCCAGGCTCTCTGATGCCACACTAGGTCCCCACTGAATGCTGCCTCAGTGACCATATTCTGTGGGGTTTCACTCTTTGGTCATGCCAAAACTTTTTAAAAAGAGAAAAAATTTAATGCCATACCACTTTAAAAATTGTGTTGCCATTTTAAGGACATACAGTGACCAACAAGGGAGACGACCATCCCCCAGGCCCACTCTGAAAGTCTGGAAAGGGAAAGCAGGAAAATCCCCAAACACCAAGTCAGGGAAAGGGTTCCATGGAAATGGAGGATGGTGAACTGGCCAGGCCTGCCGGGCCACGGCCCCAAATACCAGGCGCAGCTGGGAGTGGAGGTGCTGCCAGCCCCCACAGCTCCCAGCAGGAGGCGCAGAAAGCTCAGGAGAGGCCAGGACGGCCAGCGTAGTGGAATGCAGTGGAGACAGCGCTGGCGCCTAGCAGCAGGCCTGACACCCAGAGAGAAGGTCCCAAGAGTCCTCATCGCAAAGAGCCTACCTGCCCTGAGGGTGTGGCTTCAGGAACAAGGGCTTTACCTGCTGGCCCGCCTGTGGCTCAGAGGAGAAAATATAAATAATGCTGACCACCACGATTGTGCCTGGCCCATGCTAAATGCTGCACTTATATTTTCATGTTAACACACAGCTCAAAGAGATCTCACTCCCGAGCTTCTCCCCATTTTACAGAGGGGAACAGACAGAGGTCGAGTGACTTCCACAGGTGCTCCAGTTGCAGGCAGCAGAGCAGGTGTGTCTGCCTTCACGCCCTACAAAGGCTCTCCCTCAGCTCTAGGAGGTGGGTGCCCCTCTCATTACCTCCTGCCTGAAACTGCAGAACGGGAACAACTTCCAGCCACCAGAGGGCCTCAGGCAGTTGGTGGCTTGGGCCACTGCCCCACACCAGGTCCCATTACATCCACATCTAGAAGACACCCTCGGGCCCTTACTGAGCACCGAGCAAGCACCAGTGCAGTCGGCCTGGAATCAGCACTCAAAAGCGGCCACCGTCCTGGCATTCCTCATAATTTTATCTGAACTTGTATAAGCGAAGTCTGATGGGCAGCCCCACAGGCATACACCATTCTCGATGCCCCAGGAGCATGGAATCCCGGGGGACCCACAAGGGGTAGGATTCAGTGAGATGCAAAGTGAGGACAAGGGAACGTGGTACCTCTCTGACTGGGTCAGCCGGAGGAGCCAGGCTTTTCATTCCAAGCAGACCGTGCTCTGAACGCAGGAGAAAGGCAACGGAGATCTAAGAAACACTATCAGCCAAGGAGCCCTATCCTGTCCTTCCCGATTTGGGGTACTTCCCTATACCAGACAGCCACACACAGGGAAGACGATGGCACAGAGGGCAAGGCCGACTCACAGAGTACCCAGAGTTTGTCTTCCTCTTGTCTTTGCTCCACAGTCAGGAGCTGAGGGTGGGCAGTGCTGGTAGAATGTACTTATGTCGAGAAGTGAAATAATTCAGTTGAGACAGTTCTGAGCAGAGTTTACAGTAAGAATAAAATACACATGCATGTACAAGTTATGAAATATCATTTCTATGATTCCACGAGTTAAATATTCCTATATTTGCTTTTAAATTTAAAATGGACATTGCACAATATAAAGATGAATGACACACTCAATGCTAAGAATTTAATATAATAAATAATAGTAAAATAACATAAATAAATAACAAAACAATGATAAAAAAATAGCAACTAAAAACACCGTGACAAGTCAAAAGAGACCACAAAAGGACAAAAATCTTATTTTAGTGCCTTATATCTGCACTCTTTGTGCTTTCTGAACAAGGGACCCCACATTTCTCTCAACTGTTTCTCAAACCACAAGCTCGGGGTGGGGTCACACATCTCCTCTCTTCCCATCTCCCACAGCATCCAGCACAGTTCAGCAGGCACTGAATACCTGCCACAGGAAAGTAAGTGGTTCTCCCCTCTCAGTCCAAATTCCCAGAGACCCTGGGAATTTCAGTCTGTTTGGAATTTCTCCAATTTCTCTTTGTCACAAAAAACCACAAGTTCAAATACTGCTCTGGGTGTAAATCTGCAGTCAAACTCAATCCTGTGGCTCTGCCACCATTCCTTTCAGATGCCCAGTCACAGAGGCCAGGCTGAAGGAGATCAAGTGCTCCAACCCTAACACTGACCTGGGGCCAGTCACCCCCTGCCCTGCCCCCAGCCTCCCTGGGGGCAGGGCCAGTGGTAAGAATCCATATACCCTTACAGAGATGAAAGGCCATCTAGAACCTGCAAAACCAATCTCTAGACACAGCAATCAGATTGGTGGGGGCATGAGGGGGGGCACATTGTAGGAAGATGGAAATGTTCTTGTCTTTTGTAAAAACCACCAATCTGTGCACTTAATGTGTGAGTTTTTTTGCATATAAATTATAACTTAACGAAAGTTCATCTTAAATAAATTAAATGAGATCATGGGAGGAAGGCAATTTGTAGGCCACTTGGTCTATAATTATTATTACCAGTTTATATTCCTATGAGTTCAACATACTTCACAGTCCCTAATCAATGGCAAAAACTTATCTTTTATTCAGGATTTTCACAAGCATCAAGTAGTTCCAAAGTATTTCTAAAGCAGATTTGTAGTGGCCTCCCTTAAACTCACTTTCTGGAACCCAACATGCAATGAAACAAGACGGAAAAATGTGTCTGTAACTGCTGCCTGGGGCCCTGGAGGGAGGCAGCAGAAAGGTAGAGCAGTCCCCGTGTGATCCGGGTGCAGTGCCCTCAGAGGGCTAGGGCCTGGGTTGAAGACTCATCATGCCTCCGCAGCTGTCATTACCCACCCAGGCCCTCTCTGCACTGGCTGCTGACCAAGCAGAGGTTTCCATGGCTCCCTACTAAGAAATATGGCAAATGACCAGACTTTTAGAAGAGTTTTGCAAGCCCGCCAGAGGTGAGTACAGCTTTTAACTCGCTTGCTGGCAGTTGCTCAAAATATGTTTTTTCTGTCTGGGGCAAGCCCCCAGTTAAAGAAGGAACAGCTAAGAATCTATGGCTTGTCTGAACCTGCAGTCCATTCTGATGGGCATGAGAAGGGCCATCAGGTCTGGCTGAAGGCAGGTAACTCCCACTCTACCTGTATGCCCCCAAAAGGTAATTTTTTTTTTTCTCAGTGACCACTCAGGGAGTCAGCAATGGAGGCAAAGGTAATGACTATCCATTAGTATATTGGATAAAATGTCTTGTTTTTCAGAAACATTTTAAGGCTACATTAACTTAAAATGGTTTTTCTTCAATTGTTTTGCTATTACTTGGGTGAGAAATGGAGAGTTTGGGAACACAACTTAAATTTAAGTTAGAAGCATCACAGAAGAATAATTACAAAATACCACATAGAGCCACTGCCTTCTAGGTAGTTTGCTAACAACATATTTTAGAAAGAAGAGAACATACACCTGTTTAAACAACTCTTAGATAACCATTTTAGAAGTCAGGCCTACCCAAAAGTGATAAACAAAATAGTTACAAATGCATGTGAAGCCCCTAGCTAGGCCTGGGCCCAGGCCCCTTACATTTAATATAATATTTCATAGCTTTGGAGGAACAAGTCTCCCAGAAGGGGGCTTTGCTACCCTGGAGCCCAGGAGCCACAGGAAAGCCAACCAGGGGCCTCTCCCAGTGACTGGGGACAGAACTAGTCAGCAGAGACTGAAACAATGGCTGCCAAGTACCACACTACCACAGGAACCGTGAGTACTACTCAGAAACCACCAGCACAGGTGGCCCCACCTGCTGGTCCAATGCCCCTAACCCAGATCCTCTACCCACCGCCCAGTAACATCAAATAATCCAAACTCCATTTCCAGTGGCTCTCAAATTCAGGACTCAATTCTTTGAGTAGTAATAACAGATGTACCTTCAGAATTTCCTTTTGCTAAGAATATTATTGAAAACCAAAAAGATGTTGGCTACCTGGAGATAGTCTGGCAGAAGGAATACAAACCTAGAAAAGTTAATTGCCTCCATGAGTGCAACAAAAGAATCACCCCAACACACGTGAACACATGCTTTTTAAAACATTTTTTTAAAGAAAAGTTAAAAACAAAAACACAGAACACAAAATCGATCCTGATGGTTTTTTAAAATTAATTACCTGTCCCAAAGCATCCAAATCGTTTTAGTGCTTTTCTAATTACCCCAAAGTAAAACTCAATAAAAATAGCCGAGAGAAAGTGAAAACTCGGAATTACAAGTAAGAGGGGAGTAGGAGAGGAAATTAAGAGCATGTACTGAACATGCTTTAAAATACTTTAAAGTGAGTCCATTTACTCACATTCCTATGAGGCCTAAACACAGCTGGTCACTGTTTGCTGACAGCAGTCAGAATTCTTTGAGACCAAAACTTCTACAAAAATATGTTGTGTTGGAGTGACAGGGGCTTCAAGGGAACTGGATGCCCTGAACCGAGTGAATCCAACCCTTTTATACACTACACACCCCCCCCCAACCTCACTTTAAAAGGAGGGTGTCGGGGGGGGCGAGAAACATCTGTAACAAAAATAAATTAATAAAAACTGCCCCCCAAAAAATAAAGAAAGAAAAATAAATAAATAAAAGCGATATTATGCTGGGAGTGGCTGACAGAAGCCAGGGGCCTGGAGGCCGAGCATATGACCCTCAGGCATCTCTCCAGTGTTTGGCGCTGGATCCCAAGAGGCTAAATATTACTAAAAAGCACAAGTCGGTCTATACTTGGCTCTTAAAAAGCACTTAAAAGCCAACACACAGTCCATTCCTGGGAGAGCAAATTCCCTGTTAAAATATAAAAACCCCTTGTTAATACTTTGTGATTATCAAAGAATAGATGCTGCTACATTCAATTTAAACACTTTTTCTTTTTAAATTTTTTTTCTTTATTGATTTTAGAGAGAGAGGAAGAGATAGATAGAAACATCGATGAGAGAGAACATTGACTGGCCGCCTCCTGCATGCCCCACACTGGGGATCTGGCACACAACCTGGGCATGTGCCCTGACCAGGAATCGAACCGGCGACCTCTTGGTGCATGGGTCGATGCTCAACCACTGAGCCACGCCAGGCCGGGCAATTTAAACACTTTTTCAAAACAACAGTACACTAGCTTTGTTTTTCATTATGGGACTTTTTTTTTTTTTTAAGTTTACAGTATTCTTTCAATCATAATAAAGAGCTGGTCTTAACAGTCTGTTAATATCCCAAGAGTTCTCCCCCAAAGAAGAAAAACACAATTCTCCCCAGCACACCAGAGGATCATGCTTCACAAACCGCTCAATAGTTAAGGGTTCACCAAAGTCCTAGTTGAAGCCCCTTGCAGCTGCAAACTCTTTACTGGTCCTCTGAATGTCCCCCCCCCAAGTACCAGGCCCCCCAGGCTCTGCTGTCCAGGGTGAATCTGGTGCAGAGGCAGCAGGGGAGGAGGAGAAAGGTGGGTTTCATAAATCAGCTCCTCTCCACCCCAGAACCTTTCTTTTTAAAAAATGTTTTTATTGATTTTTAGAGAAAGGAAGGGGGAGGGAGGGAGGGAGGGAGAAACATTGATGAGAGAGAAACATCAATGGGCTGCCTCCTGCACACCCTCTACTGGGGATTGAGCCTGCAACCTGGGCATGTGCCCTGATTGGGAATTGAGCCGGTGACCTCTTGGTGTATGGGACACTCAACCAACTGAACCACACGGCTGGGCAAGCCTTCTAGCAAGGAGGAGAGGATCCCACCAACCCACAGTGGGCCAAAGGAGCTGACCCTTCAAAATTCATGCAAACTCAGCATTGTTTTAATATAACAATGATTTCAATTATTTTTGAGTTAAGGAATCTATCTCTGCCCCCATCTTGGAATACAGACATTTCTCCAGGGAGCTGGTCTATCTCACCAGAGGGAAAGACCAGCCAAGACCAGCCTAGCCCAGGTGGACCACACCTCCTCCCAAGAAGGAAAGGAGGGGCTTCCCAGACCTGTGTCTCCCTGTGGGCCAGAGAGCAAGCTCTGGAGCTGCATGGCCCTTGTCCTCTGGCCTGCTCCCCAGCCAGGCTGCAGGGCCAACCCCTTCTTTCCTCCAGAGCAGGGAGAGCTGGCAATGCAACCAAGCCTCCCCGAGATATCTCAGGAAGACTCATATGGAGCCAGGTGGAAACTGGCTTGAGCCCAGTTTGTTAATTTCACGTATTTCCTCTGAGGAGAGAAGAAGAAAATTAGTTGTATTGGGGCTGTCAGTGGGTTTCCAGGAACTGATACATTCTCTCCAATCTTTCAGTAGCCCTGCAAGGCAGGTGTTATTGTCCTATTTCACACAGTGGGAAACCAAGGCTCAGAGGAGTTATTTAACTAAAACAGCACAGCTATTAAATGGAATGGCCTGGATTTAAAGTCAAGGTTTAATCCAAAACCCACACACCTTCCCCCAGTACACATTGTGGTCAACTAGGAGAAAAACACAGGAGGTTCTTGGTGGTAGAAAACACTGAAGCTCTCACTGGTTTTCATAGCAAATAACCATTGAACAATGTGAAAGTACTGTTGCCATTCCCCACCTATCACATGGCAGGGGGCTGTGCTTCAAGCCCTTCTCTTTACAACTTTAAAGACCAAAGCCAGATTTAAAGTTTTTGTAAAGCAAGGAGTGATCCACCAGCCACCAAGACTGTTACTATTATTTGCTGAGTTCAGTATCTCCAGGCTAGTTGAAAGGTTATTCATTAATTCATTCACCCATTCAGTATTACGAGCATCAGTGATGGGCCAGGCATCATGCTAAGTGCCAGGGACATGAAGATAAACAAGACAACAGTCCTTGTTGTTAAGGAGCTGCAGTCTAATTGGGGAGATAAATACATTAAAAGATAAAACACCCTGTGAGGAGGCCAATGAGAGACACGCATGGGAGGCTGGGCACTGTGTCCCGAAGGACAGAGTTGCCTGAGCAGCAGAGTCCTCTAGGAGAAACAGGACATAGGCAGGCACAGGTCAGGGGGTGAGCAGAGAAGAGGGACGTCTGAGCGAAGGGGGCAGCCTGGGCATGCCTGGGAGCAGGAGCCTGAGGTGAAAGAGGGAGGCTGGGCCCAGGCCACGCGGGGCTCCGGATTTCAGCTCATGTAATGGCGGTAATTAAGGGTATTAAGTAAGCCTGGGAAGTGACATGGTGAAATTTATAACTTAAAAAATTATCTCATGCAACCTCAGTGGAAGACAGACCATTTTGCAGTATCAGTGAAAGCTGAGCCTGTTTACCCAGTGCAGGCACATGCTCCACAGAAACACGAGCACAGCTTCCCAAAAAGACAGGCATAAGATTATTGCGATCGAGAAACATCTGTAACAAAAATAAATTAATAAAAAAAAGATTATTCTGATCAGCACCATTTGTAACAGCACAAAAGTACATACTATCCAAATGTCTATCAACAGTAAAATGGCCTAATAAACTGTGTTATACTGTGGAAAACTACAGCAAGGAGAACAAATGAACAACTATGTGTAACAGCACAGATGAATCTCACAAGAGATGCTAAGTGAAAGACGTTAGACAAAAATACTGCCTACTGTAAGACTGCATTTACATGAAGGTAACTAATAATCAAACTGCTCTCTGCTGCTGGACATCAGCAATGACTGGAAAGGACAGGACGACACCTGATCTAGCTGCTGGTCGCATGGGTATGTTCCTGTTATGAAAATCCATCAGCTATATTTCTACACTTTTTTGATACATCTTACACTTTTATAAAATGTACATTAAAATTTAAAAACACATACAGTAACAGAGAACACCTTTGTGAGACTAGGGCTTACAAGCATAAAACTACAGTGAACAACAGGAAGGCATATAATTAAGTGCTACATATAACTTAATGGAATACGGAGGTGAGGGAGATCAAAGGCTTCACAGAGTGGCCTGGCCTGAGCTGGACAGAAGCAGGATATTCAGCTGGCTTTGCAATGGGAAGCGGCCACCCCCTCCCATGCTCCCCCTGGGCGCGGGAGTATGGCAGATTCCCTAGGGCTACAGAAGGCTCCAAATCATAACACAAACATTCTCAGATGGAAGAACCTCCAATCACAGAAGAGTTAAATGATACCAACTGGAAGCAAAAAAGGCATTACAATGGGAGAATTTTTTTAAAAAGTGATGGTGACTTAAGTGACCACCTGGCTTAAGTGACCTAAGACATTTAACAGCCCTGGGTAATGTGTAGACCTTGTGTGGATTCTGATTTAACATATCAACTGTAAAATGACATTTCTGAAATAATCAGGAAAATCTTATAGATAAATCTAGGTAAAAGATGATACCAGGAAATCAAAAGATGATACCACTTAAAATTTTTTAGGTATGGATAATAGCATTATGATTCTATGAGAAAATACCCTTATTGTTTAGAGATGCATATGGAAGTATCTAGGGTTCATGAAATATAATGTCTAAGATTTTAAAATACTTGAGTAAATCAAATAAATTAATGAGGCACGTGTGGCAAAATCTTGGTAATTACTGAATCTGGGTGATAGATAGATGGGAAGGAATGAACTATTCTCTCTACTTTTATAGATCTTCCCACTCCCACCAAAAAAAAAGACAGAGAGAAAAAGATTAATTAACAATATAAGAAATCAAAGAGGGCAGATCACTATATATATTACAGACATGAGAGGAATAACAAGGGAATACAGTGAACAACTTCATACCAATACATTTTATAACTTAGATAAAATGGAAAAATTTATTAAAATGCACAAACTACCAAAGCTCACTATAGAAAAATAATAACCTAAATAGCTGCCTATCTATTTATGAACTTTTACTCATAATTAAAACCCTTGCATAGAGGTATATGGGCTCTGTTGGTGAATTCTACTGAACAATTATGGAAGAAAACATACAATTATTATATAAAATGTTCAGACAAAAGAGGAAGGAACACTTCTCAACTCCTTTTATGAAGCCAATAGTACTGATAACAAAACCAGTTAAAGACATTCATAGAAAAGAAAACTACAGGCTAATATCTCTTATGAACATAAATGCAAAAACCTTGAACAAATCTCAGCAAATCAAATCCAGCAGTACATAAAAAAGATAATACATTATTACCAAGGAATGTTTCATCCTAGCAATGTGAGGTTAGTTTAATATTTTAAAATCAACCAATGAATCATCATATAAACAGGTTAAAATAGAAAAATCTTATAATGATCTAAATAGATGCAGAGCAAGTATTTGACAAAATTCAACAAAATCATGATAAAAATTCTTATCAAACTGGGAATAAAAGAGAACTTCCTCAATCTGATAAAGGGCATCTAGGAAGCAGAGCTAAACTTAAATTTGTTGGAGTGACACTGGTTAATAAAATTATACAGGTTTCAAGAGTACAATTCTGTAATATATGATCTGTGTGTGGCACTGTGTGTTCACCACCCAAAGTCAAATCTGTCACCATATATATGACCCCCCACCCTCTACTAGGCTAACATCCTTTTTAGTGGTGAATAATCAAATACTTTCCCCTTAAGACTGGACACAAGGTAGGGATTTCCACTCTCCCACATCTACTCAACACTGGAAACTGGAGTTTAGTCAGGGTAGTAAAAGGAGAAAAAGAATTAAAAAAAATACACTTTACAAAGAAATAAAACTATCTTTGTTTGTAGTTGACATGATTGTGTAGAAAATCCTAATAAATCGACAGAAAAACTACTTGCACTAGTAAGTGAATTTAGCAAGGTCTTAGGATACAAGGTCAATATATAAAATTTGATTATATTTTTATATACTACCAGTGAAAAACTGGATCTTGAAATTAAAAAAACCAATCTCATTTACAGTAGCACCAAAAATCTAAAATACAGACAAACTTAACAAAATATATGCTACACCTGTACACTGAAAATTCAAAACACTGTTGAGAGAAAATAAATATATAATACATGGAGAGACAAACCATGTTTTCATGGATCAGAACTCAATACTGTAGAAATGAAAATCCTCCCCAAACTGAACTATAGATTCAACATAATCTTAATGAAAATCACAGCAGGTTCTGTTTTTTTTTTGTTTTTTTTAAAGAAACTCATAAGCTGATTCTAAAACTTACATAAAAGTTTTTAAAAACCTAGAGTAGCCAAAACAATTGAAAAGCTGAATAAAGCTTGCATTTGAATACTCACTACAGAGCTGTAATAAAAAGACAGTGTGGAATTGAAGAAATGATAGATTTCGAGATCAATGGGATGCTGAATGATGTCAGCATTATGGTGTTGTAAGACACCCCTCAATTCTGTTCCTCTGCCCCAACAACAAAAATTTGGCATCCACTCACAAAGTGCGTCTGTGGGAGTGGTAGGATCCAGTACCATAAGCCAAGGGACCGTGGTTGGGGGAGTCACGCCCACCTGTGCATCGAGTTAACAGGCAGACAGACCCCCGACCTCGGCAGGGGCTGTGGAAGCAGCAGGGCCCTGTGGACAGGCTCCAGCCCGTTGGCAGTGATCAAGGAGCACCTGGAGAACCCTGACTTGAAGTCACTCATGGAGAAGAGAGCCTTTGTGAAGTCCAGGTTTCCAGAGGAAAAGTTCCAGAATTTGGACACACTGGATCAAGTAAGGGGAACAACTTGACTTTGCCAATATCACCCCTTCTCTAAGGTGGCAGGAGAGAGGGAGAGAGGGAGAGGGAGTGCCTGGCTTCCCCAGCTGTGCTAAACAGTGCCAAAGAGACTCATTTCTTTCTTACAGCTTCCAGAGAATTAAACTGGGGGCTCCATGACTGGGGGTAGGGAGCTGGTTGGGAGAGCAGAAGGTAAGATTTGTGGAGAGCATTAAAGGGATATGGTTCCTACTGACTGCATTATGGACTCCATCAGGAAACCTGCCCAAAAGCCACTGGGGAAGCCTCGCTAGTGGATTCTTCAAATGGTCTGCAGGCACCCCCAGCACCCTGTGTGCATCACCCACACCTCCCTCCACTCTGTGGCTTGCTCCCTGTGCATGCTGCTGAGAGCAAGATTTGGTAGAAGGCTAGGAAACACACGCAGGAAGCAGGCCAGGGTCTGCAGGCAGGGAGAAACCACAAACTTGAGCTACAGCACTGCCTTCTTGAAAACAAGAGAGAGGCTATCAATAGCCTGCCTGGTACACTGTAAGATTGAGAGAAAACATACTGAGCTTAAGAATTCCGCCACAAGGGCTGGCGTATGCATATAGGGTTAGAAAGCTTCAGAATCTCTGGCAGGACTGATGGAAGGTATTTCTCTCCTGAAGGCAGTTAATAAAGTTTGGAGGAAGTGACTGCTACTTCAAATGTGAAAGCAGCAATGCAAACTACAAGGATCATGAAAAATCAAGGAAACATGACTTCACCAAAGTATCACAATAATCTCCCCGTAACTAAACCCAAATAAGAGAGATCTAAGATTCACCCAATAAAGAATTAAAAATAGCTGTTTTGAGGAAACTCAATGAGTTACAAGAAAACACAGAAAGGCAATTCATTGAAATCAGGAAAACAATCACACACAGAAAAATGAAAAATTTAACTAAGTGACAGAAATCACAAAAAATAACCAAATTCTGGAGCTGAAGAAGTCAATGAATAAAACAGGAAAAAATGCAATAGAGAGCATCAATAATGGAATAAATCAAACAGGAAAGAATCTATTAGTTAAAAGATAGAAACTTTGAAATAACCCAGTCAGAAGAGGAAAAAAAAAAATGAATGGAAGAGTGAAGAAAGCCTATATGAATTATGGGACACCATCAAAAGAACCAATATATGAAGTGGGCAGAAAAATTATTTAAAGAAATAATAGCTAAGAAACTCCCAAACCTGGGAAGAAAGTTGAACATCCATAATAGATCACCCTATTATTTCAATCCCCAAGATATTCCTCAAGACACATTATAATAAAACTGCAAAAATCAAAGACCAAGAGAGAATCGTAAAGGCAGCAAGAGAAAAGAAGACTGCAATCTACAAAGGAACACCCATTAGGCTATCAGTGGCTTTCTCAGCAGAATCCTTACAGGTCAGGAGAGAGTGGGATAATAGTCAAAGTGCTGAAAGAAAAAAAAAAAACTTCCAATGAAGAATACTTTATCCAGCAAAGTTATTCTACAGAAAAGAAGGAAAAATACTTTCCCAAACAAAAGCTAGGAGAATTTATCACCACTTGTAAGAAATGCTGTAAGTTCTTCAAGCTGAAATGTCCAGAAGGAAGCGGGGGCATGTGCTCAGAGAACTTTCCGGTGAAAATGGTGTAAAAATGGAACTGTCAACAAGATATCCTGATCATTGTGAGCTGAACCATGACCCCTCAAAAATTCACACGCTAAAACCCTAAACCCCAGCACCTCAGAATGTGACTATATTTGGAGATAGTGTCTTTAAAAGGGTCATTAAGTTAAAATGAGATGTTCAGGGTGAGCTTTAATCCAATCTGACCAGTGTCAAAGGAAATTTGGACACACAGAGAGAGACACCAAGTGGTACATAAGCACAGAGGACAGGCCATGTGAGGACACAGCGAGAAGGTGGCCCTCTGCAAGCCCAGGATAGTGGTCTTAGGAGAAACCAAACCTGCCGGCACCTTGAGGACTTCCGGCCTCCAGAAATATGAGAAAATAAACTCCTGTTGTTTAAGGCCCCAGTCTGTGGTACCTTGTTATGCAGCCCCAGAAAACTAATATGATACAACTATAACTAATATGATAATATGACCTATGATACAACGTGAACCTGGAAAGCATCCCAATGAAAGAAGCTGGACACAAAAGGTCATGTTTGATTCCACTGATATGAAATACCCAGAACAGGTACATCCATAGAAATGGAAAGTGGACTGGTGGTTGCCAGGGGCTGGGGGAGTAAGGATTGGGGAATGACTGCTTAATGTGTTCGGGGTTTCCTTTTGGGATGATGAAAGGTGCTGTGACTAGATGGAGGTGGTAGTTGCACAACATTATGAAACTGCTAAATGTCATGGAATTCTTCACTTTAAAAATGGTTAATTTTATGTTATGCTAATTTCATCTTAATAAAAAACTCTAAATTAAAAAAAACTTTAAAAAGATACAGATAAGACTTCCAGTCCAGATGGTGGCGTAGGTAAATGCAGGACTCGCCTCCTCCCACAACCACATCAAAATTATAACTAAAGTGCAGAACAACCAACATTCAGATCAGCCTGAAATCGAGCTGAATGGAAGTCCTACAACTACAATATTAAAGAAGCCACATCGAGACTGGTAGGAGGGGCAAAGGTGCAGACGGCTGGTCCCACACCTGTACGTGGCAGATAAAAATCAGGCGGACACCTCGGCTGGGAAGGTCCTCCATGAGGAGCGAGGACCCTTGTCCCATACCAGGTGCCCAGCTCAGGGTTCCAGTGCCAGGAAGAGAAGTCCCCATCACTTCTATCTGTAAAAACCAGCAGGGAATTGAAGCTGAGGGAGGCTGAGGCTGCTGAAGTCCCAGGCAGTTCCTCTTAAAGGGCCAGAGCACGGACTTACTCAGACTCGTACCCTCCAGGCTCCAGCATCGGGGAGGCAGCTTGAAAGGCACCAGAGACATATGGGGAAGAACTGAGTTGTTTGGCATCGGGGCAAGAGCTGTAGGGCAGCTTTCTGCTGGACAGACGTGCTGGTGGAGGCCATTGTTCCTTTCATAAGTCTTGGTGAGCCCTTCCCTGGGGCAGCAGACCAGTACCACATCTGGGACTCCAGCAACTTGGCTCAAACTGTTTGGTCCACCCTGGTGATTCCCTGAGGCCCTGCCCCACCCAACTTTCGGGCCCACCCAAGCTGTTTCCAGTGGCTTTACCATAGGATTGGCCTGTCTTGGATCCTGCTTCAGGTTTTCCTAAATTCTCTCAAACAAACAGCATCTGGCCTCAGCGAGCCCCATACCTCTCCCTACGTGGCCCCAGGCCTGGCACTAGAAGCAACCAGCCTTGGTTCACAGGTTGGCTTTGCCTGGGCACCTCCAAACCCCGCACAAGAACCAGCCACCTGCAGATCACTTTGTAGCTTATGCCAGGTGGCCCCGGGTAGAACATAGGCAGTGGCTGACCTTGCTCCAGAGCCAGCACACCCAGTGGACAGTTTCAGACCACACTGAAGCAACAATACCCAACCACCTCCACAAGTGACACACTCAAGGAGTGGACTCAGTGGGTACCAGAGTCCTGCTGAAGTAAGTCTTGTTCCGCATAGCTGATCCTCCAAGGTAGTCAGAGGTCAGTGGTCAGTGGGCATAGCCAGACCTTGCAGCTGATCAGCCTGAGTAAATCCCTCCCACTGACGTGCCAACAGCAATCAAGACTCAATTACAACAGAAGGGTGTACAGTCCACACTAGGGGTGTACCTTGAGGGCCCAGTTGGGATGATCAGGGAGGCTGTGCCACTGGACCCTAGAGCTGGCCACCCTGTGAAGCCTAGGAGACATAGCAACTCTACCTAATATGTATAAACAAACACAGGGAGGCAGCCAAATGAGGATACAAAGAAACATGTCCCAAATGAAAGAACAGAACAAAACTCCAGGAGAAGAACTAACCCAAATGGAGATAAGCAGAGTTCAAAACACTGGTTATAAGGATGCTCAAGGAACTTAGTAAGGACCTCAAGAGCATAAAAAAGGGTCAGTCTAAAATGAAGGAGGCACTAACTGAAATAAAGCATAATTTACAGGGAATCAATAGTAGAGTAAGTGAAGCTGAGAAGCAAACTATCGATTTGGAATATAAGGAAGCAAAAACCATCCAATCACAACAGCAAAAAGAAAGAATCCAAAAAAAATGAGGATAGTGTAAGGAGCCTCTGGGACAACTTCAAGTGTACCAACATTTGCATCATGGGGGTGCCAGAAGGAGAAGAGAGTGAGCAAGAAATTGAAAACCTATTTGAAAAACGAATGACAGAAAACTTCCCTAACTTGAAGGAAACAGACATATAAGTCCAGGAAGCACAGACAGTCCTGAATAAGATGAACCCAAAGAAGTCCACATCAAGACACATCATAATCAAAATGCAAAAGGTTAAAGACAAAGAGAGAATCTTAAAAGCAGCAAGAGAAAAGCAGTTAGTTACCTATAAGGAAGTTCCCATAAGACTGTCAGCTGATTTCTCAAAAGAAACTTTGCAGGCCAGAAGGGAGTGGCAAGAAATATTCAAAGTGATTAAAAGCAAGGACCTACAACAAATATTGCTCTATCCTGCAAAGCTATCACTTAGAATTGATGAAGATATAAAGAAGTTCCCAGCCTGGCCAGTGTGGCTCACTGGTTGAGCGTTGACCCATGCACTAAGAGGTCCGCTGGTTTGATTCCCGGTCAGGGCACATGCCCAGGTTGTGGGCCCAATCCCCAGATTGGGGCATGCAGGAGGCGGCCAATCTATGTTCTCTCTCATTGATGTTTCTAGCTCTCTCTCCCTCTCCCTTCCTCTCTCTCTAAAATCAATAAAGAAAAAATATTTTAAAAAAAAGAATTTCCCAGACAAGAAAAAGGTAAAGGAGTTCACCACCACCAAACCAGTATTATATGAAATGTTGAAGGGTCTTCTTGAAGAAGATAAAAAATATGAACAATAAAATGGCAATAAATACATATTTATCAACAATTGACTCTATAAACGAAATGAACTAGCAGAACAGAAACAGACTCATATAGAGAACTGTTTGATGGTTGCCAGATGGGAGGGGACTGGGAGGGTAGGCGAAAAAGGTGAAGGGATTTAGAAGTGCAAATTGTTGTTAGACTGATGAACCTCAAAGGGAAGGCGGGGGGGGGGGGTATGGGGGGCGGGGGTTGGGAAGAGATAAACCAAAGAACTTTTATGCCTATATGCATAACCAATGGACACAGGAGCAGGGAGGAGGGGGCCAATGTGGGGGAAATAGGGGAACATCCATAATACTGTCAACAATAAAGTTGGGTTTTTTTAAAGATACAGATAAAATATACTATTATAATATGCTGTGTTCAGTGACCAAGTAAAGGTGCTTGTACAGACAGTGTCATGAAGAACGGGAAAGGCAGAGATGAATCCTGCTTGTGTGTGATTTGGACCCTGAACTGACCCTGGAGGGAGAGGTAAAGGTCATTCTGGAGAGAAGAAGGAAGAGGGTAGGAGGGATGGCATTCCAGGCAGGTAGTGGGTAGGAGATGGGGCACACAGGTAGGAAGGTGCAGGAACTGGGGTGGGTGGGGAGACTGGGGCCAGCAGGGTGGAGCGCGGCCATCTGCTCAGGCCACGGAGTGGACTGGATGGTGCAGCTGGGGCTTCCCAAACCCAGATGAACTCCTGAAACACAGGAGAAATTTGAACATTTTTAATCCTGAGCCTCCCCTTCCCTAGGGAGATTAATTTTGTAAGTCTGAAGTTAGGGGACAGAAACCTGGATTTATAATAAAATACATTTTAAAAAGCTCCCTAGGTGATACTGACGATTAACCTTTTGGGAAACCAGTGATTTCCCAGCAAGTACTTCCTGTTTACGGAAGAGTCTTTCAGTTTTTCTTTCCCAGCTTTACTGAGGTATAACGGAAAAATAAAAATTGCACATATTAAAGTGTACAATGTAATTATTTGATGAGTGTATACACTGTAAAATAATTACCACAATCAAGTTAACACGTCCATCGCCGCACCTTGTTACCTTTTGTGTGAACGTGTTTGTGCGATGTGAACACTTAAAATGCACTCTCAGCACATTTTAAGAATGCAGTATTATTAACTACAGTCACCATCTGTCTGTACACTAGATCCCCAGGACTTCCTTATAACTGAAATGCTGTCCCCTTTCACCAACACTTCCCGTTCCCCCGCCCCCGGCCATCACTATTCTACCTCTGCTTCTGCGACTGCAACTTTTTTAGATTGCACATATTAAGTGATATTATACAGCACAGTAAGTCCTCACTTAAATCACTGACAGGTTCTTGGAAACTGCAACTTTAGGTAAAATGACATGTAATGAAACCAATTTTACAATAGGCCAGTGATTTTCAACTCTTTTCATTTCATGGCACACAAACTAATTACTAAAATTCTGCAGCACACCAAAAAATACATTCTTTGCTGATCTGACCAAAAAAGATACGTATAATTTTGATTCATTCACACTGGATGGCTATGGTGTTGGCTGTTGTCATTTTTTTATTTGACAATCTAAGGTCATTCCCCTTGACGAGTCAGGCATCGCAAGTTGCCGAAATTCTTGTGGCACACCAGTTGAAAATCGCTGCCATAGGCCAGTTGATATAAACAAGGGTTAAGTTCCTACAGCATATTGATAGTCACAAAAACATTACCAAACTTCTAAAGACCCAAAACACTTCTAATATTAAACACTGAAATAAATGTGAGCTACTCATGATTGAAGAAAGATGAATAAAAACAAGTAAGACAATTCTTTTCCAACTCACTCATTCCACTTCAGGGTCACGGGTGGGTGGAGCCCACGCGCAGCTCAGGGCACAGGGCAGGCACACACCCTGGCAGGACGCCCTTCGCGTCGGGCACCTCACGTGCACATCTTTGGGATGTGGAAGGGAACCGGAGTACCCGGAGAAACCCACACACATAATGGCCCTGGTTGGGAATCCATTTTTTTTCTCATGGTTATAATGAACTGACTGACGTCCGAGGTCCTGCTCTATTTGTCTATGTCTGGTTTATTTTACTTGGCATAATGTCCTCCAGGTTCATCCATGTTGCTGCAAATGGCAGGATTTCCTTCATTTTATGCCTGAATAATACTTATATATATTTCCATCAACATATATCCATTATGTTTTATATATCTACATATCATATAATGGTCATCGCTTGTGAAATATTATATACGGAGAAAAAGTATTATTTATAAGTAGATATAAAATGGGATATTTTATATATATGTATACAGCACACCCTGGCTCAGGGTCTTTAATAAGGCCACTCAACTAAGCACCTCTCAGAGTCTCACCCACCCCAACTATGGGATAATGCTGGTTGTGTGCACCCACTAATGTTGGGGTAATTTGTTATGCAACTGAAGATTAAAAAATTCAAGTGTCAAGTTCCTTCATGCTGCTCGCAAAGGCCAGTCACCACCCAGCCCCCTCCCCTCCTCTCTCATCACCTCTAGGTCACGTCTCACACTCTTCTGTGGTGTGTCTTCTGTCCCCACTATTTGCTCACAAGGCTGCCAGTGCCTTTAAGCCTCATCCTCTTCATTCTCCAACATGGTGCCTGGCAAATCCTCCTCATCCTTCAAGGTTTCCAGGTGAAATAAAGATTTCAGGCCATTTATTTTGCTGAATGTCCCTCAACTTATTTTTTTCTGATGTCCCCCCATGGTTAGATTCAGATCATACCTCTTTGGCAGACCTCTTGGAAATGATCCTGTGCTCTCCTCACGGTGTCCTAGTGGTTGGCACATGATTTCAATTTGTCCCACTACTGATTTCACTCTGACCACTTCCCGAAGGCAGTGACCAGCCAGGCTGCTCCACAGTGAAGTTATTCTTCCCCCTTTACAGTAGGTATTTTCTAAGGAGGTACTGTACTTTGAAACTAGGTAATATTTCATTCACCATCAATCTTGCCACTAGTTCATTTCTCTATTTGTATGTGTACGGACTTACGGTTTCTATTTTATTCAGTGAGTTATAATCCAATACTATCATTTAATTTGAAGTTCAAATTGTCCTCAGTTCGGACAGATAGACTAATGCCAGCAAGCTTCTCTGTGCCCATGACCTGTCCACATCATTCTGGGCACTGCCTTGCTTTCAAGCATGAGATGGCCCAGGCTTGGAACCAGCCCTTCTCCAAGTCCTGGTTTCCACCTGTTAGTGGAAAGTGGTATTTAGAAGGCAATCTGGTGTGAGGTGTGCTTATTGTTCTCAGGGTGTTATCTGCCTGCAGGCTCCTTCAGCAAAATACATACTACAGACCCTCGAGTAACATCGTTTTGTTCAATCGTTTCATTATAATGAGGGTGAGATGCCACAGGAACTTAACTCTTGTTTATATTAACTAACCTATAGGAAAATCGGTTTGTTATATGTCATTTCACTTAAAATCGCAGAGCCTATTGATGATGTTAAGTGAGGACTTACTTTCCATGTATATCCATATATACATACACACATATACATAAATACACAAAACACATTTACATCTATGTTTTTTGAAAATCATGACTTCACAGCAATACACCTAACCCAGGCCACACCGCAGGGTTGATCCTAGTTTTCTACATTTCTGTATTTGTTAACTCCCTTCTCCAACAGTGGGAAACCTGGCTCACATTATCTGTAGTACAGTTATTTATCTGATCGATCCTTCCATATGTAACTTAATTTCCAATCTCAGCCGCCACCATCTCCCCCACATGTAAGCTCTCTTCTCCCTGCTCAGGCTCTGACATCCCCCATCAGGAGGACCCTCTGAATGGACCTCCTACTTACTCCACTCAGGCTAGGGCTCCCCACACCAGATTCAAGGGTTGGAGACAGTGACTCCATCTCTTTATGGGAGGAGCTGCAGAGTCACACTGCACAGGTGCATGCTCGTGGGAGTGGGGTGAACGCGTGGCCGCCTCCAATCCAGCACAGCAGGCTCCTTGGTGTCATTGCTACACGTGGCTTCCACACTCAAGGCCCCTCATAAGAGAAGACTGCTGGCTGTAATGTCTGCATGCAAAGGAGTAGGATCGATGAAGGGCGGAGGAGGAACAAGAGCCCTACTCTTCCAGCTAATCAGCTTCCTTCCTTTGCCAAACCTCCCAGAAGCCCCACACATTTCTGCTTCCTCTTCTTTATCATAACTTGAGGCCCATGGTCACTCTGAGTAAAAGTGAGGATCAGTAACTGAAGATGAAGGAGAAAATGGATATTTGGGGTTGACAACAATTTCTGCCACTCCACTTTTTATATATACTGGCCAATGTCCTGCTTTTGGGGGTTACTGAATGAATCTCTGGAAGCATTCTTGACCTTCACTCATCTCTAGGTTCATCAAGTCTCAAGGTAAATCATACTAAGTGCACAGGAACTCTTAGAGAAGCTTAAATGGCTGCTCAGATGATATATCACTACTTCTTTGTTAATATAAAAATCCACATGGAGAAAATGTTGCAATGAGCATCTCCAAATCTTGCTGGGAGCAGATCAAAGCTCCAGCCCCAAACACCACACTATGCAAGAGTGGTGGGAGCAAAGAGCAGTGAAAATGGTCCCAGCTCTCTGCTAAGCCAAAGGAAAGAAAAGGGAAAATAATAACGAAATGCAAGATAACCTCAGAAACAGGGGGACTGGCACATGAGAAACACTCTTTGGAAGTTGTAGGGAGACTTATTTTGCAAAACCACCCAGGAGGCAAGCCTTGATGTACTTCAGATGAATTCATCCGAATCAATGCTGTTTCTCTGCAAGAAAACCCAAAGGGTTGTTATTTAATAGAAAGACATTACAGAAGTTTTTCTATTTATAAATTACTGTAGCTGTATAATTTCTTGATATTGTTTCAATATCCTTCAGATATCGGAGATGGGAAAAAGCATGATGTAGACTGAAGAACACATACTTCTGAAGTAGACGTACAGTTCATACTTCACAGTCAGGTAAAACCTTGCCACCTTTTAGCTATGTGACCTTGTTCAAGATAGTTCATCTCTCTGAACCTCGGTTACATCACCTGAGGGTAATAATGCCCACGTCAATAATTGCTATATGAGGATTATATGAGATAATGTATATAAAAATTCTGTCACACAGTGATTTCAATAAATACGAATCCCCTTTTGAGAGAAGGGTAAATCACAAAATTATTGTAAGGAAAAAAAGAAAAGAATGTATTATAGATATAGAGATGCCCAGCGCTCTGGCCAGTTTGGCTCAGCGGTTAGAGCATCAGCCCACGGACAGGAGAGACCCGGGTTCGGTTCCCGCTAAGGGCACGTACCTCGGTTGCAGTTCGTCCCCAGCCTTGGTTGGGGTCGTGTGGGTGGTGACCACTCTATGTGTCTCTCTCACATCGATGTTTCTCTCTCTCTCTTCCTCCCTCTCTCCCTCCCGCTCTATCTGAAGATAAATGCAAAAATGTCCTCGGGTGAGGGTAAAAAAAAAAAGAAATGCCTGGCATATAGCTTGTGTCCAATAAATGTTAGTCCTTTTTAAACTTACTCATCCATACAAAAAGACATACCCTATCTAGTATGGTTAAATGGTATTCCTTATAATGAAGTTTAACCATTTCTGCATAGGAAAAGTTGTATAAGCCCTAATGTATTCATTAGTAAACATAGTACACTAAAGATGATGTAGCACACCCACAGTTCATTGCAGCATTATTCACAATAACCAAGAGGTGGAAGCAACCCAAGTGTTGGATAAACAAAATGTGGTATCTACATACAATATTCAGTCTTAAACAGGAAAGAAATTCTGACATGCTACAACACAGATGAGCCTTGGGGACATTACGTTGCATGAAATAAGCCAGTCACAAAAAGACAAATACTGCTTTCGTCAATAAAAATCTGGGACTTGTTAGGATTCATGTGCTGAAAGAAAACATGGAACTTGACATCTTTTGCTATATAATATTTGCTATTACTATCGGAAAATTATAAGATATTTAAGCTGGAAGGAACTTTACACATTACACTTTATAGTTGAAGAAAGTGAAATATAGAGTTTAAAAACATGAAATTATTTGCTTAAGATAATACAGTTAAGTCATTATGAGAACTGGAAAGAGAAACTGTCTCCAGGCTCCCTCTATCCTCTTAATGAATGGACTTAACTCTAGAATTCCTCACCTCTGAACTGCACTGTTTAATATGCTGCCACCAGGGGGCAGCAGGTGTGTTAGTCTGGTATTCTAAAACCCTGGATTTAAGGCCCCAATACATTTCTATTATCCTTTCCTCCTACCCCCACAATATATATGCACATTTATAAGACTTTATTAATGTCAATAAGCATAAAGTCTAAAGGACATCCATAACTTTGTAAACAAAACAAATACGTGGGTCCAATGGAGGTAACATTCTTTCTAATCCTTGACTATTTTTTATTACAATCCTAATTGATGTAAAGATTAATTAATATGTTAGTTTTATACCAAAAATGACTTAACCACAGAAACCTATCCCATTTCTTTACTTTAGAAACAAATTTTCCTAGTACTTGGCCTGTGAGGCTTCAGACCACAACCTGAAGCCCATCTGGCAATTTGTCCTCAGTCTTCCTTTCTTTGTCAAGTTCAGTTTTTCTCTCTAATGCCCCTGGGTTACAAAGGAAGGTCTCTCAGCAGGTTCAATCCTCCAGCAACTTTTCACAAGTGAAAAACAGAGAGAGTCTAGTCACAAAGCAAAACCTATATGGACATCATTCTCCCAATTACATGACAGTAATTTCCACTCTGTTTTTAAATGTAATATTACCAACTGGGACCTCAAACTATAGCAGCTAGTGGGCAAAACTTGAATTTAAAGACAGATCCTCCCACTGTAATGACCTTGTGCACTGTGAGATTTTCAGAGTTCCAACTAATGAGGTGTGAGGGATGCCATTAGCAGAGCTGTTTTGGTAATTAATCCAGTAGTCAACTTCATACTTTCCAGCAATAGTGATCAATGACCATGGTCCCTAAATTACTCAAGCTTTCACTGCTGCCTCAGACACATGGGAGCAGTCCATTTTAAAACTACAACAGTGTTCACTATAGTTAAAAGGCATTCAAAGAAATTATTCTCTGCTTACATTCATTTATTCTCCTGTAACTAATGATTCACCAATTAATCTAATCTAGCATAAAACTGATGGCAAAAGCAATCATGGCACTATTGGTTACTAATGGTAAAATAAGAATGAGATATGCACAAGAAGCATATAATGAATCAATTACTGCAAAATGCATCATATACTCAGATACTATTTTGTAATCCTTTGCCATATATATAATGTACCAACTGATGAGATTTAAGAAAAACTCCTATCTACATATTCCAGTTTTAATTTTTTTTCCAATATAGAATATTTACTATACTTAAATGTAGACTATCACCAGAAAACTAAGAATATTTATTTTTATAACAGGTATATAAAATAAGCTTCATTCAGTAATTTATTCAAGAATTATTAGAAATAATTTTTATAATACTAAAAAAACAGAAATCATATAATTAAAAATAAAAACAACATATCTATTCAGACGGCTCAAATAAAAAACAAAACAAAAAACTGACACGATAAAGTGCTGACAAGGATATGGAGCAACTGGAACTCTCATGCACTACTGGTGGGATTACAAATGACAGGGTACAGCCACTCTAGAAAACATTTTGGCAGTTTCTTATAAAGTGAAACAGACATTTACCATATGACCCAGCTATCCCACTCCTGGGTTCTGCCCTAGAAAGATGAAAACTTTTGATCAAATAAAAACCTATATACAAATTTTATAGCAGATCTATCTATTCATAATCGCCAAAAACTGTAAATAATTCAAAAGTCTTTCAGCTATGACTGGATACACAAACTGTGGTACACACTTAAGATGGAATATCATTTGGGAATAAGAAAGGATACACACATGGATGAATCTCAAAGATGTCGTCTGAGTGAAAAAAAGCCATTCTCAAACATTGCACACTATATAATTTCACTTATATGACATTCTGGAAACAGCAAAACTTATGAAGATGGAAACTAGGTCAATGGTGGTCAAGAACTAGGGGTAGAATGAGGGTTTGACTGTAACGGAACAGAATGAGGGAGAACTTGTTATATTTTGTTTTCTGGGTTTCTTTTGGTGATGGAGTTGCTCTGTATCAGGACTGTGATGATGGTTACATGAGTAAATCAACTTTAAAACTCATAGAATTATATGACTAAAAAGGTCACTCTTTTGCTCTGGCCGGTTTGGCTCAGTGGTTACAGCGTCAGCCCATGAACCAGAGAGAACTGGGTTCAGTTCCCGCTAGGGGCACGTACCTCGGTTGCAGTTTGTCCCTGCCCCGGTTGGGGTTGTGTGGGTGGCAACCACTCAATGTGTCTCTCTCACATTGATGTTTCTCTCTCTCTTCCTCCCTCTCTCCCTCCCGCTCTATCTGGAGATAAATGCAAAAAATGTCCTTGAGTAAGGATAAAAGAAACACACACACACACACACACACACACACACACACACAAAAAGGTCAATTTTACTTTATATAAATTCAAATAATAATAATGAAAGAATGATAGCATGCAGCTACTCTAAAACACTAAGTTAAAAATAATAGGTAAAAGTATTTATTATTATTAAAAGACACTTAAGAAATGTATAAACCAAACACAATGAATGAGCTTTGTTTTAATCCCGATTTGAATAAACCACAGACTTTTTTAGACTACTGGGTAAATTTGAAAACAGTATTAGATGATATTAAAGATATTTCGTTCCTTGCTAGGTAGGATTATAGTTATGTAAAAACTAAACTTTTAAACAAAATTCACATGAAAATATTTAAGAGTGGAATGATATGATTTCTGGTATTCGCTTCAAAATTCTCCAGAAGTAAGCAAACAAACAAAAACTAAAAAAAGAAAAAAAAGGTGGAGGAAGGGGGAGAAGGGCAAACAGAAGTACGGCGAAGCCAGAACGGTGTGTGGGTTTCCGACGCCGTGCAGGTGGATGAGGGTTCACTGCACTCTACTCTTCAATAGGGTTGCAAATGTTTATAATCAAATGCTGAGAGAGAGAGAAAACAGCAACTTTGTCTTCATTAATACTCCCAAGAATGCCATTTAACTGTTCTTTATTCATTCATAAGGTATACTAATCCCCCCTCATGGTTTTCATTAGACTTTTATAATCTGCATCTAACTTTACAGAAAATCAAATCAAGGGAGAAAGAGTAATTCAAAGCAGGCAGTTGTGAGTCTATTAAAAAATAATGGGCTTAAAGAATGCTTTTCAAATCTCATTTAATGCTCGTAAATTAGTAAAACCATCACGTGATGCAGAAATATTAATAATTTTCCCTAACTTTGCTGTGTACTCCCAAGTACAGATGACAACTACAGGAAGAGATAAACGCTTAAAAAGTGAAAAAGCAGACATAGCAGTCTGAACAAATGGACAAAGGTACAGCATGATATGAGAAATGTCTCTCCCATTTACTCTGGCATAACTCAAAATGTCAGGGTTCTATAAAAACACTCCCAACTAACTAGAAATGAGCTCTCTGACTGGCTGCCTATCACATGGAAGGCATTACTGGGGAATCAAAATGAGAAAGTCTTGTTTCTCAAATAATCAGCATTAACAGATGAGAAAATACTAAAAATTTTAGTATGATTTTTGTTTAAACTAGTCCAACACTGTTTAAGGCTAGAGTACAAAAACAATTACACAGGTAAAAATAATAGAAAAAACTAAAAGGTAAAATAACTGCAGCAGCAAAAGTCCTATCAGGGTGCAGGTAGGTGTGACCTGTGGAGTGGATGGGGGCAAAGGAGTGAATCAAAAAAGGTTTTTGACGGCCCATCAGTTGAGCTCTAAAGAATGGGTGACATTTCACACGTGAGTCAATGACTCTTGTCACTCAGAAGTCTCTCTTACTAACGTTGAAGAAGGAGGGGCCCAAAGAGTCTAAAGCAGAGTCCAGAACAGAGTCTAGAGCAGAGTCCAGAACAGAATCTAGAGCAGAGTCCAGGACAGAGTCTAGAGCAGAGTCCAGAACAGAGTCTAGAGCAGAGTCCAGAACAGAGTCTAGAGCAGAGTCTAGAGCAGAGTTTAGAGCAGAGTCTAGAGCAGAGTTTAGAGCAGAGTCCAGAACAGAGTCCAGAGCAGAGTCTAGAGCAGAGCCACTGCCTCAGTGTGGAAGAGCAATGGAAACAAGCTCTGAGAATTATGAGCACCAGGTAGTAATGCATCTGACTGCCCAAATGTCTGGAGAGCTGTCCTGATCCTGTAGCAGTTATTGCATTATAAAATGCTCATGGCCTAATCCCCAGAACTTGTGAACATGTTACCATGCATGGCACAAGGGACTTTTCAGATGTGATTTAAAGTTAATGGCCTTAAGATGCAGAAATGATCCTTATTATCCAAATGGGCCCAATCTAACCACACGAGTCCTTAAGAGTGGAGAAGCTTTCCTGGCTTGGGGCAGAGAGAGAGCTGTGACTGTGTTGGAAGGGTCAAAGGGATGCAATGTGGCTATCTTTCAAGGAAAGGGAAAGGGCCAATGAGCAAAGGAATGTGGGAGGAAAACTCGAGAAAACATTCTCCTCTAGGGCCTCCACGTGGGGACACAGCCCTGCTGATGCCTTCATTTCAGCTAGTGAGATCCAGCAGCACTAGGAACCTAATACAAAATCAGATGCTCTTCTCCCAGTCGTTAGGCCTTTAGCCCATGCCCTTTCTCTCCTGCCCCCAACGAAGGGTACTTGCATTTAATTAAAAAATGCAATCTTCCAAATCTCATTTCCAAACCCACTTAATCAGTCCATGTGAGGTCATGACCCCTACTACTCATATTCACTTAGCCCCACCAACACATGTCCTTAGTCCTTGCTATTTGCAAATTATTCTCTTCTTTAGAGTTCACATGTATTGAGTATATACTAAGTGACATGTAAAGAATTTTTCATGGGTTTTCTCATTCAATTCTCCCAACAACCTTATCAGGTAGACATGATTGTTATGCCCATATTTTAAATTAAAGAGTTAAAAATCACCTGCTAGTAAATGGGAGAGCCAGGATTTGAAACCAGGCAGCCTGAGCAAGGACTTAGTCCCCTTAACCATGACAATATCTGTCTCCTAAGTGAGAAACGTAAGTTCCAAGATCTTGAGCATTTGTGGACACAATATCCCCGCTGTTTAGCACAGAGACCAATAATAGTTGCTGAATATGAACCAATGGGGCAAAGATAGCTTTTTCCTCCTATTTTTTTTTTTAAAGAAAACTTTATTATGAGGAGTCAAAAACATACAAAAATAAAGTAATGATATAATGATTCCCCAAACACCCATTCTCCAACTTCAACTTATCAATGTAGGGGCCTATCTTAATGCTAATATTTAATCAACTTAGTATTACATCACCTAGTAGAAATAGCCCCCTTCAATATTATTCTTTTTCAGAATCACATGTTCTTAGCTCTCATCACATGTTCATTTACCTATATTATCACAAATTTAAAAAGAAACCTTGAAATGGTTATTATCTTCCTAAGCAAAACATAAAGCAAGAAAACTGTAAAGAGATTTGATGTTTTTCCCCATATAAAATTAAAAATTTCTGCAGAGCATAAGTACTGTAAACAAAGTAAAAAAAAAAAATGAGGAAAGAGTTGTAACATACTATATGACAAAAGATTAGCATTCTCAGTATATCTTACAGTAAGAAAAAGACTACAACTCAATGGTGTGTTGTCTGGAAAAGTGGATACAGAGATGAACAGTTTCCCCTACTGTTCTTAAGTGACAAAAAGACAAGAACTGCCACCTGACAGTATTTGTCAATGTACTTTCTCTGTTACTCTAGAATTTAGGAGCAACAAGCACTATAGAACAGAGGAAGAACAATTCTCACCTGTAAGGTTGTTCCTTCAAAATCGTGTGACCCTGGAATCCAGCACCACAGTAAGTCAGAGTGAAAAGCTTTGACTTCAGAACTCTTCCAAACAGGACACATACTCCCACCTTACAGCATAACCAGAAACCCCGGTATCCAGTTCTCAGGCCTGCTGGGGGTGAGAAGAGAGGATGGTGGGTGAAGAAAGGTGTTTACATGACAAGGGGCTTAAAAACCAAATCACCCAGCCCCTGCTGGAAGGCATCTTGGGCCTTGGATTGGGCCCAAGGAAGAAAGGTACTTCCATTCAATGAGAAAATGTGGTCCACCAGCTGGAAGGGCCACAGGATGCCTTGAAGAAAGGAAAGTTCCCACTGATCTAGCAGAGGGGTTCAAAGTTCTCAACCTCCTTGAGAAAAAAGCAGCTATATCCTCTCCTTCAAGCAACGAAAATAAGATGAGAAAGGAATAAGTGTATTTTCAGTCACCAGGCAAAGACTATTTCAGGAAAAATGAGCTTCCTGGATGAGGGTGTCCTAGTATTTTAAGGTCATAAATTTATATTTAAAAATTCGAACCACATCTGCCAAAAATGGTAAACCTGAACTTAATTAAGCCTTTAGCTCTAACTTCCAGCTAACAGAAAATATAGGGGATAGAGGAGCAAGCTAAACCACACTACACAAAAAGGTGAATAAATTCAAAATGTGAGGCATCTATAGATAACTAAGTGACACCAATAAATCTTTGGCATTAAGGAAAGTCACATTGCCCTGGCCAGTTTGGCACCTGCCTGGGTTGTGAGTTCGATCCCCGGCCCTGATTGGGGGTGTGGGGGAGACAACCAATCGATGTGCCTCTCTCACGTTGATGTTTCTCTCTCTCTCTCCCTCCCTCCCTTCCATTCTCTCTAAAAAAATCAATGCAAAATATCCTCGGGTGAAGATTAAAAAAAAAGAAACTCACGGGTACCAACTTAGACCAGTGATTTTCAACCTTATTAATTTCATGGCACACAAAACTAATTAATAAAATTCTGTGGCACAACAAAAAATATATTTTTGCCAATCTGACTAAAAAAATAAGTATAATTTTGATTCATTCACACCGAACAGCTGTGTTGGCTGTCATTTTTTATTTGACAGTCTAAGGCAGTCAACCTTCCTAATGCCGCAACCCTTTAATACAGTTCCTCATGTTGTGGTGACCCCCAACCATGAAATTATTTTCGTTGCTACTTCATAACTGTAATTTTGCTACTGTTATGTCTTAGGTGACCCCTGTGAAAGGGTCGTTCGACCCCCAAAGGGTTCGCGACCCACAGGTTGAGAACCGCTGGTCAAGACTCTAAGGAAAAAGAGGTCAGTGCCGCTGACTAGTCAGGTATTGCATGTTTTAAAAATTCTTGCTGCTTATCGGTTGAAAATCACTGCTTTAGACAATGGTCAGCAAATTATGGCCCAGCCCACTAGTGGAGTTTAAAACAAAAAACAGTGAAAACAAAATTTTATTGGAACACAGCCACGCTGGTTCATTTACGTATCGTCTGTGGCTACTTCTGCAGGGCAAGGCAGCTGAGTAGTGGCAACACAGAACAGGTGGCCTGCAAAACCTGAGAGTCAGTCAGCACCTGGCCCTTTTTAGGAAAAGTTTGCCAAACCCCTGCCCTGGATTAAAAAAGACAACAGATACTCATGTTGGACTCCATGTCTGGCCCATGTCTGGACTCTGATTCACACAGACCAACAGTAAGAATATGTGCATTTCTGAGGCAATCATGGAAATTTGACTGTGGGCTGGGTTTTAGAAAATGATAGGGCATTATTGTCAATTTGATTAGGAGGTGACAATGCTATTACAGTAATACAAGAAAATGCCCCTTTCTGGAGGTGCCTACTGCACTACCTAGGGGTGAAATACTGTGTTGGCTGGAATTTAGACTCCTGCAACAACAGCAAAAAGTCTCTAAACAAAAAGTCGAAGCAGATATGGCCAAAAAAGAAATTGTTTTAACTATTAAATCTATTTGATAGATATATTAAAGTTCATTATATCATTCCCTCTACTTTTATGTTTGCTTTAATAAAAAAGAAAAATAAATCAGAATCTTGATCAAAAAGAAGTTTATCGCCACACAGCCCTTCTCTCCAGGCATGCCTCCCTCCCACCCCACCCCACCCCACCCCTCCTTATACTGAGTCCAACCTCAGCATATCATTTGCTCCCATATCTCTGAATATGGTTACATTTTAAACTTCTTATCTTTGCTCATGGTGTCTACCATCAGGACTGCCCCATTACACTCCTCTGCCAATAAAAATTCCACTCTCTGCTCAAGGTCCAGTGCAAACGTGACCTTCCCCAACACCTCTGGCCAGAACTCATCTTTGTGCTCCAACAGCAGACTGCCCTTTTGGCATGCATTCCATCCTTCTCAACACTTGAGCTCTTTACCATGTCTGTCACCTCATAATGCCATACAAACCCTGAGACTTCTAGTGACCAGCTCTCTTCTGTAAACCCACTGGAGAGGTATAACAACATCTTACACAGAGTAAGCTCTGCCTATGCAGCTATCGGGTCCAACCTAAAACAAGGCTTTCTTGCCCTGAGCAGTTTCACTGACCAAGAGGGAGACCTCCAGACTCTACCGCGATAAATGAATTTCCGCAAAGTATTAATAGGACTCTTTACTTATATACAGTCATCCCTCACCACCTGGCGCTTCGACTTTCGCGGCTTCACTTTATCGTGGGTTTTTTCAAATACTATACTATATTTAAAAAAACCGCGATAGTGAAGCCCGGAAAGTCGAAGCGCAAAGTGGCGAGGGACAACTGTACATGTTAAGCAAGATGCTGGTCATGTTTAACCAATTCTCTCATTTAAAAAAATTTTTTTAAATATGTTTTTCTTTATTGATTTGAGAGAGAGAGAATGATAGAAACATCCATGAGAGAGAACATCGATTGGCCGCCTCCTGCATGCCCCCCACTGGGGATTTGGCCCACAACCTGGGCATGTGCCCTGACTGGGAATCAAACCAGCGACCTCTTGGTGCATGGGTGGACTCTCAACCACTGAGCCACACTGGCCGGGCTAACCAATGCTCTCTTAATACAATCTCTAATAACTAAGGTTTACCCCTGGCTGAGGAATGTTCTAGAGAAGACTGCTAAGATCACTTGGTTTTGTCCTCTTGTCGTCAAATTTCCTTGAGACCTGTCCCTCTGCAACCACTGCTGCCTGCACCATGCCAGCCTGCAGGGTGCCCTGCCCTCTCCTACAGGCCCTGGCTAACTGGGTACAAAGTCTTTCAGTGACTCCATCTAGGTGGAACTTTCAAGAGATCTTACTAGATAAAGAGAAAAATGAGCAGATAACTTTAAAACTTAAACAGTATCAGTTTCTGCTTGGCCGGTGTGGCTCAGTGGATTGAGTGTTGTCCCGTGGCCTGAGAGATCCAGGTTTGATTCTGGGTCCAGGGCACCTGCCTGGGTTCGGGCTCGATCCCCAGTGGGGGTGTGCGGGAGGCAGCCGATCCATATTTTTCTCTCACATTGATTTTTTGAACTATAGAAATGATCCCTGAAAGTATAGTCTTTCATGTTGATTTTTCTATCTCTCTCTCCCTTCCTTTCTCTCTAAAAAAAAAAAAAACCAATAAAAATAATATATAGAAAAAAACCAAAACACCTATCAGTTTCTATCCCTGATCTAGTCTACCTTCTGCTGCCCATATCTAAGGCCAGCATGAACAACCACCCTCTCTAGGACCAGTGTTAATAGTTAGGACTCTCATTAGCAAGGTCAACAGGTTCAAAATACTCCTGAACAAAAATCCACCAACTGGAAAATTTAACCTTGCAAACTCTGCTTCCGAAATACAATGCTCTCTGCCAGGTAGTCTGTTTAGTAGTTTCCAGTTTCTCCTGGGAGTCAGTTCAAGTAAACAAAACATTTGGGAAAAACGAGGGCAAACTGCAGGAGCTCTTCATATTAGCATTTCAGCAAATTGTATGAAACTGAGGACAAACAGTCTTCAATTATAGGAAAAATTACATAAGTATGCGAGTGATTAAGACCTACACTTTACACAGGTCAATCCAATTGATTTAGAGATATCCCTTAGTTTGTAATACATGATTTCTCCCTGGGACAGGTACCAAATTAATAACCTGCTTTAAAAAAAAATGGCTACAATGAATTTCTTATCACTTCAGTATTAACAAAGTAATCCTGGCGTCAAGAAGGTACGTTTCAAAAACCGTGCGCCTATGTAGGGTTTCCAGAGCGATCGTGCTGTTATCTTCGGCCAACAGAGTGAAACAGCAATAACCGTATTTCGTAATCAAAGCAGGAAGATAAACTGCTCCAAAATTTCAGTTGTATCAACGGCTCCAAAGAAAACTAAGCTCAAAAACTGGCAAATGCCAGAAGTTTTTAGATTTCTTTTGGAGCTTTTGGTCTCCTCACAAACAGGAATCTCTACAATTCAAAACAATTTTGAAAAGTGTTAAACCTCATTCAACTGAGAAACCCTTTCCAAACCACCTTCCGAAGCTTCCCTGTCCCCAGCAGCAACAAGCAGCGCGCGCCCGCCGGCAGCGCTCAGGGCCGCGGCCCGCGCCCGGGGCACGTCCGCCGGCGCCGAGCCGAGCAACCTGGGCAGGCGTTCCCCGCCCCGGAGGCCGCCGGCGGCCGTTCCAGCCCGGCTCCTCCCCTCTCCTCCTCGCCCCACCTCCCCGCACCCCGCGGACCCGGACTCAGCCCCGGAGCAACGCGCCGCGCAGGGACAGACGGCCCGAGTCCCTGGGGTCCCCGGGGCAGCTCGCGGTCCCCGGCTCGGCCCGAGCCCAACGCCTCACCTGCCGCAGAGCTCGGCGCGGTCGGGAGAGCCGGGGCGCCGAGCGGAAATCTCGGGCGGAGACTGTTACTGCCGCCCCGGGAGGCCGCCCCCGGCGGCGCCCCCTGGAGGCGGGACGCGGTACCAGCCCGCTCTGCCCACGCAGCTGTCTGCCCGGCGCCCCAGGGCCGCGCGCTGTCCTGAGGCACCTCGCCGCAGACAGGTATGCTTTAACCCGTCACACCTGGGCGCTCATGGCCAGCCTCGACTCCATGTTAGACCCAGAAACACCTGAGGATGCACCACATCAGACGCACAGACACACACGTACACACACGCACACGCACACACACACACACCCATAGGAATGAGCCCACACCTGGGGCTGCATGCCATAGGACACATCATTAAGGCCTCACACTGGACTCTCCGCACTCACTCAGCCTGACACCATACTGGATACAGATCATCATATAGTCTTGATAGTGCCGCATATTACCAATTCTCCCTTTTTAAATAAAACTGTGGTTGTAGGAGACGATGGAAAAAATGGCTTACTGTCTCTCCCTTGACTCCGACTTAAATTGAGCCCAGAAATTAGATGAGTGGAGACCAAAAGCTGAAGGAAACTTTTTCTCTAGAGACTGTTCATTCTGAGTTTAAGCAACACTACTTGGGGACTCGGGTGACAGGAATGGCACAGAGATGGAGAGGACCACTTCTGTCCCCGGTCAAAGACACACATGTATAAGTAGTTGCTGAACTAGCAATAATCTCCCTTAATCATTTTCCACCCCTTCCACTTTCTCATGTATGTGGACTGGTTGAAATCTTGTTACGATCTGGTTTTTATCCTAACATTTGCAATAATGCTGATGTGGTTGTACTATGAACAGATGTACAATTCCAAAAATAAATAAATAAATAGGTAAAAAAATAAAAGATTAGATTCATAAGCTGTAATTTTCATAGAGTTCTTTCTTGTCTTGGGAAATTCATGATTAAATAGAAATATATAAAAAAATCTTGTCTAGCATCTATTTTTAAAGAGTAGAAATAATCATCTTACTTTTTTCTAAGGGAAGAATAATTTTGTTTTTATTTATTTGTTTATTTATAAGGAAGGGAGATCATGCCAACAGGAAAGTGAGGCATATACATGAATAAAGGATTCCTCTGGGAAAGGAAAATTAAAGATGGTGACAAGATGATTGTTAAGTTGCATTTACTGCCAGGCGAGGCTGGGAGAGTCTGACCCAACATAGACTAGCCTCTGTGGAATGAAGTCTTCAGTTTAACTGTCAAAAAATAACTCATAGATAGTTCAAAGTAGTGGTTTTCAAAATGTGGTCCCAGACTGATAGCTTCGGCCATTGAACATAGAAACACAAAATGTCAGACTACATCCCAGATCTTCTGAAATCAGCAGCTCTGAGGGTAGGGCCCAGAGATGTGCACTTTTGTTTGTTAATCCTCACCCAGGGATTTTTTCAATTGATATTTAAAGAGAGTGGAAGGGAGGGAGAGAGAGAGAAAGGGAAACATCAATGTGAGAGAGATACATCGAGTGGTTTCCTCCCGCATGACCCTGACCAGGGCTGGGGTTCGAACCTGCAACCCAAGTATGTGCCCTTGACTGGAATCAAACCCAAGACCCTTGGGTCCTTGGGCCAATGCTCTAACCACTGAGCCAATGCACAAATGGGCCAGGTCGAGATGTGCATTTTAATGAGTGCTTCGGATGTACATTCAAGTTTGAGAACCACGGTTTATTAAAGATTTGCTCCAGTTACTCTCAAACTGCATTGTCTACGTAAATCACCTGTAGATCTTGTTTAAAAATGCAGATTCTAAATGCAAAATAATATTGAATGTAAATTGTAATTGGAAAATAAAAAATTTAAATTGCAGATTCTAGTTCGGGTAGTCTGGAGTTAGGATCTGGATTCCACAACATTTACTCATGTGTGGGCACACACAAGGGCACGGTCACTTTAAACATGGCTGCCCAGCAAAGGCAGGGGTGGGGAGTACCCTCAAAAAAGGCAAAAGGCACAGAATTTCTCAAGAAAACTGATCAGCCCGGCCGGTGTGGCTCAGTGGTTGAGCATCGACCCATGCACCAAGAGGTCGCAGGTTCGATTCCTGGTCAGGGCACATGCCCAGGTTGTGGGCCAAACCCCCAGTGGGGGGCATGCAGGAGGCGGCCAATCGATGTTCTCTCCCATCGATGTTTCTGTCTCTCTCTCCCTTTCCCTTCCTCTCTCTCTAAAAATCAATAAAAAAAATTTTTTTTTTAAAAGAAAAACTGATCGGTCAGTTTAGAAGAGTCCTTGGCTTGTCAGTTTAGGATTGGTGGGTTACACAGGAGCCCTAGAGACCAAGCTGCTCTGGTGGGGTTAGGAAGTGAGTTGATTTACTGAGGCTGTCAGGTTTTGTCCAGATGGTACAGGTGAGTCATTCCCTGATAAGGGTTCTGCCCACCATCTGCTCTTTTCCTCCTCACTGTGGTACGTTGCTCTGCCATCTACAATCTCTCACATCCTCCCGGCTCAGGGTTCTGCAGTAGATAAATTACTATGCCTGGGTTCAAAACTAAACAAACATTTCCTTTATCAACTCAAAGAATTTAAGCTAGCAAATTGTCTTTAACTGGAATTATCCAGTTTGGCCATTTTTGTTGTCTAAATCCGAGCAGGTATTTGCTAAGCTCTGTTGTCCAGATTTTGGTGTCATAAAGTACATGCCTAATTTATATTTGACTAAATACAGGGTGAGGCAAAAGTAGGTTTACAGTTGTGAGTACTTGAAACAGAGTTTATTCGTGTATTATTATTAATTTATTATTGTATTATTTTCCAAACAACTGTAAATGTACTTTCGCTACACCCTGTACATTGCTACTTAGTATTATGCAAGAGGTCAGCCTCATCTCCTTGTTAACCCTTCCCCATACCTTCAGCATGGAAAGCACCACCCAGTACATGGGAAAATTTCTGATCTCTTGAAACTATAATTATAATGTGAAATAAAAAATAGAACAAGGACACTATATAAATAGCTTGAGGTCTAACTAAACAACACTATAAAATATACTGAAATATTATCAAAATATTCTAGTAAATTCAACCTACCACTTGTTTTTGTATGGCCCATGAGCTCATAATGAGATTTACGTTTTTAAATGCTTGAATAAAATAAAAATAAAAAATAATACTTCATGATACATGCAAATTATATGATTTTCAAATTTCAGTGTCCATAAATAAGCTTTACTGAAAACACAGTCGTGCTTATTGGTTTATGTATTGTCTATGGTTTCCACGGAGACCACGAAGGCCACAAAGCCTAAAATGTTTACTATTTGCCCTTTTACAGAAGGTTTGTCTACCCTGCCCTATACTCTTTTGCTCCAGCCTCTGTTATAACCCCTACCTCCCCATTCTGTAATAGTTGATTTATGTGACTGTCTACTTACTGGACTGAATTTCACAAGGGCAGAACTGTATTCTTTATGAGTTTTCAGCACTTCCCACCATGATACACAGACTGGGTATTCAATAATATTTACTTAATTGAAGTTTACTTTTTGATCATTTATCCTATGCAAATCAATATAAGCCTAACAAAAAGGCTCTACAGTTAAACATAGCATCCATTAACTAGGCTAATTTAGAAAATATGTGTGTGAAAAGTAGAAAAAATATATATTCTGCAAATAATTGGATTCCTTGCTTCCATTTCTAACCCTAGCTCTAAAACATTGTTGTTCAATTTGAAAGCAGCAGGGTTATTTTTTCTTTTCTTCTTTTTTAAAAAAAATTCTGTCAAATTATTTTACTTAATACAACAAGTCTCACTGCTAAGCAATTTCCATGGCAAAGAAATTAATGAGCAGACAAAATCAACCTCGTGAAGTTAAGTTCATTCACATTAAATTCAATCTACTATCTCTGGAATTAATGTTTTAAAGATGATGTGCACTGCTGTCAGATATTTAAAATTAAGGCACTGACCTTTTCTCTACAAAAGATACACAGTGTATGTTCTAAAACGTCTGTGGAATTTTCCAAGCAATTGCAGTTGAGAGGGTCTATGTTATTCTTGCCCATCTTCTGTAAATTTAGGAACAACAAGCAAAGACTCGAGTGAAGTGCTCTATGAGATTATTTCATTAGCTTTGGTGAATACTGTAAATGCTTAATCATGAACAGCAGCATAATTGTAAGAACTCCCAGAAAAAGTAATCTGACCAGCCAAATACACCATGAACAAAGCCAATTGCATTGCAGAGGGGCCAAAAACCAAATTCTAACCCTGTAACATTGCTGCTACTGTTCTTCTTAAAACTAGGATCAAGTTATTCGGTCCTGCTCTCCAAACAGTAACTTTTTAAAGGAAATAATGCTTACCTGGTGCCTGGAAATATAGACATTACAAAGTGAAATATAGCTTGATTCCTGTGACCTGCCAATGTAGGAAATTAATACACATGAAGTGTTCTTATGTGCCTTGGCACAGTACCCTTTTTTCATTTTATCCTTTGAACAATAGTATGAAGCACCTATTATCTCTCCCATTCTACATATGAAATGGCTCCAAGGGGCTCAATAACTCACTCAAAGGCACGCTGTCGTTAATCAAGAGTGTCAAGATTTGAACCCATATCCAGCTGAACCTGAAACCTGAGCTTTAACATGAGGGTTAAAATAGGGAAGCTGGGTAGTATATGCTGAAATGTATGTCATCTGGACTAATAATTTCCTTTAGATTTGCTAGTTCTAACAAATAACCCTATACATGTAGTTCTGTCCATGAAGAGCTTTTATATACATGATCCCTTGATCCTCACTCCCACGTTGTAAGGCCAGGTAGAGAATTTCCTCCGCTTTACAAATGAAGAGGTTAGATGGCTTGACCAAGGTCATATGATTAGCATGTGACCTGTCTTAGCCCAATCAGAGACCTCTAGCACAAAACTATCACTGGACAAAGATTTGTTAGCTTGTTGCAATGGGGGAGGCTGCACATCAGAGGGACCCTGAGATGCCTCACCAAACAAAGATGAAGTTCAGAGATTTGGGGGAGGGAAGGAGGTTAGGTGGGATTGAAAGGAAATAGTGTTTTAAAGGCTTGAGGCAAAAGAGGGCTGTGTGCAAAGGGTCAACATCAGGTCTGGACTGCAGGATGGACCAAAGACCCTGTGTCCTGTCCTTGGAGACTAAAAGTTATGATGGATGTGGACAGGTATGTGCAGAAGCCTCTACGTTGTGCTGTTTATCTCGGCTGGAAACCAAGCTTGCTTGTTTGTGTCAAAGTGACTTGCACCGTCCAGGCAGAATGGATGTTGCATTCTTACTGTTGATTTCAAACAGCAAGGTTTCTGATAGTCAGTGCTTTTCCAGAGCAGGGATTCTCAGTGAGTTAAGAAAGCAGTACTCACCCTCTAGAAGGGGTTGACACATTATGACTTCAGTGTGTCTGTGGGAGAAATGTGCTTTCCTGCTCAACTCCTATTCTGTGCTGTTTCACCCTGATGAATGGCAGAGCAGAATTTTACTTTTTCAGTCTGAGGTACTTTACCTTATTAGGCCATATCAGGACTAGAAACGTTCAAAGTATTTTATTCACATACAAGTTGGAATTTTAAACATTCTTACGTTTCACAACAGATTTTTTAAATGAGGATTTATATAAGCATCCAAAGCAGTTCACTTTTTAGTGTGTGTTAATCCTCATCAGAGGATATTTTTTCCATTGAGTTTTAGAGAGCTTGGAATGGAGGAGGGGGGAGAGAAACATCGATGTGAGATAGACACATCGATTGGTTGCCTTCCACACACACCCCAACCGGGGTTGGGGAGTGAACCTGCAACCCAGATACATGCCCTTGACCAGGAATCAAACCTGTGACCCTTTGGTGTGTGGGCTGACGCCCTAACCACGGAGCCACATTGATCGGGACAATTACCACCATTATTTTTATTAGAAGCAACTGAAGCATACAGTAATTGACTCATCTCAGGTTCCTGGTAACTGAAGGCAGGATTGGAAGTATATTTAACTGAATTGTTGAGGCTTTAAAAAAATGACTTATGCCTGTGAAATGGCCCTAGGATAAATCTCACACTCCTGGTCTCTGTTCTTTCCAGCTTATCACCTTGTTTGCTGATGTCTGCAGACTCTGTAGACCAGAACTGTAAAAGCTATCATCCATATACTTTATCAGCAAGTTCTAGAAATGAGCAGTCTTGATATTCCTCAAGACAAATCTCAAGTCTTTCATCCAAATTAATTCTATTAACATGTAACTGCTGAGACAAAACTGGTTTTAAATAATGAATAAAGGTTCGATTTAAATCTACAGGGAAAACATTTTCTCAACACTTATCACAAGTAGGAAGCAGAAAGCTTTAAAAAAAGCCACATATTTAAAAATAAATGATAAGAAATGCAGGATGTTCAAGCCAGTTTTTGGTTTAAAAATTTTTTTTTCTTTATTGATTTGAGAGAGAGAGAGAGGAAGGGAGAGATAGAAACATTGATGAGAGAGAACATCGATTGGCCGCCACCTGCATGCCCCCCACTGGGGACTCGGCCCACCACCTGGGCATGTGTCCTGACCGGGAACCAAACTGGCGACCTCCTGGTGCATGGGTCGACGCTCAACCACTGAGCCACACCCGTGGAGCTCAAGCCAGTTTTGATAAACAGTTTAACAGTTTTAAAGTACTTGCTTACCTAATCACACTGAAATGAGTTATAACAATTTAAATCTGAGGTTGTTTCTGGGTCATTTAATTACAGGATAAAAATCTCATAAAAAGTGAGGGTTATTTTTTTAATTGAATATTCTTATGTGCTAAGCACTGACAGTGTAGGGCTTTATATAACTTTTCTCATTTAAACTTCCCAAAAGGTCATATTACACCCCGTTTCATAGATGAGGAAGTTGAGTTACTTGCTGTATTAGTTTTCTAGGGTCTGCCATAAATTACTACAAACTGGATGGCTTCAAATAGAAATGTTGCTCTGGAGGTCAAAAGTCCAAAATCAAGGTCAGGGCAGGATCACCTCCCTCTGAAAGCTCTAGGGGAGGATCCTTCCTGGTCTCTTTCCATTTTTGGTGGTTCCTGGTGTTCTTTGCCCTGTGGCAGCATTAGCCCAACCTTTGCCTCCATCTGCCCATTGCCTTCTTTTCTCTGTGTCTTTCTGTGTCCTCTCCTCTTTTTATGAGACAACAGTCATTGGATTTAGGGCTCATCCTAAATCCAGTATGATTTCCTCTCTAGACCCTTAACTAATTGTATCTGTAAAGAACCTATTTCCAAATATAGTTACATTCTGAAGTTCCAGGTAGACATGAATTTTGGGGGACACTATTCAACCCCCTACACTTGCCTAAATTCATACAACCGGTAAATGGAACAACAGGATTCAAACCTAGTTGTAACATAGTTTCCTTGCACACTCAAGCTTTGTGCACCCAAAAGCCAGTTATTTCCAGACAATGCCAGCTATTTCCAGACAACCTCCAAGAGGGAGTCACACAGAATACAGAATTTACTAAGCATTAAAGGCATGCTTCAGAAAAGAGTCTGTACTGCACGTCAGTAGTTCAGCCAATAATCTGGAAAATGCTGCCTCTCCAGTTCTTTTCACTCAGCACTGCTCTGGGGCCCCGAGTCTCCCTAGCATCTCTCTCGTCTGTTGGGCAAAGTAATTTAGCAAACACCTTTGGTTACCTGAGTTTCCCTTACGGTATTTCTTTGCCACCAGGGCACCTTATCACAGCTTCATAGCAAACACATCCCTGGCTCTCTTGAATACAGATTTCTCTGTGATGTCACATGTTCCTTTATTTAGAAAGAAAAATTATTTCAAATAATGCAGAAATTTGCAAAGTAGAAGGTGGAGTCTCTCTCCTCTCCAATTCTATTACTCATAAAATGCCAGTGTAAATATAAACTGTACTTCCTATAAGTTTAAAGAGACGCTTGCAATGTGAAGGAACACGCGAGGATCCGTGACATCTGACAGCCTTCTCTTGGCTCCTGTCTCCACCATTCTTTCCTTGTCTGCTTCACTGCAGCCACACTCTCCCACCTGGGACCTTTGCTCCCTCGCTCTGAACAGAGAGCAGCTCTGATGAGCATTTTATGAGGAACAACATCATCCTAAAGGAGGCCAGCACCAAAATTAGTATCTTCTTGGTAGAATTTAGAGGTGGGAGAGGCCATTTAAGACAGGACTGCGTGGGATTTTAAAATGAGGCTTTAATAGTCAACAATCATATTTGGTATTTATGAATGAATATTTCAAGTAATATTAAATGTCTCACTTTACTGAACACCAGGGTTACTCAGTTGGGATCCTTCTATTTGGGTCAATATGGTAAGTGCATCCTGGTTTCCCTCTAGGTACAATATGGGTGACCCTTCAATGGAGTTCCTGTCTCAGCAGAACTCATTTCCCCCGATGCCTGGCAAAGCCTTTACCATCAGAGCGGTCCAAAGAAGGCAAAGGCAGCTGAACCAACATCTGTTCTTAGGAAGTAGACAGAAAATTTGCCTTGATTCTGTTTCATTGCCTCCAGGAAAAAAACAGATTCACCAACTGAGGGAGAATTTCCCACACAGAAGGAAAGAAATGCCCTGACAGCCTGTGACACCTGGACAGCTGCAAATGTAAAAGGCGTGAATGAGCGACTCCCCTGGAAAGTCCCCTGGAGAGGGGGCTGGTAACAGTGCTTAGTCCCAGATATGTACACCAGCATGCCTAACCCAGATACAAATAAGGCCGAGGTAACCTGAACTGTAAGCTCCCCAAGGGCAGGAATCCCATCAGTTTTCATTTCCCGTTTTATCTGCAGCAGCTAGCACAGAGCTAGTGCACAGTCAGTGCTCAAGAAAATATTTTGAAAAAAGGAATAACCTAAGAGGAGTCTGAGGGATCCTTGTGATGGAACTGTTCTGTATCTTGACTGTGGTGATAAAAACTGCAAACATGCAAATGAGTTCACGAAAGACTGTGACATGTGAATGAGGTTGGTGGATGCACCAATGTCAGTGTCCTGGCTATGACAATGGACTATAGTTATGCCAGATGTTACCAGTGGGGAAACTGGGTGCAGGGTATATAATATCTCTTTATTACTTCTTATAACTGCTGTGAAATCTATAGTGATCTCCAAATAAAAAACGATGTAAGAGGAGAAATTGTCTCAGATTACTAACATGATCTAAAATGTAGTAGGAAGGGGGGTCAAGATGGACTATGGCTTTGAAAACCTGTACTCTGTTTAAAAGAGGCAGGCCACTGAGGGAGGCAGCACACTAATCAGAGAGACAGATACTTGTGTGGAAATTTAGGGGTGGATCTCACCCAAGGAGGATGAAAAGAGAAATGGAGAGCTATGATATTGTTGCCGCAGTTCAGTACTGTCTACTTGGTCAAGTAGGGGAAATCAATAATGGGTCCCAAGATACAAAATGCATTAAGAAATAAATGTAACACTGCATTAAAACACTGAAGAATTGTAGCAGTAAGACATTAAACAAACAAGAAACAACCCCAGAACGCCTTCTGGGTTTCATGATGCTCACTATCAGGGAGGTGAAAGATGACGATTAGCAATCTCAGATTTCCCCAACTGGCAACTCCCCCATGTTTGTTTTGACACCCCCTACCCAACCCCTTACGATAAAGAGGGTGCTACTTTAAGGTGGAAAAAGAAGGAAGAAAAAAGAGAGCCAGCATGGTGCACTTCCAAAATCTGCAGAGTTAAAAGACTTCCTGAAATATCAATCAAACTAATGACTGTTTTCTCTGGAAAGATGACAGCTGCAATGGAAATCCTGGGAGACAAAGTGGTGAAAGCTTATGAGGACTCGCTCAGTAGGAAGGGGTCCCAGATTTGCCCGTCTTGATTTGACACTAAAGTTTTAGTATGGGGGGGGGGGAGAATCCTAGAGGGGCTTTTACAAGAAATATTTTTTCTTTACCCTCAAAAGACAAGTACTGTTTTAAAGAAATTTGCTTAAAAAAAAAAAAATCAACAAACATATAGTGTGCCTATTATCTGCCAAACTAAGTATTATAGGAACCTAAATAACAATAAGACACCTCCTGCCCTAAGAGATCTATAAGTTGTTACTGTTATTTTGGGACCATTTAAGACATGTTTGAAACAGCACTTTCTTTTCTGATGTATGTCAATCACCAGCACTTTCTTTTTTGATGTAACACAACCATCTTAAGTTACAATTACTGATTTACAAATTTATGTAGATCTGCCCCACCCCTCAAAAAAGTGTAGAGAATCAAATTCATCTCAACGTTCACCCTGTCCTCTGAACCTCGGTAACTCGAGTACGATTCTATTAAATGGTCCCTAAAGCCAAACAGAAGCCACATACAAGACAGGATGAATTTGGTCACTTTGATTTCATTTTGAGGGAAAGGGGGACACAAAGTTCACTAACTTGAAAATCATCTATTAAAAAGGCAATATGACATTTTTGTACCAGTTTGTATAATAATTTTACTGCATAAGAAATCACAGAGATTGCATAAATCATTAGGTCAACAACATATATAGAAGAACAAAACAAAACAAATATGATTATTCTGATCAAATAAAATAGAAAAAAATAATCCAGTTCTTAAAAATACCACAAACTCCCCAAATGTGGCTTCTTTTGAGAAAATATACACCTTGCACCCTCTGGATATAGTGATGACTGTGGTTCCATTAAGCCAGATGGAAGACTTCTTTACAGTTAAAAACATAAAAAAGCAACTTACATAGATGTGTAGCCCTCTTAATACTGGATATAACAAATAAAGACATCAGACTGCCTGCTTCTGCCTAAAGCATAGCTTGGATTTTCTATTAATAGTAATAGTTTATGTAGAATGGTACGTAATTTCCTATGTTATGAAACTACACGAGTTGGAGAATCCAAAAAATAATGCAGGACTGAACTACTTTCTCTGGGGGAAAAAGTATATAAATATACTAGATGTTAACATTTTCATTCTTCATTCAATTATTTGCCCTGTTCAAAACACAAAAATACAAATAAATAGATTTCCTTACAAACGAAGTTCATAGTATATTGTTTAAAAAAAGGTTTAAAAAACAACAAAAATCTTAATTTACCCTTTGTTGTCATTAAATAAAAAGCCTAATATACAGACACGTTCGATATTTATATAAATTGTAGAAGTCAGCTTGCTGTTTCCTGTTCACAGTTGATGTTTAATAGTGCTAGTTTACACAACACGACTCATCCCAAATGCAGAGTTAATTCTACTGTAAGTTGCTTGAGATCATTTTTTTCTCTTTTTCTTTTTAATTAAAAAGGACTTCATTCTGGGAATTTTGGAATTTATATTTGAGTGATCTGAAAAAATACAACTTCAATGCAAAAACTACATCAAGCATTCAAGAGTATATTGCTGGTGCTGTAATCTTTTTGCAAGTCTTTGTTTTCACAGGGAAAAAAAAAAAAACAAAGTAAACACATAAGACTTTTAAATGTTTCAACGTATCCACATAATATTAGTGATATGCCTCATGCATACACACACACAGAAGGGAAGATCAGACGTCTTTCTTGTGCATTTGTTCCAGCTTTCGTCTTAGGAGACCATAATTCTCCTTAGTTCCTGGTGCAGTGGGGTCAAGCTGCAGAGAGATTTCATAGTGTTTTTTGGCCAAGTCTAGATGTCCCCAACGATGATAAAGCACAGCTGAAATAGCAAGAGATAAATTTCATTGGGAATGCTTCTGAATAACTTACAGTGTTCCCAACCACTTGTACAAAGAAATATTAAAGAATCTCTGAAACTGTTTTCAAAAATCATTGTTTAAAATAATATTGTTTGTACGACAAACTTTATTTATTGTAATCACACTCCCTTGTGACTGTCTGTTTAAACACCCCCAGTTAGTCCTGGGGTTCTTTGTATCACGTGGCACACACAACCCATATCCCTACAGCAGCAATATTATTACATAAACAAGTAAAAGGAAGAGTAGATAAAGTTTCTCAATTCGGCCATGACATTTCCAGGAACCTACACTGAACAGGGCTGGGCTCCCTCGCTGCTTAGAGCCCTGACTATGTAGAGGTCCAGCTGTTTACATAAAGATTCCCTTATACCTTTTGGAAAAATAGTGGCTTGTTTGTTGCCAGCTGAAAATAAGGGCTCTCACATCAAGATCTGACCACAGAATGATAGTTAAAATAAATCTAATTATTAAAATGGCAAGCCTCTGACGATTAAAATGATGGTGTAAGTAATACTAACTTTCTAGATGGGCAGAAGAGCAACTATCAACGTGTCATGACTTTTGCAATGAGAAACTATAGAGTCTGCAGGGAACAGATTTGGTGAAAAAACAGTCACATGACTGAGCATTCTAAACATCAACATACTGTGCTCTAAAAATCTTAGTTATTGAGATGTGTAATGGATGAAAGGAATTCTGGGGAACAAATCTCGGTAAATGCATTTCAGCCAAGGCACAGGAGAACATAAAGCAGAGAAGACCAGGCTAGAACAGGAAGTCCACTACGGAAGCGGGAAAGGATGTAAGTTAGACAGCAGACTTCCACAGCACATCTCAGTTTAACATCCTTAGGATCCGTCATACAAAAAAAGAAAATCTGAGTAGTAGTTGTTTTTTTCTAGAGAGAGAAGGAGGGAGGGAGGGAGGGAGGGAGGGAAGGGAGGAGGAAGGGAGGGGGAAAAGGGGGGAGAGAGAGAGAGAGAGAGAGAGAGAGAGAGAGAGAGGGAGAGAGAGAGAGAGAGGTGAAAGAAACACATCAACTGGTTGCCTCCCAAAGGGCTGGGGATCGAATCTGCAGTCAGTCATGTGCTCTTGACCCGAATCGAACCCAAGACCCTTTGGTCCTCAGGCGAACACTGTAACCACTAATCCATACTGGCTAGGGCGAAAATCTGAGTTTTATCATCAGAGTGGGTGATTTTGGGGGCTGTTCTGGTCATATAGTTAAGATTTGTAACTATGACTATCATTCAGCTATCCTTTTAGTGTAATCACTTCTTTTTAAAAAATCACATTTTGAAACCAGATTGTAAAGGACAATACAGGCTAGGTTTGAAAAACACTACTCTCGCCCTAGCTGGTTTGGCTCAGCAGTTAGAGTGCTGGCCTGTGGACCAAAGAGTCTCGCTCGATTCCGGTCAAGGGCACGCACCTTGGTTGCAGTTCGGTCCCCAGCCCTCGTTGGGGTCATGCAGGAGGCAACCAATCGGTGGGTCTCTTTCACATCGATGTTTCTCTCTCTTCCCCCCCCCCCCACTCTATCTGAACATAAATGGAAAAATGTCCTCTGGTGAGGATTAAAAAAAAAAACAAAACAAAAAACGAAAGAAAGAAAAAAGAAAAACACTACTCTCCTAATATCCTTTTTACAGAAATACACCCATTTCATTAAAATTACATAGAGTTTCAATATGATTCAAATAAAAAAATTTCCTTACCCAAATTGCCATGGTAACTTGCAGTATTTGGATGAGCTTTAATTGCTTTGAGGAACAATGCTTCAGATTCCTAAAATTTGAAATACCAAAAAAAGTTAATGCACACAACACAAAAACCAATGCAGTTTCATCACCTATAATTTTCTAATTCTTAATGTGCTCTTTTTGTACCAGAGCCACACCCTGTGAAGAAGAGGCTTGGAAGGGCCATCTGGGAAGTATGTGACAGTCAAGGTGACAGGGCAGTAGTTAGTGTATGAGGAGCCATGGGAAGCCATGGCGGCTGCAGAGGGAGAATGAATATGCTAATGAGCTCTGCCACCTGCTTCAGTGAAGTGGCTGGAATTCTGACACTTCAAGCAAGTAGCTTGGTTCAGGGTGCAGTGGACGGCGAGTGAAGCTCTAAAGACTGCAAAGGGCCGGGATGTTGAAGACACCCATGAAAGTGTCATTTTCAGTCAGCATCAAGGAACTCATTTCCAGGATACTCAAGGTAGGAGTTGGGGCCTATTTAATCTCCCCCAACAATCCACGACCTCCTTGGCAACCCAGAAGCAGCCCCTTCAGCTGGAAAAAATGAGCAGAGAGAATGAGAGACAGCCGCCTGTCACCTAAGCCATTGAAGTATTGTATACGACAAACACCGCTGATGTGTGTGAACTGATTTTTCTATAGATTTTATTTCCTTCATATAGTACTCACTTCCAATGGGATCACTGAAAAGCACGGCCAAGTTGGATGGTCCCTTGCTACCCAAATGTGGAGAAATAAAGATGCCTAACGGTTCTGCTGGGACACCTACTGACACCTGCTGGGACAGCTATTCACACCACCTACATTCCTGTTGCTAAAGGGCCAGGCACACTTTCATCAGTGTCAAATGCTAAACTTCAACAACCAAAGCTGGTGGTGTGGGGACAGGTTTGCTCCTTCTATCTGTGCCCTAGGTGAGTTTTCCAGGTGTACTTCCTACTCCAAGTTCTAGCACTTTATAAAGGGTAAGAAGTCTAGTTTCCTTGCCCTATGATGGCCCATGGCACTCCTGAGAAACAGGCTGGGAATTTGGGCACACATCTCTGAAATCACCACCTTTTCAACAGGACTGGCAGAGGAGAATGTGTCTTTTAGAGATGTTGAATAAAGACATCAAAATAACACAGAGAATGTCAGCAAACATCACTCTCAGAACTCAGCTCAGAGTCCTCGCCTACATTCCAAGTTTCAGGAGTTGAAACTCCTTCAGGGAAGCCTAAGATTTTCATGGTATCTTAGGTAACTGAAAAAATAAAATGGATTGTGTAGATTTGTACTGGTTTCTAAATAGCGGTGCTGTTTCCCATGACTTTCAAATATTCCCATTTCAAAACTAAAACTTGAGAAATACGAGAGCCAGGGAATCTAAATCGATGGTAAAATGCTCCTCTACATGCAAACGTGCCAACTAGAGAAAACTGACAGAGATAAAAGTCAAGTCAGGAGTTGTGGGAGGATGCTACATTCTTTGCGGATTCCTTTTAACCAGTTCTCAAATGCCCATGTGTGGACATCCTTCAGGATGATGTGGAGCCTGTCAGGTCTGAGGGATGTAGTGTTCAGGGTGGTGTGCGCAGGGAGGGGCTGCTGCTCTTGGCCAGGCAGGGCCTGAACCCCAGGGGATGATGAGGCGGCCAGGTGGGAAGCAATGGGAGAAATAGGAAGATGAGGGAGGTAATGGGGGAGGAAAAAATGAGTCACAGTTTCTGACCCTGGAAGATAGGAAAACGATAGCACACCAACAAAAGAGGTGTCGGGAGGAGGAGCAGATTTGGGGGGCACAGTGAGTGTGGGTTAGACATGAGTCCTCTCAGATAGCAGTGGGGCAGCCTTAAGGGGATGCGTCAGCGGCTCCAGGGACTGTATCTGGGCCCTGGGAGGCAGGGCAGGGCAGGAGTCCTCTTCAGAATATAAATGTCTGTGCGTATTCAAAGCCCACGAAATGCTCATCTACGAAATCAGGCCTTTTAATGGCCTGTTCTGGAAAGCAGTGACTGTTTATAAACTGATCTTCTGTGGAGGTGTGCAGATGCTTAGGTAACATGATGATTTATGCAGAGGAATAAATAAACTCACATTTTAAACCAGAGATATTTTTTTCATCAACAGAAAGGGAAAACAGTGTTATTTTCTGAAGTGTATTAGATAAAATGTAGTTGACAAAGGTCTAGGGCAACATGTGAGAGAGAGAAAGGAACAAGTGAGGGTCTTTATGTGTGGGTGGAGAGGATGGGACAGGTAGAGGTCATTTCAGCCACACTGGCTGGCGGGGTAGCATCCTTAAACCAAAGACAGAGTTTCACAAGGGACATCCTGGAGCCTGCTCCAACCAGGGAAGGTGATGTAGGCAGTCCAACATTAAGTTGAAACCACGAATCACACAGGAAGAGGGCAGTTCCCTCTCTAATTTGCCTTCCTTTCTTCTGGTTCATTCCACACAAAAGTCTCTGTTTGGTAGTGATTTGGGGGGTCACAGCCTAAGTGCTTGCCAATCTCCCCGTGAAACTAAGAGAAGGCAAACCTCAGGTTCAGGGCCTTGTCCAGCAATAGTATCTACCTGAGATTTGGAAAAATTATTTTATTTTCAGTTACCTTATTTTATAGTAATGATATTTTTCCACTGTAATACATTATCTGTGTTAAAAATTTAAAGAAAGAAAATTAAGTAAATAATAAGACAAGTAGTATGTAGATGTGGCCAAACAAATTCATGGAGGTGAGGCACACATGTCTGGAGTTGGGGAAAGTCACCCATAACAATCATCTGCTCTTAAACTCCAGGGCCAGTGGAACACACAACATCGAAAGAAGAATTAGGCCCAGCCAGTGTGGCTCAGTTGGTTGAGCGTAGTCCCATGGACTGAGAGGTCCCGGTTTGATTCCTGGTCAGGGCACATGCCTGGGTTGCAGAGTTTGATCCCCAGCAGGGGGCGTGCAGGAGGCAGCCAATCGATGTTTCTCACATCAGTGTTTCTCTCTCTCTCTCCCTTCCTCTCTCTAAAAAAAAAAAAATCAATAAAAACATATTAAAAAAATAAATTAATAAAAAGAAAGAGGAATTAGTTTAAGAGGCAGTATTTTAAGCACTAAAAACATTACTTTTGTATTTTTGCTCTACCACATTAGCCATAAGTGGAAATAAAATGGCAATAAGTAATATAAATTCTAATAAATGTTAATGATCCTTCGAATTCCATTTAATAATCACTGAACTAAAATTATTGTGTATATATATTTACCATTTAATTTTTATAAATTATGTTCTTGTGCATTTTTTCTTATCGCCACCTCCAGTGTACAGATAATAAACTGAGGAGTGGTTTAGCGATGGCTTTTAGGTAAAAAGGCCTGCTCGCATAAAAAGATATCCCCTAATCACACGGATATAATGAGAACACTTGCTCTGCACATCCAAGTCTCGATATAGATTCTGGAAGCTTGAATGTTTCAGAGCCAAATGTGAGACCCATTCAACAATTTCATAATTACTAATGGGACACTTAATAAATGCCCAATAGCATGCTGGACAGGAATGGAGACAGAAAAATAGGACTCAAGACTCTGACCTCAAGAATCAAGAAGGCTCCAGGCTCACTAAAGAGAATCATCAAAAGTTAATGAGAGCCCTGGCTGGTTTGACTAAGCAGTTGGAGCGTTGGACTGCAGACCAAAAGGCTGCGGGTTCAATTTCCAGTCAATGGCACGTACCTGGGTTGAGGTTCGATCCCAGGCCCAGTAGGGGTCGTGTGGGAGGCAACCAATCAATGTGTCTCTCTTCCATCAATGTTTCTCTCTCTCTTTCCCTCCCTCCCACTCTCTCTAAAAATCAATGGAAAAATATCCTCGGGAAAGGATTAACAATAACAACAAAAAGTTAATGAGAATCTAAAACAGCAAATGCTTAGTGGAAAGGGAGCAGTACAAACAGCAGACATCTATTCTGATGGAGATGATGGCCGAGCTGGAGGTGCTCCCGTCTAACCCTGCGAGCCCCACCTCATACCTCCTCTCCAGAGCATCCCCACCCAGGGCTCTACAAGAACAGGTTGCAAATAGCTGACCAACAGCAGCAACAGGTATCATTTTTACCAAAGAAAAACCTGAATAGTGGTTTAGAATTCCAAATCTTGAATTTAAGAAAGTGTTAAGCCAGGGCTTGGTGGCTGGCGCCAGGGCTAACAGTGTAATGTCGCATCCCTCCTTTCAGCAGCTCCTGAGGGGCCCGTAGCAAGCTCCTTAGCTCAGATTTCATCTTGTTCCCTTATCTTAGGCCCAGTGCCGTGGCCTGCACAATTAGGATGCAAAATGTGTAGGGAATGGGAAATCCATTTGCTATTCTGCTTTATATGGGGTCTTTTCTACTTTATCTGGGGAAAAAAGAACAATGTGAACTGGAAGCCAAATGAACCCCAGGTTCTGTCACCTTAATAGAAATTCTAGTTTACAGGCTGTGGGATGCTAGAAAAATCAATACAATGGTAGCACAAGCGGAGTCTTGAAGACCTGCTGTAGCTGGTCCCTGGGCACCCCAACCTGTCCCAGGCTGACACAGATGGCTGGAAAGGTCAATGGAAGGGAAACCCACACATCTCTTGCCTCCTTTCTGCGCCCCCTACACAAGTAGATCCATAAAAAATAAAACTTAACCCCTCAAAAGTCATCTCTGGGGTAAAATTTCAAAGTGCCAACATGTATACTGAAACTATTAAACAACCTGACATTAAAAAATGAGAGAAAAGGCATGAAATATATTACTATTGTTATAGGAAATTACACTGATAATGATTTCTAATGAGCAGAACAGGAGAAGTAAGTAACACAGGACAGATATGAATTACTCACTACCTTTAGGCCTAGTTTGATCAAAATCAGATGTGGCCCCTGATTTTAAAAGAAAATATTTCTCTCATGAATGGACTAAGGCACTGCTTTTAAAAGCGTTTTCTGTAACATCTGTGTTAGACACAGAGGATGCTGGTTAAAATGCATATCCCCTGACCTTACACAAGGTTCTTGGAAGCAGCAAGAACCAGTCCTGTATTCTCCATGGGCCATTATCCCTTTTGTGTGGAGGACGGCACCCACATATAAACCGGGAGCTCCAGCCCAACTGCAAGGGGCTGAATCACACAGCTTCGTGCCAGGGTAAGGCTGAGGCATCTGCTAGGATGCACCTCTTCTTTGGGTTTCTCCTCCTCTCCCACTTTTGAGCAATGGTAGTGAATTCTGATGAGACAAAACACAGGGTGTGACCCTGCAAATCCATCTTTTGGGCAAGTTCTCCAGGAAACAAATTGACCAAGCCATACTGGTGTATTGCTACCACTGTTTCGGCCTAATTCCGAATTTAACTGGGCAGAAGTAACATTTATGGCTTCTGTCAGATGCTGGCATTAATTGCAAGAAATCACGGCCTGCAGTTTCCACACCTTGTATTTCTGGGACTTTCCCAGCACGTTTGCCAACGAGAACATCAGAGAGTGATCATTAGGTATTAATTCCAGTGCCTCTCTTCCAACTGCTTCAGCTTGGGCTAAATTACCTGTGAGTAGAAAATGAAAAACATGTACTAGTATTTTGGTCTCTCTCTTATGTGCATTATACATAATGATCATGAGTAAATTACTTAAGAAAATCAATGTAAATGTGTAATACATACACACACACACAAATGATCCTATCAGTTACAAAACCAATGCAGCCCAGTGTGATTCTGACATTAATACATAAACAGCTTTTGATTAAATTTTGTATAAAACTTAATTTTAATCTTCCCCAAATCCAATTATACCCAAATCAGAGAAAACAGGTCTGCAGAACAAGAACATCACAGTAACACTTTAATAACTGAATACTTATCATACTGAAGGACATGTTCAATACTTTCATTAGAAACAAGTGAGTATCTCTTATCCACACTGATTAGATGGCTTACTAGCTTTATATTCTGCCAAATTAAAACTATCATTTCTTATGAGATGCTTGGATTTTTAAAACTAGAGGAGCAGAGCCCTGGCCAATTCGGCTCAGCGGTTAGAGCGTTGGCCCTAGGACCAAAGAGTCTCAGGCTTGATGCCCAGTCAAGGGCACGTGCCTGGGTTGCAGGTTCAATCCCAGTGCCCGGGGTCATGCAGGAGGCAACCAATCGATATGTCTCTTTCGTAGAGATGTTTCTTTTGGCTCTCACTCTCTCTCTCCCCCTCCTTCCCTTCTACTCTAAGAATAAATGAAAAAATAGCCTCGGGTGAGGATTAACATACAAAAAATAAAAAACTAGAGGAGCACAGTAACTCCTAACTGATCAAGTCTGCCAAGGGCTAAGGAACCAGATCAAGTCTATAATTAGCATTATATCTAAAATAAGAATCTCTGAGTGTAGGTTTGAGGAATCTCATTTTTAAAAATTGATTTTAGAGAGAAAGGAAGGGATGGGGAGAGAGAAGTAGAAACATCAATGAGAGAGAATATCGATTGGCCGCCTCCTGCAGGCCTCCCACTGGGGATCGGGCCCATAACCTGGGCATGTGTCCTGACCGGGAATCAAACCGGCGACCTCTTGGTGCATGGGTCGATGCTCAACTACTGAGCCACACCGGCCGGACTTGAGGACATCTCATGTAAGTACAGTCCATGAACTTTAGAGCATGGACCTAGCACTGCCCATTTCATAAGCCCAGAAGCCACTCTTGCTCACTCCTGATTACCATACCATTCTAGATGACGGGCACTGCTAGAGAACAGGCTTCAGAGAAATGAGATGTTAGCACACATTTTCCTTCATTACTCAACACCAATTTAAAGCGAAATGTCCTTTTCCCAAACATTTATATTCTAGGTGCATGGGTCGATACTCAACCACTGAGCCACACCAGCCGGACAACATTTATATTCTAATATGTCAAAGGAAACTCCACTTCTTAGAAGAACAGACATATGGTAATGCAATATATTAAATCCCATAATAATTTTTTTAAAATCCAACTCTAGCAGCCACTGGAAAAAAACCCACAATAATCTTTCTTTCCTAATTACTCCATGGTACTGTTCCATGGAACCATTTCCTCTGACTTCTGTAATTCACCTTTCTGTACCTGTGTTATCAAGGAGTATGATCATGTTGTTCCAGGCCAGACTGTGCTCTGGCTTCAGCACAGTAGCGTTTCTCCATGCATTCAATGCGTCCACGTGACGGTTGAGATCTGCATACTGAAAATAAAGCGTGAACCGAAAATCAACTTCCCGACTTTTTCCTTCATTTCTCCAGGACATAACCCAAACCAAACCCCAAATCAAATAAAACCTAATCTGTATTGAGTTTCTAATTTTCCACATTAATTTATGTAATACTCAAAGTAATCCCAATGAAGTAGATAACTATCCCCATTTTACATATGAAGCAACTGAGGCACATAGAAACTAACTTATCCAAAGTTATATATCTAGAAACAGTAGAGCAGAGGTTAGAACCAGGTGATCTAGCTCCCAAGCCTACATCTTAACTATAACCCATAATGTAGTGGTTCCAGGTGTCAAATCCTATTTCAGACTACTGAAGAGAGAGAAGTTAAAAACCTAATCATTACCCCTTTCCTAGAAAGACTTCACATAGTTCATTTTTGGTTAAGTTGTTAGTTAAGGGTAAATAAAATATTTAACATGATTACAAGCTAAATGTGTCAAATTCACCTTGTGCCTCTTCTAGCCTACATCTAAGATTCATAAAAAACTATGAGTAGATCAGACTTGTAAACTCCCTGGAAAAGTCGTATGTGGTGATGTAAGACCCCTGGGCATTTGGAGCCTGTTCGCCTTCTTTATTTTTTTAAATTAATTTATTTTTGTTACATATGTTTCTCCTTTTTCCCCCATTGACACCCTCCTCCCGATACCCCCCCACCCCATCCCCAGCATTTTGTCTATGTCCATTGGTTATGCATACACGCATGTAAGTTCTGTGGTTTATCTCCCCCCTCGCTTCTGAGGTTTGTCAGTCTGTACCCTACTTTTATGTCTCTGGGTCTGTTCTGTTCATCAGTTTGTTTTGTTCATTATATTCCACAAATAAGTGAGATCATGTGATATTTGTCTTTCTCTGATTGGCTTGTTTTGCTTAGGATAGTACTCTCCAGGTCCCTCCATGTCGTCTCAAAGGATAGATCTTTCTTTCTTCCAGCTGCATAGTATTCCATTGTGTATATGTACCACAGCTTTTTTATCCACTCATCTACTGATGGACACTTGGGCTGTTTCCAGATCTTAGCGATTGTAGGTATCACCTCACACCTGTCAGAATGGCTGCCATCAACAAATCATCAAACAACAAGTGCTGGCGAGGGTGTGGAGAAAGGGGACTCTAGTACACTGCTGGTGGGAATGCAGACTGGTGCAGCCACTATGGAAAACACTATGGTGTTACCTCAAAAAGTTAAAAATAGAACTGCTATTTGACCCAGTGATCCCACTTCTAGGAATATGCCCTAAAAAGCCTGAAACACCAATCAGAAAGAAAATATATACTCCTATGTTCATAGCAACACTATTTACAATCCCTGTTGGCCTTCTTTAGAAGGGAGGGGATTAACTGTCGCTTCCTTTTGACTGGCAGTGTTGTCCAATAGTGGTATCAGAATAGGAAATGGCAGGCTCTCGATGTGCACAGTTAACAAAAGTACACCAAGGGAGAAAGTGATGGATTTTCTAGCAGGTGACCCTCTTGCCCTCTCTAACTCAGTTCAAATGCACATCTCATCTGAATGAACTTGGTTCCTTCAACTCTGCAAAAAGTACAAATGATAACAATTTATCAGAGTTTAAGGCTATTTTCTTCCCGACTGTCAAGTCTGTCTTTTCCTTAGACAACAGAAACGTTTTGACTTGCCCTATGACCTGCACAGCAAATAGGGAGCATGTTATGCAAAAAAGATTTAATAAATTATGGAAACATTTATGAATATCCATTTGCTAAAGATGTTGTCAGCATTTCCCATGAGACTCAGAAACTCAAGTTATTGTCTCTTACCCTTTAAATAAGGAAATTATATGAGAAGTTCAAAACCTTAAAATAATTTAGGCTGCTAATTATGCCAACACTTAGTTGTTTCTCTATATTTGATGTTATGTTCCCATTGATTTCTCAGTCAACTGTCTTCACCAACTGACATGCATTGGAGTAGACAGAACCTGTGGTGATGCTCTCTCTAACAAACCCAGGAAAACCAGCGTAACTTCATTTATGCGACAACAAAATTCTTCATATATTTTGCTATTTGTTACTATTATTATTATTACTACTTATTGAAGAATAACAACAGACTGAAATTTACTTTTATTTTGTATTGACCTTCACCCTTCTTATAGCTGCTATACAAAGTGAACAAGCACTTTCAGGAAAGCAGAGAAAAATGGTAAGTTAGCAAGAACTGTCCATCCAGAAAGTGGACAGGTAATGCACATGCTATTTACCTATTAGTTCTGCTTCTGTCCTTCTAACTCTGCAAACTACATTGCTCAGGGTTCTTCGCCCCCTGGCTCTTATTAAGTTTCTGCCAATAGGAGTCACACGTGACCGTCCGGTGGTGGGAAGAGGGGAGTAGCCCTTTCCTCCTACTCTCTCTCTCTCCTTTCTATTTCTTGGCAGTGTCTCTGAAGTGGCTATGCCCCTTCCTCCACAGTCCCAAGGCAGGAAGCAGTGGCTCTTCCTTCATGATCTCAGCTCTTGAGGTTGTGGTAGCTCCTGAGATGGTGACCCTTTCTCTGAGCTCTTACCTTCTGGTGGCACCATTTCCTCCCATTTGTTTCTCCAACCCTAGGGTTTTCTTTTACTCTGAGTAAATATCACCTTTCCATTTTTGTTCTTCCAGACTTCCAACAACTGTCTAACCAATTCCCTATATTAAATCTTCTCTATTTAAATACTTACAATGGTTTGTTTTCCTGAATGGATCCCGACTGATAGAATTAGTCCTTGCATAATGAATTGTCTTTAGTAATATATCCAGTTACTTTTATTATAGTTCCCTAATATCAGTAATATGTCCCAAATCCAGCCCTTGCTAATTCCTATTGCACAAGAGAATGGCATTATATTCTTTTCTTATCTGGGTCCAGAAATCAAAACACATTTCTGTCTCCTGTTACTAAACAGTGAATAAGGAGGATTTTTAAAAAAATAAACTTTTAAGTTATTAAGTTCCTTTTATTTGCCAATATATAAATGCATTGGTTGAACTGTTAAAGATTAAGCTCTTAATGCTTTTAAGCTGTCAGGCAAGCAAAAGCTGGATAATCACACAACAATGGAGAGCAAAATCTTTAAATAAGCAAGAACAGTTGCCAGAAGGAAACACAGGAAGATCATTTCAAGGTGGCATAATCAGTAAACAATATCACAGAGAGCAGTACAAGGTCTCAGTTGAATTAATGGTAACATGACCTACTACAAGAAAATGGGAATGAATTCCAAGCACTGGAGCACATGACAAAACCCTGTGTTTTATATTCCATCTTCCTCTTTTGGGATGTAACTCTTACAGAAGGCACATTTAGCATAAATTCTCTATTTCCCAAGTCCCAAGGAATTGCAGTGACAGGTAGCTGCTAGGGGGAGGGAATGAGACTGTTAAGTATTAGGGCTTTAAAGCATAATCTAGAAGGCTGTGGGTTTAGATCATTTGCAAGCAATGATTTAAAAGAAGAGCTACCTTCAAAAAACAAAAAATGAAAAAAATTCATATGGATATCAAGTATATGTCATGCAAGTACTAGTTCAAGACACAGTAAATAGAGGCAGTAACCCCTGCAGTAACCACCAATGCAAGAATTCAGATAACACCTAATTTGCTCCAGTTCCCCAGCTAGCCCCTATTCTCACTTAATTAACTTTGCAAGGGTCCACCTGCTTTGTATGTGATTGAATTTTCTGATCTCTACTTACATCATTACGCTGAAGTTTTATTGTCCTTCCACATGCCTCCCCAGACAGAACAAAATAGAACAATGTAGGGTATATCAAAATATGCCATCCAAAATACATCACTTTGGCATAAGGATTAATACACTGAAAGCATTTGAGATTCAACCAATGCAGAAAGAAGCTTTCCTGATCTAAGGGCAGGAACCGAGAAATGAGGCCTGCCATAAATTCCCTCTCCTGGTGAAGTTTTATGGCCATGAAGAAGACAGATGTGCAGAAACCTCACTTCATTAGTTCCCCACATATATTAATATTTATGCCACCCATAGAAGCCTAAAACCTCTTTGTTTTGTCACTTCTCTATGAATTTATTGTTCTTTGTTAAGATGCTACGTAAGCTTGAGTTCAAACCATCCCTTTGAGTTACTCATCACTGAGTTTCTCCTGCACGTAGGCATGGAGCATGTGTTAATAAACTGGTTTTGTTTTGTTTATCTATCTGTGGTCAGTTTAATTTGCAGGGCCCCAGTCAGAGTACATAGGAGGGTAGAGGAAATTTTTCTTTCTTGGCCTATAACAGTGTATCGCTAGAATAGTTTAGCTCTCCTCTAGTCCTCAAGTTTCATAGAGAAAGCTGTTGCAACATCAAATTATGTAACGAGACCATAAAGCACAGAATTTTAAAACGTCAAATGTAAAAGAAATGCATACAAGCTCAAGTGACTCGAGAGAAACTTACATGGGACAACGGGAATATTTTGCTCCCAATGTCCCTTGTTCAAACACCTTGTTGTTTCATGGATTCGGTCACTTTACTGCCATCTTCCCTCCATTTCCAGGGAGAAATAATTCCTGTTTCCCACACTAGACTAAGTATATAGAGATGGCATCTTCCTATGATATATCGGAACTGAAACATGCTTTTTATTTTTGAATGCTAAAACCAGCCAAACCACTTCCCTTTAACATTTATAACAGAAGCAGCATGTGCCCATTTAAAGTGCAGAGTGGGAGAGGTCACTTGGTTTCCTCATTCACAAAATTCTAACTCCTTAACTCACAAAACCATGGCTACCCAGTCCAGAAACAAGGCAGTGAGAACCAGAGACACTGCCATCATGGTAAAAACTGAAGCCTGGTTTTCCCATGCACTGAAAGCAGTTCATGTTTTCTAGGTTGCTCTCACCAGTCTCTTCTGCTCTCACCTGGTCAGTCTGTCTGCTCAATGTTCAGAGAGATCTGCTTCCCCAATGCAGGACCATCAACAGGGTATTATAGTCATCCGGGGAATTTTGGTGGTTTGTTTTGTAAATATAAATCCTCAAGGAGCTTTTGATTCCCTAAATCTGAGAAAGGGTGGGATGACTTGGATGTACAGCCAGTATTGGGAATCACTGGTTTTGAGAACACAGGGATTCCACAAGACCATGAATGGGGCTCTAGGCCTTTAAAATGAGGATAAACAGACATCTCTTTAAAACAATGTCGATGCAATCATACCTGTGAAGTTAGGCTGGATAAAATCTGAAAAATTATTATATAAAAACTTCCTTTAAAAATCACATCACTATACATATATTCTAGTTTGGTTAAAATGAGCAAAAAGTGTTTCCCTTAACAATGTTTTTGAATACAAAAAACTAAATAAATTAGGGACATATATATTTGGTTTCTTGAAATCCAAATTAAAGGGTTGGTTGGTGGGAGAATACAATCATTCTTATTTTAAGAATTTTGCTATTTGTGGATAAGTCTTTTTTCCCCCAGCTTTACTGAGATATAATTGACACATAACACATACAAGTTTAAGGTATATAATGTGATGATTTGATACACATGTATATTGCAAAATGCTTACCACAATAAGGTTAGTTACCACTTCTCACCTACATAGCTGCCATTTTCTGGTGTGTGGTTATTTTCTTTCTTAAGAAAATCAAGAGCTGTAATCATTACACTGTGCATCCTCACAGAAACAATAACAGAACCTATTTTACCATCATTTATCAATATGTTTGCAGATTTTAAGGTTATTGAACTTACTACAGAGCTCCTCCTGGAATATTTATTTGAATAATGAGATAAACTACTAAAAAAGAAAATCAGAGCAATCAAATCTTTATATTCTGTTAATAACTAAAAAGAAAGTCACTATGAAACTTTATTTTCTACTTTCATCGAATAATCTCAAAACTCTTTCAAATAAATCCCATGCCCTCCTGAGCTTTCTTATGTGGGGAGAACATTTATCTGCAGGAACACCCTGGGGTGCAGGGAGCTGTCCCTGGAAAAAGGGGGACAGAAGCTCAGAAATCACTCTATGGAGATCCAAGCTGGCAGCAGAGGAGGTAGGTGTTACACTCACCTCCTCCCAGGACCAAACTGGAATCACAACTAAAACGTAGAGCAATCAACCTGATGAGCCATCTGAGGACTAGCTGAAGAGAAGTCCTATAACCAAGGATTTACAGAAGAAGCCACATTGAGATTGGTAGGAAGGGCGAAGATGTGGAAAGGGCTGGTCCCACTTCCACGGGCAGCGGCTGAGATTCCGGAGGAATACGTCAGCTGCAAAGGTTCACCCTGAGAAGTGTAGGGTATCAACCCCAAGTGGGACTCCCCAGCCCAGAGCACCAGAGCCAGGAAGAGGTGCCCACATGACATCTGGCTGTGAAAATCATCAGGGATTCTGTCTGCCAGGGAGAGACGGAAGTCTGCTAGACACAGGTGCCCTCCTAAAGGGCCAATGCACAAAATCTCATTCCCAGCCTCTCACTCTGGGCTCCGGCAGAGGGAGGGCGGAACGGACTAGACTCACATGAGGAGAGACTGGGGCTTGTGGCTCTGGGTAGAGAGCTGAAGGGACAGTGCCAGGATACCTGTGCTGAGTATCTCCCCCACATGCAGACTCCATCTTTCTTGGGTGGAGCACCCCCTTCCACATGGCATCAGCCTGGGGGAAAGCAATAGCTCTACCCTCTGGACTCCCTGTAGCTCCACCCCACAGAACACTGTGCCCTGCTGAGGACTCAGCTACCTGGGCTGGGGTACAGAGGTCTGGGAAGACTCAGGGGGTGTCAGTGACTGATTTGTGTGACTTTTGGGAAGGGGCCATTCACCCCACTTTCCCATGAACCTTACTGTGCCTCCCCCTCACGCTAGCTCCACTCTCTGGGCTCATGGCAGCCCCATCCTCCTGATTCCCGGTAGCTCCGCCCTGCCGAAGTCTGAGCAGAATCTGGGACAGGCTGAGTTGTGTGGCTCTAGGATGGGGGCCATTTTTCCCTCGCACACCTGAGCAGTGAAGAACTCTCCCCTCACGCGGCCAAATCTTGGTCTGTTTGGGCCTGACAAACTCTGCTGGCCTCACCCTGACAACTCTGAGATCCTACCCCACAACAAAGGTGTGCAAACACCCAGTGGGAGCCAGCTAGACTTAGTATACCTTGGGACAATTGCTGAGTGGCCTCAGACCCAGCACTGGCATTGAGTTTTGAATCTGTATCAATATGGTGAATACCAATTGCCCCTACCTGGTAACTCACTGAGAACCTACTTCATGTAACTTGAGTACTGCCAGAGGCTCTTTCAATGACTGAGCCGAACAGGCAGCTAACAGATGGAGGCAGTTGGAGGTGTATCTTTGGGTGCCTTGGGAATTTTGCTGACCTGCCCCGAGGCCTGGTGCTGGTAAAAGCTGGTTAAGCCCAGCAGAGTGAGCCATAAATTGTGGGTCACTGTAGCTCCAAATAGGTTGCCCAGGGCCAGTCACAGGTAGGGACTGACATTGGCCTGCACCAGAGTCCCTTCCAAGAGGCCCCAGAACCAACACACCCAGTGGCCAGCTTCAGACAATATCAGAGCAGGATCCAATTAGCTTCAAAAGTGGTATATCCCAAGGGAGATCTCAGCAGGCACCAGACCCAGCTGACACAAATTCCACTTTGTGGTCAGCAGCTTGTACAATGAGGTATAGGTCAATCCTCATAGTAAGCCAGCCTCAAGGTTGACCCAAAGCAGGAACAGGCCAATAGAAATCAAGACTCCATTACAACAGGAGGGCCCACATAACCCACACAAGGGACATTCCTGGAACACCCAGCTCAGGTGATCAAGGAGACTGCACCACTGGTTCTCAAAGGACACATACTACATAAGGCCACCCTACTAAGACTGGAAGCTGTAACAGATATACCTAATACATAGAAACAGACACCAAGAAGCAGCCAAAATGGAGAGACAAAGAAATATGCCCCAAATGAAAGAACTAAGGTAAAATCTCCAGAAAAAGAGCTAAATGAAATGGAGGCGAGCAATTTACCAGATACAGAGTTAAAAAAAAAAATGGTTATAAAGATACTCAATAAATTTAGTGAGAACTACCACAAAGATATAGTAAGCATACAAAAGGACACAGAAACCATAAAAAAGAACCAGCCAGAAATGAAGAATACAATATCTGAAATGATAAATACACTAGAATAAACAAACAGTAGGTTGGATGAAGCAGAGGACTGAATCAGCGCTTTGGAAGACAGGGTAGCAGAAAATACCTAATCAGAGCAACAGATGAAAGAAGAATTTTTTAAAAATGAGAATAGTATAAGAGGTCTTTGGGACCACATGAAGTGTAACAACATTAGCATCATAGGGGTACCAGAAGGAAAATAGAGAGAGCAAAGAATCGAGAACCTATTTGAAGAAATAATGACTGAGAACTTTCCTAACCTGAAGAAAAAAGACATACAAGCCATGGTAGGTTTGGCTCAGCAGTTAGTGTCCACCCATGGACCTACGGGTTGCAGGTTTGATACCCAGTCAAGGACATGTACCTGGGTTGCAGGTTCGATCCCCGGCCCTGGTCGGGGTTGTGCAGGAGGCAACCAATCAATGTGTCTTTCTCACATCAATGTTTCTCTCTCTCCCTCCCTCCCTTCCACTCTATCTAAAAAACAAACAAACAAACAAAACAATGGAAAAATATCCTTGGGTGAGGATTAACAACAACAAAAAAAGACATACAAGTCCAAGAAGCACAGAGTCCCAAACAAGATGAACCCAAAGAGGCCCACACCAAGACACACCATAATTAAAATGGCAAAGGTTAGAGGCAAGAAGATGATCTTTGCAAGAGAAAGATAGTTAGTTACCTACAAGGGAGCTGTCATAAGACTGTTAGCTGATTTCTCAACAGAAACATTTCAGGCCAGAAGGGATTGGAATGAAATATTCAAAGTGATGCAAATGAGCAAGAGGTGGCTCAGCGGGAGGCTCAGAAACAACAGCAGCAGATGCAGAACCTGGGAATGACATCTCCACTGCCCTATGACTCTCTTGGCTACAATGCCTCTCATCATCCCTTTGCTGGCTACCCACCAGGTTATCCCATGCAGGCCTATGTGGATCCCAGCAACCCCAATGCTGGAAAGGTGCTCCTCCCCACACCCAGCATGGACCCTGTGTGTTCTCCTGCTCCTTATGATCATTCTCAGCCCTTGGTAGGACATTCTACGGAACCCCTTGCTGCCCCTCCACCTGTGCCAGTGGTGCCACATGTGACAGCCCCTGTGGAAGTTTCCAGTTCACAATATGTGGCCCAAAGTGATGGTGTGGTACACCAAGACTCCAGCGTCACTGTCTTGCCAGTACCGGCTCCAGGCCCAGTCCAGGGACAGAATTATGGTGTTTGGGATTCAAACCAACAGTCTGTCAGTGTACAGCAGCAGTACTCTACTCCTACACAATCTCAACCAACCATATATTATCAAGGACAGACTTGTCCAACTGTCTATGGCGTGACATCACCCTATTCACAGACAACTCCACCAATTGTACAGAGTTATGCCCAGCCAAGTCTTCAGTACATCCAGGGACAGCAGATTTTCACAGCTCACCCACAAGGTGTGGTGGTACAGCCAACTGCAGCCGTGACTACAATAGTTGCACCAGGGCAGCCTCAGCCCTTACAGCCACCTGAAATGGTTGTGACAAATAATCTCCTGGATCTGCCACCCCCCTCTCCTCCAAAACCAAAAACCATTGTCTTACCTCCCAACTGGAAGACTGCCCGAGATCCAGAAGGGAAGATTTAAAAAAAAAAAAAAAAAAAAAAAAAAAAGTGATGCAAAGCAAGGACTTACACCAAGACTACTTTACCCAGCAAGGCTATCATTTAAAATTGGAGAAATAAAGAGCTTCCCAGACAAGAGAAAACTAAAGGATTTTGTTACCACCAAACTAGTATTACAAGAAATGTAAAAAGTCCTCTTTAAGAAGAAGAAAACAAACCAAACACCAAAACAAAACAGAAAACAGAGGAACATAGTTAAAATAAACCATTGTGCCAGTTTTTAGCCAATGAAAGCAATACTGTAAAGTGTTCCTATGATTACTTAACATGCAAATAAACTTCTTTATTTACCTTTCCTACAAACAAACAAATAAACAAAAAACCCACATAGGATAGCTGAATGGATAAGAAAACAAGACCCATATATATGTTGTCTACAAGAGATCCACCTCAGAACAAAAGATACACACAGACTAAAAGGCACAGAAAAAAGATATTTCATGCAAATGGAAATGAAAACAAAATACTGGGATAGCAATACTTATATCTGACAAAATAGACTTTAAAACAAAGGCTATATAGCCCTGGCCAGTTTGGCTCAGCGGTTAGAGCATCGGCCTGCGGACCAGAGAGTCCCGGGTTTGGTCCCGCTAAGGGCACATACCTTGGTTGCGGCTTGTCCCCGGCCCTGGTTGGGGTCTTGTGGGTGGCAACCGCTCGATGTGTCTCTCTCGCATCAATTGTTCTCTTTCTCTCTTCCTCCTTCTCTCCCTCCCGCTCTATCTGAAGATAAATGCAAAAAAAAAAAAAAAACCCAACAAAAAAACCCACAAAGGCTATATAGCAGAGACAAAGAAGAACATTACATCATGATAATAAAAGGACCAATCCAAAAAGAGGATACAACCCTTGTAAACATTTATGCACCCAACATAGGAGCACCTAAAAATATAAAGCAAATCTTTATGGACATAAAGAGAGAGACTGACAATAATACAGTCATAGCAGGGGATTTTAACACCCCATTGACATTGATGGATAGATCTTGCAGACAGAAAATTAACAAGGAAACAGTGGCCTTAAATGACACATTAGATCAGAAGGATTTAATTGCTATCTTCAGAGCTTCTCACTCCAAAGAAGCAGAATATACATTCTTTTCAAGTGCATATGGAACACTTTTAGGATAGACCACATGTTAGCCCACAAAACAAGTCTCAATACATTTAAGAAGACTGAAATTATCATCTCTGACTACAATGATATGAAACTAGAAACCAATCACAAGAAAACTGAAAAATACAATGACATAAAGACTAAATAACATGTTACTAAACAATGTATGGGTTAACAATGAGATCAAGAAATCAAAAGATACCTCTAAACAAATGAAAATGAGAACACATAAACCCAAATCTATGGGACTCAATGAAAGCAGTCCTCAGAGGGAAACTCATAGCATTACAGGCCTACCTCAGGAAACAAGAAACATCTCAAATAAACAATCTAACTTTACACTTGAAGGAACTAGAAAAAGTACGACCAACAAAACCCTAAGTGAGAGGAAAGAAAATAATAAAGATCAGAGCAGAAGTAAATGAAATAAAGATTTAAAAAAAAAACCAAAAGATCAATGAAAGCTGGTTCTTTGAAAATATAAACAAGATTAACAAACCTTTAACTAGACTCATGAAGAAAAAAAGACAGGACACAAACAAATCAGAAATGAAAGAGAGAAGTAACAACTGATACCAAAGAAATACAAAGGATTGTAAGAAAACATTATGAACAACTATATGACAACATGTTGGACAATCTGGAAGAAATGGATAAATTTCCAGAAACATACAATCTTCCAAAACTGATTCAGGAAGAATTAGAAAATCTGAATACATTAATTACAACTAGTGGTTTAAAGCAATAATAATAATAAAAAAAACTCCCAACAAACAAAAGTCCTAGACTAGATGGATTCACAGGTGAAGTTTACCAAACACTCAAAGAAGAACTAATACCTATCCTTCTCAAACTATTCCAAAAAATTCAAGAGGAGGGAAAACTCTCCAGCTCTTTTACAAGGCCAGCTTTATCCTAATTCTAAAACCAGATAAAGACATGACAAAGAAAGAAAATTATAGGCCAATATCACTGGTGAACATAGATACTAAAATCCTTGACAAAATATTAGCAAACCGGATATAGAAATACTTTAAGAAAATCATACATCATGATCAAGTAAGATTTATTCCATGGATGCAAGGTTGGTACAATATCCGCAAATCAATAAATGTGATACATTGCATAAACAAAATGAATGATAAAAATCACATGATCACATCAATAGATGCAAAAAAAGCATCTGATAAAGTCAAGTACCCATTTATGATTTAAAACTCTCAGCAAAGTGGGAAAAGAGGGGACATGTGTCAATATGATAAAGGCCATATATGACAAACCCACAACCAACATCACACTAAATGGGAAAAAGCTAGAAGTGTTTCTCTTAAGATTGGGAAGAAGACAGGGATGTCCACTTTCACCACTCTTATTCAACATAGTACTGGAAGTCTTAGCCAAAGCAATCTGATAAGAAGAAATAAAAGACACCAAAATTGGAAAGAAAGAAGTAAAACTGTCATTATTTGCAGATGACATGATACTGTACATAGAGAACCCTAAAGATTCTACCAAAAAACTACTATAACTAATAAATGAATTCAGTAAAGTAGCAGGATACAAAATAAATATCCAGAAAGCAGTTGCATTTTAATACACCAATAATGAACTATTGAAAAGGAAAACTAAGAAAACAATACTGCTTACAATTGCAGAAAAAAAAGAAAAAAACAGAACAAAACATAAGAATAAATTTAGCCAAGGATGTAAAAGACCTGTACTTGAAAAATTATGACACTGAAGAAAGAAACTGAAGATACAAACAAGTGTTCATGGATAGGAAGAATTAACATCATTAAAATATCCACACTACCCAAAGCAATCTATAGATTCCATGCAATTCCTATCAAGATATCAATTGTGTATTTCACAGAATTAGAACAAATATTCCAAAAATTTACATGGAATCACAAGAGACCTTGAATAGCAATAGCAATCTTGAGAAAGAAGAATAAAGTTGAAGAAATCACACTACCTGATATTAAACTATACTACAAAGCCATAGTAATCAAAACAGCATGGTACTGGCATAAAAACAGACATATAGATCAATGGAATAAAATAGACAGCCCAGAAATAAACCCACACCTTTATAGTCAATTAATATTTGACAAAGGAATAAAAAACATACAATGGTGTAAAGATGGTCTATTCAATAAATGGTGTTGGAAATATTGGACAGATCCACGCAAAAAAATAAAATTAGACCACCTTCTTACACCACACACAAGAATAAATTCAAAATAGATTAAAGACTTAAATGTTAGACTTGAAACCATAAAAATCCTACAAGAAAACACAGGCAGTAAAACCTTGGACATTTCTCATGGCAATATTTTTTCTGATATATCTTCTCAGGCAAGGGAAACAAAAGAAAAAATAAACACATGGAACAACATCAAACTAAAAAGTTTTTGCACAGCAATAGAAACCATCAACAAAACGAAAAGACAACTTACTGAATGAGAGAACATATCTGCCAATGATAGATAAAATGATAAGAGGCTAATATCCAAAATTTATAAAGAACTTATAAAACTCAACACCAAAAAAAACAATTAAATTAAAAAATGGACAAAGGACCTGAACAGACACTTCTCCAAAGAGGACATACAAATAGCCAATGGACATATGAAAAGATGTTCAACATCACTAATCAGCAGAGAAATACAAATTAAAACCACAATGAGATATCACCTCACACCTGTCAGAATGGCTATCACTAATAAATTAAACAACTAGTATTGGTGAAGATGTGGAGAATAGGGAACCCTCCTGCACTGTTGGTGGGAATGTAGATTGGTGTAGCCACTGTGGAAAGCAGTATGGAATTACCTCAAAAGATTAAAAATGGAACTGCCTTGAGACCCAGCAATTCTAATTCTAGGAACATATCTGAAGAAACCCGAAACACTAATTCAAAAGAATATATGCACCCCTATGTTCACTGCAGCATTATTTACAATAGCCAAGATTTGGAAGCAGCCCAAGTGCCCGTGAGTAGATGAATGGATAAATATGCTGTGGCACATTTACAGAATGGAATACTACTCGGCCATAAAAAATAAGGAAATCTTACCTTTTGTGACAGCACAGATGGACCTAGAGAGTATTATGCTAAGTGAAATAAGCCAGTCAGAGAAAGACAAGTACCATGTGATTTTATTTATATATGGAATCTAATGAACAAAATAAACTAACAAACAAAACAGAAACACTCATAGATACAGAGAACAGACTGAGAGCTGTTATAGGAGAGAGGGGTTGGGGGCTGGATGAAAAAGGTGAAGGGGCCAAGCAAAGAAAAAAACTAGACTACCTTCTTCCACCATACACAAGAACAGACACAGACAACAGTATGATGATTACCAGAGAGAAAGGGGGTGTTGGGGGAGGCAGAAGAGGGTAAAGGGGGGATAAATGGAATGGAAGGAGATTTAATTTGGGGTGGTGAACACACAATACAATAAACAGATGATGTATTACAGAATTGTACACCTGAAACCTATATAGTTTTATTAACCAACAACACCCCAATAAATTCAATACAAAAAAAAAATCACATTATGGGTTTGCTTTTTTAATCTCAGTATTTATTCGTGTTTTAAAAACAGAGAAACTGATGTTTATCAGGAAGTTACCTTACCCCTAGGAGTACAAAGCACAAGGGACTTTACAAATTCTAATTTATTCTTTGGTTTGACCTATTGCCTTTGTGCTCTCTGAAGCTTGGCTAATTTAAGTTGGATTATTCTCTAATTAGAGCTTAAAAAGTTAAAGATAAGGAAATCAAATAGCTCCCTTCAAATGAGGTAAACCTAAGTGAAAGAACTTTATAAGATGGAGAATACTAGTAGCGGTGTTACTACCCTCATTTTATTACAAATAAGGAAAAAACAAGCTTTTCTTCTGCAGTCATGGGCCACCTTATACTTACCAAACGCCCAAGGTTGTAGTAACAATCGGGGTATTTCCGTCTGTGTTTGATTGCTGTCCGGTAACTCTGCTCGGCAGCTTCGAACCGTTTCAGGCTGTTCTGCACTATGCCTAAATTCATCCACGCCGCAGCAAAGTCTGGCCTGGTGAGCATTTTACAAAGGTAAACAAGGAAAAGAAAGGCTTAGGCCCCAAAAGGCAGGAGCTCGTTTCTTTGCCACCAGCATAATTATAAGTACAATGCTTACTGTATTTGTACAGCCAAAGACAGCAGCTCCTCCGCTTCCTGTAGCTCATTCCTCTCTTTTAAAATATTTCCAAGATTATTCATGGCATGAACATACTTGGGATTTAATCTGAAAGTGGAGAGAGAAACCGAGCTGTCTTCTCTAAGCTCTCAGGAATTGGCAAAGATATCTTAAAGTTGGAGTCTTTAAGGGACAGGGTTTTAACTCTAGAAAGTTAAACCGATGCATATAAATGAATGAGACAAGAGGCCTGCAGTACCTCACAGCTTCTCGGTAATATCTGATGGCAGCTGTTTGGTTGCCTTTGTCAGCCAGGTTTTTGCCAACATTGTAGTGAACCTGAAGATAGAGATAAAAACTTGGTCATTAGCTGACAGACGTCTTTCTTCAGAGCAGGGATAACTATCATATCTACTAACTGAAAATAAAAGGTAATGGTATTTAAAAAGCAAAACAAAACCCCACCCATCAGAACTTTAGCGAAAACCCTACAGAGGCTTGGCCAGGCCTTGTAAGAAAAGAGTCTAAAGAAGGGAGATGACAAGCAGATGATACCACTAAAGTATAACAGAAGGATATTTAACTGAAGGACTCACTGGAGAAACGAGAAAATTAGGAAGCTGGGCTGGTTTTACTGCTAAACAAACCCTAACTCCCCCTCCTCTCTCATATACCTGTCCCCCATTAGGACGACCACCATTCTGCTTTCTGTTTCACGAATTTGACTTCTCTAGGTACCTCACATAGGTGATATCACATAGTATTTGTCTTCTTGCAACTGGCTTATTTCACTTAGCAAATGTCCTCAAGGTCCATCGATGTTACAGCATGTGTCAGAATGTCCTTCCTTTCAGGCTGAATAGTATTCCACTGTATGTACATACCACATTTTCTTTATCCATTCATCTGTTGATGGACACTTAAGTTGCCTTCATCTTTTGGCTACTGTGACTAAAGCTGCTATGAAATCCTGCTTTCTCTCTCTCTCTCTCTCTCTCTCTCTCACACACACACACACACACACACACACACAGGATGGGGCAAAGGTAGATTTACAGATGTAAGTACACAGAACAGTTTATTCTTGTATTATTATTTCTTAATTATTGTATTATTTTCTATATGAACTGTAAACCTACTTTTGCTCCACCATGTATACCTGTGTGTGTGTGTGTGTGTGTGTGTGTGTGTGTGTACACGTTATGAGAATTTTACCTTGCCCTGGCCGGTTTGGCTCAGTGGAGAATTTTACCTCAATTTTTTTTATAAAAGAGAATTTTTAATGATTTAGTTATAAAGTAGACTAGAAGAAACAGGATTCACTGCTGCAAACCTACCGGAAATTCTCAGTTATCTTAATGTGAGGGTACTAGAGTGGCCAACTTACGACATTTTCTCAAGAGTACATGGGCTCAGGCTAAATTATAAGGGAAGGACCTCAGACCTGAACTAAGACCAGGGCAGCTGGAGTCCACACACTCATGAGAACTATTATCAAAAGTATTTACTGATCATCAAAAGCTCCTTTTGGAGGCTTACAATGTAAGGACCAATAGCAATCTCAGCAGAGATGATGCTGTAGAAATTCATTCAATTAAGTGTATTAAGTGTGACTCATAACAGTAACAGAAACACTAGCAGCGGGCAGGTGCTGAGGGAGGCCGTGAGCCAGGTGCAGGGGTTGGCACCGAACACAGTCTCTTCTCGTCACAGCACCCCCGACAGGTAGCTGCTATCACACTCCCTTCCAAGTGGAGGGACTGCTTCAGTGTTGTTAAGCATCTTACCCAAGGTTCTGGTGCTGGGTTTGAATCCAGGATCTAAAGCCTGTGTTTCTTCTTACTATGTCACGTCCATTTATTAGGGTGCTCGGTGAAGATGGAGCCGACTACTCAAGGTGCTTTCTAGACCTGTTCATTCATACCATCTATTACTTCTCTTAAAGTGAACAAACGTTCCTTTTTGTGTGTTAGGGCTGACTTGTGCTCCCCCACCCCAATTCCTATGTTGAAGCCCTAAACCCCAGCACTTCAGAATGTGTCTATATTTGGAGATTGGGTCTTTTAAAAAGTCATCAAGTTAAAATGAGGTCCTTAGAGTGGGCCCTAACCCAACCTGACTGGTGTCCTTATAAGAAGGGAAAATTTGGACATACAGAGAGACACCAGGGATGCATGCACATAGAGGACAGGCCATGTGAGGACACAGCAAGAAGATGGCCCTCTGCAAGCCCAGGAGAGAGGCCTTCGGAGAATCCAGCCTGCTGACACCTTGATCTGAGACTTCCAACCTCCAGAACTGTGAGAAAATAAATTCCTGTCCTTTAAGCCACTTAGTCTGTAGTATTTTGTGCTGGCAGCACTAATGTATCATGAAATACAATAATGGTTTAAATACATTCAAATAACATTACATTCAAACGCTTCCAAACCCCTTCTGAAAATATGAGCATATCCTGCCTCATCCATCCTAACCTACAGTTAGACACATGGTCATAATTACCAATATTTCTGAAAGGGTAGGGAGCAGTGCGACATTCTTTAAGCACATATGTAACAGAGAATTGTGTTTTAACTGCCAATCTTCAAGTCCGTACATTTATTTTTACCTACGCTAACAGAAATCACAAGCAGGGATACCACCGGTGACAGAAATGTATACTACTGCACTGCACACTGCATAATTTAAACTTCCATGCATAGGTTTTATCATCCTCACATTATAGCTTGGCGGCTAGTTAATGCTATGGTCAGCCGCACGTTTTGAAAAGTGTGCTCTAAATGGTTTGATTTTGTGCCTCCCCCAACCCCAACCAGGACGTGTTACTTCACCTCAAGTCCCACACACAAAAGAACCAAATCTCGGAGAATCCAACCTGTGAGTGAGGCGCTTGTGGTCCCCGAATACAAACACAGCGCGGTGGCAGACTTCAACACAGCTCTCCCACCTCTTCCGCCCCTGAGCTCCTGCTGCTTTCCTTTGTTATGGGGAAATTGTTTTCTCAGTAAAAAGCTCAAACAAAGAGTTCAAGTGCCCTCTGCAGCACAGACAGTGCTCTGTCAGACACCCTCTGCTAGACACCCAGAATGCCAGAAACCAGCAGATGAGGGGAGGAGGCAGGGGCACTCTGGAAATTCAGACTGCAGTTATTTCAATGGGACTAGTTAAAAACCTGACACAGCCCTAGAAAGGCAAGCTGTCCAGAATTAAGAACTGATAAACAGGTTCACCCAGAGGCCAGCCTTATCCTCTGGGTAATGTGGAGGGAAGTATTTGAACAGAAAACAGCTGCCTAGATAACCCACTGTTCAAAAAACAAAACAAAATAACCCTGACACGGTTTACTTAAAATAGTGTTTAAAGAATGAGTGATTTTTGTTTCCGTGGAAGGCAAAAGATTGAAAAAGCCTCTTTATTCTTGATCTTTCCCTCCAGCCTTTGTGATTCCTGCTCTGAGGCAATGAACCAGCACAGAAGCGACAGAGAAAACCAAGCGCTGCAGCCCAGTGACATGTAAATGTAGAGGAAGGAAAGCAAAGCGGCAGTAATGGAAGGCGCTTTTAACGCCAGTGCTCACACCAGTTTGTTTCAAATATTCTGCCAACGGTTGATGTTAAACGTAAAATGTCTGAAGTACATAAATGGCCTATAATCTATCCTGGGTCACTCCCTGAGGAAATACCTAATTTGTGGTACATGATCCTTTTCATTACTAAAAGAATTTAGAACTGTATCGCCGAGTTGATGCAAAGTGGCACATACTTTAAAGCCTTAAAAACTAAACACGACTGTAAATATAATTAGATACTTGGGTCTTTCGCCATAGTAGGCTCAAGGAATTTAACTTCCATTTGGCTCAATTCAATCACTAATATCAAGTGCATACCATATGCAAAGCACTGTGGGTAACAAAAGCAGACTAGGCACTGGCACTGCCTACCTGGATATTGCAATCTTTTGAGAAAGCTGAGCTTCAGTTTGTAAATCTGGGTCTAATCTAGAGCCAGGTGTCAACTGCTTACTTAATATTCAGTGAACATAAAGTGGATACCAGTATAAAAAATGTATCTCCTGTAATGAAGTTGAATGAAACCAGTGTCTGTCTTCCTAAATGAGATCTCTGCCCTGAAATCAACCTAGCTTTTTCTAAAATAGAAATTAAAGACAGTTTGATAACATTTCAATTTATAGTAGAAAGTAAAAAAAAAAAAAAAAAATCTCTACTTTGTTCATATTGAATGATATCAACGAAAAAGTTCTTAGAAAGGACTATCACCACCAGGCCCATTTGGAAGATGAGGTTTTGTAAGTACGGTTTAAATTGAAGAAAGAAAACTACACACACCAACATATAATAATAATTGTGTGTGCCCATGTATGCACACCCTGTGTTTTCTAGCCTACAACATATGAAGTCACATTACTAGGACAGACAGTTAAGCTCAAAATCACGTATGTCCCACCTCCCCCCTCTCCCATTGACTAGAATAACTTGGTCGCTGTATCCATCATACCAGGCCTCTACCTAGCCACCTAGATTACTAAGCTAGATAACGCCATTTCCATTTGTCTATGCCTCACTTTCTTCCATTTGTAAAAAATAATAATAACAGCCTCTCTCTAAAAACCTTAGAGGGAGGATAATGGAGATTAATTACAGAGCCACTACAAAGAAATCTGAGTTCTTTATAGGGAAAACTATATAAATAGAAGGCATAACTACTGCTATTGAAACACAAAAATAAAAGTAAAGCAAATCTATTAACATTTATAAAATTAAACCACAGGCAATTTATTTTTAGTAGCATAAAATAAATGGATAGGTCAGCAAATCAAATTAACAATGAGTTTGAATTTCACTCTATTACCTAAGTCTCTTAACTATAAAATATGAACAATGTTTTTCAATCCAAGAAAAAGACAAACAAGGAGTCAGTACCTTCTATACTATTCTTTGCTTCCAGGTCACAATAAGATGTCAGCTATTCACTAGATTTGTTCATATAATTTTACCTGAAATTGTTGCTTTTTCTTAAATACAGAATGTAAAAATGAGATAGAACTGCAGAGAGTTCTTTTTTTCTACCCGCCGATGATTCATTTGGAGCATCCTAGGAAGCTCCAATTCTGATGACCCAAAAAAGAATAAATCATTACTTAGTACTTATAATGATCTATATTAACAGAAATTCTCTAACCTAACCCCTTGGCATCCCATTTCAAGCAAGTAACATTCCCTGCTTGTCATTTAATGTGACAACCAAAACTAAAATGAGCCTAAGAAGGCTAACATTTCTTGAGCACCTACTATGTTCTAACTACCATGTGAGGCCACTTCAGATGCCATGTTTCATTAAGACCTCACCACAAACCCAGGAGACAGGCATTATTGGCCTCCTTTAGAGATAAGGACACCGAAAAATGTTTAGTTTCATCCAAAGAGGCAGAGCTGGTTAAGCTAAGAGCTTGGATTCATGAAGTATTCAAGTGAAAAAATTCCTAACAGACTGTTTGAACAAAAACACTGCCAATTTTAAAGTCTTTATTTTTACCTAATCTAACAAAAGGAATCACAAGTAGAGAAACCACAGGTGATATAAATGTGTACTACTGCATAGCACACAGCGTAATTTAAACTTTCTGAATCCAATTATTGTCCATCTGTAGGTATTATCGTCTTCAAATTATGGCTTGGAAGCTAGTTAATATTGTGGTCAGAGCATGCATTTTGGAAAGTGTGCTCTGAATGTTTCAACTGCGGGTCTCCTCCAGCCCCAAACTGGATGTGTGGTGTTAGCTCCCCTGCTACCATATCAAACGGTGATCGGACCACATGGAGGATGAGTAAAACTTCATTTAAGCATTCTCGTTTCACTGACCTTGTCTGGTTTAATAATTTCCTTTGAATTATTTCGGCTAAGTGGAATTTTAATAAATTTTATCAAAATAACAAAATGAAACAAAAAAAGAAAGGCCCTAGCCAGTGTGGCTCAGTTGGTTGAGCGACGTCCCAGTCACCCAGAGGTCACAGGTTTCATTTCTGGGTTTTAGGCTCATTCACCAGTAGGGGGCGTGAAGGAGGCAGCCGATTGATATTTGTCTGTCATCAATATTTTGCTCCCTCTCCCTTCCTCTCTCTCTCACATAAAAATAAAAAGAAAGTAAGAAAAAAATCCAAATTATGCTAGATTCTGTATGAAGGCAAACATTCATCTTATTCCGCTGTGGAGCTTAAAACATTTCCTAGTAACGTCTTTCTAAAGAAACAGGGAAACCAACACACCTTAGCATTGAGAGGGCACACAGACAGGGCACTTCTAAAAAGCTGTTCTTCACTCCGCCACTCACCGCTGCGAATCATGCATCTCAGTGTGTTTATGAATAGAATTCCCAGGACGAAAGCAGCGATTAGTTTCTTAAGAATAGAGAGACATGGTAAATGTCATGAGGAAAATCCGTCCAACCATCGTGGTTACGAAAGGCACCACTCCTGGCCAGTACCTTTCTCTTGGTCTGTTTACTGAGAGCTCCAAATCCGAAAGTCAGCAGCATGCAGTACCCAGCACTGGGGAGGTAGAGAACTCTCTCGGCCACCACAAAGCCCACTCGGAAGAACAAGTTACTTGCAGGAAGAAATGGGATAATGAGGAATCCCAGGCCCAACGTAAGGATCCTGAAAAATGAGAAATACTTAAAATGGCTATTTTTAGACTTCTCAAGGAAAATGTGCTACTCAACATTAAAATAATAATAAAGTCCTCCCCTCCCCCGCCACCACCACGTTATCAATTGAGAAAAGGTCTGGGCAGCAGCAAAATGTTGTCATCAGCGGAGAGGGTTTAGCCTGGCAGTACCAGGTTAAGATGTAAAAATCTGACTGAGGCACTCGGCATCAGGCACAAGGATAAAATTTACAAGTCGCACAGTTCACATCAATAAGGTTAGAATGACTACATTTGTGAGGTCTTATTACTGCATCTACTCCTGACTCACCTCAAACCATGCAGGTATTGAATAGACCAGTGGCTATTGGTCCCGATTAGTCTAATAGTATAGTGTACATAGGGAAAAAAAAATCCCCCCACAAACTTAACAAGTATAATACTACTTAACTAGTTTAAACTTTATAAAATCTGAAATAAACCAATATCCTTTTTGGGGGGTCCAACACCACAAATTTCAGTCAAGTGGAAGAAAGCTGAGCAGCGAAACACTTCTGGAACTGGGCTATCATTTCTAATGTCCCACAAGACACGAGGACAGATTGGGAAACTAGGTCAGATTTGGTGGCTCCTTCCCGGACCCTGTGCCTATAGTATTTTAAACATGAAATCTAACTGCACATGTATAAGTGAACTGGGACAAAAAAGTAGAATTACAAACCAATTTAAAACACAGGTAAATGCGAAACTTAATTTATTTTGAGAAATTACTCATCTAATTCCATAAACACTTATGCGTAAAGGAAATCATCTTAAACAGTTTTCTTTCTCATGAAACACATTTGTTTTTCCTCCAATTATTTTCTCAGTAACCTTTTTCTCTCTCTTTTTTTGGTGCAAAAGAAGAGTCCCTTTGGGGCAGCGGTTTATTTTGCAGCAAACAACAGAAGGAATCACTATAGCATCCACGCGGGCTTTCTGAAGGAGAACTGTGAAATAATGGGCACAACACACATCAATTACACTCTCTGTTCTGACCATAAATTACTCTTTACCACCTACTGAGAAAAGGATCTCAAAATGCTACTTCAGGGGGAAGGGAGGAGGAGGAGATAAAGCAGTCATCCACAACCCCCTCCTCCAAGTTCACTCCCCACTAGTTGAAGCCCACGATGGATTCAAAACGGGTGAACCCATCCTGGTCATAAATATGTATTGGAAATAAATGTCCTTAGACATTACTTCCACAAAATCGTTAAAATGATCAGTGCGGATTTAGCAAAATGCTTCTGACTCAACCCAGTGTGGAAGTTAAAATTCAGCACTGTCTCTTACCTTCTCCTGTGACTGTCTTCAGAGCATAGGGCCTGGCATATTAGGCCAATTAGGCAGAACCAGAGTGCGGCGAGTGCAATTACCCTCCAGTCACCGACTGACTTAATGAGGGGGATGCAGCCCATTGACCAATCAAAACACAGCCACCAGGGGCACAGCAGCAGCCAGGCATTCAATGAATAGTAGTAATTATAGTTTATGGCCTGTCAGTCAAAAGGAAAACAAACATTTATTTAATACTAAACTTGAAAAAATATGCATATATCCTAACTTCACTTCTGTGGCATCTAATGCTTCTCTTCAGGGACAGCAAGTGTAGAAAATAAAATGTTGCCACTTTCAACAATGGACATGGGGCTACAACTTGCAATTTATTAAATGCATTCAGATTTTAATAGAGAAAAATGTCACAGACTCTTCTATACAGTTGTTATAATTCTGGTCAGACTATGTCTGATTTACTTAGTGATGCTCGAAGTCTGTGACCCAGGAAACCTGAGGGACAGGGGTCACCTATAGGCCTAACTATGTAAGAATAGGATTCTATGGCGGTTCTCTTGATTTCTGTCTCTGTAAAATGCACTGCTAAGAACTGACACCCTTACCTTCAGAGAAAGCAAACCTTTGCAATAGAGAGAGCCTTGACATCATTAGACATTTAAAGATACCACTGATATTGCTATATTTTATCTTAACCCTGCCATGCCAATTTCCTTTATTACAAAAGTCACAGGGTTAGGAGACACTAACGAGGCTGGCAGGAAGCCTGACGTGAGGAGGAACCCCTCCTTAACTTTGATTAGACTGGAATTACAAGGGGCTTCTACCTGCGCAATCCCCTAATAAAAGCCTGGTTTCATCCTAGAATATCCTTCGTGACAGCATACAAACATGGAGATGCTCCATTCATTAGGGATTTGGAGGGGGGAGTGAGATGAGGAGGGGGGATGAAGGACCTGGGAATCGGACGGACATACTCAGAACTCACCCTCACCAACATGCTGTCGGCAAAGGAGGCGGGGTTGTCCACCTCGGTGAATGGCGGCGGGCCGGTGCCCATGATCTTCCACCGCATGTAGAGCACCCCTGCTCCGCCCAAGGCCAGGAGGGTCATTCGGAAGAGGAGGCCCCCATTTCTGAGCATGCCAATGTTCTGAAAAGACACCGCAAAGCCCCTGATGTCACAGATTTTCAAATAAAAGTGTGGCCAAGCCAGGTACAATGGTGCAGCAATTCTACCTGAACTGTGCTGACACCGTACTTTAAGAGGCTGGCTGCTTCAGAATTCAAAATCACAAGAGGCACTTTGAAAATGGCATTTTAAATCAGCTGGTACTTGACATTTTCCATGTCAGGGCTGGAGACAAAAGTATATACTCACCTCTAATGACTTGTCCTTATGCAGTACCCTCTGGACAACTTCCAGAACATTTAATTTGCCTATCACCAAGATGTCAAAGACTGCATTTAAACCCTAAGGAAGCAAAACAAGGCAATCAATGATGCAAAAGCCTAACTCTGATTAGGTAGCAATTATACTGCACAATTTTATTACTAAATCTAGGCAAGGAATGTAGTGGATTAGATCATTACAAAAGACCTCTTCAACTCTTAAAAAAGCAACCATTGTTCCTATGAAATTAGCACGTAATAACATATTACATTAAGTTTATTAGCCTATTATCTAGTAAATTCCTGTTAGTCACAATTTCATTGTCTGCATGTTTAGAGAACTATAAGATTTGGGATAGCTAGAAATTTGGACCTCCTCAGAGATTCTTCTGTCTCTTTTTTTCTTTACTGGAAGACTGGGTCATTTAGTTGATATAACAGAGTGGTTTTGTAGGCAGTTATTATGCCTAAAAGGATAGAGGCAGCCATCAACCTCAAAAACCCAGGCACATAAGTTACTACACCTCAAGTGCTCACTGACTTTGGCAAGCATAGCAGGAACAGGAGCAGAACATATACAATGGTCTCTGATGGGCTGCTGGAGATCTCTCAGCTTCAGACTCCCTAACTGTCCACCAGCTTTCTATTCTTCTTTTTTTTTTTAATCCTCACCTGAGGATATATGTTACTAATTTTTGAGAGGGGAGGGAGGGGTAGGGAGAGAGAGAAAGAGAGAGAAACATCGACTGGTTGCCTTCCGCATGCACCCCCACCAGGGATCAAACCTGAAACCTAGGTATGTGCCCTGACCAGGAATCAAACCAGCAATCTTTCAGTTCTTGGGACAACGTTCCAACCAACTGAGTCACACTGGCCTGGGGCCCAGCTTTCTGCTCTTGCGGAGCACACAGCCAGACTGCATTTCCCAGCCTCCCCTGCAGTTATGTGCGGTCATGTGACTGAGTTCCAGCCTAGGGAATATGGGTTTGGTTATAAACCTGGACACACTCCACCATTCGGTTTCCCTTTCCAGCAGGCTGTGATAGAGATGACAGGGACGACCAGGGCGACTTTGGGGAACTATACACCGAAGATGGCGGAGGCTCTGCCAGCCTGGGTAACTGTATGGATGACAGTCACCTCTTCATGTGAAGCCCTGTCCACAATGGTTAGGTGAATGGTAAATAATAACTTCAATTCTGTGATGATGCCACTGGATTTTGAGAGTGTGATACTGTAGCTCCACCTACACTAACAGTTTCCAATACTACTATGACGATTTCTTTCTGTAGGTGAGGGCAGCTTTTGCAGCTACTACAGCTATAGTAACAGGCTGGTGGCTAGATGTGCCCTGAATTCTACTGTCTACCCTGCAATGGACTTTCCGCAGATGTCGCTGCTGCAGAAAATGTCATCTAGCAGAACTCTCTGTCCAGTCTGAATAAAGTGGTCAGAATATACACGGTGTATTTGGATAACAATGCCCCTAAATGACTTAGTCTTTTTAATAGGGGGCTTTGTGGCAAAGAAGCTCACAGATCATCGGGAGCCAACAGTAATTCGTGGTTTTCAGAGCAAGGATGACATTCCTACTTAACCCTCTCCTAGAAATGCTGGGAGCCATTAATTATCCAGTACACGGGCCAGCGCCGGGTTAATCATTAAAGAATCCTGACTTTATTCACCCATGCAAAACATGATTTTAGTGGGTCACAGAAGACCATTTCTGCCTGGGTGGAAGCTGCTTTCTAGAAGGCAGAAGCTCCCTGTTGAGCTGTCACCGTCACTGTCTTTTTACACTGTTTGTTTTCCTGCCTGTGAGCTGTAGGACAGTTACCAAGGGGTGACGGGGTCATGCCATCAAGCTTGGCCCTCCCTTCTCCTTCCTATTTAAATGCATCATTACAATGCTCACATTCTTATCAAATTTTTGAAAACAGCTAAAATTCACCATATCTTTCTTCACATAAATTCAAACGTTCATTGGGAGTCACCCTGGGACCTTGTTAAGTGGAGATTCTGATTCAGCAGCCCTGGGGTGGTGTCTGAAACCCTAAATTTCTAATAAGTTCCCAGGTGATGCTGATGCTACTGGTCCTCAAACCACACTTTGAGGAGAAAGGGTTCAGAGCAATGGTTTTCAAGGGGATGATTTTGCCCCTCAGGGCATGCTTGGCAATGTTGGAGACATTTTAGGTTGTTACAGCTGAAGGGGTCCTACTGGCATCTTGAGTGGAGGCCAGGGATGCTGCTAAACATCCCACCGTGCACAGGACAGCCCTCCATAAGAAAAAAGATCCAGTCCTAAATGTCAATAAGAGCAAAGCTGAGAAACCTTGGTTTAGAGCAAACTTAGAAAAAAAGTAACTTGAGAAATTCAAGGATATTTGCACAGTAATTCTTTCTATCCCATCTTCTAGCTTGCTAACCTTACCATTATAGACCAAGTCCAATAAAACCACTGATCTTTGCCTAGACTTGTGTCAAAGCCCAAACAGCTCGGACTGCCCTTCCCTTCCCAAGGTATTCCTACGCAGGCCATTCACATCCCACACCTTTGTTTTCCATTCCTCTACCGCTGCTCACATCTCTAATTTCTAGATTTCCCTCTAATAATGTAAGGCAGGAAATTGGCTTGAAGAGAGAAAAAAGGAAAGTGGACTTCAATGCCCCTCTCTTCCTGGGGTTCCCATTCAGATCAGACACAGAGGCCCTCTCCTCTCCTCTTTCACATTTCCAGTCGAAGCCAAGTATAACATGACATGCACTCAGTACTTGTTTAATCAGGACCAGAAGCATTAATGGGGTCAGTCCACTGTTGTATTTAGGACTGCTGCAATATGAGAGCATCCGAGGAAACTCAAATCATTCTTTCATCTTCTCCTATGGGACTTCTACAAGAGAACAAATCACCACTCTTTAAGAACTTCCCACTCTCCATTTCCATCAGTTGCTAATGATCGTCAGCTGAGACAGTCAATTCCCATATGAAACACCAGCATTGTGACAGCACAAGTAATTGGTCCAGAAAGGTCTACAACTGTAGGCTGGCAAAGGGGTGAGAGAGAGGGGGTCACACAGGCAGGGCCAGCTCAGTTAGCTCTATAGGAGGGGACAGGGTGCATTTGGGGCAGGCCCTGACCGTGTCTCAGGTCTTACCAGCACAGTGATCCCTTGCTCTTTGCACAGCATGGCCACAGCTCCCAGAAAGATACTCAGCAACACCCAAAATGTAGAATGCGTTCCTTCCTTGTGACCTGCCAATGAAGGGAAACGACAAATATAAAAGTCATATAACACGGCTCAGTCTTGTTAGCACCAGGAACTAAAATTCGAAGCATACACCTTAAACAGCCACAATTTAAAACCAGAGTTTGGTCTTCTAATAGCATTTCTCTGTGGTTGAGTGTGCTACACCCCTGCATTTCTGCTTGGACAACACCCTCCAAATGGTACACAGGTCCCCTCTCAAGATGTACCTGAGCAGGTGCTCAGAGTCTTTGGGAGGCATTGCAACAAAGCCCTGGCCACAAAGATAGCTCATCTCACAGTCCCTATGGGGCAAGTTCCTTCTTCCCAACCTGCCAATCACCTAATAGCCCATCCTGACAAGTTATGTTGAAAACCCCCACTGAGAGTGTGAGCGCTGCACCTGGCTGCACAGTGACCTCACAAGGACAGCAGCAATGGGAATGCCTGCACAGCTCTGGGAGCCTCTGCTACTCCTGGGACAGAAGTCTGGCTCTCTGAGTACTGGGTGGTGTAAAATGGGTCCCAGCGTGGAATGGCTCTGACCTGTGAAGGTTCAGGACCACTGACCAAGGGCTGGCACCCACCCAGCACTTGGGGCAGGTAAAGGCATGGGCCAGCCTGGGCTGCCAACTTGCATGGGAACTCAAGCATCAACAGGAAGACAAAACATCACTAGAAAAGTGAACGCTGTAGTAAAAAGTTTGAGTGAGGTTGAGCTTGAGTAATAACCCATAGTCTCCAAACTGCCTTCTGAGGAGGGAGGGTCTGGCTATACACTGGTGGGCGGGTGGTATCTGCAATTTGGGGGCCAGAGCTGAACTGCTTGGGAGGGGAGGAAAGGAAAAATGTGGTGCTCATCTCTGTTCTTCCTTTGAGAGGTCTCACCTCCTCATCTGGTCAGATAGTGAACAAACATCTAAAAAAGCCACAGCTTTGAAGTGGGGCAAAGCAAACCCGCATGGAGGATGAAATCATTAGCTTGCCTATGTTGCCTATGCATCTTGATTCCGTTTTGCTTAAAACCAGAACTCCGGGTCTAAATTCCAGTTCTGCCATCTACCATGTGACCCTGAGCAAGTTCCTTACACTCACTGTCTCAGTGACACCATCTATAAAATGGGGGCAACATTAACTATATGCTCCTCATTTGAGAGGGGAAAAATTATATAGAAATATCTGGATATCTGCGTTAAAAATTACATAAATAGGCTTGTAAATGCAAAACATTTACCTCTGGAAAACACACAAGAAACCAACTAGATTAGTTTCTGAACAATTTTAAGTAGGAAAATTTGGGTAGGGGAGGAAGCAAGTCCTACTTTTCATGTATAACCTTTCATACCTTTAAAAATTTTAAACTATGTGCATGTGTTAAAAACCATACATTAAAAAACATCACCTGGTATAGTGCTAGGAGCACAGAAAGCAGTCAATAAATGTTTGCTGCACATGAATCAGCAAAACTGCCCCAGGTCCCCGGGAGATGGATTTCCAGTGGGGCCTTGAAGCCGTGGTCAAGGCGGTGGCTGCAGTCACCTTGACAGAAACATGTGCCAAGCTCATTATGCAGTGAAAAGATACACTTTGGTTCTCATTAAACAGCTTGATCAGGAAACCAACAATTAAGTGTTTGGGGAGAGAGGGAAGGTGAGAAGGAGGAAGGAGAAAGAGAGGAAGAGGGAGAGGAGAGACATTAAAACCAACACAAGTGTATCTGGCGTGTGTGTGTGTGTGTGTGTGTGTGTGTGTGTGTGTATGATGCAGATTCTGAATGAAGTGATATAAAAAGTCCTATGAATATTTAAGAACTAATCAGCAAAGCCCCAAGAACAGCCATGAGGTCTGGAGTGGGAGGCCCCCCCTAACGTCACACATTCTATTTATTTATTTTTTTAATCCTCACCCGAGGACATTTTTCCATTTTCTGTTCAGATAGAGTGGGAGGGAGAGAGAGGAAGAGAGAGAGAGAGAAACATTGATGTGAAAGGAACACATCGAGTGGCTGCCTCCCGCACGACCAACCAGGGCTAGGGACAAATCGCAACCGAGGTACGTGCCCTTAGTGGGAACCGAACCCGGGTCTCTCCGGACCACAGGCCAACGCTCTAACCGCTGAGCCAAACCGGCCAGGGCATGTCACGCAATCTAGTGTAGAGGGGTGACTCCTCTCAAGATGAGGGTTTCCACCCAGCTGAGCGAACTGTGAGCAGGACTAACCCTTGGTGTGACCGACACCTGCTCGGGCATGGCCAGGCTGCCCGAGGGCCCAGTCACTCCCTGGGAAAAGGTCCTGATTCACAAACAGGCTCAGGGAGCAGGAGACATTCAGAAATCAAGACGAAAGGATGCATGAGCTAATATTTTCTGAACTTTTCAGCTTTTCTTGGCAATCTCTGTATATCAAATTTCCAGGTTTAATGTACAAAGAGGCAGAATAGATATAATACCAAAAAATGCTATTTAACTATTATAGTTGAGGCATTTTTAAGGCTTTCCACAAGGCCGACCGATCAACAGCAAAGCCTCATCAATTTGGATTCCACTGTCTCATAAAACACAATGAACTCTCTTGTTTTAAGCCTTTCAAATCCTTCCTGTTGCCTACAAGATAAAGATGACCCTTCTGAGAATAATGGCGTTTAAGGTTTTGCTGGCCTGGCCACATGAAACCTCTCTGGCTTTTCCAGGCCTATATTGCAGGCATACCGGCCCCCACACTCTCACTCTGCTTTGTGTAATCTGTTCTCCTTGGCTACAATGCCCCTGGCAAAATCCAATCCATCTCATACAGCTGTCAAATGCCACTTACGCTGTGAAACCCCATCCCTGCCTTCCGGGGTAGCCTTTCTCAATTCTAGTTTTATTCCAGTTACAACAGCAAATGGGCCCACTGTCTGCATGTCTGGTACCCCTGAGAATATCTGTCTCACGTACCTTGGGCCCCTAGCTGACCCCCTAGATTAAGTTAGGCCCAGCTGTAGCACCCTACACTGCCCTATAACAGTCGGTCACTACATTCTTCACACAGTTTATTACAAATACTTGGTTTTCTAATTTTCCCCTAGATAGGGGGTGGGGGGGGTGGGTCTCCCAATGTCAGCACTACTATTTGGGCCATTTAATTCCTTGTTGTGCGGGCTGCCCTGTGCATTGCAGGGTGTTTAGTAGGACCCCTAGCTTCTCCCCATTAAATGCCAGTAATGTTCCCAGCCCTCAGCTGTGGCAAGCAAAAACATCTCAGACTTCACCAAAAGTTCTGGGGTGGGAGAGTGGGAGATGGGGCAGAAGAAATGAGACCATTGCCCTGAACCAATGCTACTCACAGTGTGTGGTCCACAGACCTGGCCTTGGATCCTGTTACAAAGAGACTCTCAGGCCCCACCCACACCTGCAGAATCAGAAAGTGGAGGGTGGAGCCCAGCAATCAGCCTTTTAACCAGGCTTCCAGGTGGTTCTGATTTAGCTACAGGTGGAGAAGCACCATCGTAGACAGGAAGCTTGCTTACAGCTCATTCCTGCCACCAGCCTGGCCTGTAGGAGCAACTTAAAATTTTTATTGACAGAATCTGCGGCATCTGCCTGACCCTGAAAAGGCACCACATGGCCAGCAAATGAAGTAACTGTCCACTATCTACCGAAAGGGGCAATAAGCCACAAATCATAGAGCCACAATGCAGTAAAAGTTGGAGCGCTGCTTCTCAGAGGTTGTGCATAGAACCTCTTTTGCAGTGATGGAAATGTTGGAATCCTTTCCATATTTCTTCCAGCAGGGGGCCACGTGGCCTTCACTTCAGTAACTTGGAGATGGGTATTAACTTTGCATGACAGTCCATTTCGTTGTTACACTTCTGGCTGTTGGAATATTCTTTCTTAGAGTGAGCCCATGCTTGCCTCCGGAACTTTAGGTCTGGGCTCCGCCCTGGGGCAGCATCCCTGCAGCTGGCACAGTGCCTGGGGGCCAAGTTCTCTTTACTGAAAACCACTGTATGTCGGAATGTTTACTGCCATCAGGCAAACTAAGGATCATTTTACTTGAGGAAATTAATTACCTGATATGTATGTAATACCAAAAGATCACAATGATGAGCTACATCAACAACAAAACTCTGTTAAATTAAACATGATTGCATTTGAGTGTTTACATATTTATGGGAACTTATTTCTTTGGGCATTTACTAACAATCATTAGCAGCAGACGAGTGTTTGTAGACACCAAATCTTTAAAAAATTATGGCCAAAACCCTGGCCAGTTTTGCTCAGCGGTTAGAGCGTTGGCCTGCGGACCAGAGAGGCCCTGGTTTGGTTCCCGCTAAGGGCACGTACCTCGGTTGCAGTTTGTCCCCGGCCCCAGTTGGAGTCCTGTGGGTGGTAACCCCTCGATGGCCAATAATAATAGACATATGAAAAAATGCTCAATATCACTAATTATCAGAGAGATGCAAATTAAAACTACAATGAGATATCACCTCACACCTGCCAGAGTGGCTACCATCAATAAATCATCAAACAACAAGTGTTGGCGAGGATGTGGGGAAAAGGTAACCCTTGTGCACTGTTGGTGGAAATGCAGACTGGTGCAGCCACTGTGGAAAGTAGTATGGAGTTCCCTCAAAACATTAAAAATGAAACTGTCTTTTGACCCAGGGATCCCACTTCTGGAAATATATCCTAAGAGTCCTGAAACACCAGTCAGAAAGAATATATACATCCCTATGTTCATGGCAGCATTATTTACAATAGCCAAGATATGGAAACAGTCCAAGAGCCCATCAGCAGATGAGTGGATAAAAAAGCTGTGGTACATTTACACAATGAAGTACTATGCAGCTGTAAGAAAGAAGGAACTCTTTTCCTTTAAACAGCATGGATGGACCTGGAAATTATTATGCTAAGTGAAATAAGCTAGTCAGAGAAAGATCAATACCATATGATCTCACTAATATGTGGAACCTAATGAACGAAATGAACTGACGAACAAAATACAACCAGAGGCATGGGTACATGGAACAGTCTGATGAATGTCAGAGAGAAGGGGGTGGGGTGGGACTGGATGGAGGAGGGTGAAGAGATTAGCCAAAGAACGTATATGCATCAGGCAAACTAAGGATCATTTTACTTGCGGAAATTAATTACCTGACATGTATGTAATACCAAAAGATCACAATGATGAGCTACATAGATGCACGGCCCATAGATGCAGGCAACGGCTTGGTGATGGCCTGGGGTTGGGTGGGGGTGGGTGGAGGTGGGCAGAGGGCGGAGAAAAGGGGGGATGACATCTGTAATAATGTCAACAATAAACAAAATGTAAAGTAAATGGGAACATTGAAAGTTACAATTATTTTTCATGATTTCAGAGGGTTTTAAAATATTAAAATTGCTTTAAAAGAAAATTAAAATGATAAGTAATGAATAAAAAAACTTTTCATTGAAATTAAAAGAACTAAAAGCTGGCTCCTTGATCATTTTACATTTCTTCCTAGAAAAAGTGAATTAGCTTGTATTTTACTTGACTGTAACATGCATTAATCCCCGCCTCGTCCCCCCAAGGAGCAGTGACTTTGGATAGGGAAAAAATTCCCAGTTCTTCCATTAAAACACCCAAAGGACTATTAAAAGTACTCTGTTAACACAAAGTTAAAGTACCACAGATGTGCAAGTCATGAGCTCATCTTCCACTCGTCTGGAATTTAAAATGGCTTTCTCCTTAGATGGCTAAATCAGACATTTCACTGAACGCAGGAAAGTAACATACAGAAAACACAGCCTTCAGATTTATTGACAGCCTTCTCCCTACTCACCCCATAACTTCACATTTCTCAAAACCCAAATTTGGTCTCAAACTCCCTTCCCCTCTCAAATCCTTGACACAGGTCTTCTGGAAGAGTCTTAATCTTTAGTTTCTCTTCTAAATGTGACTTTGTTCAAACACACCCAGTAGGAAAACATATGGAAAATGAAGACAACTGTCTTTTTGCTGATGTTTCTTCAATTTCAGTGATTACTGACTATTAAGTGTCATATCTCAACAATGGCAATATCAGATCAAAGACAAAATTTCAGTGGTCAGTTATAAACCAAGTGATAGGTTCACATTCAGAAAACCATTCCAGACCACCACTGTCCAGAAGAGCACCTGAGATTTATCCAGTTACTACTGACGTGTTGAAGTGTAAAACACTTGCCTGACATTGAAGGGTTCAGTGTAAAAAAGAATTTAAAATATTTCATAACTTTTACACTGATTACATGTTGAAATCAGTAATTGGGCTAAATAAAGTGTATTGTTAAAATTCATCTCACCTATTTCTTTTTCTAGTGGCTACCAGAAAGTTTTAAATTACATGGACGATTCATGCTGCATTTCTACTGCACAGCACTGACATCACGTGCTCAAAGACCCAGCTCATAGATGACATGACTGGCACATGGTTGTTTGTATTCCCAGTCTGCCTTCGAAAAGAACACATATGAAATGGTTTTGTCTATTTCAATCCGACTCTTCCCCTCCTGCCCCCAGTACCTAAGCCATTCGATATTTTATCAGAAGTCATAAGATTAAGCATTCACATGCACCTCAGTTTTTCCAGAATGTAAACTGGAAACAAGTAATACTTATAAACTATTTCATATAAATCCAAAGAGTCTCTTTACAGATGTGCAGCAGGTATGTGCATGATAAACCACGGCACTGACGAAGTGTTTCCAGTACGGGGGGATGAATAACAAAAGGACACACAAAAATTAAATAATCTACTGGGAAGCTGGTCCTGAGTCTGGGGACAGCCAGCCTGGACTTGAGGTAATACAACCTGCTGTAGTATATTTGCACTCACGTAATTCCCCAATTTAAGATTTTCTACGAGTCTTGGTTTGTCAAGGTGACTAACGCTAATAATTGCCAATACACAGCATAATTGAGATGAATTTGTGTTTTGGGGACTATGTTCTTATTTAGTGACTAATGCAATCCAATCTTTTACTTCCAAGTTTGAGCATTTTATTTATTTATTTATTTATTTATTTATTTATTTATTTATTTATTTAATTAATTTTTTAAATCCTCACCCGAGGACATCCTTCCATTTTTGTTCATATAGAGTGGGAGGGAGAGAGAGAGAGAGAGAAAAACATCGACGTGAAAGGGACACATCGAGTGGCTGCCTCCCGCACGACCCCAACCAGGGCTGGGGACAAACTGCAACCGAGGTACGTACCCTTAGCGGAAATCGAACCGGGGTCTCTCTGGACCACAGGCTGACGCTCTAACCGCTGAGCAAAACCGGCCAGGGCGAGTTTGAGCATTTTAATAAGACAACTGACACAGACAATGGTAGGCCACCTTGCATATAGCTGACACTCAATAAATATCTGTTCAATCAGTAGTTTCATTTATTTCCATGTCTACCAGAAGTCTTATTTAATTATCATATTTGTTATGCAATTATGAGATGTAATTTCCTATCAAAAAGTTAACAATTTGTTTAATATAAACAAATACAGCCAAAAGTCAAGTCTTTTCACTTTTAATTTAGTCTTTGAAATTCTTCACAATGAAAAAAAATCTCCACTGTGTGAGAGATCCTTTTTTAAAAAATAAATTCTTTTTTAATTACATAAGGAATATTTAAAAAACATAGGAAAAATGCACAATTTTAACTTTATATTTGGAAGGAACTGTTAAAAACAGTGTTAAAAAAAAATCCTGAGAGGCAGATGTTGACTCTAGTACAGTTACATTTATGAATATTTTTATTAAAATAAATCTTCCTCAAACAGGGAATTCTAACTGGCGCATAGCTTTCTATGTAAGCATCTCAGGATGTTACCTTCACCCAGAGTTCTCCGTCTCACCTCCATTCAGTCTGCTACATTTTAAGTACTATCAATGATCCAGGAGAAGAGAAAAAAACCACAAACTATTTTTTTTTTTAGAGAGAGAGGAAGGGAGCGAGAAATAGAAACATCAATGTGAGGGAGAAACATCGATCGGCTGCCTCCTACATGCTCCCCACTGGGGACCGAGCCTGCAGCCCGGGCATGTGCCCTGACCGGGAATCAAACCAGTGGGATGATGCTCAATACACTGAGCCACACCGGCTGAGCAACACAAACTATTTTTACACCATGAGACATCTCTCATCACTTAAAAAGACAACTTGCTCTAAGATAACTATGCAGTATTAGGAAACATCAACACTTTATGATCCAGGACTTAACAGAGATAGGCCTAGAAAATATTTTCCTTGTTTCTGTACATGCCTCTATCATCTAAGATAATTCAATCACTCAGGTAAATGGAGGCAAAGATTAATGTAGTGCAGGGAGCACGGGAGAAAAAAACGTAAAAATGCACTGAGAGAAGGACACTTGTCAGTGCTAACACACACAAGTGCCAACAGATGTGATCAATTTAATGAAGCACGTGCCATGGAGTTGGCACGATTTTCCAGTGGGAAGATCTTTCAGAAAAAGCATCACATTATACGAGCCACCCTCTTCACCACTCAATGCCTGGCATCTCTGTCGCCTTGAAATTGGCACGTCATTTTGTGTGTGGGAACCACGCCACCCTGACAGGTGGCCCTGGCTCTCTCTGCCAGAGTGACACAATGAGCATCACATTCTCCGTCCAAAAGTTGGAGCCAACCAAGCAGTGCTCCCCCCTCCCCGCCCCCAAATGAGAGAAGTCAGACACTGCCATTCTAAAACACAGGACCATTCTGGGAAAATCGAGCAATGCAGAAACCAAAGGAACACGAAGACAGAGAAAAGAGAACACACATGAATACTGCTGTCACAATTCAGTCAGCAAGGATCTCAAATTCAATAACAAGGGACCTATACTATGTGAGTTACTCAATTGCCCTATTTTTTTTTTTTAAAAGCTAGCATGATTCTAAGTCAAAGAAAAAGAGATGTCTTAAATCAGAGTGAAAATATGAGGAAATGATATCCCAAGAGTACGAGTTATTCTATTTCAGCTGCCTGAACTATAAGGAGAGCAATACAGCAAATCAAGTTTAAGAATTTAAAACAATTGAGACTTAAGCTATTTTCTTTTATAATAAATTAGAATTTAAAATGGTTGCTCTAGTTATGTAGCAAATTCATTCCCCTCTTGAAAAGATTCTCTCCTCCCCACTATAAATGAGACTAAATTTCTCGTCTTAGTTCTCAATCCCATGAAACTAGTATTTTAAAGGGTATTAATTTACAAAAATTGTTTTGGCTATTCTAGTAAATTTATCGTGCAGAGAGATTATATTCCCAATCTGAAATATGAGGCTTTGAGAGAGAGATAAGTACTGAAAAGATGTACAGAATAATACTTTCTGTTTTGGGCATTCAGAAATAATAACCATTGCACCATGGACTTCATCTGACTTAGTATTTTTCCTTTTTATGAGAAAATGTACACTTCCTTTATAAGAAAATTTCTTTCTTTTTTTTTTTTTTTACAGAATTCTGTTGCAAAAGATCTAGCTTGGAGATATTTAAGAACACACACATACACACAAAGGCAGACAAATGTTATATGTGTAGATTTTTTTCACTTTATAAAAACCCCAGGATTCCAGAAGTTATACAGAATGGATTGTTAATAAACTCAGGCAGTTAAAAATTGTCCCGAGATTTATAATACAGACATCACATCTGTAAAGAAAGCTGATGAGGTTATCAAAAAGAAATGTAGCCTCTGAGAGATCTTTTGAACTAGCAAAATCATTAATTTCAGAGTACCCCAATTTTTTGTTCTCTTATAAAAAATATTAAATCAGTTTCTCTGCAAAAACCTTTCTTGAAGGTTTATATGCAACTAATGTTAGACCTTTCTTTGAATTATGTTCAGATCCAAAAAGAACAAAGACCAGGTCATGTTAAACATAAGTTTAAATAATAAACAGCATTATTAATTTGTATTCAATAATACTGGACTGAACTTCTATCAAAGAGCTGTGATTCTCAATGGAACACTCACAAATATGTGGACAACATGAGCAACGGGCAGGGTCCATCATTGCCTTAACATGTATTTACCAGTCGGTGTTTTGTGCAGTCCACACTGACTAGATAGGGGAAAATAAAAATGTGTGACTATTTCTTAAGATACCTTAAAGTCCAATTGAAAATATATATATACCTAATGTCTATTGGTATCAAGGGCTCTTTCTCTGTTTGACTCAAGGAAATTTAATAGAGATTAGATAAAAGAAATTAGCAATATGAAATGAATTACCGTATGATCCAGCAATTCCACTTGGTAGTATTTACCCACGGAAACGAAATCACTGAATGCACCCCCATGTTCACTGCACCATAGCCAAGGCATGGGGATAATCTAAGTGCCCACTGACAGACAGATGCACAAAGAAAATGTGGCATATATATGCAATGGAATATTATTTTGCCATAAAAAAGGAAATCCTGTAATTTGCAACATGATAGCCCTTGAGGGTATTATGCTAACTGAAATTAGTCAGTGAGAGAAACAAATACTGTATGATCTTACTTTCACGAGTCTTAAAAAAAATAAGCAAACAAAAACCTCATAGAACAGATTAGTAGTTGCCAGAGGTGGGGTAGGAGGTGGGGTGGATAAAGGTGGTGAAAAGTTACAAACTTCCAGTTATAAAATAAATGAAGTCCTGGGGGTGTAATGTACAGCACGGTGACTGAAGTTCATACTGTATTGTATGTTTCAAAGTTGCTGAAAGAGTAAATCTTAAAAGTTCTCATCACAAGCCGTGGCTGGTTTGGCTCAGCGGTTAGAGTGTCAGCCTGCGGACCAATGAGTCTTGGGGTTCGATTCCAGTCAAGGGCATGTACTTCAGTTGCGGTTTGTCCCCGGCCCTGGTCAGGTATGCGGGAGGCAACCAGTTGATGTGTGTCTCTCACATCAATGTTTCTCTCTCTTCCTCCCTCTTCTCCTCTCTCCCCCTCCCTCCCACCCAAACTGGATGATAAATGGAAAAATATCCTTGGGTGAGGATTAAAAAAAAAAGTTCTCATCACAAGAAAAACATGTATAACTATGTGTGGTAATGGATGTCAACTGGACTCGCTGTGATGATCATTTTGCAATATATACATATATCAAATCATTATGATGTACACCTAAAACTAATACAGTGTTATATGTTAATTACATCTCAATGAAATAATAAACTGTACCTTCCAGGGCAAACAAAGAAAGTAGCAGTACAGAGGTCACAGTCATCAGTTCTACATAAACACACCATAACTAGAAGTGAATACTTATTGAGTACCTGCTGTGAGGTGGGTACAGGGAGGAAAGAGTTAACAGGGAAGTATGAAGAACCAGAATAAGCTGTTTCTTAAGCATTCTGAATGGAAGCTTTATTTTAATCAAACTATACTGGACTCTGAGCCCTTAAAAGGCATGAACTGTGTCTTTTTAGCTTTTGTATCCCCAACACAGGGCCTGGTACAAAGGATGCCCTTAATGTCTGATTAATTATTGGCGAAAGAATGAATGACCCCGATTGATAACCTTATATGCCATTTTAGCACAGAATCAGAAAAGTGTCTTATCATGAATTCCCTCACCAGAATTATTTTTGCACATGGAGTTCTCACTGCTTCTTCTCTGTGAAGGTATTATTCATTTGTGAAAGCCCTGCTCCTCTTAAACAAGACTCGGCCATCATATTTATGAAGTTTAAAAATTGTTCCAGAAAGTTATTATTTATAAACCAAGAAGTAGTTTCTATTTTAGCATGTTTAAAAACGAGTACGGAAAATCTGACACACAGAGGAGATGCTGAAAACACAGTGCCTATGTCAACAAAGACTTCACCAGCACTGGTCCGGGAGATAATCAGACAAAGGGGGATTTGGGAGCTGTGGAGGACAGGAGAGGACAGGAGAGCGGCTGGCAGAATGAAGGGCTGTCCCGATGGTAAAGGACTGATTAGAGTGGGGGGACAGGGCTGGGCATCAGGTCACCTGTCCACCTCTGCTGGATCCTGAGGTTACAGCAGGTTAGGGCTCAGGACACAGAACCTTCTTGCGGAGAGGACAGAGAAGAGCTGTGTGTAGGACACAGGAGCTTCTCCAAACAAGCCAGTAACTTAGTGTAAGTCCTTCTCTTAGGAATCCACATTGTTCTGTGCCTCCAGACCTGCAACAAGCATGGGGGGCAGATTTCAACCATTCCGTCACCGTCTGTGAAAACAATGAGTGGGAAGTGAAAATAGCAGTGAAAACCAACTCAAAATGATGGAGAGTGCAGCCTGGGGGATGGGTGTTTTCAACCTACTTTAAACTTCCAAGAAAAAACCATTCTGGTATACAACTCAAGGCCTGCGTGGGCAGGTGGACACAGAGGACAGAAGGAAACAAAAGTCGTGGCCAAAAATAATGTTCAGGGTCAAGACACTGAGGCCTGGATGGTGTAAGAGGGGCAACTCCCTACAGCTTTACATTTTCCAAGACTAAATAGGCCGTCGGTGACTGCAAGGAACCACACGGTCTGGAGGAGGGTCTAGAGCAGCAGTTCTCAACCTGTGGGTCGCGACCCCCTTGGGGTCGCCTAAGACCATCGGAAAACACATATTTCCGATGGTGATTCATACAGTAGCAAAATTACAGTTATGAAGTAGCAACGAAAATAATTTTATGGTTGGGGGTCACCATAACATGAGGAACTGTATTAAAGGGTCGCAGCACTAGGAAGGTTGAGAACCACTGGTCTAGAGGCTCCATTTTAACCCACTCTTTCCTTCTCCTACAGAGAATTCAAGTGAACAGAAAACCAGAGCCCGGGAAGGTCAGGCAGCCTGCAGACAAGAGGCCAACAGGAAGGCTTCGTGAAAGGCTTCCTTATCCATCCCCTTGTCTTCTAACTGTTGGACATAACTCAACCAAATGAAAATCTATTCCTATTCTTTTTGTTGTTAGTAATCCTCACCAAGGATATTTTCCCATTTATCTTCAGATAGAGTGGGAGGGAGAGGGAGAGGGAGAGGGAAAAGGAGAAAGAGAGAGAGAGATAGAGAGAGAAACACCAATTGGCTGCCTCCCACACAACCTGGATGAACTTCAACCAAGGTATGTGCCCTTGACCGGAATCGACCTGCGACTCTTTGGTCTGCGGGCTGATGTTCTAACCGCTGAGCCAAACCGGCCAGGGCATCTATTTGTATTCTTAAAAGGGTTGCCACAGAAGCCAAATCTACAACTGCCATCGGTGTGCAAATAAATATTTCCAAGTTAGCTTTCTCGAAAACATTTGCATCCTTAACATGAAAGGCCTATAACAATCTCTGTATAAAAATCTCTTTCTAATTTTAAAGTGAAAATATTATAAATGTTAAAAGAATGATCCTGTACTAAAAAAGAAAGGTTATATTGCTGCCAATAGTTAAGGTAGTTCCATTAATACTGAAATATGATTAACTAATTTTTCATGAATCAAAGTATTAATTGAAAATCCATCAAACATTAAGCACTTTGGGACTACATCAAACTTTAAAAAAAAATTAACTTGTTTTATGTAATGTTAGAAGGAAAAAAGGCCCTTAAAAATATATAATCTGATTGTCTTAGATAAATACAAGGTTTTAATGATTAAAAAAAAAAAAAGACACCAAAATCTGTTGATTCTTAATCTGCTGACTCACACCTACCCACTGAAAAATAAACACCTTTTAAAAAAAGAAACACACAAAAAACATACAGAAGTACAGATACAGGTAAGGAAGCTCATATATCCCCATCACTCAGTTTACACAATTATTGACTCCTGGCCAGTCTGGCTTTATCTTTACTCTTATATACTTCCTGCATCCTCTCGGATTATTTTGAAGCAAATTATATTGTTTCATAAATATTTCAGCATGTGTCTCTAAAAGGATTGTTTTCAAAATATACCTATGATGTCATTATCACACCTAACATTTTAACAACTCGTTAACAGAGTTGAATGCACCTCCTGGCTATTTTTAACGATTGTTTTGATAAGCCTGCCTCACTGGTCCCCTGAGTACAGGGAAGCCGACCAGCACAATGCAGTTGGCATTGGCTCTGAAGTGAGTTAGACAGACACAGGTGTGACCTGGTTCTGCCATACACAGCTATGTGATCCTGGGAAAGTCACTAACTTCTACATCTGGGAAATGGGGAACGTAATTCCACCTGCCTTAAACACTATTGCATAATTAAATGAGGAAAAAAATATACACACACATGCCAGTCGATCATATTAACAGCAAAGTCATCTATGTTCCTGAGTAAAAAACTTCCTGCTGGAAACTCATATTAATCGTTGCACAAAAAAATGTTTGGAACCACTTCAGATGGTGGCAGCCACCCTATGAATCATCTGTCCCAGAGGTGACAAACTTTGTAAAGGACCAGGCAGTATCTTAGGCTTTGCAGGCCAGACAACCTCTATCAAAAGTATTAAACTCTGGCCCTACAGGGCAAAGCAGCACAGACAAAATGAAGAGAAGTGGGTGTGGTATGTTCTAATAAAACTTTATATAGAATGCTGAAATCTGAACTTCATGTAACTTTTTATATGTCACGAAATGTTATTCTTGTTTTTTCATTTCTCTACCATTCAAAACTGTAAAAATCATACTTAGCTTGAGGGCCGAATGAAAAGAGGTAGGAGGCTGGAATTGGCCCCTGGGCCCGTTTACCAACCCTGAGCTCTCCCTTTTCTCCAGCCCAGCACACACAAAATCCTGAATAAGTGACCTGCTTTTCATTACTAATATGAGATGAATTCACAGGAGACACTGAAGGGCACGCATTAGTATTTGTCAATAACATTCAGGCTCTGGCAGTCCTGAACTTGACCTAACCTTTGAGAAACACTGTGGAGCAGGTTCAATGGAGCTAGAGTACAGCTGCTTCTGCTCAATCACTCTAGCCTTCCCCAGGAAATCATCCCCTCAATTCCCTTCTTTCCTCCCTTCTCCCCAACAAAAATATAAATAGTTGGTTATGCTATACAAGGACAGAGTTCTATAGTCCATAAACTTCTAACTTCTTCAGATACAGAAACTGAATGTATAACTGTTGCTGGAGCCAGCATGTGTAAACGGCTAAATAAGCTAAACGCATCATATCCAATTTCTATGACAAAACAATTCGGAAGGTATGATTTGACCTGGGCATGATCAGAATCCATATAATGGGTAGCGTTACACAGGGATTCTGCTGTATCTCAATAAAGGCACTGCTGCTAATAACCAGGCAATCCCTCCACACACACACACAGCCCCCAACCCCCCGCCACAACTGTGATCTCAACTCCAACAACAACTTTCTTTGTAAATATCAATACTGCTCCAATGAGAAAACAAGAACCTCACACTCCAGGTGCATAGTTATACATTTCAGTATTTTTCTATTGTATTTCTCCATGAGGTTTTTCTTCCCCCCATTAATCCTCACCCAAGGATATTCTTCCAATGACTTTTTTAGATAGAGTGAGAGGGAGGGAGGGAGGGAAAGAGAAAGAAACATCGATGTGAGAGAGACGTATAGACTGGCTGCCTCTCACAAGACCTCGACCAGGGACAAGGACCAAACCGGTAACCCAGGTATGTGCCCTTGACTGAGAATTGAACCTGAGACCCTTCGGTCTGCAAGCCAACACCCTAACCACTGAACCAAACCAGCCAGGGCTCTCCGTGAGGTTTTAATAAAAAAGAACCAAAAGCTTTTTTCTCCTATAATTTTGCTGGAAATAACACCACAAAAATCAATCACAGCTGCTTTGGTGCCACGAGCAGAAGCTCTTGGTTTCACTGCACAACAGGCTGACCCACGTGAGCACTGATGTATAAACTTTGTATTATCAAAAAAGCAATGGCGTTAAACAAGATACCTACAGAGAGCTTACTTACCCGTTTCGACCCACATTCTCTCAAAGTGATAAACTTATATAAACGGATGATTTCCCATCTCAAAAGTAAGAAGACAAACATCATGCTTACTTTCTCTAAACGCTTTACAATAGCCCAGGAAGGATAACAGAAAGAACAGGGCACCCAGGAGGTCTGCGCGGCCGACAACACCAGCAACCTTAAAAGAAGGGGAAGAAAAAAAGATTTACATTAAAAAAATTTTTAAGACAAATCCTAAACTTAGGAAATACAAAAAAAAATTACTTAGAAATAGCAAGCAAAAACCTCATTAGACTCTGCCATCTATTAAAATAATCTGTGTGCTGGCCAGGCGGCTCAGTTGGCTGAGCGTCGGCCCGTGCACAAAAGGGTTGCTGGTTTGATTCCCAGGCAGGGTACATACCCAGGTTTCAGTTTGATCCCTGGTCGGGGAGCATACAGAAGTCAACTGATCGATCTCTCTCTCACATCGATGTTTCTTTCTCTCTCCCTCTCCCTTCCTGTCTCTCTCTTAAAAAAAAAAAAATCAATAAAAACATATTTTTAAAATAATCTGTGTAACTGCAACATCCCTGTGGTCTTATCTTACAAATGGTTTTCTTATCACTTTGAGTCTAGGGCTTGAGTTAACTGTTTCTAAGAGAAAGCTGGATTGCTTGGACCTGCTGATGGCTGTTCCGTGGGCTGGACAGTCAGGGATGCGTGTGAAAGCCCTGTGCTTCCGATGTCCCAGAGTGGATTATCACTGGGAAAATGTCACCAGCTATAAAGGGCATGATATTTTAAAAAGAAAATTTGATTGAAAACATGAAGGGAAGGTAGGAAATAAGTGTTAAAAGTTACCAGGCAGACAGAAAAAAGACAGGAATAATTGCTCAAAGCTGACTCTGCCATCTTTCCCCCGCTTCAGCACAAAACTGATTAAGTGGGTTAACCTGGAAAGCAGAATACTTCAAAAGTGATTGACAAGTAAGATGAAAACAGAATAAAATTTCTACCACTCCTCTCCCACCCCCATTTTCTACATCTGACAACTGTCCTTCCCTTCTTTATATTAGTGACAATGAAGCAATATGAAATTTGTGGTTTATTTCTTTCAGGCTGATTACTCCAGTAAGTGTTCTCCAAATTTTTCGTGGCAATGAAAGACAGAATGGCACCTATGAGTACTAGGCTAGATTATATGGCATTCTTTACTCACTAGCACCTGGATGTCACATATATCAAAGTTTTACTGTGACTCCTTAGGTTTCCCTTTAATGACTGGTAAGCTCACCTTTTCTTTTCTTTTTTCTTATTGATTTGAGAGACAGAAAGAGAGACAGAGAGGAGAAAGAGGAGAGAGAGATGTGAGACAGAAACATCGATCAGTTGCCTCCCACATACACTCTGTCTGGGGATGGAACCCACAACCTGGGTATATGCTCTGACCAGGAATTGAACCCACCACCTTTCGGGGCATAGGATGACGCTCCAACCAACTGAGCCAGCCACACCAGCCATGGCAGTTCACCTTTTCTTAAAGGGCATATGTGACATATGAGATACAGAATAAAGACTATCCTACACATGGAAATAAGAGAACATACAATGAATATGAAATTACTATATTTACATATGAATCCCAAGTGTGTGTATAAGCAATACCTATAAAGAAAGCCTTTGCTCTGGCCGGTTTTGCTCAGTGGTTAGAGCGTGGGCCCATGGACCAGAGAGTCCCGGGTTTGGTTCCTGCTAAGGGCACGTACCTTGGTTGCAGTTTGTTTCTGGACCTGGTTGGGGTCGTGTGGGTAGTAACTACTCAATGTGTCTCTCTCACATCGACGTTTCTCTCTCTGTCTCTCTCTTCCTCCCTCTCTCCCTCCCGCTCTATCTGAAGATAAATGCAAAAATATCCTCAGGTGAGGATTAAAAAAGAAAGCCTTTTAGGTGTTTCCCGCTACACTGGTTAGATATGAAACACTGAGGGCGATGATACATTCTGATCATGAACGCCTAATGCAGGTGCAGGTGGCAACCCAAGGTGTCCCGCAATTTCTGAGAAGACTGAAAGAGCTGATGAATCCAACCTGTGAACACCACCCACCTCCAGGAAGGAAGCTAAGGACAAAGCAAGGCTCAACAGGTTTAGAATAAGCAATGCCAGCATGCTGGAGGGTTAAACAGTGCAATTACTTCGTGAGTGAAGTGAATCTGCAATGAGAGTTTTTAAAGAGTCTGGCCTGTAACTCACTCGATCGGGGCACAGTAAATCAGGAATGCAGTGAAACTGAACCGAGCACACAGTAGGTGCTGGCTTGTTGCTCGTTACCCACATGAATCCTGAAGGGTGCTTCTATAAACACAAGGAGCAGAAGGGAATGGAAAAAGGACACAACAGGTGAGACAGGTATGGGCTCCACAGCACCTTGGTGAGTGAGGGACGGAGCAGCTGGTCCTGTGGGCCTCCCACCAGGATGACGAGAGAGAAAGAGGTCGTCTTCCAGCTGTGGCTATCTACAGGGCCTGAGGATGGCCTGGAATCCTAAACCCTTAGGGAGAATAAAGTAAGAGAAGCCAATCCCGAGAAGCTTATCCGAAGGGGTCCTCAGACCATGGAGGTCAGGGGTGACAGGGGGTGAAGGATGGGGGGGGGGGGGAATGTCAGACAAAAAGGTTCCTTGAAATGAGTGAAGGGGAGGGAAGTGGTTTGGATAAATGCAAGAATAAGGGCCAAAACAGCCAACCACTTGTTACCTGGGTATAAAGACTTATACTAATATGAACTTTAAACATCATACACTTATTTTTAAGACAAATATTCTTCCTTTGGCTAATTGGTGAAGATACTACCAAGTTTTAAGCAATGTACACTACACTGACATAAAGAAAACCAAGTTTTAAAAACTATGGCAAATGTTTTAAAGTAAAAATAGTACTTAGTCCTTACAATGAATTTTTGGCACAGTAATTAAAGAGATTTCATAGGAAAGATTGTACAAGGCTGTCCAAGCAGGCACCACATCTAACTGGAGAATGAGCATGAGTACAAACAGACTATATTCTTTTTTCCTGATATTTGCATAATGCATTTTCAGGCAAAGTTCTTTACAAAGGCTATTTTTTCTTTCTTACAAATAAGCTGAAACGGTCTTATCAGGATTTTGAAGGAGTTCAGAACAAATTTCCCCATGATATGCCACTATGGCATGTGGATTATTTTGAGCTGAAGGCAGTTGAGACCCTATGGGCTCAGGAGAAACTTCTGCTCCTCCCTTAACTGTCCAGATGAATCTACATTGGGAGCCTTGCCCACAATGAGTTATCACCAGAAATAACTTTTTATGACCTAGCCATAGGGCAGAGCAAACTTCTAATTACCGAACATCTGCACTTCTTATCCTGCAAATTTCTCTCCTCCCCTCAGACGCCCCAAGGCATCTTACCTCATTCCCTGGCTCAGGATGCCAAATACACCTCATGTTGCCTGTCTGTCTCTGAACCTTCATGTATGTGGGATCTCTGGCCTTCTAATGTATGTCGGGTTCCCATGCATACATGTGTAATTAAATTTGGTTATCTTCTCGTTAACCTGTCTCATGTTGGTTTAATTATTAGACCAGCTGAAAGAACCTAAAGTAAAATTTCTTCCTCCCCCACAGTTCTCAGGAGAAATCACTGCACCCCCCCACCCCACAATTCCATAAAGCAGGTGGCATCATTGTTTCTCCACTAGGAATAATGTGCACAGGGGCCATAGGAAGGAATTAGGAGACGGTGACAGGGAGAATGTTTCCTCAACCAGCGCTTTCAGTATTAAACTCTGGGTTGACTGGATGGGCAGATGTAGGAGGCCTGAGTTTGGTACCTGAATTCAGGCAACTTGAAATCTTCATGGATGCTTTGAAGAAAAGGAAAACTTACAGTTGCACTGTGTCCTCAGGGAACTCCCGGGGACTCCTTCCTGGTCTCCAAAGAGACAAGGGGCTAGGCAAGCCTTCCTGAGCTCCCCTCCCTCTTCTGGTGACCAGTCTGTTGGAGGCCTTATCCATAATTACTTCACCACCAGTTGGGAACCATGAGGTGGGCAGTCTATAGGGTGTGACGGACCCATCTCGGTTTGCCTAGGACTGTCCCCGTTTTCCAACAGAAAGTCCGGTGTCCCACAACCCCCTTAGTCTGAAGCACAGTAGATGGCTGGTCACCCCAAAGACTGGAAAATGTAGGTTCTTATTTGCAGCGAGTGAAAACATTCTCAATATTAATGTCAAGACACAAAACACACACATGGTAATGTAAAGAAATCTACATGACTAAAACTGGACAGGCCTACACTGTCACTGCTTTCCCTTAACAAATGTAAACAGAAGCAGCACTTGTTCCTAAATCCTCAATCCTCATCCCAGATCAGTGTTCAGTTGGGGTGGGAGGTGGGGATGCTGTGCCCAGGGCTGTTATTAGAGACCCTGGCCAGGCTCACAGCCCCAAGCACAGGGCTGCTTCCTCGGCCCTGGCCTGGAAAACTCTGAGGAGCTCCCCTTCCATCTGGTTCTTTGGGTAGTCCTGCTTTATGCTCACTCTTAACACTGGGTTAAATGTAGAGTCGCAAGTAACAGGGAGGTGTAGATAAGAGGAAACTGAATACTGACTATATGTCGAAACAATGAAAGGTGAATATACAAGTTATCAGTCTGAGGAATGCTCTTTTTTTTTTTAATCCTCACCCGAGGAGGTGAAGACATTTCTGCATTTTTATCTTCAGATAGAGTAGGAGGGAGAGAAGGAGGAAGAGAAAGAGAGAGAAACATCGATGTGAAAGAGACACATCAAGTGGTTGCCACCCACACGACCCCAACCGGGGCCGGGGACAAACTGCAACCAAGGTACGTGCCCTTAGCGGGAACCAAACCCGGGACTCTCTGGTCCGTGGGCTGACGCTCTCCAGCGGTTCTCAACCTGTGGGTCGCGACCCCTTTGGGGGTCGAACAACCCTTTCACAGGGGTCGCCTAAGACCATTGGAAAACACATATTTCCGATGGTCTTAGGAACCGAGACACCGTTCCTCTATCCATCTCCAGGCAGGTCCACCCACATGCAGATACGCCCACACACAACATGAGGAACTGTATTAAAGGGTCACGGCATTAGGAAGGTTGAGAACCGCTCAGCCAAACCGGCCAGGGCGGAATGCTCATTTTTGTTTGTTTTTTTTTATCCTCACCCGAGGACATTTTTCCATTTTTTTGGTTCAGACAGAGTGGGAGGGAGAGAGAGAGAGAAACATCAACGTGAAAGGGACACATTGAGTAACTGCCTCCTGTACTACCCAATCAGGGCCGGGGACAAACTGTAACCGAGGTACGTGCCCTTAGCAGGAACCGAACCCGGGTCTCTCTGGACCACAGGCCAATGCTCTAACCGCTGAGCCAAACCGGCCAGGGCTGGAATACTCATTTTTAATGACCTATAACTTTTCCTTGCAATATTAGTTTGAATGGCTTTCATGGAATGGAAGAGTGGGAGAGATTAAGACATTTTTTCAGATGCTCCCTTTTCTTCTATAACTAGACTTCTCTTGGCTTATTTTTAAATGTCTCAAATGTAGAATTTTGGTGGTAACATGTTCCCAGATCACATTTATCTGGGTGCGTGTGCACATCCAGTCACACTTGTTGGCATTTCAAACTTTTCTATAAACTAACTTCTCAATATTTAAAATCAGAACTCTAGAAAAATTTATTTGGTTAATAATTCAAATATTTCATTTTGCTTTTAAGATCATACAAAATTAGACAAGGACCAAAACAGTAAATCAGTACTATTGCCAAAAATTCCCTTATTTATCATCAATACGTATACTATTTGAGTCCTAACAAACATTTAGACCCTAAAGAGAACTCAGAGAGAAACAAATTCTAATTTGAGCACAAATATATAGCTTACAGCAGTTCCTAGCTTACCCATACTTTAAGTTCTCTGAATTTGCTGAAATAAAAAAATTATGAGAACTTTTTTAAAGCTTTAAAGTAATAAGATATTAGCATTTTTTGAGAACAATTCCACCATCCTCTTAATACCAAAGAACAGGTAGTTTAATAAAGTTAATAAAATCAGATGCTAAAGGCAGGAATTCTGTTCAATATTTTGAAACTTAATTTTAAGATGCTCAATACAATTGATTAATGTGTAGGTATTTAAATACATATGAGGCTCTGGCCGGTTTGGCTCAGCGGTTAGAGCATCGGCCCACGGACCAAAGAACCAAAGAGGCGTGGGTTCGATTCCTGGTCAAGGGCATGAGCCTCGGTTGCCCTGTGTCCCCAGCCCTGGTTAGGGTCGTGCGGGAGGCAACCAGTCAATGTGTTCCTCTCACATCGATGTTTCTCTCTCTCTCTCTCTCTCTCTCCCTCCCTCCCACTCTATCTGAAGATTAAAAAAATGGAAAAATATCCTCGGGTGAGAACTTAAAAAAATAAAAATACATACATATGAATCATCAAACAAGTGTTGGAGAGGGTGTGGAGAAAAGGGGACTCTAGTACACTGCGGGTGGGAATGCAGACTGGTGCAGCCACTATGGAAAACACTATGGTGTTACCTCAAAAAGTTAAAAATTGAACTGCCATTTGATCCAGTGATCCCACTTCTAGGAATATATCCTAAGAAGCCTGAAACACCAATCAGAAAGAATATATGTACTCCTATGTTCACAGCAGCACTATTTACAATAGCTAAGATCTGGAAACAGCCCAAGTGTCCATCAATAGATGAGTGGATAAAAAAGCTGTTGTAGCCCTGGCCGGTTTTGCTCAGTGGTTAGAGCATTGGCCCGTGGACCAGAGAGTCCCGGGTTAGGTTCCTGCTAAGGGCACATACCTCGGTTGCAATTTGTCCCCGGCCCCACTTGGGGTTGTGTGGGTGGCAACCACTCCGATGTGTCTCTTTCATGTCGATATTTCTCTCTCTTCCTCCCTCTCTCCCTCCCACTCTATCTGAAGATAAATACAAAAAATGTCCTCGGGTGAGGATAAAAAAAAAAAAGCTGTTGTACATGTACACAATGGAATACTATGCAGCTGTAAGAAAGAAAGATCTCTTATCCTTTGAGACGACATGGAGGGACCTGGAGAATATTATGCTAAGCGAAACAAGCCAAGCAGGGAAAGACAAATATCACATGATCTCACTTATTTGTGGAATATAATGAACTAAACAAACTGATGAACAAAACTGACCCAGAGACATAGAGGTAGGGTACAGACTGACAAACCTCAGAAGAGGGGGTGTTGGGGGGGAAGAGATAAACGAAAGAACTTACATGCATGTATGCATAACCAATGGACATAGACAACAAAGCTGGGGATGGGGCAGGGGGATGGGGCGGAGGGTGTCAATGGGGGAAAAAGGAGAAACATCTGTAACAAAAACAAATTAATAAAAATAATTAAAAAAAAAAAATACAGCCCTGGCCGGTTTGGCTCAGCAGTTAGAGCATCAGCCTGTGGTCCAGAGAGACCTGGGTTCGATTTCCGCTAGGGGCACGTACCTCGGTTGCAGTTTGTCCCCGGCCCCGGTTGGTCGTGCGGGAGGCAGCCACTTGATGTGTCCCTTTCACGTTGATGTTTCTCTCTCTCTCTCTCTTCCTCTCTCTCCTTCCCACTCTATCTGAACAAAAAGTGGAAAAATGTTCTCGGGTGAGGATTAAATAAATAAATAAATAAATACATACATACATACATACATACATACATATGAGATGCAGAAATCCACGGTGGAGAAGTAGTAAAATACATGTAGTATTTTATACTAGGTATTTCATGCTCAAAGAATGAATGAATAAATCAAATACTTTTCCTCAGCAAACAAGGTCATTTACATTTCAAAGGGTTCCCACGGAGGTGGGGGGTATCATGGATCTGGAAAACTCCACACAGTTTGTACCAAACATACTCAGCAGCAGCTCAGTGGAATAAAGGCGTGGCCCACAGGAAGGCAGGTTAGGCCCCTGTCAAACCACTGGGCCAAGTCTGTCAAGGGGAGGAGAAAAATGCAGGGAGCGAAGACCAGGAGGAGCAGGAAGGTGGGGAGAATTCATGAGTAATTCCACAGCAGGACTTGGGGACCCCCTTTCCAGTTCAATGCAGAGTGTGCTGACAACCAGATTCCAAGTTCTATTCCTGCACCCATGACGGACCTGGGGTAAGTCCTTGTTCTCCTAGGCCGCTTCCTCTTCTGTGAAGTGAAATTGTTATGCTGCCCCATTTGATCCTATAGAGTTTTTGTGACAACCACAATAGTATGAGCAAGTATTTTGCAAATTATAAACCTCTCAGCTAACATAGGAAAATGGAGCATCAGACCCTTTGCTGAAGAAAGGTAATCTTAGCCTCTGCTTTGCAGACCCCAAGGCCAGGCAACACTCAACCTTCATACCTTTACAGTGTGTCATATAAGCCACCAGAGATCATACCATGTGGCCACTATACAGTCTTTGTCCATGTGGCACTCTGCATTGTTCCATGAGAGGCCCGCTGGACCTGCATATAACTGTTTCAAACATCTGGCAGGGTGCAGCCACATATACCTTCTACAGCTCTGTGAGCATTTATTTATTATCCTTACCCGAGGACATTTTTGCATTTATCTTCAGATAGAGCAGGAAGGAGAGAGGGAGGAAGAGAGAGAGAGAAACATCGATGTGAGAGAGACATATCGAGGAGTTGCCACCCACACGACCCCAACAGGGTCTGGGGACAAACTGCAACCAAGGTACATGCCCTCAGCGGGAACCCAACCCAGGACTTTCTGGCCTGCAGGCCGACGCTCTAACCGCTGAGCCAAACCAGCCAGGGCATCTGTGAGCATTTAAAGGAAGTCTGATTTAGGAAACAAACCGACCTATGGGTGGCTTCTCGACCTTACACAGTGCAGACGCCGTGGGCGGACGATACTCACACACTCCGTGTGCACCGGGTGCACAGCAAACAGCAGAGCGGCCAGCAGGGACGACCGGGGGGCCAGGTCTAACCTCCGGCCTTTACTGGTGTACTGCAGGCCACCGAACAGCACCGAGAAGACATCCACCATGAGGACACAGATGCCACCATGCAGGAGGATGTTGACCACGTGGAAGCTCACGGGGTGGAAGCCTCCCGACAAACAGTAGTTAATCCTGCAGCAGAGGAAGGGTGCTCACGCTGGGGTGCAGAAGCACGTGAAATAAAATGCAAACCATCTAAAGGAAAGGCCGGCGAGTACAAATCTTCAGGGGAGGAAAGAAAGCCTTTGTGTAACTTTGGTAAAATAACATCAAGATAAATAATGCTGTCCAGCTAATAAAATTGAAGAGAAGGTAAGAACATAATTAACTGCAGAGGGGGAAATGGACGACAAGGGATGCTCAGAAGAGAGGGACAGAAAATACTTGGAGAGGGAAAGCAAAAGGAAAGCCAGACACATTTTGAAGTGCAAAAGAGGCAAGACTGCATTCCAAAAAAATACATCACACATTACTCACGGCTATGCCATAGGAACCTAGGTATAAGATAGTCATGTAACTTGCTTATCAAAAAAAAAAAAAAAAAAAAGTACTTTACAGTTTGTCTACCAGCCTTCTGAACAATGAACTACTTTTTCATTGTCAGGGATTCTTATTTCTGACTGCTTTTCAATTACCAGTGGTTCTAATTCATCACTTCCATGCTTCTTTGAGAGATCTATACACAAATATTTAATGCATCAAAGGAACAGCTATGAATGGAAACTTTGTGTGGTGAATAAATCTATTTAACACAAACAGCTTCCTGATTAATGGGGGAGTTAGATTGTTTTTAACTTCATTTTGTTTTTGCTTATTGACTTGGTAACAGCACGAAGATTTATACCTTTTATTTGTGGTGAAAAAAATGACAATTTAATTTGATGCCACATATTGTTTCCTGGGTATTAACCAGCAAAGGGTCAAACCTCCAAGAACTGTGCAAAACAGAACACTTCACCAATTTGCATGTCATCCTTGAACAGGGGCCACGCTAACCTTCTCTGTATTGCTCCACTTTTAGCATCTTTCCTGCTAAAGCAAGCCCTGCAATGAAGTTTCCTCATGCATGTTCTCTCCGTCTTCCTGTGACCTAACTCCTAACAGTCAGAATTATCATGTACTTCTTGGAGACCCATATAGGTGAATGGCTTATGTTTCCACAAGCCTTGGGTGACCCTCCCGTACAGCCCACACTGTCATACCTCACCTGAAAGTCAGGACAGTGAGAGGTCGGTAGGACTTGTGGCTGGTGTTGCTGCTCAACCTACTGCCCCAGAAGTCATGATGCCACAGGTCCCCAAGGGGTGTTTCTGCTCGTAGATCCTGCAGGAACACAACCAGAGGAGATTCAGGACCAAGGAGTCATGACTCCTCACCCCATAGCTAAGTCGTCACCAATCCTCTTCTTTAAAGTTCCTCATACTTCTATTCACCATCTCTCCCACCACCCTGAGCCAAGCCACCATCATCACTCACCTAGGACACAGGCAGGCCTCCTGGCGGGTCTACCGCGCCCCCTGACATGTTCTGTACATTGATCTTTCCAAAACGCAATTCAAGTCACTCCACCCACCCTTGCTTAAAACAATGCAACAGCCCCCCGCCCCTTCCAGGACAAAGCCGATGTCTTGACACAGACACCACAGTCCAGGGTGCTCTGGCACACCAAACTCTGCAGGTTCATCTCTCAGACTCGGTGAACCTACTAATGGCCTTCATCCAGTCCCCACACAGCTCCTGCTGCCATTCATCCTAAAGGCTTCGCATGTTCAGGTTTCCACCCAGACAGTCACCCCTCAACTCTTCACAACTCAGTTCCTCCCACCGTTCATATCTTATCCATTGAGCTATGACCTTCCTGGGCTGATGCAATTTCCCTTCCATGGGTCTTGGGCATCTTGCACCTATCCTCACAGCGCCTGGCACACTGGTGAGACAGTCATGTAACTATTATCTGTCTGCCCCACTGGCCTGGGCTCCATGAGGCCTGGGACACATCTGTGTTTGCTGGGAGTACCTGGAAGGTGCTTAATCTATGCTGAATGAATGAATGGACCATATAGCTAAATGAGATCCCTAGTACTCTCTCTCATGAGTGGATAAACGGGTATTTTTTAAGTTTACCATTTTTGATCATGATCTAAGCCAGTGGTTCTCAACCTGTGGGTCGTGACCCCTTTGGGGGTCGAACAATCCTTTCACAGGGGTCGCCTAAGACATAACAGTAGCAAAATTACAGTTATGAAGTAGCAACGAAAATAATTTTATAGTTGGGGGTCACCACAACATGAGGAACTGTATTAAACGGCCGCAGCATTAGGAAGGTTGAGAACCACTGATAAGCAGATAGTAATATTAAAGAAAAAACAACTTCCACATAATTTTTAAAGATCACTAAGTATTTTTAAAAAACTATACCCATCTTACTACTAAGGTAATTTAATTTAGAACTGTACTACAGATGCTTAAAAATGTATCTATTTTTACATTTAAATATGAAACTAGATGGTTTAAACTGTGTCTAACAAGAAGAAAGGCAGACAGGTTACTGTGGAGTAACAAAACTAAATACCAATTTTCTCCTTAAAGCATAATTAAACAGAGCTATTTTAGGGATAGAAACTATGATGTACTGAGCACTGCATCGTGTATCAGTCGGGATTTCTTGTTGCAGTAACCAAAATCAACTCTGATGAACTTAAGCAAAAAGGGAATGCTCTCAAGGAGAGTGCAAGGCTCACTGACTCCCAGGTGGGTTGGAAAACCAGGTTCAGGGCTGTGCAGCCGGAAGTACACCCACAAAACACACCACTAGACATCCTGCTGAGGCTGCCCGGCCACCTCCAGACCCCATCTCTTTGCATGACTAGATCCTCACTCCAAGAGGTGGTGCACCTGACAGGAGAGCCTATGTCTATATCTGTATCTAAACTGGACAGTCTTTGCAGTTTATGACAACCAGAAGGTGAGGAATGCCCCAAACAGAGGAATTGTGTTAAATCACAGCCGGTCTGAGACAACCACCAGTGTCCATGACACACAGTGGAGTTCAGTGAGTCCTAGCTACTGAAGTGCTTGCTGATGCAAAGGGAAGGCTTGAGAAGAGGCATGAGATACAAGGTTGGTCACCTTTGAGGGTGCATTTCTCTTCCATTGGGTGTCAGCTTCAGAAGCCTATGAGTCGGTCAGATATTGCCTGAAGGTCCTATAATCCACCCACCAATCGAGTTCACTCAGTTACAAAACTGGAAGTCCATCTCCTTCTGCATTGTCCCAGAAGTACCTGTTCAGTTGTGAAGGGGCAGGGCTGAGGATCTTTTCTTCCATTTGAGCACAAAACACCAATGAAGCTCTAAATATTTGATTAGGTGTAGCTTACAGAGAGCAGGGCACGTTACAGGAAGAAAGCCCAATTTTTCCTGATAATGATTTACAGAAAAGACGTGTTATGTCTGAGATTCCTGCTACCTCCATGTCTCAAAGAAAATCATCATCTCAATGAAAGAAGGCAACTCGACACTACCAGGACGCATCTGGAAAACAGTCTTTAACACCAATAAAACCCAGTAACAGCCTGTTCCACATTACCGTGGGCACGGTGCCAATGGATGCAGGAGTGCCTTTCATTAAACCGGAAAGAAAAAAGGGAGGGCTAGCAAGTTAACAAAGGGGCACAGTGTGATGCTCTAGAAAACACTGCCAAGACAATGTGCAGCAGAGCCACAACATGGCTTCATCTGCCTTCCTCCACACACAAGGAAGGAGAACGACACCCACACACCAGGGCATCCCACAAACAGCAGAGCTCAAGCTGTCCCCTGCCTTGCTTACTTAGGTTGTTCCACATAGGCTCTGAATTAACACTTCACATACCTTCCGCTAAATGTGGAAGAGTCAAGAAACTCTCAATAAAATGAAGAATAAAATTTCAAAAGTAACATCATGTATGTGCTCCAATACTTGTTAGGAAAGCAGTTCTGCAGCTATGAAGCCATGAAATGTGACACAGTTGCTTAGAGCTACAAACTTCTTTTTCTTTTAAGCATAGTTTTAAAAAGAACTGAAATAGAAACATCTACAGTAACTTCTGGGTGAACTTCAGGAAAATTACAAATGAAGAACTTGCATTAAAAACAAACATCAACAATGTTGTAGTTTGTGCCGTCAAAATACAGAAAATCAGTTGTAATGCATTACAAATAAAATACCTGCAAAACAGTCATTTCCTCGCCCTCCCACAGAAAAAAATGTTTATCACATAGATGATTTTTTCTAATATTTCAATGTGAAAATGACTTTTCCCTCATTTGGTAGAATCCATGACTTCAAAAATATTAAGAGCATTCAATAACAATGTTACAAACAATTGCTACAATTGCATCTACTAGAGAGAAAAACTAGTATAGTTCTTCAAACTCTCTTCACTGGTGAAGGCATACACACAGAGTATCTGCTGAGTAACTAGAATGTCACAGAACTCTAACCTGTGCTATTTCTACAGTCTTTCTCCTCTGGGCCCTTCCTGCCTCTGACTTTCTTGTTCAGATTTTCTTTAAGCTCGCTTAAATCTTTTTCTTCCCTTCCCACAAACTTACTTCTTCTTTCCTATCTCTAGTTAGCAAATGAAAGAGGATATCATTTTCCCTGAACCAATATAGCACCCACGCGTGAGCAGAAGCGGCTGGGATTTTGCAGATTCCGCAAATTTGAGTCTCTGAACACAAAATGAGCAGGAACTGCATCGCTCCCTGTCCTCCAGCAGCTGTCAGCAGGCTGTCCTGATGCTATCAGTGAAGGACAAAGCAGCCAGCTCGCTGCCTGCTGCTGAGGGTGTACCTTCTGGTGGATGATCAGACTCGTCCATCACTGCAGCAAAAGTATGATTTTCTTTTTTTCTGAAACAGTTCTGGCCTACAGTTTTGGAGATTTGTCACAAACCCTGAAATACCCAGTCTGCAATGCCCTGCAACACCCTTGCCTTGAAATCTTAGAATAACGGTCTCTCTGATACATGTGAGGCCTGGGGCCTCACATCACATAGGGTACACAGGGTGAATGAAGCCTGAGGTGAGGCAGGGGTTGGAGACCCTGCTGCCAACAACACAAGGGGCCCTAAATCAAGGAGACACTATCCAAGAGATGGGAAATCTAGAGCACAATTAGGGCCCAGGCTTAACCCAAGTTTAATAGAAAATAATTCAACTCAAACTTAGACTATTACTGAGATGTAGGCAAGTGGTTAACATAAAGTTTATCAGAAAGGAATTAAGATACGAACCTTATTGTTAACAATAGCTTCAGAGTCATCAAAGACAAAATCGCCATCATAGCTACGTGCAAAACACACAAGGGAAACAAATCCCACTACTAACTTTGCCCAGAAAGGGGGAACAGAAGATGGGATGATGTGATCCAAATCGGCTTCCAGCTCAGCCATTTTGAAAACTGCCTGCTGTCAGCCTCTGGCTCCAGCATTATGCTGGTTAGAGATCTGCAAGAAAAATAGCATGATACAGTTATTCATCAGTGCACTGTTAGGGATGTTTCTGCAGTGGACATCTTTACCTCGAGTAAGTAAGAGTTAAGACAGTCATTTATGCTGTGATTTTAGAGGATGCACTCGTTAAAAACTTTAAGTTGTGGTTTTCAAATTCTAGTGGGCAGAAAAATCACCTGGGACACATACAGATTCTGCTGGGTCCAGCTGTAGCCTACCAAACTGGAAACCCTTGGGTTTCTGATGCTGGATTATCCTTGAGAAACACAGATTTAATGGACTCCTATATTTATCAACCTCATAATGGAAATCACTTTTTATAGTTTGGAACCAGTTTACAAAGTTAAAAAAAAAAAAAAAGGTAACTTTTTACTGCACCCAATCAAGAAAAATCAAGAAACATTCATTGTTTGGTCTTAAGACATTGTGTGTGTGTGGTGGTGGTGGTGGGGGGGGGGGGGGAGGGGGGATATGAAACATGATTGTGATTCTGAGAACTCAAGACACTCATGTCAGTTAGATGAAAACCTAGGATTGGGGAGTTTAATAGAGATAATGAGGTAGGACACACTGATGGCCCAGTCAGTGGTTTACATAGACGATGGACAGAGGAAGGAGAGAATGTTGTAAACTGACTGGTTTGGGATAGTATCTTATTCCAGAAAGGCTGAGCTGCGTCTGAAAGGGAGAAGTTATTCTAGGTGAGGTTATGACCTTCAATATCTGTGTAAGTGTCAAGTTAAAAATATACATTTATAAATGTATATTTTTAACTTTTCTTTCAAACAGGCAAAATATTAAAGCCAGAAATTTCTGTCTCAGCCTTGCCACTTAGTTCTGTGGCCTTGGGCATGTCACCTACCCTCTCAGAGTCCAGCTACTATGGTAAGGACTTCCCAGCAGTGAGAGGGAATTCACCCAAACAAGTATTAAACGACCTCTCCAAATCACGTTTCATCTGTCCACATTCCCACCACACCCTGAAGAGGTATTTTCTTTGGATTTACCCGAATCATGTTTGGGTCAAACTGGTTGGGTTCCAATCCTGTGTAACTTTGGACAAGTTAGTTAAACTCTGTGGGCCTCAGTTTCCCCACCTCTGAAGTGGGGATAATAAATGTGCTGACCTTACAAGACATACATCTAAAGTGCTTAGAAATACGGCCTTTAGAAACACTGGCTTTAATAAATGCCCAGGGGTGGTTAGCTTTATTACAAGTACCTTCTTCAAGGAGGGTGAAAGCACAAGCACAGACCTATTTTCTTTTGAAAATCCCCTTTAGTATTTGGTTTATTGGTATTGAGGCTCTTGTCTTTCCTAGTAAGGGACCTGGCCCATTCCTTTCATGCTGAGACAGAGGAGAATCCCAGGCCCCTTGCTTGGGAAGGCAGTTTGAATGTATTTGTCTCCAGGTCTCCAGGGAAATATCCCAGATTATGGAATCAATAAGAAGTCAGCCAAATAGGCCCTCTGAGGTCACAGACATCTTTTTGAAAGGCTTCTGAGTGAATATGGAGACAGATCTAGAAGTCAACAGAACACATCATCTGATAGTAACACTGTCCCTTTTCAAAATTTCAATTCAGAGACAACAGGCTCTGCAACTCTCACTGCTAGTCCCTTGAGCTTCTCCACCTGATGTAACTCATACGCTCTGCAAGTGCTGGGGGGAATTCCAGCTATTACTTGCCGCCTTTTTTTTTTTTTTTTTTTTCTTTTCCAATGAAAGGATAAACTATTGCTTAACTCCAAATTACAGCTGCAAACACATGCAGGCCCCAACCACTGTTGTCTGCATTTCAGCTAAACAAATTACTCCTACTACTTAAAATAAATAAATATCAAGACGGAAGAGTTAGAAAGATACTATGACTTAACATGGAAGAATAAAGTTTTCTTTGATTTAGAAAAGCTAATGTGGAAGAAAGCAAATAGTTTATACCAGTTTTAAATGCACAATAGAGCTGTGAACGGGAAAGATGGTCTTGATGTTATCTGCTTGAGGCCTAAATATTTGAATATCATTTCACAAAAGGTTGTCATGAGGTTCAAATGGCCTCATAAGAATACTGAATCAGAAAATATTTTGTGCTTCTTAAATTAATTGTCGGGCCTCACTTGTCATCTCAGATTGTCTGTAACACAGACATAGTTTTGGTACTCAGGCAACAGCAAGTATATACGGAAGGCACAGTGTGGGCCCTAACATCTGGGGTGCCATGCTGGGCCAGGACAGGACTCCTGGGGAGTCAACAGGAAAGTTGAGTCCATCTCAGAATGATCTCCCTCCCCCACCCCTTCTCCTGCAGGGCGACCAGAGAACCTAGTCTACCCAGTTCCTGCCCTCCAAATTATTTCTCCATTCTGGCTGGCTCCCCTTCTCGGAGCAGCTTCCCTCCCTCAGTATCCAAGGTTCCCACTTCTTTGCTGCGCCACCTGCTCGGTTCCACAAACTCCAAGCCTGCGCGGGGAAGTGGCGCCTGGGTGGCCCTAGGCGCCCCGGCTGTGGCACGCGGCTCTCTGCCGCTCTGCTCCGCAGCCAGTGCGGAGTAGTTGTCACCCGCTGCACAGCAGGGGAGCCGCCTTTAACCCAGGGCAGACAGCCAAGCAGCCAAGCTGCGCCCAGCCATCGCCGGCGCCGCGGCCAGCTGGCGGTCAGGCGCGGGGTGGCGCGGAGCCCCGAGGCCAGGTGCCGCAGGAGCCCGGTACACCCCGGGCCGAGGGAGCGCCCGCGCAGCTGGAGCAGGCTGGGTGACCACGGCAGGGGGCGGAGGGAGCGCAGGAGCCGATACCCAGGGCGCGGGCAGGGGAGCGCGCGCACCCTCCACGCCGAGCCCTTTGTCCCGCGTGCTGCTTATACTGGGGCGCCCGGGGCCCGAGTCCCCCGTGACCCCGGCCCCGGTCGCAATCGCGGTCCCGGAGCCAACTCCTCCAGCAGACTCGCCGCTGGGCCCGGGCCGGCCAGCGAAGCTTGGGGCGCGGCAGCAGCGAGGACCCCGCGTCCACTCCGCACCCAACTCTGCTCGCCCCGCGGCGTGCTCGGCCCCACTCGGCCCTGCAGGAGCCGCCCCGCACGTTACCTGCACGGAGCCCGGGCAGCGGCCGCATCTCCCTCCCGGGCGCGGAAACTCCCGCCGCTCTAGTCGCCTGCCAGAGCTGGGCAGGGGGAGGGGCCGCCCCACCGCGCCCCCCTCCCGCGCCGCGCGCCTCCCGCCACCCGCGTCTCCCGCCACCCGCACCTCCCGCAGCTCCCCACGCGTGCAGGCGCTCACTCTCACACTCCTGCCTCAGTCCGCCCCCTTCGTGCGACCATTGGCTGCTTCTGCCGTCACTTTCACGGTGCAGCCGGTCCCTCTTCAGCTCATTGGTTGATGCTCCGGGGACGTCAAGCCCGAAGGGCTATCGGCGGCGAAGGAAGCGCAGGGACTGGCGGACTCCGCGGGAAAGGAGGAAGCGAAGTTATGGTTGTGGAGTCCTGGAGGGCCGGGGCGGGAAGGGGCGGTCCCACCCTGGCCGGGTGAGGCGGGCTGGGGAGGCGGCCGTTCCCAGGTTCTCGCAGGCTCCGGAGGTGCTTGCTTTCTCCTGTTGTCCGCCGGCGCGGGGCCTTTTACGGTCTTGTCTCGCGCTGTCGGTGGCGCTCCTTGGAGGGACTGCAGCCTCCCTGCAGAAAAGGAGCTGGATCGGAACAACCCTAACTCTAGACTTCTTACTGTCTGGGAGGAGTTACTGCAAATGTGTCTCCACTCTGCCTCTCAGAATGGAACTGAAACTCTACCGCTTTTGTTTTTAGCAGACCTTCATCCAAGGCCCAGGGTCTTCATTCTCCTGCTGAACCCTGCTGTGGCGAGATCTGCCATCCATCATCATTCACTAACAGTCACTTTGCCCTGAACTTCCACTCCCAACCGATTGCCACTCCGCCCTGCATAACCTCTGTTCTCAGATTACTTTGTCTCCTGTTTAAAGAAAGAGACTGTATTCACTTTGCACCGCCAGACCTACCAACCTACTCCTTAAAGAACGGATTCCCACCTATCCCCAGTTTTTCCCAGTATCGCTGAGTCCGTTCTAACATCAACCTCTCCCTCTTGACTGAATCTGCATTATCATCAGCATTTAATCAGTCCCAAGCCTTCCTGTACCCGGCGCACCTTTCCAGCTGCCACTCTGCTGCTCTCCTGCTCTTAGCTGAAGTTGTAAAAAGAGCTGCCTGCCCCCCCCCACCCCACCCCCCGGCTCTTCTAGTCTTCCAACTCCCATTCAATTCTTGGTTTCCACACTCCATCGAAACTGCCTCCAATAACACCCACAATCACTAAATCCAAAGAACACTCTGCTTCCTCGTTTTACCTGATCTCTCAGCAAAATTCATTCTTCCTCCTTAACACCCGTGATAGCGATACTCTGCTCTCCTGCTTTCCTGTCTTCTTGGCTTGCTTATCTGCTTCTTGATGACCTCCAAATGACATTATTTTAAAGGTCTCAATCCATTCCTTACACGGCACAACTTTTCCCTGCAGGATTGAATCCATTGCCAGTATTTTAATCAATATATCCCAAATTTATCATTCTGATCCTTCTCTGACCTCCAAATCCATTTATCTAGCTTCCTATTCAGCTTCCCTGCTTGGTTATATCACACAACCACCTCAGATGGAACACATCCAAAAAGGAATGCATGCTTTCACTTCTTGTTCCTCTGCCCTGTGACAGTGATGGGTTTACCCTTGGCATCTGACAAATCACCAAGATTCTACTTGCTAAATGTCTATCAAGTCTGTCCACTTCTTTCCATTTTCAGCACTACATGTAATGCTGTGCTACTGTGCCTTCCTAACCCACATTCAGTGATGTCCCATTGCTGGACCACTGTGGGATTATTTACACCATGGAATTTGACAAACATGAATCAGGGCTTGATTTGTTGTTTTGCTGGTTGTCTCTAGACTTAAGAAAGTGATGGAGAAAATATTAATAATGCAGATTAAACATAAAATGTGTTATGTTTAGTGCTGAAACTGGAAGATTTTAAAGGATTTAATCTGTACAAGGGTGAGTAATAGTTTAACAGATAACATAGACTGAATGACAGTAAGTTTACTGAGAAAGCAGATTGAAATACAATTCCATTTGTAAAATCATGGTTGCATTATACATCGGCTGGATATAGAAACAAGCATTTAGCAAAAATCAACAAAAGCATTCCATGAGACTCCATCAATTATATGGAATTTGCAATAAAAGGTATTTGCATATTTATCATTATTTGTAAATTGTGCTACAGTAACTATATATATATATATATATACACATATATATGTATATATATATATCTTTATTTTCCCCAGAGAACCAGTTCTTAAACATTTACTAGCACATTGCTGATTGACATAGTTAGAAATGACAGTGCATGGTGAAAATAAGTTCTATTTAGTTTTACTATTGCCTTTCAATTCTCTACAGACAATGCACTCCTTATTTCCCAATCCCCAGATGATTCACTCTCTCTGTGGCCCCTACTCTCCATTGCTCTTAGATTGAAGGCCCAAATGCTGCTCCATGACCTGGCCCCTTGACTACTGCTCCTGAATCATCTCATGCCCCCGTCACCTTTGTTTCCTAAGCTCAGCCTCACTGGCCTTTTATAGTCCTACAGTGTGACTGTGCTCCTTTCCATCCTGAGCTGTCCATACACATCTGTAGCGTTCCCTCCTGCTCTCCTCTGTGACACCTTGCTAACTCTAATTCATCCTTCTGGTCTCTGCTCAAATGTAAACTTCTCAGAAAAGGCTTCCCTGAATTATCTCTCCAAACACTCATAGGTCCCTCTGTATGTACTCTCGTATTTCTATCACAATTGTAACTAACTAACCATGTGCTCATTGTGTAAAGTCTATCTCCATCATTAGAGTTCCACAGAGGCAAGGACCACATCTGTCTTAACTGCCTTCTGCAGTTGCTGTGCCCTCCACATAGCAGGCACTCAACAATGTCTCTCTGAGAGTAGTACATTTCTGAAAGTCACACTGCATGTCATTGGCAATGCTAGAGTTGGAATCTCCTAACAATACAGTGGTATTCTGTTCTGTAAACTGCTGAGCCAGCCACGATCAAAATGATTATCATACTATGTGCTGAGCACAGGGGCAGGCTCTGTGGAAAATATAAAGGTTAACCTGGTGCTGATTCCGTCTTTTACACTCTCATGGTTTAATAAGTACAAGATGCAGAGAATATCTCCTTGCTGCTAGTCCATACACTAACCCCCACCCCTTGGTCCAGCCCCTTGGACAGGAGCTCTGGGGTCACCATGCACACAGAAAGCATGTTGGTTGAACACTTAGTATGTCAGGCACTGTGCTAAACATTTGCATATATTATTTTTAAGAATTCTCACAAAAGCTCTTTAAAGTGAATATCATTATCCTCATTCTACAGACGAGGAAAAAGAGGCTCAGAGTACCAGGGTGAAGCGGCCAGTGCATTTCTTACTGGAGCCAAGACTGGGTGTACAGCTGAGGATGCAGCTGGAGATGTAAAGAACCTGATGTTTTGTTTTTTAGATTTCACCTATAAGTGAAATCACATGGTATTTGTCCTTCTCTGATTTATTTCACTTAGCATAATACCCTATAGGTCCATCCACGTTGTTGCAAATGACAAGATTTTGTTCTTTTTATGGCTAATATTCCATTTTATATATGTACCATATCTTCTTTATCCATTTGTTTATCAATGGAGGCTTAGGTTGCTTCCATATCTTGGCTATTTTAAATAATCTGCAATTAACAAACTCGTAGTTACAGAGAACAAACTGATAGTCGAAAGTTGGGAGGGGGGTTGGGGGGATGGGTGAAAAAGGTGAAGGGATTAAGATGTACAAATTGTCAGTTATAAAAACAGTCATGGGAATGTAAAGTATAGCATAGGGAATATAGTCAGTGATATTGTAATAACTATGTATGATGTCAGATGAGTACTAGACTTATCAGGGTGTTCACTTTGTAAGTTACATAAATGTCTTATCACTATTGTGTACACCTGAAAATAATATAATATTGTATGTCAATGGTAATTGGAAAAAAATAAAGAACCCTGAAATGCTTAACAAGGATGACATTTTGGGTTGGAAAGAAATGGAACTGAGAAGATAGTAAATATTTTCTTTTTTCCCCATACCTTCTCCCTTTCTCTAAGCAGCAAGTGTCAAAGTTGTTGGAAGATGAGTCATTTGAGCCTTTTTTGGGGACAAGTACATAATTTTTTGAGGACAGGTGTTGTGAGTCCCTTGCCCAACTGCCACTGTTTAGTCTCTGATTGGTATACCGTGAGGGCTGTTGCTGCTAGCCTGTGCACACACTGTTCCTTGATGGAACTTCTCACTGGGTGGCCAGCAAGAAGGAAACTCAGAGTCCCTTTATACTTACACTCTTCCCAGGGTCAAAGGCATCACATCAACAGAGTCCCCCATATCACCTATGGCAGCTGTGTCCTGCATAACTCTGGAGGGCTCTATTCACACAAATTACAGTGCACCCCATTTTTACACATTTTAGAGCCTCAAGACTTCCCAGAAGCCAAAACATTTCAACCACCCCGCCCAAATCTGCAACCAACCAGATGAAAGTAGTAGTAGTTATCCCCACCTAAGGCTCAAAATGGCTCATCTTTTTCCAACAACTTTTGACATCTGCTACTGAGATGGAAGAAAGACATTCATTCTTACCCAACTCAGCCTGCCCCCCCCCCCACCCCAGGGAACATACATGCACTTAACAATACCTGCCACAGCTAAAGCAGAGTACCACCAATGGGAGAGTTTTAAGGTAGAGAGTGGAGCCACCTGAGAAGTGAATGGAGAAAGTATTTGTAGGCAGGTACTTGTATAATAAGCCTTGTACCACATTGTACTACATCCTATAGGTAATCATGTACTTTAGTCATGATATATCCACAGCTTGGAACTTCACAGATATTCAGGTGCATTTACCTACTCATTTGCAACAGTATCACATTTTTTTTTTAACCTTGATCTTTCCATGCTCTTCAGTAAAATATAATAAACACATGCCTCTTTTCCTACAGATAAACTCTCTGCAATTTCTTTCAATGCCACTTGTGGCAAATTGTATTTCCTCAATATTTAAAACGTGTTATTTAATGAATCAATTTTACTTTAAAATCTTAAGCTTGCATAAAACTGTCTACTTTGTAGATTCAAATGTAGTCTATATTAAACAGAATTTACTTAAATGGTGGACTAATTATTTATTTACTAACCTCCTTATTTATTCAAAAAAATTTTGCTGAATGCCAGTTATCTGCTAGTTACTCCCTTGGATACTGAGATTTCAGAGCTCAACGGTTCATGCCTTTAGGCATACAGGCATAGAAGCATAGAGGAAATAGATAAATAAACCAACATTTACAATTAGGTTTAGCGTCCATCTCATAGAGGAATGTTTAGGAATTTGTGAGTGTGCCCAGGGCCCAGCAAGTAGGGTTGGAGAAGGGAGGAAAACAGGAGTGTGTTAGAGCAGTACTACTCAGAAGCGTGATTCCTGGGCCATGCCAATCCATGAAATGTTTGTTACTGGTCTGCAGTCTGCAATGAGATCAGTACACACCTTGTGAATCATTAGAAACTTTGTAGCTATTTGATAATGCCTGGGGAATTTATGAATAAATTTGGGCTTGTGTTTTCTGTCTTTGTTTAAATTATATGTTTCTTGTCATTTATTTTTACTGTATTTTTATTTATTTATTTCAAAAATGACTTTTTCTTTTTTAAATTTCCAACACAGAGAGAGAGAGACAGAGACAGAGAGAAAGAGAAGAGAGGAACATCAATCGGTTGCTTCCCGCAAGCACCCTGACTGGGAATCGCACCTGCAACCTGGGTATGTGCCGTCATGGAAATCAAACTCGCCACCTTTTGGTGCATGGGACGATGCTCCAACCAACTGAACCACACCAGCTAGGGCATATTTTTACTGTATTTTTAAAAAGTATTGGCCCAGGATGGACTAGAAATAAAAACTTAGGTCTTCACCACAGGTGGTTTGAATAATTTTAGGTTAAGGGACGTTTTCTAAAGGAGAGGATACCTATGTTGGTTCTTGAAAGATTAATAGTTATTAATGAATCAGATAAATTCTGAGGGCATCCTAAGCAAATGAATTGGACTGAACAAAATTATAGAGACATGAAAATGCACAATACACTTGTAGAACTTCACATGTTTGGCTGGCCTGGTGTACAGGCCGTGTATGAGGAATTGGAGATAGGTGAGTATGAATGGATAATGTAGTAGTCGTTAGCTCTACTTGCCAAATTTTTCCAGCTCTTTGCTTCCTAGAAAAATGGTAGGATTACTTTTCTCTGTCCTCTTTGCAATTAGGTATAGCCCATGTGACTTGTTTTGGCCAATGAAATGTAGGCAGAAGAGATGTGTCACTTTTGGATGGAGGATGTAACAGCCAGAGTGAATTTGCCACATGTTATTCTTACAGCTGTGATGATCATGAAAATACAGGGTGTCCCCCCCCAAAATGTATACAGGATGTCTTTAGATTCTATTACATTTTGAAAATGAAGTGCATTTTAATAAACACTGGCTTTATAATTATTCAAAGTTGTGTATACTTTTTTGGGGGACACCCTATATATGTCAATGTAAAGTCTCCATTAGCTTGGGTCCCTGAGAAACCAAAGTGAGCAGTTCTCTTCCAATCTATGATGACCTGTAGCACAGAGAGATACACATATTTTTGACTGTTGAGCCACTGATATTTGGGGATTGTTTGTCACTGCATCATAATCTAGTTTATTCTGACTGGTAGTAGTAGGTAGAAGTAAAACAAGAAAAGCCTTCAGTGCCTTCAAAGAGTAAAGGTAATGAAACACAACAGAAAGATAAATAAACAAGAAATGACATGTTTTTAGAAAGACCATTCTGGCAGCAATGTGAAGAATGGATCGGAATGGAGTAAGACTAGAGGCAGGGAGATATCTAAGCTGATAATTATGGTAGTGCATGGGAGAAGAGGTACTTGTAAAATTATATATTTGGGGACAAAAAGAAGGCAATTTGGGAAATATTTAGTAACGACAACTGATAATGCTTAGTGGTTGATTATGTGAAGGAAGTGAAGTATAAGAAGTCTGGAATGATTTCCACATAGATTTTTAATTGATGGGGCCACTTACCAGGGCAGCAAACACAGAAGGAGGAGGCAGTCTGGGGATGTGGACAAGTGGTCAGTTTGGCATAGACAGAGTTTGATAACCAGGGCTTACTGTAATGCAGTGGTCTTTCCCTAAATCACACAAGGTGGGGGCTGTTGAGTGGCTGGCAATTTGGAAGTTCTATTGGGAGGAGGGGATGTTGGCTAGATAGCCATCAGTGTGTTTTAGCTGATGGTACTTGGAAGGGGAGAACGTGTCAAGGGGGAATTTTGTTTTTAACACATGAAAGATTTTGTTTGTAAGCTGAGAAGTAAGAACCAGAAGAGAGAAGGAGGTTCAAGATAAAAGAGAGAAAAAAATATATATGTATATGATATGGATTATGGTGTCTGAAGAGCTAAGAAGAAAATGTAATCCACAGTACAAGGTAGAATAGATACTTTTTTCCCCTTGAACTAAAGTTAATGATACTAAAGAGCATAAACCTCCAGTTCATGTATTGTTTAATTTTTTTTGGAAACATCTTATATTTTCATTGACTCACCCAAGTTCAACAAGTTAGCTATTTACTCTATCCTTAAATTATTTAACTACTTTCTTTTATTTCTTCGAAATTTTCCCCTTTTCAAGAGATCCGTGATCATCTCTATTTTTAGAATTCCCAGATTTCTCAAGAGTTGTTGAGAACTATTGTAGGGCAATCAATATTTGCCAAGTGTAGGTATTTTTTTGGTATAAATATAAAAAAGGCTGTGGAGAGAAATGCTAAACAATTTTAGTTGCTTAATCTTAAAACATTATATTTTACATAGTATTTCCATAAATTTTCATTTTAATGTGCATTTTCAACATTAGGTGTTTTATAATAAATGAAGCAAACAAGCCTGTGGCATCTGTGTTGTTATATTTGAATCTAAACTTTAAGTCCTGAAATAATGGGAAGAAACAGTGTGGTGTCAGGGAGGAAGTAAGAGGAGTGCTTACTCTGTGCCAGTACTGTTCCAAGAACATTGTGGATATCAGTTAATTTGGTCCATACAACACCTTCTAAGGTAGATGTCCACTATATGTGGACACTGAGGCTCAGAGAGGTTAAGTAACACTGTATGTTGTAGAGCTGGGTAGGATTCAAGGCCAGGCAGCTGGCTGGGAAAGGCTCATGATTTAACCAGTTCTCTTGCCTCTACATGTTCTGGGATGGACATCAATCAAGAATTATACAAAATGCCTCCCTGGCCGGTGTGGCTCAGTTGGTTGAGCATCGTCCCATGCACCAAAAGGGCACATGCCAAGGTTGCCAGCTCCATCCCGGGGGGCGGGGAGGGGGGCGTGTTTGGGAGGCAGCCCATGCTGTTTCTCTCTCTCTCTCTCCCCCTAAAATCAATAAAAACATATTGAAACCTAAAAAAAAGAAATACACGAAATCCTTCCCAAACCTGCATCTTAACCTCTGCAGCCTTTCTTCTTTTTCAGTTGTCCCTTGTCATTACCATGAGCATCATAGTCTCTTCTTCTTGTGCCAAGTTGTCTCTCTTTAAATATCTATTTAAAATAAATATTGTAATAATAATAAACGTAGTTCATCTTCACTGATAGCTTAGAATGTGTTAGGCACGTGATACATGCTGTCTTTCATGGATTGTTTAATATGACCCTAACAACCCCTTGGAGTGTGCTATTATTATTGATTTTATAGGTGGGGAAGCTGGATCTTAGAGATGTTAACTAGCTTGCTCAAAGTCATGCAGAAATCAAGGGCAGAGCTGGAATTGGCACTGGGCAACATGACACCAGATCCCAATGTTCTGAATCATTACCCAAGACTGTCTCCCATTTAATTACTGATTTTTTAAAAAAAATTTGTTTTTCTCCTTCAAAATGCACGAATCTTCCTAATATGCTCCCCTTTCCTTGGATTGACAAATTCTTGCAATTTAGCTCAGGTTTTATGATCTTTGCGCAGACCACCACTCTGCTTCCTACATTTTTAATATCAGGCTGCAATTCTATAATTATCTTTTTTTTTTTTTTTTAAGAATTACATTTACATTGTTGTAACTCTCATGGAATTTGAAGAGCACGCCAGTACTTTGTGACTGTTTGAGAATTTTCCTTTGGCTTTTTTGTTCATACTTTTATCTACCTTTGCCTGGCTTTTTTGTTCATAGCTCCTCTCTTTTTACTTTGCCCTTCTGAATACTTCTCACTTACCTTTAGGACCCAGTTCCAGGAGCACTTTCTTTGTGAAGCCAGCCTTTCTCAAACACCCAGCTAGAATTACACATGCTTGCCCTTGGGTCCTCAGTGGATCCCACAAAGCTGTGCGAATCTTTCCAACGTATTAATTGTTCTTTCAGCGAATTGTTTGTCTCTCTATGATATGGATGGTATCTGATTCCTTTTCTATGTCCTCAGGGCTTAACACAGCTGAAGCTCAGAAAAAAAAAAGAGTTTGTTGAATTTAATTTAACTTCCAAATTCAATAGTACTACTATAACCTATAAGGAATACTCTAGTGTGCCTAGGGATCTAAGTATGTTTAGCCTGGGGAGAAAATACCAATGGGGTAGAGGAGGGTGGTGGGGGTGGCAGGGTATGATCCTAAATATCCCAAGGGCTGTCACATTCTGTGCTCGATTAAGCACAATTAAAACTAACAGGTAAGAGTTGGAAGAAGATTTGCCTCAGTTTAAGAAATAACTTCCTAATAGTAAATATCTAAAATGGAACAAGTTACCTCAGAAATAATCATCATGAATTCCGCATCAAGTAAAGTCTTCAAAGATAGTCTGAACAAGCCAATGACAAATGTACAGAGAAAGGAATTCTTTTCTGTGTTCACAGAGACACTGAATAAGATAACCTCACAAGGATGTCTTGACCTTGACAATTACGCTGCTGTTAAAGAATAATTTCCCAAACGTTGAAAACCTGACTCCAATATGTGCATAGCATAAAGAAGTGTTAACGATTTTATTCCACTAGAGCATCGGTTCTCAACCTGTGGGTTGCGACCCCTTTGGGGGTCGAACGACCCGTTCACAGGGGTCGCCTAAGACATAACAGTAGCAAAATTACAGTTATGAAGTAGCAACGAAAATAATTTTATGGTTGGGGGTCACCACATGAGGAATTGTATTAAAGGGTCACGGCATTAGGAAGGTTGAGGACCACTGCACTAGAGAGATGGTAAAACTAGGTCAATAAAATTAGAGTAATAGGGATTATCTCTACCAGAAAAGACATCCTGATATAACTTTGCTGAGATAAAGCTGGTTAATGTCCTGTGTGTGTGTTACATGCCCTTGGGTCTGCTTTGATTCCTTGTGACCCTATGAATGAGTGACGTTCACAGTGTCCTGTCATCAACAGCCCTGTTCAACTCCTGTAGACTCATGCTTATGGCTTATTTTATGGAATCAATCCATCTCATATTTGGTCTCCCTGTTTTCCTGCTGTCTTCTATTTTTCCTAGCATTATTATCTTTTCCAAAGAATCCTGGCTTCTCATGATATGCCTGAAGTAGGACAGCTACAGGTTTGTCATTTTTGCCTCCAGCGATGGTTTAGGCTTAGTTTGCTCTAGGACACACTTGCTCATCTTTCTGGTGGTCCAGGGTATCCACAGAGCTCTCCTCTAACACCATGTTGGAGGTTAATGTCCTACAGGGTAATAAAATTGTAGCCTTTAGGATTATCCTTTTTACCATACAGAAACGTTTCACATCTCTACTGGACAAGGCTTACAAGTTAACATGTAACTTTACAGACACAGAGCTCTTACTTAATAGTCATTAGAAAAGACAAATGACAGCCTTCTGGAGGCTGTGAGGGAGTCTGTTCCATGCTTCTCCCCTAGCTTCTAGTGGTGGCTGGCAATTCTTCGTGTTGCTTGGCTGGTAGATACATCACTCCAATCTCTGCCTCTTTGTTCACATGGCATTTTTTTTTTTTTTTTTTTATGTGTCTGCCTGTGTTCCTGTATTTCCTTCAATGTCACATTGGCTTTAGGGCTCACCTTACTTCAGTATGACCTTATCTCAACTAATTACATTTGTAAAGGCCCTATTTCCAAATAAGATCACATTTTGAGGTTCTGGGAAGGGCATACATTTGGGGGTGAGGGCACTATTTAAACTAGTATACCCAGTAAGACAGTAAAAGGATATATCATCTACTTTTGGGGGGCTCTATTTCCAAGTTTTAAAGACTTTTTCTTAACAGTAGTTAAGACTTTTTCTTAACTGTCTCTCAACTGATGTCTCCTGTATTTCAGCGATAGTCATCCAGTTGAGGCCAGTTCTGTATAGATTGGTATAATTAAAACAAAAGAAGATACTAAATATGTCCTTAAAAAGTAAGGTGTAGATCCCATAGGAATGTTTGACTACAACGATTTTAAAAAGAGCTTAATTTACAGAGCAGATCTCAGGGCATTCAGTTACTATTTTGGGAGAAATAATTTTCATGAGTTGTTTTGGTACCTAACATGTTCCTGGAATTATTAAGGCCGATTCAAGGGGGTAGGTCTTGGCACCCATTAAGAACAGAGGATGGAATTTTAAGTTATACAGGCAGCATCAACTGCCCTTTTTTTTTTTGTTTAAAAGAAGGTTTCTAATAGGATATCCAGTTAGGCAGAATTTAGGATTTTATAGCAGAGAAGTTGCTAGTACTTGTGTAGTTCAGCCTCTGTAGCAAGTCTCTCTAGAGTAGATATTTTGGGGGTGGGGTGGGGTGGGGAAGGGAGTCACTTCAACCACCCCCCTTAGTGACACAAATGTTAGATGACTAGGGATCCATTACCCTTAGTGGGGAGAGTCCATGGTAGTTGAACAGAAACTATTTTGGGTAGGCTTTCCTCCAAAACCCTGGTTGGCAGAGATAATTCCTGAGTTAGGAGGTGGGTAGAGTTGAGTGGAAAGGGACTGAGACTCACCTTTCACTGCTGAGATTCCACATTCTTGAGGCTTTTCTGATGAGTCAAGATGGTATTGACCCAGCTAAAGTCAGTTGATGGGAAAGGTCACCTAGGCTTCAAATGAGAACTCACTTTATCTATCTATCTATCTATCTATCTATCTATCTATCTATCTATCTATCTATCTATCTATCTATTATCTATCATCTATCTATCTATCTATCATCTATCTATCTATCTATCTATCTATCTATCTATCTATCTATCTATCTATCTATCTATCTATCTATCATCTATCTTATTTATCTATCTATCTAGGTGGGGAGGTACATGGGCTGGTGAATTATGCTTAGCACAAGCTTTAAATATTTGTTGACTTCCAAAATCTAACTGGTCTGGCAGAATCTCATGCTGAAAATAAATGGCTGAGCATGTGGTTGAACTAAAGGTGGTATAACTTTAAGGTCCAAGTGTAGGGCGCTATTGTATCAGAAACCGAGAAGCTGTAACAACCAAGTGGGCATCCATCGGGGATGGTGGTAGCCCCAGAAAGATGGTGCTGGGCTTGATCTGCAAAACTCAGATTTCCTCTACCTGGTCCTTTGGGTCTGAGCAATTAAACTTAGAATTCTTGGCAGGTATAAGGAAACTTTCCAGAAGGAGATAAATGAAATTTCTGATAAATAGGACAGGTAAGGGCTCAGGCAAGAAATTTGAAAAATAAAAGTGATAATGGCTCAACCAATTGCAAGACACTTAGTGACATTTTGGCCTGATCTCCTTCTTACTAGAAGTCACCCCCAGGTAAATGAATCTTTCCTTGTATTCTTCTTTATATGAAAACTCTGGCTTGCTGCCTAGAATTGCGCTATTCTTATTTCTGGAAAAACATTCAAGAGAATTAGATAGAATAATCTCATTTAAAACAGATGATGACACACATTCTGTTTATTTTCTCTTGGCATTTGCCAAGGTGCACTTTGCGTTATTCTTTATGGTTTGTTTTATAAAGTGCAGAGATGCTGTCATCATTCCCAAGCAGTTGCTGTACAAAAGGCCTAGGTATAATCTTGAGCTGTTGCAAATGCTGTTATTATTGTTGTTTTAGTAGTTCTTTTCAAAACCAGCTTTATATTTTAAAAATGCTACTTATTATATATTTAAAATGCTACTTATTATAAAGCAGAGAAATAGAGAAAATATTAGAAATTCTATCTCATAGTGATGACCACATTGATACATGTAAGTATAGGCATCCAGCTTTATATTGTTAGAAAGAGAAAACAGACCAAAAATGGAGTCACTTGTGGTAAACCCCACCAAGACTTACTATCTAACCTAATTTCAGGTTCAGTTTCTTCCAGGAGTAGAATTTTAAACCAATCATTCTGGAATTTCCTGATCAACATTAATGAGGTGATCTGATTGATCAGACCCCACATTCCCCTAAGGAAGGTGACCTTGCCTGAAATAATCCACTCTCTTAACTTCCTTGTGCCACACCTGCTCCTTGGAGCTCCTTTCTGATTGCCAGAGGAGATGCTGCCCAACTCACGAATTGTTTGCTAAAGCCAATTATGGCTTTAAATTTCCTCAGTTGAATTTTTGTTCTTTAGCAATATAAGCAAATACTATACATGTTCTGCAATCAACATCATTACTCAATAATTTGTCATGAACACCTCTCCATCTCCATAAATCTAGATCTAGAAGTCACTTATGATCATTGGAGATTACCACATTGTTTGTACCAAAATTTAGGGCCATTGGGCTGCTTGATTTTTTTTTTTTTTTTTTTTATCCTTATTCGAGGACATTTTTGCATTTATCTTCAGATAGAGCGGGAGGGAGACAGGCAGGAAGAGAGAGAGAGAAACATCGATGTGAGAGAGACAATCGATTGGTTGCCACCCACACAACCCCAAGCAGGGCCGGGGACAAACTGCAACCAAGGCACGCGCCCCCAGCGGGAACCGAACCTAGGTCTCTCTGGGCCACAGGCTGATGCTCCAACCGCTGAGCCAAACCGGCCAGGGCTGGGCTGCTTGATTTTTTATTATTATAAACAATGCTGAACATCTTTGTGCCTACATTTTCCATATTTTTTAAATGATCATCTTAAGGTAAATTCTAAAAACATTTCTAGAAAAGTTATAGCCATTTATGTTTCCTGCAAGTTTGCAAAATCCTATTTCTCAATACCTTGCCCAAATAGATTCTGTCAGTATATTTAATCTCTGCCAATCTGCTAGGCAGGAAAAGTTTAATTTTGTCTTAAAACTATTACAAGTAAAATATTTTAAAATGTAAAATTTATATGTTTTCTGTACCACCTCAGTGTTCAGTTCTACCCCCTAAGATCCCTTATTTTATTTAAATTTTTATTTTTTTAATTTATTTTTATTTATTTTTTATCCTCACCCGAGGACATTTTTCCATTTTTTGTTCAGATAGAGTGGGAGGGAGAGAGAGGAAGAGAGAGAGAGAGAGAGAGAGAGAGAGAGAGAGAGAGAGAGAGAGAGAGAGAGAAACATCGACGTGAAAGGGACACATCGAGTGGCTGCCTCCCGCACGACCAACCAGGGCCAGGGACAAACCACAACCAAGGTACACGCCCCTAGCGGGAACCGAACCCGGGTCTCTCTGGACTGCAGGCCGATGCTCTAACCGCTGAGCAAAACCGGCCAGGGCTAAATTTTTATTTTTTTTATATATATATTTATTTTTTAGAAAGAGAGGAAGGGATAAAGAGATAGAAACATCGATGTGAGAGAGAAACATCAATTGGCTGCCTCCTGCATGGCCCCCATCAGGGATCAAGCCCAAAACCTGGGCATGCACCCTGACCAGGAATCGAACCAGGAACTCTCAGTCCATGGGACAACACTCAATCCCCTGAGCCACACCGGCCGGGCAAGGTCCCCTATTTTATTTATTTCTCTTTTTTTTAATTCCTCACCCAAGGATATTTTTCTGTTTATCATCAGATAGAGTGGGAGGGAGGGAGAGAGAGAGACAGAGAGAAACATCGATGTGATAGAGCCACATCGACTGGTTGCCTCCTGCCCTGTCCTACTAGGGCCAGGGATGAACAGCAACCAAGGTACGTGCCCTTGACCAGAATTGAACTCGAGATTTATTGGTCCGCAGGCTGACGCTCCAACCGCTGAGAAAACCGGCCAGGGCAAGATCCCCTTTTTTCAATATTTCTATTTTTATTATTCATTATGGCTATTTCTGTAACTTAAGATAACACTATTAGCCCTGGTCAGTTTGGCTCAGCAGTTAAAGCGTCAGCCTGCGGTCCAGAGAGACTTGGGTTCGGTTCCCGCTAAGGGCAAGTATCTCAGTTGCAGTTTGACCCCGGCCCAACCAGGGCCCCTGGTTGGGTCGTGCTGGAGGCAGCCACTCGATGTGTCCCTTTCACATCGATGTTTCTCTCTCTCTCTCTCTTCCTCTCTCTCCCTCCCACTCTATCTGAACAAAAAATGGAAAAATGTCCTCAGGTGAGGATAAAAAAAAAAAAAGATAACACTATTATATATATGTATTTATTTACCGGTGTTAGAGATCATATTGACTTCCATTGAATTATCAAGGATATGTGTCTTCATGGTCCTTCCTGCCTCTGTTTTTCTGCATCTTTTTTTTTTTTTTTTAACTTATCTTTATTGTTGAATGTATTACAGATATTCCTCATTTTTCCCCCATTGCCCCCCTCCTCCCCATTCCCGCCACCCTCCTTCCTTTTCCCACACTGCTGTCTGTGTCCATTGGTTATGCATATATACATAAAAGTTCTTTGGTTTATTTCTTCCCACCCCCAACCCCCCTTCCCTTTGAGGTTTGTCAGTCTAACAACCAATTTGTACTTCTTAATCCCTTCACCTTTTTCACCCATCCCCCCAGCCCCCACCCATCTGGTAACCAACAAAAGTTCTCTGTTTCTATGAGAATATTTCTGTTCTGCTTGTTCATTCTGTTTGTAGATTCAATTGTTGATAAATATGTATTTAATGCCATTTTGCTTGTTCATATTTTTTTTATCTTTTTCTTCAAGAAGACCCTTCAACATTTCATATAATAATGGTTTGGTGGTGATGAACTCCTTTAGCTTTTCCTTGTCTGGGAAACTTTTTATATGGCCATCGATTCTAAATGACAGCTTTGCAGGATAGAGTAATCTTGGTTGTAGGTTCTTGCTTTCCATCACTCTGAATATTTCTTGCCACTCCCTTCTGGCCTGCAAAGTTTTGAGAAATCAGCTGACAGTCTTTTGGGAACTCCCTTGTAGGTAACTAACTGCTTTTCTCTTGCTGCTTTTAAGATTCTCTCTTTGTCTTGAACCTTTTGCATTTCAATGATGATGTGTCTTGGTGTGGGCCTCTTGGGGTTCATCTTGTTTGGTACTCTCTGTGCTTCCTGGGCTTGTATGTCTTGTATGTGCTTCCTTCACCAAGTTAGGGAATTTTTCTGCCATTATTGTTTCAAATAGGTTTTCGATTTCTTGTTCTCTCTCTTCTCCTTCTGGCACCCCCAAGATGCAAACGTTGGCACGCTTGAAGTTGTCCCAGAGGCTCCTTACACTATCCTCATTTTTTTGGATTCTTTTTTCTTTTTGCTGTTCTGATTGGATATTTTTTGCTTCTTTATATTCCAAATCGATGGTCTGCTTCTTGGCTTTACCTACTCTACTATTGAATCTGTGTAAATTATTCTTTATTTCAGTTAGTGCCTCCTTCATTTCTAACTGTGCATCCTTCATTTCTGACTGGTCCTTTTTTATGCTCTTGAGGCCCTCACTAAGTTCACTGAGGTTCTCACTAAGTCCATTGAGCATCCTTATAAGCAGTATTTTGAACTCTGCATCTGTTAGGTTGCTTAACTCCATTTCACTTAGTTCTTTTCCTGGAGTTTTGTTCTGTTCTATCATTTGGGACCTGTTTCTTTGTCTCCTCATTTTGGCTGCCTCCCTCTGTTTGTTTCTATTACTTTGTTTGTATTACTTAGCGAGAGGTATGGGGCTAGCTGAGACCAGATGCTGCTTGTTTGAAAGAATTTAGGAAAAGCTGAAGCAGGCTCCAAGACAGGCCAATCCTATGGTAAAGCAACTGGCAACAGCTTGGGTGGGCCTGAAAGTTGGGTGGGGCAGGGCCTCAGGGAAGCACCAGGGTGGGGCCAACAGTGTGAGCCAGGTTGCTGGAGTCCCAGATATGGCGGCGTCTGCCGGCCCAGGGAAGGGCTCACCAAAGGAACAAAAGCCTCTGATAGCACGTCTGTCCAGGAGAAAGCTGCCTCTCCAGCCCTCGCTCCAATGCCAAACAGCTCAGTGTTTCCCCATATGACTCTGGTGCATTTCAAGCTGCCTCCTCCACGCTGGAGCCTGGAGGGTGAGGGTCCGAGTAAGTCCGTGCGCGGGCCCTTTAAGAGGAGCTGCCGGGGCTCCAGACCCCTCAGCCTCCCTCAGCCTCAGTTCCCACTGGTTTTTCCAGCTAGAAGTTATGGGGATTCTCTTCCTGGCACTGGAACCCTGAGCTGGGCGCCTGGTGTGGGACGGGGACCCCTCAGTCCTCAGGGAGGACCTTCCCAGCCGAGGTGTCCCTCCTAATTTTTATCCGCCACACATGGGTGTGGGACCAGCCCGTCCGCCTCCGCCCCTCCTACCAGTCTCCATGCGTCTTCTTCTTTAATTTCGTAGTTGTAGGACTTCCATTCAGCTTGATTTCAGGCGGTTTTGAATGATGGTTGTTCTGTAGTTTAGTTGTAACTGATGTGGTTGTGGGAGGACGCGATACTGCGTCTACCTACGCCGCCATCTTGACTGGAAGTCTTCTGTTTTTCTGCATCTTTTCCTGCTTTATCTGTTTTATCTCACATTAATCTAGAGCAGTGGTTCTCAACCTTCCTAGTGCTGTGACCCTTTAATACAGTTCCTCATGTTGTGGTGACCCCCAACCAGAAAATTATTTTCGTTGCTGCTTCATAACTGTAATTTTGCTACTCTTATGAATCGCCATCGGAAATGTGTTTTCCGGTGGTCTTAGGCGACCCCTGTGAAAGGGTCGTTCAACCCCCAAAGGGGTTGCGACCCACAGGTTGAGAACCGCTGATCTAGAGCTAAAATTCAATATTTGTTTGGATTTTTAAGAAAATCCACTCGCACAAAGCTTTTATAAACAATGTACATTCCCCAAAGGGATTGGAGGTAAGTGTATATTGAAGCAAAGCAAACATGGGCACAGAAAACATTCCCATTTTAATAGCTCCATCGGCTGCCTGTGGTTAACTAAACATGGCAACTCTTCTAACTAGGAGGTGGAGTTTATTTTCCCTCCCTTTGATTCTAGGCTGACCTGATGACTGCTCAACCAATAGAATGCAGTAGAAATTAACTGGTGTCAGTTTCTTTGAGGACTGGCAGCATCTGCTTCCTCTCTCCTAGAATGCTTGTCCTTGGGGTAGCCCCTCTTGAACTTGGCCACCATGATGTGAGAAGCTCTAGACCACATGTGCCCAGACAAACAGCCAGCCAAATGCCAGCATCCACTGCCAGCAATGTGAGTGAGTCATCTGGAATATTCTAGTTTAGTTGAGTACCCAGCTGCCTGTGATCATGTGGAAATGGAAAATATATCTAATGAACTTATGGATTTGGCTAAGGAGATTTCAACTGAGCTCCTAGATGTCTTCAGACCCAGTTCACATCTTTTGGGGGCAAAAGAAACTCTCCGGTGAGTCCAGACCTAGGGTGGACTGTTAGAGAGCAATACATACCTGATGCAGCTGCCCCACCACTGGGTTCATCCTTCATTTCATCCCAACATCAACATCACCCCCTTTTGCTGGCTCCTCAGCCATTCTCTCCCCATCTCTAGTCTCCCTGCCACCATTATCACTTCTCTTTCTTTCGAAGGGAAAACTAGCCAAATTCCTCCTCTGGTTTCATTTAAAATATCTTTCACCACCCTGAAAGTTTTATGCCTACTGAGCCAGGTTCTCAGTGGGAAGGAACTTACCAAGGCATTCTTCCAAATAAAGTCAGTTTTCTCTCAAAGGAGGACGGTGACCAGTGAAATTTTCTCTGCTGATGAACCATGCAGAAGCTGCACTCATTACTTCTGCATTCACAGCTGAAACAACTCTTCTCATTCTTCCCCTTTTCTGTCCTCTCTCCTTCTCTTTTTCTTTTTTCTTTTTAACCTGCCTCCTCTTCTCCTCCCCCTCATTCCTCTGTTCACCAGGAGGAGATAAAAAACAAAAGGAAACTGTCAGTGAGGAGCTACCCCGTAGCTCTTTCAGACCAATCACTGTCCCAATTCCAAAAAAACAAATTGTTTTCACTGCACAACTGCCCACCCAGAGTTCATAAATAAGTGTTAGATGATAGTGGAAATGAATTAGTCAGTTAATCAACACATTTGTTAAGCACTTGTTTTCTGAAAGGCACTGAGCTAGCCAACCCGGAAGGAATAAAAGATGTATTACACAGCTTCCCACTTTATTTCCTCTCTCATTGTTGCTCTTAGTACCGTGTGTACATCGAAGTAACTCTCACTCTAATCTATTAATTCAAACATATTTACTGAACACCCCCAATGTATCAGGCACCATAGAAGTTATGCATTTTGAAGGCTTCCGGGCTGCTGAAACAATATACCACAAACTGGCTGGCTTAAAAACAATAGATACGTATTCTCTTGTGATGATGGAGACCAGAAATCTGAAATCAAGTTGTTGGCATGAGCATTTTCCTTCTACAGCCTCTAGTAGAGGATCCTTCCTTGCCTCTTCCAGCTTCTGGCAGTCCCAGGAGTTCCCAGGTATGGGCAGCATCACTCTAACCTCTGCCTCAGTCTTCACATGACTGTCTTCCGTTTGTCTGTCTATGTCCAAATGTCCCTCTTCTTATAAGGACACCACTAGTCATGTTGGAGTAGGGCCACCCTACTGCAGTATGATCTCATCTTAATTTGATTATATCATCAAAGACTGTATCTTTAAAAAAGGTTATAGTCACAGATACTGGGGGTTAGGACTTCAGTGTGTGTGTGTGTGTGTGTGTGTGTGTGTGTGTGTTTCTTTGGGGGCGGGGGCAACACAATTCAACCCACAACACTCTTTTCTCTTTCTCTTCTACTCTTAATAAGCTTCTCCTGTCCTACACCCCATTCTATACCTTTTTCTCCTTTTCTTCACACATCTGTACCTTCCAGCCTCATGCCCCTTCACCCCAGACCAGTCCCACATTGGTTTCCAGCTGCATAGAAAACCCTATGTTTCTCCCAGTGGTGGTGCTGGCTGCCTTGAAGGTGGGTCACAGGGGCCTAGATGTGTACAGAGGAGGGAGAAGAACTTAGATAAATGTCTTTACGGTAACAGATGTCTCAGCAATTGCTTTCTCTCTCCTACTCTCCCAGTGTCTTGCGATCTTGAATGTACCACCCACTGGTAAACACCCTGGAAAGAAAGAGCTGAAAAAAAAAAGGGAGATAAGAGTGAAGAAATTCTCTAGATAATTATAGCAGGCAGTTAATCTAATTAAGCAAATATTACTCAACCACTTTATAATACCTGCCAGAATGTTATTGGATTTCCATAAAGTGCAGCAATATATTTCTAAATAAGTAGAAAAAGATTATAACGCTTAACTTGGGCAATAAAATTGTTAATAAATCCTTCAACTCCATCTCACCCATTTTATATTTTCCCCAGTGGGTCCTACCTTTACTGACATGGGGTTTGCTATTGAACAGCACATCACTGGTGCCTAATGCTTGAGTGGTTCCAATTAGAGCAACCGTAAGAGCTGATTCATATAAATAGGGGCTGGGGTAAGGAGGCTTAAACAAATTTGGTTTCTTCTAAGACCTCTCTCCTTGGCTTGCAGAGGGCTGCCTTCCCATAGCGCCCTCACGTGGTCTTTCTTCTGTGTGCACCTCTGGTGTCTCTTTCTGTGTCCACCTTTCTTTATACAGAAACCAGTATAATTAGATTACCACCAACTGTAATGGCCTCATTCAAATGCAATCACCCTCTTAAAGTCCATATTTTCAAATACAGTCACATTCTGAGGTGCTGGGTTTTGAAGGGACACAATTCAGCCACAACAACTGAGTTTGTCAAGACTGGTTGGTCTGGGAAGGAGTCTATGACTCCTAGCATGGCTTTATTTCCTTCTTCCTGTCTTTACCTCCATCGTCCTGAGCCTTGATTGGGTACTTCACTGACAAAGATTATATCAAGAGGCCAGACTTTTTCTATCTTCTTTGTTTACCTCTGAGCTTGTGTCTTTAATCCTCATGGTCATAAGATGGCTGCTACATTACCGGCTACCAATATGCATTCTAGGCAGATAAAAGAGGACACGGGAAGAGCAGAGAGGAGTCCTCAAGGTCTTTTACCTATATTTTGGTGGCCAGGCTTGGGGCATGTGACCACTTCCAACTGCAGAGGAGGCTGGGCATTTGAGTATTGTGTTTGCCAACTTCTACTGTAGAGGGGCTTAATGTTGAAAATCGGAAAGCAGGCACTGTCCTCTCTTTTGGCATTTCTTCTCAAGAGCCCCAAAAGCAACCTCTTTGGTTCCTGAGAGGCCCAGTTTGAGTTTAAGCAGCTTCTTCTGCACTCCTGCCCATGGGTGGAGGTCAGTGTCTGAGCACCTGCTTGGCCAGCCTGATCTGAGCTGTGGCACCTTGGTTGGCCCTGTCCACTTCCCAAGTTGCACCTTTATCTCTTTCGTCTTTTCATCCCTAGTGTTGGTTCAAGTTCATAGAATCTTATTTCTGTGAATGTGGTTTCAATTCCTGGTTTTATTCCTGCCTCCCAGAACTGTACTACCCTCCGGGAGACTGTAGGGACTGCTCTAAACTCAGTGGAATCCTGCTATTTTAAATATATATATATTAGATAGGTTCCTTTACCTTTTCTCTTCCGGCACTCCACCCACCTATCCCCTACACAAACTTTGGTGTGTTTTGCTGCCAATGGCTCTGCACCTTTGACTATTGGAGGATTGCCTGTGGACTCCTGAAGCAAGCTTGGCCTCCTCACACAGATCCAGAAGTGCCTGGAGTTTATGTCTCTTCTCTGCCCCTCACCCACCCAGCCCTAAGGCAACAACATGCTGGTGTAGGAGTAGGAAGGTCCTGCAAACTGCCTCTGAGGCTTAATTTAAACCTCAGACTTTCTTGCTAGATCTGGCCCATGCTCCCTTGCTCCCCTCCACACCCCTTTTTGGCTTTCCCTCCCCTAACTAGCTTCCTCATTAAATCACCTGCACACGAATCCTCATCTCGGGGCCTCTGGGAACCTCACCTAAGATAGTAGGAATGTGTATGGGGAACAGAAATAGCTCATTTTAACGGCAGTGAAGAAAGGTAAGTCAGGGCAAAGTTGTAGAAGGCTTTAAATGTCAGGGAAGGCATCAGTGATTTATTCTATAGGAAATGGAATGTCACTTGTAATTTTTCGACTGTGAATCAGCCTATGAGTGAAAGGGATTAATAAATGAATTACAGTGGAGGAAATCTGGAGGCAATAAGCCAGCGAGAAGGCTATTTTAATAATCCCAAGTTACCAAAGGCTGAAAATAGGTTTGTAGGATGTGGCAGCAGGAGGGGAGGGAACTCACGTGGGAGGAATTTGGGAGGCTGTTCTGGCACGATGTAGAAACTAACACTGAGGGCGAGAGATAAGAAGGCATCAAAGCTGATGCCAAGTCCTGAGTCTTGGTGTGTGGGGAGATGGGGTGCCATGTACAGAAATCAGAAACACAGAAAGAAGGGCCGGTGTAGAAGCAAATGATGAATTCAGTCTCCGTTTATGGTCTGCCACACTGAAATAGCATTATTTTAACCTGGAATTTATATTTCTTTCCCTTGCATGTTTCATGATTTATCTTTCAGGAGCAGAGAGTCCTTTCCAAGTCATCATCTTGCATAATTCTTAGATCATTATGGCTTAATTGGTGTTTGATCATTTTTAGCCTCAGCTTTTCAACATCAAGGGAGAGTTTACAGGGGAAAAAGATCTGGTTGTGATGACAGCGAGCTTCACAGAGCTCTGTGTTGTCTTCTTTTACAGGTTCTTGAATAACACGCATTGCATTTAGATAGCACCTAATGCCAACTGAGCAATGCGCTGTGAGAATTGAGTTGATAAATGGTTACATTCAACAGTAAGGTTTATTTCACATAATAAGCCAGTCAGAGAAAGACAAATACCATATGATCTCATTATATGTAGAATCTAATGAACAAAATAAACCGACGTATAAAATAGAAAGGGTGGCTTGGATACGTGAAACAGACTACCATCAGAGGGACGTGGGGGTGGGGGACTAGATGAAAGAAGGTGAAAGGATTAAGCAAAAAAACATATATGCGTAACCCACAGACACAGACAACAGTGTGGTGATGGCCAGAGGGAGAGAGGGGATAAGTCGGAAGGGAAAGAGACTTCACTTTGGGCGATGGGCACACGATGCAGTGTACAGATGATGTTTTGTTGGGTTGCACACTTGAAACCTGTATGGTTTTGTGAACCAATGTCACCCCAATAAATTTAATAAAACAACAACAGAAACAGTAGGGCTGAGTTTACTGCACATTTAAAAAATTAACGATGTCCTTCTTCATGAACCTATGATAGATCAATCATTCTGTAGAAGCAGAATGGGTGAACTTTCAGGCTCAGAAATTCTGAACAACAAAGACTCAATATAACCAGTGTATCACTGAAACCATTTTTCTTATAGACACAGTACTTAGCTTTATTGTCAGTGTTATCTGAGATTACATTTTGCTTAAGAGAATGAGCCCTTGTACTAAGAACTGGGAAATACTCAAAGGCGCTCACTTTTAATTTAAACACAAGTTAAATGTACCACCCCAGAGTAGAGATATCGCCATTGTTGTTAGTGCATTGGGGGTTTATTGCTTTCCAAATTTACATGTTCTTTGTGTTAGATGAGTATGCTGTGCCGTATCAGCAGCTCTCTGTGGGGATCCCAAGGAAAAATCTTGTATTTGGAAAACAAGGACTAAACCACTGATGGATGATGTCTTAATTAGTTTAATCATTCATGAGTTGATTTCGACCCACCAACATTTTTTTAAATCTTCACCCGAGGATATGTTATTATTGATTTTTTAGAGAAAGAGGAAGGGAGGGAGAGAGAGAGAAACGTGCTCTGACCGGAGATTGAACCCACAACCTTTTGGTATACCCTCCAACACTCCAACCAACTGAGCCACTTGGCCAGGGCTAGACCCTCCAACATTCCTGAGCACCTACTATGTGCTAGGCATAATGCTACATACTAAACACTGGAGATACACAGATGAATAATGAGGCAAGACCCCTGTTGTGGAAAGACTTACAGACCAGTCGGGGTCACAGGCATCAGAAATCGATAATTTCAGCCCAGTGTGGTGTGGTTCTTATCATGCTGCAGACAGGAGGGGGTGCCGCTGGAGGTCGCAGAGCCTTCCTTTCTCCATGGTGAAGCCCTCCCACTCCTCTGCCTGCCGTGGAGTCTCTCTGAAATGCAAGTGATGGTGGCTGTGTCCCTGCCACAGCAAGCTCTGAATAAGTAGCCTCTGTCTGATCTCACTTGGGTGGTCTTTGCTTATTTACACATAGAGAAGGCAGAATAATGGAAGTGCTAAAAATACCTACAAGTTTTATATTGTGTGGAAAGAGTAACTCATTCTGTTGGAGAAGATTAAGAATGCAACCTTGCAATGACTAGCTGAAAAACACCCACTCCTAAATAGTTTCTCTTCTAAATTCTTGTACACTAATGGGAAAACAGCCTGTAGACTTTTCACGAAGGAGGAGATCCTGTTTGGTCTCCAGAGGGAAGAGCAGTCCTGGCAGCTACAGCTTAGATTCCCTGCTTCTAGCTCAGGACTTGAAGAAAAACTTGAATCACTGGAACTGGCAGAGGCTCATCCAGACTTCAGGAATTCTCTGTTGGATGTGAGCATAAATCGAGACACTCGTGTTTGAGTGAGAAAGGCTGTATTTTCATTGATTCCCTAAATAACATTTTGAGATATTTATGATTTTTCAGCCCAAACTTCTCCCTTTATTTTCTTTATTGAAACAGATAACAGATGCCGATGTTCTTTGTTCAGAGAAGGCTTGTGGCTGACTGACTTGTTTCCAAAACCTAAACCCATAGAGAAGATAAGGCTGCAGATCCCTGTGGGGAACCTCCAATAAGAGGGTTCTTCTTGGAGAGCTGATGTATAGAGAAGGAGGAAGAGGTGTGATGGAGCTTCCCCTGTTCCTTTTGAGCCACTTCCCCAACATAGCTTAGAAAGAATTGAGGTTTGAGGCTGGGCTGGGAGTCTTGGAGGAGGAAGGTCTTGATTAACCACTTCCAATAAACACCTGGAGACATTGAAGGACGTTGAAGTATCTATGGCTATTCTGCCCATTTAGGCAGATGGGATCCCACACATGGATGGCAACAGCTGAGACATGACAAACTTCTATAACCTTGTGATAGCTCCAGGGAACTGTCTGGAAACTCTGAAAGTGATGGAGGTTACAGTGTCTACCAGCCTTGCATTACTGGCATTGGAATAAGAAATCAGATACACACACACACACACACACACACACATACATATATATATTCATATATATATATAAATATAAATATATGTATATATATATAAATAAAGGGGGGTGGGGGTGGGGGTCTTGCACCTGAGTTTGTAGACTGTGATTCATGGATACTTACAAAAACTTCATGAAAGGTCTATGGAATAAATACTTACAAATTATCTCACATGGTGTGTGTGCAAGCTCAGGGTGGACTGTATGTATGGAAAATTCATGGCTTGGGGGGATGGAAGGCAAAGTAGAGGAGATAGATGAGTTATCTAGCCACCTACTAAACAGTGTGAAAGATATGTTCATTTACGTGTGTGCAGATTTCTTTGCCCTCCTGTCCCTTTTGCTTATTACAGATTTTGCGGCTATTCTTTGTGTTAGGATTGTGAATTGGGTAAGAAGGTACTCTCTTAGGGAAATGCACTGAGTAGGATTTGAAAGCAAAACAGAAAGGATGAGTTAGTTGGGAAATATGAAATTTTTATTATATAAATTATTAGTGCTGTTTATGTCATCTGGGCTTAGAGAAAAGAGAGCTAGAACATATTTCTTTTTTGGGAAGAAATGTTTCAAAACAAGTAAGGTTTAGGAGAACATATAGCCTACATTTACAAATGACAAAATTTGACTTCATTAAAAATATTTATTGGATTTCCAACAGAAAAACGAACTGGTCCTGATTTAAGCCTTGTATAGGTGACCCACAACTCTGCAGCCCATTGATGTTCATGCTCTTCTGCCACCAGCTGTAGCAAGCGAGAGTCTCTTTGGGGCTCAGAGTGGGGAGAGAATGGAAGCTGAGGTATGACTGGCATTTGCTGATACCAGAACCCAGGGGTCAGGCAGGGCATGGTGGAAGCCAATTCGCTAGGACAGAGGATCTTTTAGGGGTAGTCAGTTTCTGGAGTGCTGTGAATTTGTAGCACAACACCAGCCTCTGGGCACGCACCTGAGGAGGCAGCTAACAGCTATAGGTCTGAGAATCAGCTTCTCAGACAGGTGTTCATGCCATAAGGAGAACCGAGCTCCTGGCAGGACAATGGGCCAGATTAAGAAATCGAGGCGGGAGGTGAATTCTATGGCTTGTGCCAGCAGAGAAAAGCATTCTTGGGCACAAAGGTCTTGCCCCGGGCACAACAGATTCTGGATCTGCTAGGCAGCCAAGGAAACGTGGGTGTTGGCAGTAGACAGAGTGGCCCCCCAAAGATTTCAACACATTCAGCCCTAGAGCCTGTGAGTATATTACATTACATGGCAAAAAGGCCTTTGCAGATGTAATTAAGATTTGTAATTGATGATCAGTTGACTTGAAGATTGGGAGATTATTCTAGATCATGGGAATAGGGACTGGGGGGGCCACTGTGGTCATATGAGTCATTAAAGCAGAAAGCTGTCTGCCTGGAGCCTAAGAGAAAGAGCAGAAGGAGAAGTCTGTATACGATTCTAGGGTATGTCAAGCTCTGACTTTCCTAAAAAATGTCACTTCTGATGATCTTCAGCCTATCCTGAAACTTCTATTCTTTAAGATGTATGCATGGCCCAGCCAGTGTGGCTCACTGGTTGAGCATCGATCCATGCACCAAGAGGTCACCGGTTAGAATCCTGGTCAGGGCACATGCCCAGGTTGTGGGCCCGATCCCCAGTGGTGGGCATGCAGGAGGCGGCCAATCGATGTTCTCTCTCATCGATGTTTCTATCTCTCTCTCTTTCTCCCTTCCTCTCTCTCTAAAATTAATAAAGAAAAAAATTAAAAAACAAACAAGAGAGAAAACAAATTTCCAAAAAAAGATGTATGTATATATGTATATACACTGGCTACTTCCAAGAGCCAAAATCCAAAATTCAAAAGCCTTAAATATAAAAACCAAGAACAAAATGAACTCTAACTTTTCTGGCAGAGGCAGGACAGTCTCAGGGTAGTGTAGAACATACTGCAGATGTGGCAGTTGGGGGTAGGTATTGGGTAGTCCTAAAGAGAACCCCCTAATTGCTTGGGAAGTGTAAGAAATGCCACATTACTATTTTCTTCCTATTTTGATGTTCTCTTTAACTCAAGAGCCGTTCAGGTGTATGTTTTTATTTTTTAAATTTATTTTTAATTATAGTTGACATACAATATTGTATTGGTTTCAGGTGTACAACACAGTGATTCAGCGTTTATATACCTTATATAACATACACAAGTGTATGTTTTTAAATTTTCAGGGAAAAATATTTTGGAGTTAAAATTATATTGTAGGTATTGAATGGGGACAGTATACCCAAATTTTAGAAATGCATAGAGCTTGGTGTAGTTTGTTATAGAGCTAATTTTTCAAAATATGAAGTGGCCGTTTAAAAGAAGGAACATCTGGGCTGTGCCCTGTGTGGCTCAGTGGTTACAGCGTCAGTCCTAGCATCAAAGGGTCACAGGTTCGATTCCCAGTCAAGGGTATGTACCTGAGTTGCAGGTTCAATCCTTGGTCCCTGGTCAGGGTGTGTGTGGGAGGCAACCAATCCATGTGTCTCTCTCATATTGATCTCTCTCGCTCGCTCTCTTCCCCTTCCACTCTCTCTAAAAATCAATGGAAAAAATATCCTCAGGTAAGGATTAACAAAAGAAAAAAATAAATAAAAGAATGAGCATTTTCTGTTTGAGGATACATAAGTATTCTGTTTAAAAGAATACTTTTTAAAAATCTTGTTAATTAAGTAATTAAAACCTTATGTATTCTTGCTTGTTTATTTTTTAAAATTTTGGTATGCTTGAAAAATATACTTCAAAAGAGACACATTAATCCCTGGCCGGTTTGGCTCAGTGTTAGAGCACTAGCCCTCAGACCAGAGAGTCGGGGGTTCGATTCTGGTCAAGGGCACATGCCTCGGTTGCGGTTTGGTCCCCAACCCTGGTTAGGGTCATGCGGGAGGCAGCCAGTTGATGTGTCTCTCTCACGTTGATGTTTCTCTCTCTCCCTCCCATTCTCTCTGAAGATAAATGGAAAAATATCCTTGGGTGAGGATTAAAAAAAGAAAAAAAGAGATATATTAAGACTTATTTTCAAAGTGTTTTGCTCTAAAAATAACTTTTCAAAAATTTGCTTCTCCCATTGCACATTTTACAGTTGGAATTTAAAAATATTCACCATAAGTGTAAACAGTTCCAAAGAATATAATTTCTGATTAATAGTAAATATAAGTGCCCCTCACTATCCAAATCTGAGCTGTGGATGCAAATAATGAGAGTTCAGAGAATGAAGGATTTATCCAAAATCTGAATCCCTTTGGTTCCTGAGTTCAGACGGTGTGAATTTGGATAGGGGTTACCTATATTGACATTGCTAATGACCACGTTACTAAATTATAACTGACAGACAGAAAAGTGAACAAAACGTAACTGTATAGTTCATGAGTTTCTATCAAGTGAACACACCTGTGTAATCAGCACCCCGATCAAGAAACAAAGCATCATCAGACTCCAGAGGCCCTGGACCCTCTTCTGGTCATTCCCTGCTCTACCCCAGGAACTGCTGTCCTGACTTCTCACACCATTGGCTAGTTATCTTCTGAACTTTATATAAATGGAATCATATAGCCTGGCTTCTTTTGCTCAACATTAGTTGTGAGATTCAATTGTATCAACATTTTAAAGTAAATCTGTTGGTCACACATTTAGCTTTATCTAATGGAACCTGAATATCATAATGATTTGACATACATATCACCCTTTACAAGTACGCACATCACACATCTTTCCTAAACATTGGAAATTTATATTTCCTCTTTCTCTTTGACTTGATTTTCCATTCCACTTTTCCCACAGAATTTTGTTCTTGTACAGTCTTATGTTTGAAAATATTTATTGCTCACCCTGTTATACTTTGTTTGTAGGAAAATTATGTCTACTGATGAGAATCTTGTTTCCTATGACTGTCAGGTTCTCAGTGATAAGAACTTTCTTTTATATTTAGTTTTAATTTAAATTAGAATATAATAGATAAAAATAATAGTATAATACAAATTTTGTTAAGCATAAAACTATATTTTATTGGAGCTGTTTCTTAGTAGTTGTGATAGGCAGAATACTGGCTACCCAGAGGTGTCCACATCTTAACCTCCAGATCCTGTGAATGTTAGGTTACATGGTAAAGGGGAATCAGAGTTTCAGAAGGAATAACATTTATAATCAGCTGACTCTGAGATGAGGAGATTATCCTGGATTACCCAGGTGGACCAAACATAATCACAAAAGTCATTATAAGTGAAAGAAGGAGGCAGAAGAGAGAGAGAACCAGAGAAACGGCAGCGTGAGAAGGACTCTACCTGATGATGCTGCTTTGGAGATAAAGGAATTGGGCAGGTCTGGAATATGAACAGCCCTTAGAAGCTGGAAAAGGGATGGAACTCAGCAGACACCTAGATTTTAACCCAGTAAGATTCAGTTCGAACTTCTGCCCTCCAGAACTGTAAGACGATGATTTAAACTTGTTTTAAGCCATTAAGTTAGTGGGAATTTGTTACAGCAGCAACAGGAAACTACAATAGTTGAATATAATCTGTTGGTAAAATGAGATTAGGTACAGCATCAATTTTACTTTTAATTGTTTTAATAAGAAGTAGAAAATTTCTTTTATAAAATAAATTGGCATGAGGAGTGACTATAGTTAGAATAAAAATTTCATAGTATGATTTAATGAAATAATTTTGTAACTGCCTCAATCTGCAAGAAATCATGTTAATTTTATCTGTAGATTTTATCAAAAATATCTTAAAATGTAACATTTACAGAAAAATTCCAGTTACATTTTTTTAAAAATCACATAATTTACACAGCTTTCACTATTTGAATATTTTACTTTCTAGCTACTAAAATATTCAAGTATTGAGAGCAGCTGTAAAAATTGCTCATGTTTAAAAATATGAAAAAGCCCCCTTTGTTTTGCATTTAATGTTTCTTACAAAAACTCTTTGCTTTGTTTTTCTGGGAACTCCCCTTAAAGATTGATATATCCTTTGACGGTGGTCTGGGGTGTTAGAGTCAACATAGGTTAGGGAAAAAAGGTTTTATATATTAAAAAATGTTTCACCCCGCCATACTGCTCCACTCTAGATCTAAACTCAGAACATCCCAACAGGGCTTATAATTCTTACTTTCATACAAGATAACAGTTCACAGAAATGTGTATGATGAAGGAAAGACAGGAACCCTATGGTGGGGGTGGGGGACTATGGCACCTGATTAATCACTGGAGAAGTCTCCTCTTCAACCCCCGGAGGGTTGGTTGTTTGGTTGGGTAACCACCCAGGTGAAGCACCTGCCGTCAGCACTTCTCCAGGGAAGGGAGACAAGGTGTGAGAGACAAAACCCACAGCAAGCTGGGGTGGGTGTGCCAGCCTAAAAGGGTCTGGGTGAGATCCCCATGGGGTGTACAGTGTTTCTCATGTAAACTGAATATAATCAATTGTGTACTTGTCTGTATGTGTTTTAACACAAAACTGAATGTTCCTTGTAATACACCTATTTAACCTGACTCCTCCCAGACTTCTCATGGATTCCATCAGCAAATCCTGTCATCTTCCTCTTTAAAAATCCCCCACCCTGGCCAGTGTGGCTCAATTGGCTGGGTATCGTCCCATGAACCAAAAGGTTGCAGGTTCGATTCCCGTTCAGTGCATGATCCCCAGTAGGGGGCATGCAGGAGGCAGCCAGTGGATGCTTCTCTCTTTCCCTCTCCCTTCCTCTCCTTCTAAAATCAATAAATACATATTTTAACATTTGCCATCGCTTCCACAAATACCACCCTAATCAGAGCCCCCTTCACATATTGCCTGGACTAATACAGTAGCCTCCAAAATGACCAACTTCAATCACTCTGAGCCCTTTACTCTGATTTTTTTCTTTTAAAATAGATTATCATACATACTTATTGGCTTATGGTCTGTTTCTTTACTGGAACGTGAAAGCTACTAATTGTTTTGTCTCTAGTGCCTATAATAATGCCAGCCATGAAGTATGTATGTAAATAACACAACATTGAACTAAAAAAAGTACCTGAGTCACATCTATTGAGTTCACTGATATGTTTGGGCTTATTCCTGCCATTTTAATTTGTGTGTGTGTGTGTGTGTGTGTGTGTGTGTGTGTGTGTGTGTGTTTAACTATACTTTCTCATGACCTTTAGCTGGGTTTATCCATATTTTGTTTTTTTCATTTTTGCTGTGTTTTTTTTCATTGTTTACCTTCTATAAGTTTGGAAGGATATATGTCTTACATCTAATCTTTTAATGCTTGCCCTTAAATAGTATTGTCTAGAATGAATAATTATCTAGACATATCTAGAATGAATAAACTTTGGAATTATCTCCATTCTCTGCCCTCCTCACTTGAGCCCAAAAGATAAGAATTTATTGCCTTCTTAGTTCCCATAACCTGAAATCTCACCTGCCTCCATGGAATTTCACACTGCACAAGATAATTTATTTAAAACATAAATATTTTATACTTATTTTAATGTAACAATAAATTTTACTACTGTGTTTGTAACTTGTTGCTTTATAAATCTTACCTCTTCCTCCTGGAAACTCCCTTTTCTCCACTCCCATAATTCTCATTGTGATTCATCCAAAGAGGGTCCTTGGATAGTAAATTTTATGAAATCTTATATCTGTAAAAGTCTTTATTTATTTTACAGCTGGTGTCAGCAAACTTTTGTAAATGGTCAAAATGATAAGTATTTTAGGCTTACAGGCCATATGGTGTCAGTTGCAACTATTCAGCTCTGTTGTTGTAACACAAACACAGCTTATAGACATAATCCAAAGGATAATATATGAGTGAATGGGCATGGCTGTGTGCCAGTACAATTTTACTTATAGAAACAGGTGACTGGTCTACTAGCCATATTTGCTGACCTCAGTTGTAAATGATAGCTTGTCAGGGTACAGACTTTTAGATTCAAAGTTAGTATTTTCCTTTGGATATTGAAGATAATTGCTCCCATGTCTTGTATCCATTGCTGTTGCCAAGAAGCCAGAGGCCAACCAGAGTCTTTCTCCTTTGTAGAGAACCAGTTTATTTCCCTCTGGAAGGCTTTAGAGTTTATTTTATTTTAGTGAAGTTTCTCCATGGATTTTCAGCTGCCAACTCCCCCAGATGTCTATTGAAAGTAACTTTTTGATAAAGCAAAGCTAAGTTTATTAAACCTACTGCAGTAAGGGAGACCATAACCTTGAGAGGCTCTTGGCAATGTTTCAGAGGGAGAAAGTAAGAGGGAGGATATTTGTAGGATTTGGGGTTTAGGGCTCACGTGATTTAAGGCAGATCTTTGAAGGCGAGATACAGATTGGATTGGGCACAGTTCCTGACTGCTAGTTTAGGATTGGTGGGCACTGATGCTCAAAGCAAATATTGATATGTAAACTGTTTGATAAATGAGCTGTTTACTCATATAAAATCACTATTGTCCAGAAGAGGACAATTGTTTGCCCAGATGGGCAAACTGTTTGCCCAGACAAATTGGTTTTCAGGAATTTCCTGAGGCAAACAGCAATTATTTATTGATTTATAGCCTTATCTTTCTGGGCAAGGACTTCCTGGAACAATTAAATCATGTTAGAACAGGTGGTTTGAGTTCTTGGTCCCAACATTTAAGCTAGGTGGATGCAACTGTTCTCTAATTTTGTATCTAAATAAAAAAATTTTGCCCTACTGGGTAATGAGTTCAGAGACTTCATGTTTTACTTCAGTTCTGTAAATTTCCAATCAGTTATTTCTTTAACTTTTATTTACTTTTCATTTTCGCTAGGTTCTTCTTTTGTCATTCCTATTATATGAATGATGGAACTAGATTTATTCTATAAATCTCTTAATTTTGTCTTTTGAGCAAATTCCATGGCTCCATTTTCCAGTTGACTTGGTCCTCAGTTTGCTCCCGTATTAAGCTTTCAATTTCAACAATTATAATTTTAATGTACAAGAGCTTTTATTGCGTCTTTCTATTCTTTTGATTGCCTGCATTATTTCTTCAAATTTTTGATATGGTTGTGTCTTTAAAATTCCCTTCTGTGATTGCACCATTCAATCTGCTTCTTTAGTTATGAGCTTTCTCTTTCTCACTCATTTTTCCTCCTCTGTCTTACGGTATTGGCTTGCCTCAAATGTTTGATTCTCGACTATGTACTTTAATGTTAAGATTTCCTGTTACAAGATCTGCTGTAACAGTTTATGCAGATTGGTTGAGGAGGGGGTGGGAATTGCCACTGCATTCATCCTTGACACTGTCATTAGTGAGCATGGCAGAGGCTTCTGTGATGTCAGGATATCTCACAGCTGGTTTCAAGGCTTTGCAGGACCCTGCCCCCAAGTTCCTGTGCCCACTGCTTTGTGGGAGGTGAGAACCTGCACACTGCCTCCTGTTGCCATGCCCGAGGTGTGGATGCCCTGGGGCTGCCCTGTCTGCTGTTCCTACCTTGGTGGCTCTGAGCCGCATCCTCCTTCTGGATTCCAGCCCTTCTTGGTCTGGTATATCCTTGAGGCTTACAACAGAATTCTCCTACCCTTATCCTGGGTTGCAGTTTTCCTCTCTGATGTATTCTTGCCTGCTTCCTAACTTTAGGGATTATTTACAGTTCTGGTTCATTCAGAGATTCCTTCTTTCTAATAATGACTATGTATTTGTTTACTTTGCGTATCTAATTTCTATGAATTTCAAATAGAAGGGATTTGGAATCTGTCATGGAACACTTATTTTTAAAAAAAATATCAAATTCAATTAAACTCCGAGCCACCATCTTATCTGGTTGGCAAAAAGTTCATTCAGTTATTTGGGGTATCCTCATTATATAGCAAGATTTTGGGGGTATCATATGTAGAGATAGTTATCCTGGGAGCTGATCTTTGGTCAGCCCTGGTTACCCCTGAGAAGCCCATTGCCAAGGCCCATTGCTTATTCTGCTACTTCTGTATCACCATGGATGCAGTAGTCTTTGCCAGTGCTCTGCTCTGTGCCTGGGGTCCAGTCTCTCTATGCACAACAACAACCGTTCCCCCTGAGGTTTAGCCACCGTCCTTGGCCATTGTGAGGGACTTGGTGGTGGGTTGTAAGTTCCTGTCTCTGCCCCATTCTAGTTTTTTAGTTTAGGAGACTTTCCCTATTTTTGTGTGTTTTTTTCACCCCCATTTCTTCTACCCCTCCCCATCATTTTCTAAGCACCCATTTCCTCTTTTCCATCCTCAGGATGTAACCTGCAGAAGAGTGGTAAGGTTCCAGAGAAGTCTACTTCTAAGGAAAGGAAACACAGAGGCTTTCTTGGCATGGACAAGAAAGAATCCAGTCAATAAAACACATAGCTTTCATTCTTATTTGTTCTAGTTACTATTGTCTTGTTATAAACCACAAAAACCAGTGGTATAAAATAAGCATTCTATCATGTTCATAGATTCTGTGGATCAGGAACTTGGACCAGGAAAAATAGGGATGGCTTGTCTTTGCTCTGTGATGTCTAGATCCTCAGCTGGGAAGACTGGAAGGAGAAGGGGCAATCCAAGGCTAAGGACTGAGTGTGTGGCATTGTTAAGATTTAGCTTTGGGCCCTGGCCAGTGTGGCTCAGTTGGTTGGATCATTGTCCTGTACATTGAAAGCTCATGAGTTCGATTCCTGATCAGGGCACATGCCAAGGTTGTAGGTTTGATCCCTGGTTGGGTCACATGTGGGAGGCAACAGATGGATGTTTCACTCTCACATCGATGTTTCTATTTCTCTCCCTCTTCCTACCTCTCTCTCTAAAATCAGTAAAGGAATGTCCTTAGATGAGGATTAAAAAAATATCTAGCCTTGGAAGTCACAGAGTCACTTCCAGTTACTGTACTGGTGAAGGCAGTCAAAGAGCTACCCAGGTTCAACAGGAAGGGCAGAGACTCTTCTTCCACCATGGGAGGAGTGCTCTGGTAACAAAGAACACATGGACTAGGACATACCACCGTGACAATGTTTGGAAAACACAACCTGGCAGAGACCATCCTTTGGCCATAACGATGCATCTTCCTTCTACATGTGAGATATTCTCTCCATTCCCCAGGAACTCCTGTATTAGCTCTTCCACAGAACTGTTAAGGGGTGGCTTGAGTAGAGGAGCTTTTGCCTACCACATAAATCATCATCTTCCTCCCGAAACCCACCCCAAATACACATGCCATCTAAGTAAAACAGTGAGAGCCTCTGCAGATACCAGAAATGTCTTGAGAACATTAGAAAAAAGACAAAGCTGCTGTCAATAGCCCCAGAAAGGCCCCCAAATAAACATACAATCTGATTAAAACCAGTTTGCTGTATGCAAGTGTGACATCAAAGTCTGTTCCCAGCGCTGGTTCAGCCACGATGTTGCTCCTGGGGAGACATTCTGGAGCTATTGATGCACAGCAGTGCAAACAAACCCAACTCAATATGTCAAATTATCTTGCCACACATTATACACTGGGAACAAAAATGTTAACTTAGATATCTATGGGTGGTGAGATTACTGGTATTAAAAACATTTTTTTTTTTTTTTTGCTTTTCCCAAATGTCCTGAACATTTTTCAATTTTCTACAGTAAACAGAAAAGAAAACCACCTACGACACCCTCTGTGTCAGACATCATGCATTTTCTACTCGATAACAGTTCTCCTCTTCCCCTTTTCTTCCTCCCCTTCTCAGCTCCCCTCCTGCCCCTGGGACTGACCCCTATGTATGTCCTCCTGCCATCTGGCTTCTGGATGGGGTTGGCCAATGGGAGGAACTGGCAGGTGGTCAGTGGCTGAAGGAGAAAGCCACTGGGTATTCTTTCCCTGTTCCATCTGTGTCTCAGCTCTGGGGTGACTGTGTCCTCTATGAGTACAGCTCCTGCTGGGGTCCACCCTCATGGTGCTAAGTTTCAGTGGGCTGAGACGCATCATTTCCTCTCTGCCTCTTCAGGGGTGGTAACTGCTTCTTACTGTTCTTCCTAGTTTCTTCCTATCTCTTGTGGGTTCCCTTAACGCCACCCACACCTCTGTAAATAATTCCTACATTTAACCCTCTCCATAATTTCAGCGAAGTGGTCCATGTTTCCTGCTGAGCCCCTGGCTGACTCACCATGTTGCACAAGTCCTTTACTTCTTAGGCTTCCATTTCTTCATTTGCAAAATGATGGATTTGGACTAGACTGTGTTTCTCAAACTCTGTTCCATGGTAAGTGTTCTTTAAAAAAGAGTTTCCACCCTTGCACATTGTTGATGGGAAAGTAAAATGGGAACGTAAAGTGATGTAGCTGTTATGGAAACAGTAGGACAATTCCTCAAAAAATGAAAAATTGAATTACCACCTGATCCAGAATTTCTACTTCTAGATATATGTCCTAAAGGATTAAAAGCAGGGTCTCAGATATTTGTTCACAGTAGCATTATTCATCATAGCCAAGAGGTGGAAGCCACCCAAATGTCTACTGACAGATGAATGAATAAAGAAAATGTGGTATATACATATAATGGAATATTATTCAGCCTTAAAAGAAAGGACATTTGAACACACGGATAAACCTTGATGACATTATACAAAGTGGAATAAGCCAGTCACAAAAAGACAAATACTGTGTGATTCCACTTCTGTGAGGTACCTAGAACAGTCACATTCATAGAGACAGAAAGTAGAATGTGGTTACTAGGGGACTGGGGGAGGGGAAATAGGGCATTTTAAAAAAAAATCCTCACCTGAGGATATGTTTCCCTTGATTTTTAGATAGAGTGGGAGGGAGGGAGAGAGAAACATCAATGTAAGAGAGACACATCAATTGGCTGCCTCCTGCATGACCCCAACCAGGGCCAATAGAACTGCAACCGAGGTACATGCTCTTGACCGAAATCGAACCCACAACTCTTTGGTCCATGGGCCGTCGCTCTAACCGCTGAGCCAAACTGGCCAGGGGGAAAGAAGGACATTTTTGATCAATGGATAGAGTTTCTGTTCTGTCAGATGAAAACGTTCTGGAGATGGGTTGCTTAACATGGGAATATACTTGACACTACTGAGCTTTACACTTACAAATGGTTAAAATGATAAATTTTATGTTATATGTATTTTCTCATAATTAAAAATAAAATTTTAAAAAGTGTCCCATTTCAAAACAAAAGTGGCAGGTGTTCTGTGGTTCCATCGTGTTTAGAAAAGCTAGGTATTATAGTTGTGTTGTTTCTGTTTTGAGATTTCACAGTACACCAAGTTCCCTGAGAAGACTATAGTAAACAACAACAACAACAAAACACCCTAATTTCATCTGTATGAAACCATTTCCCAGATTAAGCTGACCATGGAGAACATAGCTTTGAACATAAGTGAAGAAGATAGTCTTTAGGATCTGTTGAAGTTTAAAGTCCTATTATTCTTTTCTGAGTCTGAAAAGATTCAACCCCAGACACTATTCCTTCTGACACTTAACTTGCTGCCTTTTCCTGAACTGGGGATTCTGTCTGTCACAGAAGTGTCTGGACAGTGACAGATGGGAAAGAATCTTCTTCAGTGACTAGAATCTGTGCTGAAAGCCTTGGGAGCCCAAAGTCAGCTGCGTTTATTTCTTTGGGCTCTCTGAGTATCAGGTGGAAGAAGGCTCCTCAAAATATTTGAAGGTTGCTTGAATACATTTTTTGTGTGGGAATGGTTTTCAATGTGAATATTAATGTGGATCAAAACCCAGGAACATATATACTCCTAAGAACAATTCACATTCCCTATGAGATTTTATTGTATCTACTGCATTTTATTTGAATGTTCTATGGGCTGGGAATTTTTACAAAGGCTCTTTGTCTTTGTGGTTATGTTTATTATGCTAGGAATTTGATTTCTGATAATCTGACACAGACCTTGTATAGTCTAAGTGTATGTAAACACAATCTTTCTAGATATTCTTCTAAAGATAATTATTTAGTAATCAGAAAGTATTACCATAGATTTTATTTTAAAACAAAACTTCAAGGAGCTCAATAAGAACACAATTCTAAATGGTCATGACCAAGGCTTTTAGAATGCAGTTTCTCGTTCACCGTGGACATGACCACAGACCATTTTCCCACTAGGTTTTATTTCTGCTGTTTTGGTAATGTTCAGCCTACTGGGAACATTTCATTAACCTTTACTTATTTTCAATGCCTAGATCAGCTCTGTCCAATATAAATACAACACAAGCTATATGTGACTTTGTAATAGCCATTGGTAATCAGTGAGATTTGACATTAGCTGCCTTAGATCTCTGGAGTCTTGCAGATGTCCTTTGTCTAGCTAATCCTTCTAGGTGGCCAGTGAGCAGATAGTTTGTGATCACATGATCATTTCTATTCCTGTTTTACAGGACTGACTGAAATGACAACTGGAAGAGTCAAACTCAGGAGGAACTAAGGCAGTGGGAGGACGCAGAACATGTGAAATTCCTTAAATAACAATTTATTAACTTCAAATAATTGTGCCTATGTTACAAAGAATAAAAACCTTTTACACTTTTTGTAAACAAAACAAAACAAAAACAAAAGCACAGTTCTAGAGAAATGATTATATTTCATTCAGAAGAAGATTCTTAAACCGAAATAAATATTTATACTACTTGATTCCTAGCATTGAATTGGCCTGGTAGACCACCAGGGAAATTATTTGACTGTCATTACAACACCCGGCCTTCTTTTTCTCTACCCATCTCCCATAACATAGTCTAAAAAAAGAGGATCACTGGCTTTTCCAGACTCCTCGAGCTGATCATGTTCTATGCACTTGAGAAAACAGGAAAGCACTGGAGGAGGCATCTCTCATAGCTTGGTTTTGGCTGCTTCCCTCCTTCCACGTTGTACTGTGAGGCTGGGGTGTTTGGGGCTGTGGCAGCTACCTTGCCAGCCATTAGGAAAAGGCCAGCATTTCACAGAGTGGTTGACCCAGTGCTCTGGAAGGATCAGCTCTGGAACCATCTCCATCTAGACTTCTCACTATGTGTGACATGCCAACTAAATTGCAATAAATTCAATTTTGAGCATTGCTAAGGTTTTCAGCACTGTTCCACGTACTTTTAAAGACATAAATAAAGACCCTTGCCCTCATGGAGGTAGATTCTAGCCACCCTTAGTCAGATACTGTTTTCTGCCGTCTGAAGCATCTCCAAATGCAGGTGTTAGAACTTAACCATCTGTGGGTTGTGTGCAGTGGTATGCTAGGACTGGCTCCTACCAGCTTGCAAGAGCTGACTGTTAAATTTCCAAAACTTTTGAGAATAGTTAAACACAGCTATTATTAGAAATTAAGTTGTAGACATTTATAATAAATCAATTCTATTAAACAAACTCATCACTTCCTACTTCTTTCCTCTCTGGCCTTTTGAGATAACTTAACATTTTTTATTATATTTATATGATACATATAGTATATACTGGCATGCTACTGTGCCCTTCTTTCCAAGGCCACATTAAATGTCAAATTGGGAGCTTGAAATCTGCCGTGGTGGGAGTCTTTATGCCATGAAAGTGACAACTGCTACAAATTAGAGCTTGATGTATTGGTTTAATGACTGTCTAGACTTAAGAGTGGAGAAAATATTAATAATGCAGGTTAAACTTTAAGACTGTGACATCTGTAGCCATTACATTGTGAATAGCACAGAGACTTGAGGCAATATTCTTCCAGCATTAGAAAATTCAGCAAGTGATCTACAGCTATGTCAATAACTTTGATATACATCTTCATTGTTTCACCTTCACTTTACTCTTTAATGTGAACAAAAATATCCCCAACATCTTGTCAAAACTACACTCACTTATCAGTTGCAACTCTGGGTTGACTACAGATATTAGAGTTTGACAAAAATCATGGAAAGCATTCTGTGAGAATCAATTGGCTATATGGAATTTACAATGAAGAATATAGTATATTTTATTATCATTTGTAAATTGTGTGATACACATCTTTTAAAACCAAAATTTAAAAGTTGATAACGTATGTACCTAATATTTGCTGTTCTTGGAGAGCCAGTTCTTGAATATCTTCAGAACACCAGGGATAAAGGGGAAAGTTGGGTGAGAACATGATTAACAAGGGAGATTGCCTGACCGACCAGCCTAAACCATTTTGTGCTATTGCTCTAGAATCCCTATTCTCAGAAGCCCACACATAAGCCAGGCTTGAAACGAGCTGTGAGCAATTGTACAACCTGATCAGAGAAGTTAATCTCATCCCACTGGTTACTGAATCCACTCAAATGTTCCCTCACCAGAACTACAGAAACTGTGCTGTGTGTGCATTGGACTATAAAACTGTTCAGAATATATGGCCCCGATTGTTCAGTGCTGAGAACATGCTACTAAGAGTTTGTTCTGGTGCTCAGGGTATAAGGTATTTTCCTAACATGCTCCATATGTGCTGTACTGGGCATGAAGCAACTAACATGTTGCAAACATAAAGCACAAAATAAAACACATGGACATAAAAAGGCGTCCTGGGACTTCCTTGATCGGAGACTCCTTTATGAAACAAAGACTTCACTGACACATTCTATACATGTGATTAGTTTTTTTTTTTTTTCTTTTTTCTTTTGGGGAAGAAAGATGGAATGAACAAATTCTAATTATTAAGTAAGTTACCACAAGGTTCTGTATGTTCTTTCTCGAAAGATAAATATCTCGGAAAGGGAAGAACATACAGTATTTGCAAAATTCCTTTGATAAACTTCTTTGTCTAACAATTTTGGTGACCGATGGTTAATGAAGCCATTGGAGAGATTGCCCATTAAACTTCATTAAATGAGGCAAGAGGGAGAGGATTGGCTTCACTGTGGCCCCGGTTACCACCAGGGGAGAAGTAAAGAGGTCAGGCGCCTTCCGTCTGTGAAGCAGCTGTCTGATAGCGCCCGTGGAGCTGGGCTGTCACTTGTCTGAAAAGCCTCTTTGTCTGTTACCAAGAAGAGCCCAGGCCTCCTTGGATGTGTGCAAAAAATGCATCTCACCAGCAGAGGGCTGAAACCAGTGCGGATAATTTGTGAATGTTGTTATCACTGTCTTAGATTGAGAATTACAAAAGGAATAATCATTAACTGTTTCCAATTTCTTGGTGTATTGAAATTTTCATCTCATAACCTTTGCCCCCATCCCATTAAAAAGAAAAAAATTCCATGTCTTTATTACAATGACCATGAGTGGAGAATATTGGTTTGCATTCTTATCTATTAATATAACCTCTGTTTAATTTATATGTACACAAAAAATTAAAACACTATTCCTTTCTGATTGACATTAGAAAACCATAGTTTAGACAATAATTTTTAGCTTGTATTATCAGTACTAAGAGCATTCCCATCAGTGAATGTGTAAAATTGAAGAAATATGGAGAAATTTGCCCTGATTACATAGTTGTTTTCCCTACCACTGAAGACAGGAGATTTTTTTTTTTATCCTCGCCTGAGGACATTTTTGCATTTATCTTCAGATAGAGTGGGAGGGAGAGAGGGAGGAAGAGAGAGAGAGAAACATCTATGTGAGAGAGACATCACATCAAGTGGTTGCCACCCATACAACCCCAACCGGGGCCGGGGACAAACTGCAACTGAAGTACTGTCCTTAGCGGGAACCAAACCTGGGTCTCTCTGGTCTGCCGGCCGATGCTCTAACTGCTGAGCCAAACTGGCCAGGGTGAAGACAGGAGACTTTTAAAATGCATTGCACAACTTCATTCAGGACTCATTACTTTGTTAAGCTTTTGGTAGGCAGAGCCTGACCCAGAGATTGATCTCCCTTGACTTTAGCAAGGCCTAAAATAAAAAGTTAGGGAGTAAGAAAAGAGAAAAACTTTCATGGAGACAGACAATGAAACCTTCGAAATAATATTTATCTCTTGGAGATGAGCTCAGCGCCCTCAGAAGTCTCACTGGAATGAATGCTCCTTGTCTACAGGGCACTCATATTTCATTTCTACCTTTATGGAGAAAGAAGTCATAGTAAAGTGGGAAGAAGAGTTGGCTAGAACGAGGTCTGCCTTTTCCTTCCGCCACTTACTGGGTAACCTTGAGCAAGCCAGTTGATCCCTCTGAGCCCCATTTCCTCACCAGTGGCAGGGGATAATAACACCTGCTGCAAGAGAAGATGTTTTTATGCCTAGGACTATGACTTACTCAACACACACTGAGCCAGACTCAAAGTTGAGTAAGAAGTGATCCTAGTGGCCAAGTAAGTTACAGTCTAGCAGGCATTTGAGGACAATTTACTATGATTTAGGCATCTATGACTCTTGTTTACCTCTGATGGATATTATTGCATGATTTTAGTGAGACAGTAGGATTGGAGCTCTATAGAGAGAGGAATGGAGACATATGTCCTTTGGGACAGTGCGCATGTGCTTCGACCCGACCACATGAAATATTTTTAAGATTAAAAACCTAGTAATAACCTTCCTCTCTCTTATTCTACTCCTTCCTTCACCCCTCCAAAAAACCCCAAAACAAAAAACTACATATTCAACATCAGAACTCAAATTAGTTATATTCTGATTTGAAAAAAATGGGCAAAGGATTTAAAGAAACATTTATTATAGGCAGAATTATTCCCCCCCTCCCCATTAATATGTTGACATGGTAACCCCTAATACCTCAGAATGTGACAGTATTTAGAGATAGGGTCTAAAAAAGGGGTGATTAAGATTAAATGAGGTCAGTGGGGTGGGCCCTCACGCAATGGGACTGGTGTCCTTATAAGACAGACACAGAAGCAAGACCATGTGAAGATGTAGGAAGAAGGTGGCCTGCTACAAGCCAAGGAGCGATGCCTCAGAAGAAACCAAACCTGCTAACACCTTGAACTCAGACTTTTGTTCTCCAGAACTGTGAGAAAATAAATTTCTGTTTAAGAGACCTAGTCTGTAGAACTTTGCTATGGGAGACCTAGCAAACTAATACAACATTTCTCTAAAGAAGATAAACAAATGGCCAATAAGCACATGAAAAGATGCTCGATATCACTAGTCATCAGGGAAATGCAAGTCAAGACTATAATGAGATACCACTTCACACTTTATAGGATAGATAAAAATTTTTTTAAAAAAAGGAAAATACGAAGTGTATTAGAACACTCATACATTGCCGGTGGGAATGTAGAATGATGCCACTCCTATGGAAAATAGTTTACTGGTTCCTCAAAAAACTAAATTAACCCAGCAATTCCAATTGTATATATGTACCCAAAAGAACCGAAAAAGGACTCAAACATACTTGTAGGCCAGTGTTCATAGCAGCATCAGTCACAATAGCCAAAAGGTAGAAACCACTCAAGTGTCCATCAGCAACGAATGGATTTAAAATGTGGTATATACATACTATGGAATATTATTCAACCACGAAAAGGAATTAAATTTTGATATATGCTGCAGCATGAATGAACCTTGAAGATATTATGCTAAGTCAAATAAGCCAGACACAAAAGGCAGATATTGTATGATTCCACTCACAAAAAGTATCTATAATAGGCAAATTCATAAAGACAGAAAATAAATCAGAGGTTACCAGGAGTGAGGGGACTCTCTGATCAGTGAGTAGAGGGTTTATATTTGGGGGGAGGAAAAGTTCTGCGGGTGGATGGTGTTGGTTGCACAATTTGAATGTACTTAATGGCACAAAATTGTACACTGAAAATGGTTAAGTTGTAAATTTTGTTATGTAAAAAACTTTTTTCTACCAAAAATGGCAGATTTTATGTTACAATTAAAGAGATAATAACGTGCCCTGGCTGGTTTGGCTCAGCGGTTAGAGCGTCGGCCCACGGACCTGAGAGTCCCGGGTTCGGTTCCCGCTGAGGGCGTTTGCCTCGGTTGCAGTTTGTCCCCAGCCCCGGTTGGGGTCTTGTGGGTGGCAACCAGTTGATGTGTCTCTCTCACATCGATGTTTCTCTCTCTCTCTTCCTCCCTCTCTCTCTCCCGCTCTGTCTGAAGATAAATGCAAAAATGTCCTCAGGTGAGGATTAAAAAAAAATAATAATAATAATAATGTGATCTACCAAAACCCATTATACACTTTAAAACACTTTATTTTTTTTAAATTTAATGTTTTTATTGCTTTTAGAAAGAGAGGAAGGGAAAGGGAGAGGGAGAGAGAAACATTGATGTTAGAGAAGCATGTCCCCTACCGGATTGAGTCCATGACCTGGCATGTGCCCTGACTGGGAATTGAACCCGTGACCTTTTGGTGCATGGGAGGATGCTCAATCATCTGAGCCACACTCTCCAGGGCCCATATACACTTTAAATAGATGAATTGTATGGTATGTAATTTACATCTCAATAAAACTGTTGAAAAATAAAACCCCAAGCTATAGTGGTTGAGAAGAGGAAGGCAATGTGTGGAGAACAACAGGCTGAACTGAGGAGCCCACGGGGGTTTTCCTCACTGTTCCTCTGATGTGCTCTAACTCACCGGTGAAGCTCTCTGACCAGGAAATGAGCTGAACCCTCAAACAGGCGTTCTTTCTGCGGCGGCCCTCCTTTCCTGAGCCATCACTCGACATGCCACCCCCTGGGCTGCCCCAGCTGGAGCACGGCTTCCTGTTCACGGCTGGGGCTCATCTCATGTGTCTGAATCAGCCTCACATATGGTCAGGTGGCACCTGCTTTATGTTGCTGCCACATTCACTCCTTTAGACTCTATAAATTTGGATTTAACATCAATAAAGAGCCCAGCTTTGGGGCCTCTAAGCGGGATCATTATTTACTATTATGTACCATGATTCTGTACCCCCCGCCCCTCCAGGGCTGTACGATTGTATTTGCTTTGGGGGCCTGATTGAAAGGCAGTTTTTCATGATCATAAAGACAAGTTGAAATCATCTCCTGTGATCCAGCCTGCTGCTACCAGCTGCACTCTGTGCTTTTCCATTATGTATGATCCTGGACTGCTCCTACTGGAGGGAAAGATACACAATTCCATTAGTGCTTCCCAGAGTTATGCAGAGCATTTCCAGGCTGCTGCGGCTAATTAATGCTAATATAGAACTGCTTACATATTTATGTCTCAGTAAATGCATCATAAGGGTGGCACAATGGTCCTCTTATTTAGAACTGATCAAGCCCATTTGGAACTGATTGGAAAGCTACGAGATATGACTTCGCTGTGGATGGCTTTGGCAATGCAGCTTCACGTTATTAAACAGGAAAGAACCCGTGTAGGTGACTTTCTCTGCCAGGGTTGATGCCTCGCGCACACACACACATGTGCCCAGGCTCTTTTGTGATCTCCCTCTTCCCTGCCCCTCGTGCCACATTTACAGCATTTGATAACCAGTGTGAGTCTGGTACCTGTGTTCATCTGTTCCATGGTCTGTTGACCCATTTGGGTTATAGGCTTTAGCCTGAATTGTGCATGTAACTGCAGCCATGATCTCCCTCTTTCTTTGTCTTTCTAGTCTCCTTTTCTTTTGTCCTCCACTCTGCTTTTCTTCCTGCTTAGAATGTAATCTCTCCTCTTCATCTGCCTAAATGGTGCTTACTTTTCAAAGTCACAGAGAAGTGAGGAGCCAGGGAGAGTGAAAGAAGGAAGGGGGAAAGGCCAGTGGAAGGGAAGGTTATTGGAGTGGTTACTGCTCTGGGCAACTGGGCTCAGTCCCACAGGCTCTTCTGAGGAGCTGCAGCAGAACTGTCCACCCAAGGATGGTCTTGAAGAAGCATCTATCCTGTGGTTTTAGTGCTGGGTTGCCCCAGGGGAGAGGAACTTCTCCCAGGACTCCCATGTAATGCACAGAGATGGGCGGAATGGGCTCCTTCCCAGGTTTCAGAGAGGTGCAGGGTGCAAGTAAGGATCCCGGGGAGACAGTAAATAGAGTGACAGTGACTTGGAGCTGCTGTCCACAGCTGCAGCAGGAATCCAAGTGGAGGCAGGCACAAGGGGCACCTGCTATAATATCATCGAATTAACTGAAAAAAGCCCCATCTCAGGGGTTCCATCAAGCCCTCACCACCCCAGGACAGCTGGGTGGTTACATGTGGATTTGCACCTGCTCTTCTCATTCCTCACCTTTTCTCATTTACTTCTTAAACCTCCCCCTGAGGTTTTCCCCTGCAGTGCTAAGTGCCAGTTCAGTCACAGCTATTCATTCATTCATTCATTCATTCATTCAGTCTGTCACTCATTCGTTCAAGCATTTGTTAAGTGCTTACAATGGACTGGACTCTTTGCTGGGCCTGGGGATTAAAAAAAAGGAAGGTACTAGGTCTGTCTTACAGCCAAGACATAAAGACAAGCTCCCTGAAACAAACCTCAATGGGAGGCAGTGTCCATGAGATGAAAATGGCTCACTCACTGATCTACAAATACTTCCTCAGCACTAACTCTGGGCCACGCAAACTTTAAGACACTAGAGATTCAGTGTTGTGCAAAACCCACATGGTCTTTGCCTCTCTGGGCTTAGAAGAGGGGATGAACGATGGGCAGGAATCGTAAATGCTAAAATAATTTACAGAGGGAGGAGCATGTAGACTGCAGTGGTTCAGAGAAGGCTTTCTTAGAAGAAGTAATGTTCAAGCTGGAAAAAGCTAACCAGAGTGGCCAAAGCAGAGATTAACTTCTCTCCCTCCTCAGCCCCTCTTGGCATTCTGACATGGGTGCTGTATGTCTTAGGTATCACTTACCCATGCTATTAAAATGGTTAAACATCTCCCCAAAGTTCTGTCTCCATCACCATAGGCTATGGTTGTTTGTGGAAGGTGCTGCTCATTGTCCAGGGCAGCAAACTCATGAGCCCTAGGAAGCCAGAGAGAAACGTGGGACCTGAACTGAATGCAGAGAAGGACTTTTGACTCATGGTAAGGACAGCTAATATGTACAACTTGAGAGCAACAGGAAAACTCTGTTTTGGGTTTTTCCTGATACCTAGATTTCACAAGATGCAATTTTTTTTTAATCCTCACCTGAGGATATTTTTCTTTTTATCTTCATATAGAGTGGGAGGGAGGGAGAGAGAGGGAGAAAGAGAGAGAAACATTGATGTGAGATGGACACATCAACTGGTTGCCTCCTGCACAACCCTGACGAGGGCCGGGGAAGAACTGCAGCTGAGGTATGTGCCCTTGACTGGAATTGAACCCATGACTCTTTGGTCCGCAGGCCGATGCTCTAACTGCTGAGCCAAACTGGCCAGGGCAAGATGCATTTTTTTATTGGAAAAATTTGCATGGGAAACGGAATATCTTGGCTGGCATGGAGTGAGAATCCTGAGTGTTTTTAAAAATTATTTACAAAACCTGGATTAGACCTAATGGAAGTCCCTAGAATACTATGATCAAGGAGCAGAGTTTTAGAGTTCTCAGGGATCTTGCACAGAATCTTCTGTGCAGTCCCTTTACTATTCACATGAGGAAGCCGGGGCCAAGGGAAGGGACGTGACCTGCTTAGTTTCACATGCAGGTAACCAGTAGGGCAGCGAATGAGCCCAGAGCCACCCTATGGGCTCTGACAAAACACAGCTAGTGAGAAAGATGAGTTACCAGGCAGAACAGCCCACCAGGGGCAGTGGTACTCACAGCGGGAATGAAGCTGGAGTTACAGAATCCCCTCCCCAGGACCACCAGGTGCCAAACCTGTAGGACATTGGAATCATCTGGGAGAGTTTCTAATGCAAAATGACAGGTTCCTGGGCTCCATTTGTTACTAACTGAATTGTGTCCCCCACCTCCCCATTCACATGTTGGAGCTCTAACCCCCAATATGACTGTACTGGGAGATAAGGCCTTTCAGGAGATAATTAAGGTTAAATGAAGACCTAGGGTGGGACCTTAATCTGATAGGGCTGTTGCCATTATAAGAAGAGGAAGGGACAGCAGAGTTTGCACACTCTTGGACTTCCCAGCCTCGGAACTGTGAGAAGCAACGTCCACTATCCGAGCCCCCCAGGCTGTGGTATTTGTAGGGCAGGTGGAGCTAACGAGACACCACCATTTATTCCTCTTGCAGATTGACAAGAGGTGGCGGGGCCCAGGGACCTGAATGTTTGACGTTCCCCAGGTGACTCCAGTGCAGTTAAGTCATGAATGTGTCTTGGTAAATACAGATAGCTCAGTACTCTTCATTTGACAGCTGAGAAAATAGGACCAGGAGGATGCTGTCATTTGCTCAAATCTCCTGCCACCTTGCCCACCTACCCATGGTCCTGCTCCAATCCATTTCCTACACAGTGGAAAGAGAGATGTTTAAGACTATATACTAGACCTAGACATCCACTTGGTTAAAACCCATCAAGACTTGCCATTATATCTAGGAGGAAGTCTAAAACTTAAAAAAAATTTAATACATTTTTTTCAATTTACTTTTTATTTTGAAATTATTTCAGATTTTAAAAATGTTGCAAAAGTAGCACAAATAATTCTTATATGTTCTTCACCCAGCTTCCCCAAATGTCAACATCTTATAAAGTCACAGTCCAACTATGAAAATCAGAAAATTAGCATCAGTGCAATAGTATTCCTGAATGTGCAGACTGCAGCTGAATGTCACCATTTGTCCCACTAATGTCACTTCTAGGGATTAGGATCACCTGTTTAAGTTGTCTTGTCTTTTTTTTTTTTTATATACTCACCTGAGGACATTTTTTTTTGTTCTGATAGAGTGGGAGGGAGGGAGAGAGAGAGAGAGAGAGAAACATCGATGTGAAAGGGACACATCAAGTGGCTGCCACCCGCATGACCCAATCAGGGCCAGGGACAAACTGCAACCGAGGTACATGCCCTTAGCGGGAACTGAACCCGGGTCTCTCTGGACCACAGGCCAACGCTCTAACCGCTGAGCCAAACCGGCCAGGGCTTGTCTTTTTCTTTTCTTTCATCTGTAAGAGTTGCTCAGTGTTTATTTGTCTTTCATGATCTTGACACTTTTGAAAATTATGGGCCACTTGTTTTGTAGAATGCCCCTCATTTTGAGGTTGTCTGGTAGCTTTTAATGATTAATTTACATTAAGCATTTTTGGGCAAGAATACCAAAGAAATGATATTGATTCCTTCTCAATGCACCCTATTAGGACGTGAATGATAACTGTATATGCACTGTGGACTTGAGAGTTAACTTTGATTATTAAGTTAAGGTGGTGTCTGCCAGTATTTTTTTTTTTTACTGTACATCTATTTTCAAAATACAAACTGGTACGATGACCAAATGACACAATATAATGTGATCTCTACTTATTTCTATGTCTCTATCTCCTTCCACTCTCTATTTTAGTTCCTTAAGTATGCCAGTCTCTTTCCTACTTCATGGTCTTGGTTCATGCTGTACCCCCTGCCAGGAAAGAAATTTGTCAACAGTCTTCTTAAAGGTCTAGCCTCTTCTCCCTCCCCACATTCTTTGCCTGGCTGGCTTTTTCTCATCATTTAGGCCTTCACCTCTCTAGGCCCTACAATCTATCTTGGTCCTCGTATGAATCTTTCTCAAAGTGTTGTGCACTTTTCCTTCATAGCATTTATCCACATTTAAAATTATAACACATTTGTACAAAGTCTTTCTTCTCTACCAGACTGCAGGCTACAGGAGGGGAGGTACCTCGTCACATTTGTTTACAATTATATATCTAGAACCCAGCACAATGCCCGACATAGAACACTCAGTCATTGTTTTTACTGAAAGGTGCATAGAACAATTCTTAGGACCAGGGGTTTGAGTTAATCACCCCAACTTTCATAGCATTATGAATTGGCCTGCATTCCTTCTTAGGTCTTTTAATGCTTGTTGCTCTTAACACCATTCTGTCAGAAACTGGGTAGGCTGTGGTGGTAGCTGAGGGAGCAGAGGCCCCCCTAGGTCATGTCAATGAGGCATGGGATCTGGGTAGCAAGCTGCTTATTTCCCACAGTTATGAAAGCAAGAAAATCACCCAAATATGAAACAGAAATTCCTTTCTACCCTGCAAAGCATATTTGAAAGTTATCTTGTTTAACACAAATAACATCTGCCCCCACTTACCTGCAGTCTCCTGCCCCCTGCCCCAAACACACACACACACACACCCTCACACACAGCTGCCACACGGATAGCACTTTCGGTCTTTCTTCTGTTACCTTTTCAGTTGGAAATCAACCCTCCCACTGGGGTTTGATGCAAAGGAGCAAGCTTGAGCTTCCTGGCTGCTACCCATCTGGAACTTTCTTATTCTTCTTTGACTCCCCATAATCCTGCACAACAATCCCTCATGTACATTGAAAGAAATCTGTCTACAGCCTTCCTAAAGGTCTAGCCTCTTCTCGGCATTACTCTACTTTCTATTCTCTCTTCTCACTCACTCCCTGGCACCTGCATCCATCACCCTTGAACCTCCCTGTAGCCCTACCCCTCCACCATGGGGCCTAGGGCTGCAAGGAGAGAGAGACTTTGATGAATTTCTGAGCACACAGAGCACATTTGGCTTCTGCCAGAGCTTTCTCTGAAGGCTGGAAGCTTGAAACTTCTCCAAGACAATGGACAGAGGGTTGGGCTAAGGTCAGTGAAACATTTTCATTTTTCTCGGAGGTGCTGGATGTCAGCGCTCTGCCCTTTTCCTCTTATCCGGGTGTTCAATTTGCTTCACTGCTGGTGATCTCAAGCTGTAGAGGTCATAGAACATTTCACTGGGTCGCACGGGGGCAATGAGATCCGTGTCCACTGCTGCTGGGGGTTGCCAGGCATTCAGGCCGTTCCTGCTGCTGGACAGCGGCCGATCAGAAGGCTGGCGAAGCCGTGTAAGGGGAGAGTACATGTGTTCCTCTGCACTGGAGACCAAGGAACCCCAAAGGTTGTTCGGCTTCTTCATTTAGCAAGATGTCGTGCCCTGGAGTGAAAGACGAGTATCTGTAGAATCCCATCATCTAGAACCCTGTGGAGAGGACAGCATTAGCCAAGGCTCCTCCACAGACAGACTGTCAGTTCACCACGATGATGGGGTGAATGGCATGTCCCCAGAGTTAGGGGCCTTTGCGACATGCATTGCGCCGAGAACCTCAAGCTACTAGGGCATTCATGACAGTGGCTGGCTCTTTCCTAGTACCACTGGGCTCCCTGCAACAGCGGATGACAAGTTCATGAAAAATTCGGAGTTGATTGCTGTGAAAAGAAGACAGCCTTGACGTCGCCCGTGTATTGGAAGGTTTCGTTAATTCACACATTGCTGACTGGATGGCAGTGATATAGTCAACATGTAGTAGAGAGCTGAGGAAATTACCCACATTATTCAGCTCACAGAAAACACTTTTGCCCAATCAGCACGATGTTTCTTTGTAGTGAAAGTAATTGGGAACCTTGAATTTTATGGTTGCTCTCAGTTTATTTGGCATTTGGAGATACGGCTCATACTTTCAGAACAAAACTTTCCAGAGGCATTTGCCCTGAAAGATATGGCTTTCCCTTGTCCCCTACGCTCTGTCCTTTTATACTTCTAGGTTCCAATATAGTGTGTGCCAGGAATAGGGACACATGCATATTTGTGTTCTACCAAAAATTAACTTGTGTTTCACATGTGGCTTCCCTCAGGGAGAACGGGGAAGGTGCGCGTGGGAAGACTTGCTGCTGGCCCTTGGCATCTGGGAGGCCGGCAGTCAGCCGTGCCTTTAGCAGCCTCAGTCTGTCCAGGCTGCTGTAACAGAACCCACAGACTGCTGGCTTATAAGCAAAAACATTTATTTCACACAGTTCTGGAGGCTGAGAAGTCCAAGGTCAAGGTGCTGGCACATTTGGTGTCTGGTGAGAACCCGTTTCCCACACGTCAGTCTTTTGCTATGACCTCACATGGTGGAAGAGGCGAGAGGACTCTCCAGCCTTCCTGTGAGAGCACTGCTTCCATCCTGAGGGTTCTGTCTTCATGACCTAATCTCCTCCCAAAGCCCCATCTCCTGATACCATCACCTTGAGGATTAGGATTTCAACATAGGAATTTGGGAGAGACACAATCATTCAGTGAGAAATGATATTTAAATAGAACTTACGATTATGTTATTAGACTGAGTTGCTTCAATCTGCAGCTTCAATCTGAGTTAGAAAACTGAGTTGCTTCAATCTGCAGTCATATATAAAAGAGTGAGAGAGTCAGAATCTTCCCCCTTCCCCCCTCCCCAGTCTTCCCTCTTTCCTGGGAATGGGAGCCATGATCACAGATTTTTTTTCTTTTCCCTTTGGCAGCCCCCTGAGGGCTAGATCGTGGTCCTGATACCACCACACATGTCCTCAATCCACCTGCCTTTTTTGTGTGTATTTCACAATTTCACATCTACTGTTAGAAACAGAAATACATTTTTCTTGTTAGTTTGAATTAAGCAGTTCCAGGAATGCTATGGCAGAACACTTTTCTCTATGGTAATATGCCGGGAACATTGTAAACTCTCAACAAATGTCTTGGATTTTATTGAACACAAGCACACACCATGGGCAATTACACTGGCACAGTGTGTTTGTTTTCCAAGTGCTTTCCTAACCTGTCATTGTACATGTTCTAACTTGTAGCACCTTTGACTGCCATGATCAAGGGGTCTCTTCTTCTGAGAATGGAAGACTTCATGTAAAGGAATTGGTTGGTTTTATTGTAAAAGCCACTAACTAAGAATTCATGGAAGAGTGGGAGATTCCCTACACAGTGGAAGGACGGCTGTAGCTTTACTTGCTGTACCTGGAAGTAACTAGAATGCATCACCCACAATCAATTTGTGATCACCCAGAAAAGCAAAAGTTGGTGCAGAACAGTCAGGCTGGCTTTGTGCGGAGTAGTTCATGTGAAAGCAGAGGATCCTTTTTTTCTATGAGAGAGAGAGTGACTGAAGAGAACACAGTGTGTATTAAATACATCTGGGCTCCAGGAACCTTTCTACATAGCATTTTCATCACCAGGCTGGGAGAATTTGGTCTGAGTCATGCTACTCTTAGGTAAAGGGTGAGTGATTAATAATTCCATGTCAACCTGGAGAGAGATGCAATTGATTGGGACCTCATGAAAGTCAACCCTACAGTTAATTTTGGACAGTCATTACCGGGAGACAAGCCAAACCTAGCAACAATTCTCACTTCAAGACACTCCCACATGACTCCTTTTTAGTGTTCCCCTCTTACACTGGCTCACTCTTAGAACTGGTGAATCAGTGACCATCACCACCATATTCTACAATGAACTTTCAGCTCTATTTATTAGATTACATATGCATCTAATTACCCATCCCTCTGTCTATCCATCAATCCAGCTTACTTTTTGGATGCATTTAAAAGTAAGTTCAAATAAATTTTGATACATTTTTGATAAGGGAGTAGATTAAAGGAGTGTTTCTTAATTCTAATAATGTAAGTTTTGCGATCACCTTCTCATTGCTCATTTTTCATTTTATCAGAATATGAACCAAGAATATGGCTTATAAGATTTCTACTTTGGGGAGTTTATGAGCTCTTGATCTTTTGGACCATCCCATTGATTCTCAGTCATTATCATCTTCTTTATCCATTTATATAATGAATTTTAAAATAAAAAAATAAAGATATCAAGTATCTTAGCTCAGGCTGCCATAACTAAATGTCATAGACTAAGTGGCTTAAACAACAGGAATTTATTTCCTCACAGTTCTAGAGGCTAGAAGTCTAGGATCAAGGTTCCAGCAGGGTTGGTTTCTGATGAGAGCTCTTTTCTTGGCTGCCTTCTCTTCATGACAGGACTTCAACATATGAATTGGGGGTGGGGAGGGGCACAGAATTCAGTCCATAGTATCAAGGTTTCTCTCTCTCTCTCTCTCTCTCTCTCTCTCTCTCTCTCTCTCTCTCTCTCTCTCTCTTAACCTTCCAGAGCATGTTTTAGGTATTCTATTCAAATCTCCTTAGGGGTTCCTATTAGTCATCTATTAAATGTTATCTTTTGGGTCTTGCCCCGATTCTCCTTCCATGGGAGCCCCTCTATCCAGATGTTCCTCCACCTAACCTTCCCTGTTTCTCTCTCTCCCTTTCTCAGGTTACTCAGTCTTCTCAAATAGTTGAAAGCTTATATATTTTTAACCTACACACTTGGTTGTTTCTTCAGCCCTTGCACTGGTCAGGATGTTGAGGTGTCCTGAGGGGCATCAAGCTGTTGTGCCCACTGTGAACAAACGGCAACAGTGCTAAGTCTCCCTGAGAGTAATGCTAGGGACAGACCTCTCCAGCCAAGGACATGACACAGTTGAACTCTCCTGGGGTCATCAGGAATGGGCAGGTCCTCTAGAACTGGTGCTACAAGTGGGCAGATGAAGAATTTCCCTGAAATAATCCCAGGCTCTGACAGCTGAGGGATCACCCCTACTTCAAGTTGTTGCACACCCTTTTGTTTAGTCATGGCTTTTAGGTCTCTCTGGACATTGAGGAGAAGAGTCCATACAACTCTCTCTTTCAGAATGCTGGAAAAACCCATGGCCTCAACGCACCCTCCAGACTCTTCCAACTTGTCTGGTGTTTTTGGCTCCAGAGTTTTAAGGTGGAGAGGGGATCTGAGACATGCATTCACACCACCATCTTCCTCCAATTTTCTCAACCCCACACAGTATGATGAGCCTTCTGTTGTGATAGGCTGGTTTCTGTGTGCTGTGTTTTACATTGTACTTCTATTAGGTGTGGAGATAGCATGCTATACCTTCTGTCAATAGAGTTAGGAGAAGTATAGGATTGGGGTGAGGCAGACTTCTGAAAGCGGTGAAAAGAATCAAGGTCACGTGCATTATTAAACCTCAAGGCATTTTGGGGTACAGAGGGTCTTTGAACAAGGAGGAGTAGTCCACTGAAGATAGTTGTAATAATCACCAAGATGACTTTCAGGAAACACCTAAGCCAGGGAGATTTTTGGACCGAGGCGGTCAGGGCTTGGCTCAGCCCACCTGGATGTAGAGCCATCTGGGGGCTAGAGTGGTCAAGGTAGCAACAGTCGTTAGAGATACAGGATATGCAGGAAATGGCTCCTGCTGGGTGAGGTGAGGCAAGTTCTGGACTAATGGGTGACACTGAGAGGGAACCAGCATCCCTCTGGGGTGTGCGGATGGCACATGCTCAAAGGAGCCTGGTGGGGTCAGAAGGGGGATAAAATTCCAAGAAAGGGGTCACTTTTATAATGTAGTCATTTAGAGAGTGCCATTTTGTAATTCTCACAAATATGACAGATGCTAGCAATGACTCATTGCTGTAATCTTGGATAGAATTAGGCCGTAAAGCTAAAGTCATTTTTCGGCATTATCTGTAGTACCTTGACAGAGTTATATAATGATATTTATTATCTGTCATGTGGCCTTGGACAAAGAGAATGGTGATAGACTTTAAGAAAGGAACCTCATACCTTTGCCATGCACCTAAGGCTTCATTGACACACCCAGTTCTAGTCCCTGTGAGATGGCAATGACAATAGGTGCTCAGTCAATACTTATTGAATGAACACACATCAAGACATAAGTGCGGAAAAACACTAACCCATCTCTCTTTGGAATAGTAAGTGTGCTGGTGCTTCGGTCTACTCTGCTCACCTGATCTCAGTGCCAAAGTAAAATTAGTCTCTGAACAGTCCAGAAGGCAAAAGCTTTAACGGGAGGGTTATGTTACAACAGTGAGCCATATGGTTTTCAATGCTGGGGGCATTTTATAGATGAAAATGGAAAATATAAAATTCCCAGTTTTTGCTAGGAATTTATATCCTGGATTTTAACTAACTAACTAACTAACTAACTAACTAACTAACTAACCAAATAAACATAAATTGTGGTTCAAATAATGCCTTGCCTATATCTCTGCAGTTTCCAAATGTGTTGTAATTGAATTGGAGGAATTACTGAGAACAGATGCTAACTCATACACTTCATGTACCCTACAGTGAGAAAAATGACAGACTTCACTCCACTTGCCCAAAATCCATTTAAAATTTAAATTGCCTTAATTGTTGCATATTTTTTATGCAGTGTAATGGAAAGATTCAATGGAAAACAGTAGGTTTCGCAAAAGGCTTCAGGGCTTTGGTGTGTGATAAACAGTAGCCACACCTATTGCAAGTGTCTATCCAACTGGGATGTGCTTTTCACTGCATTTCTTTTAATAGAAAAATGTTATCACCTACACATCGTTATTTACATTCTAATCACCTTCTAGTGATGAAATTCAGATGGAAGCGTTTTTTCATTAGACAGTTTGCCATGGCAACTTGAGTTGGGCAAGGCCCTTCTGCAGGCTGTCCCTGGGCCTGGTAGCGGGCCTCTCTCTTCCTTAGCTATCATTGACCTCCCGCTAGGATATTCATCTTCTGATGTGCACTTGGTGGCAAATGAGACCAGAAAACCCCTACAAATTCTCATTTGGAAAGAAGAAAGATAGTTTGTCTCCAATCGTTGGAAGTGCAATTATATGTTGATAGACAAATCCAAGGCTCTAAAAGCAGATGTTGATAAAAAGCTGTAAAATCTTGTTTCATCTAGTCTGAGAAAGCTAAGCGGGGATATATCACTATTGACCCCAACTGAGCTCCCATTAGCATGGAAATTCTTAAATCGCCACATCTTTTGATCTTTTGAAAAGGTTCCTGGGTTTTCAACCCGGTTGTCAGGAATGACTAAAATTGTTGGTGATAAAATCCGGCTTTGGTAACTTTGTTGGCAGCAGCAAACAAAGAAAAGGAGGTTTTCTGGGAATTACTGGGACCAGTATAATTTAATACATTTTGTACATGTTTCAGAGAAAACATACAACTGTTGTAGAACAAATGAATATTGAAGCAGGTTTCACAGAGGTCCAAGGGCTAATGTGATTCATTCATTATTATGTCCACTCGTCACTTATTCAACAGTGTCTACCGTGGCCTGGGTTCTAGGGAATATTAAACTAGACATCCATGTCTTTTGATTATACAGTCTTGTCTATTATCTGATGTAAAACCTACCTTAATCTTAAGGAGATTTTTCATACAAGGGAGAAGAGAGGGCAGTAACAAACAGAAAAAAAAAAAAGAAAGGAGGAACGTATCTATAAAAGCATAAATACAGTATAAACAGTGGGTAAAATATCCAGCTGTCAAAAACATCAAAGAGAGATGAGAGCGAGTGGAGTTAAAAAGAAGTAATCTGATTAAATTTCACAGAGGAGATAGTCTTAGAATAATTAGTCACTGCTTAAAGATTGTAGGTGTATGAGTATATACTATGTTTAAATGTCACAGATGAAAGTGAAAGTCTTCCATACTACCACTCCTTTCAATAGGGTTGAGCAGAATCTTGAAACTTTTTCATACATATCTGATTATATATTTAAATTTTTTAAAAATGAAAATGGGATCATAGGATACATAATGTCTTGCAGCTGCTATTTACTAAACAAAAATAGTATTGTGAAGAACTAGGGGATGGCATGAGTCATTTGGAAGGAGGAGATCTGATCAAAAGGATGCAAGGAAGAGGAAGGCGAGGGAAGGGGCCCTACTGATAGACCACGAGCTTGTTTTGCTAGTACCAGAGGAAAGGCAGCCATCGCCAGAGACCTGGACAGCTAGTGAAGGGCTGGTCACCGGCAAGGCTTTATGTTCATTAATATGATAATATGTATGCATGGGAAATTTGACTGGATTTACATTTCAGTTTGATTAAAAAGGCAAACGGGAAGTATTATAGTCTATGAGAAAGACAGCAGTGTTTGAGGAATATGGTTCTGTTTGCAAATTGAATAAAGGAGAAAAGCCAGCCAGCAGGGATGCTTCAAGGAGTTGGCCACAAAAAAGGGAAGAAATACCTAGTCTAAGCAAATTAAAATCTGGTGAAATTCTTTAAAAAAAGACAAAACAAAACTATTTGCTTTTTGCTGTTTCTTTCCCTGTCTTTCTGAATCCAGCCAAGCTGACCCCTGACACAGAGAAATGTTTCATCTCCCTCTGGCATTTCCTATTTCCTCTTCACGTTCATTCTGACACAAGCTTTGGGAGAATGAGAGGTGAGTAGACAAAATAACAGTGCGCGTTCGTGCATTCTTTGAAACTAATACCACATTTTCCTTTGGAAGTTTGCTGTTGGATTTGTGGTATGGAAATGGCAGGTAAAAATGGCTTCATCATGCTGCTTGTGCCATAGTCTACAGCCAGGCAGAAGTCTCCGTTCTGTTCTCAGAGCCCGATTCCTATTCAGCGTCCCATTTATCTTTATCTTTTCTTTTTTTTAAAAAAATTATCTTTATTGTTGAAAGTATTACAGATGTCCCCCCTTTCCCCCGTTGACCCCCTCCACCTTCTCCCACCGCCCCCAGGGCTCACCACACTATTGTCTGTGTCCATGGGTTATACATATCATTTTCCGTTTGCCTTGATTGCAAATAAAAATGCATATAGCAGAGGATTCTGCTAAACAGTTCTCAGGAAAACAACAAAAATCCTAGTTGCTTTTGATTTTCTGACACGGGCTTTGTAATTGAGTTAGTGAGAGAAGCATTATTGAGTGCGTCTGGAGTAAAATAGGCACTCAGAGGAGCATGAGGAGAGGTAATGGAAAACACAGTTTGTACCAATTACTGTTGTGACAAGCGACTGAATGTTCACTGAGACAGATACTCTGTTTATCATATATCATACAAGACTAATTTAAAGTTTTTTTTTATGTTTTCAAAGCAAAAGCTATACAATACCCAATACATGTACAAGATTTCTATTACATAAGCAAATAAATAAAAAAAAACCTTGCATTGATATATTTTTATTTTTAAAACCTAATGAACCTCATATTAATGACCCTAACATTGAGAAAAGCAGTTTTCAGTTATATTATGCATCCTGGGAGACACTATATAACTCATTAACTGAACAGTTGCTATGCCTCAGCCGCTGAGCTAAGTGGTCGCTGTGCATCATCTCACTTAATCTTCCTCTCAAACCCTTTAGGACTGATGCTGCCCTGATCCCCACTTTTCAGTTTGTTTTATGTGAACCAATGCCCCCACCGAAGAAAAAGGGAAAATGGAGAACTGAAAGTTTACAGGCAATTTGGGTTTTTATAGAGCCTCTGTTTTCTCCCTGTACAACTCTTTCCCCAGCATGGTTTCCTTGGAAACAGGATTCCTGTTCTATGACCTCTGTCAGTCCGTCTTACTCTTCCTGCTCACTTCCCAGACAACCTCATTTATGCTCATGAGTTCAGTTATGCTCTATGTAGATTTATATTCTTAAATTTATAGCTAGCTGATCCCTCTCTTCTGAGCGCCAAACACACACAGCCGACAGGTCATTTAGCTTCTCCATTACATGTCTAGTGTGCACTGCCAGACAATGGAGCATTCTCCAAACTGAATTTCCGAGACCGTCTCCAGAGTCTGCTTTTCTAGTTGTCTTAGTTCGTCCGGGCTTCTATAACAAATACCATACCCAAGGTGATTTATAAACAACAGAGATTTATTTCTCACAGTTCTGGAGGATGAAAATCCAAGATCAAGGTGCTGACAGTCTGGTGAGAGCCTGTTTTCTGGTTCACAGACGGCCTTCTCACTGTGTCCTCACATGGGAGAACGGGTGAGGAAGCTCTGTGGGGTCTCTTTTATAAGGGCACTAATCTCATTCATTAGGGTTCTATCCTCATGACCTGATCACCTCCCAGAGGCCTCAGCTACTAATATCATCACATTGGGAATTAGGTTTCAACATATGAATATTTTGAAAGTTTTTTTCTTTATTGATTTTTATTATTTATTTTTTGGTACGTGCCCCTAGCGGGAACCAAACCTGGGACCCTCTGGTCCACAGGCTGACTCTCCAACAGCTGAGCCAAACTGGCCAAGGCTTTATTGATTTTAAGAGAGAGATGAAGGGAGAGGGAGAGAGAGATAGAAACATCAATGAGAGAGAACATCAATTGGCTGCCTCCTGCATGCCCCCTACTGGAAATTTGGCCTACAACCTGGGCATGTGCCCTGACCGGAAATAGAACCAGCGACCTCTTGGTGTATGGGTCAACGCTCAACCACTGAGTCACACCGGATGGGCTAAAGTTTATTTTTTATTGTTGACAGTATTACAGATGTCCCCTATTGTCTCCCACACCCTCCTCCACCCAGCCCCCCACCCCAAGGCTTTCCCCACACTATTGTCTGTGTCCATGGGCTATACATACATGCATATAAATTCTTTGGTTAGTCTCTTCCCATCCCCCTGCCCCCTCCCCTCTGAGATCTGTTTATCTTCAACATATGCATTTGAGGGGGACACAAACGTGCAGTCCATAGCACTGGTGCCTCTAATATCACTAAATATATCACGTTCTGCCAAATTTCCCCAGCAGAAACCTAGTTAGTAAAGACTTCTCCCTCTCTGTCACTTTCCCCTTTCAATTAATTATCACGTTCTATCAGCTCTGTCTCCAAAGTAGTTTCAAATCTTCCAACTTCTCCCTCTCTTCCCACTGCCATCATGTTAGACCAGGCCTTCATCACCTTGTCCTGGGTTATGGCCATCATTTCCTCTCAAAAATCTTTGAGGTTGTAAACTATACATATTTTAAAGTCTCTGTTTGCTCTATTTACTCTTTCTTTAGAATTATGTTTTCCGTTCAACGAGTGAAGGCCCTCTTTTCACTGGCTTGGTTTTCCTTCTGTGTCTGTTACTCTTCTGGAGACTGTCCTGCTGCCCGCTCTGCTTAGCTTGCCTTAGTGATTGTAATGGCGGTGGCAGGTGTTGTTTGGATGATTTGTCTTTTGCTTTGGGGGTAGTTCCTGTTCCCCTTGGAGCTGGTAGCCACCTGAAAGCCTTGCCCTTCCTTTTCAGTCTCACGCCCATGCTCATTCATTCATCAATATTTGATGCCACATATACCTGATGCCATCAATACTTGATATCAATACTATTTGCAGATATTCTTCTAGAAGGATTCAGCAAGTGAACAAAACAAACTGTTGGTGTAGCTGCCCAAGGCTGGAGGGGCAGGAGTAGCTGCTGTTCCATAACTATTACCTGAAAGTTACTCAGGGTCCTCCCACTTTTCTGATTTTTGGCTCAGAGCTTGATGTTTCTCTTTCTCTTTTGGGCTCTGATTTTCCCTGTAAAAATTTATCCTATTTGCATTTTGTCTTTTAGGAATTTATTTTTAACATTCTTCTTGTAGTGGGTGGTCAGTCACCTTTCTCAATCTAATCCTCTGAAATAGTCTTCATGAACCCACACCTGTCCCCTTCTAAGCCTAATCCATTCATCATCCTCAAGTGATCTTTATAGAATGTTAAGTCAATGGTATCACTCTCCTCCTTAAAACACTCCAAAAGTTTCCTGGTACCCTTAGAGCTAATTTCAAAATTCTTAACATGGTCTATGGAAGCCTAGATGGTCATGGCTTCATCTAGTGCCATTTTCCACCCTGATCTCTCCAGCTTAACTGCTTTTCTTAATTTCTCAAATACACTGTTGTTTGTGCCACCACAAGGTCTACAATGTTTCTGCTGCCTGGAAAAGTCTTCTTTCTTTTTCTTTACCTGATTAAAGTTCAGTAAACATCTTTTATTCCAGGAGCTTTGTAAGACCCTCCAAACTAAATCAGGTTTCTTATTATATGTTGCCTACTGCTATGGTTTAAAGAATATATGTTGGAAATAAGAAATTATTGTTATCAAAGGAAGCTACCTGGCACATACGTGCCTAGCAGAGAGAAATCTTCTTTTGCTCTGAATAGAGCCTGATCTTGGGCTGTGGTCTCAGCAATGCTGAGCTGCCAAAGGAGCCAAATGAGGCCTTTGTCAGTGTTCTGGCAACTGAGGAGAAATGGGGGAACCGGCACACAAACTCCTCCCACTCCCAAGGCTGCAACAAGCAACCCCTTTGATCTGGGAGCAACCCCAGATCTGACTTCCTAGACCAGCTGGGGCAGGAGGAGTTGTAGAGAGGAGACACTCTCCTTCTAGGAGGTAGAGGAAGAGGAATGAGCTGCACTTGGGTGGCTATGGCTGTCTGCATGGCTGGGGAAGAAGCACAACTCAAGGATGCCTCCACAGGGCATTTGTGCTCGGAAAGTGCTAGAAGTTGCATGCAGGCTGTTGGGAAATACTCTCTCTGAATGTGGGATTTTTTTTAAAGATCTAAGGGATAAGACTTGATAATTCTGATTTAGTTGATTAAGGGTGTTGTCCCTCTCTGAGTGCCAGCAAGCAACCTCCACCCTTGGCTCCCAGGAGATGGCCATGTGGTCTGTCCAGGACGGAGGGCATGAATGCAATAGTCACCTATTACACGTGAAGCAGATGGCCCTACGGGAAATCCTGGAAACAGAGAAGAAGAAAATCTAGAGAACTCCCCAGTGCCAAGACGCCTGGTGAAGAGAACCGTTCTCTGGAGCGCTGCTGCTGAGCACAGAATCATGCATTGAGGTGGAGAATTCTGTTTCCTGCATGAGGCTTTCTCTCTCTACTTTACTATAGAGTCATCTTCCTAATGTCCATCAGGCACAGTGTTTGCCTTCATGGGACTGTGCAGCATGAATGCTGATGAACGCTAAGCCCCAACACTCCTTTTTAATGACAACATTTCTTATGAGTTAGAGAAACTTGCTGTTTCAGGGCCCCCCATTCCCTATGTATCATACTTAGGATGACAGCTTAATTTACTTTAGTTACCTTTCATAATGGCTGCTTTTGGACGCCCCAAGTCACCAGCACATTTTCTCCCCATCACACCATAGGATGGCTTGTTTCTGAGAATGTTCCAGGAGATGGCTAATTACAGCCATCATTTGCTGCTTCTAGTAATTTCTCCTGCCATTCTGGAATAACAATTTAGCTTCCCAGCTTGTAGCATCTAACAATGGCTTACAGACTTTCTTTTCTTACTCATACGTGGGGTGTGTTTGTGTATGCGTTTGTTCAGAGGAGAAGAGACACGGCCAGACTCTTATTTGTAAGATATTTATTATTTTTATTTCCTGCCCAGATTCTAAAATTGAAAGTACTTTTAATTTCCATGTTAATTCTTTGCACATAGTATTTATATCTTTAATATAAAATGTATTTATTTATGATAGGCAAGTGACTTAAATATTGAACCTTTCAAAATAAGGAATTTCCTCAATTTTTAGCATTTGAGAAAATGTGCTCTTTCTGGGGAATTATTTCCACAATAAATATGGTTCATTTTAATTTGTGTAATAAAACATGCTTATAGTAGAGACCTCTGAGAGTAACAATAACAGCTAATTTGTTTTTAGTTATTATTTGCAGAAAAGTGTCATTTATAAATCATACGTGATCTTCACAGTAACAAAACCTAGCAAGGCAGGATGCCTTTATTCCTTCATTCTTTTATTCATTCAACGCATGCAGACTTGCTAGTGGGCACTGGCACACTGTGAGGTGCTGTGCGATACAATGGTGAATGAGGCGGATCTGGTCCCAACCTCATGGAATTTATAGTCAAGTCTGAGCATCCATCTGTAAGGCAGAGTCTCTGAGACCTCACTTATACACAGCTGCCTGGTTGTGCGGAGGTGAGATGGCGGAGAGCGAAGTGTAACTCAAGGATAACTCCACAGTGCATTTGTGCAAGGAGAAGCTCAGAAAGTGCTAGAAGTTGTGTGCAGGCTGTTGGGAAGTACTTCCTTTGAATGTGGGGTTATTTTTTAAAGGACCCAACGGATATGGCTTGCTAATTCTGATTTAGTTGTTTAAAGGTGTTGTCCCTTTTTGGCTTCCAGACTTTCAAGAAGCAGAACTGAGGTTCTGTGTGTATATAGACTTCCCATCAAATTTCTTTGAAGCTAGCCCCTCCACAGAGGTTTGTAGTTAGTCCATGCAGATGAGTGGAGGAGTGCTCAGTTCCAATGTCATGAATCAAGAGGATCTTGAGACAGCTGAGGGACTGCTGGAGTCGACTGGGACAGAGTCTGGAGAGGATGGAAGAGCCCATCTAAGGAGCTCCCTGCGATGTTGATGGTGACATGGGTAGCTGGCTAAGCGGCCAGGCACATCTGGATTTTAAAGTGCCCAATCAAGAGTTTAGAAGTTGCCGTGGCAGAAACTACATGTTCAAGGCATTTGCTGTCTGGGTGCATAATCCTTTAGAGGGTGGACTGGGCAGGGAGGAGCGCTTTACCCCTGTCCTCAGCTCCCAGGAAGGCTCACGAGAAAGGCATGTAGACATGGTCAATTTCCCTGGCTCCGAATTCCCGTGATGGTTCTGGGATGTCCTGCTGCACCTTAGTAGACAACTTGGGGAGAAAGAGTTCAGCTAAAGCCTACATAATTTCAGATTTAAAAAGAGAGCAAAAGCATCAATTGTATGACACCAGTTATGAAAGGACTCAATGAGATTAAGTGAGGTGGATTTGTAGAATTATACTCCCTCCCCACCCATATGCACCCCCAAACATGTGTTGAACATTGTTTAGAGAGTAAAGTTAAAAGAAAAGGTCCAATTACCCCATAGTACCATCCAAATATCATACATATTTCTGATTATTTCCCTTTAGGTAACAAGAGTTACATGGATTTTACTGGTTGTATGGCTCTGGGAAAATTGCTTGAAGTTCAAGAATCTGTTTTTCCTCTGCAAAATGGGGAAAATAACAGCACCTTCTTCATGGGGATTTTAGCACAGTGTTCTCCACTTAGTAAGTATTGACCAGGGGCTCACAATTGCCCATTTCTTCCTTTCTGCTTTGTCTTCATCAAATTTTAGTCAGCCTTCCCTCTTTCCTACAGGCCCCTGAACTCTGCTTACCTCCAAGCCAGAGAAGTGGACCTTATCCCCTTATCAGTTTCCCTGGGAATCAGCTGACCATGGCCAGACCCTTCTCCTGTCAGACCCACTGGTCTTTCCCCTTACTGGCCTAGGTTGCCCTCCAAAGATTCTGCTTATCTCTGCTGGCGTTGTTTACCCTATAAAAGAGAACCCCTTTTCTGTTTGATTTGAAGATGCATACAGACCTTGTGGTCACAGCGTTCTCCCTCCAACTTTTGCAATAGTCCCTTTCCTCCCTTGCAATAATCCTTTTGAATAAAAGTCTCTCCTTACTAAGTCCTGGTTAGTTTTTCCTTTGACAGTACTTAATAAGCATTCCCTCGTAGCTATCAATAGTCTTTTGGATCAATTTGCTAGTTTTTACCAGCATCCACACTGAATGAGAGAAAGCCAGGCAGCCTGGGGGTGACCAGCTTCTACATGTGAAAGTGTTCACTGTGCTCAGAAATTGCTCTTGACCTCAGACTTCAGGTCTGAGTACCTTTCCAAAGCACCTGGCCTTCAGTTGCTACATTTTGTTTCCCAAGCAACAGAAAAGAGATGGTATATGGTCCTTCAGTCTTTTATGTCTGAGCATTCAGGTCCCTGCTTGGTTCAGGAAGAAAATTAGTTTCTCTTGAGTTCTGGTTTTGGGGCACTCGGGGCATGCACTGCCCAGGCTGGAGCCATCTGAGGTGTCTGCAGGGTTTTGATGGTGAGTAACTGCAGGTTGGAGGCCAGCACTTTGAGGAGCCAGGTTGGGGCAAGCCACACAGCATGTCTGCCCCTTGCTGGGCTCAAGGCAGCACCATTCATTTCTGTGCTGTCCAGCTGGCCCTCAAGGCCAAAATCAGGTCAGACAGAGGAGGCAGGAAGGCCGTCTGTGGTTTGGCCTCCTGGGGTTATCCTTCTTCCTGGAATTGTTTTGTTGAATTAGGAGAAGAAGGAGAATTCTGCTCAGAAAACTGCCCTGCAGAAGGCAATCTTTCAGGTTTAAGGGTTGCTGAGATCAGTTTTAACAGCAGAGAAGGTGAGAGAGCAGGTAGGCACTGGCAGACTCCTTTCATCCCTCCTGACTGCTTAACTCCTGCACTGGTTTCTCCTCGCTGGTCCTCCCTGCTCAGTCCTGGCCACGCTTCCCATAAATATCACCTTTCCTTGACCGAGCCTACCTGTCCACACTGCAGAGCCGAAGGGAGCCATGGACAATTACAGACATCTTTATGACCTTCCACGATCAAGGCAGCAGAAATTCCTAAGTGGGGGAGATCTTGTTGTTAAGGTAACTCTTGTCTAGACGATACAAGTCTTAAGCGCCAGCGAGTTCCTTTGTGACTGACAAAGACCACACTCTCCTTGACCAGACTCCAGACAGGATCCTCTGAGCCCGTTTTTACCACTAGGCCCCATCCTCAGGACTTGTCCTCTGGAGCTCAGCTGTAGCAAGAATCTGATTCAGCTTAGTGAGAATCCCCATCCTCCATATATGCTCTCCCTGGATATTTGATCAGATTCCTCATCCTCTACCATCCCCCAGGTGATGTCTGATCCTCCTGGCCTGCCTTCAGCAAGAGTCCCGTTAGGTCAGCTTAACCCTCCTCTCCCTGATGCGTCCTCTTAGTGACTTCCCCATCCGTGGACACCCACCCTGCTCCTCGGCTATACAATCTTGCTTGCCAATGCTGTGTTCAGAATTGAGCTGGTTCTATACTGCAGTTATTTTTTTCATTTTGCAATAGTTTCTGAATAAATCTATTTTTACTGCTTTACTGTCCAACTTTACTTTTCTTTAACTTCTACAACAGAGGCTCTACAAACCAAGCTGTAACTGTTGATGCTGATGACTGGGCAGTTACCTTTCTTTTAATTGTTATTAATCCTCACTCGAGGATATTTTTCCATTTATCTTCAGATAGAGCGGGAAGGAGGGAGAGAGAGGGGGAGAGAGAGAGAGAGAGAGAGAAAAACATTGATGTGAGAGAGACATATCAATTGGTTGCCTCCCACATGACTCCAACCGGGGCCTGGGACAAACCACAACCGAAGTACATGCCCTTGGCCAGAATAAAACCCAGGACTCTTTGGTTCAGGGGCCGACGCTCTAACTGCTGAGCCAAGCCAGCCAGGGCTCAACTCATTTTTTATTGTTTCTTTTCTAAAAAAAATCTATCCTTCCTCTCCTGGATAAAAAAAATCCCACTCAGTCCTGGCCAGTGTGGCTCAGCAGTTTGAGTGCTGGCCTATAGACCAAAGGCTCTCAGGTTCTATTACCAGTCAAGGGCATGTACCTGGGTTGCAGGTTGGAGCCCTGGCCCTGGTCAGGGTGCATGTGGGAAGCAACCGATCGATGTGTCTCTCTCACATCTCTCTCTCTCTCTGTCTCTCTCTCTCTCCCTCTCTCTTTCTCTCCCCCTCTCTCTGTCTCTCTCTTTCTCTCCCTCCCTTCCACTCTATTTAAAAAGCAATGGAAAAACCATCCTCTGGTGAGGATTAACAACAACAAAAATTTAAAAAATCCCACTCAGACAATTTTTGATCGTCTAGTTGAGTTTTGTATGCCTAAAGCAACTGGGCTCCCAGAATAAAGAGAGAAGGCTGTATTACAGTTTACATTATTATATGGCAGTTGACAGTTCTGTTTTGATTTAAAATCTTGTCTCTGATAATAGGAAACAGGATCACAGCGTCTCTCTGGCTGTAAGGCTTTCTAATGGCCCTGTAATTCAAGGCTTATCTCTGGGCATGCAAGGCTTTAAAAAATGTAAATCTTTACTGAGCTGTGGTAGGTTGCCATCTTCCTGTATCAGACAGGACTAAGCTAAGAATAAGAATGTCAGGTTTTTTTTTTCCCCTCCCCAGGTCCTCTTACGAGCATATTCTACACTGAGGGCATGAATTTGACCAAAATATGTCTGTTCTAGATTTTCTGATTTAGTATATTAAGTTGATGTTCTGTTCCATTTGGATGGTTTATGGCCATAGACATCAAAAGAAGTGATGACAATTGCAGAAAGACCTATTTGTCCTAAGCTTAGTCCTAAGATATCAGAATTAAGGAGAGAACTGGTGTCTGTGACTCCTTTTTAAGCCCTTGGAGTCATATTTTTGATAACTTTTATTATGCCAGAAATATTCTGTATTGCCTTTATTGATTCATCTATTTTCAGTCCAGAAATCAGGAATGCTTTCCAGGTTTCCCCTTGTAGTACCTGTAATGTAAGATTTATCTCCTTTCCCCAAGATCCCCACATGTCTTAGACTGTACCAGCTGCTCTGATAAATACCATGGACCGGATGGGTCGTAAACAACGGAAATTTCTCACAGTTCTGGAGGCTGGGATATCCAAGATCAATGTGCCTGCAGGTTGAGAATCTGGTGAGAGCTGTCTCCTGGCTCAAAATGGCCATCTTTTCGCAGTGTGCTCTCTTGTTGGAAGCGGGAGGAAGCTCTCCAGGGCCCATTTTATAAGGACACTAATCCCATGATGAGGGCTCCACACACATGACCTAATCACCTCCCAAAGACCCAGCACATTCTAATACAAGCACATTGAGGGTTAGGATTTCAACACATAAATTTGAAATGAACATAATCATTCTGTTCATAATAGCATGTTCACCTGCCCTAGCCTGCCTGGAAGTACAAGTCCTGTCTTCCTGTAAGGCTGGGATTCCATAAACCATGAAGCAGGCATTAGGGCAGTTTCCCTGGAGTATTTTATAGGCATCATTTCCACACATGAAGTACAGTCCTTGTTCCTTAATAATGAGTTGGTTATACTCAATTAAATGGGATTTAAATGAGACACTTCTGGAATGATTACAAATTTGATCTATTTACTTACATCATTACAAAGATGATGTGAATGACTATATTGCCATGAAAAGTAAAGGGATTCAGGGCCTTGGCTATGTGGCTCAGTTGGTTAGAGCATCATTCTGATACCCCAAGGTTGGGGGTTTGATCCCTGGTCAGGGCACATATAAGAATTAATCAGTGAATGCATAACTAAGTGGAACAACAAATTGATGTTTTCTCTCTCTCTCTCAAATCAATTAAAAAGATAAAGAAGTGAAGGCACTTTGATTTTTCAAATTAGTTTTGCAGGCAAAGCCAATCAATATACAGTATTGTGTTTTCTACACACTCATTATCCTTAAGTTCCCTTGTCGATTCATTAGCTTAGAACATATTAAGATTTCTCATAGGGTATTTCCTCTTAATTCTGAAGAGGGATTTAGAGCAACATACCATACAATGAGTGTTTTCTTGCAGTTTGCCCAAAATTAGCCTGATAAATTCTAGAAAGAAAAGATAGCTCAAGATTAAAGGTTTGTTAATTTTTTTCCCCTACAGCACAACACCAACCACAATTACCCTTTTCAGTTCCATTTGGTTCCACACAATTGTTTCAGTTCTGCTGGCTCTTGGGTCAGCAGCTGGCTGTCACAATGTCACCTGCTTCTGGCTACAGGAGCCCTGGAATCCTATCTTCATTCCCTGGGAAAGTCTGACAGGTGGTGATACCACCTCATAGTAGCATCATGAGTATCTGGAACAGTGCTGTCCTGAGGCTATCATTCCTTTGATATTTCTTTCAGTTCCTGATTTGTAGCTTGTAGCAGAGGCATAAGGAAAATAGAGTCACCTTTTGGTGATAAGACTGAATGATTTTGGTTAATTTATTATAGTAATGTCAAAGAAAACTAGCACCGTACCCTTGATGATGATGGCAAGACAACTTTTATCCAGACGACTGCAGTAGTATCCACTGAGCTCAGCCTCAACTAAGACAAAGGTGGCTGAGGTTTTTAAAGGGAGAACAGAGAGGGAATGAAAGGAGCATATGGAGAAGTAAAAAGGAGGGAACGAAAAAGATACTAGGAGGAATATGGGAAAATGGAAGACTGCAGGAGAGTCAGTGGAGAATTACTGAAAATGGTTTGTTGGGACAACAAATGTCAGTTGGGACAATGTACTTAAAAAAATGTTTTTATTGATTCTTTAGAGAGAGAGATATAAATATTGATGTGGAGAGAGACATCCATTGGCTGCCTCCTGCATGCCCCTCAGTGGGGATGGAGCCCACAACCTGGGCATGTGCCCTGACCAGGAATCGAACTGGGACCTCTCAGTCCATGTGATGAAGCTCAACCCACTGAGCCACACCAGCTGGGCACAAAGTATGTTTTGAGGTTTGTTAGCATTGTGTTTTCTTGGGCAAAAACTCAACATTAAAGGCTGGGGTCACCTTTAGGGACATAGTGTATTACAGGTATGAAGTTTGGTCAGGTCCCTTAGTACAGTGTTCCAACAGTTCTTGGTGCCACGTGGGAATTCACAGTAACCAGCAATGAAAAAATGGAGGTGAGTGGAATCTTGTATTGAGGCCTAGTATGTAACTCCTTTGTAATGACTGAATATCCTGAGGGTAAAAATATTTATGTCATCAAGGACACTGATAATTCTCTAGGACTTTCTAATCCAACCAGTAAATAATATTTTAAATGCAAAGATATTTTAAATTGAGTGGGGAAAAATCCTAAAAATTAGTTTGTTAATAGTTAATAAACCAATCTTTACATTTCAGTGTGTGATTGCTCTTATCCATCCTGATAGGTCTATGATGGTAAAATAATTCATATTAACAACCTAGGTATAATTTTACCTGTACCCAGTGATATGGTAGAATTGAATCTCTCTTTTTGACTTGATAGTCCTTATACTGTTGACTTGGCAAACAGGTCACCTCACATAAGAGTACTGAGTTATTTGAAAATTTATGTTTAAATCTTAAATCTGTTTTGAGTTGATATTTGTGTGTTGCATAAGATAAAGGTCCAATTTCATTCTTTTGCATGTGGCTGTCCAGTTTTCCCAACACTACCTACTGAAGAGACCATTTCCCTCCCATTGTGTATTCTTGGTGCCCGTGTCAGAGATTAGTTGACTGTTTTTGTGTAGGTTTATCTCTAGGAGCTCTAGGATTTCTATTCTGTTCCATTGGTCTCTATTTCTATTTTTATGCCAGTATCATAGCATTTTGACTACTATAGCTTTATAATTTAATTTGAAATTAGGAAGTGTGATGTCTCCAGCTTTGTTCTTAATTTTCAAGATGACTTTGGCCATTCACAGTCTTTTGTGGTTTCATATGAATTTTAGAATTGTTTGTTCTACTTCTGTGAATTTTTTTTTTTTTTTTTTTTTTTGCTTGAATGGGGCTCTGGGACTTTTCCACTGGAATTCCAGGTTCCCACAGAGGTATATCCATGGATGGTTGTCAAAACTGATGTTTCTGTGAAGGTATGAGAGATCTCCAGTTTTATCAACTTGTTGATGTCAACTTCTCAAGTCCCCTCTTCATGCTTATTAGGAATAGCATTGAACTTGTAGTTGGAGGCTACCCTGCTCTGTGTTCCTTTGGTTCCGTGAGCTTTTATGAGATCCAATGTCTCAGGGTCTTATTTTCTGCCTTCATTTATAAGAATTTTGGATTATATTACTTATTTCCTCTGATTCTATATTTTTTAGGTTTTAAAATTTAAAATATCATGCTTTCATCGACATTAGAATGTTTCAGTTATGAACAGAAACCAAACAAATGCAATAGTTTTTAAAGTTTAGCTGAAAGAAAGGAAGTAGCAGTGGATCTCCAGTTTGACTTTCGGAGCATTCATTTTTTTCAATCCTCACCTGAGGGCTGTTTCTATTGATTTCTAGAGAGAGAGGAAGGAGAGAGAGAGAGAGAGAGAGAGAGAGAGAGAGAGAGAGAGAGAAGGAAAGAGAGAGAGAGAGACAGAGAGAGAGAAACATCGATTGGCTACCTCCTGCATGTGCCCCAACCAGGCAATGAAACAGATTGAAACAGTAACCTAGATATGTGCCCTGACCAGGAATCGAACCCACAACCTTCTGGTGCTTGGGACAGTGCTCCAATGAACCGAGCCAACCAGCCAGGGCTCAGAGCATTCTTAACTCAAGTGCTTGCTCTTGCCAATTTCTATTTGAATACTTATTAAAGCAGAGTTTTCCCACTTTATTCAGCACCACTTAACAAAAGGCTCTATTTATATATGGTTCTCATTTACGATTTGCCTGGTTTTTCACTCTCGGAAACCAATTTATCACTGTGTTCTGAAGCTTTCAGTTGTATCTCTTTTGCCATTCCCATGGGCTCTGAAAATGGAATCCAGTGGTCTTTCTCCCTTTGTTTCTTTTATTTTTCTTTCTTTTTCTCTCTCCTTTTTTTTTTTTTTTTAAAACCACACTGGGCTTTGTTTTGAATTATTAAAATGGTGAATGTGGTAGAACAGTTCTACTGGAAAGATGAGAAAAGATAAACTACACCGGGTCTTATCTGTTTTCAATTTTGCTGTGACTTATTTTGTCTTTGCTCAATATCATTTCTTGCTCTTGGTGCGAAATGGAGCTCGTAACAAAAATAGTCTCAGGGGAAAATGATATAATATTATCAAGCCCAAGCCAGTGGATGCAGCCAACTTCCAGGTTGCTACATGAAAAACATTCCTGGCTTTGGTTTCCATTCCCTCTTGGTTTCAGTTTTGGCTATTTCTGGAGGAGATGGAATACTCCATTCTAATTAGTGGACTGAGACAATTACGTGACTAATACAGTTGTTTTGTTTCTTGAAAGTATTTTAGTGTATATTTGTGGAACATAAACATATAACAAACATAAGTATAATTTATAGACAGTGTCATGAATGCAAGTTTAATAACCAGCATTTCAATAGATAAACCTAAGACCATACAGAAATGATAGCTCTTGTAACGGTCATTGTTCCTGTACCTGCTTTGGAGCTTTGCCATATTAATATTCAAAGCCTTATTGTGTCTACTTTCCCTTCAGCCATTCCAGATTCATTATTATCCTGACAGAAGCTCTGGAGAGACAGATGCATTCACTCCTCACTAATTTTTTGTTCAGACTAGACCCAGGCTGCTGTGAGTGGAGACCAGCTTAATTGTAATTAGTTAGCTGCTGTGTTTGCAGGCCAACAAATGATAAGCTTTTTAAGTCTTGTCGATAAAAGAATGTCCAGCCTAAGAGAAAATCTTATGAGTTTATTTGATCCAAACTGACGACAGTTGCCAGGAAGCAAAATCTCAACGGATTGAGAAAGTGGTCCAGAGAATGGTAGTTTTCCAGCTTATTTTATACACTAGAATCAAAGGAGGGATATCATGGGGTTACATGAAATTCTTTGGTGGGGGATTAGGGAGGCAGGAGAAAGCAAAGCAGGGGAATCTCTGAGACTGGATAAAGAATAAAACAGAGAGACACATCCTTCTATTACATTGGTGGGTCCAGGAGAGTTAACATGTACAGCTCAGAGTTGGTATGTGGGCAGCAAGGCAATCATGAGGGGTTCTGTGGTCTGAGCTCTGGTCAGAGGTTGTGCCCTGAGGAGTCTGGGAAAGGAGGTTACTCTGTCAATTCAAAGGTATGTTATCTTAGATGCAAAAAAGACAATAGACAGGTTCATTTAAGGTAAAGACTGACTTTTGTCAAGGAAGCTACAGGCCTAGGACCCGACTACCCACCATGACTTGGTTTTAGTTAGGAATTTTATGCATAGACCAACCTGTGCGGTTACTTTCCAGCTCTGAGTCTGTAAATCCGCCATGCCGGCCTCCCCTGAGCATGTCAAGTGTAGTATGCGGCCGCTTTTTCTGTCCACACTCTGATAATATCTAAAAAAATCTGCTGTCTGTAGTAAGTTCCAGGAGCCTCAGTTCATTCTGGGATTTTGTACTCAATTTTAATGGGATATAATGAGATGTCTTTGCATGGATTCTGTTAATGCTTAGGCTGCAGCACTTAGCCACTACCGGCTGTTGATGGTGTCAAATAAAAACAAACCTAGTAAAGAAACCACTTAGTAAAGAAACACTTTGTTCTGAAAGATTGTTGCAGGAGTGTGTGTGTGTGTGTGTGTGTGTGTGTGTGTGTGTGTGCATGTGTGTAGAGGGGGAGGAGGGGAGAACATGATAACTAACCATAGGCCTGTATCCCAAGAGTTAGGCAAAAAGGGTTTTTCTTTTGTAGGGAGTGGCAAACAAGGCTAGAAGGACTGGTATGGGGAATAAAGGGGATAACAGGTCAGAGCACATTTGACCCTGAGGCCAGCCTGTTCTCAGTCTGCTGCTCAGACTGAGGATGGGCCACAGTTCAGGGGCTTGGAGGACGGAGAGCAGCTTAACCAACGTTTGGCTTAAGAGAACTTTATACTGATAAACTAGTAGGCACAACCAGTTCAGCTAATATTTTATGAGGTCCAAAATGGGAATTGGAGGGTCTGTGTCTGGCCTTGTCATGGGCTAACGATCGGGGAGGAGGGAGGACATCTGTGAGTCATATCTAAGTCACACGAGGAAGGGGGTGTTTGGAGTAAGCCACAGAGAGTGACGAGATTCCTTAACCTTCACTGTTTTCTGGGATCACTGGATTCAAGTAAAATCCAACACTGCCAGTGGTTATGCTTATAAGTGAACTGGTATCTTTGCAAGTACAAGGTGCATACGTCATGCACTCACCTGGGAGGAGATGGATTCCAAACAGCTGAGGCAGGGTGACGTCACTGTGAGGAAAGCCAACTACCGGGGTGATTACCCTCAGGAAAGCCTTTTGTCTAGGGGGAAAGATTGCTTTGGAAAGAGAAAAGCTGTCCTGAAACCCCAAAAAGGGGCAGACCAAGACCTTCTGTTCATTGCTAAAGCATAATAAGGCAATTTTAATGCAGAATTACAAGTGGGGCTTAGATGGGGGGTGGCGGGTGATTTCAAAGCCCAGAATGGGTAGCATGGAAGGCAGGTTGTATTTTCATTTTAATTTGTTCTATGTTCAGTGTTGCTGATTTATGGTGTTCATTTCTGGTCTGAATTTGTTCGAGTACTTGTAAATAAATACTCGCTATTTTATGTGTGGAGTAAATGGGGTGGTTCTGCATGTATTCTTAGTTGTTAAAACCTGCCCTGCCCTGGCTTTGATATATGGTAGAACTCATCTCACAGCTAATGAAATCAGAGCATAACCCAGAAGAATACAAAATCCCCTTTTTGGGCTTGCCCCTCTCAAACCAGTGACAGAAATAGCAAACCATGTCTAGGTCAGCTTCTATCAGCTCTTAGAATTTGTGCCTCCAATATTATATGCTTCAAGTGATACACAGAAAGTATGAAGACCACCTGACACTCAGCTCTTTAAATATTTGTGTATTACATAGACTTTTTGTTTTATACAATTAAATAAAATAATTATTTTATAAAGAGTACTTTTAGAACTCCAGTGTCTATGTTGATTACTAAGCTTTGACTGTGTGTACCGGAAAACAAACTTTAAAAAAATATAACCCGTCTCTTGTATTTACATACATCATAGATTTTTATAGGCAATATATATTTTAAAATAGATTTTTATTGATTTTTAGAGAGAGAGGAAGGGAGAGAGAGATAGAAACATCCATGTGAGAGAGAACCATTGATTGGTTGCCTCCTGCACACCCCCTACTGGGGATCAAACCCACAACCCGGGCATGTGCCCGGATCGGGAATCAAACTGGTGACCTCTTGGTGCATGGGTCTATGCTCAACCACTGAGCCACACCAGCTGGACTATATGCAATATTTTTGTAAAATTGGATGGGACTTTTATTTTGGAGTCTTTCTCTGTGCTGCTATTAAAGACATATTCTCTTTTCCTTTCTTTTTTTGTCCTGGTACATTTCATCTTTCATATCCCTTAGCTTCAGTATACATGGAATGATGATTGAATAAATTAAGGCTAAGCATACTGTTCTTCTAAAACCTGCATTTATTGCTGTGATTTATCTGACAATTTACATAAAGTGCTAGTTAGTACAGCTGAAATTATTAATCCTTCAGAGAATGAGATGTTCAACTGTTTCCACAGCTCTGGGCAGGTTTTCCACATCCATATGCAGGAATTACACAGCCCACAACTCGGCGTTTCAATTAAAATTCATCACTGATGCTAATTTTAAGGAAGTCTCTATATTGTACTCCTATTTAACCAAACATCACATTTCCTCATTAAAATATCAGCATCCATAATGAAGTACTTTGCTTTATAATTTAAAATGTCCCACTATGTTGAATGCACATTTGAACATTTACATGTAATTCTGCTAATGTACTGATTAATTTATGTTATTCTCTTCCACTCACGTGGCAGATTTTAATTGCAATTAGTTAGCTGCTGTTGGGTCTCAGCATGCCGAAGGCTAGGGAAAATCTGATCTTCGTGGAACAATTAGCAGGACTTTTGAGCAGGGCTGGTATTAGAGGGAGCGAGAGGAACCATCAAAGTTGTGAATCTTAATTCTCCTGGTAATAGCTATGCTTGGGGGGCAGCATTTGCTCTGAGGAAAAAAGCCAAATAAATGGGAATTATCTGAGCACTATAATACAATTAAGCTGTCACAACAACTTTGGGGACTGATCTTTTGTACTCTTTCCACGTCCATCGTGGCTGCTTGGGGGTTGCTGTCGCAGGGAACGTGCTCTTGCTAGTGTCCTGGGCTTTTGATGTGGGTGAACTACAGCTGTAACAAGACATGGGGTACAACACCCGCCTTTCACTCAATGTTGTTGAGCTACAAATTCATGTAATTAATTTTAAAAAGCCATTGCTTTGATCTTCATAAATATGCCCAGGATTCAAATGGAAAACCTCGAGGGGCATTTTCTCAGGAGGATGATGACAGAGCCCAAATGCAATTCCATTAGGGTCCACTACTTGTCCATAAATGAGGCTCCCCCACACCCTTTATTTTAGCCGCTGCTATCACCAGCTGCACTGCTATATTATGCAGAAAATCTGCTTGCTTACCCTGCAAACAAGCTGCCTTGGTTCAATGAGTTGTTTGTAATGCTATGCTAAGCTTTGCAGTATATTGCTATAATTTGGATTAAAGCACTTTTAGTTTTTACATTGGTGATATTCTCTTAACTATAGGGCACTAGTGTTTATAAATGAGATGGAAGCATAGTCTCTGCAGTATTCATTATTAGTGAGGCACAGAGGAGGGAGCTCTGGGCCCCTTGAACTTGGGTTCTAGTCCTACTTCTGTCACTTCCTGGTCTCTCTGGTCCCCAGTGTTCTCAGTGCTTGGATGGGAATAATGGGGAATGATTCTTAGCTCAGGGTTAAGTGGGGCACATGACAAATGCAGGTAATAGAGTTTTGGAAACATGGGATTGCAACATAGGTTTAAGCCTTGATGTTAGAGTACTGTTCTACCTTCACTTTTTGTTGTCGGAGTGATTTAAAAGTCTAACAAAAATGCTATCAGAAAGAAATGAAATAAAAAACTGCTATTCTCAGTCTTTCGTATGTTATTTCTAACTACCCAATATATAGAGTTTTCAAAAAGGGATTATGGAAGCTATCTACCCTGTGTTCAATAAAATGCATCAAGATGACAAACAACTCCCAAATCTCAGTGGTTTCACACAACAGAAGTGTATTTCTAGCTCGTGCCACATGTCCAGGGGCCTTTGCTGATTGTAGTGACACAGGGACCCAGGCTAACAGAGGCCCTACCTTGTTTTGTTTTTAACTGTGGCAAAATACACATAAGATGAAATTTATCATTTAACCATTTTACAGTGCACAGTTCAGTGGCATTAAGACCATTTACATTGTCGGCTGCTCAGAGACACTATCTCAACAGGTGTTTCCAAGGCCACCAAGGCAGGAGAAAGGGCTGGGGTACAGGTGCACAGGCTCTTGAACACTTCCTCCCGGAAACAAACATGCAAGAAACCTCTGCTTCTGTGTCAATGGCTCCATTGAGTCACGTGGTCACGCCAACTTCAAAGGGGGCTGGGAGTACAGTCCTCCAGGTGCCCTGGAAGGGAGGAGGACAGAAATATTGGTGAGCAGCACTAATGACTACTACACTCCTGTTGAATTTTTAGAAAGTGTGTCCTCGGCGCTTGGGAAGCTTGCTAGCTCTTGACAGCCTGGGAAGGGGCAGTGGAAGAGAGCGGAAAGCAGGAGGTAATGAACATGAGTACTGGAGCCAGGCTGCCTAAATTTGAATCCTGGTTCTCCCAGAATGATGAACATCTCCCTGCTTCAGTTTCCTCCTCTGTAAAATGGGCACACCGACATCACTAACCTTCTAGGATGTCCTTCTAGGACCCCGAGAGCAAGGCCAGGCCACGTGGCAAGCATCTGCTGAGTGGGTGCTGCACTGGGCCTGCTGAGGCCAGAGCCTGGTGCTTACTGCCTCACTCTGTCCCTTTTCTACAGGCGGCCAGATCCCGAAGCCCCAGCCTCAGGTTTGGGTTGCAGAGTGGAGCCAAGAAGCTGCTGAATATTCTGCCCCCCCGAGGCGGTGGTTTTCAGGAAGACTGAGCTACTGGTGTGAAATCTGCTACAAAGAGGAGGAAACATTGGACTCGGGGCGATTCCTCCAGGTAGGAAAGGGGTGAAGGTCCATGGACCCCTCACTCTCAGAGCACTCTCGGGGCTTGAGCAGTGGCCCCTCCGTGACCTTCCCAAATACTTCCTTCTATCCCAGACCCAGGGATCAGAAGATGAGAGAGTCCTAATCACACCTGGGGTGAATTTACTATCAGCCTAATTGAAGAGGGCTCAGAGTCAGCCTTCACTTCATTCAAAGAAGATAAGAACAGTGGCACATTTCACGTACACGGGGATCAGCGCCGTGAGCGTCATGCCCACTGTACCAGCTAGTGCCGCCAGCTCTTCACTTCGGAATCGTTGTTTGCAGGCAGGTGGACCACACAGATTGGTTTCTGGCAAGGGGTTTGTATGGAGGAAACAAAGCAGTGTTCTGAGCCAAAGGTCTACATTTCCTTCACAAACTTGTTCCTAAATTCTCAGAGGTCCGAAGCTCCCAGGCGTCAGGAGCAGGTGCAGGGCCTCTGTGTGGCTGTGTTTGTGTGTGTGCACACGGGCAGCAGTCTGCCAGGGCTGCCAAAACACAGTGCCACAGAAAGCTATTGCCTCATGGTTCTGCGGGCTAGATGTCTGAGATCCAGGTGTTGGCAGGGTTGGCTCCTTCTGAGGCTGTGAGGGAGAATCTGTTTGGGCATCTCTTCTTGGCTTGTAGTTGGTCATCTCTATGTTCACATGGCCGTCTCCCTGTGTGTGTGTCTCCAAATTCTCCCTTTTATAAGGACATCAGTCATGTTGGACTAGGGTTTGCTCCAATGACCTTATTGTCACTTAATTACTTCTGTAAAGACCCTATTTCCAAATAAAGTCACTCTGAGGTATGGGGGTTAGGACTTCAACGTATGAATTTCGGGGACAGAGTTCAACCCATAACAGCACTTCTATGTGCGTGCATGCTGGAGGATGTTTTGGTTCTTTTACTAAACAGAAATCTCTTCTGGGGCCCTTTTAGCCTGGAACAGGAGAGGAGCTGGGCCAGCTCAGCCTCCTACAAGTAAACTGCGTTCTTTTTCCAAAGGCCTTTACTGCCTCTCTGCCACTTATAGAGTGGAGATCTCTCCTACTCTGCACCTCTCCTGTTTATTTATTGTCAACTCCATTTTATTGAAAGTCATGGGGACAAGGAGGCAATACTGGTGGCTCCTGACCACTCAATGTGAGATGTGTTGACAGCTTGCCTGGAGTTTTACATGAAATCATCCACTTTTAAACTCTGGCAACTCACTAGAAATAAAACTCACTGTGTGGGCTGAACTAAATGAACTTGTGGCCCGAGGGCTGGCGGTTTTGATGGTAAGGGTTGTCTTTCTAATTGGAGGAATATCCTCATCACCACATATTTGTGCTGCTCCCTTCGTTTATTTCCATTTCTCCTGCATCCTCAGCTATTCAAATGGAGCCTGACCTTAAAGCCAAGTCCAGACCTAGTGTCTGTGAGGAAGAGTCCCTGGCAACTTACAGATCAGAAGTTCATTCATGCTCCCCCTCAACTCTTAATAAACGAGCTGTCTGCCTGGCCGTGTGCTGGGTGTTGGGAGTATAAGAGCAATCTGATCTTAAGGGCCCTTTAGCCCTCAATTTCTTCCTCCAACATCTTGGGTCTTCTTTTAGTTGCCCTTTGTCCATAATCCCAAGCCTTAGTCTGCCTTTTTATTATTATTTATTTATTTGTATAGTTGCTTCCTTCTTCTGGTCTTATGGGTGGAAAGGCTATTTGTGTGTTGTTGCTTTTTTTAAAATAATTTTTCTTTATTGATTTTAGAGAGAGAGGAAGGGAGAGGGAGAGAGAGATAGAAAGATCGATGAGAGAGAACATCAATTGGCCGTCTCCTGCATGTCCCCCACTGGGGATCAGGCCCACAGCCTGGGCATGTGCCCTGTCCAGGAATTGAACCAGCGACCTCTTGGTGTATGGGTCAATGCTCAACCACTGAGTCACATCAGCCAGGTGGATATTTGTTTTATTTTTAAGGGGTAAAAGTTAATTAACTCTTTTTTCCTTTCAATTTTATTTTGTATTGGTTTCAGATGTACAGCTTAGTGGATAGACAATCATATACTTTACATAGCATTCCCCTCAATATTTCCAGTACCCCAACTAGGGTATAGTTCTTATTGGATCCCAGCTTTGCTTCACATTCTCACATCTCAAGATAAGCTCCCTGTGGCTCTGGTTCCAGAATTCTGGGGTCTTAGTGATGGTGTCTAAATGGAGGCTATGCATTCTGATCTATTTTGGTCTCCACACTATTTATTTTATTTTTTTAATTTATTTTTTATTTTTTTATTAATTTGTTTTTGTTACAGATGTTTCTCCTTTTTCCTCCATTGACACCCTCCTCCCCATCCCCCCTGCCCCATCCCCAGCTTTGTTGTCTATGTCCATTGGTCACGCATACATGCATATAAGTTCTGTGGTTTATCTCTTCCCCCCCAGCCCCCCCTCCTCTGAGGCTTGTCAGTCTGTACCCCACCTCTATGTCTCTGGGTCAATTTTGTTCAGTTTGTTTAGTTCATTATATTCCACAAATAAGTGAGATCATGTGATATTTGTCTTTCTTTGCTTGGCTTGTTTCGCTTAGTTGTTTATTTTATTTTTTATTTTTATTTTTTCCTTTATTGATATTGGAGAGAGAGAGGAAGGGAGAGGGAGAGAGAAAGATAGAAACATCGATGAAAGAGAACATCGATTGGCCGCCTCCTGCATGCCCCCCACTGGGGGCCGGGCCCACAACCTGGGCATGTGTCCCGCCTGGGAATCAAACCAGTGACCTCTTGGTGCATGGGTTGATGCCCAACCACTGAGCCACACCGGCCGGACTCCACACTATTTCTATAAACTCTGACATTCAGACTTGGTATCAGAGAGGACTTTCCATAGATAGTAGTTTTCCATTCAGGGAGCATGCCATTAAAAGAAGTTTAGATGGTTGGTGCTGTAGGGCCACTGTGTATGGTTGTGGAGGTCATGTACTGAATAACAGTGGGGGTGGCTTTTGTACCATAGTTGTTGCGATTGCCCCATGTCCCCTAGAGTTGAGCAGTGACAACCTGTTATGGCTGCACACTGGCTCCAGGGGGCTTGTAGAGAGAAACAGAGAAAGAGGAGGTAAACGATGATGGCTGAGAAGACCAGATGTGTCAGATAAGGTAGGACCTTACAGCCATGTTAAAGATTTTGGAATTTCTCCAAAGGAAGGTAGAGCCAGAGAAGAGACCGACGCAGGAGAGGGCTGTACGGAGACTGTCTTGGAGAGTGGCCAGTCTAGAAGTGGGGAGACCAGTTTGGAGAGATCGCATGGCTCATTATGTGATATATTGTGTGATCAGGGTCCTATGTGAGAGTGGGGATGGAGGGAGGCAAGACTTAAAAAGGTATGCAGGAGGCAGTATCAGTAGAATGCATGAAACTTGGCTTTGCTTGGACACATTCTCCTTCACTTTACAAACATTTTCTTTAGTTGCTTCAGAACACACATGTTCCATTTCACTAATTCCATTTTGAACATTTGGAAGACAGGGATTGCATGTCCTATTTCTTGGACATACTTAAATAGTTTTCACTCACAAGATATTTAATAAATGTTAACTGGCTCATCATCAATGCACTTGGCACCTGATCTGAGGTAGCATGCCAGAACCTTAGTCTGCCATGTGGATGGTGGGGATGACAGGAGAGAGGGCCCGAGGGGACAGGCACTTCCTCAAGGAGCATTTCCCAAGGGACTGATGCATTGGTAGAATTTCCCTAGGCCATGAGATGGACAGAACCAAGTGGTGCTTCTAGAGCTTTATAGATATTGTCACTGGGGTTATTTATCGTAACCCACTTCACTTAGAAACCCTGAAGGTCAATTAAACAAACTTAGTGAGGACTAACTACATGCCTAGATCTCTTCCAAGGGAAAGGAAAAGCAAGGACATTATTTCCTTACATCTTCCTAAAATGCAAATGCAGTTTGTAGGGGACATAGAAATGCAAGTCATAGTCCCTGCTCTAAAATAGCTTATAGTCTACCCAAGTATATGTCCTAAGAAGCAAGATAGAGCACGTGGAACAGCAAACTGCACAATAACCTCACTTCCTTCATGCACTAGTTTCCTATTACTGCTGTAACAAATTGCCACAAACTTGTGCATTGCATTGAATGCTATGGTGGAAAGAACACAGGATTTGGAGCAAGACTGATTTGGGGTCAAATCATACAACAGAATCACTGATTCTGGACTCATATATTTTCATTATCTAATAAATATAAGGTCCCCCTTTCTTCTGTTCATTCATTAAACACATGTTCAGCAGCAACGTAGGCCTTGGCAGATAGGAAGATGGGCATGACGTTCATCTTCATTGTCCAGAGGACTGGGCTCCTATATTTCCTACCAAGTCTGCACCCCTCACAATTTTTAAGGTTGGTACTATGGACCAGAAAAGCCTGCATTCCAGCATCAATCATTCCCTTCCCATCTCTTCAGGAGCTTTTCCTGCTGCTTCCCATGCATGCTCCCCTTATCCTACTTTGCAAGATCATTATTCTCCCCCTGTTCCAAGCATCTGGCCTACTTCATTATACTTTGTTGACTCTTCCTCCTAAATGTCTCTCCACTTTCCTCTTCATGCCCACTGTCTTAAGTTGTCATCATTTCTTAACTGGGCACACGTTTCTGCCTCTTGTCCCCTGTACTTTGAAGACCCTCAGGCTCTCTTAATAAAATGACACCCAGTCCACCTCAAGGATGGTAGAGGAGGTTCTTGGTAGGGAGGGATGGGTTACCTGGACCTCATGCTCCTCCTCTTTTGTCCTGGAGATTTAGCCTCTCCTTGAAGATGCTGTTAGTCATGGCTGTCACCTCTCCTCACTTTCATTCACTGTCATTTCAAGACATGGATCCTTTGTTTAATTTTTTATCTCAATGTTGAGACCAAGACTGACATGCATGCACTTTAAAAGCCTTTTCCTCATGGAGAAACATAAGAATGACGATATAAGGAGCTGCCATGTATTTGTTACTGGGGATGCTCAGTAACCTTGGGAGACCTGCAATATTTCCTGTTGGCTTCTGTGTTCCTGAATTAGGGCAGAGACCACATTTTCCCTTCAGTCAGGGAGTTCCTTCAAGAATAAATCTCTAGGGACTTTCTTTCCCTTTGATCTAATAAAAAACCTCTAACTCCTCAATTCCTGCCCTAGAATCTGTCTTTCCAAGAGGGCTAACATTGGGACTCCACTCCCTTTGGGGCAACTACATCCCTCACCAAAAAGGTGTGGCCTAGCCCTGCCATCACAACATGAAAAACAGATCCAAAAATCATAGCCCAACCTCTTAACAAGAGCAACATGAACAGTAGCAGGGACATTATTTCCTCACATCTTCTTAAAATGCAAATGCAATCAAATTAATTACTGTTTATGATCCATTAATATTTCTCTGTTGTCTTCCAAATAAAGTCTGAGCTCTTTGATCATAACTTTCATATCTTTCTGAGGCTTTCTAATACATACCACATTCTCTAGCCATATTCTTGATGCTTGAAGGCTATCTGCTCTCTCATGCTGTTGTCCTTTGCACCTGCTGTTCCCTCTGCTTGGAATTCTTCCCACCTGACCAAGCTCCTTTTATCTTCAAGAAACAGCCTAGGCATCCTCTGTTAATCTCTCCCTGACCTTTCTCCCCTCATCCCTTTATAGAGATAATCATTCCCTTCTTTCTGTTCCTAATATATATACACAGCTCTGCAGGGAAGAAAAAATCATTTCCTCTACTCTTTCAGGTTCAGTGATTGGGGGCTTGTGAATTAAGTGGACAAAGAACAGAGTAACAGAAAAAAAAAAGCCCATGTTCCTTTGTTGACATTAATATTTTTACATGCCTGAAGGCTTCACCAGGAAAGACATGAAAACCCAAAGAAGTTGTTAGACTCAGAAGTTCATATACCATTTTAACAAAGGGCAGTAAGTTGTGGAAAAGTGACTGCACAAAGGAAAGTGGAATTTAGACTTCTAGGTGTGGTAAATTGTGGAAAGGTAAACGCACGGGGAAACTAATGGAAGATAAAGGTTATTTGGCAGACTTATCTTGGTGTCAACTTTCCATTTTCTTCATGGCCATAAAACTTCCCTGGGAGACAGGATTTATTGCAGTCCTCATTTCTCAGAAATTTCTGCTTTCAGACAGATAAGGATGTTCCGAGGAGGCTTCTTTCTATATCTGTTTATTCTCAATTGACTTCAGTTCAAAATAATCCTAAGTGGCCTGTTTTAAGATGGCATTTCTGATCCCCTTCAACTCTCTAATATGGCCTATATCACATTATTTTGATAGTCTGTTTATCTGTTTCCTCCTCTGATCATTTAGAGCTCATATAGGACCAAAGTTGTGAATTATTTATGTTTATATCCAAATACTTTTATAATATAAATACTTATATCCAAATACATACCCACAAATTCTGATGTAATTGATCTGGGATACTGCCTAGACACTGAAATAGTTAAAAGCTCCTTAAATGATTCTAACCTGCAGGCAGGTTGAGAATAACTGTTTCAGACAATATTTTATATCCCAGCATTTTCCTAGCATTCTCCCAAGGTCTTGAGAAACTCAAGAGGTGTCAGTGATGGAGGGGAGAATGCTAAAACCAACCTTTGGCGTTTGTTTTGCTATAATGTCAGAGTTTATGTGGGAGAGAAGGTGGATGTGCTAAGTAGAGACCTAAAATCATATGGGTGGGTGCCATATTGGGACATCATTGCATTTTAGGCTTCACAATTAGAATGAATTTTAAGATATTCCCTAGATAAGACTTCTGTTCTGGAAGCATGGGACTAAGATACTCTGGGGTGGGGGGCTCCTATTGAAAAACCATTAGATTGTAAATAAAACTTACTTTTTGATGACTTGCTTCGTTTGAAGGATGGAGGGGATTTTCCCTTCCTGCCTTCCCTAAAGGTGCATACTGTGAGTGACCCTGAGTAGTAAGCCAGCAGGAGGAAAAGGGTTATCCTGGGAGCAAATGCTAACAGTAGCATCTTAATGTATGAATGAGTACTAAACTGAGGGCCAGTAGCTAGAGGGCAGCTGGCCTGGAGACTTGGCATAGACTCATTAGAGCAGTGTTCACTGGGTAAAATATACATATTTAGGGTAGCATAGAGCCAGACATCACAAGGAGGACATTGACTTTGGGCTGGTGGGCTTTAAGCTGCATGGTTTGGAAAGGTGCAGTAGCAATATGATGTGGCAGAACTTTGGCTCCAGCACTGGACTGTCAACTCAGTGTTCTTGGATGAGAAAGTACAGGCCATCCCCTGGCATAGTCAGAGAGGGCTGCAGGCCAAGCTTTGAGGTTGACTAGGATTGATTGCCTTAAGCACTGAGTCATGGCTGGTTTCCATGGAGTTTTGTAGGCAGCCAAGTACTTTTCTAGAAGTCCAACCTTAGGGAATCTGTCTTGGACAAGTTCATGGAGGATGGAGTTACAGATACAAGCAAGCAATAGGAAATATCAGGAACCATCAAAAAGATTCAGAAAAGAACAAGATAGAACTTCTAAAAATGGAAACTATAATTGTTGAAACAAAAAAGAAAACCTCAGTAGGGCAAAGAAACAGTGAATTAATCACTCCTAAAGAGAGAAGGACTGGAAGATATGTTTGACGAAATTACCCAGAGTACACATAGATAAAGGAGATTAAAAATATGACAGAAAACTTAAGAGGAAGCACAAAATAAGAAGTTATACAAAAATTCTAAGTGAGTCTAGAAAGAGAAAATAGAGTAAACCAAGTAAAGAAATATTTAAAGAGATAATTGCTGAGAATTTTCCAGAATGTTGAAAGATATGAATATATATATTCCACGTCTAGACACGGCACAGTGAAACTTCAGAATATCAAAGCCAAAGAGGAGCTTTTAAAGTTGTCAGAGAAAAAGACAGATCACCAATGAAGAAAGACAATTAGAGGATAGACTTCTCAGTAGCCACAATACAAGATGGAAGATAATAGAATAATATCCTCATGAGAGAAAATAAATGTTCTATTAGAATTCTGCAAGATTATTTTTAGAAGATGAGAGAGAAATAAAGACATTTTCAGGTGAAAAATGGATAGGATTTACTACCACCAAATTATCGTTAAATCACCCTCTGAAGAAAGTATTGCAGGAAGAAGAAAAATGATCATAGAAGGAAGACTTGAGAGGCAAAAAGGAATGGTGAGCCACTAAAATGGTAAAAATATATGAAAAACAAAGAGATTCTAGATAAAAGAATAATAATTAATTTTAATCTTAAAAAAGACCCAGAATGAAAGCACTTGCCAACTGTATTAGGGAAAGGATAGTGGTTACATGAAAGTGCCCTAAAATCATTGTATTATAGTGAAGAGGTTAAAATATGATCTATTGTTAGACTTTGTTAAAGTCAAATATATACATAGTACAATTTCAAAAGAATGACTAAAAGTACAGGTTCAGGGTGCTTTAATTTTAAGCCAGTAAGGGAATAAATGAAAAAGTAGTATGAAAACAAACAAAAACTCACAGTCTACTTGAAAAGAAGACCAGGAATGAAGAAAAAACAGCCATTGAAGATTAAGAAAGGAGAATAAAGGAAAAGGAGAGACAGATATAAATTAAAAAGTAGCATGGGAGAAACAAATTCAAGTATATCATTAATCTCCAAAACAATAAATAAACTAGATTTACAACTTAAAAGAGATTGTCAGAAAAACAGTCAGTTGGAGAGGAAAAACAAAATAAATCCAGCACTGTTCCATGAAACACACTGTTAAGAACAGAAAGGTTGGGGAAGATGGGGCCTGGCCTGTGTGGCTCAGTGGCTTGAGCGTCCTCCCATGGAGGTCCTGGTTCGATTCCTGGTCAAGGCACATGCCTGGGTTTCGGGCTTGATCCCCAGTAGTGGGCATGCAGGAGGCAGCCAATCAATGTATCTCTCTCACATCAATTTAGAAAAAAAAATGTTTCAATTTATTTTTTAGAGACAGAGAGAGAAAGGGAGATAGAAAAACATTTCTCTTTCCTCTCTCTCTCTCTCTCTAAAAAAAAAAAGAGAAAGGATGGAAAAATATATACTCGTCAAATACTATTAAAAGGAATGCTGGGACAGCCAGATTACTATCAAACAAAAGTAGACTTTAAGACAAAAAGCATTGTTAGAAAATGAGAGGGCCACTTCTCAATGAGAAAGATTCAATTCACCAGGAACATTTAATATTTTCAATGTGTATTCACATAATAAAATATCTTTAAAATACATAAAACAAAAATAGTAGATAGAACAAATTGAAGAACTAATTGACAAAAGCACCATCATAGTGGGAGATTTCAACAGTCTGTCTCAATCAATTATTAATATACTAAGTAGACTTAAAAACGGTAAAGAAGATTTGCACAACAATTATCATGCTTGATTTATTGAACATATGGAGAATTCTGCTCCTATGTGCATTCTTTGAAAATACACATGGAACATTTACAAAAACTGATGGTATAGTAGGCTTTAGGCCAGTATCAACTACTTTCAAAGAACTGGTAATATTCAGACCATATTCTCTTTCCGTAATACAATTAAGTTAGAAAGCAATAGTAAGAAGATTACATTGAAAAAAATCTCTATACACTTAGAAATTAAACCACATGTCTAAATAGCCCAACAGATCAAAGAAGAAATCATAATGCAAAAAAAAAAAAATCCATAGCTGGAAATCATTTAACCCAATCTTATATGCCCCTGACTCAGGGAAGCAGGTGGGAGGGATAACCATGACATTGACTCTGGGAAGCTCCAGGGAAGAATTCATGCTGAAACAATTAAGGCAAAAGCAACCAAATCCTTGACCTGTGGGGATTTCAGTTCTCCTTTTCCCCCCTTTTTAAAAAAAGTAAATTTATTGGGGTAGCATTGGTTAATAACATTATATAAATTTTGGGTGTACAACATTAGAATATGACATATGTATATTCTATTGTGTGCCCACCACCTGAAATCTAGTCTCCTTCTGTCACCACATAGTTGACCCCCTTTGTCCTCTTCATCCTCTCCTCCCCCCTCTTCTCCTCTGGTATATAATATCAGACCTGAAACAATAAAATACATAGAAGAAAACATAGGTACTAAACTTATGGACCTTGGTCTCAGAGGGTTGTTGTTGTTGTTGTTGTTGTTGTTGTTGTGTGTGTGTGTGTGTGTGTGTGTGTGTGTGTGAACTTGTTCCGGAAGGCAAGAGAAGTAAAAGCAAAAGTAAATAAATGGGACTACATCAAACTAAAAAGCTTCTGCTGAGCAAAAAAAACCATCAACAAAACTAAAAGGCAACCAACCTAACAGGAACAGGTATTCACGAATGATACCTCCAATAAGGAACAAATCTAAAATATATAAAGAACACATATAACTCAACAACAAAAAAATAAACAATCGAATTAAAGAATGGTCAGAGAACCTGAATGAACACTTTTCCAAGGAAGACATAAAGATGGCCAACATATATATGAAAAGATGCTCAACATCACTAGTTATAAGGGAAATGCAAATCAGTTCTCTGTTTTGATTGGTGAAATGGTTTAAATTCCCTAGCTAGGGTTGCTTCTTCTCTATTAAGGATAAGCACATTTTATTTCTATGTTGTATTGCATAGTGCTAGGAAAATAATCCATTAAGTAGACCTTATATTGAAAAAGCATGTTGATGGGATGCTCTTACCTGGCTTTGGAGATGCCAGCTGGGGTGTAAGCCCTAAGTAAGCATCAGTAGTTGTTATATGCCTACGTAGGCAGGGCCTTCTGGGCACCACAGGAAAGGGCATTTAATGCCTGGAGGCAGCTGGCTGCAGTTTAATTACCAGGAAGATCATCTCCTACTCAAGTGTTCAGACTCACAGCTTTTGAACTGGACAGTTAAAGGAAGTGACTGTATCCTTGGCTTCTGTCCTTTCAAACTTCACTTTTATTTTTCTACTTTTAGCTCCTACTTACCCTGGAGGAGGGCAGGTAGGAGAAGCCCGTATTCATTCTCTTACCTTAAAAGATTGCAAAGAATGAGAGGCATGTCTGCACCAGGTACTGCACAAACTCATAAGTCCAGTGAGCACCTGTCATTCCAACTTAATCTTTTAGTATATCAACCTAGAGTAACTCTACGCTGTTTTCTGCATTCTAAGGCCAATCATGCCAGGGTAGGACCCACCAATCCAAATTCCTTGTCAACTTATTAAAGTTAGAATACAAGTCTATAGATGATAGAGAATCATCTATTTTTAGTTCACTGAATCTACCATCCTCATATTATAAATGAACTGATCAATCATAAAATTATAATGGAAACAAATTCAAACTTTCACTTCCCAAATGCAAACGCTTAAATGCAGCAACCTGCTGCCTGAGCGAAAATGCCAATTATTTCCATCTTTTGTGGATGGTGCGTACATATGAAGTCCTTGAGCCGCCTTTTTGTGCAGATAGAATTGGATCTGCTCGAGATGTCACCACTAGAAAGCCCTGTCTGGATTTCTTCTCTGGATTCTGAAGTACTGCTAAATTTCCTAGAAATGTAAACTCTGTTGTGTGCCTTTTCCAGGTGGTTAGGAGCTAGTATTCATCTCGAAATTTGGAATAAATTTATAAGAAAATAAATTACATCTCTAACCAAATCCTGCATCTAAATTAGGGTAAATATACTCTTGATATATATTTCCTATTCAGTTCAAAATAGGCAGACAAAAGAGGCATCTTTCAGTCTTAAAAGGCAATTTTCAAAAATGAGTTGAATAATATGTGTGAATAACAATACCAATTAAAAGCCACAGCACCCCCCCCACCCCCTGGAAGCAAACAGAGACATAAGATTACTGTGTTTTATTCAAGCAATACCCAGGTTCTAGAGTAAGGAGGTGGGAAGACCCAGATGCATGACTTGAGGCAGGGAAATGCTCCGAAAGGAGATGATGCTTTCCTACCCCTGACAAAATTGATATTATTTCCCTGTCTCTTTTCTCACTTGCTCCTGGCCAATACTATAATTAAAAGCCTCTCTCCAAGGAGCTCAGAGTGCTTTGGAGACATGGTCTAATTAATCCTCCTCACTTGCCTGTAATGTCCACACACTCCAGGCCCTTCTTGCGGGGAGAACCAGGCTGCCCGTCTAGGCAGCTCTTCTTGAGCGGCTTATGGAAAGTGACAGCGGCTGTCGAAACCAGCTTCTCTTTCCCAGAAGCTGTGAATACAGCCTCTCTCCAGTGCCAAGGCCAGTGTGTGCCAGCTGAAGGGCCAAGAAGCCATCAGTCAGCAACTATACGCACAATCTGCACATTCATTCTTCCGAGTAATGCTCTGCGGCCTCAGATGTGGCTGGAGCCAACCAAGCTTGTGGATAGGTACGGCACGTTGAGACTTTTAGCCAGTTCATCCTCCTAAATGAATTTGTCTTGGCCTTAGATGTGGCTCTGCTCCTATTATGACTTACTCGCTGTTTTCCGCTTCTTTTCCAGTTTTATCCTTTGTGAGGTGGGAGAGAGCATTAATGTGTTGCTGTGTTGATGATTGTTATAAGTTCTGTTTTCTGTGCAATTCTGCTCCTGATAGTGTTAAACATTCTCTCGGCCATTTCAACCCTAACAATGTGTTAGGCTAATGGCTTCCGGCGGCACTGTCCATGGCAATTCTGCCTTTGCTTTATGTAGGGGGGGAATCGGAGTCCATGTTAGGACCCCCAGACTGTTGTCTGCCTGTAGTAAGTAGGAGTATCTGAGAAGTGGATTTTGGAGGAATCTCATAAACAGATTGATTAGTTTACTCCTATATGCTTTTCATTTTCTGTCATTTTTTCCCCTCACCCGTATCATTGAAGTCTGTGGTGATAAGACATTGGGACAGGCTTATAATGAAGGGTAACAGAGCCAGGGTTTCATTAAATCCTAAAGAATGTTTTAATTTTATTTATTAATCTTCACCTGACGATATATTTTTTAAATTTATTTTTTAGAGAGAGAGAGAGAGAGAGAGAGAGAGAGAGAGAGAGAGAGGGAGAGAGAGGAGAGACCTGTATGTGAACTGACCAGGAATTTAACCCACAGCCTTTTTGGTGTTTGGAATGATGCTCCAACCAACTGAGCCACCTGGCCAGGGCTTTAATTTTCTTATTTATTATACCACCTGATAGTCATATAGCACTTTGTTACACTCAATATAATCTTTAAAATAATAATGTAAAAAATATATGATGGTAAGCATTAATCTATGTCACATAATGAAATGAAGCTCAGAGAGGTTAAATACTGTTGTCAAGCTCACTGAGGTCAAATTCAGATTTGCTCCTTACAATATCAATTTTCTTGCCACTCTCATCTGTCAATATCCATTCTCTTTCCATTGCTACCTGCCATTCATTATGCCCTTCTGTGGTGCCAGACACTGTGCTAGGGCCTAGATATACAAAGATGTTCAAGACACTGTTCTGACCCTAAAACAAGAAAAACAAAGTATATTTTATATAGGAAAGGATCATGTAAAGGATCGGTGCACTACTGTGTGATTGAGGTGATAATCAGATGGTATTATGAGAGGGTGTTCTTGAAATGGAAAAGAATGACAAGCAGAGAAGGGAAGAGTATGTGCAGAGACAGAAAGATGAACCAAGATGTGCTCTCTAGGGAACCCCAAGTAGTTGTTTGCCAGGAGTAGGTTGAGAAGCCACAGAAGAGAAAGGTGGAGAGACCATTAGGACCATATCATCAAGGGCCTTGTGAGCTATTCTAGGGAGTTTGACTTCAGTCCTCAAGGCCATGGGAAGTCACTGAAATCTTGTATACAGGAAAATCACATGATCAGATCTGCAGATTCAATCATTCTCTCTCTGTGTCTTCTTTGAGCCTATTTAATTGGCAAAGATGAAGGAACATGAATGTGCTCCATGTTGGAGAGAAGTCCTTAAAGTGGAAATTCTTTGAAAATGTTACCAAAAGTATGAAGTATATTGATACATGCTTGCTGGAAAAAAACTTTGGCGATATGTATTGAGAGCTTTAAAAATGCTCATTCTATTTGAGTCAGTAATTCTGCTTCTGCAAATATATTTTAGGAAAATTATCTCAGATAAAATGAATATTCCAGGCCAAAGTTGCTGTTTGGGTGACCATTTTTTAATAGTAAGACATTGGAAATAACCTACAATGTCCAACAATGAGGTAATAGTTAAAAATATAATATACTCTCATCCATTTATGCTGAAGCTGATGAAAAGTTTTAAATATAATGATGTAGTGAACAATTGCACAATATATTTTGCTGCCTGACATGCATTCATGCTTATTTTGATAAAAGATCTTTGCTTTCTATCTGGCTCCAGGTGAGGAACACGGACCTAGGTCAAGTTAATCAGCAAATTTCATTGACATAGGTCTTGGAGATTGTTTCAAGGGAAATCATGGAAGCTAAGCCAATTTAATCTTAGTGAACCTCAAGAATTATTCTGTAAATGCTGGGATAAAAATACACCAATTTTCCTGCTGGACGTGGACAAGTTTGTGGTAATTTGTTATGTTAACAACAGAAATGTAATACAAATAGAAAGGTTAAAGCACTGTTTAACCAGATGCTAGGAATGACAACATTTCATTATAGAGTTAATTAAAGAACATTTTTAAGAATGTGATGAGACTTGAGCTGCCTCTTTAAGAATATTTGCCTTTTGAAGAAATGTCAACTCAGCACTTCATTTAAATTAAGTAAGTAAATAGAGAAAAGCTAATCTATTTTTGGAAAGGCTCCTCCTTCCTTAAAAACACACACACAGCTTTACTATGGTTGTATACAACACTGAGATGTTGGAATGAAATCTTAAAGAGGTGTTCAAAGATTCAAAATTAATCTCATCGTCACACTCCAGAGTAATCTTTGTTAATTGAATTGGGAAAAAAAGTCACTTTTCCTTTAGACTTGCTGAGCTTCAGTGACCAAAGCTTCAGGATTGTGGACTATGAAATTTAGGCAGCAAAATGCAGCCTCAGAAGATGAATTTGCTGATTAGACTTGTATGACCTCGAGCAAAGCCTCTGAAAGTTACTCCTAGAAGCATAGGTTGATTTCCAAATCTTAATCACTCTGGGCTTACCATATGGTGAAGGACTGACAAATCTACTAAAACACGAGGTTAACATCATAGATCTTTTCCCCGGGGTATGGATTTTGGCCTCTATTTGTCTTGGGAATATTTTAAGACACATTTGGCTGTTTGGGGATATTATGGTTGAAGGTGACCAGCACTCCTCAAGGTCAATGCTTTTTCTTGGAAAATACAATAAAAGCTTGCAGGAGACTGAGGGCTGTGTGAGAAAATTAAATATTGATTGGGGGAGTAGTTATGATGTTGTGCAGTGTCGTTACTAGGTTCAATCCAGTGCTGTTAATTTGAGGTCTCGCACTTTCTCAGAAGATTACACCAGTTAACAATACATTATCGAAGGCTGAGGTGCTTTGGTTCTCTGATCGCTGCATCCTCTTTTCTCAGCCTTCGAAGACTACTTGGCCCAATCGTGCTTTTATGGAACACAGGTTCATGTAAACACTCAACTCAAATATAATCACTTTCAGGAGTTTGTGACACTTGGCAAAGTCAACTTTTCTTCCAAGTACTCTCTTCCTATTAAGAAACTGGGAATCCTGCATTTCATTGTCCCCAGTTTCAGTTCCTGTAAGTTATAATGGGACCCCAGTAAAGAAGAAGAAAAGATCCTCATTCTTTTGCTTTTAGTGACTCTCTTTGCCCCAAAACTATTTAGGGCAGTGCCATTTCTAGTGAAGTTAGAATGGATAAGATCCCTGAACATGGGAAGGGGTTGGAAGAAGAACAGATAGAAAACCCCCTCCCTAAAATTGTAGAACTGGAAAGGGTCTTAGAAACCACAAGGCCCAGCTCCTTCGTTTTACAGATGAATAAATGCATATCCAAAATGGCTGTGACGTGGCCAAACATCATAGCTAGTTAGTGGCTGGGCTGGGAAAGTGATTTCAACGTCTTGACTCTGAATCTAGCTGGTCCACTGCATATTCTGCCTGCACAACAGCCTCAGAGTCAACAATCCTTTTCTGGACATTTACATTTATAAAAATCTAAATTTACTTCAGATAACTTCCCCTCAACGCTTACATGTCACATGCAGCGAATGTGCAGATGGCTGAAAGCCTTGTGTGTGGCTTTACAACATTTTCTAACAACTCTGTTTCAGAGAGAGCGAAGTTTTTAGTTGTTCCCACACCACTGATGACAAGATTGAGACCCAGAAGAGCTAAGTGGCTTGTCTCACATGGCACAGTCATTTATGACAGGCAGACAATACTCAAGTGTAGGTCTTGACGCTCTTGGTTCAGTGCTCCTTCTGTTCCGTGCTGCGTGCACTGCTTCCTCTCAAATGTGTCTCCTATAAAACTGCAGACACTTAACACTTCTCTAGTTATTCTTCCCCTTCTCCCAAGCCATATGCTCTGGAAGCGGAGAATGTGCGCTTCAGATATTAGCTTATACTCTGACTTAATGCTCACATTTAAAATTGAAGAGAGAACTATAATATTATTTCTGTCTTCTCTGGGCCTGCAAATACTGTGCTGATCACTTTACTCCTTGTTTGCAATCTGTTTCATTATGGCTGAAATGAACATGACATGCAGTATACGAGTCATTCATTAATCTCTCTAAATTTACATTTGCCTGCACAAGTGAATACACACAGGCTCACTTGTAATAGGAACAACAATACCTTAGAAACAGTTCCTTCCTCAGCCATCCCTGTGACCAGCGCTTTCTTTCCCAAGGAAAATCACTCTGCTTGACAAGGGCCTCCAATGTGGAGCTTCCTTCTGAAGTGATTGCAATTTATCTTTTCCTATCAAAGTGGGAACGATTTGTGCTTTTTTACGACACCAGAGCTGCCATAAATTGGGGTAATAGATTTTTCAATGCCTAGTAAGATAATTGCATTGGGGAGAAGCTTAAAGGCAGGCTGGGAGCTTTGAATGCAGTGCCCCCCCCATCCTCCTGTTCCGTGTGCTTCCAGGGCGACCTAGAAAATGAGGCTGGAGGAAGACAGCTTTAAATTCCTCATGCTAAATTAGTTCTGAGATGCTTCTGGGCAAAGACTGCCAACCGAACTCTGTTTTGAAAGTGGAAATATTTATAATGAAACATAACGAAGTAAAATTTAAGTCCCAAATTGCCCCAACACAGAAGCACTAAAATTGCAATTCTGGTTATAGTGACACCTCCAATTACTGAAATGTGAAGTAATTCTCCTTGGAAAATGACTTCACTTTGAGGAAATGAGTACTGGCTAAAGGGTTATGACACGCACCAGGGCCTTCAAATCCGCTCTCTGGTGTTACTGCTGACCCCAGACAAGCAAAGTAGGCTCACCATGTCTGTTTCTCCCGCTAGAAGCACTGATATTTACCAACAAGTCACGCACTGGCCAACTCCAGAAATGCAAGATCTGAGTACAGAGTAGGAACTTTTTTTTTCTTTTTTTTTCTTTTTGCAGCAGTAGTAGCAATTAATAGGAAGTAATTAAAAAAAACCCAGTGCTAGCATCCATATGTAGGTGATACTAAGCACCATTGCTTCAAAACTAATTCGTGAGAGTAAAGAAAAATTTTTTTTGCATTTATCTTCAGATAGAGTGGGAGGGAAAGAGGGAGGAAGAGAGAGAGAGAGAAACATCGATGTGAGAGAGACACATCAACTCGTTGCCACCCACATGACCCCAACCGGGGTGGGGACAAACTGCAACCAAGGTACGTGCCCTTAGTGGGAACCAAACCCGGGTCTCTCTGGTCCGTGGGCTGATGCTCTAACTTCTGAGCCAAACTGGCCAGGGCAAGTTCCCTCATCTTATGGATCTTGGTGGATTGCCAAGTTGCCTTCCTTTATAGAAACTTAAAATGCCAGATACTTGCTTTCTTTCTTCTGTGAGAATAAGGAATAGAACCCTTAACCCAAGGTTTACTAACCTGATGCTTCCTTCCTGTACAAAGACACCGGGATCACAGAGGTGTGACGGCTTGTTCTAGTGCAAGCAGCATCAGTTTCTAGAGCTCACGGTGGCTGTATTGCATGTCCTGTGCTGCGTCATGTTATGGGGTAAGTGAGTGCTCACTGCAGTGGCTTTTAGGGAGGGATTTAGCTGTGATACCTACTGCTTACCTACCTTGGTTCTTGGTTTTGCAGCAGCACTGTCCAATATTATAGAAACAAGCCACATGGCTATTTACATTAATTTAAATTATATACAATTACTTTTTGTTTACTGTGCACTAGTTATATTTCAAGCGCTGCTGAATAGTCGTGTGTATATTGGACAGTACAGATACAGAACATGTTAAATTGTTGCAGAAAATTCTATTGGACAATGCCATTCTACAGCCTTCCAGTAACTTTTTTGTTTCTCAATATTCTTTCAGTAATGTTGTTCTTACTTAAATCAGAGGTCATTTCTGCAACAAATACTTGCCTGCAGCAAATAATCTTGATGGATTGATATGGACAATCTGGGCATTATCAGCAGCAGAGTATTACTATGACTTACAGTTGGGGTGAAAATCTCCTTTTTAGTATACAAGGCAGAATGAAACTCAGACTGTGATGCCTAATCCTGAAAAATGATCAAATCATTTTAAGATTGATGTCATTCCAGGGACCTGAACATACATATCTCATGTTGGAAATAAAATGCTCTCAGTGAAACTCAGATTAAGGTATATATGTATTGATTAGTGAAACGCTGCTTCTTCCGTGCCATTTAACATTTCAGTAAAATGTTTTGAATTAATTATTTGGAAAAATCTATGATACTTTGCAAAGCAATTTATAATCAGTTTTATCAATCACTTTATATTTCTCTCTCTCTCACATTTAATAAAATAAATCCTAATAGGACAATACTTTTAACACGTTACAGATAAGAAAACGATTTTAGGCAAGTTGACAAAATGAAAATCAAAGGACGGGATGTACAATATTGTGGATTCCTGAAAAGGCAGACAGCGTTGGCCAGGAGGCCTGCTTTTATCTTTTCTTTGTTTGTAAATTACTGAGGCCAAGGTTAATCTTGTCCAATTCTCAAACATCCTAGGGACATTGACGTGGATTTGCAAAAATTTAGTATTGAGTAGAATCTGTATTTATTTGTGTGGTATTTAAAGCAGCATTTCAGTTTAGTTACATTTCTATTCTTAATAACATGCTCAAAAATATTTTTAAAGAGCGGAATCCTAATTCTCTCTTACCATTTGCAAATATTGTTTTCACAGACATTGACAGCTGTTTCGATGACAGGCAGCATAAGGCCGTATCTTGCATGCGGTGTGTGAAGGAATGCAGGAAAAGGGGAATGCTCGTGTACAGGCGGCTCCTTTATTACAGCTCAATACCTGGTGAACATCGAACTCCAGCTGGCATTAAGTAACTATTTGGAGTTCTTCTTTTTATATCTAGTTTCACAAGGAAAACTACACTGTCGTGTTTAATGTGCTACATGTTGTTTGCCAATAAATTAATTCTAAGATGGTACAATGTAGAAACATAGATCACTGATACCACAGAATTATGCATAATTTTATTTTGTAAAGCCCTGATCAATGATGGCAAGAGATGAGGAGAGGGGTATGTGGATTACTGGGGATAGAACACTAGTGTCCAAGTTGGAAGTGAAGGAAGTGCACGTCCTAGGGAAAAACAGCTGAGCTGTGACCTCTGACAGATTTCTTTAGGGGACATTACTTACTCCCTGAGGCTCTTGTAACATCTCAAGAAATCTCCTCCATCCTACCACTCACAACATAACTGAGACTTGATTTCCAATTGTAGAAACTTGTAGCTGAGTCCTATTCCATTTTATTTCCCAGATAAAACTATTCTTTCCTATACTTTGAACATTGTAAAGCAAAATTATACTTGCCTTTTAGTGAATTAAGCAGCTACCTTGTTTTCATATATTCAGGTGATTTTTTGGTAGTTATAGAATGTATCTGCTATAGCAATTATTACTTTTTTGGGCAAGGAAATCAACCTTCAATTTGTCTTATAAGACCTGTGGTTACCTCGAGAAAATTTTCAGTTTGGTGAGAGTTTTGTTTTAATGCAACAAAATAACATAAAATTTATGAATTTAATAATGTTTAAGTGTACAAATCAATGGCATTAAGTACATTCACAGTGTTGTGCAATCATCACCACTATTCATTTCCAGCACTTTTTCATTATCCTGAACTGAAATTTCATACTCACTAAACGGTAACTCCCTATTCCCCCCTCCTTTCTGCTTTCTGTCTCCATAACTTTGACTGTTCTAATCACCTCACATAAGTGGCATTGTACCATATTTATCCTTTTGTGTCTGGCTTATTTCATTTATCATAATGTTTTCAAGGTTCATCCATGTTGTAGCGTATATCAGAATTTCATTATTTTTAAAGGCCAAATAAATATTTCATTGTATGTATCCATTCATATCACATTCTGTTTTTGTTCTAATTCTCTTCCAAGCTATGAGTCCCTGGAGGACAGAGATACTCTATAGTGACTCTAGTAAGGATGAATAGTCTCTATTGATAATTCAACGATGGTCAGGGAGTTATAGTTCATTCATCACTTGGAGGCAGTTGAACTTGTCAGTAGACCTTGATCTATAGTCCTGAGAGATAAAACTGTCACTTTTAGCTGTGTCCTAATAGGGCAGCCTTCTGGAGACCAAATGCTTACCTCATCCCTGTGTCTTGGGGGAAGACCACAGCATGCCCTAGCTGTCCTTAGTCTGGGTTTTGACTCATAGAGTGGCGAGCAGGAGGGGTTGGTGGGGGGTGTGTGTGGCAGAACCAGACAGGATTCAGGTAGAGGAGCCTCTGACTCACTGCTTCACAGTGTTAGACAGAACGTAAGTGCAGAAATAGATTCTGAAGGGAAATTTAATTTTTGCCTCATCTTGCATTTTGCAATACCTTTTCTTAGTTCGGATAATCAAATATAGCCTTTGGAGCAGATTCAGTATTGAATGGAATTAAATAAAAGTTCATCCTGTCAACTTAGTCAAGATGGCCTAGTGAATGATATGCCTCAGATTTTAAAAACAGCTTAGGGGATTTCTGCAAACACAGAAAGAGCGAAGCCACTGTGCTCTGTGACAGCAGAAGATACTCGCTTCAGTCCTATAGTTCAGTTGTGCTTTTCATCTTTCCCTGCCTGGGGCCCATGTGTACATTTATTTCAAGTTTGACAATAGTCAAATATGGCTCTATTAATGTCAGAGAAAGAAAGTCGTGGTAAAGAGAATTGAAATGTGTGGATGGCAAAACCAAGGAAACTTATGACACAGCAGAGGCTGTGGCTCCCCGTCAGAGATGATTTGAGTGTCTGGAGGCAGACAGACTGAGGTTCGAATTCTCAGCCTGCATTTTAGGAGCTGGGTGACCAAGGGCAAGTTATTCTCTGAGACTGAATTTCCTCCTTGTAGGACCAACTGGAGGATTATAATACCTATGTGTGGTGACAATGCATGAACAGTGATTGTCACACAGTAGCTTTTAAAATTACTACTACTACTAAAAACTATTAAGTTTTTGGACCTGTATGATGTGGTTCTCTATTAGACTAGCTTAATATGGACCTTGGACATATGTCTGGCCTTTGGAGAGGAGGAATATGGAGTTGCTGAGATACTTTGAAGAGGTTCGGGCAGATAGGGTTTCCAGATTTAGGTAATAATACAATGCAAGATACCCAGTCAAATATCAATTTCAGATAAGCAACAAATAATTAGTTTAGTTTAAGTAAATCTCATTCAATTTTTGGAACATAATACTAGAACATTATTTATTGTTTTTCTGAGGTTTAAATTTAACTGGACATTTTGTCTTGCAACCCTATAGGAATGCTACCTTACGTAAAACGTCTATTTTAGATGGACTACTGTGGTTCTTAAAGGGGTTTTTAGTTTTCTAGGGCCTTTATTACCATATTCGGTTTGAGCTTCAATCATACACAGGCAAACACTGGCTTTGATGATGCCTACTTGAGAGCAAGGCACTGTGGAAACAGGGTCCTAGCAAAGTGCTGGAGCTTGGGCTGTGAAGGTAAAGGAGGAGTCCGTGGAGAGTGGGCATCCGGGACTGTGCCTGTTTCTTGGATGACTGTCAGTTTCAATACCCAATCTTCTTCTTAAAGCATGGCAAGTCTTTCATTTTCTCCCATCAAAGGATGGCATTAAACCTCAGGGCCAGGTGATGAGGGACGTGGCAGCTTACCTCAGGTGTACAGGTGATGCAGCCCCGGCAGCTGCTGTGCTGTCCAGACCACTGGCTGAAGTAACACAGAGGCTCTGTCTGAAGGATGAAGCAACTGGGGTAGGCAGAACAATGGTCCCAGAGATGTCTTCTTCCCTATGCCTAGGACCTGTTACATGGCAAAAAGGAATTAAGGTTGCAGTTGGAATTAAGTTTGCTAATCAGCTGACCTTAAACCAGGGATATTATTTTGGATTATTCAGGGGGGCTCAATGTAATCACAAGGGTCCTTAGAAAGAGAAGAGGAAGGCAGAGGAGAACCAGAGAGACGGCAATGGGAGAGAAACTCGACCTGCAGTTGCTGGCTTTGAGCATAGAGGAAGAAGGACAGAAACCAAGGCATGTAGGTGGCTTCTAGAAGCTGCAAAGGACAAGGAAATGGTTTCCCTTAGAGTTTCTGTGAAGGGAGGCAGCTCTGTCAACACCGTGGCTTCAGCCCAGAGAGACCCGTTTTAGCTTCTGAACAGCAGAATTGTGAGACAGTCAACATTTGTTGTTTTAAGCCATAGAGTTTGTGTATATTTGTTATGGCAGCAGTAGGACACTAATACAGGGGCCAGAGTAAGAAGAGAAATGGCCAATGAAATGACTCAAAGAGTAACTAGAGTTGGGAGTGGGCATGTGCATGGGTGCCTTAATAGAAGACCTAGTTAAGAGAATTGTGTAGACTCAGAAGGGTAAATGGTTGAACACACAAACTGCCCACACAGAACCATCTAGTAGAGGCCAGAGAATGTTAAATCTGGAAGGAATTCTAGAAATCATCTAGTCTAGCCTCTACATTTCTCAGATGATGCACCCAAGTGTCAAGGAGATATAATTGCTGGAGTTCACAGAGGGAAGTAGGGAACGAGCCAGGGTGAGAATTCTGTTCTCCTGACCTTTTGGCTAACACTCAATGCACCACATCACATTCATGAAATCATTATTGTACAGATACAGGTATTATCTATTTAAACTTCAAAGAAATCCTTAAGAATATTTTTCAACCCTCCATTGCTAATTAGTGAATTGACTCAGAGCAAGATAGCAATTCTGCCTTCTGGACTCCCCATGGTGGTGTCTCTGCCCATGGTGTCCTCTCCCCACTCTCTTATTTAGACCCACAGCTGCATGTCCTCAGAACTCTGCCCACCCGCTGTCACCTGCTCAAGGAAGTAGCGTACAGTGTTAAGAGAGCATATGTCGCTGGTGAAAATTAACCAGAAGAAAGGACCAGATTTATGGTGCAGTGGAGAGAAGATAATTGAAGGAGTACAGACCTTGAAAAGGATGGAATCCAGAACTTGGAGGGGGATTTGGACTTCTTGTAGGATCAGGACACTTGTTCTATTGATAATGGATGGCACCTAACTAGGGTAAACATATAGATAGGTTAATAGATAGGTTAATAGAATAAGAAACTGAGGGAATTGACTAATTATATTTTCTTTTTTATTGTATATAACTTTACACACTATTCTTAAATGTCTATTATCTTTACTTCCTGTATACTATTTAAAGGCAGTCATAAGTTTGGCTTGGAAGAAATAAAAGAGAGCATGTGTGGGCATTGGGTCCAAATAGACCCGAGTTCTCATCTTTGTTTTGCCCCTGACATGACAGGTGTATCCGGAGGCTCAGCATCCTTATCTGTAAAATAGGGATGATAATTTAATTGAACGTGAGTCAGTCAGATAATTCATAAAAGCATTTAGTATGGAGTCTGAGACATAATAGTGTTCTTATTGAATGGTATCACACAGGGATGCAATATGTAATTTATTTGAACATCTCCCTGCTCTATACTGTGAGCAACTTGGAGTCAGTAATCATGGCTTCTTGTGTTTGTATTTTTCCCAGTGCCATGTACAGTACCTGACTCAAAATTTGACAAAAAAACAATAGCTAACATTTAGTAGTACTTACCACGTGCCACTTTTCTATGCACCCACACACAATCATTCATTTTGTCCTCTTTGTACATCTGAGGTATGGGTACCGACGTTCCCATTTTACAGATGGGGAAACTGAGAGCTCTCAGTTTTCCAGCCTTTTCTTTTATTTCTTCCTCTACATTTCCAAACACTGTCAAGTTGTCTTTGTCTTTCAGAGAGACTGCACTTCTGTTACGGAGTTTCGAGAGAGAAACGTGGGGAGCTGGCTTTTGAAGCAGAAGGGACCAATTACAAATGTTCCAGGGACTTCTATAGCGGCAGACAGAGGCTTTTATTCATGTCTTGTTACTCAAAAAATATCTATTCAATGAATTAATAAATGAATAACGTATTTCCTGGATACAAACAAACCAAACCAATCAACTAAACAAACAAAAAACCCAAATAACCCAGTACAGCTTCCTTTAATGCTCTGAAAATAGCTCAGCCTTTAATGTGGCCTCATTTGAAAATAGAGTACCACTGTGAAATCTCCTAGTGTTTCTCCTCCAAATTCTGGTTGGTCTTTCAAGCACAGCAGACAGGTAATGACTACTAATTAGTTAGCTATTGATTTTTTGGTTTTGTTTTCCCAGTGTGAGTAAATGAAAATCTCAGTGAGTCTAGGGAGGGGCGATGCTTACTTTGATTTCCATAAGCTCTTTTTCAAGATCTTTCAGGATTCAACATTTTTATATTATAGGTGTGTTTAATTGGAAACTTGCTTTCTTGCTGCTACCTATAGTATATGCAGGATTAGACATTTAATGTGGAAATAGTCCTGTGAATACGTGATACTTGGGAGGTATTACTGACAATTCCCAATGGAATCTGGGAATTGTTGCTTCTGAATTCCCCATCAGACAAGCACTATAGTCATCCAAGTAATCTAGACATTCACATAATATAGTTTGATGTGGAAGTTTGTTTTCAAATGAACTCTGAGATTTTTAGAATATACAGATCCTCCACTAGCTAGAGAGAGTGAGAGCTTTATAGTCTTGAAAATGGAAGAAAACTCCAAAAAGAAGCACTCTTGTTCCTAAGAATAAAAATCAGCCGATACCAGCTAATCTCCCTTGAGTTTTCCTTTTGCTGAGATTTCTAAGTCTGATGTATGAGGGGAATTTCACTTCATCCTTACAGTAGGAAGAGTGGGCTGTTTAAGCTGTTGGACTTGGTTTCAGATGTGAAATACAGTGAAGTAAACTTACCCTGAGCTCACTACCTGGTTTTACTGTGAGCTCACTACCTGGTTTTGCCTAAGAATTGCCCTCTCCCTGTCTCCCTCTCCCCCCTCCCTCTTCTTCTAAGAAAATTAATCCCATCAGATCAGGCCCCACTTTTAATGACCTAATTATTTCCCAAAGGTTCTACCTCCTAATTCCATCACTTTAGGAGTTGGGGCTTCAACATATGAATTTTTAGGGGGAAATAAACATGTAGTCCATAACCGAGCTTAAACTGGCCAACTTTTTGGAGGACAATTAGGTAATATGTATCAAAACTTTAACATAGAGGCTACTTTGCTCCAACTATTCCAGTGATAGGAATTTATCCTAAGGGAAAACCTGGACCAGTGATCAAAGTGTACCTGCAGGTTATTCACTGCCATGGTGCTCATCTTAGAGACGTGTTGGAAATGGCGAACACATCCATCCATCTGGGACGAACTGAGAAAATTATGATATACCTATACCAGGGGCCAGCACTTTTTCTTAAAGGGCTAGATAAAAATATTTTAGGATTTAGAATCAAAAGGCAAAAATGCGGATATTATGTAGGCACTAAGATAATAATTTAAAATGTAACTATTTAAAAATATAAAAATAATCTTTAGCTGTGGACCATACGAAAACAGGCAGTGGGCCAGGTTTGGCTTGCAGCCTCTGGTCTATATAGTGGAATACCACAAAACTATTGAAAACTATACCATAACTATTACTGTTACGGAAAGATACCTATGACAAATTATTAAGGGTAAAAAAGGCATGTATTCCATGACTATACACTATAGCAGGTGTGTATACACACAAAACAGCATGTATAGTATGACTATATTTTTGTAAAATCAGTTTTTGATTTTTAGGCTACAAACCAAATTATTAACTGCAGTTAACTCTAGGTTGTGGGTTGGGGTGATCCTATTTTTTTTTCTTTAAAAATTCCCGTGTTTTCTGTTTTAGAGAAGGCAATAAGCATCTATCACTTCTATAATTCTAAAATAATGTAAGACTACTAAAAACTCCATAAACATCACCAAGAAACAAATACAAATAAATAAGAAAGCAAAACATTACTATACAAAATAATGCTAATTGCTAAGTACTATGCTTGACTTTGATTGCAGTAAATAAAAAGATCTCAATTTCTTTTTCAGATGATAGATTTAGGATAAATCCTGACACTGAAAGCGTTAGCAGAATTCTTCCCCACCCTCCCCATTTCTTAGAAAGGAATAAGTACAAATTTGAAGGCTGGGAATGGTCTGGTTAAACCCTCAATACCCTTTGCAAACACCTAATCATTGCTATTGCTTATGTTAAATTCAGGTTTAGAATCCACACTGTAATAAAAATCTTATAAAACAACCTCAGTAGAGATGGAAGATATGTTGATGTTTTCTGTCATAAAGAAAATTGAGAAAATTTAAGTTTAATCACAGCTTTTAGTTTTAATCTGAGAACACGGCAAAGTCAGTGAAAATACAATCATCTAGCCAGAATGAGAACGTGACCTGGGAACAAAAATTTCAGAAACATGTCACTAAGCTATTTAGCTAAAATCAATACATAACTTATTTTTCATCCCAGATGAACTAGTTACCCGCTTGCAAAACATTCCTTTTGGATGGATGTAGTCTTTAAAATTAGCATGGAACAGACAGACGAATCTCAGAGGGAAGGGGATTGTTGGGAAGAGACTAACCAGAGAACTTATATGCTCATATGCATAACCCATGGACACAGACAATAGTGTGGTGAAGGGTGGGGGAAGGAGGAGGGTCAATGGGAGAAAAAGGAGGGACATCTATAATACTTTCAACAATAAAAAAAATAAAATAAAATTAGCTTTTTAAGTTTTTTTCCACCACAATTGGAATTTCTTCTAGGAGTGGATTCCTTGAATTTTTGATTATCCCTAGAGGTGGCAGCTTGTTTTTTCATTTTCTATGGGAAATGCAGGTGTATATGTATGTCCAGTAAAAACGTACTAAATGAGTAGTGGTCCCTGACTTGGAGGAGATTTTGGTCTGGCAGGGAAGCAGACATTTAAATATTTTGAGCTATGTAGTTCTGTTATAGAGCAAAGCCAAACAATAATAACAAGGATAATAGTGAAAGCTTTGATCTGTTGAGTGCTTACCAGGCCAGGCATAATACTAGATAACACAGGTATCACTACACTCATTTTGAGATATGCAATTAAAATTCAGAAAGGCAAAATGAGTTTTAAAGTTATGCAGCTATTAGGTGATAGACATGTGACCCAAACACAGCTCTGTCTTAATTTCGTGTACTTTCTGCTCTGCCAAACTGCCCACTGCCCAGTACAAATATAAACTATATTCGTATTATCTGTTAGTCTGTACTTGTCAGTCATTAGCACACATAATGTCTTAGTCAGTTTGGGCTACTATAACAGAATACCATAGATTGGGATTAATAGTATTAACAGGCTGGGTATCAACTGGCTTCAGCAACAAACATTTATTTCTCACAGTCTGGAGGCTGGAAGGCTGAGATCAGGGTGCTAGCATGGTCAGATTCTTAATGAGGGCCCTCTTCCTGGTGATGTCCTTACATGGCCTCTCCTTGGTACATCCTCTTTTTGTAAGGGTGTTAATTCCATCTAGGGGGCTCCAGTCTCAAGACCCTCTCTAAACCTAATGACCTTCCAAAGGTATCACCTCCAAATACCATCATAATTGGGGCTAGGGCTTCAACATAGAAATTTGGGGGGCCACAAACATTCAGTCCTTAGCATGTAAAAATGAGTTGATTACTGCAACAAAGCCGTATCTGAGATGAATATCATGAATCTTATGAAGCCATTATGAAACTTGAACTCAGAGGACTCAGTCTCGACTATTAGAATGTTGGCTTGCGGACCAGAGAGGCCCGGGTTCGGTTCCCGCTAAGGGCACATACCTCGGTTGCAGTTTGTCCCCGGCTCCGGTTGGGGTCATGTGGGTGGCAACCACTCGATGTGTCTCTCTCACATTGATGTTTCTCTCTCTCTCTTTTTTTTTAGAGAGAGAGAGAGAGAGAAACATCGACGTGAAAGGGACACATCGAGTGGCCGCCACCCGCACGACCAACCAGGGCCGGGGACAAACTGCAACCGAGGTACATGCCCCTAGCGGGAACTGAACCCGGGTCTCTCTGGACCGCGGGCCGACGCTCTAACCGCTGAGCCAAACCGGCCAGGGCTCCCTCTCTCTCTCTCTCTCTCTCTCTCTCTCTCTCTCTCTCTCTCACTTACTCCCTCTATCCCTCCCACTCTATCTGAAGATAAATGCAAAAAATGTCCTCGGGTGAGGATAAAAAATTTTTAAAAAGACAGCAGCCACGTACACTGCCTCAGTGAACATTCTCTGTCATCAGTTCCCTTTCTTGTCTCACAGAAATATGCTCTCAACATGAGGCATAGTTGATATACGCTGGGTTCAGCTGGGCTTGGCGTGTCTCATGTATCTCAGTCTCCTGGAGAAGAGGACTTGCTGGGGCATATTTGTCTCATGGCAGAAACTGGAAGCTTCCAGAAGAGTGAGCAGAGACATGCAATGCCTCTTAAGGCCTTGGCTCAGGACTTACACTCTCCGACTTTCACCCACATTCCATTGGCCAACACAAATCCCATAGCCAATCCTAGCTTGAGTGGATGGGGAATACACTTGGCCTGCAGTAGAGGAGCTGCAGGGTCACAGGAGACAGTGTGAGAACGCAGGGAGGGGTTAAGCGTTGAAACAGTAATGTGGTCCACCCCAAAGTGCAATGCATTAAATCCGTCTGGAGTTTCCTCTATCTGAAGTAAATGAAATACTTATGTTGCTTCTGAGTAATTAGCATTGAGTAGCTTTGTTCAGGTTCTAAAATGTGTGACAGTATGCTTGTACTATTTAGGTAATTTCAAAATTCTTTTCAGGGACAACTATATTAGCAGTCATATTAGTTGAGTAAAAACGATCACAGCCTCGTATCCAGCTGCTTCATGCAGTAGATAGAGCACCATCTATCTAGAAGAGAGCAATGAGGCTAATGTCCCAGGGCTGATGCACACAACCGCTGTTCGCAGCCATGGATTCTCTCAGAAGGTTCTCCGTCTGATGTGGGGGACTAGCAGATGTTCATCATCATGACTATGAAAACATTTCAAAGTGGATGTCCCTGGCAAGGGGTCACTCTATTTAGAATAACATGATTAGCTAATAATGTGGTGTTAAAGTCATTTAAATACCCTGTACGCAACCGAAGTGGAAGAAACACTGTGAAAAAGGGAAGTATCGTTAATGCATTTGCAGAGAGAAAAAATTGGAATGGAGCCTCTTGTAGTTACCTAGTAGGTAGCCCTTGGCTTATTATACATCCCAGCTCATCCAGGTGGCGTGGGCTCCACCAGAGATAAAGAGGGATGGATTGCTAGGTGGGAGATTAATATCTGTGGGATTTGCAATTGGACAAGAGAGACAAAAGTAAAACAGATTGGGTCACCTTAGGGAAGGAAATGAAATTCATAGGAACTAAATAATTACAACAACTGAAGTAGACAAGGGAAAAAAGCAGGGATATGAGAAAAGGCTTGATTAGAATTTTCTAGAATGGTTTTTCTGGCCCTTGGGGCTTATGGTTACATTCTCCAGGGTTCATGAGTTTTATTAAACTTTACAATCTTTATATTTTCACCCCTCTTTATTTGATGGCAAGCTGGGTGACCTGCATGACTATCATTTAACTGGGTATTGTCTGGAAATTTCAGGCCTGCATTTTGCTTTTCTATTTACCATCATATTTGTGCTAAAACATAAGCCAAAAAATATGCTAAGACATTAAATGAAAAAAGTGATTCATAGTAGTTCAAATATAAAAGATATGGAGGTTAGATTAAGTAACTCATGGCATGTAGCTGCTAAACATGAAAGAACCAATAAATTATTGCTTGATGTTGCTCTGATACTGAATGTGTACATACCTCTTTACAATAATGCATTAGCAATAATTAAAATATTAAGTATAATTTTTTCTTTAAATGACATTGTAAAAGATCCCAGTGTTTTGTTTTTAGATGTACTATGACAGATTCATCAATAAAAATGGGTCAGTGTTACCGTTTAGTACTAAGAAGGAAAAATAACAATAGAAGTAATAGTGAAAGTTTCAACAACGATCCATCTTGCTAAAGTCAAAAGAATCAATACAACAATAAGTGTTCAATGTTTTCATGTTTTAGAAACATTACAATAAAATTATTTAAATTAATACCAGTAGTATTTGAGAATGTTTTCCCCTTTAGAAGTAATTAGTTTATAAGGTTAACAAAAGAAAGAGAAGATAGGAGATAGGTAATGAAGTAAAGTTCTAGAAGGAAGGTAATGCTAGTCAAAGAGGATATAGTAGTTTCCTATAGCAGCTGTAAAATATTACTGCACACTTAGTATCTAAAAAAACACGAAGCATTTCTTACAGTTCTGGAGGCCAGAAGTCCAAAATCAGTGTCGGTGGGAGGAAGTCAAGGTGTGCTCTGGAGGAGAATCTATTTCCTCACCTCTCCCAGGTTCTGGAGGCCAGCTGCATCCCTTGATGCACACCCCTTCCTCACAATGCTCCTCATGTACTGTTGTCACATCTCTACTTCCTCTAGTGACAGTCTTGCTTCCCTCTTAAAGGACCCTTGTGAGTACCTAGGGCCCACTGGCCTGGCATAATCCAGGATAATCCTCCATCTCAAGAGCCTCAGCTTCATCACACCTGCACCATCCCTTTTGCCATACAAGGTAATATTCAAACGTTCCAGGGATTGAAATATGGGCATCTTTGGGGACCATTATTCAATTTACCACGTGGGGCAGTTACATCAAGACCCAGGTTACAAGAAGGAATGTGAAATAGGGGAGATGGATCCTTCATGAAATAATGTACCCAGTATTTAACTTAATCATTGGACGGGTGAAGCAATACTTGTAGGTAGTCTCTTTAGAAAGAAACATTGAGCACAAAGAAAGATTTGGAAAATAAAATTTGGGAGAAGAAAATATAAGGGTATTATAAATTTTTTTTTCCTTTGGAACATAGAAAGGAATATGAATGTTAGCAATCAGCCATTCTTATCAACAACTACTGAGTGTTAGTAAGTGCTGATTGTCTAAAGATAGCAGAATATGTCACTCCAAACCATGGTCTCTGGCATAAAGATTATTTTAAGATGATTATTTTTTAGAGAGAATGGGTATAAAAGGAGTTCTGAGGAGAGAGTAGAAATTACACTTTGCAGAGAGAAATTTATGTTTATAAAGGAAATCTTTCATGTAAGGGTATATATCTCTCTGTACCAGGAAGAGCGAGATGGCCCGAAATCACAAGAGAATATTATCAATGGAAAAGGTTTAGAATTAAATCTTTGTAAACAATCATACCTTTGTTTACTGTGCTTTTTCTGGTAACCTCCCATGACTCCATTCCCTACTCCCCTTTCTTTCTTTTGTCTTTAGCTGAAGATGATTGTATTTAAGGTGATGCCTTGTGCCAACTCGGGTAGTTACTCAGTTTTCCTGGGTCTCTCCCATGTATACTTGAAACATACATGTTAATAAACTTCTGTTTATTTTTCTCCCGTTACACTGTCTTTTATTATAGGGGGTTTTAGCCAAGAACTCGGAAGGATAAAGAGGAAATTATTTTCCTCCACTATAGTTTACATAAACAACAGCAATGTTGGTTTAGATTCTAGAGAAAGGAGGAAAGCTCCATTGTTTTTTTTGATTGAATGAAATTATTAGCCAGTGGTATAGATTGCTAACAGATGTTTGGGAATCTTCTGGAAAATATTAAGATAAGGATGAAACACTATACATGGAAGGCAGTGGGAGACTGTTAGAAGAGGCACAGTGGGAGAAGAATTTAGGCATTTTCAGGTGCAATGAGTCATAGTTGGCCCTTTTGGTAGTGCCTTCCAAATCTTGAGTTTGTTTCCAAGCCTTTCTGGTTGCTCCACTGACTTGGAAGAACTTTTTGGCCAACAGTGACTGGTTCTGTGTTCCAGGGAGCAAAGTTGCAAACTTTATTAGCAGCCTCTTGAAGCTGTTCCATCCACGTTTATAATGGCATGATAAGGTGGAGTTGCTGAGGTCCTCCTTCGTGGTGTATAGCAACCTCCCAGTGTACAGCTCCCATCAGGGATGCTGTGTACACAGTGCAGGCTGTGTACAGCTCATACAGGGCCAGCTTCATGTGTGTGCAATCTGAATGATCACACAGGGCCTTATGCTTAGAAGGGTCCTGTGCTCTGCTGTTGCCATCTTGAATCTTAATCATTTTAGAACAAAGGGGCCTGCATGTTCATTTTGTATTGGGCCCTGCAAATTATGGAACTCGTCCTGCCTGCACAACCTCATCCAGTGTTTATGTCACTTACCTCTGTATGGTCAAGCCTGTCCAAATGAAAAAAAAAAAACCCAAAACACATCTAAAGTCATGTAGTAGGAACAGTAGAAACAGCAATTACAACAGTCACCATGTCCATGTTACCGCTCCTCAGGAAACTGAGTCTTGGCTGCAAGAAAACTTGCTCATACTGTTTCAGAGCTGGTATACAGCAGAGCCAAAAATCAGACAGAAATCTGACTCCAAAGCTCATGCTTCACCCAAATTAACTCTCTTCTCTTTCACTTCCCTGGCAGGCATTGCATTTTAAGAGGGACAGTTGGCTTCTTGGCTGTTTTCATAACTCGCTTTAATTTTGGACATCTCCAGCTGCAAGAAAATTCTTATGCATTCTGACATCTAGGAAAAGCTTCCTACACAGGGATACTTCTTGCAGCGTCATTTAAATATAGAAAACATTTTGAAACAGTCTCAATAGCCAACAGTATATGGTGGCACATCCACAAAATGGACTGTTACACAGTGCTAAAAGGTAAAGTAAGGCATATTAAAAATTTTAAAAGTTTATTGGAGCAAAAATTGATTTGACTTGGGCAGCACCAAACCAGAAGTGATTAGGAGTGCTCCACCAACAGTAGCGGGGAAGCACTTTTATAGAGAAAAGGTGGAAGCGACACAAGGAAATTACTGACTGACTATAGCTTACAGCCTAGCTGGCTGTTTGTGATTGGTCCTTAGCATTTTGATTTTGTAACAATGAAGTATATGTAAGCTTAGGTTTGCTTATATAAGCTGCTAAGACATTAGAGCCACCTCAGTCTAATGGCCTCCTTCTTTTATTAATTAAATAATAGCTATGTAAATTGCATTTATGATGATTTTGATAATACAGAAAATAATTTTTATAATGCAAATAAATTATGATACAGTGTTGTTTATCTAAACCATGCTAAACGTGCATAGAGAAAACACTTGAAAGAAATATGGTAAAATGTTAATAGAGATTATCTCGGAACTAAGGGTAATTTAGATTTCTTCATTGTGCTTTTCTGTGCTTTCCAAACTTTCTACAATCAATGGAAATTTCATTTATAATATTAAATGTTTTTTTTATTGTTTAAAGTATTACAGATATCCCTCTTTTTCCCCCATTGACCTCCTCCTCCCCACTCCCTCCCCCATCCTGCTTTCCCCAACCTAATGTCTGTGTCCATTGGTTGTGCATAAATGCATATAAATTCTTTGGTTTATCTCTCCCCCCCCCCACCCCCCATCCCTCTAAGGTTTGTTAGTCTGTTCCCTACTTCCGTGACTGTGAATCTCTTTTGGTCGACAGCTTATTTCGTTCATGATGTTCCATGAATAAGTGAGATCATGTGGTACTTGTCTTTCTCTGACTGGCTTATTTCTCTCAGCATAATACTCTCCAGGTCCCTCCATGTCATCTCAAAGGATAAGAGGATTTTCTTTCTTATAGCTGCATAGTATTCCATTGTGTAGATGTACCACAGCTTTTTTATCCACTTGTCTACTGATGGGTGCTTGGGCTGTTTCCAGATCTTAGCTATTGTAAATAGTGCTACTATGAACATAGGAGTGCAAATATTCTTCCTGATTGGTGTTTCAGGCTTCTTAGGATATATTCCAAGAAGTGGGATCACTGGGTCAAATAGCAGTTCCATTTTTAATTTTTTGAGGAAACATCATATTGTTTTCCATAATGGATTCACCAGTCTGCATTCCTACCAGCAGTGTGCTAGAGTCCCCTTTTCTCCACATTCTCACCAGCACTTGTTTGAGGATTTGTTGATGGCCACCATTCTGGCAGGTGTGAGGTGACATCTCATAGTTGTTTTAATTTGCATCTCTCTGATGATTAGAGATGTTGAACATTTTTCATATGTCTCCTGGCCATTTGTATGTCCTGTTCAGAGAAGTGTCTATTTAGGTCCTCTGCTCATTTTTTTAATTGGATTGTTTGTCTTCCTTTTGTTGAGTTGTATGAGTACTCTATATATTTTGGATATTAACCCTTATCCAATGTATCATTGGCAAATATGTTCTCCCAGAGAGTGGGTTTCCTTTCCATTTTGATAGTTGTTTCTTTTGCTGTGCAGAAGTTTTTTAGTTTGATGTAGTCCCATTCATTAATTTTTCCTTTGTTTCTCTTGCCCTAAGGGGATGCATCAGTGAAAATTCCTCTATGTATGATGTCTGAGATTTTTCTGCCTACATTTTCTTCTAGGATTTTTATGGTTTCGCAAGTTACATTTAAGTCTTTTATCCATTTTGAGTTTATTGTTGTGTATGGTGTAAGTTGGTGGTCTGAAAATGTGGATGGAAAGTATTTTGTGTTACTTGTCCAATTACTATTTATTGAGTACCTACTACATGCTAGGCACTGTTCTTGGCATTGACAGTGTATAAGACAAAGTCACACCCCCTTGTTATTTAGCTTATAGTCTATAATTCTTTCTACTTTTTTTATTTAAAAATAAAAAAAAAAATTTTTTAATCCTCACCTGAGGATATGCTTTCACTGATTTCTAGATAGAGTGGGAGGGAGGAAAGGAGAGGGAGAGAGAGAGAGAAACATCGATGTGAGAGTGACACATCGATTGGTTGCCTCCCACACAACTGCGATGGGGGTCAACCCAGGTACGTGCCCTTGACCGGGAATCGAATCCTTGACTCTTCGGTCCACAGGTCAATGCTCTAACCGCTGAGCCAAACCAGCCAGGGCTATAATTCTTATTTTAATAAAATCTATTATCATTATTTAGGCATTCATGTCAAACTCATAGGCACTATTGGATTTATGGGCAACAAAAACCCTAGGTTTTCTTTTTTAATAAACTGTTGTCATTTTCATTTTTGGAAAGTTGATTTTTTTCATTGGATAGGTTTAGTCACTTGAAATATTTTTATTTCAGGAGTTTTAATTCTGACCAAGAGTATATTAGTTGTCCATTCTAGCAGTGAAACCTTTATACATTATTCAAGCATTATATTTTCTGACTTTTGTAGAGGAGGAAAAATCTCTTCCTCTATCTTAGGTTCTCCAGCTGGGGCCCTTTAAATTAGACTGACACAAGACAAATTAACAAGAGAAAAATGAACAGAGGTTTATTAACATGTGCACCATGCATGTAACACATGGGAGCACCCAGGGATGGGTAACTCAGAGGTTTGATTAGAACTTGAGTTTACAGAGCATCTTAGCAGAGGAACAACACATTTTTAGAGAAATGACAAGAGAAAACAAAAGGACCGTGTGTCCCTAGGGGCAGCAAATTGTGTGAGAGCAACTACAGAGGAAACTCACAGATCGAGGCTAGTTGGAAGTTTGTGATGTGGATTCCTCTCCTGCCATCTCCAGGCTAATGAGGGCCTAATGTTGTCTCCAGTGATTAACTTCTGTCCCTCCTAGTAGAAAGGGGAGGAGGGATGCTTTTCCAAATTTATGTCTTGCATTTAGAGGTAGGAAGCGTTTTCTGCTTTTGTTGTCTTCAGATCAAAATAATTCTATGTCAAAGAGGCATATATTGGGGTGACATATACAGATTTCATTTACTTTATTCAGGCCAACACTACAGATATTGATGGAACAGTCCAAAGTATGGAGTCAGAATTTACCTACAAGTCAAGCCTTCGAGTCCTTGGTACTCTAATTAAACTCTGAGCATGACTGTTCAAATACCTGGTTCATTTGCTAAGAAGTCATGAAGGATTTTCCCAAAAGCCTAATGACAGTGAGATATATTTATGGAATTCTCCTTTTAAGCCAGTTTAGCACTCAAAGATGGAAATGAGGTCAGTTGGGCACATCTTGTTCTTAGAGAGGCCACATCACTTCTTAGGGTCCACTGACTGTGTGTAAAGTATTTTTAAAATACCTACAAACCATCTGTTAAGTAATTTGTTAAAGAATTTCCCAGTGAATAATATTAAGTTCATCTGTCTACGGTTTGAGAATTTGCTCTTTTGTAAATCAGAACAATATTTTCCCATAATAAAGTTCTTGATGGGCTGAATGGAGAATTACAAATACCTTGATAGGTGGTCCTTCAGATGGAAAATCGTCTCTAATCCTGATTAGCCAGAAGACCATAGAGTGTCTTGGCCTCCTCTCTGTGGTCCGAAGGCCCTCAGAGAGAGGTGAGCTCTGTTAATTAAACACTCTTCATCTAAAACAAAGCTAACCAGCACAGGGAGATTTCAGAAGAACCATAAATGTGAATTTTATTTTGCATTTAAAAAGCCATGCTTTATGCAATTGACATATTGGAGAAAAGATTGATAGGGGAACTTCTTAAGAAAGCGAGAGGGGCTGGCAATTTGCATATTAATTTATGTACCCAAAATGAATGCAGACAGCCATAAAATGCACTTGTAATAATTATACTACTATTGAACTGTGGGCTTTTAATTAAATGGAATGTTTTTATCTTGTGTTTTTCACGTTAGCCACGTTGCTATGGGTGTCAAGCTGTTCTTGCAAATCAAAGCTTTGGAGATGCCTGATCCTGGGCTTTCATCGCTCTGCGGCCCACAGCGGCCTGCATTCCAGGACGGTGGCAGCTGGCTCTGGTGCTCTGGGCAAGCTCTGGGCACCTCTGCTTTGTGCACACTTTAAAGGAGGGCACTGGAGACCCAGCTCAGTCACAGTGGCACAGGACACACATGACAAACCCAGGCTTTGGAAATGAGAAAGAAAGGATGCTTGCAATCTGTAAGCCTTTTAAATAAATCAGGACCGAACCCCCGGGTGCTCTTGAGACACTTGCGCATTACTTGTTGGCCGGTGCTAGCTATTTTCATCTCCATTCTACATTGTGGGCATATCAGTGTTCAAGTCAGAAGCGATGTTATACTAATGATATTTTCATACTTTTCAATGAAGCAACAAGAGTGCTCTTTTCTCTTCTTCTTTTTTTGCCTCAGAAAGGCTGTTCAGTGGAGCCACTTGTGACAGATGTCAACGATGGGCATTGTGTTTTGATGTTCTGGGCTGGACGCTCCTGGGCTTCTTGTTTGTCACCTGTTGCACTGTTCCAACCATTACTTTGATGGCAGCAGATGACACTGAGCACATCCAAGCCCATGACAGCCAGTCATAGTCTCCAGGAGGAGCTCCAGGGCACTCGAGTCGGGGTTGGGGAACGTCTGTGATATAAAATGAGTAGTACACAGGCACCGTTCACACGTCCAGGAGAATTCACAGGGAGAGTGACATCATGTGGACATGTGCAAGGTTTTTTTGTTCATTATGACTTTTGCTACAATTAAATCCCAGGGACTTTTTACAACAGCTCTGCAGTATATTGGTCTCTTGGTTTCAAGTAACAAGAACAACTTAAATTAGAAAGGGGGAATTTATTTTAAGAGCATAGTGTTAAGTTAATTAAACAAGGAGGTCATTAAACTGAGGTGGCCCTAGTGCCTTAGTAGCTATTTAAGAAAACCAAAATCTAAGCATGAAAGGCCTCAAGGTTACTAAATTGAAAACTAAGGACAGCTCATCATAGCCAAGTAGGCTTTAAGCTCCAGCCAATCACACTCCTTGCTTTGCTCCTGCCTTTTCTCAAAAAATGTCTCTTCCTAGCTCCTGTCGATGAAACGCTCCCAACCACGTTTGGTTTGGCACTGCGTGATTCTAATAGAGTTTTGCTCAAGTAAATCCTTACAATTTTAATATGCTTCAGTTTCTTTTAACAACAGGTAGGTATGTTTCATAGAGCGTAAGGGCAGGGATGGGGCTGGGATTTAAAACAATCATTACAGGCACTGGGAATCTGGCCCAAACCCAGGGGATATTCTGCCCACCTCCTGGTCTCTCTGTTGTTTGTTCTCCATTCTTTTCTCTTGGCAGACGGGCTGTCTATAGGGCAAGTGGAGTCAGAGACCACCAGGATCTACCAAGTTCTGATCTAGCCTCAAAGCATGTTTCTGTTTCTGTCACTTTTTGGTTCCCTCAATTCCAAATTGGGACCCTGGCCCAATCTGGGTCAATCACCTACCCGAGTGCAATCAACTGTGGCCTGGGGTGGGGGGGAATGTAACCCAGTGTGAGCGTGTGTGCTTATCTGCATGTGGGAGCAGGCCAGGGCAACAAATATGACTGTGGATTTGGGGGACAGTTAATGGCACCCACACCACGTGCCCTCATCTCTGCCTCTACCTCTTTTAAGTGTGACACAGTTATTGACTCCATCTAGGAATTTTCCTAATAAGGCAGAAGATCATGAAAAGCGGGACCATGATGGTGAGGTCTTGGTGATTCATATTTTTTTAAAACCAAGGGAACTCTAAATACATTACATGTTCTTCAGACAAGTCAGTTGGGAGACTAGCACTGTAACCACAATATAGTGCCTGGAATTGGCAAGCTAGGAGGGAGCAGAAAAGGGTTGTGATCTCTCAGGCTGAGCCTAAGATGCTTCTGAGAGCTATGCCAGCACATTTCCCCCTTCATAAAAGAAGGATTTGGTCAGAGAGTGCTCTGAAATTACACACATCATGCACTAAGTGGTCCACATAAAAACAATTCTTATTACAGCAATTGTCAACACTGCAATCTTCTAAATTTTAGTTTCTGCTTTGTGCTATGGCTTCAAGCTCTCTTCTTCCTCTTTTTCAGGACCCCAATTTGTTGCCATGAAGTCATGTATTTATGGCTTTTGCACCATATTTCCCTGTAATTCTCAAAAGCTGCAAACATTTTTTAAAGCTGTGAAATTAAAAGCTGAGGAAGGGAAAAGCTGCAACTGTGAAGTTTTAATTATTGCTATTATGACACGAATTATCAGGGAATAATCAAAACAAATGTCTGTCTAACCCAAGAAACAAGATAAAATAAGATGATGCCAGGATTCATTAGGGAACTTGGAGTTAATCTATCATCTCCATCATTATAAATCTTGAGTGACATCACGGAAGACGCCTAGGAATTACCAAGGAAACACACCAAAAGGAGGTTGATGGTGTAATCTGTGTAAAGTTCATGCCTGGCTTTCTTTATACAATTTGTGACTACAATTGACCCTTAAACAACATGGAAGTTAAGACTGGGACTCCGCATATAAATTTAAAAAAATTTTTTTTAATCCTTACCAAGGACATTTTTGCTTTTATCTTCAGATAGAGTAGGAGGGAGAGAAGGAGGAAGAGAGAGAGAGAAACATCGATGTGAGAGAGACACATCGACTGGTTGCCACCCACACAACCCCAACCGGGGCCGGGGACAAACTGCAACCAAGGTACGTGCCCTTAGCGGGAACTGAACCCAGGACTCTCTGTACCACGGGCTGATGCTCTAACCCCTGAGCCAAACTGGCCAGGGCTAAAAAAATTTTTTATTTATTTGTTGATTTTAGAGAGAGAGGGAGACAGAAAGAGAGGGAGAGAGAGAGAGAAACATCGCTGTGTTGTTCCACGTATTTATGCATTCATTGGTTGATTCTTGTATGTGCCCTGACTGGGGATCGAACCTGCAACCTTGTATTGGGATGTGCTCTAAGCAACTGAGCTACCCGGCCAGGGCTATGCATATAACTTTTGACTTGACAGTCCGCCTTTTGCATCCATAGATTCAACTAACTCCTGATGATAAATAGTATTTTCAATCCGCAGTTGAGAATCTGTAGTTGGGAATGCGAAAATACTGTTTTCTATTCGCAGTTGGTTGAATCTGCAGCTGTGAAACCCCTGATCTAAAGGACTAACTGTATTTATTTAAAAAAAAAGGAGATGCCCGGCCGGTGTGGCTCAGTGGTTGAGCATCGACCCATGCACAAAGAGGTCGCTGGTTCGATTCCCAGTTGGGGCATATGCCCAGGTTGTGGGCCAAATCCCCAGGGGGGGAGGCATGCAGAAGGCGGCCAATCGATGTTCTCTCTCATTGATGTTTCTCTCTCTCTCTCTCTCTCCCTCTCCCTTCCTCTCTCTCTAAACTCAATAAAGAAAAAAAATTAAAAAGAAAAAAAAGGAAAGCAGCGTATAAGTGGACTGTGCAGTTCAAATTCGTGGTTTTCAAGGGTCTACTGTATATTATAAGGTGTTGGCCTACTTTTTCCCCTTCAGTCTCCTCTATTCAGACTCTGGGTTGAGGGAACCTGGTACACACACTCTCTTCTCCACCTACATTTTGGATTGGTTGGAAAATAAGATGAAAAGAGTCAAGAAGGGGAAATGAAAGTATCATCCTGTCACTGATGGAGGCCAGGGTGTCGGACTGGAAGTGTTGGTTAATGTCTGAACTCAGATGGGTGTGCCTCTTCCTTTTCCCTGTTTAGCCCTTGGGAAGCCCTCTTGGGAGAAAGTCCTCACAGCATTCACACTTGACCCAATGTCTGGTCCAGGTGACAGAGAAAGAGCAGATCCTATTTTCTCCACTTGCACTGAATCTTTGAAAATTTAGCTCCACACAATGGAGAATGTGAATCAAACCAGCCAGGTAAGTCATCCCACCTATGTGAGGAAGGGTTAGTAGTGGGGCAGGAGGCCAGGGGTAGGTGGGGTTTTCTCATGGGGGTAGGATAGCCTCTTTCCCCCACAGACTGTGAGCCCCACAATTACAGGAGCCATGCCTTCGAATCCCCAAAGTACATGCAGCCCAGATCATGGTGCCTGGCACTGAGTGCTTCATAACCCTGCGCCCAGGATGAATGGAGAACTTTGCAAATGACAGTCCCTGAAAAATAGCAGGTGCCCCATAAATACTCATTGAATAAATAAATGCTTAAATGCTTTAAGCAACAAATTGATGCTGAAGAGAAGTATAAATGATTATAATAATAATGACGATCATGTTCTACATCCTTTGACAGTTTTTAAGAATGGCAATTAGCAGAGCCATGCATTCGGGACCAGGAACATGGATTTTGGTCTCCAAGATTCTGGCTTTTGTGACTGTGGATCCTGCTGTCTGGGTGGGCCCACTTTCCTTTCTCTCCCCCCTACCCCCCTTTCTAAGTCCTAACTAGCTAGCCCACCTCCTGCTATCCAAAGGCTGATGCCATAGTTGCTGATGTTTGGGGATAATTAGCCTTGGCTCCAAGTACCCAAAGTGGGTTCTGACTTATCTTGAGTAAGAGGGAAGTTCATACAGTTAATTGACACTAATGTTGTGAACTGAAGGTGTGACTGAAGACCGTTTCAGTTTTTAGTGCGGCTTATTGCAAACAGGATGACTCTTCTTTTGTGCTTTTCCAGCATGTTTCTTCATTTCTAAATATATATTTAGAATTTCTACCAGTATTTCTAGAAAATGTAATTTTGGCAGGGCATATTACTTTACTTCCTCTGTCCCTGGATGGAAATGTCTGATGGTTAAATGAGATAACACATGAAACAGCTACTATGCTTTAGGGCAGACCACATATAAAATGATGTTTTGAAATAGTTCTCATTAGTTTTTAGTTTTTAACTTAAAACTACAGGTTGATAACAGGTGCTATGTCAGGTGGGTGGTGCCCACTGCTGTCCTGGCCACGACATGCAGCAGCCGGTTACTCCGGAAAGGGAGGCATTTCTGTTGCCTAGACAATCAGTCCAGAACTCAGGGAGATGCTAAATTAACTTGTTTATAGAAGAACAACCGCAAAGCAGTGAAATGCAGCATGGGTTCGGTTCAAGGTTGCTGTTGTCTCAGGTGATGTTCAACAATCTTCCCAGTCGCCTGTGACTCCTGCCACATATGTGAGTCAGGAAAACCTGGGCTGGAAGTGACTGTCCTGCCGAGGGCCCAGTTTCTCTTGCTGCCTCATCATACTAGGTATGTTTAAAATAAGCTGCTGTGGACTGAACTGTGTCCCCCAAAAGTATATGTTAAGTCCTAATCTCCAGTACCTCAGAATATGACCTTATTTGGACATAGGGTTGTTGCTAATGTAATTAGTTAAGATGAAGTCATTGGAGTAGAGTGGGTACTCAGTCCGATCTGACTGGTGTCCTTATATGAAGATGGTGTGACGACACACAGGAAGAATGCCAGGTAATGATGGTGGCAGGGATTGAGGGATGTGGCTGTGAGCCAAGGAGCACCAGGACTGATGGCCCCGGCAGAACAAGGAAGAATTCCACCCAGAGTTTCAGAGAGAGTGTGACTCTGCTGACACCTTGATTTCATACTTCTAGCCTCAGAACCGTGAGAGAATACATTTCTTTTGTTGTAAGCCAACTCCGTCTGTGACATTATTAAATAAATACAATGTAAAGTGATTTTTCGGCTCTCCTCCTTGAGATTCTGAAGGTCTGAACTCTCCAGGTCCTCTTCACAGCTGCATTTTACAAACCAGGAACATAAGAGTCAGAGGTATTAGGTGTTCTTCTCAAGCACATTTGAGCCTGGGTTTGTCTGAACCCAGAACAAACCCCTGCACATGCTCCATGCCTGAGCGACTTGACCAAAGGCGGCCTTAGGCTCCCATCTGACATGCTTCTGTGGCGAAGGCAGTCTGCATGACCGCACTGGCTTCTCCTTTAGTTACACCCTTAGTCAGATCTGAGGCTCACAGACGTGATGTCCGTCTCCCAAGTACCCCATTAGTAAGTCATACTTCAGATTTATTTTTGTGATAGTCGTGATGTGTGTGTCAAACTATTCACACTGGCCAGGGCTAGGAATGCCATGTGCCACCATCAACAGTGGGGACACCAGCTAAGATTCTGCCTTTTCTTCATAAGGGAAACTTGTTTGCAAAGAACAATGACTTTCTCCAGAAGGATCCAAGGAGCAAGCCCCGTAGTGAATCAGCACTTCCAATTCCAGCTTCACAGAGGCGAAGCCGAAGGTTTGGGTTTGGTTAAGACAGTGAGCCGTTCCCTGCAAGCCTTCGGGTGTTACATAGAACGCTCTGGTGTTTTCAGCATGGGCCACAGGAGGGAGAAGGCACAGTTCCTTATTTAGGCCTTTGCTAAGCTAGTAGGAGTTGGGAATGAAAAAAAAGCCTCTCTGTTTCTTGAGTCTGTGCTGTTTCCTGTATGAGTTTTCGATGGCTGCTATAACAAGGTACCACAGACGGACCACATGGCTTAAACAGCACACATTTATATCCTCACAGTTCTGGAGGCTAGAAGTTTGAGATCAACATGTCCTAAGGGGTGTTTCTTGGCTTGCAGAAGGCTGCCATCTACCTGTGTCTTCACATGGTCTTCCTTCTGTGCAATGTCTGTGTTCACATTTCCTTTTCTTATAAGGACACCTGTCATATTGAATTGGGGCCCTCCCTCAAGACCTCATTTTAACTTTAAATACCCTATCTCCAAATATATTCTGAGGTACTGGGGGTTAGGACTTCAACATATGAATTTTAGGGGGACACAGTTCAGCCCCTAACAGCTCTCTTGACTAGGAAGGACTCCTTGAGGGCATGGACTATGCGTCACACAATTGGATGCCTCCAGAGCCTAGCAGAGAACCAGCCCCGAGTCAATGCTCAACCCTTTTGTTGAATGACTGTGCTTTGATTCTTAAGGGGAAAACAGAAACAAAAACAAATCTGGTGTTTGTTAGTCTCCGGTCCCAAACTGAAATCCAGATGACATGTTGAAAATGTACCTACGGGAAGAGGAGGGTAAACAGGAAAAAGAGACAGAGATGCCAGATGGGAAAGGTGTGCTAGTGCAGAGCAATAATAGTAATGGCATATGGCTTGTTGTTGTTCTCAGTGTAATGCTTGTGCCCATGGATATATTATGAGTCTTGTTTCATAATGAAGTCTTGTTTCTATCAATGGATAGAAAACAAAGAGAGAAGACACGTTCCCCCCTGGGAGTTGCTGTCATATTGTCACTGTGTGCAAACAGCCCCAGGCCTGCTGAGTCCTCAAGGCTTCAGCAAGTCTCTCTGCATCCCTCTGACCACTCTCTTGCTGGTTGTTTCAATCCAGCCAGCTCTGCTGAGTTTCTGGGCCAACCTGTGATTATTCTGTTCTTAGAATAGCAAACTGCTCACAATTCTGAATTTATTTCCCCCCAGATAGTTAAGAAGCAGGTGCAATGTATTTGATATAGTTTATGAAAATACATTCATAACTACAAAAAGAAGTGAATCTTTTATTCATTTGAATTTTTTCATTCATTTATTCATGTATGCATTTGGCATATGGAGAGCCTACTTACCTGCCAAATATGGTCAGGCACTGTACGTCTAGAAGAGTTTTCCTTCTTCTTATGTTGTACCTGCTCTTCCCTTTACTAGGTTTTCTTTCTGTCTAGAAGCAGGTCTTTGTAAACTCTACGTCAGTACTTCTTATACTTTTCTGTAAATGAGATTCCCCTGGGAACTTATTAAAAGTGCAAAGATTCTGCAGATTCCTGAGATTCTGATTCTATAGGTCCGGTGTGGGGCCCAGGACTCTGAACTTCTAACAAATACTCCAGGATATTCCGATACAGCTGGTCCATGGACCAATGTGAGACACACTGCCCAGGGGTGGAAATACAGGCCGAGGGAGCCCGCCTTGAGCCACATGAGCACGTTGCTCTCAACGCTGAAGTTGGCAGCCTATGGAAGAAAGTGTGCTTGGGGTGGGACCTGTGGGGTGTGCCCATGGGAGTGGAGTGTGTGTCTGTGAGTTAGAGAGAGGAGAGGGGTGGGGAAAACGAAAGGGGTCTCCCTCAGCCTGGGTCTACCTTCCCTGTCTCCGTTTCCTCTGAGAAGTCTCTGGTTCTGATGGCTGGGCCACACATTCTTTTCTGGGCTGTACTCCATGCAGCTCACCAGAGTTCAAAGTTAAATTGTTATCATGGAATTTGATTGTCAGCTTCTGAAAATATAATCAAGTTGCATGGCCCTTTGACTTGGGCCTTAGAGCAGCTTCTTATCGGTGTATACTTACGTGTCAGCGATAAGATTCGATCTGTACCTGGAATTCCCACAAAGAGTGTTCTTGGCTGCCCTAAGAAGCAATCATTTTCACAGCCATTATTTCCAGCTTAATTTAAAATGTTTGTTGTGCAGGGAAATGGCCTTTGCTTGTAATACTGGGCAGTCTTTTGTTGCGATCTGAGGCTCCTGTGTTTACAGGATGAATATTCCAGCTTGGACAGACAGTTATTTTGGTCCCCTTCCTAGGTTGAAAACGAAATGGGAAATAAATCTATGATAACTGATAGGGAACTGCACCACCTATGGCAACTCATTTCAGCATATAAATTTGTTTTCTTTTACTTTCGACATAAAAATCCTTTGTAAGTCTCCCTTGGTAGTATCCAAAATTGCGTGTCTGATCTTTTATGCACCAATCACTCCTGAAGATATCCCTGCAATTTCAATGCTATCTGGAGCAGTTACTGTCCATATTCGATGTAAAGCTCTAGTGGAGGAAGAGGAATAAATATTATGGCAATTATTACCATGAACTTTTATTTGAAGCAGCAAAGCCCAAGATTTCTATGGAGACACAAGTATATCAAACTATATTTTTTTATGGTCACATCTAAACTGGGCGATAATAGCGTATCAATAAACTTCAATTACACTCAAGACAATACTAAACGTGAACCTCTGGCGATGCTCAATAAAGTCTACAGGTGCATTAGAATTATATAGAGCAGTGACATCCATCTGGTATTTTTCAGTGACTTCTAGTCAATTACTGCATTTCATCATGTGCAATCCTCTTTTATCTCCAGTTCCTGCTGGTGCGGTAATTCTCACTCTGCTACATCTGTGGCTTTACTGTGAATTTTTATCGCCTACGCGTCAGTGCGCCCCTTCCTGCCCCCGAATGTTGTTGAACTGTATCTGCTGAAGATTTAATTGCAAGGTGGTATAAAATATGGATTTCGAGACACATAGAAAATATGTAAAGTGATTGGCAACATATTAAAAAATAGGCATGTTTGAAATAAAAGATTGCATTTCAGGCTAACTATTCCCTCAGAGCATTGGACCTGGAGTTTGCAGTTTTTAGAGGGTAAAAAGTAAACAAAAGAAAATGACAACAAAGAAGCAAAATGAATCCTGTCCAATGGGGAGCTTTTGGGAAGGAGATTTTGTACATGCTTTATTGTATGTTTGTAAAATGTTTTCTGTGTACATGTGTATAAATGTTAAATGTGTTTGTTTATTTGTATAAATATTATGAAACATGTACTTTGTATTTTGGAAAGGTGACTGTATTTTTTTATTAATTTTTTTTTCTTTATTGATTTTAGAGAGAGAGGAAGGGAGAGGGAGAGAGAGATAGAAACATCGATGAGAGAGAACATTGATTGGCTGCCTCCTGCATGCCCCCCACTGGGGATCGGGCCCACAACCTGGGCATGTGCCCTGACCGGGAATCAAACTGGCGACCTCTTGGTGCATGGGTTGACACTCAACCACTGAGTTACACCAGCCGGGCTGACTGTATTTTTTCAATAGACTTTATTTTCTAGAGCAGTTTTGGATTCACAGAAAAATGGGGAGGAAAAACAGAGAGTTCCCATATACCTGCTGTCCTCACACACCCGCTGTCTTCTCCACTAGCAACGTCCGCCACCAGACTGGTATGCTTGTTATAACTGAAGAACTTATTGATATCCAGTTATCTCTCGAAGTCCATAGTTCATATTAGGACTCTTACTGTTGTATGTTCTATATGTTTTCAGTAATGGATAATAAGGTGTATCTACCATTATAGTATCTTACAGAGTATTTATGGTGCCCTAAAAATCCTCTGTGCTCTCTATTCATTACTCACTCCCCATTCATCTCCTCATCCTGTGATCCTGGCTCTGTCATCATGCACATTTGTCCTTACTGCCTTCTCTCTCCTTCTCTTTTCCTCTCATTTCCCTCCATCCTCTCCTTCCCTCCCTCCCTCTTTTCTTTCCAAAACTATTTATTGTGCATCAACTATCTGCAAAATGTTGCGAATGCAGTGGAAAGCAATACGGACATGATATCTGTCCCCATGGAGCTTAGAGTATGGTCAGGAAAACAGACTTTAAAATGTTTACTAAATAAAAACAGTGACATAATTGCTGGGAATAATAAGGAAGATGCAAGGGGAAGTAACAAAGAGAGGACCTGATTTAGGGATTTGGAACAGCTTTGAGGAAGTCCCATGTAGACTGAGATCTGAAGGAGAATTGGAGTTCACCAGGAGTGTAGTGCTCTAAGCCAAGGGAATATGTCCCCTCTACACTGGGAAGCTCCTCAAGATTTCTTTTGTCTGTTTGCTTTTAAACTTTTCATTTTAGAATGGTTTTAGATTTATAGACAATACAGAGATAGATTTGCAAAGATAGTGCAGAGATAATGTTATTATCTGACATTACTATAGTACATTTGTCACAAATAAAGAATCAACATTGGCACGCATTATTAATAAAACTGTAGACATTATTTATATTTTACAAGTCTTCCTTAATGCTTGTGTTCTGTTCTGGGTTCCAGTCCAGGACACTACATCACATTCAGTCATCATGGCTCTTGAGCCTCCGCTGGTCTGTGACAGTTTCTGACTTTCCCTGTTTCTCAGGACCTTGGCAGTTTTGAGGAGTACTAGTCAGGTGTTTTGTAGAATGTCCCTCATTTTGGCTTGGTCTGATATTCTTCCAGTGGTCAGATGAGAGTTACTGATTTTTGGAAGGAAGACAACAGAGGTGAAGTGACATTCTCATTACATTATATCAAGGGGACATATTACATGCTATGAACATGACTTATCACTGATAATATCAACCTTCATTACCTGGCTCAGACAGTATTTACCAGATTCTTCACTGTATCTTTTTCTCTCCCACTTTTTATTCTTTACTTGTTGGAAGGAAGTCAATAAGAGATTCTCAAACTATTCTCTTAGAGCACGGTTTTCCTGACCAAACTCTAAGCTCTATGAAGACAAATACCATGTCTGTATCCCCTCAACTCCTCGAGGGGGGGAGTCTCTACACAAATTATTTAGAATTTTTCTGTGTGGGGGAAGATTTGTCTCTTCTTCCTTATTTATTTATTTAGGCAATCATTTATATCAGTATAGATTCATTAACACTTATTTTACACACTGCGTTCTAAGGCAATAGTACATTATTTATTTTGGTGCTCAAATTGTCCCAGTTTTGGCCATAGAGGGTCCTTTCAGGTTAGCTTCTGTTTCTCTTTTACATGCTCCATGTATTTGGTTTGTTTGTTTCTTAGCACTTTCTGGCTCGTCCTGTATAATCCCTGCCCCGGCCCTAGAATCAACCATTTCTCCCAGGAGCCCAGGTTTCTTGTGTTGAATGTGGAGCAAGATGTGCTCATGGGACTGAGTTGTCACTGCTTTTGGCTCTCAGCTCAGACAGCAAGAAAATATATGTGTGCAAACTAACCTGTGTATACACACACCTGTATAAGTATTTCTAGATGTACCCATCTGTAGCTATACTAAGCTAAACATGGGTTCATAATGTCTCAGACTCCAGTCTGTTACCCCGCTGCTCATTCTAGCCTTCCTGGCTTGTCCGTAACCTCCAGCCCCAGCACTGAGAAACCTGGCTCTCACCATCTGTTGTTCATTTACTTAATTGTTCAGTCCTAGTATACAGGTATCATGGTTTCAAGATTATTATTATTTTTTTTTATCCTCACCTGAGGACATTTTTCCATTTTTTGTTCAGATAGAGTGGGAGGGAGAGAGAGGAAGAGAGAGAAAGAGAAACATCGATGTGAGAGAGACACATCAACTGGTTGCCACCCCCACGACCCAGCCAGGACCGGAGACAAACTGCAACCGAGGTACGTGCCCCTAGCGGGAACCGAACTGGGGTCTCTCTGGACCGCAGGCCGACACTCTAACCGCTGAACCAAACCGGCCAGGGCAAGATTGTTAACCTGTTCTCTCCTGTGGCAAAAAACTTGATCAACTAGAGTACCATACTTTTGTCCAGTTTCTTTTGCCTTTAGTTTATGACGTCCACTCATTCCCAAAGTTATTCAGGCCAGCACCTGTTTCCTACCATCCCTTCCAGTGGCCTTATTTCATACACAAGAGTCTTTTATCTCCATTCTATCCTGTCATGTCCTGACCTCCTAAATCATTTTTTAAATTTGCTTACACTAAATTCATCCTTTGTGCTGTAAAGTTTATGGGTTTGACAATGTGTAGCATCTGCAGCTGCCATTACAATACCACACAGGTTAGTTACACGACCCTAAAAAGTGCCCTGTGCTTCCACTAGTGAAAACACTCCTCTCTTCAAACACCTGGCACACACTGATCTGTCTCCTGTTCTTAGAGTTTTTCCTTTTCTACAATGTCATGCATATATAGCCTCTTGGACTAGTTTTTTTTTTTTTGACAAAGCAAAATGCATTTAAAATTCATTCATGTTGTGTGAATTAATGGCTTGTTCCTTTTTATCACTGAATAATATTCCATGTTATTCATGTACCACATTTTTTTATCTACTTCCATATTGAAGAACATGTAGGTTGCTTCTAGTTTTGGCAATTATAAATAAAGCTGCTACAGAAATTGCAAATATCTTAGTGAGTCAGGCTGCTATAACAAAGTACCATATGGGGTACGGAAATTCACAATCTGGAGGCTGGAAGTTCGAGATCAGGGAGCCAGCAGGATCTGGTTCTGCTGAGGGCCCTCTTCTGAGTTGTATTGCTAACTGCTCATATGTTTTCACATGGCAGAGAGCAGAGAGGGGCAAGCTCCCTTGTGACTCTTATAATGGCACTAACCCTATTCATGAGGAGTCCATCCACATGACCTCATCTACTCTTAATTGCCTCCCAAGGCCCCACCTCCTAATAATATCACATCGAGGGAGAGGAGAGTTTCAATGCACAAATGTTGGAGGGACAAAAAGTAAGTCCCAAACTGTCTTCCAAAGTGACGGTACCCTTTGGAATTTCCACCAGGAACGAGCGAGAGTTTCCTGTTGCTCTACATCCTTGTTAGCATGTTGTGCTGTTAGATTTTTGATATTAGCTGTTGCACTAGATGTATAAAATAGTGTTCCCAAAGGTGTTCATCATTTTTATAGCCTCAGTGGTTTGCCTAGGGCATACTGTTGTTGGAATTAATCAATGAATAATTAAATAGAACAAGAAACTGCGATTTTACAATATGTCTTAGAGGTTCCTCTGTTATCAAAGGGCGTGCATTTGAAACGGGGTTGCATTTGGAGAGATCGTAACCTCAATGCATTAGAAAGTGAAATAGACTGAGTGTAAAGACAACAGGGAGTCGCAGGGACTGAGGCAATGTGGAAACCCCAAGAGAATCAATAGATTTTCTGAATTTTAAAGGTTGAGCCATAAAATCAAATTTGTAGGAAATCTCCTAATTTGTAAATTTTAGTAATCAACTAAAAATTTTAAAACACTTTGTGGGATAGATAATGCATGTTTGCAGGACAGGTTTGAACAGGGGTTTACCAGTTTTTAACCAATTTTCCATACCTTTGATCTCTTCTGATGTGCCGTCTAGGCAGTGCGTTCTTAATTGTCTAAGATTTTAGTCATTATTTTATTGTTATTTATTATTTGAGATTATTTTGATTTTCTCATTGAGTCTGAGATGTGGGGAGTTAGAACTGAGAAGAGGAAATGAATGTGAGGACTTCAGTATTAGAAGGGAAACTAGAAAATGTGACATTATGTCCAGTTTACAAGCTTATGTTAAGAAACAGTATTTAATGGTTAATTCTTTGAACCTTTTTAACTGTGAGAACTCCAAGTTAGGAAGTTGCCTGGATCAGTCAGCTCCATCTTGGAATGTGGCTTTTTTATTGAGCTTACTGCCTTTCAGAACTTTGAGAATCTCTTTCTCCATAGTGCGGTTTTGTGGGGGAAAATAATCAGGGAGGTCGCCAAAGTGGGGCCAGCCATGTCAATTGCCAATTTTGTTCATTGTCTTCCTGCACGTGGCCCGGCCCCCCCACCCCCGTGATGTATAAAATGTGAACACATTTTATAATTTATGGGGAGAGAAGAAATTACATGTCACATGCAACAATCTGGTAAATATTTATGAATTTTCTGCCTCTTAATATGAGGGTGTGAAAATAACTAAACTCCTGATTGCATATTAGCAATTTAGTCTGGAGAAGACAAGAAAAACACAGTCCTGAATAAAGTCTGTGTGTCTGCACAGAAATATTCCTGTTGAGTTGTCTCTCCTTTTGGACATGCTTGACTCCCTTCTGTTTCATTACTGTTCTAATAAACCCCGGAGCTGTGTTTCAACAGAACCAACACGCCCTCTAATCAGAGTCGACATGATACACGGTGAAATGGTTTCTACATTCTGCGTCGAATGGACAACAAGCAAGAAAAATACCCCCTCTCTCATTTTAATTAGAATTAGAAGGCTCCCCAGGCTGATTAGCTCAGTTGGAGAGAGCACCCTGCAGAGGCCGCGCTCTGACCCTCCCACGGGCCAGTTAATTTTGCTTAGTTCAGTAGCCACAGTGTGTGTCTCTGGCTCTGCGGTTATCTAGAGAACACGTCCCCTTAATCATTAAGGAAATAGAATGTCTGAGTGTGAGTGTACCTGCACTTCTGGCAAAATGACTTTCAGTGCAAGCCCTGTGGGTGTCTGGGGTCAGTGCCATGCTATCGCTAGCCAAAGAAGAGAACATCATACGGAGAGAAGCTCACTTATTATCTGTGTGATAGTGACCTTCCTTGGCCATTCAGAACCTCAGCTTTCTTATCAGGAGTTGACCATTAGGATTAAATAATACTAATGTCTGTGAGAACTCTCAAAATGCAAATAGTTATAAAAATCCCAAACAGGACTGTTAACTATATTTCCTCTCTGTGGAAAAGAATCTCTTGTCATGGCAATAGCTTTATATGGAAAAATCTGCATTCTATTTATTTCAAGAAATAATATTTTGATCTCATTCCAGCTCAGTGCTATAGCCCAGTAGAGGTATTCAAAAGCTCCATTTGAACAGAAATCCATGCTGATCTACTAACTCTCCAACCCAGAATTCTTCAGACCCAAGGTCCCGTGGCAACTATGGTGCAGCCCCTGCTTCTGATGTGGCAGGAGAGGGTCTCATGTGAGTGGACATGTTTGGGTTCTTCCAACCTGCTCAACACCAATAAGTAAGCTGCACCTTCTCTTTTCTCTCTCTACTGCTGGCCTTGATGAGTGCATCCGAGTTTGTGTCATGAAATACCATCCCTGTACCGAGAACTCCTGAATCTTTATCTCTGGCACTCCTGCCTCCCAGAACTTGCATACTCTTCTCTATGACTGCTCACTTTCCATCTGGCTTAGCTGTGGAATAAGTATCTTAAGTTTAACATATTCCGAACTTGTTATTTCCCGACCTGCTCTGCAACAACCAATTCTTCCCACCTTTAATGGCAAATCCAGTCATTCAGTCGTTCAGATGAAACATCCTAGTATTATTCTTGTTAAAGAAAGAAATTACTGAGATGTTCTTTCTTTGCCACTCCTGTGATAAAGACCATTTTCAGCAGTCAGACTGTCGACATTCCAGAAAATGTCGACACCTCTCTGAAGGGATGCCAGTTATTGTGAAGGGCCCCAGAGGCACCCTGCAGAGGGACGTCAACCACATCAATGTAGAACTCAGTCTCCTTGGAAAGGAAAAGAAGAGGCTCCGGGTTGACAAATGGTGGGGAAATAGAAAGGACCTGGCTACTATTTGCACTCTCTGCAGTCATGTACAGAACGTGATCAAGGGTGTCACACTGGGCTTCCGTTACAAGATGAGGTCTCTGTATGCTCACTTTCCCATCAACGTTGTTATTCAGGAAAAATGGTTCTCTTGTTGAAATAAAAAATTTCTTGGGTGAAAGATAAATCTGCAGGGTTCAGATGAGGTCAGGTGTTGCTTGTTCAGTATCTCAGGCCCAGAAACATGAGTTTATTCTTGAAGGAAATGGCATTGAACTTGTATCAAATTCTGCTGCTTTTATTCAGCAAGCCACAATAGTTAAAAACAAGAGTATCAGAAAGTTTTTGGATGGTATATATGTTTCTGAAAAGGAAACGTTCAGCAAGTTGATGAATAAGATCTAAGTTGTCCAGCTATAGAAACAGCAAGATTCTGGATGGTTCCTCAGACTTCTATGTGATATCTTAAAGACGCAATAAAAGCTATGTATTAAAAAACAAAATAAGTCCAGAGACATGGATATATAGAACAGAATGACAGATCTCAGATGGGAGGGGGGTGGACAGCATGGGAAGAGATTAACCAAACAACAACAATGAAAACAATTATTCAGACATTTGTTAAAGATGGTGAGCAGACTTTATTCCGGGGACTGCTATAATGGGGTTTGCTGTAGGAGAAAGAGATTGGGCTCAATTCTGAACACAACAAGGAAAAGTAGGAATTTATATCCAAGCAGCAGGGTGGGAGGTTAGTAGATACAAAATTACTAGAAGAAGTATCCAGGCTAGGGGAATTCATGGTAGACTAATTCAACAGAATTCTTGCTCAAGTCAGGCCAGGATGATAAGATACAGTCTTAGTTCAGGCTACTATAACAAAGTACCACAGACTGGGTGTCTTATAAACAACTAAAATTTATTTCTTTCAGTTCTGGAGGCTGGAAGTCTGAGATCAAGGTGGCACAGTGGTCATTTTTTCTGAGAGCCCTCTTTGGGGTTGCAGATTGCCAACTTCTTGTATCCTCACATGGTGGAAAGGCAAGAGAAAGAGGAAGCGAACTCTCTCATGATGCTTATAAAGTCGTGAATCACGATCCCATTCAAGATGGTTCCACCTTCATGTCTTTATTATATCCCAAAGGCCCCATCTCCTAATACCATTCACATTGGGGATTAGATTTCAACATATGAATATCGGGAGGAACACAAACTTTCAGCCCATAACAGATATCAAGGATAGGGGATGAAGAACTTGATCATATTTTTTGCTAAACTGACCCAGTAGGTGTCTTGCTAAAACGGGACTAAATGGATAGGACAGAGCCTAAGGTTGGAGCCTTGATGTTTCAGAGAAGCCCGACTAGAGTCAGGACACAGAGTGACTCTTGTCATCTCTTTTGCTCATACCACAAACTGGTTTTTCAGCAAACTTTATTTTTGGCTCTGCTTCCAAAATACATCCAGAATTTGATCACTATTTACCCCTGCTACTGCACTGATCCAAGCCACCATTATATTTCACCTGATTTTTGCAATAGCCTCCTGCTTCTGTCTATGCTTTTCTTTATTTGAAAAGCACCCCACTGATCCAGAGTGACCCTGCTTAAACCCAAGTCAGAGTGCTTCTCTCCTCTGATCAAAACCCTTCAATGGCTCCCAACTCACTCAGTGCAAAGGCCAAGGTCCTCACTCTGACCCATGCCACCCTTTGTGACTTGACCCTGATAACCTCACTGACCTCACGTCCCATTGCCCCCCTTCTCTCTCTCACACCACTCCAGCCACACTGGCCTCTTTGCTGTCCTGTAAAATCCCACAGATAGTTTTATTGTTCTTATTGCCTTTCTACTCCCACCAGAATATAAATTGTATGACATTATTGTCCATTTCCTATTCTGCAGAACACCTGGACAGCGACTCACATAGGGTAGGTGGGCATCGACTATTTCTTGGGTAAACAAAGAAATTAATTTTTGGCTTAGAAAATATGCTTAAAGATGCATGTTAAAAATTTAAAGGTGGCTATTTAAAGAAGAGCAGCAGTATACATAATTTCCAAATAATTAGAGGAGAAAAATAGAACAAAGAAAATTTTACCAACAAGAGAGCAGGGGTAAAAAAGATACAGAAAACCAAAACATGATAGCAGAAAGGAAAAACATGTCAGGAATCACAATCTATGTGAATGACACAGTCTCTCAGAATTGAATTTAAAAATGCAGTTATGAGCTGTTTACAAGAGGCAAATATAAAACCAAATGATGCAGAACGTTTGAAAATAAAGGGAAGGAAAATTATATGCCAAGCAAATGTTAATAAAAAGAAACCAGGAGTAACAATGTTAAAATGACAAAATATAATTCAAGGGTAAAAGCATTGAAAAGGAAAAAAAAAAGATGCATACATTAATAAAACACCTACCAAGAAGATAGAAGAATCATAAAGCAATTTACAATTTTCATCATGGCTTTGAAATATAAATAAGGCAAAAGAATACATTGAAAATCTATATTCGTAGTGAGAGATATTTAACATCCCTTTCTCAGAAACTGGCATATCAAGTAGACAAAAAATGAGGACACAGTATTTGAATACCTATTATAGGTTTTCTTGGGCACTGGGTGAAAATTATGCTTCAAATATATATCTAGAGGATCATAAGGATTTAAAAAACAAGGAGACCTATGTAGGGATGATAAAAATAACCATATGTTGTATATACACTGTCTAAACATAGTCAGCTGAGAGCCCCAGCCCCTTTTCTGATCTTCCAACACATCTGGATCCTGACACTGCACACAAGAGCGGGGAGCAGCTATGGAAAATCTGTTTCTTTCCTTTGTAGTGGAGAGAAATAAGACTTCCACTAGACAGCGAGCACAGCACTTTACCTGCGTTTTCAGCGGTGACAGTATTGTTTACAAGGAAACATGGATAGAAATGATACAATCTTTGTGGCCTGATTAATTTTACTGGAACCTAGCTACCCAATAACTTTTTCCAATGGTTCTTAAGGTCATGGACCATGCTCTTTGTCTAGCTCACTTGTGCAGCTGTGTGAGGAATACAATTCCCTGCTTCTCTCTCCTCTCCCTTCTCGGCTCCCCTCCGCTGCCCCTGGCACAACGCACGCACTTGGGCTGCTGGGCGGCACTTGGGGTCTGCGCTATTAGGACTATTTAAAGGAAGCCAGACCCAGCATCTGTCACTACTCTGTGTCCCTTAAGCATTCTTTAAAAATGAAGAGTTTATCCCTGGCTGGTTTGGCTCAGTGGTTAGAGCGTCGGCCTGCAGACCAGAGAGACCCGGGTTCAGTTCCCGCTAAGGGCACTTAACCTCGGTTGCAGTTTGTTCCCGGAACTGGGGTAGTGGGGTGGCAACCACTCCATGTGTCTCTCTCACATTGATGTTTCTCTCTCTATTCCTCCCTCTCTCCCTTCCACTCTATCTGAAAATAAGTGCAAAAATGTCCTCGGATGAGGATTAAAAAAAAAAAATGAAGAGTTTATTGTGGACAATCTCCTAGATCCAATCTCACTCAAATCTTTTCCAATTATATATTTAAAGAATAATGCCCTCTATCAATTCCAAGCCTGAAAACCATTCTTTGAACATGGCAATTAACTTGCAACATAGCTTGCAACTCAAAGTGTGGTTCATAGACCATCGTCATCACCATTGTAATCATCTGGAAACTAGTTAAAAGTACCGAATCTCAGGCCTCACCCAGGCCTCTTGAATTGGAATTTTAACAGGATCTCCAGGTGACGTGTAGCCTTGATCTTCAAAGTATGTCTTCAGAAGCCACATCAAATCTGATAAAAGTCCAGTGAGAAGGCTCACACTTTGACCATTTAAAAACATTTTTTTTCTTTATTGATTAGAGAGAAGAGAGGAAGAGAGAGAGAGAGAGAGAGATAGACACATTGATGAGAGAGAACATCGATTGGCCACCTCCTGCATGCCCCCACTGGGGATCGGGCCCACAACCCAGGCATGTGCCCTGACTGGAAATCGAACCGGCGACCTCTTGGTGCATGGGTCGACGCTCAACCACTGAGCCACACCAGCTGGGCTTGACCATTTTTATAAAAGGAAACTGAGTCAGAGAATAAAGGGGGCTTGGTGAGGGATGATGACTGTCACATAGAGAATGCGACTGCAGTCACATTCGGACTGTTGTCCACATTTCCCAGCTGGTGATATGTGGGGTTGGGATTCTGGGTGGAGCCCCGTCAACCTTTTGACACCCGAGCTGGTCAGTCAGCCTACAGTGTGTCATCTGCACAAGAGGATGCCCTTGGAAGTTGTTGAAGTTTCTTTGAAATCAGAGGGACTGATTTGTACACCGGTATTTTAAAGACTTGCTTAATGTTGTTCTAGTTATTTTGGGCACTTCTGATCTTTAATTATACAATTATGCAGTTTGGAATGAGATTGCTGGCCCCACCTGTGCCGAGTTTAACTTAACATGTTTCTCTCAGATCTCTTGTTGTGGTGTGAGCTTCAACATCGAGAACAAACTGCCTTGTTCTCAGACCCTTGTGCCTCCCTTCTGAAGTTGCTGTCATTGTTTTTTGAAGACAAACCTTTATTGCGGCTGCTGTGGCCAGCTGCTTACACACTCGCTTTCAAATGGGCTGCTGAGGAGACACACTGCCAACTAGATGAGCGGAGGAACCCAGGCTGCCTCTCTCAGGCCACTGGTTCTGCTGTTGTGTTTTCTTGGCATGTGAATTCGCTCTCTGTAAAGGAAATTACACATGGGTTGGGGAGGGGTGGGGGGCGGATAGTGGCAGCAGCAGCTCCAGCCCTCAGACGGCAGGAAGGGAGGGAGGTAGCTGGGGGGACTACCCCCCACCATTCCGACCGCTGTGGGCCCATTCTCCCACTCTCACCTCCCTTCCATTGGCCGGAGCTAGGATACCCCCCAATTCTATCGTCCCCCCCTTGGCACTGACACCCCGAACGAGGCAGAGACAGCCACTAATATAAATAAATAAAATTTGAAAATCAAAAAAGGAAATTACACACGGTAAGTAGTGTGTCCACCTAAACCACCAAGAAATGCATGGGGGAAAAAGGAAGCGTATGATCATCTGATGAGGTGGGAAATGCTATGGTGCTATTTTCTCTTGAAGTCCTTTCCCTGAATCTTCACGTGCTGCGTAGTTTTACAAGCTACCTTGTCAGCATTCGGAGACTCTGATAGCTTATGACTTTAAAAAAGGAAGTGTCCCTGTCCCATTTTGCACCCATCGCTGATTCTTAAAGAAATAAACATGAGCTTTTGGGATAGAAGTAATGGGAAGTAATATTTGAAAAAATTCCCTTTAAAACACTTCTGGCCTGGCTGTGTGGCTCAGTGGTTGAGCATTGACCCATGCACCAAGAGGTTGCCAGTTCGATTCCCGGTCAGGACACATGCCCAGGTTGTGGGCCCAATCCCCAGTGGGGGGCATGCACAAGGCGGCCAGTTGATGTTCTCTCTCATCGATGTTTCTATCTCTCTCCCTCTCCCTTCCTCTCTCTAAAATCTATAAAGAAAAAAAATTTTAAACACTTCTGGACACAGATGGTAGTTTTGAATGATACATTTCTTAGAAATGATTATGTCAGATTTTTTTTCTATTTACTGGTTCCATCCCTCACCCCTGCTCATTATTTTTGGGTATATTTTAAATTATTGTCTTTTAGACTTCAGTTTTCTAAGATTAAAAAAAAAATGGATCAATGAAAGTCAATCCCATAATCCTTATCGTATAGATAGTTTTGGTTTTCCATTCTTAAATCTTATAAATAAACTTTCAACATGCTTTTTAATACTTCATCTCTGGTGAAAATTAAAATGTTGCTTAAAATTGCACCCTGGCAATTTTATGCAGAATATGAAGCTTTCACACTACTTGAAGCTATTATAAATCATTCACATTGAGTAAGTGTCAAAATGGCTAGGATTTAGGTAGCTTAGGAAATAAAATGCTTTTTTTCCACTCTTTTTTTTTTTTTCATCCTCACCAGAGGACATTTTTGCATTTATCTTCAGATAGAGCAGGAGGGAGAAAGGGAGGAAGAGAGAGAGAGAGAAACTTCGATGTGAGAGAGACACATTGACTGGTTGCCACCTGCATGACCCCAACCGGGGCCGGGGATGAACCGCAATGGAGGTACGTGCCCTTAGCGGGAACCCAACCTGGGTCTCTCTGGTCCGTGGGCCGATGCTCTAACGGCTGAGCCAAACTGGCCAGGGCTTTTCCACTCTTATCCAAATAATTCTAGTGCAGTTTGAGCACCCTGAGAGATGAGTTTAAGAGTTCTGTGGTGATGGAAGTGTTTCTTATTTGTGTTGTCCAGTATGGCAGCCACTGGCCACCTGTGGTCACTGAGCACTTGAAAGGCAGCCAGTGCTACTGAGAAACTGATTTTTAAATTGTATTCCATTTTAGTTCATGTAAATTTAAATAGCCACGTGGCTAGTGGCTACACTATTGATCGAGACCAGGGGTTGATAAATTATGATCCACGGGCCAAATCCAGCCTGCTGCCTGTTTTTGTAAAGAAACTTTTATCGGAAGGTAAATATGCCCATTTGTTTACATGTTGTTTTTAGCTGATTTGAACTACATCTGCATAGTTGTGTAGTTGCAAAAGAGACGAATCCACAGAGTCTAAAATATTTACAATCTAGCTCTTTACAGAAAAAAAATGTTTGTTTACTCTGGTCTAGACCAGTGTTCAATGGAATACAATCCATATGGCATAAAAAAAAAAACCATTCATGCTGACCCAGAGATACCTAACCTTGGCCACATAGATAAAACTGAGGTCTTGAAAATTATATTAAGAGATTAGTGACTTCTTAATTACTATATATATATATATATATATATATATATATATATATATAGTAAAAGGTAGTTCACAGTCAGGGTAAAATTTCAGGAAAAAAATGTGAAAAGTAAAAGTTATTTTTCATGCATTTACAAGCACATATATGTGTGTTTGTGTGTGTTATAGAACAATTAATATCATTCCATATGTAGTATCCTACAAATTTCGTGTTACCTCCATTTAATGCCTTGTCTTGACATTTTAAAGATCTCCAACATTAATCTAAACCACTTTTAAGGTAAAAAGATCATTTTAATGATCTTTTTTTTCTTTCTTACTGAGTAATTTTTACAGTATTTGTGCTCAAATTTAGAAATGGGAGTTTCAAACATTTAGCTATGTTTGAAATCTCAAGTAAAATTTAATATATATATATATATATATTCTCCTAATTTCAAAGAAAAGCATTTTAATGATATTATGATATTTATTATTAGTTAGAGTTAAATGTGAGAGAAAATTTAAACTTACTATTTACTCTGATATATAGGGACAAGCAAGTAAGAAAATGGACATGTATGTGGAGGGATTTTATTCAAACCTTTGGAAAAAATCATGCAGTTTTATTTTCTATATACTGGGAACTGGGTGTACTGAATAAGAATGACAGTGATTCAACCCAATTCTTTGAGCACTGACTCAATGATGGCTAACAGGGGTATAATATAAATAGAGGATAAGGTAGTGTCTTGGCTTATGGTTTCTCTGTGATTCCAATCATATAAGGGTAAAAAGGTAAAATGCAAGACAATGTGCAATTAGAACTTACACAAAATATATAGAAAATGCCAAGGATCTATTGTTGCTGATTTTAACCTGTGCTGTGGTGAATAAATCTCAACAAGGCACTTTGATGTGAACTCCAGAATAAGAAATAAGTCCTGCCTTCCGGGATGACAACAGCAGTTTGGTATATGGGAAAGATAACACTTAGTGAGAACAGTGGAGGATAATATGGAGGGAAAGGAAGCAGCGCACAAAGCGGGATGAGAGAAACTCTAGAGGGAGGTTCATACGATAATTGTAAACAACATATAGAGACAATACACTGATGGAAATATTGCAAAATTTTCTTTTTCCCTCATAGTCATGCTTTGCCAAGAATGTATAATATTGGTTTAAACTATATTGGAAAGAACACTCTTTGAGTTTGTATGAAATTTAACCTATTTGGAAGAGGCCAAAGAACTGATTATGTCCAAGGTAGAGAGATGGGTAAACTTGGAGGAGACAATTAGCAATGTATATATACTCAATGAGCCATTTTAAAGGGTACTTGTAACAATTAGCCTGCTACTTATTTTGTGCCAGGAGGATGTCATTTTAGTTAACATCAAAGATGGTTTGTGCAGATTGCTATAAATAACACTTTGGCTGCAAATGACTCAGCAGTGTCCTTCCAAAATCCCACTGTGTTATTAAGATGTGAGAGAAACTTATTCCGGGATCCCTGAGTAACAGGTGAGCAGGTAATGAGGGTAATGAATGCTTTCTTTGGGGGTAGGAGGGTCCATAAGCAAGATATGGACTGGCAATGTGAATGCAGCAGTGTCCTGTGACTGCCTTGGGTAGGTGCTGTGTGATTTTGAGGGACAACCAGAGAGCCTTGCTGGAAGGCCTAGGCCTGGCGATGTAACCTTGAGCAAGCCATGCAACCTCTTAGGAGATCAGTTTTCTCTAATTTCTCTGTCCCACCTACCTCACATTCACTAAGAGGTTATGATAAGAAAGAATGTTTTGAAAAAGGTTTTTAAAGAAGTCAAAAAACAGCCCTGGCCAGTTTGGCTCAGTGGTTGGAAGTGTTGGCCAGCATCCCAAAGAGTCTCGGGTTCAATTCTGGTCAAGGACATGTACCTCAGGCCCTGGTTGTTGTTGTGCAGGAGGCAGCCATTGGGTGTGTCTCTCTCACATCAATGTTTTTCTCTCTTTCTCTCCCTCCCACTCTATCTGAAGATAAATGGAAAAATATTCTTGGGTGAGGATTAAAAAAAAAGTCAAAAAACAACAACAACAACAACAATAAAAACCCATACCTAGTTAAGAAATCACCATTACTGTAGAGTCAGATCCAAAGGTGAAAATCAGAATTAGATATGACTTCAGGGGAAGGGAGGGAAGGAGGTATCACTTCAGATATTCATCCCAGATCTGATTTAGATTCTCAGTTTGGGAGCCATTTTGGCGTTGGGATCTGTTCCAGGGACAGCAGAGCTTCGCCTTATCTGACTCACAGAGTGATCACAGATTTTGGTGAATGAATGAGTGAGTGAAGGAACATAAAGAGAGAAAAAGAAACATATTCCTCAAGAAGAACCAGGACCAGAAGAACAGGGGATGTTTGGAACAACCAGCTAAGACAACCTTAACCCAGAAATTTGGTGTGATGACAGACTGTACTAGGCCTGGGGCTTTCCTCTCTGCTGGATGTAACCAAGCAATCCCAGATCAGAACACCAGGACACTGGCCACTTACCACTGGTAGTCTCACTTGAAGGAAGTTTGTGCCCAGACATTTTTTGCACTGGATCAAGTATAAAAAGAGGGCAGCAACAGAAAATCCATAAGGTTTAAAAAAAAAAAAAAAACTCTTGGAAAAAAATCCTCTGGTGAGCAGAAGAATTTTCAATTTTCGGTAGAGAAGGCTAAAGAGAAATCTGATTTCATCTACTAAACCATAATCCACTAAGGCACAATGGCTGGTTAAGTTATAGGAGTCTAGGACCTAAATGGTTTTGCAATTAAAGGCTCACTATCTCTCAATTTTTAACATCTCTTAGAAAAGTTGTAAAAACTTACTGAGTTCATTGCATTTATTTCTGGAAGTATGATATTTAACTTACGAGGCTGTCAGCAGAACCATTCATAATTCATCCAAGATACCTTCAAGTCATGATGACTAGTGCTCCCTTGATGTTCAACTGCTTATAAACTACAAAGATTGACATTTCTAGCATTCAGAGAGATTATTTTCTTAATGTCATTGTTGTTTATATATTTATGCTCTATCAAGTTCAAAGACTTGTGAAGCCATTGATGCGGAGTCACTGTTATTGAGCACTTAGCATGTGCCCAGCATTTCATATACTTTATCTCCTTTAATCCTCATAACAGCTCTATGAGATAGGCATTATTATTCACATCTTACAGATTAAAAAACTGGATTCAGAAGGGTGAAGTACCTTGCCTAAGTTAACACTGAGGAAATGATGGTGTTGTAACTCTAACCAAGTTTTATCTGATTCCCAACACATGCTGCTCCCTAAAGTGGAAATGGATATTGTATTTGCTTGCTAGGGCTACCATTACAAAATACCATGGACTGGGTGATTTAAACAACAGAAATTTATCATCTCACAGTTCTGGAGGTCAGAAGTCCAAAACCAAGGTATTGGCAAGGTTGGTTCCTTCTAACTGCAAAGGAAGGTTTAGTTCCAAGCCTCTCTCCTTGGCTTGTAGGTGACCAACTTTCCCGTGTCTTCACATGCTCTTCCCTCTGTACAGTGTCTGTGTCTAAATTTTCTCTTCTCATAAGGACACCAGTCATATTTATTAGACCCTAATAACCTCTATAAAGACCCCAACTCCAAACATGTCACATTTTGAGGTATGGAGGTTAGGATTTCAATGTATGAATTCTAGAGAGGACACAATTCAGCAGACAATTTGTTTTTCTAAGAGGTTGCATTATTGTTTACTTTAGGGGTATGGCCTACATTGAGTCCTTCTGACGGGAATTTCAGTAGCTGAGTCAGAGTTTGAGCTGTGTCTGATTTGTATTTACCTTTTGAAGGCGGAACTTGGAAGTGCCACCTAGTAAGGCCATGGCATGGAACCATGGCTGCCTTTTGTGTCAGTGTGCAAAGGATACACTGACTAAGTCTAAGATAGACTTAAGTATTTTAGTTCATCAACTGAGTCACTGCTCTTTCTTGTCTGGGAGGCCTATTTAGAGATTCATTGAATAAAAATTTCAACGTGATTGGGTAGCTGGGAATTGGAGGCAGTGACTCATATTCTTTCCAGTACCTGGTATAAATTGATGCTTTTGTGTCTCCATGTGGAGGGAACATTTTATTTTGATTGGGTTTGAATGGAAAGAATAAAGGACCCAGAACAGGCTTTGGTATTTGCGTGTGAGCATCTGTGTGTGTGCCATGGGGGGATGTGTTTGAGATGGATAGGTTGAGAACACGAAGGTAATAAATGATAAAAGAGGAACAGTAAGTCTTAGTTCGGGTAGGGGATATAGGAGAAAACCCATTAAAAGAATATCAAAGACCATCTTTGTTGACCATGCTGACCTTTTCAAACAGAAATCTAAATCTAAATCTCTGAGAACAGTGACAGTTTCTCAGAGGATGGATGTTTTAAGTTGGCTTCTTTCCTCATTTTCCTAAGGATGGACCTTTGGAACATTCTGAGTCTCAGTTATGTTTTGCCAATGCTTCTTTCCACTCTCTGGTCTTGAAAAATATTGTGACGAGGGGCCCACCTATATCTGTTTTAGAAATAGACACACATCCCAGTGGTGGCTGTCTCAGCTTTGCCCTGCCCACTGGACTTGAGTTCAAGAGGACTCAAGCTGAGTACTATGCAACTCACTCAATCCACATCCTGAGTTCTCAAAACACAAGCACGCTGTATCTGATAAAGGTTATATAATAATCACAGTTCTTTGTTGACACAACCGTCTTAGTTATCCCATGGGGATACAGTGTAAAGGAAGGAAAATTCTGTTTTATCCTATTTTTAGAGTATAAATCTTCTTGTTCTTGTTGATGGCTCAAAATGGCACTTGTCTGAGCCTTATATGGGATATGGAACCCGATAGAGTGTTTAGAATTGTTTATGATTGTTAAGTAAAAGATATTCATTTCCCAAAAGGAAATCTTATTCTGCCTCTGTACAATTCTGCTCTTACCTAAGAGTATAAAAGCTACATTCTTTATGCTCTCATGAAGAGAAATCTTTGTTTTCTGATCTCTAAGACAGCTGAGCTCAGGGTGAGATGAGATTTCAGCCTTTTCCTCTGTCATAGGCTTTTCAGAATGACACGATAATAGATACAGAAACACTTTTACAGGGTTGGAGAATTGTTCTTGTAAAAGAACAAGATGTATTGTTCCTCGTAGAAGTCAGTCTAGTCTTTAGTATGAAACCTGCCAACACTAAAGCTTTTCACACTGTAAACATCTACACCTTTCTAGCTTGCATTCTCCCTGAGGTGCTGTCTCTTTGTAGTTCTGTTGTTATGGATGCCCTTGGGTTTATTTATTTATTTTTAAAGGAACATTAACTCTTGAATGAAAACAATGGTATCTTTCTAACATATTTGGTTTTGTTTTTTTGACAGGGCAGGATTGTACGGTCATCTTGACTACTTATTAACCTTCAGGAAAAAGTATTAAAAAGCTGCTGGGAATTAAATTTGAAACTGATCATGCGAGATAATTGGCCATCCATTTGTCTTAGGAATGCTAAAAAGAACAGAGAAGTCTAGTTTAAGATCTAGTTCTTTATTAAAGTAAATTAGGAAAGAAAAGGACTCAAAGAGATGGTCCAGGAACTTGTTATATGGTTCCACCAGCCCTGGAGGCTGGACTGAGCCCAGGAACTGGCACCAGAACCTTGCTGCAGGAAACAGGGAAGAGCTATATGGTCAGTAGTCTGCTGTACAATGCAAGTTTCTTTGCTCATTTCCATTCTTTTTGAAGGACAGAGTAGTAGCGGGGCTGCCTGTTTACTGGCCTGAGAGCTAGAATAAGGTCAGGGCTGGGATATTGAGAAGCCTTTGGTAAAGGAAGAGACAAAGGATCAAGTGTATTAATTGTCTATTACAATGTTAAAGGCTCTCTTAAAACTGAATGTCTTAAAACAACAAACATTTACTATTTTACAATTTCCGTGTATCAGGAATCTTGGTGCAACTTCGTTGGATATCTCTGCCTCTAGATCTCTCCAAAAGCTGCCATCTAGGTGTTGGCTGGGCCTACAGTCTCATGTGAAGGCTTGACTAAAGAGGGATCTGCTTCCAAGCTCACTTATGGGATTCCTGGCAGGATCTGTCAGTTTCTCATTGGCTGTTGAACTGAGGGCCTGTTTCTTGCTGGTCTTTGGCCAAAGATTTCCCTCAGTTTCTTGCCACAGGGGCCTCTCCATAGAGTAGCTGGCTGCATCAGAATGAGCAAATAAGAGAGCAAGAGAGGAGTCCAAGATGGAAGTAATTATTTTTGTAACCTGAGCTCACAAAATAATAATCCATAACTTCTACCCATTTCTTAAAAAAGTGAGGTAGTAAGTCTCCCCAAGACTCAAGGATCATCAGGGTCATGCTAGAGGATTCCCACCATATCAAGGCAGAACAAGATGGCCACAGCAGAGATCAGGTCACATGAACAAAATATGGAAACTCTAAAGCCTAATAATGAAAACAAACTCAGAGAAATTTGGGCTTCAAAACAGATAGCCAGGAAGGACAGACATGAGGCAACAAGATCTTATGAACTAGGATAAATTATGCTAAATTCATAAAAAGGGCAAAGACATGGTCTTATACATCTTTATATTCACCATAAGGCTAAGTAAGTATTATGCCTTGTAAATGTTTGTTGACTGCATGAAACAGAGCTTTTCATATACTTTCTTAGTTATAGTGATTGATCTTTCTGATTATTATAATGGCTTAAAGAATTTGAATCTCTTGTAGAGTAAACCCAGATAAAATCAGTGTTTCTGTCATTAGTAGGGTAACTATATGACTAATATGTTGCCCAAATATTTTTCCAATATTCACTTTTGAGAGCTAAAGGGAGTGCTATTAATGATTTGGCAAGGTCAACAGATGCACACTGAAGTCTTCCAGGAAATTGAGATATATAGTCATCCTGGCTGTTTACCAAATTTCCTCAAGGCATCCAAGAACCTGGGACAGCCCTGCAATGACTCTGGAACCCTTGGTTTGAGGAAGACCTAGGAATCCTGGGCCAGAGAAACTGTTAGGAGGACCCTCTTCCACTCTTCCACCAATCTGGGCCACAGCTACCTTATTTGTAAAATCAGAAGGAGTGAGGCAATCAATGTCCCTTTTTCACCTGGGAATTGACCGTTACATTTTCCACCACTGTGGAGATTAATGAAATTTTTAGGATCTCCTGGGTACAGTGGGAAACTGGACTATCTATCAGTCAACAATTGATTATGTGGATGAGCAACTGCACCCAATCCAAATTCAAATTCTGACTTTGAAAACCACTTTATCTGCAGGCTCTCCTTTTTCTTTTCCATGTCAAATTCTAAAGAAATGTCCTTTCTCTGCAAATAAAAGTAAAGAGTTCATGATCTAGGGTGATAAGAATAAAGATTCTAACTGGTTTTAAATATTTTGTAAATAGACTTCCGGTCAAGATGGCGGCGTACATAAACGCGGTATCGCGTCCTCCTGCAACCACATCAAAGTTACAACTAAGCTACAGAACAACCATCATTCAAAACCGCCTGAAATCAAGCTGAATGGAAGTCCACAACTACGAAATTAAAGAAGAAGCCACATCGAGACTGGTAGGAGGGGCGGAGGCGGAAGGGCTGGTCCCACACCCGTGTGTGGCGAATAAAAATCAGGAGGATACCTCGGCTGGGAAGGTGCTCCCTGAGGACTGAGGGGTCCCTGTCCCACACCAGGCGCCCAGCTCAGGGTTCCAGTGCCAGGAAGAGAAGTCCCCATAACTTCTGGCTGGAAAAACCAGCGGGAACTGAGGCTGAGGCGGCTGGAGCCCCCGGCAGCTCCTCTTAAAGGGCCCACGAACGGACTTACTCAGACTCACACCCTCCAGGCTCCAGCATGGGGGAGACAGCTTGAAAGGCACCAGAGACGTATGGGGAAGAACTGAGTTGTTTGGCATTGGAGTGAGGGCTAGAGGGGCAGCTTTCTCCTGGACAGACGTGCTATCAGAGGCCTTTGTTCCTTTGGTGAGCCCTTCCCTGGGCCAGCAGACAGCTGCCATATCTGGGACTCCAGCTACCTGGCTCACACTGTTTGCCCCACCCTGGTGATTCCCTGAGGCCCCGCCCCACCCAACTTTCAGGCCTACCCAAGCTGTTGCCAGTTGCTTTGTCATAGGATAGGCCTGTCTTGGATCCTGCTTCAGCTTTTCCTAAATTCTTTCAAACAAGCAGCATCTGGTCTCAGCTAGCCCCATACCTCTCATTAAGTAATACATAGAAACAAACACAGGGAGGCAGCCAAAATGAAGAGACAAAGAAACAGGTCCCAAATGAAAGAACAGAACAAAACTCCAGGAAAAGAACTAAGTGAAATGGAGTTAAGCAACCTAACAGATGCTGAGTTCAAAACACTGCTTATAAGGATGCTCGATGAACTTAGTGAGAACCTCAGTGAACTTAGTGAGGGCCTCAAGAGCATAAAAAGGAGCAGTCAGAAATGAAGGATGCACAGTCAGAAATGAAGGAGGCACTAACTGAAATAAAGAATAATTTACACAGATTCAATAGTAGAGTAGGTAAAGCCAAGAAGCAAACCATCGATTTGAAATATAAGGAAGCAAAAAACACCCAATCAGAACAGCAAAAAGAAAAAAGAATCCAAAAAAATGAGAATAGTGTAAGGAGCCTCTGGGACAACTTCAAGCATGCCAACATTCGCATCTTGGGGGTGCCAGAAGGAGAAGAGAGAGAACGAGAAATCGAAAACCTATTCAAAACAATAATGACGGAAAACTTCCCTAACTTGGTGAAGGAAACAGACATACAAGTCCAGGAAGCACAGAGAGTTCCAAACAAGATGAACCCAAAGAGGTCCACACCAAGACACATCATCATCAAAATGCAAAAGGTTCAAGACAAAGAGAGAATCTTAAAAGCAGCAAGAGAAAAGCAGTTAGTTACCTACAAGGGAGTTCCCACAAGACTATCAGCTGATTTCTCAAAAGAAACTTTGCAGGCCAGAAGGGAGTGGCAAGAAATATTCAGAATGATGAAAAGCAAGAACCTACAACCAAGATTACTCTATCCTGCAAAGCTGTCATTTAGAATCAATGGCCATATAAAGAGTTTCCCAGACAAGAAAAAGCTAAAGGAGTTCATCACCACCAAATCATCATTATATGAAATGTTGAAGGGTCTTCTTAAAGAAAAGGATAAAAAATATGAACAAACAAAATGGCAATGAATACATATCTGTCGACAATTGAATCTACAAACAAAATGAACAGGCAGAACAGAAGCATTTTCATAGATTCAGAGAACATTTTGTTGGTTGCCAGATGGGAGAGGGGTTGGGGGAATGGGTGAAAAAGGTGAAGGGATTAAGAAGTACAATTAAGTTGTTAGACTGACAAACCTCAAAGGGAAGGGGGTTGGGGGGTGGGAAGAGATAAACCAAAGAATTTTATGTATATATGCATAACCAATGGACACAGACAACAGTGTGAGGAAAGGCAGGAGGGGGGCGGGAGTGGGGAGGAGGGGTTCAGTAGGGGGAAAATGAGGAACATCCGTAATACATTCAACAATAAAGATAAATTTTTTAAAAATAAAAAAAATAAATATTTTGTAAATAAAAGATATGGAAGAAATGACTATTTACCTTCAGCATTTATCACAATATTTACAAAGAGACCTAGATTCTCATCTCAAAATCAGTACCTTTTGATGATTAATCACTAAAAACTATGGGTTGCTTTTCAGGCTAAGGGCCATGTCTTATGCCAGAACTGTCCCTGACAAGGCAAAAGCATCATGTGAGTTAACCTTCATAACTAACTGAGGTAGTTGTAATCTACAATGTAGAATTGAGGAGAAACTACTCTCTGATGACATAAAGGCTGATTCTCTGAACCATTTGATTTTAATTGACCAGTAACTTCTAGAGTTTCCTAGAGATCTCTGAGGTTGAATCTGGATATATATCTTGTAAATCAAAGGTCTCTTTCCCTCACCCTGAGCCAACATGCCTTAACAAGAGGGGAAATACCTTCACATGCTTATCTTAGCCTTTCTCCTTAGGCAAAGGTATGAAATTATAAATTGTGCTAGTGATCTAACTCCATTGATATTTCTAGGAAAAGCCCATCTTATTTATAAAGTTGGAAGGAAAGATGGAAACCATAAACAAAACAATATATTTTTGATGGTATGGTCATGACAAAATGACAAATTTTACAGTTTATCTCATATGATGGAAACAGACTTTTGGATAGAGAATCTTGAATAGAGTAATTTCTTTTACCCCAAATTATGCACAGATAGCTAAATGATGCTTCTTTTATGAATACAAAAAAACAACCATTTAACCCATAATGTTGTCCTCAATGCAGTTATGGAGGGGAAAACAATGGGCTGAAATAGGCAAAGCTTCCCTTGGAAGAAGTTCTGCTGGATTTGGCCAATTCCTTTTGACATGCATCAGAGGTTGTATTTCCATGGCAGGCTCAGAATTTCACAGCTTTTGTAGTTTGTGACATTCTGATTTATATGGATATTAAAAGGAATGACATACCAGACTAGAAGAGCATGATCACAGAATGAATGTGCTACAATTGAAATAGAAAATGCTCCTTTATTTCTGAGGCTCCATAGAAATCCCTATAGCATAAACACATCATATTTGTATCTTAACCATGCCATAGGGCTTTGTCAGTTTTTTCTCAATGGACCTCAAAAAAATCCATCTTGGAGAGTAGGCTTGCAGTGAGCACAGAGCTTGGCCTCTATTTTGTTGGAAGAGCAATTCTTGAAGAGTGGAGGTAGCACGGTGTGGTGGGGAAGCGCATGGCATAAGCTATAGAGGCAGAGAATGGGATTTAGACCCAGCCTTGATCTTTCTGGTTGTATGAACTTTGAGATGGGTTTCCTTATCTGTAAACAGGGAACAATAATTAAACCTACCCCAGAGATGTGGTGGGAAAATGAGAGTGTTCATAAAATGTGGTGATTAAATATTTTATGTGAAAGAACACAAAAAAGCACAAGTGTAATACAGTTATCAGTAATTGTTAATAACAGAGCATTCAGGGAACATCCTCCAGATGGTCTTACAATATTTGTATCTTTGTTTCCAGACTTAAAACTTATATCACATCAAAATAAGAAAAATTACTTTCATTGATATTTCTATTTGTGTGTGTGTGTGTGAAGAAGATGGAGATGGGAAAAATTGAGGGAGTCAATGGAGACTTGCACTGTTATGGGCAATTCTGTGGATTAAAAATAATTTGAAGAGCTATTGCTTACTTTGGAATTGATGTGATGTTTTCCCAATCTGTAGGCTGGGGTTGGAGGAGTCTTCATTGCTTACTGTACTTGGGAAGAAGGAGGTTAAAGCCACCTCCGTTGCTTTCTAAAATGGTTTCTTGACGTACTGTTTCAAAAACTTTTCTCCAAGATGGTAAACAATGAAAGAATTGACCATCCACCCAACAAAGGGAAAATTGCTAATCTTCTAGTCTTCCTCACTCTTCTAGTTCAATTCTCAGGTGTCCTTCATCTGTGACATTGGTCCTGCCTACTTCCTGAGCCAGTTCTGACCAGTGGAAGTGTGAACAGAAGCCTCACTTCACCTGTTGGAGCCAGATACCCACTGAGAGCTTCTTGCTGGCCAGATCCATTTATAACACTATGATCCTTCACTTTCTCTGCTAGTTCTCCAGTTGTTGGCATCCCTGGGGGGCTGGCTCCTGACTCTCATGCCTCCCAGCTTCTGGCTGTAGTCCTGAACCCCAATGTTGCCATCTGATTTAAACTGTTATGTACTGCTGGCCTTGTGATGCTAACTACACCTAATGGCTCTTTGGGATTTCACCTATGGATACTTTCTGTTCTAACTTGATTTTGGCCTTTCCCCTTCATCCTCTGTGTCAGATGCTGAGCACTGGACGAGAGTTAGTCTTCTTTGCACCAGAGCAGTTTGTTTGCCCCCATTCAGCATGTTCCTGATTTCCTCTCCATTCTAACTCTTACTTCAGAAGTTCTAGCATGCCTCATGCTTGAGAATGTCCTAATGACTGGTGGATATGAAAAATGAGAATGGAGTCCTGTTCTTCATAGAGGACAAAGGATTAGCTATTAGCTAATTAGCTAGAACATCAAGACAGCAGCCTGAGTATAGTGGAAGGTTTGCAAACTTTGGGTCAAACAGGCTTGGGTCCAAATCCTGACTCAGCTTTGTCCTCTTGAGCAGGTCACCTCGTCTCTCTCAGCCAAGAGTTCCTCACCCTCAGACATTGATAAGGATACTCCACTTTCAGGACTGTCATAAGGATTAAATGAGACTGTGCAGGTTTGTAAATTAACTGGCACATAGTAAATAAACAACTAATATTAGATATTCCCATTATCATTATTACTATACTAATAATTAATTACTGCTGAAAAGAACTTAGACACATAACACCACTTTCTAAATAAGGTTTCTAAATAATCCCAGCCAGGGAGCAGGGACCTATGAAGGTTTTCATAAAGAATCAAAATATTAAAACACAGAAAAATGTATTAATTCTTTTTTGAAGGAGCATAGTTTTTAGTTCATGAGGGAAAAACCCTTCCATTGTAATTCTTTAGTTGAGATATGTCAAAAGTTCCAATGAAAACATGAAGAAAGATTATGGACTACACTATGGTGTCAAATGATGAATTCTAACTAAAAGTCAACAGATGTTCAGCAGATTAGTGATCCACTGAAAAGACTGTCCTGTCACTATTGTTCATCTAGACTCAATAAACTAGTCACAGAAAAAAAACTAATGTGTGCAATTTATCTTTGAGACACCTTTGTGTCCAATATGTATACAATATCTGGGTCCTTAATGGTAGAGATTTTTTTCCCCTCAAAAAGTAGACAGGTTGGTGTAGTAACTACTAAAGGAGTATGAGACACAAAGAGAAATGGGAACCCTATCAATCTGGCAGAAACATCTGGCAAGGACACGATGGAACAGGAGGGAGGTGGTGGGAGCCAAGTTTTCAAAGCATCATTACCAGCTCTATTGAGGAGAGAACTCACTGTCTGAGGATGTTGGCATCCTCGTAGCTGAACTGAATGGTTTGATTTGGCCACTTACCGTCAGGCTATGTCAGCGAAGGAAGAGACGTGACTCTTTGGGAGAGTCAGACATTCTGTGAATTGAGAGCGAAATATCAAATCATTCGAAGTTTTTGATATGTCACAGTATACTTGAATACCTACTTCAGATATGTGCTAATTTTGACTTCTCTCAGTAAATAAAGATAACCTAGTTTACTTACACAACCAATAACCCTCAATGTGGATGTTATAAAACATACACGTACAGATTAAAAATAATAATAAATAAAAACCTGTGTACTAGTACCTTAGAAGCTTCCCTGTGAGATCTGTAGTCTGACAAAATCTGTTTCATTGTCCCACTGCAATCAGGGAAATCACAGACCAAATATCATTAGGTATCTCACCAAACAAAGGGGAAGATAGAGGATTTATAGCATTGGAGGGAAGGATGGAGTTTAGTCTCAAAGCAACATCAGGTCTGGACTGTTTCCTTGGAACCTATACAGTTGAGATAGACGCGGAATACTGAGTCCAGAAGCTTCTTATCTGAAGCCCTGCATGGACTGAATCAAGAATGCTTCTCTGTCAAAGTGACTTAAGTTCTCAGGCAAGAGTGGAATGTTTCATTCTTATGGATAAAAGGTCAAACAGCAAAGTGTCTGATAGTCTATGATTTCAGAGTACAATATTTCTCTAAATTATGTGGTAAGTTCACTAGTGATGGAGAAAACTTAAACAGGGAAGAGGGACAGTGAATTACGGTGAGGAGATTTCATTTTAAATAGGGTAGTCAGGGAAGGTTTCATATTTGAATAAAGATATGAAGGCTGCAAGGAACGAGCCACGCTGATATCATGGGGAAGAGCATTCCAGAGAGATAGACATGAGAGTGGTTAGTGGCTCAGCAGGGAGGCCAGTGTGTGCATGATGGATGGCAGAAGGGAAAGGGTACAAGGTTACAGCAGTAACTGGGGGCCAATTAATGCAGGGTCTTGAAAATCACTGTGATAAATTTGGTCTTTACTTCAAGTAAGATGAGAAGCCTGCAGAACTTTGCGCAGAGGGACACCAAGATCTGACTTATGGTTTGACAGAACCATTTGAGTGGCTGTGGTGAGAATAGTAGACTCAAGAAGGGCAGGAGTAGAAGCACGGAGAGCAGTTAGGAGGCTGCTACAATGATCCAGGTGAGAGATCGAAATGCTTTGAATCTGAGTTGGTAACAGGAGAGGGACGAGAAATGGTCAGATTCTGATAAATGTTGGAGAGCTGACAGGACTGTAATGCTCGTGTCTATTCTTTTATTCTCTTAGTGCTCACAGTAGCTATTTTAACTTGCCTACTCAACTTATCAAATCTAAAGTTATCAACATATTTACTGTACTCTACAATGAAAGGTCTTATGATGCTTTAATTTTTTTACTCTTCTAAATTTGTTATTGGTATCTATTATTTTCTGTCCTATTCCTCACACATTCATACACATTTGATATTATTTTATTATAGGCAATGTTTATTTGTATAGATATTTATCTATATTTTTGTTCATCATTATTTCTTCCATCTTAGATCTTTCATCAGGCATCATTTTTATCTTTCCAGAGTATATGATTTATATTCCAAATAATTTTAGTTAGTTTTTCAATTTTAATAAACATTTAATTTTAAAATAGTTCTGGATTCACAAAAAGTTGAGTTACGATATATATCATAAATTTCCCCTATTAGTAACATCTTACACTAGTATGGTACATTTATTACAATTAATGAACTAATACTGATACATTATTATCAACTAAAGTCTATGCTTTATTTAGATTTTCTTAGTTTATTTATTTATTTATTTTTAAATCCTCACCGGAGGAATTTTTTCTATTTATCTTCAGATAGAGGGGGGAGGGGGGGAGAGAGAGAAAAAGAAACATGTATGTGATAGGGACACATGGACTGGCTGCCTCCCGCACGACCCCGACCAGTGCTGGGGACAAACCGCAAATGAGGTACCTGCCCTTGACCGGAATCGAATTCGAGACTTTTTGGTCCATGGGCTGACACTCTAACTGCTGAGCCAAACCGGCCAGGGCTCCTTAGCTCATTCTTTAAAAAATTTTTTTTTTTTTATTGATTTTAGAGAGAGAGGAAGTGAGAGGGAGAGACAGATAGAAACATTGATGAGAGAGAACATTGACTGGCTACCTCCTGCATGCCCCCCGCTGGGGGTTTGGCCTACAACCTGGGCATGTGCCCTGACCAGGAATTGAACTGGCGACCTCTTGGTGCATAGGTTGACACACAACCACTAAGCCACACCAGCCGGGCTCCTTAGTTTATTCTTAATGGCCTTTTCCTATTCTAGGATCCCATTCAGGATACCACATTACAGTTAGTTGTGATGTCTCTTAGGCTCCTTTTGCCTGACAGTTTTTTATATTTTCCTTGTTTTTAGGAATTTTGATTAGATATTTTATAGAATATCCTTCTACTGGAATTTCATATTTAAATAAAGATATGAAGGCAGCAAAGGAGAGAGCCATGTTTCTTATGATTTTACTTGGGTTCTGGGCTTCTAGGAGGAAGTTCACAGAGCTAAAATGCCATTCTCATCATATCATATCAGTGTACAAATTAACATAATTGACCACTGTTGATGTTAGCTTTGATCACCGGGCTCAGGTAGTATTTGTCAGGTTTCTCCACTGTAAAGTTAATCGTTTTTTCTTTCTTTCCATACTGTATTCTTTGGAATGAAGTCACTATGTGCAACTCACACTTAAGGAGTGAGCTATTATTCTCCACTTCCTATTTATTTATTTATTCAATTATTTATATGTCTGGATTTGTGGATATTTATTTTATACACTGGGCTTATAATCTAACACTACATTATTTATTTTGTTGCTCAAATTGTTCTAGCTTTGGCTGTTGGGAGTTCTTTTAGGTTGGCTCCTGTGTTCCTTTGACATGACCTTAAAATATTTTTTTTCCTTTATTAATTTCAGAGAGAGAGGAAGGGAGAGAGAGAGAGAGAGACATTGTGAGAGAGAACATCCTGCATGCTCCCTCACTGGGGATTGGGCCCACAACCTGGCCATGTGCCCTGACCAGGAACTGAACCTGGCAACCTCTTGGTGCATGGGTTGATGCTCAACCACTGAGCCACACTGGCTGGGCTGACATGACCTTATAATTTTTTTTTCTTTCAGCACTTTCTTACCTTCTGACATTACAAGATGCTTTAGTTTTGACCTGTGTGATTTTTGCCCTTGCCTAGAATTAACCATTTTCCAAGGAGCCTTTGTTCCTTCAGAGTGAATTTTAAGTTATTTTTTGCAGATACTGACAACCTGGAATTATCAGCCTGAAAACAAACTAAAACTTCTTTTTGTACTCTTAGTTAATATAGATTAGATCACAGACTTACTAGAGGGTATTATTTTTGGTTATGAATTCTCATGGGAAATGTTTGCCCTCTTCTGTGAAGCACCAATGTCAAGACATACAAATTTCCTTGATATCGTTTGATGGCCCAGTTTATATCTTCTCACCTTTACCATCAAGGTGTAGTTCTTTAGTGCCTCAGTCTATGTGGCAGCCTCCTTTTGGTGAGACCTAGGATTCACCTCCTCTTCAATCTCCTAACGCTTGCAATCATCAGAGTAAACTCAATAGATCAGGGTTCAGCAGAAACCTTAGATTGAAAAGCTAGCTTAATGCTTTTCTTGTCTGCCATGGTTCTTGCTTTTACTTTATTTTTGTCCATTGTTGATTATTTCTATTGTGTCAACTCATTTAAAAAGATATTTCTCAAGTTTTATCGTTTTAGTGATTTCACTTGGGAGAATTCAAAAATAATAGTCTAGGTTCATATTTTGACTTTGTTATTGATTAGATGAGGGTCCTTATCATTGGTTTCCTAGAAGTCAACAGCTTACCTGGGTCAGGAGCACCAACACAGTACTAAAATGCTTCTTTTGTCATGGTTACCCAGTGTGTTATTAGTTTAGTCTGAGGGGATAGGAAAAAGAATGGAAGGTACATGTTTAATAATCCTGGACAAACACAGGTTTTGCAGTATTCTGGTGATGGAAATGTTACTGAGTTAGGGGCAGCACAACAAAGGGTTTCCGCTGGGAGCTGTGTGGACTCCTTTCCTACACGTAGAAAGGCTGAAATTAGTACTCTGACATGTTCTACCCAAAACATGGTCTCTTTATCCAGGGACTGCACACACCAGGACAGTAGTAAGCGAGGATGGGCAGGGGGAAAATAAGTGGCTTTTTCTTACATGGACTGTCCTATTACTCCACTGCCTTGTTATCTATGCTTTTTGTTTAATCAGTCTCTATTTGGTAGCTTCCTGTACTAATTCATCACCCATTCAATTCTCAACCCAATTCCATATGACTTCTATCACATACCACTCTACTGAAGCAGCTTTCACCTAGTTCATTCATGATCTTAGTCTATTCAAATTTATCTCCTTTCAATTCTTATCCTACTTGTTCTCTCATCATTTCATGCTGTTGAACAATTCCTTCTCCTTGAAATTCTCATACACCTTGGCTTCCTGTTTTTCTCCTCTCTCTATGGCTATCTTATCTCATGGAAGTCCTTCCCTCCCTTCTGAATGACCTGTTCTTATACTCCATTTTTCTGTCTCCATCTTCTTAACAAATATTGATTGAGCTCAATGTTTGAGATAGAATAGATAAGTGAATATTCTAAAGTCCTGCCCCCTGCTTCATAGAGCTTGCTATGTAGTGGGGTATAAACCATTATTAAATTGAGTTTTGGCATTATATAACAAGAGACTCTAAGTCAGAACCTATATCTAAAGGATAGGTAATAGCTAGTCAGTCACAGTGAGTAGCCAGACATGAGAATCAGCATGTTCAAAGGTCCAAGGACAAGAGAGTGTTATATTAAATAGTTGAAAGAAGCCTGGCATGGCTTCCCAAGCCAAGGGGAAGAGCAGTGAGAAATGAAACTAGAGAGGTAGGCAGGGGTCCTGGAGTCTTGTGAGCAGAGTGTGGAAAATGAATTGGAATCTGGCCAGAAGGGAAGTGGTAGAATCATTTGGAGTCCATTGTGGTAAATCAGGAGAGAGAGAATGATGACTTGGCCAAGGGTGGTGCATTGTGACAAAGAAAACAAATTCAAATTATGGAAGCAGGATTTTATTACAACTAGTGACAAAAGGGAGCTATTGCATTCAGGAGGATTTTCTGGCCATGAGATCTGTAAGCATCTCCAAGGTCAGGCTGAAAATGTTTTATAGAGAGGAGTAAATAAGGCTGGAAAGAACTGGGTGTGAGCAAGAAGAATGAAGGAAGAGAGTGGTGTGATAGGACAATAGATCAGGTAATGTTTTACCCTGAGTCAGCCTATTTTGGGGAGGGGCCTTTATAGAGAGGCTGTATGCTGACTCAGGCTGAGGGTGAGTCTAACTTCAGGGATCCAGAGGAAGGAGAGAAGCTTAATGAAAATTTGATCAAGTCAGATTAATGGGCATTTTATTCTGACTGATCAGTGGAGACAAATAGTTCATCTATTCGTTTATGAGGCAAAGGATAGGAATTTGGAAGGTCTCTGTCCAGCCTTGTTATAGGTAAACAAGGGGTCATCCATGAATCTTGCCTATGACATATGGGGAAGGGGAGTTCTTTGCAACCTGTTTCCAGGAACACAAGAGGATAGGGGTTTCTTCATTATCACTGACTTACATGAGCACAGGGCTCAAGTAAAATTCAACATTGTCAAGTGGGTTGAAAAAAGTGAACATATTTAAGAAATAATCAGCAGTCAATTTCATGGGATTTGCTGATAGATTCAATGTCAGGATAAGGAAAAGAGAATAATTAAGGATGCCTCCCATGTTTCTGGGTTAGGAACTGGATGAGTGACAGTGTACAAATGAAGATAGTGACATAGAAAAAAAGCATTTTGGTGTGATTGAAAGATGGAGGAGATGCACATGGGATATTTTCAATTTCTCTTCTAGCCATACCCTCTTGGTATCGATTTCTTTCCATTTTATGTCTTAAATACATCTTAAAGTGTACTCCTTTGCTCCTGACTTAGTTCAGACTGCCATCATATGTTGCCTGTACTATTAAATACGGTTTCTACCAGGCTCCTTGTACTCAGGTTTGCTTCCATAGCCCCAAATACATATTTCATATTCCACTGGAATAATATCTCTAAGTAAATTATTGCATATCACTCAGGCTCTCAAAAGTTTTCCACTTGCACACGTCTTTGGTCCTGGTATAAACTTTCTTTCTTACTCAGTGGGAAACTTTCATTTATTATTAAAACTCTCCTTAAACAGTACTCCTTTGTGAAACCATATCTCATCTTATTCCCTCCCCAACTGAGTTAGTGTCTTCCTCTTTTAAAATGTCTTTACAGTCTTTTCCCTTCAAGTATTTGTCTATTTATTTTATTAGATTTTTGAATTCATTTAAGGTGGGGACCAGTATCCTTAATCTCTGTCTCCCCAAATGCTGATAGAAGTGCTTTGCATATAGTAGGTACTCAATAAATGTTTGTTGAACTGTTATTGATTAAACTATAAATTCATGAAAATCTACTTGAATGGAGTCTCCCTGAGGCTGTTTCATGCCAGCTGCTCAAACTCTATCCAGTAAGTAAAGGAGGTTTCTCCTCTAGGTTGTAATTTGAGGGGAATTGTGAATTTCCTCACATTCTGACATTTCAGTATCTCTTTTGGTTCTTCATTTGCTTGTTTTCAGATTTGCTCTCTTTACTCTGTTCTCTCTAGAATTGTCATGAAAAGAGTGAGCCATGATTTCTCCATACCTTAGTGTAAGGAAATTTATCTGGTAGCTTTTCTCATCAGCAGGAGAGATTATTTTGTGTTTGGGAAATGAGCAAGGGGGCACAAGAAGGAGATGGAGAACGCTGAAGTCAGACTTGATTTGAGTCATGATCTTTCTTGGATTGCCCTGCTTAATAGCATTATTTCCTATTAGTAATTTACTATGCCCATTATTATTATGAGCATTAGTGTTGAAGGACAGGTTTCAAAATGTGTTCTGTGGAGGCTTAGACTTCTGTAGAGGTACTTCTGAGACTTCCATTCTTGTTGAATGGGAATGGGAAGATGAATGAGGCCCCATCACTTACCCCCACTCTTCAACCAGGGTACCTCCCTGAATTCAAACCTGGCCTGACACCTGCCTCATCTAAGCCGGCAATCCATCCATACCTATTTATTATTTATCTTTAATGTTCATCTCCTCCCTGGGAGAGATGGACTCTACTTTTTCCTTCAACCATTTTAGCACACAGAGCTCACAACTTATTTCAGTGAAGATGTAATGGGAAATTTTTCACCTTAATTCTCTTTGCCTAATCTTCCCTATAAGGGTCCGGTTTCTGAAGATTGACAGGAAGGGCCTGATTCTATTTCCCAAAATGTATAAAAAGAGTCACAAGAGGCCAAGAAATCTCAAAAACAGACTAGAGAAATATATTGTAAACCAGGCTCTTTAGAGATCTGGGGCATCGTAATGGTACTTAGGGCCTTCCGAGGGTGGGGTGTGTGTGTGGGGGGTGAGAGAATAGCTTGCATCTGTGTTTTAGCCAAGCAACATTACTTTTATCTCTCTTAGTTATGGGGGCTTTGTGGAATATTTTACTTGAAAACAGGGTTCTGCTGCTAAAGGGAGTTTGAACACCACTGGCCTAAAAGATTATTAAAGCCAAAATGTCTCCATGTTCTTTCTGATAAGGCTATCACAAAGGGGAAGTTATTCTATTCTTTTTGTTGTATGGGACATAAACTATGGCTCATGAAGCACAGAGGACTGAGTTCTGATGGCTTTGCCTCAGAACAGCAGAGCTGAATCTCCTACGTGAAAGAGAAGAGAGAATCCGAGTTGCTGGAAATGCACGGTGCTCTCTGGGAGCATGCATTTTAATGCCAGTGTCAGGGCAAACTTCCACCAGCTGTCTAAACATTTACCACACAAAATAATAGCATGTAAGATATGTGGGTTTCAGATATTTGCCATCTTAAGACAGCACTTAGTCATTAACTTAATCACAGCTGCTATATGCCAGCCAGTGTACTTTGTTTGTCAACAATGCATCTGCTCCAGGCGGCCGCCAGGAGCTCTGCTGTGGTGCTGTATGTAGCAGGCTGGTTAATGCAGATTTGAGCATTCTGAGCACTTGAGACAAGTGGGGCCATCTTTCGGATGAGCATGTTGACTCTAGTAGGGAAGCCGAACTTGGGGTTTATTCCATCCAAATGCTGCTGTCAGGGTTTTCCTCTCAACAGAATTCGACATCTAGTTAGGAGAAACGGCCTGATGTCCAAGTGTTCATTCAAAATGGGACATCCCTAAATAGTTCATTGCTTTCCCTTTGTTATGGACCGAATGATTGTGTCCTTTGCCCAAATTCATATGCTTAAAGCCCTAACTCCCAATGTGACTGCATTTGGAGACAGGGCCTGATAAAGGTTAAATGAGTTCATAAGGGTGGGGACCTAAGCCTCTAGGGCTGGGGCCCTTATGAGAAGAGGAAGAGAACAAGAGTTCTCTGTCTGCCATGTGAGGACACATTGAGAAGGCAGCTGTCTAGATGCCAGAAGAGAGTCTTTATCAACAACTGTTACCTTGACCTTGGGCTTCCAGCCTGCGGAACTGTGACAAATAAATTCCTGTTGTTTAAGCTGCCCAGTCTGCATTATTTTCTTATGGTAGCTCGAGCTGATTAATACACCCTTGTGTTTCCTTCTTTAAATTCCTTAATCTAATTGCTTCTTAATGCCAATGCATAGCATTAGGACTTCCTATATCTTGATCCTGGCTTCTCATTACTCAGCAGCTATTTATTTCAAAATATTTTATTTGGCCATGCCACTTGTTCTCTCTCTTTGGTATTGAATGGATTTCTTAGTGTCTCCTGAAGAAAAGTACCAAGACTCCTTGTGGGTGCCAGGAATATAGCTTGGACCATTTGTTCTCCTCGTCCCAGGCCCCAGGGATTTAGATGGACTAGTTTTTTTTTTTTGTTTTTTTTATCTTCACCTGAGGACATTTTTTCATTTTTTGTTCAGATAGAGTGGGAGGGAGAGAGAGGAAGAGAGAGAGAGAGAGAGAGAGAGAGAGAGAGAGAGAAACATCGACGTGAAAGGTACACATCAAGTGGCTGCCACCCACATGACCAACCAGGGCCGGGGACAAACTGCAACCGAGGTACATGCCCTTAGCGGGAACCGAACCCGGGTCTCTCTGGACCACAGGCCGACGCTCTAACCGCTGAGCCAAACCGGCCAGGGCTAGATGGACTTGTTTTGCCTTTGAAGTTGTATGGCTGACACTGTTGGTTGTCTGTGTGATACCCTAGTTTCCTGTCTGCCTTGCTAAAAGTACTCTGATTTTGCTCTGGGTAGTATTATGTCCTAGCGCTAAGAAGGGAAATCAAATTGGTCTAAATCAAGATTGACTTTTTTTTTTTCTGGCTTTCATAAGGATTGCTATGTGACCTAGTGCTGGTAAAACATGTGAAAGTCATAAAAGAGAATTGCCATGAGGAAGTCTGATAAGAGGTGGACGGATGGCGCTGGTGCTGCCTTCCTGCTTTCTCCTGCCTTTGGTATGAATGGGATGTCTGGAGCTGCACAGCTGTCTTGTGACCAGAGAATGAAAGTCAGGAGGGCAAGGGTGGTGGAGCAGAGAGAGAAAGAGCTTGGGTCTCTGAGTTATCTGGATTAGTGAACAATATCTAACTGCCTACTCTGGACTTCTACTATATTTTTGAGATTCATCTGTATTGTACAAGGGTTTGTTACTTTTTATTGTGTGTATTCTATTTTGTAGACATATCCCCACTATCCATTCTCCTGTTGATGAAAATTCTTCAGGTTTTGGTTATTACTGATAAAGTTACCATAAATATTTGCATAAAAGTCTTTTCCGGGCATATGTTTTCAATTTGGGAGTGGGGGTGGGGTGGGGGTAAAGGCCAGGAGTAGAATAGCTGGGTTGCAAAGTAAGTTCACATTTAATTTTATAAGAAACAACCAAACTGTCTTCTAAAGTGGTTTTTCCACTTTCTGTCCCCATCAGCAATGTATGAAGATTCCAGTTGCTTCACAACCTTTGTCAGCACTTGGTGTTGGTGGTCTTACTCACTTGAGCTCTTTTATAGGTGCTAAAGTGGCATCTCATTTTCCTATTAATTTGAATTTCCCTCATGACTAATGATGTTGAACACTTTGTCATGTGACCATTGGCCATTTATATATACATCTCTTGTGTCTATATGCCTGTTCAAGTCTTTTGCCCATCAAAATATACTGGATTGTTTGTCTTTTTTTTTTTTTTAATCCTCATTCGAGCCTGGCTGGTGTAGCTCAGTGGTTGAACGTCGACCCATGCACCAGTGTGTGTAGACATTTTACAGCTACTCTCCACTAGCTCTTGCTTCCATCAAATTAGTTTTCTCCTCAGCTTCCCAAAGTGTCATGCTCATTTTCAACTCTATGGCTCACCTCAGCTTTGCTCCTGGCAACTATCTCCTCTCCCCCAGGGTCTTTCTCTTCCCTGCGTGGTGCTAGATTAGTCCACAGCAGTGTCTTTGCGTGCCATCGGACAGCTGGTTTACATTAGTGTTCTATATCTGTATGTTTTATCTAACCATTTGGATGTGCTCCTTGAGGACAGGGCATGCTTCTTATTTTTTCCTGTTGCATCTAAAGCAGTGCTGTGCAAATACACTTGGAATCCTGTGTGTGTGAATAGTTCAGAGTAAAAATCCTCTGAACAAGAGGCTCCGAAGAAGATCCTCTTTCAGCTTCTTACCCCAATTCAGTTGTTTATTTGCAATTTCTTCCCTTCACTTTAGATGAGCTATTGAGTCAGTTTTGTATATTTGCTCAGTTTCGCTACCAGTTCATGATCTGTTTTTATTTTGTAGTTCCAAGTAGTTTATTAAATATGTGCAGATTTGAAAGTACAGATGATTTTATGAGACATTATACAGTTATATTGAGGATTTAGGGAATTGAACAAATTGCATACTCTCAAAACCAGAGTTTCCAGAATATCACTATAATCAATTTTGAGGAAATAATGAGAAGAAAAACAAATAACTTCTTACTCATCTCTCAGTTATTAATTTAAGGTTTCTAAGGGTGCAAGGTCAGGTTCTTAGAGTCATATTGATACCTAAGTCAACTAACCAGACTAGAAAGAATATTTTGAGGAGAATGTTATTGCTTTTTGGGAGAATAGAAAATCTAAGAGTAATACAAGATGTTATCTCCTTGAGAAATTTATAACCTATACACTAGCCCATAATTTTCTCTCATCCACAATAGCAACAATAATAACAAAAATCCTTTTATAAAGTAATATATTTCTGTGGTTCCTTGGGTTACTCTTCCTACAAGGCCATGTTGGGAATTCTGGGGAATCAGGGATGATCCATTAGAAGAAGAAAGAGTGAAAAGAATTTCAGGACATTTTAAACTATCCATCCATTAATTTATTCAACAAACATTGCTTGATTATATATTATTAAAAGTAAATCTATTACATACCTTTGAAAACACAAAAGCTGCAGAAAGAGTTTATTCATGCTATGGATGATTACAGGGCATAGTCCTAAATTTTGGAGATAATTTCATGGACAGCAACTATGCTCGCCTACAAAATCTCAAAATGTCTCTTAATGCACTCTCAGAAACAGCTTGCTGAGATCAGTGGAGAATTGGTCCAACCAAGCACCGCATTTCTTATATCTTTTTAAAGTGGTAAGGTATGAATTGGGTTTGGTAAGTGCTCAGGGATGCAGAATCTAGACATGACAGTTTGCTTTAAATTTCCATAGATATCAGTAATCTGACTACAGGTTACTTTCAAACATATATTGGGAGATTTATCTACTTCCAAGGGATAAAATAACTCCCCTAAATGCATATTTTCCATGTGTTCCTGTAGATATGTTCTCCACTTGGTCTCTGCCCTGGACAGATGACCTATAGGAATAATAGCAAGGGCTTTCTTGTCCTCTGGCTTCCCCTGGGGCTGACCAGTGGAGATGCTGGCAAGACACCGGAGGGATCAGGAAAATGAAGTCATTTTTAAAACCCCTGGTTTCCTAAAGTGAGGTCACTTTAGGCTGGCTATGTTTGTCGATTGAAGGTCATTGCTCACATCCAGGTGGCTTCTCAACACATCGCTCACCTTCCAGGTGTAGGTAACTGCTTTTTGCACACCCCTTTGGCCTAGGTATTACCATAGCACTGGCTACGAACCTCAGGTTACTGTCTTATTCCTGTGGTCCCCTTCCTCCAGGCCCATGCCTTTGTAAGAATATCCTTTCTAAATAAACCTCCTCAAATTATCTTGTTATGAATGTACTATCTGGTTAGTATCAGGGCTGATATATCACAGTATAAAAATACATTCTATTTACTATTTATTCATTTTTTAAAGATACAACTAAAATCACAACAACTAAAAATGTGCCCAGCCATTTGATATTTCACAGCCAATTATCAGAAAATGGGGTATAACAAGTGCTGATGAGGACATGGAACACTGTACATTTCTGGTAGAAATGTAAAATGATACAGCTGCTATGGAAAACAGTGTAGCAGTTCCTCAGAGAGTTAATCATAGAATTACCATGCAACACAGCAATCCCATTGCTAGGTATATTTCAAAAGAATAGAAAACAGGGACTCAAACAGATACCTGTGTTCATAGCGATATTATTCACAATAGCCAAATGGTAGAAACAACCCAAATGTTCATTAACAAATGACAGATAAACAGAATGTGGTATATTCATACAATGGAATATTATTCAGCCATAAAAAGGAATGAAATTCTGATAAATACTGTAACATGGATGGACCTTGAAAACATTATGCGAAGTGAAATAAGCCAGGCATAAAAGAACAAACATTGTATGATTCCATTCATATGAGGCAGCTGGAATACTCACATTTACAGAAACAGAAAGTGGAATAGAGGTTTACAGGGGGCTGGGAAGAGAGGGAAATTGTGATTTTTTAATTTAGTGGACACTGAGCTTTTGTTTGGAATAATGAAAATGTTTTAGAAAAGGAGTGTGATGATGTTTATACAAAAGGAAAAAGTATTTAATGTGACTGAACTGTCTGCTTAAAGTGGTAAAAATGAAAAAAATTATTATGTATGTCTTACCACAATAAAAATAATCCACCCCCCTTGTAGCCAAACTGAAAGCAAGAAAGGAAAACATGCAGGTGCCAAATTTAAGGACAGATTTGGGAGCAGGAAGCAGACGCTGAATGCAGACACCTGACGAAGGTCCTGAAAGCAGATACTGGCTGATACATGTAAGCAGTGGTTTCAGCCTCAGCTGCACACTGAAATCACCTGGAGAGTTTAATGAAGTACTGGTTCCACACCCTCAGAGATTATGGTTTAACTGGTTTGGGACGAGGCTGAGCTGCCTTCCTAACCTGGAGTTCGGAACTCCCATGGAAACGAATCCTCTGTGAATGTGAATTCTCAGCCAAAATTATGAACTACACGAGGAACGTCGGGATGGTGAGAAGAAATAAAATAAAGGGAGTATTTTCATGACCAAACAACAACAAAAAACAACATAAAAAAATTAAAAAATAAATGTACTTTAAAGATCAAAGATTTAAAGGAAGAAGTAGAAATCATAGAGTAGAAACTTGATATTGTAATAAAGAACAGATAGATTTTAAAAATAAAAATTCAAGAAAGTAAATGGAGAGAGACCAAGAGATTGAAAATTTGGAAGAGACTATGTAAGGCTTGAAAGAGAACTTAGAAGTAACAAGCTCCAACATATGCCTCATAGACATTCCTGAACGACAGAATAGAAAGAATGGGGGAGCACCGGCTGGGTGGCCCCGTTGGTTGGAGCGACATCTAGTACACCAAATGGTTGGGGGTTCGATTCCCTGTCAGGGCACACACCTAGGTTGTGGGTTTGATCCCTGGTAAGGGTGTGATGTTTTTCTCTCTCTCTCTCCCCCTTCCTCTCTCTAAAAGTCAGTAACAACATATCCTTGGGTGAGGGTTAAAAAAAAAAAAGAATGGAGGAGAACATTCCATATTGAGGAAAGATACACATTATCAAATTGAAGGAACACACAAGTCCTAAAGGAATAATAATTTTTAAAAAATTTACCCCAATGCATCAAAATTACACTGTAACAAATAAAATTAAAGACAAAGAGACCATCTTACACTCTACCTGGCGGGGGGGGGGAAGACTGGTAACTTAGAAGACATGGAAACTAGATTGACAGCGGCTTTCCCCCCAGCAACTAGCGGTGCCTGAAACTGTCTTCAAGAGGCTGAGAACACATAGCATCCTGATCATTCAAGTGTCAAGGCAAAATCCTAGATCTACCAAGGAAAAGAAAATGTATTATCTCCAAGCCTCTACTGAAGGAACTAACAAGCAATGGCATCAGCAGAGGGGACATTACACAATCTTTTAAATTAAAGTCTTATGGCCCTGGTCGTGTGGCTCAGCTAGTTAGAACGTCCATTCCTGGTCAGGGCACATACCCAAGTTGTGGGTTTGATCCCCAGTAGGGGCAAGGCAGGTGGAAGGCAACTGGTTTCTCTCTCACTTTGATGTTTCTCCCTTCCTCCTCCCCCTCATTTCTACTCTCTAAAAATCAGTTGAAAAAATATCCTTGGGTGAGGATTAACAACAACAACAACAACAAAAAGTCCTACCTATCAATTCTTGTGGTGTGAGGTAAAGCATTTACTTAGGGAGAAATTTATAGCCTTCTATGCATGAAAGAGAAAACAAAAAAAAATTGAAAAAAAGAAAGTGTCCAAATCAGGAAAATGGACAAAGAAAAACAAGAGTAAACCAAAACAGAAGTGGATATGTAATAAAGATAGAATTAGAAATTAATGATCTGGAAAACAGAAATAATAAAGATGATTAACAAAGTTATCTGAAATTTATATAGCAGTCAAATGATTATTATACAGAATATCTATCTATATGTCTATGTATGTATGTCTCTCATCCAGAAATTAATAAAAAAATAAAAAATAATACAAAAACAGTGCAAAGGTTATAAGCAGACATTTCATATGAAAAGAAACATATAAAATGGTTAATAAACATGAAAAGATGCTCAGCCTCACTACTAATTAGGAAAATGCCAATTAAAAAATTGACACGCCATTTCACACCTATCAGATTGTCAAAAATTAAATGAAAATCTGTCAGTGCAAGTAAGGATGTGGGGAAGCAGGAACTTGAGCCACTGCTGGAGGAATATAAATCAGTCAATGACTTTAGAGAGCAACCTGGCACCTGGATTGCTGGAGATGCACACACACGGCACGTCCACTGCAGGTGACTTCCCTCCATGTTCACGGCAGCATCGCCTGTGCTGTTGCAAACATTCGAAACTTAAATGCCCACCAACGCCAGTTCTTTCCTCCACTTCACACTGAAGAACCACCCCCTCTCCTACGAAAACACATGAAAATGCTGCATATATAATCTTGAAGTTTGGTCTTACCTCACATTATTTGATCATGAAGTTCTTTGATCAATGGAACATAGGCTTTTCTCAAGTGATCCATGAAGTAAAGTGGATCGGAAATGTTCAACGGACTAAATCCTTCCTGTACCAACAGAAACTCCTTTGGTTTGAAAGTCCCTGTTTTTTTCCATCTTTTCCTGAATCTTAAAAATGGTGGGCAAGTGTAAGCTGGTAGAAATGTTTCCTTATTATGCAACAGTTTTTCTTTCTTTAAAAAAAAAAATTTTTTTTTTTTTTATCCTCACCCGAGGACATTTTTCCATTTTTTGTTCAGATAGAGTGGGAGGGAGAGAGAGGAAGAGAGAGAGAGAAGAGAGAGAGAGAGAAACATGGACGTGAAAGGGACACATTGAGTGGCTGCCTCCCGCATGACCCAACCAGGGGCCGAGGACAAACCGCAACCGAGGTACATGCCCTTAGTGGGAACCGAACCCGGGTCTCTCTGGACCACAGGTCGACGCTCTAACCGCTGAGCCAAACCGGTCAGGGCAAAAAAAAAAAAAAATTTTTTTTTAATCCTCACCCGAGAATATTTTTTTCCATTGATTTTCAGAGAGAGGGTGGAAGGGAAGAAAGGGGGGCAGGGAGAGAAATATCAATGTAAGAGAGACACATTGATTGTTTGCCCCGACTGGGGCTGGGGATTGAACCTGCAACCCAGGTATGTGCCCTTGACTAGGAATCAAACCTGCAACCCTACAGTGTGCGGGCTGACACTCCAACCACTGACCCACACCGGCCAGGGCTGCAGCAGCTTTTCTTTATTTTATTATTATTATTATTTTTTAAATCCTCACCTGAGGACATTTTTGCATTTATTTTCAGATAGAGTGGGAGGGAGAGAGGGAGGAAGAGAGAGAAACATCAATGTGAGAGAGTCACACCGACAGGTTGCCACCCGCACGACCCCAACTGGGGCGGGGACAAACCGCAACCCAGGTACGTTACCTTAGCGGGAACTGAACCTGGGACTCTCTGGTCCACGGGCTGATGCTCTAACCACTGACCCACACTGACCAGGGCTGCAATAGCTTTTCTTTTCTTTTTTTTTTTTTTAGTTTTTCAATATTGCTAGTTTTATTATTGAACTAAAATGTCATTTGTTTTTTTTTCATTTTTTTAAAAAATTAATTTTTTTTTGTTACAGATGTTTCTCCTTTTTCCCCCACTGACACCCTCCTCCCCATCCTCCCCACCCCGTCCCCAGCATTGTTGTCCATGTCCATCAGTTATGCGTACATGCATATAAGTTCTGTGGTTTATCTCTTTCCTCCCCCCGCACTCCCTCTTCTGAGAGTTGTCAGTCTGTACCCTACATCCACGTCTCTGGGTCTACCCTGTTCCTCAGACTGTTATGTTCATTATATTCCACAAATAAGTGAGATCATGTGATATTTGTCTTTCTCTGCTTGGCTTGTTTCGCTTAGGATAATACTCTCGAGGTCCCTCCACGTCGTCACAAAGGATAAGAGATCTTTCTTTCTTACAGCTGCATAGTACTCCATTGTGTATACCACAGCTTTTTTATCCACTCGTCTACTGATGGACTTGGGCTGTTTCCAGATCTTAGCTATTGTAAATAGTGCTACTATGAACATAGGGGTACATATATTCTTTCTGGTTGGTGTTTCAGGTTTCTGAGGGTGTATTCCTAGAAGTGGGATCACTGGGTCAAATGGCAGTTCAATTTTTAACTTTTTGAGGTAACACCATAGTGTTTTCCACAGTGGCTGCACCAGTCTACATTCCCACCAGCAGTGTACTAGAGTCCCCTTTTCTCCACACCCTCGCCAACACTTGTTGTTTGATGATTTGTTGATGGCGGCCATTCTGGCAGGTATGAGGTGATGCCTCGTTGTTTTAATTTGCATCTCTCTGATGATTAGTGACATTGAGCATTTTGTCATATGTCTCTTGGCCGTTTGTACGTCCTGTTTGTAGAGGTGTCTATTTAGGTCCTCTGCCCATTTTTTAATTGGGTTCTTTGTCTTCCTTTTGTTGACTTGTATGAGCACTCTATATACTTTGGAAATTAACCCCTTATCTGATGCATCATTGGTGATTATGGTCTCCCATATAGTGGGATTCCTTTCCGTTTTGATGGTTGTTTCTTTTGCTGTAGAAAGCTTTTTAGTTTGATGTAGTCCCATGTGTTCATTTTTTCCTCTGTTTCTCTTGCCTTAGGTGTTGTATCAGTGAAAATTCTACTGCGTATGATGTCTGAAATTTTATCGCCTGCATTTTCTTCTAGAATTTTTATGGATTCACGAGTCACATTTAAGTCTTTTATCCATTTTGAGTTTATTCTCGTGTATGGTGTAAGTTGGTGGTCTAGCTTCATTTTTTTACACGTAGCTGTCCAATTCTCCCAACCATTTATTAAAGAGACTGTCTTGACTCCACTGTATGCTCTTGCCACCTTTGTCAAATATTAATTGAGCATAATGTCTTGGGTCAATTTCTGAGTTCTCTATTCTGTTCCATTGATCTATCTGCCTGTTCTTGTGCCAGTACCAGGCTGTTTTGATTACAGTGGCTTTGTAGTATAACCTGAAATCTGGTAAAGTGATCCCTCCTACCTTGTTTTTCTTTTTCAAGATTGCTGTAGCTATTCAGGGTCTTTTTTGGTTCCATATAAACTTTGGAGGGTTTGTTCTAGCTCTGTGAAATATGTCGCAACAGCTTTTCTTTAATTAAAAACTTTAATTTGTTTTACTAGCAAACTTTAGTTCAGTATCCTTTTCACCTATTTGAGGATTCAGTGCATAATTGAATATTTGTCTTAATCACAGAATTTTAAAATAATAAATAAGTGAGTAATGTTTAGATACTTACTAAAAATGTACTTTTTAATATTAAAGTTTCTAGTTTTGAATTAATGGTTAAATTTTACTCAAAAATGTAATTCTTATGTGCCCTTTCCTTTAACAAAATCATTTTCATTAAAAAAATGTCCATCAATAGAGTTATGGATGTTATGTTTCTAATATACTGGAATACTTACTATACAATATTTAAGATGAATAGCATTGATCAGTATGTATCAATATGGGCTGACATAAAAAAACAGTGTTGATATGCCAAGTAAAATAAGCCAAACTAAAGAACAAATATTGTACGATTCCATGTATATAAACTACCTGGAACAGGAGAATTCATAGAGGAGGAAAGTACAATGGTGGTTGTTATGGGCTGGGGAGTGAGAAATGGAGAGTTAGTGCTTAATGGTTGCAGAGTTTCTCTTTGGGATGATAAACAGTTCTGGAACTAGATAGTGGTAATGGTTATACAGCATCGTGAATGAACACGAATTGTACACCTAATATTGTTAAAATGGTAAACTGCATATATATTTATAAGAAGTTTAGAAACACATAATGTTGAGTGAAAACAATTTATAGAAGGATAGGTACATATACTATTTAAAGACGTAAAATTGTCTGTGATACATGCATATGTATTCAAAGTATGACAACATGAATGGACAGGATGCACACCACCTTCAAGATAATGTTTTCACCAGAGAGGGAGCAAAATTTGGGGCCTCAATGGTATCTTTGATATTTCCCAAAAAAGTAAAAGTTCTGCAGGGGACATAGCAAAATGTTGACCTTAATTCTTAGTGGTGATACATGAACATTTGAAATATTTACATTTTAAAAATGTCCAAAAGCACAGTTTTGAGGGATGTTCTGATCATCTAGTTGACAATATCCAAAATTCACAAACCAGGATGGTGATGGGGTGGAGATGGGGAAGAGAGGGAAAATGTCAGAGCCCAGGTATTGTATATCTCTGAAACATCTGTTTACATCTTTTTTACTCTAAAGAATTTAATTACTAGACATTTCCACATATTATGGTGAACCAAGTACGACAAGAGTAGTCCCTGTATTTCAATAAATGAAGGTGAGCCAGACTTTTGTGGAAGACTTTCCATGCAAGGTGCTGGAGTGAAGAAAATCATATGGCGCCTTCTGGCTGGCTGAATTGTACATGGATTCTAGCTAACTGTAAATAACCATGAACAAAGAATATCTCAGTAGCCAATATTTTTCTCTGCTGGTATCAAATGAAATTCATTTGGTATCAGCTGGAGTTTTTATAGTGCTAATGGAAGTTATTTTCAGTTATCACGTTAGTCTATAAGTATACAAAGGCAGCAATTTCACTGGTAATCTGGAGATCAGCTTGTATGTAGGGGGTATGCTTTAGACTGTTTCTGCAGTGTAAGCTTTTATCTTAAGAAATGTGGGGGAATCATAAATAAAAAGGGAATGATGAAACAGAACATCCAACAAGGGCTAAGGTTGGGCTTGGCAACATTTCATAGTGTGAACATCTGAACTCCAAGATGTGGTGGTGTCCAGGAAGCCCTGGGCACAATGGGGAGCTCATGCATCTGAGAACTCATTCCACCAACTGTTCGTTTGCTCCCCTCCTCGTTCCAATGATAGCTCTTTATATACTGATGGTTCTTGCTTCTGTGCAGCTGCTATTTGATCTCATTCCATGGGGGAGAGGTACAGAGCTGGAACCATCAATTTTTGTTTTTTTAATAAGCTCATGCAATTTTGCCATACTCCCACCAGGTACAAGAACAACAATGGAGCCCTGTAAATAAAAATCTGCTCCCTGCAGGATTTTAATTATTTATATTCTTTCAGCACACAAACTGCCATCCATTGTGATGATAGCATGTGTGGAGACTGGAGGATCAAATACAGTGCCAAGATTATTAGCCTGGATAAGGGCAATTGAATTTTTCCCCTTCTGAGCTTGGACATGCTAAATACCTGAGATATTTGTACCAAATATCATAACTGGTAGCAATTCAGAACACTTGCTTTGTGGTAAGGACTCGGGATCCTAGAGGATTTTTCCCCAGAGACCAGACGCGGGGTCATCTGACTCCCATTACCATGCTACGTGTCCAACTCTTCGTAGAAGAGAATGCTGCTTTTAGAAGGAGTAAACAAGAATGTACATCTAAAATGGTTAAAGTAGTAAATTTTATGTTATGTATATTTTACCATAATAAAAAATACACAGATAAAAAAAAAAAGAGGAAGCAAGCATTAATAAATGTTGATTAGGCATGGATACCATGCCAGGTATTGTAGGGGAATGGTAAAGACTCCTTGAGACAGGAAAGCTGTCTTAATTCCATTTTATATTTGCTTTCCCTTATGATTCTTTTATAGCTCTGAGTAGAATGCCTAACAGTGGGCATACAAGTGTTTATTGAGTGAATTAAAAGATATGCTCCCTGTTCTCAAAAAGCAGGACAGAAAGAGCACTGTTTTACAAAAAAAAAAAAAAAAAAAAAGAAAGAAAAAAAAATTCTTTGTTTGAGTGCCTCTGGAAAGCATGGCTGGGTCTCATGTTTGCATTCTCAGCCCTGAGCCAAGTGCATGGGTGTGCAGTGGGCACCGTTGAGACCCCACCCAGACCCCTTTACCAAGCTGGTGCACCTGTCCCCAAGCTGCTAGAAGCCTTGGTGCTTACAGCTTAAAGCTGCCCTTGGCCAATGAGAGCCACCCCCTAACCCCTTTATATGGCTGCATTCTTGCTTAGCTCTATTCTTCTGTTCGACCCCACTATTCTTCTCCCATGATGGATCACCATATTGGAGCTTGGTGGAAGGTTGAGGTAGTTTATAGCAGTGGTCTCAACTGAAATGTGCTTTTCAAGGGGTATATGAGCATGGAATGTTTTCACGAAATCAGTGTTTATATTCTTAGATTCTATAGGTCCTTTCTCCTACAACTCATTCTTGAAGAACATGCTTGAGTTAACAATAGTCCTTCTTCCAGCTGATAAACCATAATCAGACCTCTAGGCACCCTTACCCATGGAATGGAAGTGTGAAGATCTCTTGAGCTTTCAACAAAAGGAGGCTTCCTTTAAATATTAATGATGTTTCAAAAAACCCATATGGATTCCTGTATTTCTCTGTCTTAATCACTATTCTATTGAGGGTGAAATTAGGTGTTTTGGACCTAGGTTGTGATGTTCTAGTTCAGATATAGAAGAGTGAAAATTATGACAATTATTGTTTAATGACTTCATCTCTTCCATTTCCTCCCTAATGTCAGAGAATGTAAGATTCTGTGATAACAAAGCAAAGTGCACTTTAAGAAATATAGGATGCTAAAAATAACCTTTTTTCATGTAGTTAACTGTAAGCAATTCTTTTCAGCTATTCTTAGAACTCATCCTTAGTCTGTTTTATTAGCTGGAAAGAAGATACCTTTGAATAGCCTAAAAGGTTGCAGAATCTTTTAAATGTAAGTGGACTGCTTCTAGAACTACTGAAATTATTAGGATACATTACATAGAACCCTTGGGTAAACGTTTTATGCAATTTCGTTTAGGTTCCAAATGTATTGTTCAATTAGATCATTAAAAATTATTTTATATTATATTATAAAATATTTATTCTAGGTATAGTCTGTCTTACTCTTACTTTAAATTATAAAATATTTAGTATTTTCAACTTATTGTTAACATAAAATTATATGTGATAGCTGCTGAATGGATTAATTTTAGTAGTAGTTATTCATTTCTAAGAAAAGTTTTGTAATGATTATTATTAAAAAAAATTTTTTTGTTTTGTTAATCCTCACCTGAGGATATTTTTCCATTGATTTTTAGATAGAGTGGAAGGAAGGGAGGGAAGAGAGAGAAACATCAATGTGAGAGAGTCACATCTATTAGTTGCCTCCCGCAAGACCCTGACAAGGGCAGAGGATCGAACCTGTAACCCAGGTACGTGTCCTTGACTGGGAATTAAATCTGCGACCCTTCAGTCCGCAGGCTGACCCTCTAACTGCTGAGCCAAATCGGCCAGGACTAATTATTATTTATTGAAATTTAAACTATATTTATATTTTTGTTTGGTTATTTACTAATAGTAATTTTAATTATCACACAATATAGAAGACTTTTAAACACTTAGAACATTATTATAATCATAGGAAATGAAACAAATTTTAAAGACTTAATTTCTAAAAACATATTTTTGTTGAATAAAGAATGAAGGTGTGATTAATAAAAGACTTCCAAGCATTAAACTTGATTACATTAGATTACAAATCTAAAGCAAGAGTGATACAAATACAAATAAAAGAAAGGATAGGAAATGTAAACATTTCTGAAAATTTAGAAAGCTTGCCGATATACTGTTAAATTGGTAAGGGGTCAAGGAATGTGCAAAGTCAGAGATTTTAGCCCTGGCCGGTGTGGCTCAGTTGGTTGGTGCATTGTCACATACACCAAAAGGTTGTAGGCATATCTTCAATAGGCATATCTTCTGGTAAGAATTAAAAAAAAAAAGTCTGAGATTTTATTCTCCTTGTAAGCTTGTAAGTTAGCCTGTCACGATTTCATGGATGCTGGTAGAAGACAGAAAGTTCCCAGATCAGAGACAAAAGACTCCATTATTTAGCATACAGAAGGCAGCATGTGCTTCATGTGTGGCCTGGCCCCAATGTCTGGCAAGGATTATGGTGTGATGGCCTTGTAGTGTCTCTACTTGTCTAAGCTGAACTACATCTCCCAGCATTCTCTTTCCTGTATGTTTCTGGTCAGGATGAGAGATTTACACATACAAAAAGACATAGCAGCCACTTTGTGGCTCACACACATTTTCTGATCTGGTTCACCTTGTTGACATGAGGCAACAGCTGGGCCTGCAGGTATTCCACCTCCCCTTGGATCCTCTATTAGCGTCTCTGACTCCTGGGCCAGGTCTGTGTGTTCATCTATGTGACAAATGGCCCAGTTTCTGCAAGATATCTTTGTCACCAGGATCAGAAGCAACAAGAAGAGGCAACTGTCTCCCAGCAGGTGGCTTTCCAACCATTATGCAACATAGATTTCATTTCATATACTTAAAAGGATGCTCTCGCTTTCATTTCTAAATTTCAGCATTTACAATCTACTAGAGGTCGTATTCTTTCCTACTTTGCAGGCTTAAGAAGAAAAGTTTAAATGTCAAAAGTGTGCAAGGAGGTACATAATTAAAAAAAATAATTTTAGGGGGTATGTAAGTAATCAAGTTTGAGACTCTTGGTTTATAGGATGGTCTTGGTTCAGAGGACAGTCAAATATAGAATGTGAACCTCTAGTGTTTCTGGTGCCCCAATTGGCACCTGCCATCATGGTAGGACTGGGGCCATCCATAAGCCCAACCCCCCTCTTCTGGAAACAGTAATGTGAGATGACCTCTAGGACTTTACTTTGAAAAGACATCAATTAAATATAAAAATTTCTCATTTGAGCAAATGTTTGTTGATGATGATGGTGATGAAAAAGGTTTCCTGCAAAGTTTGTGATCAAAAGTGGTGTTACAGAGCTTCTGAGTTGGTGCCCACATGGAGAACTGGGGAGAGTGGCACACCTGGAGAGGGCATGGAAGCTCTGCACCCCTTCCCACATACTTTGGCCCATGCATCTCTTCCGTCTGGCTGTTCCTTAGTTATATCTTTTTATAATAAACTGGTGATGTAGGAAGTGAAAAAAAAAGTGGTGTTATAGTAACAGGACCACATAAAAATTTTAAGAGCAGGTAAGCTGGAGGTGAGTGTGCTGGTCAATTTGTTTGCCTAAATCATGCTTGTGCCCGTGGAGTCTGCTCCAGCAACTGGACAAGGGTGGACACTTGGTTAACTGGGTCAGTGACAATCTCTGACCTATGAATTTATAACAGAAGATGTGGAGTTAGAAGACCTGATGTGAGCTGCACTTTCTGTGTGAACTATGGGCAAGTCATTTAACTTCCCTGACAATCTACATCTCTAAAATAGTGAAATTAACAGAGCTGGTATGAGAACTAAACAAAAAAATGTATGTAAAAGTGCTTCGTAAAATAAAAAGCACTGTAGAATTTAATCTATAATTCTTATCACCTTTTCTCAAGGCCTCTTTTTATCTGCATCCTTGTCGAGGATTGTGCTGGAATATGAACTTGCATACTCAGCCCCTCTGTGCACCCACAGCATTTATTACTAAGATATTGGAGCATAAGATGTACTGATGGCCAGCCGTGCGACAGGCATGTTGATCTGTGTGTAGTAATGAAGTGCGATGTGTGTGGTTCTGTTGGGTTTATGTTTCCAGATCATGTTCTTAGTCTGCATGTTTCTGCATCAATGTCTGTGAACAGTTCTCACTGGAAAGATTTCATTTCTTTGTTCTCTTTACCAGTTCATTTCCCCCAGACTTGGTGTGCGTGACTGAAAAGGTGACCAGACATTTAGGTTTATTACTCTGTCGAGCGGCTGTACCTGATAGTCTCCTGCATGACGGAGAGTAAACATAAGCTCCACTGATGTCTCAACTACCAGGTCTTGGCTCCTGCGGTTCAAACCTTGAGACCTTTCAGGGAGGTACCACCCGCGATTTTAGCACCGCAGGAAAAACTCTGCGGGGAGAATATTTTCCTCTCACCTGTTTCTTCAAGAACAAAAAAAAAGGTGACTTCTAAGGTTTCCAGAACCCAAGCCTCTTGCTTAAATTTATAAAAAAGCAAAATATTAGTTAATGCAGCTTGTAAATGTGTGTACAAGTTGAAATTCTGGAAGGATAAGCTTTCAAGTTCCATAGACATCTATATTAGTTTTCCAGGGCTGTCTTAGCAAAGTGCCACAACTGGGTGGCTGAAAACAACACAATGTACTCTCTCACAGTTCTGGGGGTCAGAATCCAGGTGTCCACAGGCTTGGGTCCTACTGGAGGCTGGGAGGGAGAATCTGGTCTGTGCTTCTTGCCTGGCTTCCGATGGTGGCTGGCAATCCCTGGCATTTCTTAGCTGATAGACTCCTCACTCAAATACCTGCCTTCATCTTACATGGCCTTCTTCCTGTATGTCTCTGTCCAAATTTCCCTCCTCTGATAAAGATACCAGTTATATTGGATCAAGGGCCCATCTTACTCCAGTATGATTTCATCTTCATTTAACTAAGTACATTTTAATGACCCTATTTCCAAATAAGGTTACATTCTGAAATTCTAGGGGTTAGGAGTTTTACATATCATATTTGGGGGACACAATTCAACCCACAAGAATATCTCAGTGCTGAATGTTTGTTAAAAAGATCTCCCACCTTAAATGACCCCAAACAGCCAAGTCTTAGTTCTGAAGTCACGTATTACTATTTTCAACATAAACTTTTATATTCTGCAGTGTTTTTATTTTTGTGGTTCTTTTATTGAAAAAGTTATAAAAGGATTTTTCAGTAAAGATTTAATAACGGGCATTTAATTTGGCTATGGTTTTTGCATTCAGAAGAGAAAGCACATCTTATAAAGCAAGAATTATTTTTTAATGGAAAAGATTTGGTTCAATGACTACAGCCTGAGGAGATAATGATTGTCTTCTGTAATAGTAGTCCTCCCTTATCTGTGGGGGACACGTTCCAAGCTTGCAAATAGATGTCTGAACCCATGGATTAGACCAAACCCTATAGGTACTATGGTTTTTCCTATACACATAACCTATGTTAAAGTTTAGTTTATACATTAGGCACAGTAAGAGACATAAGGGTTACTTGAACATAAGCACTGGGATTTTGCAACAGTTGATTTGATAACCAAGACAAGCTACTAAGTGGCTAACAGGTAGGGAGCATATATAGTGTGGATACCCTTGACAAAGGGATGATTCATGTCCTGGGCGGGGCAACATTTCATCATGCTACTCAGAACAGTGCACAATATAAAACTTATGAATTGTTTATTTCTGAAATTTTCTATTAGTAGTTTTGGACCACATTTGACAATGGGTAACTGAAACTTCGGAAAGCAAAACCATGGATAAGGGGGACTACTCCAATTCCTTTAGGGTAGTGAGAGATCTTCTGTAAGACCTTAATTAGACCTTCTACAGTTCATCTTATTTCCCCCCTCTACAGAGTATTTCTTAAAAGCAGTTTGTGTTTTTGCTTACGCAAGCATCAGGATTTTTGGATCTCGCACTTAAAGCTGTGACTGTTGATCTCAAAGGTTTTTAATTTTCAAGACACATAGTCATTGCATTTTTATATCTGGAGATTGTATTTCTGGTAAGAAACAATTTAAAGGACTGTCCTTTATAGTTTATTGTTGTTTTAAGCATAAAATAGATGAACATTAACATAACCATTTGGCCATAGTAATAAATACATCAGATGTGATACAGTTTTAATTATATAAAGCCAACTGAAAATGAAAAACATGAATATGTGATTTTAATTAAGATACATGCATAATTACAAAGGTACTTCTCATGGGGAAAAACACAGGAAAGTTGATTTTCACCTCTCTTCCCCTCTTCCTTTAAATGCTATTCTTGTTCATTAAGCCCCCTAATATCCTCTGAAACGTTCTGCTCTAGTTTTTCTCTATTGCTCATAGACACTGGGAGTTAAAAACCCAAAAGCCAATGTAAGAGACTGAAAGCTTCGCCGTGTTTTTAGGAGAATGGCAAAATGGTCCATACTGTGTCATTTGTGTTGTCACCAACCACAATCTCAACAAAAGTGAATTTCTGACCCATCAACCCCTTATTGAAGATATTTACATAAATATATAAATGTAGGAACTATATTCTACTATAAATTTTTTTTTTTATCCTCACCCGAGGACATTTTTCCATTTTTTGTTCAGATAGAGTGGGAGGGAGAGAGAGGAAGAGAGAGAGAGAGAGAGAGAAACATCCACGTGAAAGGGACACATCGAGTGGCTGCCTCCCGCAAGACCAACCAGGGCCGGGGACAAATTGGAATCGAGGTTCCTGCCCTTAGCGGGAACCGAATGCGGGTCTCTCTGGACCGCAGCCCGATGCTCCAACCGCTGAGCCAAACTGGCCAGGGCTACTATAAATTTTTTTAAAAAGATATTTTCATTGATTTCAGAGAGAAAGAGGAAGGGAGAGAGAGAAACATCGATAAGAGAGAATCATCACGTCCCTCACTGGGGACTGGGCCCGTAACCCAGGCAGGTGCCCTGACAGGGAATCCAACTGGCAACATTCTGGTACATGGGACGACGCCCAACCAACTGAGCCACACCAGTCAGGGCTCTACTTTAAATTTATGAGCTTTATACTTGGTTTAAAGATTGGAGGCTGACCTTAACGTATATCTCTTTGTGTGCATCCCCATGCCTACATCCTCAAATAAATACAAGAAATAGGTGGTGAAGAATACTAAGAGTCCATAAGTACACACATACCTATAACATTTCACTCAGAGTCACCTTTATTTCCTTTGAATTGAGCATAATTAAATATCTGTTACTTTTGTTATTAAATAACATAAAGGGTATGAGTTTCTCATTGTCAGACATAACTATCAATTACATGATTAACCTTTAACAAATATTTTAAAACTTACATACCAATGGCATGTTCTCCTTGGAGAATTTCTGAAATCAGGAAGACCCAACAGCTGGTGCTTTGAACCATGAATCTAGGTGTTTCTGGAGGCAGTTCAAAGCAAATTCTTCCTATTCTTCTTCTGGGCTGATGTTACTTCTATCTGTTATGTTAACATAATGCCAAGGGCAATTATCACCTGGGCTTTATATCCCTTATATTTGATTCCCATGTATTATAAAAATTATGCATATCATTAGATATTAGTGTTGGGTAAGATTTATTTATTGCTACACAAAATTCTATTCCCATATGATCAAGTCATAAGTTTTGTTGCTTAAGCAAAAGCTGTGTTGTAGTGGAAAATAAATAAATTAAGGGGGAACACTTTCATCAATCTGGCTAAAACCCAATTTGGGATGATTCATGGAATTGCCTAGCAACAAAGCACTTTTATTTTACAATACTGTGTGCAATTTGACTACGAGAAGAACATTTTCATTTGTCTGCTTAAAGATTTTCTACTGTTACTGCAAATGTTTAAGTGGATTTCTCAGAAATATGTTGGACTTAAAAACAACAGAAGCCTCCTTTTGAATTAGTGCCTTTTAAAAAATCATTTAGAGACTCTTTTGGGGGGAGATTTTGTTATTCAACACCATTTAAACAAATAACACAATGATCATTACAAAGATTATTTATCAAAAGCACCTATAAAAGCATTTTCCTGGATGAAAAGGTCTGTTGTTGTGGGAGAGAAGTATTTTATTAAGGAGCACCTTAACAATACAGATGCATTCGCACAGCCTTGCATCTTGCTTTCCCTGGAGTTCTGGGAGTCATTTTGATGAGCGACCAGCAGGAACCGAGGCTAGTGAAAAGCAGTTCATAATGTAAGTTCTGCCACACTTGACTTCCCAACATTACCACTCTCCTTAATTACCAGCCACTAAGATGATTATCCTCGGTCAGTTTGCCATACAGAAGTTTCCAGCCGTCTGATTGTGTGTGTGCATCTGCTTTAGAGAAGGGTAAAAGGGAAAATTGTTGCAGTGCCCACAGAGGGGCCAGGCTTCTGGGTCATGTGACGAACGCTGGTTTCCCACCGATGGCTTCAAGTCAGAGATGTTCCCAAAGTACCTGCTCTGAGAGCTGGATGTGAAATCCCTGACAGACAAAACTTCTTTTTTTTTTTTTTTTTATTGATTTAGACAGACAGGAGGGGAAAGGGAGAGAGAGAGAGAAACATCGATGATAGAGAACATCGATTAGCTGCCTCCTGCATGCCCCCTACTGGGGATCAGGCCCACAACCTGAGCATGTGCCCTGACTGGGAATTGAACCAGCAGCCTCTTGGTGCATGGGTCGACGCTCAACCACTGAGCCACACTGGCCAGGCCAGACACACCTTCTTATCCCACATGCAATACGTGCTTATTTAAGTGGAATGGATGGAGCATCATTGCTTTGTTTAATCCACTTTTGTTCACTAAAAGAAAATTACTAAAATACTAACTTTGCCTTTCTGCTTTTCAATCACTAATTTTCAAACAACTAGAAAAATACATTTCATGGTAACACGAGTGAACATACTTAGGATCTGATCTCAAACATCACCTCTAGAAAAAGCTTCCCCAGCCATCCCATCTACAGTCACACCCCACTCCGTTCTAACCATTCTCAACTCCCAGTCTGCATTTTACTTTTTCCCCCCGACAGCACTCGACAGCACCTGGAATGATCAGGAGTATTTATCGGATTGCACGCTTCTTGTCTCTTCCCTGTAGCAAGTGAGTCCATGAGGACAGGCATGTGCTTGTCTTCACGGCGCCGTCCCCAGCACTAGACTATTTCCTGGCACACAGCTGAAGCTCAGTGTATTCATTGACTGAGGGGTAAATTTCAAAGTATCTTAGGGTCATGATCAGTAAGGTTTTCCAAATTGTATGTCATAGAAGTTTATTCTATGGAATGTAAATAAATAGTACATGATAAAGGAGATTTGAGGTAAAAAAAAAAAAAAATATCTGAGAAATGATGAGAAACAAAGCTGAACAGATGTAAATGTAAAATTTCTCAGCATCTTTATTATGCTAATTATTTCATCACAGAGCCCTCTTTTTTTTTTTTGAGGAGAATCTTGACGGACCTTCAGAGCAACGAACTTTGGGAAATGCTGCTGAATGGAAAATGAAGACGATTGTGGTTGGTTGGAATAATTGGGGATTTGGATTCTGTATAAATAGGGATATATTACAAGAGATCAACTATGTCCCCTTAAATCAGTGGTTCTCAACCTTCCTAATGCCGTGACCGTTTAATACAGTTCCTCATGTTGTGGCGACCCCCAACCATAAAATTATTTTCGTTGCTACTTCATAACTGTAATTTTGCTACTGTTATGTCTTAGACAACCCCTGTGAAAGGGTCGTTTGATCCCCAAAGTGGTCGTGACCCACAGGTTGAGAACCGCTGCCTTAAATGAAGTAATACTCATCAAATGGCCAAAAGTATTGTGAAGTGTGTGCGGAAAAGGTGAAATTATGGTACGTGAGCCTTGAGCATTGTTGAGTCCTGATCTTACCACCTCACCTATTTCTTCAGTTTAATAATTTCCTGACGACAGCTCCGAGCTGGGCAGCAGAGCAGGAAGACAAGTCTGAGCGATAGTTCTGTTTTTACAGCGTGAACTTCTGTGACCTTCATGTACCAACAGCTTATTCATTCAATAATAAGATGGCATTTTCTTTTTCTACAACAGCCCCTTTGCTTTGCCTTTGAATCACAAATGGTTTCTATTTAGGAACCAGTTTTTGATATTGATCTTGGGTGTTCATTTTTCTCCTGGACATTAGACACTTTAAAAAAAAATGTTTGTCGTATGGGATTTATATTTTGTACTATTTTTAGCTATGCATTTCATATTATTTCCCTAATCAATGCTATTATTTTATAATAGTGTCTTTTCCAAAAATTGAATGATCAAATGGCTTTTCTCCCCCTGATTATGTCCTTCCAGATATTCTTATGTCAAATTTGATCCTATGCTGGTAATATATTACAGACTTGTTCTACCTTAGATATTCTTTTCATCACTTTTTATTGCTCAGAGCCTGACCTAATTTCTTTCTTTCTTTTTATTTTTTTTGGTATATTTTAATTATTCTATGGAATAGTAACTTATCAAAAAATTTCATTTGGTACTGGTAAATTATTTTGCCACTATGTAGAAATCTAAAATGCTCCTTATCACTATTCTTATTTTGCCTCTTTCTCTTTTGAGAGAACATTTCCTTCTAGTCTTATTGCTGATTAAGTGGTCTATGTCCAAGTTTCCTGATTTGCAGACCATGAATTCCAGTGGTTACTTCCTGAGTCTACATACCCATAAACATTATTTGTAGGCTGAATAAAAAATGTCTTGCATATGTATGGATTACATTTTCAAATGTAAGTGGACCCTTAAAATTAACAAAATTCAATTTATTTGAAAGTATTAACAAATTCATAGAGGTTTATTTTAAAATGTATTTCTTAGTAAAAAGATTATAAAAGTATAAATGCTATCTTATAAGAGCCTAAGAAATGTTTTGATGTTAAAAGGGTTCTCATTTTTAAGAAATGAGAGACTCGTCCGGCTGGTGTGGCTCAGTGGTTGAGCATCGACCCATGCACCAAGAGGTCTCCAGTTCGATTCCCAGTCAGGACACATGCCCAGGTTGTGGGCCAAATCCCCAGTGGGGAGCATGCAGGAGGCGGCCAATCGATGTTCTCTCTCATCGATGTTTCTCTCTCTCCTTCTCACTTCCTCTTTCTCTAAAATCAATAAAGGAAAAAAAAAAAAAGAAAAAGAAATGAGAGACTCCATGTTACTTCCCTCTTCTGATAGGATTTTTGCCCTATTACAGTATCACGGTATATACTATAGTATATGTTTTGTCCTGCACATAATGCTAATCTTACATTTCCTCCTGTTCTTCTCTTGACTTTAGAATTTATACCTAGCAGTGTACCAAATGGGTTTAAAAAGTGTGGTACCCATTTGATTTAATAATATTTGTTCATTCATTTTTTTAAATATATATATACATTGAAAATACGGAAAGGGCACACACTGTGTGGCTTTTATCCCCGGTTGTGCGTAAGGATCACCTACAGGGCTTGAAAAACTAGATAACTCCCTTCCACCCCCTACCCACTAGATGAGCATCTCTTGGGAGGAGAGGTTGGTTGGGCACCTCTGTTTTTAATGGGTTCCCTAGGAGATTCAAATGCATAGCAAGTGGGGAGAAACAACTGCCAATGGTGGGCCAGGCATTGTGATTGGTGTCCAGTTTCACAGGAGTGAAAAAATTAGACTTGGGAATCATCCTCGCATAGAGCCTGGACTTGGAAATCGCACATGTTCTCTTTGAGTCCAGTCAGCTTGTCACCAATTGCACTGTATTTCGAGACCTTGCAATTATTGTATAATAATGGTTTACTTGATTAGAAAATGCCAGACGTAAGTGTTTGATTCTTGGCCTTAAAAGCTCAGATACCAGACTGTCTGGCTCTAAGTTGCATGCCTGGGAGAGTGAATACACAATGCCTGGCACATAGACAATAATCAATAAATATTTGTGTTGAATGAACAATCAAGAGAAAGAGCAATGCTTGGTATAAAGGACTTGTTTGCCAACTTTGGAGGTTCAATTATCTGTAGTGGCAAAAAAGTGCCCAAGGCAGAATTCCTGCTTCACAGAGAATGGCACTTGCGAACAAGGCTGTTCCTGTTACATCTTCCAAGTCTATCAAATTCCAAGGGTGTTACAGTCCTTACTGCCAAACATTACAAATTGTCCTTAATTATGAGAAGAGTAAACGTAAGCTTCTTTCTATTGAAGCATTTACCTGTTATTTTTCTTTTCTTTTAGCATGGGTAAGAAGATTAATTCTTTTACTTACTAATGACTTTCAAGCTTTGGAAAAGTTTTGTGCCCCATATTTCCTCATCTTTAAAGTGGAAATAACAACACTTACCACACTGTATGTTAGGACAGTAGATGACATCCAACAATACATTTGACGTGTTTATGTCAGAAGTGCTAAGTGTAAATTGTATCTAAGTACACTGCTGTGTTCATATTTTACAGATGAGGAAAATGAGACCTAGAGAGTTTCACCAACATGCTCAAGGTCCCACCACTACCTAGAACTGGACACACGCTTGGAATGTCATGGCAGAGGTAGAGGCCATGGGGAGGGGTGTACCTCGATTATAGGAAACATCTCTAATCATAGGAAGGTGGCATATATATGAAACATGTATACATCTGTAATAACATTTCTGAGGATAGAAGTGAGGGTGCCGAAAAAATTATAGTCACAAAGAGAGTGATGCCGGTAGGAGGCACATTAAGACTTCAGCTTCACGGACGGCCAGTGGATCCGGGAGGAATGGTGTATTAGTCATTTATTTCAGAATTATGCTGCATGACAAACTACTCCAAGACTCAAAAGCTTAAAAAAAAAAGTAAGGGTGTATTGCTCTTGTGTTTGGGGTGGTTGACTAGCTGTCAGCTGATGTGGAATGAGTTCAGCTTGGATGACTGGGGCCGCTCTGATCTGCTCCATGCATCTCTTACCTTCCATCAGGCTGACCCAGGCATATTCTCATGGTGATGGCAGAGGGCAGGAGTGAGCAAGCACCAATGCTCAAGTGCTTTTCAGGACTCTATTTGCTACATACCTGTTAATACCACTGGCCAAAACAAGTCACAAGGCCAAACTCACTTTGGGTATGGGGAGTGTGTCTTGATTACACCTAGATTCTACTTTCTATGATTGGCTCTCGGTCCATCATTCCCCACAACGCTTATCTCTGTCCTCTGAAATGTCCTTATTTTTCCTCCTTGGCCACTTCTGAAGAGGACTAGAAAGATATAGCCTTTGAACAACCTTCTCAGACTGATTCTTGGGGATGTAGATCTCCTCTTCATTTTTGAACAGTCATGGTTCCTTTATTCCAGGGTAGTCCATGTGTCAAAAACCAAACCCACAATTTTTTGGAGACATGCTTCTCTCTTTATATTTAATCCCTGATGTTTTGTGCATTTTACATTGCTGTAGGACAATATCCTTAAGAATCTTGAAAGCCCCCTTTTTTTGAACCTGGTGGGCCTACAAGGCACCTCCTTAATGATACCAGAAGTCTTAACAAAATGTCTCACAGATGCACCCTTAATTTGGTCTTTACCCATGACTGACCATATCATAATTTTAGAATATTTTACTGATTTAAAAGGCTGGAGATGGAAAACATTTTTATTCTCTAAATTAGCAGAGTATGGCACCTCTGTGTTCTAGTTCAACTTGCAAGTTGTCCAGTTGTTTTCTGAGTTCATATTTCCTTGTAATACTTTATTATATACAGCTAGTTAGAGCCAGCTGACACTTCCAATATTCTGCCTTGAAATTTTTTTGCTGAAGTCCAGAATTTCATCAGTGATATTTTCTATCTTCCATTGTACAATTTGCCACTACAGTAATGTGAATCTTCCATTTTTCATCCTCTTATAACAGTTTTCTCATCATGTTTCACAGGTGTCTATAGGTTTCATTTCCATTTTTCTAGGCTCTACCTACTGCCTAGTCACAAAACCAATGTTACATACTTTAGGTTTTTGTTATAGCAACACTTTACTCTGTGTACCAATTTCTGAATCAGTTATTTATGCCACAGTAATGCTACATAACCACCAGCCCCAAACTCTGTTACTTTCCTCTTAAATAATGTGTTTATTTACTTATGTATCTAGTTTCTCAGATGGGCTTATATATTTGGAGGTTGGTTGGCTGTTAGCTGTTCTAGGATAGCTGTGGCTGAGATGGATGGAGCAGCTTGGCCCTGTTCCACATGTCTCTTGCCTTCCAGCAGGCTAGCCTAGTTATGTTCTCATTGTCATGGCAGTGCCTGAGAGCAAGCAATGTGTAAGTGCTTTTCAAGACTTACATTGTTACATTGACGAGCATCCCATTGGCCAAAGTAAATTGCAGGTCAAGTCCAGGGATGAGCAATTAGATCCTGCCCACTAAAAAGTGAGAATATAGGGACAGGTAAAGAATTAGGGTCGTTAGTGTTATTGATACACAGATGGAAAGTGAAACAGGACATTACCTCAATGCTGGCCCATGAAGGACAGTTGGGTGGTCCACGATCCAGTGTTCAACTGGGAATCAAGTACAACTTTCTAAATCTGAAGAGATAATAGTTTTTGATATCAGAAGAGAAGGTGGGAGTCCAATGCAGCCGTAGGGCACCATGATTGTAATGGAGACAAGCCAGACAGCAAAGTGAAAGTAAGGAGAGTGTGTGATGTTGTGCTCTAGGGTAATTTGTCTTTTCATGGGAAAGAACTCATCCAGTAGCTAGGGGATATTGAGAGCAGAATCCATCCTCTAGAGAAAGGACTTTTGAGAACTAGTTGGATCTGAAGGTCCTCATCATGCTAGTTGGGATTCAAGATTATGTTCTAAACTATAGTTGGGGAAAACTAGAGTAATAGGCAAGAAATTAAGTAGACTCTTGAAATGGGGAAGCGAAAGGGCAGGGCCTGTCACAGCTGAGAAGCTCATTGCTGGCATACACACACCAGGTGTACCAATAATCGACTCCCAATTTATTGCTTAACTAAATAAAGATTTTTTTTCAGTAACTGGAATGAGTTGGGTCCTATAGCCCTCTACATTTATGAATCATTTGGATATACATCTTTTCATTTGATGCTCACACCCTGTAAGGTAGGCAGAGCAAGCATGATTATCTCAAATTTTCATGTAAGGAAACGGGGGCTCAGAAATGGTATATGACTTCTCAAGGTTACCGAGGTGGCAGGTGATGAAGTGGGATTCAGCATCCATCCATTTGCATTCCAGGCACTCCCTGCGTTTATGCAGAACGCTTAGATGTGATGTTATTCTGGCAGGGTACTGCAGAAGACTTTCTAGAAGAAAAAGACAGAGGGTTCTTTCCTCATATGGATTGTAGAAATGGCACAGAGGAAAGATTAAACACTGATGGGACTCATCCATTTCCCAGACATTTCTGAGAAGTTCATTCTAGTCAAAGCAGAGAATCAGGTGCACATTTTTGTTTTGCCTTGCTTACAAAGTAGAGGAGTCAAGGAGAGGGAAATTGTCCTTCTGGAATAAGTCTCATCAAAAACTGAGTTAAGTATGTGGAAATGATAGGAATCTATGTAAAAAGTGCTAAGTCTGAAACTGAGCAGGTGTGAGATTTCATCTTATGTTATAAGTTAACAGGTTAGCCTGCCATAACTATATATATATACTCTGACAGGAAAAAAACATGAGGTGTCTGGATCAGAGATGGTTTATTACAAAATATTGTAGCACCTATTTCTGAGCCCCAATCCCTATGAAGCTGCATGGTGTTATCTAGAATGTTGTAGTTAAACTACTACAGGTTAAGGAAAATTACTCTTCCTTCTGAGGGTGGTTAAGGTGGCCCCACTGATAGGAAAGGGTGTGGGATTAGGGGCTGGGAGGGAAAATGGATGTGAAGTGGGGAAAGCAAGGATAAGCAAGGATAGACGGGTACTAGCTGGAATCCAGGAAGATGGACTGGAATCTGTGTTGGTCTCTTGTAGCTTTCTGACCTCCAACTTTGATGATGGGTGTGTCCACCAGGAGCAGTTGGCACCCTTTGTGAGCAAGCTGAACACACTCCTGGCCTCGGAGTCACAGAAGTTGAAGGAGGGGACTCAGTAGGAGCTAGAGCTGCTGCAGGCCAACGAGGTAAGCAGGCAGATCAACAACAACGTCAGGAGCTGCAACAGAGCTTCCAGCCCTGCTCTGACCTTCAAAGACTAAAAAGCAACATGACTGCTACTTCATGTCCTTCTTTCTTATCCTCTGCAAAATGTTGCTTGCCTTCCTCCCAGAATTACACACACACACACACACACACACACACACACACACACACACACACAGAGGAATTCTGGGAAATGTAGTTTCAGCCGAGCTAAACTGACACAGTCCTAATCCCTACACCCTGATCTTTTGACTTGTTCAATAGATTTGGGGGTCACCTCTGACTACTCCTTTCATGAGGGTCTTTAATATGGGCTTTCAGATTGTTCCTGAATCTTTTAGGCTTCTCTTGTCTGCAGTAAGCCACCCTAAGACTTCTATCTTTTCCTTATATTTTTGCCACTCTTGAATCATATTCTTTCTCTTATTTGTATTCTCTGAGACTCCCCATCACTCTATAACTGATGTGGCTGAGTGCCCAGCAATAGCCTGGCAAAGGCCCAGTCGGTCTCGGCTTATGGGAGTGAGAACCTCATGGCTCCCACACTGTGTCCTATTTCCTTATGATTTTTAAGCTGTATTTATGCTGAGCTAGATGTGTGTTGTGTTTTTGCAGTCGATTGTTCTTAGGAAGTCTGTCTTGCATACATATTTACTGAACATTGCGCTGACTGCATCCCCTGATCGAGTAGGTCAGTGGTTTTCCAAACAAAGAAGAGCAGTGTGCTTTGGCACTGCTGCTTGGTATTTTTCCTCGAATGCTAGAAAGAAGCAGACATTTATTTGTTTTTGCCAGTCTCTCTTTGTCTAAATTGTCCCATTTGGCTTGGCCTGTTGGCTTTAGTCTATTAGAATAGCGATGTAGGAAGCCGCTCCTCTTGGTTTATGAGCTTGAACCCAAGTGCATCAACATGTACCTTGGCAGGACCGGGATTTACATAAATATTTCTGGGCCATCGGATCTCTGTGAGAGCATTTCCACGTTCCAGATATAGGGTATGAATGTGCAAATCCCACGTGGAGATCACAGTTCACTAACTTTTGGATGGTCCCCCAGAGAGAAAAAGTGATTCCGTATAATGGCTGCAAACTGGAGACGAGAGACCCAGAAACCACTATTCTTCTGATGCCATTTAAAATTTGGGCAAGAAGCCACATTTCTGAGGCAAGGAGAACTGCATTTTTCTTTTCATAGGAATAAAAAAAATCTTTAGCATTGCGGAATAAGTAATATTCATCTCTCAATTAGTATTAACAGCTAATCAGGGTGCAGCCGGGTAGTGGAGCGCTCATCAAACAGCAGGCAGCTTGTTTTATTTTTTCAATGCTGCTTAAAGATTATCTGAAAAAAATATCCTTTAGAGACCAGTGTGCGGAGAGCCACGTACCCTCAGACAGAATTTAAAGTGATCTAAAATACAATATTAATGATTGATGCAGAAGCTCACAGTTTGGCGCTGAGGTTTAATTAGATAAGCATTGCAGCTGTTTTGGGGTGGAGGCAACTTGATGGGATGCAAAGCTGTTTTGTGACTTCCCATCTACAGGGTATCTATTGAAGCAGAAACAGAAGCAAGCTACGAGGAATTGTGATGACATGAATAGAAGTCTGATGGTGGGGGAGGGAAAAGTATTTTTGATAATTAAAAAATGGGCTTGGGTCTTCTATTTCATTTATTGATGAACTGAATACTCATCAAAACCAGCTAGTGCAGCCAAGTCAAGGTCATGTGTAAAGAGCTTACATGTGTGGCTCTCTTGTTCCATATCACTTTGCGTGTACAAAATCCTCTTGTCTCAAATACATCCTTCACCTTGCAAGCATTACAGTTGTGTCAGACTATGTAATGTCCTACTCATGCAGACAAATACCTATAAAATCTGCTTTGGAATCACTCTCTCTTCCTGAAAATTTGAGAAGAATTTAAATGGAGGTCAATAGCATTTCATTTCACTGGGTCAAAGAGATTGTCAACATTTAATTTTCATGTGTTTGGGGTCTTCTGTGTCCCAAGCTGGAAATGACTGGAATGCAGTGTATAGTGTCTGCCTACAGCTAAGCTTCAGCATGTGTGCATGACCTCTATAATGTGAGGTTGTTAAGAGAACAGTTTATTGAAGCTTATTGTAAATTAAATGCACAAGACTTCAAGAATGTGTTCCGTCAGAATGAGGCTTCAAGCTCTGCATGTTTAAAGTGATGTCATTAAATTGATCTTTAAAGCATTTCTGTCCAATAAAAAGGAAGCCTGCCTAGGTGGTTTGTGTTGTGAAATAAGTATAATAGCCATCTAATAAATAAATAAATTCTTTATTGTTTATTGTCAATATCTACAAAATGTGAAGTTACATGTGAATGCTACGTACTATTATTTATTTATTTTTTTATCCTCACCTGAGGACATTCCTGCATCCATCTTCAGATAGAGTGGGTGGGAGAGAAGAAGGAAGAGAGAGAGAGAAACATTGACGTGAGAGAGACACATCGAGTGGTCATCACCCACAAGACCTCAACTGGGGCCGGGGACAAACTGCAACAGAGGTACCTGCCACCAGCGGGAAGTGAACCTGGGACTCTCCAGTCAGGGCACATACTATTATTTTTGTTGTATAGGTAAGCTTCATGTGCCTTCTTCTGATTCTTATAGATCAATTTTTAAGAATTTTGAATAAACCTGCCTCAGTGTAGGTAGGGGAGAAATGAACCTTTTTAGAGGTGCATGAACTCAGGTAATTTAATTGTCATTCCTTGCACTGAGAAAGGATTTATTTCATCTTGTTAAAGATGTTGCAAGGTGTGCAACATGGAATTAGAGAATCTGAGAAATTAAGTCCTGGTGTGGCACTTTCTAGTTGTGTGATTTTGGTCAGTTTGCTCAGCCTTGAGCCTTCTCATTTGCAAAATGGGAATAATAACCCCTTCACTCCTTATCTCCCAGGGCAATATTGGGGATCTAATTGGACGGAACATGTCTGCAGGTAGACCTGAAGCTAGGTGTGTATAATATTCTGCACATACACTTGTAATAAATTAATGGTGGCTTCTGTGAGGCCATTCCCCACAGTCCAAGCCATAAAGTTATAGAGAACAGATGACTCTCTCTTAAACTTTCCACTGAGCTAGGGCAATGGCTGTGTTTCAGTTTCCAAAGCTTTCCCTAATTATAATACTCTTACCACCTGCCTTTTTGGGTGCAGTGAGGAAGGGCTGTAAGATTATTCACACGGATACAGAGATGAGAAAAATGAGATTTTGTGCATGATTGAATGAATTACAAGCCAAGGCTTGGACTCAGGCCTTCTGGTCCCAAGGTGAGTGTCACCCTCTTTATAATGGATTGTTTTAGCACATAGTCTGAAAACAAAAGAAAATGTGTGGTTAACTCCTAAACTGGAGAGTGCAGATGTCAACAAAGCAGGTAATTCATTAGAGTAGATGAATAAGCTTAACAGCAGGGTTTCCATGAGATACACTGTAGATAACTGCCTTGTGTGTACATGAGAGTTGGCTATATTGTGGATTTTTAAAAAGTAGAACATACTCTTTTTAGTTGCATACAATAATTACTGTTGATTACTGCCAGTGATCTTCTATACTTGTTCCCTTGATAAAATAATTGATAAACATATAGTTCCTTTGTGTCTTTTCTAATAGACGCTGATGGAAAAGCTGACAGCAATAAGGTGTAGAATTATTGCAATACTCCATCAAAATCTCTGAAGATAAAGATGGATGATAGTGCTTTAAACATCACCATGGATCCTTGAGGCAATCAATAAGAATTGCTGGTGACGGATTTAATTGATGAACCAAAACCTGGTAGTATGCTTAAGGAAAGGTAGTCATGAATATTTTGGATAAAGGCAATGGGTAGAATGTAGAAAATGTGAATAAAAAGCTAATGGATAGATAATAAATACAGGTCTTGAAATGTACAGACAGCACTTAACTTGTAGAATAATGGTAATCATGATGAATGATAGCAGCAGTTACTTTAACTTATTGGTGCCTATTCATCTTCCAGTCCAGTGAACAGTTTTCCGAGTTCTGTGTAGCTTAGATTCTCTTTCCTCCCTCTACATATACTCCCCCTGGGCTTCATTATCCACCCTAAGGCCACATTTTCCACTTGGGTAGCAATGACCCAACTCAAGCAACCTCTCACGTGCCTTAGTCACGTGCACCTCTGAACACTCGCATAGCGTTTTTCACATGCCACTACTGTATCAGGCGGCTGAAATCATGGATCTGAATGAGCTTGCCTATATAGAGCAGACAAAATGAGAAGGGTAAAGGGCCTGTAATCAAGGATTAAGCAACCCCAACATTTTAAAGGCTAAGTAGAAGAGGATTTTAGAGAAAGAGCAAATGAGTGGCTACAGGGGTAGAAGCACAACCAAGAGAGGCAGTGTCACTGTGGAAACAGAAAGGAAGAGAGTGTTTCTCAAAGAAGGGTTGATCAGTAGGACTGGGATGTCAGTTACAGGCTGAGGAAGCTGAGAAATGCCCATTGGATCAAGCAACACGGAGGCAAGCCACTAGTAAACTTGGCTAGAGCTATTTTGATGGAATGAAATGGGTGGAAATCAGAACTCTGTCGATTGAGAAGTGTAAGTGGAGTAAATGGAAACAGAAAGTACAGGTAACTATAGCACCTAGAGTTATTTTTAAATCAATGATGCCATTTTTTGTTTTTATTGCCTTAGAGTCACAGTTAAGCTGTGAAGGATTCCATCCAGAAAGGCCTTCCATCCAGCTGGAGATAATTTTATATCCAGCCCTTGGTGAGGCTTCTGGGAACCAAACACTCCCATTGCTAGCCTACCTGATCTAGGATTTCCAGGAGCAGCTGACTTGTTCCAGAGAGGTTCAAGTCCTTCAATCCATCAGTGATCTCAATCCTTTGGAGACTTCCAGGTCCAATTCTGTGGAAATGTCTGGCTATGTCTGACTCACCTATGTTTTTCATCCAAACTGAAAAATGCTCCTCCAGTCAGCATCTTTTCCAAAGTCCCAACCCCTTGTGGCTCTGTGCTTCCTTCTCCCTGAACCAGATGCAATTGTTTCCCTCCTAACCTTTTCCACTATATTCTTTGGAACCTCTAGTTAATTGCAAACAACTTCATACACACCCTTAGCCTAGACACAGATGCTTCATCAATGTCCTGGCTGTCACTGAAACCTTCCCTTTCCAGTGGACTCTCTCATTTGGGTTGTGGTCCTTCATACTCTCCAAGTCACTTGCAAATCTTTACTCCTCCACAGTACCTTCTGGTAACTCCCATCTTTCAGGGAGCTTCCAGGCACACTGTCAATCTTTTTATCCCAGGTGTGTTGATTCTATCCTTCATCCTAGGGTCTTAATAATTTTTCTTCAATAGACCAGAAAATATATCTACTACCCAAATATATCCCAGAGCAGACAACTTTCCATGCTTGCACCTTTCCAAGTCCACCATAGTCTTTTCTCTGGGCAGCTACAGCCTCACAAATCAGCTTTCTGTTTCTCCTCTTGCCCCCATAGTCAATTTTCCATTCAGCTCCCCCAAGGAATCTCCCTAAAATGTATCACAGCATGTCATGCCCATTCTCCAAAACCTCTTGGGACTTTTAATCACTCCAAGACTGAAATTCAAGGTCTTCTGGCTTTAGCCCCTGCCCATCTCCCCACCTCATCTCCTACCATGTCCTCCTTGCTCAACCTGCCTCCGCCATACTGGAGTCCTCCAAGCTCATTCCCTCCTCACAGCCTCTGCCTGGAGAGTTCCTCTTGTAGACATCAACACAGCTCATTCTTCATTCCATTCAGCTCCCAGCTAAAATGTCAACACCCTAGACAGACCTCCCTGATCACTTTATCTAGAATACTCCCTTCCTATCCCTGTCCCCAATGTCACTCTCAACCTGACGCTGTGCACACTTTCCAGCCACAATTGTAGCATCCATAATTTGTTATAGTGTTTGTTTAGGCCTCTTTCCTCCATTAGAACCTCAGTACCTTGAAGGAAGGCATTTACTTGCTTGTCTTGCTCACCTCTGTCTCCCTAGTACCTGGGTTCAACACATATGTGTGCTAAATAAATGTGTGTTGAATGAATGAATGAAGAAGCTCACACTCTTTTAATTTCTTTAGTCTGGCATTTTCTTCCCCATGAACTCCCTATTGAACTCAGCTCAAATGCCACCTCCTCCGTGAAGCCCTTTCTGATACCTATACAGCATCCTTAACTCCTTCTTGCTTAGTCACCTCAGTATGTTACTACTTTTATTGAGAAAGAACATGGTGTATAGAGTCAAAGAGACCTGGGCTTATGTATTATCAATGATTTACTCTGTGTGACCTTGGGCAAGTCACATAACCTCTCTGAGCCTCAGTTTCCCCACCTTTGGAACGGTGATAATATCTAATCAAAGGGCTGTGGTGGGGATTAGTGAAATGAAGAATATTAAGCTCCTGGCATATATTTTGTACTTGGTAAGTACGCCCCACCCCTTGCATCCTGCTAGGCATTGGAGTTAATGGTATCTCTCTCATTAAATGGAAAACTCTGTGAGGCCACAGATAACTTTATCAATATAATATTCTTCTAGAGCAGTGGTTCTCAACCTTCCCAATGCCACGACCCTTTAATACATTTCCTCATTTTGTGGTGACCCCCCAACCATAAAATTATTTTCGTTGCTACTTCATAACTGTAATTTTGCTACTGTTATGAATTGCCATCGGAAATATGTGTTTTCCGATGGTCTTAGGTGACCCCTGTGAAAGGGTCGTTCGACCCCCAAAGGGGTTGCGACCCATAGGTTGAGAACCGCTGTTCTAGAGGGTTAGCACAATGTTTAGAAAGTGCTCAAACAATGTTTAACAGATTAAGCCCAATTTTCTTTGCATGTTATCTTCTAAATTTGCTCACTCCTGCTGCTCATAGAAGGTGATCATAACTGTATGGAATGACAGGGTCATCTGAAGGGGATCTGGGGGCATCAACATGGGGCTTGGTGAAAAAGTATGTACATTTTCTTTATCCTGTATAAGAAAATTAAATATGGAGAAATATATTAAATATTTCATTTGTATAAAATTTTAAAATATAATCTCTTTTAATAACTGGACTCAGGAAGTTTACAGAGGATGCTATCAAAATAGAATTCAAAGAGAAGCTTGAGCGATTTTAAAAACATTGTTTTATACTTTTAAAATCACTATAAAGTATTTACAAACATTAATAACTGTTAGGACACTGGGAGTCTGTTCTAGGGAACACTTATTAGGAAGATCAGCTTTAGTCAATGTTTATCCAAAGTTCTGAATGCTTTTATTATTTATTTATATTTTTACTTTTTTCTTTCTTTATTGATTCTTGAGAGAGGAAGGGAGAGGGAGAGAAAGATAGAAACATCAATGAGAGAGAACATCTATTGGCCGCCTCTTGCATGCCCTCTACTGGGGATCAGGCCCACAACCTGGGCATGTGCCCTGACCGAGAACTGAACTGGCGACCTCTTGGTGTATGGGTTGATGCTCAACCACTGAGCCAGGCATGCTTTTCTTATTTTATTTTATTTATTTTTTTAATCCTCACTTGAAGACATTTTCTATTTATGTTCAGATAGAGTAGGAGGGATGAAGAGAGAGGGAGAGAGAGAGAGAAACATTGATGTGAGAGAGACACATCTACTAGTTGCCTCCCCCACGACCGCAGCCAGGGCCAGGGACGAAACACAACTGAAGTACGTGTCCTTGACCAGAATTGAACCTGCGACTCTTTGGTCCGAGGGCTGACGCTCTAACCTTTGAGCCAAACCAGCCAAGGCCAGATGCTTTTCTAACTGAGGAAACTGATTGGCCATAGGTGGTGCCCTAGTGGTGGGCAGGCGGCAGAGATTAGGGCAGCGTGGCCTGGCTGTGCCCAGGCATGCGGCGGGCAATCAGTAAACAACATTGCCTAAATATGTATTAACTTTCATCTGAGCCCAATTTCTTCTGTCTTTACTTTAAAAAGGGACATTGATCAACTAATGTGCTTTGTTAAAATACAGGAATGTTCCAACAAGGTTACTGAGGTATTTTGGGCATGACTCATGTTTATTACTCTGGGTTTCTGATTCTGGGTAGCATGTGGGTTGGCCTTGATTGCTGTCGCATTCTGGAATGACTTTGAAGGGTACTGTTGATTCCAAGGGACCCACTGCCTTCCAAAACCATGTTCCAGGAAAAGAGATGGAAGGGAATCAAAGAAGTACAACCTCAGGGATTGGAAAATTAGATAGACGTCGCCATCTGTTACTGCTCCCACCGAGCTCATGCGCGGCTGTGGTTACAGGGCTATTTTTACAGGTGCACATTTGTGTTATGTTTGCCCTCTACTTGTCTTTCTGGGTTCATTTGGAAGTACTTGAGGTGATGAAGGGAGCCCTTTGGCTCTGTAAAACAGCAGGATGGCTCAGAGCCCTGCCCGATAGGAGATCTGTCTTGACATTCTGGTGCCTTCCACATCCAAGGATGGGAATGGCATTTGGTGGCAGAGGTGAGAGAGAGGACTCAATGGGGCACCAATTTGGCCAGATGAAAGATACTGAGCAGACATCGTGGGGTATTGGCAAGATCACTTTAGTTCTTTCATATGTGCCAAACTACAGTACTTAGGGGCCATGCTAAACCCAATAAGATGGAGTACAATCAGAATAAGGTGAACTCACATAGGTGGGCACATACATATTTCTACTTTTATAATCTAACCCTATCAGTGGTTGTACACAATGGGCCATGTCACCCGGGCCTCAGTGAAACTTCTCTCCAGATTATGGCTCCATTTTGCTCTTGGAAGTTTCCATTTAGAGGGATGCTCAGGTTATAAGATCTTGAGAGTTTCAAGCTTTCTCTCTGTGTGGCACAGATTCTTTTTTAATCATTTGTTTATGTTCTTCTTATATTAAATGCAACACAATTATTAAAAATCTACAATGAAGCCAGCACTCTGATAGGTGCTGGAGACACAGGGCTGCACAAAATGGCTCAGTGGGGGAAACCAGACATCCATGTCCTCAGTTTATCCAGTGTGATGTGTGCTATAATGAAGGTTTATCCAGTGTGATGTGTGCTATAATGAAGGTTTATCCAGTGTGGTGTGTGCTATAATGAAGGTTTATCCAGTGTGGTGTGTGCTATAATGAAGGTTTATCCAGTGTGGTGTGTGCTATAATGAAGGTAGTAGAGTGCACCATGGAGAGAGCAAAGGAGTTCTAAAATCAGCCTGAGCTGCCTGAGGAGCTTCACATAAGAGGTAATGCCTATGCCTGGATTCCTGTCTGCAGGAATACTAGGTGGATGAAGGACATGCAGAAAATAGAATGGTGATCCGAGATGGAAAAACACATGCACAGGTCCTGAGGTTAGAACAGTCTGGCCCATTAAAGTTGAAACAGCACATACAAAGACCCTCAGGTGTCAAACAGTCTGGAAAAGGGACAGCAGGTAGTTTTATAAGGCTAAAGCTGAAGTGATTTAGAATGGGGAATGGTAGGTGAGTACTAGATCATGAAGTGGCTCATGTGACAAAGACCTCCTTATGAAAGCAACAGGGAGCTAATGAATTAGTGTGATAGGTGGTAGCATGGTTACATTTGAATTTGAGAGCAACCAGTGGCAATGCAGAAGATAAAATGAAGGGCATTAAATTTGAGACAAGATGACTAAGAAATAATGAAGGCCTGAATTATAGAAGTGCTAACAGGGATGGAGAGGAGAGGATTTTGAGAAATATTTAGAGAAGGTAATATAGACAAGACTTAGTGTCTGCATAGATATCAAGATCAGGAACAAGGAAAAGTTAAGGATGACTTTCAAGTTTCTATATAGGGTAACTGGTGGGTGGTGATGTTATTAAGGAAGATATGAACTGAGCAGAAGAGTATATGAAATGGGGAGGGACAAGAAGAAGCATTCCATTGGGGTCAATCGAGCTGAAATTGCCAATGAATATTTCTCAAATTCCATTTTCTGTGTGATAATACTCAGCTCAAAAAAGAATCCACTATCTACAGAGTGAGCCTGGCACTATATAGCTTTGAGAACTGGCTCCCCAACTCCTCCACATAAACCCCCTAGTCTTCCTGTGGCCCCTCCATTTATCTCCCTTGTCAGAGTACTTTCCTGTTGAGGCTTACTTGAAGCCTCACCATCCTTATATGACTTCCTTTGACAACCCACCTAATGTTAATATCCCCTGAGCTGCACCATGTGACATTACATGTTATTCTGTGTCTATGCTCTACCTTCCCTGATGGAGGTGGGTGCATCGGACATGATGGTGGTTATCATGTGTAGCTGAAGGTCATGAACACTGTTGGTTAAATGGAAAATGGTCCATGTTGGAGGGCACTGGAGGTTGCTGAACATCTGTTTGCAACAGATCAAAGTAGTGATGTGGGCTGGTCTGTGGGGTGTGGAGACTCATTCATTCTTCTCATTGACCCTCTTGTTCTGGCAATAGCACTTTTAGTTCTCTAGATATTTGCATTTTCTAGGATTCCCTGTGGCTTTGGGATATGGCTTGTGCCTACAAAGGGAGAACCAGCAGATGTCCTCCTCCCTGGGTCAGCAGGCCACCCTTGACCTCATCCAGTGACTCACTTCTTCACACTACTTTTTCTCTTCTTTCCAACTTTCTGAAGTACTATGGCTGAGCAATTTGGGGGGCCCATCTCTGACTCTGAAAATGTAAGACCTTTGGTTATCAAGTCCTATTTCCAGTAGGGGTCAGTGCAGCACTTCTACAGGCTGACCAGCACCTGGCCTGGGTGCTGTGATGGATGGTTACCAGGGTTCTCCCATTTCTACCAACTGGGATTTTCACCTGTGCACTTGACCTTCTTGATATCAATAGATGAGGCTCTGGAGAGCAGAGACCCTGCCATATCCCTCTAGTACTAGCATTTGGCAGACAATAGATGCTCAATAAATGTATATTGTTGTAAAGGTATGTCACAAGGTAAACTTGCTTAAAGCAATAATATTCTATCTATCTATCTATTTATCTATCTATCTATCTATCTATCTATACATATATAAATAATACAATCTCATTTTTATTATACTGTTAATTTTTTTCAGTGCCTATTATGTGTCAGGCATTATTCTAGGCACTCTATATATTATTTCTAATCCTCTCAACACTTTTATTAAGTGTGTACATCTTGTTTTAGACATGTATTCATTGAAACTTCATGAGGTTAAGTTACTTGTCCAAGGCACAAAAAGTGTCCGAAACTGGGGCTTAAATATAGGTTTATTTTTAGTCACATTCATGCTCTTTCATGAGCTCATTTTTGCCAGCAAATATCTTTGACAATAAAGTCTGTGTGTAAGTTAGTACCATCGTTTTCTCCTGGAGTCTGTTTGGTTCTTTCCTATGCTTCCCACCGTGCGCGCGCGCGCGCACACACACACACACACACACACACACACACACACACACACACACACACTTTCCTCTTCCTTTAACTCACTCATACCCTACACTCCACTGGGAATGGGACCCTTACTGTTCTATGAGATGTTTGGTACTTGCCTTCTTCTGTACTTTTCTTTTGTGCACTCTCTTCTGTCTCATTAGAATTTTTGGTGATTTAACAGTCTTAGGAAGAAATGCTCATCAATGTGTGAAATGTTATAAAAACTGCTTTTTGCTAGAGTTAAGTAGTTCAGCTAATTTTTGAAGAAAATAATGCTGGTTCTCTAATACAAATCACTGGACTGTTAGTCTTTATTTCTCCTCTGCTTTTTCTCTTTTAAGGCTTTCTTTCTATTATATTTTCCTTTTGTGTCTGGGACTTGAATATTGGGGTTTCCTTAGAGACTTTTTGCTATAAAATACTGAGCCATTTTATTGTAGGACTGGGTAAGTGCCGTGACATTGTGGTAAGATCAATTTAATGGCAAGGAAATGCTTATGTTCCAAGACTAATAATCACAACCCATTCCTCACTGGCTTCCCTGCTTCTAGCCTGGCTCCCCTGCAGTCAATCCTTCATGCAGCTGCCAAATTCTTTTTTCTCACCTGCTGCTCTGACAACATCACCTCTTTCCTCAACTCCCATGGTGGCTCACCATTACCCTTCATGTTCCTCTCTGCCCAAAGCTGTCCCCTTGGCTTCAAGACCCTCACTCTCAAGTCTCCCACCTTCTAGACCTATCCAGAATTCTGCTGTAAATGCCTTCACATTATGCCCAGTGCCATCACTCAGTATGTCAGGGATCCCCTGGGAGCAAGCCGATGGATTCTGATCACATTGCTGAGTGCTGCTCCCTTTGCCTCTAAGTCCCTTTCCAAGACTTCCAGCCTCCAACCCCACTCTTTGTCAAGGATTACTGGCTGAAATTTCGCTACTTTCCCAAAGTCTTTTTCATTAGCAGAATAATAGCTTATACTCTGTACATTTTATTTATGTATCTTTAATTGTGGTAAAATATACATGAATTTTACCATTTTAACCATTTCTAAGTGTACAGTTCATGAGTGTTAAGTAGATTCACATTGTTGTGCAATGAATCTACATTTTTCATCTTGCAAAACTGAAGTACTATATACATTAAACACTAATTCTATATCCTCCCCTCCTCCTAGCTTTCGGCAACCACCATTTTACTTTTTGTCTTCATGAATTAGACTTCCCTAGATACTTCATATAACTGGAACCACACAGTATTTATCTTCTTGTGACTGGCTTATTTCACTTAGCATAATATTCTCAAAATTCATCCATGTTGTAGCATGTGTCAGAATTTCCGTTCTTTGTAAGGCTGAATATTATTCCATTGTGTGGACATGCCATATTCTGTTTATCCAATAATATGCTGTTGGAAATTTGGGTTGCTTTCACTTTTTGGCTATTGTGAATAGTGTTGCTATATACATGGGTGTCCAGATATCTCTTTGAGAACTTGCTTTGGGGGTATATACCCATTTTGTACATCTTTAAATTAAAAAATATTTTTCATCATTTACTTAAAGAGAAAAAAACAAAAGCAAATATTTGGTTCTTTCAACTGATTCATAGTAAGAGATGTGTTAATATTAAGGTAGGTTTCATCTGCTTCAGAATCCAAGGGTAATAAATAAATATTTCACAATGAACTATGAGTGGCATTTATTTGTTGACTGGTTCAAAATTCAGAAGCAGCAGGAAAGATGCTAATCTGAAAAATTGTGATTAGAGGAGTGTTTTAGTTTTTCATTTTTATAACATTTATTGTAGTTTTGTGATGTCCAAATAATATGTTTATGGTAGAAAATCTGGGAAGCACAGAAATGGATGTGTGGTCAGTTTACTAGGTGAAAAGTACATATCCCCTTTCTTGCTAAGGAATAGCTCCCTAGATAATTCTGATCACCTCTCCCACACCTCTCATGGGTTGCTTCAGGTATAGAAAGAGCCTCCGGGAGCTGGGCTGGAGTACGTGTAAATTATAAGGGTTACTTTTGTCTCTCAGCATGGGACCTCTGCTAAATGTGGCTCCTTTCTTCCCACTCTACACCTGATCTTACCTTTGACTCTTAGTCTTAGGACAAAAAGAGATGAGAGAAGAAGACCCCAGGAAAAGTGCACGTAGGGCAAAAATTGTCCTCTAAGACCCAAGCAGAGCTAGCCCACACTTCCCTCTTCCAGGCAGTAGGATACTAGGATATTTTCTAGAGGCAGAGGACTTTCCACATGGAGACCAGGTTTTAAACATCTTCTCTGACCACAGTTAAGCTACAGCACTAGCATCATACCTTGACTCTATTGCATGACACTTCTCCCCAGGTGTGCCAGCATGTGGCTCCCAGCTCTTAGCTACTCTCAGCAGGTGCCATTGCACAGATCACGTGGACATCTTGTCCTACAGGATTTATCCCATCTTCCCCAGTGAGATTCACCTTATGTAGCTCAGAATAAAAAAACAACAACAAATAACAAAAAACTTTTCACTTCAGTTTTCTTTCTTCAGTTCTTCACTTGTTATTTTTTTATATTTTCATCTGGCTCTGATGGCAAATTCAATTAAAAAGGAGCTGATCTATTTGCTTTTACTTTTAACAGAGCCATGGAATTTCTCACATTAGAGACAGTCTGAAAAACCCAATCAATATTTGCTTAAGAAGCAAACGAGAGGAACCATTCTCTTTTATTTATTTTTAATTCTTTTTATTAATTTATTTTTGTTGCAGATGTTTCTCCTTTTCCTCCCATTGACCCCCCCACCCCGTCCCCATCTTTGTTGTCTGTGTCCATTGGTTATGCATACATGCATATAAGTTCTGTGGTCTCCATGGGATCAAATTGGAAAGCCAAGCTTCCTCATTTTTGGCCCACCTCCTTTCTTCTTCCAGGGGTTTTGTTTTTGTTGCATGTTACCTTCTTGCTTAATCCCCAGCCTCCATATGCTATCCATTTTTTTGGACTTTTTATTTGGGGTCCAGGATCTGGAATTGGCCCTCATCCTTACTGTTATTCACAGCAGGCTGAAGAAAATGAAAGTAATAAAAGGATTCCAATTCCTACGGGTCGGCAGTTTGCAGAGCAGACCTCTTGCTTCTCATTAATACGGGGCAAGACAGATATTGATAGAACACTTGACAAATTCTTTAAAAGGCTCTTTATGCTCCCCACTCCCTGAATAATTAGGATATGTTATCACTACTATATCTTATTTTCTATCAGAATTTCTTGTGGTGGCTTTTAACCAACAAGGCCACAGTTTTTGACATAAACACATTAAAATGATTGAGGAGACTACAGGGGAGGGTCCCAATGTGACTGGTATTATGTAGTGGATAGAAGAGAGAAACCTATACTGGGTTGTTTATCCTTCCCAGTCTCTAAGCTGTTGAATCAATAAGACCCTGTATAGCATCTTAGCAGAAATGGCTTGTGTTTTTTTTTTCTTGGTTGCCTAAATAGAGGTTCATACCTTACGGAATAGCTCACATACTTTCCAACTCATATTGGAGTCTTCCTACTACACTATTTGTATTAGAGTGAAATGAGAGCCAAGTCAGTGTATGTGTGTATGTAGACAAAAGTAAAACCTAGTTCAATTCTCACAACTACTTAGAAAGTATATATTGTTATCCCCCTTTTATGGATGCAAAAAAAAAGAAGGTCAGAGGAGTGACATAATTTGTTTGACACCTCACAGTAAGTGACAAAGCTGGGATTTACACTAGGGTTCTTCATTTAGAAAGCTGATGTTTTTCTCATCTATATCATGCTGTTCATCTGGTTGTAAAAACAATGATTATTCATCCATCCTTTACCCCACCATTTTCACTCAAACAATGTCTGGCTGACAATAGTTGTCCAACAGTTTTTAATTCCATTTTTCCCTTTTCCTCCCTCTCCTATCTGGCCAATTTTCTTTGCTGAAAGCATTCGCAGACTATCAAAATTCCCTAAAGAATTCAAATCAGTGTCTTGTATGTGCAGAATATAGAATCTGTCATAATGTTGGCCACCCCCAAAATTATGTTTTTATACACTATGCTTTTCAAATTGGGGCAAATCAACTTGTCATTCAATGAGATGTTTCAGCACAGATTATGCTGACACATGGGGATGCATATGTCACATTTAGAGGAAAAGTTTTAAAATATGATGATTCCACTGGCATTGATTTATTGTTAACCAAAGACAAGGTTATTTAGATGCATTGAGTGTGGTGCTTTTGGATCAGTCAGCTATTTGTGATTTTCCCCAGGCTTTCAGAAAATTCTCCTACAAGGATATAAAACACAAAATTGCATCCTTTTGATAAAGCAGAAAAAATGATCAAATATACTGTAGATATTGGAGAAATGGTGCCATATTCAATGGTACCAAAGTCAGTTTATGAAGTTTCATCTCACACTGTGTCTGAAGTTCTGTAATAGGGTTTCAACCATATGAAGTTGGGCAAGGAGCGCCTTGATTGAGGGTCCCCTTAGGTAAAATGCAGGATAACTGGTTATTTTTCTTGGAAATAAGACCTGTGCAGATTTGAGGGCAGCAGGGGATACTGAGAATTTAACTTCACCACCATGTTTCTTATTCTGGAGAAGTCCAAGCTATGGCTGTAGGAAGTACGTCAAGCTGGGATGAGCACCCTACCAGGGTGTCATATCTCAGCCAACAAATGTCTGCTGAAGTCCAGACTTGTACAGCCAACAGCCTTCTCAGCATCTCCTCCTAGATGGACAGCTCACACTCCACTTGTCTGGAACCGACCCTCTGTTTCTCCTCCCCATACCTGTCCACATAGTTTTATCCTCTTAGCACTTGGTGATACCATGCTTCCAGCTGCTCAGGACAAAAACTTTAGAACTATCTCCAATTCCTCTTTTTCTTTTACACCACATACCCAAACCCTCAGCATATTCTGTTGGCTTTGTCCCCATAATACATCTAGATTCTAGTCACTTCTCACCACTTCCATTGCCAACACCTTGGTCCAAGCCACCATCATCTCAAGCCTAGATGATTATAGTAGCCTACTGGCTTTCCTGTTTTATCCTTGTCCTGGACAGACTGTTATCAATCTAGCAGCCTTGTTAAAACCAAGAGAAAATAATGTTTCTCCTCTTTCAAAGCTCTCTACTGGCTCCTCATCTCCCTCAGAGTAAACACCACAGTCCTTCCAGTGATGTGCCTGGCTCCACATTCTTACCTCTGTTCCCCACTCTGGTCTCTGTTACAGCTATCTCTCTCCCTCCCTCTACTCGAGTTGCAATGACTTCCTTGTTCTTCATCTCAGCCACCAAACCTGTTCAATATCAGTCTGTGTCTGGACTTTTTACTGATGTTCCATCAAATGTCCTCATCCAGTGTCTTTTAAGCCTGTTCCCAAAATCATCTCAATGTTTTCTGGAGAAAGCATAACCCATCCATCTAATTAATCAATGAGACAAATCAGTTTTATTTCCAAAATATGTGTGTAATGGGTTCTCTTTTCATCATTTTCACTGCCAATAATCTGCACTCCATGACCACCATCAAAAAAATTATGTATGTCTGGACTAATGCCTTCCAGTTCTGTATTGTTTTTTCTCTCTGCCTGGATGTGTCTCCCAGAGATATTCATGTGGCTAATTTTCACACCTCCTTTCAAGCCTTTCCTCAAATGTTTCCTTCTCAAGGAGTACTATCTTGACCATCCTATTTAATATGACAAAAAATAAAAGTAAAATTACAACCTGTATATTTTTTACTAGAATACAAACTCCATAAAAGCAGACACCATTGTCTTTAAAAAAACAAACAAACAAACAAACAAACAAACACCTTGATGTATCCTAAGAATTCAGACTAGTGCCTGGCAATAGTAGGCACTCATTGTATAGTAGTTTACTTAGTGAATAAGTTGGAAAGTCCTAATTCCTGACTGGGATTTGACATTGTAAAACTTTGGGAAAGACAATCTCCTGAAGTCTGTCATTTTTTTCACATATGGAGAGACCAGTGTCTGCAACCTCCACTTCATGACTTTAGGGTGACTCTCAGATTTTCATGAAAACATTCCAAAAAATAGACCTCTCTATGATGTAATGTGATTAAAGGGCAGATGCTACAGAGGTCATGGATGGCACAGTGGGCTCATGCTCAGCCCTGGAGCTGCTCTGGCTGTCAGCCCACACTCTCAGTATTGCTCCTCTGAAAACTGATCACTACAGTCTTGTTAAATTCTAGCTTGGGGCTAATGTATAGCTGCAGTCTGACTGAACAGAAAAAGTGCACCATGGAAGGACTAGGTAGCTGCAATGTTTACATACTCTTGGTAAAAAGTCACTGCAATGGAAACTTTCCACTTTGCTTTACATGTGTAGCATTATGAGAGTGACTGGCCAGAATGATATATAGCTAGATCCTTGAAATATTGAAAATCACACCTCATATTATTATGTATTTTGTGGTCCAGCCTTGTGTCAATGATGTGATTGTGCTGTGAAGTTCAAAAATATTGTTACTTGGGGTTTAAAAAATTTTAAATACGCTTTTTATTAAAAATACTTGCATCAGAATCACTTGCAATTTTTCTCTAACTGATGATTTGTAATTAAAGCAGAGTCACTGGTGCATAGAATTTTAAGAATCCTGTTTTAAAGGGTTCGCCTTAATTTTAAATGAGTTTTCTACCTTTATGCATTGTGCTACATGCCTTTATTTGTCCTAATTAAAATTTCTAAGCACCTTAAATATATTAAAAAAACTTACTTGCAAAAGTAGTGGATATTCAGCCACAAAAATAAGGCTTTTTCTAGAGAGGAGAGAAATGATTTTTACTCATGCATTTATTCATTCAACAACTATTTATGAAACATCTACTATGTGCCAAACCCTGTATTAAGGGATGTATAATAGAAACAGTAGCATGCAATTCCCTGTAGTCCCTACTCTTATTCATGGAGTGTACAGTCAAGTGGGAGAGAGATAAATTCAACAAATAATTAAACACAATTTAGGTATAATTGCACTAAATGTTACTAAGGGAAAACAGGACACTGGATAGTAGGAGACTTAGGCTGGTGATGAGAGAGGTTGTAGAATCTTCCAAGGTAAATGCCCCCTTCACCTGGGACCTGAAGGACTCAGCCAGGTAAGGACAGAGGTGGGAGGGATGAACATTCAGATGAATGGGAGAGCATGTGTGAAGATCCTGGGGAGAACAGGAATGAAAAGAAGAGGAACATGCATGGAGCATCACAGCAAAAAGGAGAAGGGCAATAAACTGGAGAGTGCCAGACCAAGTGGGGCCTTATAAGAAAAGGAGGGTGACATGATTGGATTTTATTCATTTTAAAAGGATCACTCTGTGTGATGAGTAGAGACTGACCTGAAGGGAGGGTGGGGATGGATGGATGAATGACAGCACTTAGGAGGCTTCGGCACTAGTATAGACATAAATGGTGAGCAGTGAAGATGGGGAAAAGAGAATCCATTGGACGCATATTTTAGAAGTAGAATTGAAGAGTCTTGTCATTGGGTGGATTGGATGTATGGTTTATGTGTTATTCAGAAGGTACTGAGATTATTTTTGGAGCAGGTTCAAAGGACACCAGATGAGGATACCTAATGGAACATCAGTAACGGGTCCATACTCAGACCAAAGATGATGGATTCAGCATCCAGAGCTGAGTGGTCACATGTGACAAAGGCCTCAGTGATCTTGATGCCCAGTTCACAATGTGGTGTTTATGTATCCCTGCTTCTAACTGCAAACTTCAGATTTTACTTCTCTGGCAATTTCTTAAGAGTAGTTATTCAATATATGTGTGGGAAAAGTGTTGATTCTCTTCTGTTCCCTAAGAACAGATCCCTAGATTTGATGAGATTGTCTATTTCTTGAGTCATTTTTGGTAATTTGTTTGTTTCTAGGAATTTCATCTAGATTATTTTAATTTGTTGGCATGTAATTGTTCATAGTATTCTCTTATAATCTTTTAAATTTCTGTAAGATCAGTAATGTCCCTACTTTATGATTTTAGTTATTTTCATCTTCTACCCTTTTTCTTAGTCTAGCTAAATGTTTGTCAATTTTGTTGATCTTTTAAAATAACCAATGTTAATTTCCTTGATTCTCTTTATTGTTTCTCTATGTTCTGTATTGTTTATGCCTGCTCTAATCTTTATTATTTTCTTCCTTCTGGCTTTAGGTTTATTTTGTTCTTCTTTTCCTAGTTGCTTAAGATATAAAGTTAGATTGTTGTTTTGAGATCTTCCTTCTTTTTTGATGCAGGCGTTTACAGCTATAAATTTTCTGAGTACTGCTTTCACTATATCCCATAAGTTTTAATATGGTATGTTTTCATTTTTATTTGTCTCAAGGTATTTTCTAACTTCCTTAGTGATTTATTTTTTATAACATGGTATATCCTAGGGAATGTTTCATGTACTCTTGAGAAGAATGTTCTGTTGCTGTTGGTCAGTGTTCTGTACATGGCTGTTAAGTCTAGTTAGTTTATAGTGTTCAAATTCTCTCATTCCTTATTGATCTTTTTTGTCTATATGTTCTATCCATTATTGAAAGTGGGGTATATGAAATCTCCATCTATTATTGTAGGACTGTCTATTTCTCCCATTAATTTGATCAATGCTTGCTTCATATATTTTGGGGATCTTTTGTTTGATGTATAATTATGTGTAATTGTTATATATTTTTGATGAATATATATATTCATATATATATATATATATATATATATATATATATATATATCCTTTTTTGTTTTGTTTTTAACTTAAAATCTATTTTATCTGATATTCATAAAGCCACCCCAGATCTCTTTTGGCTACTATTTGCATGGAATATCTTTTCTATCCTTATACTTTCAACCTACTTGTGTCTTTGGGTCTAAACAAAAATTCTTGTAAGAGGCATATAGTTGGGTCATTTAAAAAAAAAATCCATATTGTCATCTCTGACTGGTGAGTTTAATGTAGGTATTTACAGCTATGCATTTTCTCTGAGTACTACTTTCACTATATCCCATACGTTTTAGTATGGTGTGTTTTAATTTTCATTTGTCTCAAGGTATTTTTTAATGTTCTTAGTGATTTCTTTTTTGATCCATTGGTTCAGACTGATGATGCAGGACTCACTTCTGTCACTTTGCTGTTTGTTTTATATAGGTCTTACGTCTTTTCTCTTCCTTATTTCCTCCAACAGTGCCTTTTCCCTTAGTGAACAGTTTTGATTCTCTCTTCATTTTATTTTCTGTATATATAATTGGGGGGAGGGTTAATCCTCACCGGAGGATATTTTTCCATTGATTTTTTTAGATAGAGTGGAAGGGAGGGAGGGAGAGAGAAACATCAATGTGAGAGAGACACATCAATTGGTTGCCTTCCACACAGCCCCAACTGGGGCTGGGTATCGAACCTGCAACCCAGGTACGTGCCTTTGACTGGGAATCGAACCCATGACCCTTTGGTCCATAGGCCAATGCTCTAACCACTGAGCCAAACTGGCCAGGGCTAAAATCTATTTTCTTTATGGTTACCATAGGAATGAAATGACAGTTAATATCTTAAGTTAATACCATCTAATTTGAATCGATACCAACTTAACATCAATAATATACATTAACGTCACTCCTATCCAGCTCTATACCTCCCTTGATGTTGTTATTGTCACAAATTTCATCTGTATACATTTTATGTCCTTAGCATAATTTATAAATATTGTTTTATACATTTGGGTTTTAAATAATAATGGAAACAAAAGAGTTACAAACTAAAAATACAATTATACTAGCTTTTACCAGTGTCATATTTTTAATTAAAAAAAAAATTGCCACGTTCAAGTTTGCTTTAAGATTTTGGGCATGTTTGGGTCACATCAGCTGTCAGGCTTCAGTTCATGGTGAGTAGACAGGGAGTCACCAGTATACTGGGCTCAATATTCATACATTAACACAGAATGTGGGAGGCTTTGCTTTTAAAAGGTGCCTATACCCACAATTTTTGCCCTGGCTTTACTCAGATTCAGTTTTTTGTTCTTTTTATAGAGTATATATTTTATTAGTTTATACTAATAGATTCTCATATTATAAAGGCAATTGAGTATAAGAATCTTTCTTTTGATATTTGGATCATCTGAAATAACTTAGAACTGTACATAAAAAAAATCCTTATTTGAGTAACAAAAATAGGCAAATTAAAGAACAAAATTTTTTCCTTTCTTACAGGTGGATATTGAGGTGCACCTAATTTGGTTTTTCTTTTTAAAAGCCTAATTAAAATAAATAAAAAAATTTGTTTACTAAATTGCTGGTCTCCAACACCATTTTCTGTTTTCTGCTGTTTTGACTCTGGTTCTTCTTTGTCTGTTTCTTCTCTTGTTCTTTTTGCTGGTCCAGATGCACCATTTTTATCATATTCATCATCACTATCATTTAGTTTTCTTGCCCTGAAACTTTACTTTTCCTTTAGCAAACCCAGTCTGGGCAGCTTTATTTCCCTTTTCTTTTCCTTTAAATCTGCAATTTTCAAACTTCAATTTGTTTAGGGATTTCTGATGATCTTCTATGATTTTTTTTTCAATGTTTTTTTTTTTCACATCTTCATCTAGTACTTTCCATGTCACTTCTTTGTTCCTTAATTATAGGTTACCATTATTTCCATCTTTGGCTTTATCCAGTGCTCCATAGCTTTTTCTTTAAATAGAAGTATTTCTTCTTTTGCTCCTCTGATAAAGTCTATCTATTTTATTTCACCATGATTTGAGAAAAGAAAATGCATCTAGGCCCCCCAAAATTTCAGCAAGCGACCAGTCTTTTCTTCTAGAGATCTCATTTCAGCATTTTTTGCTAACTTTTGTTTTTCTTCTTGCTCTTGTTTAGCTTGTAATTTAGCTTCCACTTTACTTTGCTTTCCTCCTCCTCCTCCTCCTCCTCCTCCTCCTCCTCCTCCTCCTCCTCCTCCTCCTCCTCCTCCTCCTCTTCTTCTTCTTCTTCTTCTTCTTCTTCTTCTTCTTCTTCTCCTCCTCCTTCTTCTTTTTCTCCTTCTCCTTCCTCCTCTTCTCCTCCTCCTCCTCATCCTCCTCTTTTTTTTTTGCAAAGTAATCTTCCTGGAAAAGTATTACCAGATCTGTGTTTTTGTACTTTCATCCAGGAATCTCCACAAACTTTTTAGTAGATTCAGTGCTATCAAACACAACACATTGATCCCTTAAATGCTTTGTGCAATATTTTTCTCATATGAATATTTAGTATTTGACCTTTATTTTCAAACCATTCTTTTATGCCATCAAGGGTTGCATCAGTAGGGAAGCCTTTAATATAAACAGATCTGTTTTTTACATAATTTTTATTTATTTACTTATTTTTATTTTTTCCTTTCTATTGAATTTATTGGGGTGACACTAGTTAACAAAATTATACAGGTTTCAGGTGCACAATTCTACAGCACATCATCTGTACACTGTGTTGTGTGTTCATCACCCAAAGTCAAGTTATGGGAACTTTACATCATTTTTATACTCATCAGTCACTTTAGGGAGGGTTTGTTTGGAGATCTTCTGATTTTAGTTTTATCTTCACTTATTTCCATAAATTCTGCCTTTTATTTGCTCAATGCTTCTCCTATTACATTAAAGTCTGTTTGATGATTTAACCTATTGAATTTTATCATTATTTCCAAAGGTACCCAGGCTTCATCCAGTTTGATTTGTTCCTTTAAAAATTTGTCCTGTGGCAAACTGAAGTCACCAAAGTAATACTCAATTTGATGACAGATTTTGGCCTCCAGAATAGACAGTTTTCATCACTATTTTCAGTCATGGTGGCTACCTTTAAGGACCTGGTCCCGCAGAGATGGCCATAGGATCACTCAGAGCAACTGTAGGGTCTTGTCTTCCTCCAGATTCAATTTTTTAAAAGAAGAGATTTGTGGTTTAATCTTTTATCTTTTCTTTTCTTTATTTCCATCTTTTCTTTTTCTTTCTTATTCCTCTTTCTCTTTCCATGGAGAATAGACACCTAGTTTTGCATTTGTGAGTGAAGGTGGTATCTGTGCCTTTCAGTTGCATTCTCCCTGTCTTGAGCCCCATGCCTCATCTCTGTATTTTGCTGTCACTAGCATATCTGAGTGTGGGGACTGTCCAGAGCCTTACTGGTTAGTTCGCTACTCCTCCACTTGTATTCTGGGCCATGGTTTCCTTCACTTTGGTTCATCAGTTACTGCGCCTACATCTGCTCCCATAGCATAGGAATTAATTAAATCTCTTGTTAACTGACAAATCCCCACTCATGATAATTTTATGCTGTAAGTTCTGTCTGTCAGTTCTTGTTTCAATACTACTGTGTAATAAACAACCGTACTATTTCCCAGTGATGTAAAACAACAAACTATGCCCCCCCACCCCACTCATGGATGAACCGGTCAGTTGTGGAAGTTCCTGAAACTGTGTTCCAATTATTTTATTCCTTTAACATACTTTAAATTGTCCCCTTTCAAGTGCTTCTTTTGCATGTTCCCCCCTGCAATCATATTTTGCAGAAAATACATTTAAAACTAATTTTAAACAAACATACTCAAACCTATTTATGTTGCCATTCAGTGAACTTGTTTTTGAACCAGGTGTAGCAGAATAACTGGATACAATCACTTCTGTGGCCATGATTTCAGAATGGCCCTTTCTAGTCAACCTTCAAAGAGTCTCATGAAATAGCACAAAAGAAAAAAAGCTAAATCAGTAGTTTTCATCCTACCTGCCTATGAGGTCATTAACAACATTTTGCTGTGTAAATAAGAACCCCTTTAGCCCTCGTCAGATGGCTTATTTTTCTGGATGGCTTGTGGGCTGGAGAATGTCAGTTCAAACTACTAAAGGTATAATTGAGATTACTCCAGGCAAAATTGAGAAGTAGTTCTTCCCTATCTGTACTTACCCGAGGCACTCAGTGTCTCATGCTTCTCTGTTTTGAAACCTTCTGTTCCTTCTGAGGGAGGAAATGTTATTATCACGAAGTTCTCAATGATGGATGGAACATTTAGCCTTCCTACGACTCTTTGCATTTTAACAGGAATCAGGGTCTTAAGCTAAAGAAATGAGGTAACATCATTATTGGTACCAGCCAAGGTAGAAGCACAGATAAAGCAGATGGCCTTTCCAAATACTATCATAATCAGGGGACAATATTGTCAGTCTTTCTTGACTTTGTGTATTGATTTCACTTCTCAAGTTTTTAAAATTGATTTCACCTTTTCCATAATCTCATTCCTGGATGTTTTATAAAAGCCTTACATGTTATTTTGCCTAGAAAAAGAGGTCCTAAATTAGTTCCATAAATAATACAACTGTTGCAGTGAACATGAGGCATTTGGCTGAGAATTGTACCTCTGGGTTGTATTTTCAAGTTAGTGTTTTTGTTGTCCAGGTCCAGTTCATTGCTTGCCTAGCTTGCTTTTTTCAGCTTTTATTTATGGGCCTCAGATAACGTATCTGTCTTGGAAATATTTATTTATAATTGATAGCATTTCCACTTCTCCAAATGATTTGAGCAACACTTAGTAAAAGATAAAATGATAATAACACTTTAAAAATAAAAGTCAGAAATTAGAAGCTATGTAATAGGGGCAATATTACAAACAATAGGCTTTGAAGTCAGACATCCCTAGGAAAACTAACCTTTCTCAGTCCCGGTCTCTTTTATGTAAACTGGAAATAACAATCATACTTACATCTTGGGGTTATTATACTAACGTATTTAGTTTGATGCTAGCACATTGGCACAGATTAAAAAATAGAAGCTATTGTTATCATGTGGTTAGAAGGACAAATAAATATACCAAAATCTCGGGCTTCTCTAGTTCCTGTGATTTTACTTTTTAATTTACAGTTTCTTGAAAGACCAGGTAAAATTTGGATGCATTAATAAATAAGATAATCTCTGAAGTTTTATGGAATGTAATTTTTTTGCTGGCCAAGCTTTTCCTACTTGCCACAGCACCCCTAATACTTTTTAATGTTCAAAAAAGACATGGAAATTCCAAATAGCATTCTGATTAAGAGCAAGTAGAAGCCAGGGTGGGAGTAATAACTAAAATTTAATGAGTGCCTACTTTGTATTGATACCTGTTTTAGGGAATGAGCATATTTGATTTTATTTAATGTTCTCAATTCTATCAAAGAGATATTATTTATGCCAATGTGTTCATGTGCTAGTATCTTCCATTTATGAATAAATAAATTAAGTTTAAGAAATTTAACTAAATTCAAACTCATTTAAGCCCTTAGGTCTAGAATTTGAATCTAGGCCTGTCTGATGCCAAAGCTTACGGTCTTTCTATGCAAACATCCACCTACCTTGCCTACCCCAGAGCATTAAGTGAACAGGGGAGCAGAGTCCACAGAATGTCTAGGTATGCCTAAGTCACCATTGAAAGAAATGTTTTTGTTTTCAGTGACATTGGCTGCAGATGTGGTGAGATTTCCTGGGCCCATTTCTCTCTGATCAATTTGTGTCTTTCATCTTCCTGGTGGTCTTCATCTTGGACATTTTTCCTACCTTTTTCAGGATTTAAAGGAAGCGTAATAGTCAGCTGTGTATTCTAATCTGTAGAATATACTGAAATCCACCAGTAGGATACACAATAATTTAGTAGAAAAAAAATAAAGCAGAATGCAGTTCATTTTTTCTTGTATTCTCACTCTTCTTCTGTGTTTGTGTATGTGTGAGTATGTGTGCATGTGTGAGTGTGTGTGTGTGCATGTGTATGTATATGTTATATCATGATAGCTTGACTCCCTCCGCCAATTGTGGCTTTTATCATTGCTGTTATTTTTGTTTTCTTTCTTTCAGGGAAGAGCTAAATTTCTAGTCTATTCGCCTTTTGAAAACTCTCCCCTTCATAAGCCCATCAACATACCTTCACTTTCTACCTGCCACCTCTTCTCAGTGTCCCCTTAGAATGACATCTGCTGAGTTAAAACCATCTGCTAGAGCTTTCATGTCTACCCATATATTCAAAGAGTAATGTTATCTCCATGATCTCATAGAAGAGGAGATATTATGATAGCTGCATGGAAAATATTCTTTTCAACAGCACTACTGAAGCTCCAGGAAGTGTTCTTCGTATATTGAGCCCTAAAAACACAACAAATGCCATTTAAGCCTGTAACCAACTGGAGCTCCTTCCAAGTTTGGTAACACATCCTAGGCTCTCTTTGCATTCTTCCATTGATTACTTTAAGTATTTACCTAATTGAATGATTTGAAAAAAAAGAGGGCAAAGATTTAGTGAGCCCAGTGGTGATGACCAAGCTATATAGTCTGGGACAAAATATTTGTAATACATACATTAAACAAAAGACCTGTGTCTAGAATACACAAAACAAAAACAAAAACCTTATAACTACAGCCCAACAACAAACAAAACTGGCAAAAGATCTGAACAGATATTTTACAAAAGATGATGTGGGAGTGACCAATAAATGCATAAAAAAATGTTCAACATTGTTAACCATCAGGGAAGTCTAAGTGAAAACCATAAGAGGTACCCCTGTGTGCTCAATAAAAGGGGTATTATTAAAAAGGTTGATGAGCCTTGGCCGGTTTGGCTCAGCGGTTAGAGTGTCGGCCCGTGGACCAGAGAGACCTGGGTTCAGTTCCCGCTAAGGGCATGTATCTCGGTTGCAGTTTGTCCCCAGCCCCACTTGGGGTTGTGTGGGTGGGAACCAGTCGATGTGTCTCTCTCACACCGATGTTTCTCTCTCTCTCTTCCTCCCTCCCTCCCTCCCTCCCTCCTACTCTATCTGAAGATAAATGCAAAAATGTCCTGGGTGAGGATAAAAAAGGTTGACGATACCCAGTGTTGCGAGGATGTGGAACAACTGGAATACTCTTATGCTGTTGATGGAAATATAAAATGGTACAGCCAAGTTGAAAATAGTTTGACAGTTTCTTAAAAAGTTAAACATACACCAATATATATAACTCAACCCCATACTACATGGTATTTACCCAATAAAAATAAAAACTACTGCCACACAAAGACTTCTACGTAAACGTTCATAGTGACTATATTTGTAATAGCACCAAATATAGTGGTGGAAACAACCTGTATGCCCATTGACAGGTGAATGAGTAAACAAAATGTGGTCTATCCATACAAGGAGATACCACTCAGCAATAAAAAGGATAAAAAAATCATTATATACAACTACATGGGTAAATCATACAATCATTATACCAAGCACATACTATGCATGCATAATGTGCTAAATCATCTTCCATGTGTGAGAGAGAAGAAACAGGAAAGGATATATTGAACACACAAAATTGATGGACTCAGGGACAATAGCTTCTATAGCAATAGAAGACATCACCCCAATAGCCAGAATAAAAGAAGAGGAAAATGGTGGCCATAGGTACTAGTGAGTACAGGTGAAGTGAGTCTTAGGGGCTCCTAGAAGTGTGTGGGGATGTGTTTTTTGGGTGGCTGGAATTTCTGCAATTATGGCTAGAGATGAATGAAAAATATTCTGTTAACATTGCCTCTCTAATGTCTTCAAGAATGTTATATTTGGGAAACACACATTATAAAAATAAACAAAAAGAATCTTAAAACATGAAAGCAGTCAGCAATACATTAAGGAGATTATATCATGTCATAAGTTTAAAACAACTTATGCAAATACTTTATAATATCTGTTTAATGAGAATGCTTAATAGCCTTTATTATCCCTTTCCTGTGTGCTTTTAAAATCATTTTATTTTATTTTGTACATAATATAGAATTTACCATTTTATCTGTTTTTCAAGTGGCATTAAGTACATAATGTTGTGCCACTACATCTTCACAACCTTTTTATCATCCTAAATGGACTCCCTGTACTCATTAAACAATAACTCCCCATTACTTTTCCTCCCTTATCCCCTAGTAATCACTATCCTACTTTCTGTCTCTATGAATTTGTCTATTTTAGTTATCTCATATAAGTGGAATCACACATATCTGTCCTTTTATGTCTGGCTTATTTCACTTAGTATAATGTTGTTAAGATTCATCCATTTCACAGCATGCATCAGAATTGTATACCTTTTAATGGCTGAATACTGTTTCATCATATATATATATATATATATATATATATATATATATATATATATATGGTGTCACAAAAAAGTACACACAACTCTGAACAATTTTAAAGCCAGTGTTTATTAAAATACATTTCATTTTCAAAATATAATAGAATCTGCAGACACCATGTATATATTTTTTGGGATACCCTGTATATCACATTTATATGTTGATAGACACTTGGGTTGCTTTCACCAAAATAGCTAACCCTAACCCTAGCTATAACCTTAACCTTAGCCCTGACTGGATTGTTTTGGCTGTGACTAATGCTACTGTGAACATTGGTGTATGAATATCTGTATGAGTCCCTGTTTTGGATTCATTTGGATATATACCCAGAAGTGAAATTGCTAGAACATATGGACATTCTATTCTTAATTTTTTTTAGCAACTGTCATACTCTCACTAGCTTTCAAATAAAATTTCACTATTTCCTCTGCCTTCCCAGTTTCCAGGCATAAATTAAAGTTGAAGTAAGAGAATTATAAATTAGAGAAAAGAACCAAATGATGGGAAGAAAGTGGAAAGGCTTCCTACTGGCCTGGTTAAGCTTTAGATGTCCTTTTGTAATGGAGTACTCAAGTAATAGGCAAAGTAGATATAAAGCTAAGAACTAAGACAATGTCCATAATAGAGAGCTAGGGTAGAATTGAAGAGGTGAATGTCAGCAACTTAGCAAGGGAAAGGCACTGGAGCTGTCATAGTATGCAAGGAGATGTGGAGGAAGAAAGCTTGTTAGAAGTGTTACTATTGTGGGTTGTGAGTTGGAACTGCTAATTGTTCTTAGATAAATCTGAGGTTTAGAATTCCTCCTAAATTTTTCTTGATTGTTGGATTGGATTTCCTGGCATTTGACTCTCTATGTAGATAGAGTAATATGAAATCCATAGATATGTAAGAGTTACAGCAGACACCTACTACATAAGGCCACACCACAAAGTCTGGGAGTCATAGAAACAAACATATAAATAAACACAAAGAGACAGCCAAAATGGGAGAGACAAAGAAATAAGCCCCAAATGAAAGAACTGAAGGGATCTCTAGGAAAAGAGCTAAATGAAGTGGAGGCAAGCAATTTATCAGATATAGAGTTCAAATTAATGGTTATAAGGATGTTCAAGGAACTTAGTGAGAACTGCAACAGCATGAAAAAGGACATAGAAACCAAGAAAAAGAACCAGTTGGAAATGAAGAATACCATATCTAACATCAAGAGTACACTGGAAGGAGTAAAAAAGTAGGTTGAGTGAAACAGATAATTGAATCAGTGATTTGGAAGATAAGGTAGAGAAAAACACCAATCAGAGCAACAAAAAGAAAAAATAATTTAAAAGAATAAGGATAGTTTAAGGGAATTTTGGGACAATATGGAGCATAACAATATCCACATCATAGAGGTACCAAAAGGAGAAGAGAGCGAACAAGAAATTGAAAACCTATTTGAAACAATTACAGAAAACTTCCCTAACTTGGTGAAGGAAACAGACATACAAGTCCAGGAAGCACAGAGAGTCCCAAACAAGAGGTCCACACCAAGACACATCATCATCAAAATGTCAAAGGTTAAATACAAAGAGAGAATCTTAAAAGCAGCAAGGGAAAAGCAGTTTGTTACCTACAAAGGAGCTCCTATAAGACTGTCAGCTGATTTCTCAAAAGAAACTTTGCAGGCCAGAAAGGAGTGGCAAGAGATATTCAAGGTGATGAAAAGCAACGACCTACAACAAGTTTACTCTATCCTGCAAAGCTATCATTTAGAATTGATGGACATATCAAGAGTTTCCCAGACAAGAAAAAGCTAAAGGAGTTCATCACCACCAAACCAGTATTATATGAAATGTTGAAGAGTCTTCTTGAAGGAGAAGAAGAACAAAAATATGAACAGTAAAATGGCAATTAATACATATCTATCAACAATCGAATCTACAAACAAAATGAGCAAGCAGAACAGAAACAGACTCATAGATACAGAGAACTTTTTGTTGCTTGACAGATGGGTGGGGGCTGGGAAGATGGGTGAAAAAGATGAAGGAATTAAGAAGTACAAATTGGTTGTTAGACTGATGAACCTCAAAGGGAAGAAGGGAGGGAGGGCAGGATGAGATAAACCAAAGAACTTTTATGCATATATGCATAACCAATGGACACCGACAATAGTGTGGGGAAGGCAGGAGGGGGACAGAATTGGGGAGGAGGGGGTCAATGGGGAAAAAAGGGGGAACATCTGTAATACGTTCTACAATGAAGAAGAGTTAAGAAAAAAGACACAACAAAGAAGAAAAAAATTATAGGCCAATATCTCTGATGAACATAGATGCTAAAATCCTCAATAAAATATTAGCAAATAGGATACAGCAATGCATTAAAAAGATCATACACCATGATCAAGTGTGCTTTATTTCAGGGATGCAAGGTTGGTACCATAGCCACATATTAATAAATGTGATACACCACATAAACAAAATGAAGGATAAAAACCACATGATCATATTAATAGATGCAGAAAAAGCATGTGATATAATCTAGCACCCATTTTTGATAAAAACTCTCAGCAAAGTGGGAATAGAAGGCACACACCTCATTGTAAGTCCTAGCCACAACAATCAGACAAGAAGAAGAAATAAAAGGCATCCAAATTGGAAAGGAGGAAGTAAAACTGTCATCATTTGCAGATGACAAGATATTGTACATAGAAACCCCTAAAGATTCCACTGAAAAGCTACATGAACTAATAAATAAATTTGGCAATGTAGCAGGATACAAAAATTAATATCCAGAAATTGGTGGCATTTCTATAAACCAACAATGAACTATCAGAAAGAGAAACTAAGAAAACAATCCCATTTACTATTGTAAAAAAAAATGTGCCTAGGACTAAATTTAGCCAATGAGCATGTGTACTTGGAAAACTTTAGGACATTTAAGAAAGAAATTGAGAAAGATACAAACAAGTGGAAGGAAGCATATACCACATTCATGGATTGAAAGAATTCACATCAATAAAATGTCTATACTACCCAAAGCAATCTATAGATTCAATGCAATTCCTGTTAAAATACCAATGGCACATTTCACAGATCTAGAACAACTATTCCAAAAATTTATATGGAACCAAAAAATACGAATAGCCTCAACAATCTTGAGAAAAAAGAACAAAGTTAGAAGTATCACAATACCTGATATCAAATTATACTACAAGGCCATTGTAATCAAAACAGCCTGGTGCTGCATAAGAACAAGCATATAAATCAGTGGAACAGAAAAGGGAGCCCAGAAATCACCCCATGCCTATATGTCAATTAATATTTGACAAAGGAGGCAAGAACATACAATGGGAAGACAGCCTCTTCAATAAATGGTATGGGGAAAATTGGACAGGTACATGCAAATAAAATGCAACTAGACCACCAACTTACACCATACACAAGAATAAACTCAAAATGAATAAAATACTTAAATATTAGTCATAAAACCATAAATATTCTAGAAGAAAACATAGGCAGTAAAATCTCAGACATCTCTTAGAGCAATGTTTTTGCCGATATGCCTCCTAGGACAAGGGAAACAAAGAATAAAATAAACAAATGGGAGTACATCAAACTAAAAAGCTTCTGCACAGCAAAAGAAACCCTCAACAGAATGAAAAGAGAACCCAATAATACATCTGATAAGGGGTTAATCTCTAAAATATGTAAAGAACTTATGCAACTCAAAACCAGGAAGACAAGCAATCCAATTAAAAAATGGGCAAAGGTCTTGAATAGACACTTCTCCAAAGAGGACATACAGATGGCCAATAGATATATGAACGAATGCTCAAAGTAACTAATCATTAGAGAGATGCAAGTTAAAACCACAATGAGCTATCATCTCACATCTGCCAGAATGGCTACCATCAATAAATCAACAAACAACAAGTGCTGGTGGGAATGCAGACTGGTGCAGCTACTGTGGAAAACAATATAGAGTTTCCTTAAAAAATTAAATATGGAACTGCCTCTTGAACCAGCAATCCAACTTCTGGGAATATATCCTAAGAATCCTGACACACCAATTTGAAAGAATATATGCATCTCTATGTTCATAGCAATGTTATTTACAATAATCATAATCTGGAAACAGCCCAAGTGCCCATCAGTAGATAAGTGGATAAAAAAGCTGTGGTAAATTTACACAATGAAATACTATGTGGCCATAAAAAAGGAGGAAATCTTATCTTTTGTGACAGCATGGATGGACTTGTAGACTATTGTGCTAAGTGAAATAAGTCAGTCAGAGAAAGACAAATACCGTATGATCTCACTTATATGTGGAATCTAATGAACAAAATAGAAACAGGGGCATGAATACATGGAACAGTCTGACAGCTGTCAAAGGGGAGTAGTGGTGGGTACTGGATGAAAGAAGGTGAAGGGATTAGCCAAAGAACATGTATGCATAATCCATAGACACAGGCAATGTATAGTGATGAGCAGAGGGAAGGGAGGGCAGGGGCTGGGTGGAAGGGAGCAAAGCTGGAGAAAATAGGGACATCTGTTATAGTGTCAACAATAAAATTTTTTAAAAAAGGACTTACCCCTGAATTGGGAGACATAGCTAAATTTTCTGCTCTTATATTAGCAAATCCCTATTCTTCAGTAAATTAAAAAACAAAACAAAAGCTAAACCTCACTCAATTAGATGCAAAATCCCAAGTTTATAAGAAAACGTTAATTCTTTTTACTGAGGACTTCGGGCTACAACCTGTTAATTAAATAAATGTAGCTGTTACAAGATTATTTCTGTTGCCTGTAGCACAGACTTTCAGCTCTGGCTTTAACTGGAGTTGTGCATTTGAATATTCATAAGTATGAATTGCAAACTCACAAACTGGGATTTTATGCTGTATAAGATACCAACCAGAAAAAAAGATCACATTTTGGAAAAAAACAATATGGTGTGTGGGATGGAATGAAGTTATGGTAACAAAATTTTTCTAACCCTAAAGTGAGTTGTGTTCTGACACATGGTCTGATAAGGCAAAATATTTTAAATCAGCAGAGTCCTGACAAAACCCAGGACATATGGCTGCTTTAGTTTTGGTACTAAAACAGGATCTCTTACTCAGTTATGATCTTTTCAGTAAATTAAACAGCGTTACCCTGGTACATTCATGGATTCCTTGATTTATTGATTCAGTTACTTCCTAGCAATGTATAGCATCTCTTCAATGTATGTTTCCAGCTTCATCTTTTGAATTACTCTCTCACAGCCTGCCCTCAACCCATCTAAACTAGTTTTGCTGTATATGTCATGCTCTCCATACTTCTGCATGTATAGTTTCCTCTCTATGGAATATCCTTCCCTGTACTCTGCCCAGATAACTTCTGTTAATTCCTCTAGACTCTGTTTAGGCATCATCTTCCAAGGGAAGACATCTTATATCAATTCTGACCCTTATTATCTTGTCCTTCTGCACTGATATGATTCTCCTGTGATTTACAGTCATCCTTCTCTTCCTGGTACAGAGACGGAAACACTTGGAAATGGAAATTTCCTTCATAAATTTCTCTTACAAAAGGGACTCAAACTGTTTTCAGAGCTTCTGTTGTGTCTGCCATTTCCTCAGCATAATCCTTATGCTAAGAAGCATATTTGGGGTGGCACATTCTGGTCTCCTACAGAATCAAGGAGAGAGAAATTTGAGGTACAGTTGAGGAGGAATGATAAAACTAAGTCTCAGAGCTGGTGTGAGAATGGGATTAGGGACAAAGGTAGAATGTGTCGGTCTTCAGAAGAGGACCAATTCCTCTTCCGTAGAAATAGGAGGGCCGGGGAGAGTGGAAATTGAGGCTCTTGTAGGTGTCTGAGTCCAGTCCAGAAGATTAAAAGTAGGAGGTGGATGTGGAGATGGAGATGAAAAGAGTGAAAAATGAACAATAATGTCAACAGGGAACATACTTGTGAGATAAGAGAGAAGTAAAAGTTTTGCATGAATCTGTAGGGGGCCCCAGCGGCATGCTACCATGGTTTCATGGTGCAATGCTTTGGAGTTCAGGGTGAAAGGGAGAGAGAGTGGCCAGAAGGGTTGCCCAGACAAAGCTGAGCATAGTAAATGTCTAACAAGTGAGCAATTCCAGGGTGTTGTGAAGGGTCTTTACAAAATATCTCAACGTACTGCCCAGAGTTAATTGGCAGGAATTAGTTCAAGGAGCATGAGACATGTAAAATTGAAGACTAGAGTGGGCCAGAGGACTAGGGATTAGGGTTGGCGGGCAGTGTGTTTGGTCAATGCAGGGAATGGGAGAGATGCCGGGCCAAACTTTCTGTGACCCATGCTGCCGATTTCAGGTCCTTCCTAAATTTCAACTCTCTCACTCCCCTCACCCCAGAGTGGGCATTTTATTGTGACCATAATCTCTCCCTATAGAGCTCCTTATAAAATGAAAACTTGGGGTAAATATTTTTTTTTAAATAAAAAGATGAATTCTTTATGTTTTATAGCAGTGATCCTCATGGTGGTATAAACATGAACTCACACCTGGTGATCCCATCAGCCCCAAGAGTCCCACGCCATTTGGTCCAATATTCTAATGCAGAAAAGAAGAGTCCTAAGGTTGGTGACTCCAGATGAAAGATCCCTGTGCCCCTGGAGAGCTGCAGCTAGAATGGGTCTCTTAACCCAGAAGCCAGGTCTCTCATTTCTAAATATATTGTCAGATATATTCTTTTTATTTTTTAAAAGTAAACTTAAAAAGATAATCTTTTTACTAATGGAACCCTTGAATCAAGACTCATTTTAACACTTGGGTTATTAGCCCCTGACCAGCCTTCCACACAGAGCTGGGTTTTTATCCACATGTAACCCGTGTGTCACCACCATCATTATCAGTTGCTTCTACCCCAATTTCTCATATTACACATTTAGCATCATTACCCCAAACTGGAGAATTTCAGGCAGAATCATCTGTGAAAATATCAGAGGTAAAAAGAAGCCATTATAGGCTGTCGATGTCACCCTGAGGCCTTGTTTGCTACTTTTCTGCTCATTTTACTGCACTTAACCCACTAGAAAAGGAACTGAACTATAATCAAATGCAATTTACCAGTGCTGATGGAGGGGCAAAGAGGCCCTGGAAACAAAGATGGCGAATCATAAGAGATACATGTAGGAAAAAGACAACACATGCATACATGCTTTTGAGATATCATAAATATCTGCCCTAATAATTTTGCAGTTCAATTAGAAACATCTGTGGCCATGGAAGAGGGAAGATGGTGAAGGAAGGACGATTGAGCGGGGATAGTGTACACTTGAACACTGGCAGAGGCAGAGAGAGCGCTGTGTTAGAGAATACAACCAGCAGAAAATTGAGAGCTGATTTGTGGCCAACTACAGTGGAAAGCAGGCTGGTGTATTTGAGCCAGGTTTGTATATCATGTTCATTTTCTCATCTTAAGAATTGCCATACTATTTTTATTCTGTGAGTTATTCTTCTATGAATCACCTGAAAATAGACCTTATTTTTTGGTGAACTCTAGGAGAAATTTTGAATTTAGTATGGCTCCCAACTTTTACTCCCATAGAACTGGACATGAGGCTTGGCACATGCCATGCTGATAAAATGGAACCAATCTTGACTGTCCTTGCAGGAAAGGCTGGGGGGTAGGCTGTGCCTGCCACCTGTGGATAAGATTCAGCATTCATTGCATCGTGACATTTCTTTAAAAAAGGCACGGATCATTTTGCTCGACTCTGCAAATAAGTCAAAATAAATCAAGATCTGCATTAGAACTGAAATCTTGATATCGTTTTTCATTGGATTTGCTTGAGCTATACTTATAGTTGGGACAAAAGGGCAAATGCAGAATGTTGAGCAAAAAATCCATCTCTTTTGATATATTTTAACTGTAGCCAAAAAGTCAGCTGTAGAGAACCTATTGTTTTAATGCCTTCCAATGTGAGACAAATCTAAGTGTTCTCAGTTTTTCCCCTTTTAAAATGTCCTCTCCTCCTTTGTCCTTAACTGTCACATATGGTGTCAGTTACAAGGATGACATACCCTTCATCCTTGAAAGAGTCATGGTTTCTTAATCTTTGGTTAAGTGCCACCTTCCAAGACCCAGTTGTTACTGTAGCCAATTAACTAGTTCACTGGTTCATGAAAGCTGTAATGCTTCTAGAAGCAATAAAATTAAAGCATAGTCTCTTTTTAAAAAGCAGGGAGAATTGGCAGGACTTTCTGTTGTTGCTGTTGTCACCGTTAGCTGTCCTTCATCTGAGAAGCCTGAGGTATCAGGAGCTTTACTACATCCTTTGATGTATAAAGAATCCAATTTAGAGCTTAGCCTGTGTACGTTTTTGAGAGACTAAGCCAGGGATTTAGGATAGGGGAGTGGCTATTTGCAAGGAGGTCTTCATGGCAGAGAAGATTTTTTGCTCTATTAAATGTAGCAGAAACCGGTTAGCTCTTAACTAAACCCACTTTTTCTTCCCTCTGAGCCCAGAGTTAGATCACATTTTTCAGCCCTGCTTGTGGTTGGGTGTGGCCACATGATTGAGATCTGACTGACAGAAAGTTCTAGAAATCATGTTCATACTTCTAAGCCTGGCTCCATGGTCTTTCCCTTCCAGCTTGATGCCGACAAAACATGGTAACTTGGAGAACCTGGTATTGAAGATGATGGAGACATAGAAGGAGCCCGGATCCCAGAATCACTGCTCAGAGGCGATCTGCCCACTGATGGGAAATAAGATTTCTATGAGCAAAATAAACATCTATGCTCTAAAGCCACTAAGATTCAGGGTTTTATCGGTTGCATCTTTAGTTAGTTATTCCTTAACTAAAACTCTAAATCAGCATATGCCCCAAATTAATGCATATTGACATTATTTTGACCCACTATAGCAAGCAATTTAGACTCACTCTTGTTAAAACAAAGTTCTATACATTTACAAGAGTCATCAATTCAAATCCTTGTTAAGACAAGTTTTTTTCTAAAAGTCAGTTAATATTAATGATCAGATTAGTCTTGAAAGTATTGGGTGGGGATGATGGTCAGAGGGGTCTCTAATTGAGGAGGGGAGATGAATGTATAAGAGTACAATAATAAACACGAAAACAAGGATAAATAAATTAAGCATACACACTGTGTAAGTTAATGATAGGAACTCAGAAAGGATTATTACAAGAGGTGCTGGGGAGTCTTGAGACTTGCCGAAGACACACTAAGAGCCGGGGGCTAAATAAAGGTAAGGAAGCAGCGGCTTCACTCATGGAGCTGAATTAATTTCGGTTTCCTTCTGAGGCTGTCTCAGGCCTGGGGACACAGGCAGAGACATGAGTTACTATTACAGTGAGAGTGACAGTGTTTTTCACCCAAGGTCCCACCCAGGAGGTTCTCTTGCACTCTTGCTAGAGATCTTTTTATTAGGCTCCCCAGATATACCTTAGCCCTTTCAGGTTGTTTGTATGGAAACAAACAAAGACTAACCATAAGAGAAAAGCAGGCAATTTATTCAGAGCTTGTTATAGCAAGAGAGTCAGTCACTGTTACTTGCATTTGGCAGAGACTCAAAGTCAGGCAGAGGAGTGGGAGAGCTTCATAGAGGAAGAAAGGAAGGCTCCCAGTGTGCCCTGATCCAAGGCTGTTCACCTGGGGGAGAGGGAGGCTGCTGAGTATGAGTGGGGTGTCCTAGGGCACTGGTTAGGGGTGCATATTTGACTTTCTCTGCTTGGAAATGAGGTAAAAAATCATGGAAGCTGTCAGTTATTAGTTAAGCCCTGGCCATTTGGGGCCAATTGTAGGGAAGTTATTGTTTAGCTTCCTGAATTGCCACTAGAGAGCCATCTGGCTACCTGCAAAGCTGACCGATAGCAGGCTGGCTTCCCGGACTCTGTATTGTAGATGGGGGTTGGTTTCCTGGGCTGGCTACTGCAGGTTGTGGGTCAAAGTTTTATTTGTATAAATGGTCTGGTCATAGTTCATTTGAACATTCAGGCTCTCATTTGTTTGTTTGTTTGTTCTATGAGTACATTTTCTAAACAGACCCCTTCCTTGAGGAAGAAGACCGAAGACTAGCCCCTTCCACAGTCATATTAAAAAGCCTCCCTTCCTGCTGACCATAAACCTGTCCCTGAGGATGGTGTCTTCCCTCAGTGTCCTTCCTACCTGGGAGCAAGTCCCTTTGCCTTTCTGGGGGACCTTTTCCATAGAGATTTATAGGTAAATGTTGTCTCTACAGTTTTGTCCCCGTAAAGTCTTAATCTTACCAGTCCTCAAAATCTTTTTGCTATTTCTGTTCTTTTCTGGGGATCATAGCATCCTCATGCAAGCCAGTCTATTGGTGGCTGCCCCCTTTGACCCACTTCTGGGTGGCTAAGAAGAATATGTTATGTTAAAAATAAAAAAAAAGAACAAGAAAAAGGTGAATTAAGATAAAGCTCTGTGAACAATTAGTGTGACTGTTTTTCTTTTTGAATCTATTGACTTATTCTGTTTTTAAATCAGAAATGGATCTGGCCAAAATAAGAAACTAAAATATTTTACATTTCCTTCTCATGTTCCTCTTTCAGCTAATGAAGGAAAACACCCAACCCATTTAGTATTCTGGACATTTAAAAGACCCTCAAGTATCAGCTCTTTGGAAGCCCAGAGTCTTTAAATTTGCAAAACAGGCAGGCAGGGCATACTTCCATGTTTCCAACTCCCTGGGGCTCATTTCAGGGGTTTGATTAACTCTTTGGTTTGGCTCAGCAAAGAGAAGCTGAGTGTCTGCTTAGAAGAAGAGGCAGGGGGCATTCAAATGAGGACTGTTGTCTGCCAAGATCAAAGCAGTGTTGCACATTTTAAGGAGTCTAAATCACAGACCCTTGGATAGTTGTAACACCAACTTGAAGCTTATTTGGACAGAAGTGGCCACTTGAGCAGTCTTAGGGTTGGGCAAAGGCTTCTTTGTTTCAGAAAGTGCTTCCCACTGAGAGGAGGGAACATGAAGTGAGGGAGCCCTCTTTTGGAGGAGGAAAGCTAAGGAGGAAAGTAAGAGAGAGTGGGAAAGACCACAGTCAAGTCTGGGACAGAGCTAAGGACCCTTGGTTTGATTTGATTGGCAACAGGTACTCAGGAGAATGCTACTCTGCATTCCTAAATTCAGAGTGTGGAAAAACCAACAAAAGTTTTTTTTTAAGATAAAAGTTACAAGGTCTACTACCCATAGGGAGAAACTTTTCCAAAATGATCTAGATTATAGGGTTAGGATTTTTCTCTTGTTTTATTTTTGGCTAAGATCAGAAACTCTAAATGTGGGGTGGGGGGAGGTGGGTGAAGATGGGTTCCCTATGTGTTGGAGAAGTTTCCCAACTTCCCAAGTTTCCAAGCACCACCTTCTGTTGAGGGCATGAACACAGGGAGTGCCATCCTATGTATTCCATTGTGGTCCTGGATCCACTTCCTTGTCTGTTCACAAGACCAACAGCAAAGGTGACCCAAGTGAAAACTGTCCATGAAAATTCTGAATACTCACTTTGTTGAGTAAGGTGAGCAGCTTCTGACAGGGCTTCCAATGATCCCTCTCCTGGGATTCATACCTTTGCTTAATCCCCTCACCTTGAATGGGGGCTGCACTTAGTGACTCCTAGTGAATAGAATACAGCAAAAGTGCTGGGATGTCTTCTGGAGAGGGTTATGAAAGACTGTGACTTCCCTTCTGCTCCCACTCCTCTCTTGTCCTCTCACATGCCTGTTTGATGGAGCCAGCTGTCATGTTGTGAGCTGCCCTGCAGAGAGGTCCACCAAGCTAGGCGGCCTCAGGCGAATAGCCAGTAAGGAGCTGAGGCGCTCAGTCCCACCTGCAAAAAACTGAATTGATTCCTGACGATAACTGTGTGAATGAGCTTGGAAGTGGATCCTATTTCTGATAAGCCTTGAGATAACTACAGTCCCTGTCCCCTTGATTTCAGCCTGGGCAAGAACCTGAGGGAGAGGGCCCAGCTAAACCATGCCCAGGTTCCTGAACTAAAGGAAATGTGAGATATTTCACTGACCAATCTCCTTTTCCTTGACTCTGAACATCCACTTGGCTGCCGAGTCTGTAGGGATTTATCTTTCTTTAAAGTTTTCACCTCTTCCTGACTCTCTATTCTTTTAGCCGTAGCCTATTCCAAGGAAAGATGTAAAGTTCTTGGGAAATTATAGGAAAAAAGATTAAGAGCCCTGACATTTGCAGAATATCCTCCAGCCACTTGTCCTCATTACCTCTCCCTTGGTTCTTCCGGTTCATCAAGTCTCATTTAGTTGTGTATCAATTAGATTGCCTTTGGCTGCAAGTGACATACTATCTGAAAGAAATAGTGGATTATATAATAAAAGATTTATTTTTCTCACACATTAAAAAGTCTGGAGTTAGGTGGTCACAGATGTTATTCAAGCAGGCATTGGAAAACCTTGTAAAAGGCCAGAGAGTATTTTAGGCTTTGAGGGTCGTATAGGCTCTGTTACAACCACTCAACTCTGCCTTGTAATGTGAAAGCAGCCATAAACAATAGGCAAATAAATAATGAACAAGTAAATAGCAGTCATAGACAATGTAAACAAATGAGAATGGCTGTCTACCAATAAAACTTCATTTATTGAGAATGACATTTGGATTTGCATATAATTTTTATGTCATAAAATATTCTTCTTTTGATTTTCTCCCAACCATTTAAAAATGTAAAAACTGCCCAACCAGTGTGGCTCAGTGGATTGAGCATTGTTCCATGGACTAAGAGGTCTCAGTTTGACGCCTGGGCAGGGCACATGCCCAGATTTTGGGCTTGATCCCCAGTGGGGGGCCTGCAGGAGGCAGCCAATTGATGTTTCTCACATGGATGTTTCTCTCTCTCCCTTCCTCTATCTCTAAAAATTAATAAAACATATTTAAAAATAAGGTGTTTTTTTTTTTTTAAATGTAAAAACCACCTTTCTTGTAGGCTGTATAAACATAGTCAGCAGGTCAGATTTTCTGACCTTCATATTAGTCTCCTTCTACCTTTGTACGCTCACATTCTTACTGCTTGGTTTGGTCTACATGGACACATTGTCACTGTTGCTGCTCCAGTCATGTGTCTGCATTCCAGGCAAAAAGAAAGGAGAGAAGAAAGGAAGAGGAGTGTTACCTAGATCAGATCATCAAAAGCCTTCAAGAATCCCTCAGCTGAAGCCGCAGCAGAACGATGTCAACTTATTTTAACTGGGCACACTGCAAACCTGATCAAATTTGGGATTCTGTTAGTAAGAAGGAAGAGAAAGAATGGATATTAGAATGGAAAATAGCAGAGTGTGCCAGAGCTGAGTTCTTGCTTTGACCTCTCATGTGTGATCTAGAGGCAATGCCCAAATGCATATTTTCTGTGATAGCATAGATCTCTTGAAGCCTGATTATGCAAAATATTACTTCTCATTTTTCTAGTGGTAGTTCATGTTATATCAGGATACATTGGTGATCTCCAGAAATTTGATGAGCAACCATTCCAAAATTTGACTAGTGATTTTTATTATTGCCCAACATTTTTCCAATGCATAGATATATGTAAGCACATTTAAAGTACAAATGCAGCCCTGGCCGGTTTGGCTCAGCGGTTAGAGCGTCGGCCTGCGGTCCAGAGAGACCCGGGTTCGGTTCCCGCTAAGGGCATGTACCTCGGTTGCAGTTTGTCCCTGGACCTGGTTGGTCGTGCGGGAGGCAGCCACTCGATGTGTCCCTTTCACGTCGATGTTTCTCTCTCTCTCTCCCTCTCTCTCCCTCCCACTCTATCTGAACAAAAAATGAAAAAATGTCCTCGGGTGAGGATAAAAAATAATAATAATAAAAAATAAAGTACAAATGCAGCATTAGCTAGTATGTGCAGATTGACTCTTACCTTGTACAGCTTGCTATGGCTAATTTTACAAAAGTAGCAACCAAAATGCTTACTGCAGTGGTTTGCCATTCTTTCCTACTTTGAATCCTTAACTTGAACAGGTTTCCTTGAAATGAATTGAAAATTGGGAATTGAGATAATTCTTTTTTTGTTGTTATTTTTTGTACAAGGTCCATAGAGGTACCTTCTTTAAAAAAACCCTTGGAGACACTGACTAACTCCACAAGAGAGGGGGCAGTTAGCCTTGTCCTTACACTGTGAATGGCCAGAGAGAAATTACAGGGTCTCTTTGCCTGTCGGCATTGTCTGCATAGGAACAGAACACTAGAGTTGATGGCTCTACAACTAGGATACTTTCTAGAGAGGAGAGACATCAGTTGGTATATTAAAAGAGAGGACCCTAGCACATTTACTGGGATGTGGATATTGAGAAACAAAATCTATGAAAAAAATAGCATGACCAAGGTGATAAATCATTGGAATACAGCCATTGACTTCGGGCCCTCTAATGAGCTGTGGAACTCAAGCAAGTCATGAATTTCTCTACATCTTGGGTTCCATGTCTTAAAACCTGCTTTCTCTTACTCTAAAATGTTATAAAATAGCATATAAGAGCGTAGCCTTTGGCATTGGACAGATTTGAGTTCAAGTTTTGGCTCTGCCACACTCAATCTGGGTGAGCTTGGACAGGTTGCTTGATCCCCATGAGCCCGAAATCCTCCTACTGTAAAAAGGGACTAACACGGGACTACTTTGTGTTCAGGACAAAATGAGAAAATATATATAATGCTCTTAGCATAGTACTTGATAACTAGTAAGCGCTCAAAAAAATATGTCACCTATTATGATTATTTTTGTAGAATCATATGTTTCTTTTAATTAATATTTGCTAAGTTCCTTTGTGTAATACACTTTGTACATAAAACTCTGTATTTAAATCTACACTGTGAGAGTCACTTCTTTATTAGACAAGCCCAGTCAGCTGGGCGTTATATTTTGGAATTCTCTTTCCAAAGAATAGTTAATTTACTGAGTGCTTACAATGAGCCAGGAACTGTTTTAAGCACTTTACATGTATTATTTCATTAAATCCTTACAGTAACCACACAGAGATGGAGTATTACTATTCAGTGTTAGAAATGAGAAACTGAGGCACAGTTTCTCTTGTCTGAAATCATTCAGCTGGTAAGTGGTAGAATGGGAATTTAAATCTCTAGGCCATTGGTTCTCAACTTAGGGTGACCCCCATCCCCCATTCTCCCCAGAGGACATTTGATCACATTTTTAGTTGTCACAGCTCAGGGGAGGGTACTACTGGCATTTAGTGGGTATAGCCCAGGGGTGCTGCTAAGCATACTACAATGCACAAGTCAGCTTCCACAACAAAGAGTTATCCAGCACAAATAGCAAGTGCTGAGGTTAAGAAACCTTTCCTGGGCTGTCTGGTTTCTGAGCTCATGTTCCCAGCTATTTCTTTATCCAGTGTCCATCTATTTTCTACAGGACACTGACAATTTGAAGACAAAGTGATAATTCTATGGGTTTGCTCAGGTCTTGTGTGCCATTCTGAAAATCTTTAGGAGTAAGTAAGTAATCTGGGAATGATTACTATTTGGTGTTTCAAGAGGTTAATTGTGAAATAAGTACCATTTAAAATTTAAATATAATAGAAAAAAACAAAACAAAAAATGTCTCCTCCTTTGATTCAAAAATAGCAAGTCTCTGTGAGTGCATGAAGAATTTGTAAAAGAAGGCCAGAGTGATGCTTCAGTGAAAGTTTGAAATACTCACAGAGGTGGCCTCTGTGGGCAATGACAGTGCCAAGAAAGAGAGAAGACATGAAGCAGATGCCAGCTTTCTCCTAGAGCCCAAATAACTAGGCAACATGTACAAGAATTAGCAACAGCCCTGGAAGAAAACCAAAAGCAACTCTGAGGTAAACAAGTCCAGAACAGCGTTCTTAAATTTCTTTGGCTAAGAGGTGTGCTCCTTCATCCATCTATTATCCATGTGTTGATTACTCTAGGATCTGGATGAGAGCTGTGAAGGAGAGAAAGAAGGCCCTTCCCTCATGGACCTTATGCTTTTGGGTGAGAAAGAAGATAAACAAATGAACAAATAAATATATAATTTGCTATCAGATGATGCAAATGGCATGAAGAGAACACCAGCAGAGGAAGGTGCCATACAGTGCAAGGGCTGATGCGATTTTAAGTAGGGTCTTAGGGAAAACCTTTTGGAGAAGATGGCATTTGAGTAGAAATCCAAATAAAGTGAGGGAATGAGACCCACAAAGGCATAGGGGCAGGTGTTCCAGAAAGTAGTACAGTCTGGAGACAGGAAAGTCTACCTTCTTCCCTCCATGAAGAGCAAGAAGCCCAGTATGGCAAGAGAGAAGTTAGCAAGCACATCATGAGGGGAAGTGACCAGAAGGGCCAGAATAGCAGGGCCTGCTGGCTGTGGTCAAGAGCTGAGGCTTCATTCTGCACCACAGAGGCAGGGTTTAGAGGATGGTGAGCAGGGAAGTGATATGAATGAATGTGTAATGTTTTACAAAGGTCACTGGCTGCTCTGTGGAAAATAGCAGGAGGGACAATAGTGGAAGCAGTATGGTCCATAAGGGGCATGTTCACTTGCGGTCATTGTGGTGGATTCTTCTTTTGTCATTAGAGGGGAAAAGCATGATGAAGACCGACTTCGGAGTTCCTCAGTCTTGCATCTGAATCATAGCTCTGTCAGTCACTAGTTGTGCCTACCATCTCTGAGACATATTTCCCTCATGAAATGGGGACATGGATCGTTATCTCACATGACTATTGAGAGAATTGATTGAGAAATGTATGTCAAGCACCTACCATGGTTCTTGGCATTAAATCTCATAGGCAGTTAATAAATGTTCATTCCATTGCTGCAAGAGACTGAATATTTGTGCGCGCCCCTCCCCCCACCAATTCATATGTTGAAACCCTTATCTCCAAGGTGATGGTGTTGGGAAGGGACCTTTAGGAGCTGATTAGGTTATAAGGGTGGGGCCCTCATGAATAGGATTATAAAAGAGACCCAGAGAGCTCTTTTGCCCCCTTTACTTCATGTGAGGACACATGGAGAAGACAGCTGTTTATGAACCAGGATAGGTTCCTCATTAGACACTGAATTGGCCTTGATCTTGGACTTCCAGCCTCCAGAACTGTGAGAAATAAATGTTTGTTGTTTAAGCCACCCAGTCTGGTATTTTGGCTAGAGCATCCCAAACGGACTAAGATGGTCATTTTTATCGAAGAAGACATCTCTAACCCCCACAGGTAAAATGGCAACATCCCCTAACACCAGTTACCCCAAAGCCCCCTACTCTATTTCTCTCTGAGCCCCACCACAAAGGCAAGCACTTGGTTTCTTGGTCACTGCTATTCCTACTACCTATAGCGATGTTTGACACAAATATGTATGTCTCAATTGGTATCTGATGAATGAAAAAAATGAATGCATTTGTTTGAGTATATTTTAAATGAGGACCTTAAACTTGAACCTTTGGCAGTTCCAAGTGTTAACCACATAAAAATATTCAGCTATCATCCAATTAGTGATTAGGGTTGCTTTGGCTAAGGTGCCTGATTCAACAAGAGGCTTTTATGCTTGTTACCCTAATTATATCCATCCTAACTAAATGATCCAACAGGGTGGATGATCTTGCCTACAGGTTGTTCTTTAGACTGGAATAGACAAGAAGGTTTGTTCTCTTTTTAGAATCTCTGAAAATGTTTCGAAGAAATGTTTGTAGATGAGGAGTGGAAAAAAACCCCCTTCATTCTTTATTCTCTGGTATGTGAATTTGGGCTCAGAAATGGGTGATCACAAGCAATTCCTGTTGATCAACCTGACAAGACAAAGTTTAGGAAAAGAGTTACAGGAAGATACTGAAAGCGAGATCCTTGTAGGACTTTATAACTTAAAGTCTTCCAAGACACCCCAATTCTCTGATAGTGATAGAAAGTAATGTTTCTTAGAGTGAATGGACAAATAAAATGACATTGGCGGAGTGAAAAGTAGGGTTATCATGATCCTGAATGACTGAAGTTATTACCTGGTTAAAGATGCCCCCACCCCCCCATTTCTTGATAAGTCATCTTTGTCATTAGTAACTAGAACAAGAGTTAAAATGCATGTGGCATTTCTGAAATGCCATTTCTTGCTAAAAGGTTAGCACCATAATAAAGTTTTAGGAAAAACGAGGCCATCTTTCTTGTTTTCTTGTAAGTATATGTAGTCAAAGGCTTATTGTCAGCCAAGCCAAAGATTAAATGATTGCAAGGTAGTAAAAGCTTGGTTTCTAAACATTCAGTGAGCTGATATCATGAATGGTTAGGGCTTTGGAAGGATGAATTGTTTTTTTCATAGATAAATTCTGACTGTAGGGAGCCTCTCATAAGATATATGTAGAAAGGTTTCATGGTGATGGAAATAATTCCCTTTAAATTTAAAATATATGTCAAAATATCATGCCATAAAGTCCAACACCCAAGTTACATGATAAAAATAAAATCATTTTCAAAAGAATAAATTTTAATTTCTTATTATTTTTAAATCCTCACCCAGACTATATTTTTCCATTGATTTTCTAGATAGAGTAGAAGGGAGAAGAGGGAAAGAGAGAAAAAGAAAAATCAATGTGAGAGAGACACATCAATTGGTTGCCTCCCACACGACCCTGACTGGGGCCTGGGATTGAACCTGCAACCCATAAACGTGCCCTTGACTGGGAATCGAACCTGTGACCCTTCGGTCCGCAGGCCAAAGCTCTAACTGCTGCCCTGGCCGGTTTGGCTCAGCGGTTAGAGCGTCGGCCTGCGGTCCAGAGAGACCCTGGTTCGGTTCCCACTGGGGGCATGTGCTTCGGTTGCGGTTTGTCCCTGGCCCTGGTTGGTCGTGCGGGTGGCAGCCACTCGATGTGTCCCTTTCATGTCGATGTTTCTCTCTCTCTCTCTCTCTCTTCCTCTCTGTCCCTCCCGCTCTATCTGAACAAAAAATGAAAGGGTGTCCTCGGGTGAGGATTAAAAAAAAAAAAAGCGCTAACTGCTGAGCCAAACTGGCCAGGGCTCAAAAGGATAATTTTGCATGGAATAAGGATAAAGTCCTTTAAAATATTCCTTTGATTATAAAGAATTCATTATAGAAACTCTGTTTACCTAAAATTGGAAGAGAATGAAATTAGATTTGAAGCATCACAAAGTGATTGATGGAACCAGTCACCTGTTATATCTGAATCAAAGTTTAATGTAATTGCTATTTTACTTAAACATCCCACCTTCATCCAACAGTTACTGTAAAGAATTAGGGGAGAGTAAAATGTGTAAAATTTATGAAGCCTTGTGCAATGCACTATTGATCAGCGGCATAGGAAACATTAGCTATATAACTTAAATGGTTAGCACTTCTCACTTTACAAGGTGTTTCGCATCTGTTAGCTTATTAAACCCTCAAAACAACCCTCAGATTAGACATTTATCTTCTGCCTACTTTAGAGCCGCTCAGGGATATTTAGGAAGGTATCCCCAAACATATCGCTCTTTTAAAAAAATATTTTTTCTTTATTGATTTTAGGGAGAGAGAGATAGAAACATCAATGAGAGAGAACATCGATTGGCATTCTCCTGTGCACCCCACACTGGGGATTTGACCTACAACCTGGACATATCCCCTGACTGGGAATCTGACCGGTGACCTCTTGGTGCACGGGCCAAAACATATCACTCTTAAGTGCCAGGGCCTAGAACCCTGTTTGTTTGTTTTTCCTATCGTGTCATGCTAAATCTGGTAAGCTCCTTGCTTTGCACCATAACACCAGCTCTTTAAGACTGGGTATTGCAAATGTGTAAATTAAGATGGCAGAAAAGACTCACCTTACCGCCTTACCGCAAGAAGGTGATAAAATAAATGTTTTCAAGTCATTTGGAAAGCCACTATAGTTTGCTTTTGTAAAAGGTAAACTGAGGCATGTTAAAATTTTAAGAGTTTATCTGAGTAAAAATTGGTCCTGATTAAGTAGCACCCAACTGGAAGTGATTAGGAGAGCTCCACCAATAGGAGCCTGGGGAAAGGCTTTTATAGAGAAGAGGTGGAGGCAAAGTAAGGAAATCATTTGATTCACTAAAAAGATCTAAGGAGCCATAAAAATACCAATTGCAATACTAATTACTACTGTAATAAAATTATAAGGGACTTACATTAGCTGATTAATAAGAAAACAAATGATAAGAAATCTATTGGATGTATTTTTTAAGGTACTTGGACAAATCACTGCTATAGAAGAATTCAAGAGGTTGATTCATCCAAAGTCATTTCTTCATGGAAAAAGCTTTGCTAGATTTCATGAACTATAGTAGTCCTTCCATTGAGGATGTGGTGAGTTAAATCATGAATGTGGAAAATAAAGGAAGTGTTGATTTGACATGGAGCATCTCAGTAGGAAGCAGTGTAACATGTCCCCGTATAGAAGGCCAAGGCATGAGCCAGGCTGTGTACTGGATCCTGCAGGATGACATGGGCATCTCGTGCAGCTCAGCACCTCACTGGCCTCACCAGAGCAGACCTCCCTGGCATGCTCATCACCTGTGCCATCAGTGATAGAGGAGTACAACCTCCATCCCACCATAATGCTTTCGGTGGCACCAAACATAACAGGGGTATTTGAAAAGACAAACTCAGTACACTGCTGGTGGGAATGCAGACTGGTGCAGCCACTGTGGAAAACACTATGGTGTTACCTCAAAAAATTAAAAATTGAATTGCCATTTGACCCAGTGATCCCACTTCTAGGAATATACCCTAAGAAGCCTGAAACACCAATCAGAAAAAATACATGTACCCCCATGTTCATAGCAGCACTATTTACAATAGCTAAGATCTGGAAACAGCCCAAGTGTCCATCAGTGGATGAATGGATAAAAAAGCTGTGGTACATATACACAATGGAGTACTACGCAGCTGTAAGAAAGAAAGAAAGATCTCTTATCCTTTGAGACGACATGGAGGGACCTCGAGAGTATTATCCTAAGCGAAACAAGCCAAGCAGAGAAAGACAAATATCACATGATCTCACTTATTTGTGGAATATAATGAACATAACAGTCTGAGGAACAGGGTAGACCCAGAGATGTAGAAGTAGGGTATAAACTGACAACCCTCAGAAGAGGGGGTGGGGGGGGGAGGGAAGAGATAAACCACAGAACTTATGTGCATGTATGCATAAGTGATGGACATGGACAACAAAGCTGGGGACAGGGTGGGGGGATGGGGAGGAGGGTGTCAATGGGGAAAAAAGGAGAAACATCTGTAACAAAAATAAATTAATAAAAAATAAATAAATAAAAATAAAAAAAATTGATGGACTATAAAAAAAATAAAAAAATAAAAGACAAACTCAGAGCCACACAAATAGGTTTTTTGGTTTTGTTTTGAAATTCCACATTGCTATCACAGATCTGGTAATGGAAAATAGGAACTAAGCTCAATTCCATTGCTAATGTTTCTTATTTGGATGTTACCTCCAGTCAGCTCACTTAGACTTACTCAGATGGCTCCATCCCAGATGTTTTCAATTTTCATGTACCTGCTTCCAAATTATAAGCGTGTCATCATTATCTTGTCACGCTTACTATGTTTGTCCCTCCACCAGTCTGGCCAGTAACCTGTCATTGCCTCTGCGGTCTTGTAGAGCTGATCCAAACACAATGGAGTACATTCCACCAGAATTGTCTCTCAAGCACACTTCACTCATGTTGTACATCCTACGAAGAGCTCACCTCTTAATCACCAGGGAGTATATTGTATGTATCGCTACTCATCTTGTTCCCTTGGCCTTGTTTCAGTGAATCTGTTTCACCCCCATAATACTGAACGACAAGCCATGAGTGGAATAAGTATTTGTGTTTAATAAATCTACTAAAAACGTGAACTTTATCCTCTTTGATAGTGTCTTAAATTTTCCTTGCTGACAGTTTCATGTTGCAAAAGGTATCAGATGTGTCATTTGACACCAGCAAGATAGGAAAGTCAGAGTGCATCTCTATGGTGACATGCAATTTTCCACAACCCTGACAGTTTGTAGTCAAATCTCCCTCTGAAATTCTTCCCAGCCTCCACCTGCATTTTCCTTGTTGACAAAATCCTCCATACTTCTCTAGAAAGTTATTATTTTTGCACGAATGTCCTATTAAAAAATTTTTTTTCTTTATTGATTTTAGAGAGAGAGAAAGGGAGAGGAAGAGAGAGATAAAAACATCAATGAGAGAGAACATCGATTGGCCGCATCCTGCATGCCCCCCACTGGCGATTTGGCCCACAACCTAGGCATGTACCCTGACCAGGAATCAAACTGGCGACCTCCTGGTGCATGGGTTGATGCTCAACCACTGAGCCACACCGGCCAGGCCCCAGTGTATTATTAGAACAGTGGACTAAATTATGCATTTCTAAGAGAGGTAGCCTTCTCTTTGCATATGAATATCATATAAAACTACGGTCATGCACTTCATTTGTTTACTACAGTGTGATTTTCTGGGGTACAGTTTACCTCTGAGCATTTAAAATACCAGTTACAGGCTAGTAGATCAGATCAGAGAACAAAAACAATTGTTGCCTTTTATTAAAGATAATAAATATAAATGCATGTTTCAAAAGCATTAAAGATAGTTATCTTCATGGCTCCTGTATATCAAGGGACTAGAATAAGCTTACATAGAATTTAAAGTGAGAACTATTGACTGTTTATGGCAGGGTATCCTTCAGGAAGACGGGATGATGTGTGGGTGTGTGGTGCTTTGCCATGGAGTGAGAGAGGCTGGGAAGCCCCAGTGTGGAGGCCTTCTTCTGCCTCAGACCATAGCTTGTGGAGATGTTGGTGTGCTTTGTGGTCTGTCCCACCCAGCAATCTAGACTCACTGTGTGTGCTGGAAAAGGAGACCTCTGTTAAGGTAACTGGGGACCCCGTATTAGGGGTTTGATCACTTTAGGAGCTGGGATCACTTTCTCAGCAAAGCACACCAATGAGTGCAAATATTTATTTCTGGAAGTGAAAAGAGGGAGAGTTACTTGTTTGATTCAAAGGTCCCAGTTCTCAATAAACAATTAAGCGTTTCCCTGAATGTACATTTTTTTTTCTCATTCCTTAGCTTTTTCTTCCTCTGTACTTCATTTTCCACCTCTTAAAATAGGCTAGATCAAAATTTTAACTTCTCTATGAAGATGTTTTTTGAGCCCTTCAGCTAAAAATATTTTCTCTTTTCTCCACTCTTATAACATTTTATTGATATAAATGGCTGTTATGATGGTCTCTCCACCTGAGGATGCCTAGGTAGTCTTTAAAATCCATTTCAAATATCCCCTCACAATTAGGCCTTTCCTTGCTCTATTATGTTTCCATTGTACTTCCATATGCTCTGTTATAGAGCTTAAAATATTTTGAATATTACCCCTGGTCCCACAGATGAGAAATTATGTCTTGGAAAGGTATCTAGATGTATTAGTTTGCTGTGGTTGCTGTAATAAAGTACCACAGGCTGGGGACTTGAACAACAGAATTTTCCTTTCTCATAGTTCTGGAGGCCGGATTAAGATGTCAGCAGGGTTGGTTTCTTCTGAGGGCTCTCTCTTTGGCTTATAGATGGCTGCCTTCTCCCTGCGTCTCCACATGGTCTTCCCACCGAGTGTGTCTATGTCCTAACCTCCTCTTTTTAATCTTGTTGAATTAGGGCTCTCCTCAATAACCACATTTAACCTTCATTATCTCTTTAAGCTGATATTTCTAAATAAAGTCACATTCTGAGGTACTAGGGATTAGGACTTCAGCATATGAATTTGGGGAGGGGGTGCACAACTCAGTCTGTAATGTGAAGCAAAAGACTAGAATGTACATTTAAACAATGTTGGCAAAGTAAGTTCAAAACCAAAATGCATCACCAGGACAGGTGAGAAGAAGGTGGGTGATGGGCCTGATGGAGGTGGCCAGGAGTTAGAGCGCCACACAGAGGGGTTTGACAGACCTTCAGTGTTTTCTGTGATTGTAGGGGCTCAAGAACTGTTTGAGCATAACAGGCTGAGGAGCCAAGGCTCAGGATTATGTTAAGGGAAAGTACCTTTAGAACTTCAGCTGGAGATTACCAAGAAGCTGTTGGAGGTCAGGGGGTTTGAGTTGAGATGGGGGGGCTGTCCTCCAAAGAGCACAGACATAGAAGTCAGCCACACCCGGTTGTTGCTGGATCCCACTCCCACCGCAGCAGTGTGGGGGTTTGTCTGATTTGCTCCATGGGCTCTCATCAGCTGTCATGAACATTATGTTTTATTGAGGCCTATTATCTATCAACCAATGTCACCCTGAAATAACACACTGGACTTCCTGTGAGTCAGCCGTAGTTACTCCACTCAGAGATGCTGCCTGAATGGTCTAAACTCAGAAATGTTAATTAATTCCTCCCCAGTGTCTGGGGCATTGGGAGCTCAAACCCTCCTATTTCCCCTCATTGCTGCTAGCTGCGCAATGTCATGCAAGTTTCCCTTCTAATTTAGCAATGTCTTATTTGACAAGCAACTAGATCACCCTCACTCACCCTTGTTTTCATGAACAGCAGAGAGGAAACAAGAGTTCAGGGCATTGATACATCAGCCCTGCGGAAAAATGGCAAAGATGACAAGATGTTATATTTAGATCCACAATTTGCCCAAGGGAGATAATTGGGAAATTAAGTTGCCTGGTTGGGAAGTCAATATTCCCTCTGTTTTTGCATGGTGGTGCAGGCTTGTAAATATCCAGGGCACTTATAATTCACTTCAAAAACTGGAGGATTCTGAGTATAAACTGCCCGATTTAATGGGATAAATCAAAAGGGGAAAAGGGAGGGAAGTTTTTTGTGGTGATTGGTTGTTACATGCTCCACATTGCCTTTCTAATGCATTCCATTGAAAGAGGTTTTCAGATTATAGAAGTCCATGGCAATAAGTGCTATTTGAGGTAAAGAGTCATAATAAGTCTCAGCTGCACCCAGGGACGTTCCAGGAGGTCAGCAGCCTCTCAGCCTGCCCACTGCTACAGGAGGCGAGGGTCTCACTCTCCAGGCTGCAGAGGAGACAGGAGCTCTTGACAGCTCACCTGAGGTTGTGGAATCATGGACTAGGATGAACAGTCTTATTTGAAATTTTTCAGTGTTAAATTTTTCAGGGACTCCATTCAGCCAACCCTTCAAGAGGGAAATAAATCCTTTCTGTTATGAACATGCTAGCAAAGAAATGTTCTCTTAAATAAGCCAATCAGAGAAAGACAAGTATCACACGATCTTGCTTATCTGTGGACTATAATGAACACAATAAGCTGATGAACAAAATTGACCCAGAGACATAGAAGTAGGGTTCAGACTGACAAACCTCAGAGGAGGGGGGTAGGGGGAAGGGAAGAGATAAACCAAAGAATTTATGCATAAAAGCATAACCAATGGACTTAGACAACAATCCTGGTTGGAGGGGGGGAGGCAGGGAGTCGGGAACGGAAGGAGGGTGTAAATGGGGAAAAAGGAGAAACATCTGTAACAAAAATAAATTAATTAAATTAATAAAAAAAGAAATGTCCTCTTAAATAAGGTAATTTCTGAATTTGAGGAACCCTAAGATAAAGTGTAGTATTAGTTTGCGCAAGCTGCCATAACAATGTACCACAGACTAGGTAGCTTAAACAACAGAAATTCGTTTTCTCACAGTTCTGGAGGCTGAAGGTTCAAAATCAATGTGTTGGCAAAGTTGGTTTCTTCTGAGGCCTCTCTCCTTAGCTTGTAGATGGCTGTCTTTTCCTTGTGTCTTCCCATGATCTCCCCTCTGTGTGTGTATCTGTGTTCTAATCTCTCTCTCTTCATTTTTTTTTTTTTTTTTTTTTTTTAGAGAGAGAGTGAGAGAATATTGATTTGTTATTCCATATTTGTTATTTATGCATTCACTGGTTTCTTCTCGTATGTGCCCTGACTGGGAATTGAACCTGCAGCCTTGCCATATCAGGATGATGCTCTAACCAACTGAGTTACCTGGCCAGGGCCCTAATCCCAGTCATATTGGATTAGGGCTCACCTTCATAACCTCATTTAACTTTAATGACCTTATCTCCAAATATAGTCACATTCTGAGGTATTTGGGGTTAGGCCTCAACATAGGAATTTTGGGGGACATGATTCATCCCATAAGAGAGATGTGTCTTCTTTTCCAAAATAAAATTTCAGAGGCTTTTCCTCTTATTCCTTTTTCCTTTTTCACAATCTCTTTATTTCCTATCAGATTAGATAGCAATTCAAATGGTCAGTTCTCTCTCTCTTTTTCCCAATTTCTTCCTCCCACTCCTCCCACAGTCTTTCCTACCTCCAAACCATTTTCTAGGTATTAAAAGCAAAAATGCTTTCTTCTTTCACATACATCTTTTTACCCATTTCTCAATGGTTTCTGGGATCAAAGGAGGCCAACACAACTCTATTAGCTCATGCCTGAATAAAGAAAAATTCCATAAGTTTCATGAAAGATCTCCTTGCTACCTCCCATAGGACATTTAGCAGTGGAGACGCCTGAGGGGAGGCTGTGGCCCCATCAGTGATAGACATGGCCTGGTCACAATTTGCTGAAAGAGCCAAGTGACTATTCTATGTAAGATGCTTCTGTTCCTCCTTCCTCTGGGGCAGTATTAATTAGGGGAAACACTTACTGGCTGGCCAGGTTTTCTTGATGTCATTTTAGGCCAATTCTTGCAGCTACATACAGTCATGATTTCACCATGCTGTTGATGTAGAGGTGGAGGTAATGAGCAGGGGTCTAGCAGTCTATCTGACAAACTGTGACATACAATTTAGCACTGTCTGTCCAGAGGTGGTAGTTAAAACATGAACATACATATAAGTTTTCCCTGGGAGAACATTTGAAAGGAGAAAGAAAGAGAGCCTAGGAAATATGTGTGGGGAACATCAATATTTCATATTCAGAGAAGGAGCCTGCCAAACCAACAGTAAGGCAGAAGCCAGAGAGGTGAGAAGAAAATCAGGAATGAGAAGATACTTGGAGGTCCAGGGTGGAATAAAAGTTTCAAGAAGGGAGTGGCCAACAGTGGCCAGAGCTGCTGAGAAGGTTATGATTCTTGAGTATCTAGGACTAGGTGAGGATTTTTGGAATGCTTCCTCTAACTTTCTCTGGACACATTCCCAAGGAATTCCCTAGGGGTCCCACCTGGGGAGGGAGCTTTCCTTTGCTGCTTTTATCTAGTAGTTGGCTTGTGGGGAATGATGGAGTTGGGAGGGTCATTGGTCATCTCTTGAGCACCACTTCAGCTCCTCTAGGTTTAGTCTTTTATTTTGGCTATGGTGGGGCAACCTGTTACACACCAGTTCCAGCCACCTTCCAGCTGGTGCAGCCTGACTGCACTCACAGCAGGCCCCTGTACATGGCTCTTGCTTTGTGCCTTGGACTTCTCTGTTGTCCTGGCATGTGGAGGAGCCATGAGGATCTGTTCAGCACTCTCTGAGTTAACTCAGTGCACAGACGTGATCTTCACCCCCACCTCCATGGAGCAGCCAGTGATTAGAAGGAGGCAGCAGCCAGTGCTAAATGCTTCCTCTTCTCCTCAGACAAAAGTCCTGTAGAATTGAGCAACAGGTTGCCTACAGTGGTGGCCACCTCCAACTCTATAAACACATCTTTATGTTGATTCATCCTTTGTTGCTTTGCTTGTTCTCCTCTGGCTCCTTGGATCCCCTGCCCTGATAAAGTTCTTGCAGTCATCTTTGGGGGAAACTGAGGCTAAGAGAGTCAGTCTTGGAAGAGCTGGATTACTCAAGAGAGACAGCAGTAAGGGTCCCATTGCTGGTGATAAGAGGAATGGTGATAACCCTCTGTAAGCAATAGCTTCACATTACTAAGGCTCTTACCTGTCCTACCAGCTAGAGAAAACTCCCTGCTGTTAAAAAACTCACATGATTAGATTAAGGTAAGCTGCATAATTTCCATATTTACCAATTCAACATGAACTGATTAGTACCTTAACAACATCTCCAAAATCCTCTTTGCCATGGTTGTGATATCCTATCATAGTAATAGTCTTAGAGGTGAGGGCTAAAGATCTGGGTGACATTTAAGAATTCTGCCAATCACGTGTCCACAGCACACAGCTTACAAATAAGTCTTAGGGCCAGATTTTGAATCTAGGTTTGTCTGATCCCAAAGCTCATAGTTACACTGTTTTCTCACTTGCCTCTCAGGGGTGAAAACAACATGTTATATAGAACTTTAAATTTATCAACAGGCTTTCTGATTTATTGTATTGTTTGGCCTTATAAGAAACTTCTTATGACATACTATTATTCCTTTTTGTGGATGATGAGACTGAGGACTGAGAATGTTTAATTACTTGTTCATGATGCTATAGGCAGAAAATAGCAAATTAAGGACTGAAGAACAGCTCTCTTGATCCCAGATCCTATATTTTCCCCTTCAAATCACCAGGATTCCCTAATTTCTTATTTAGATCATTCTTATTGTCTAATTGGGTAACAAACTTACTGGAATAGAATAAAGAAACTAGCACAGTAATTACAGATTTATGCAAATGTTTAAATGCTACAGTGGGCCCTGTGTAGAAACATGGGTTCACCTGTTCTGTTAGCTGAGAGATGAATTCTGCCCAAATGCAGAGAAATACTCCATTCAAGTTTTAAAAATCACTGTTGTTAATGAAGATAGTTATTTTTTAAACATAGTTTAGAAAACAACTAATTCATGATGTGAAACCTTTTAAAATAAATTGCAAGTCAATCAAGTAATTCTATTTGAGAAATGGCATGATTTTGGCAAATAGTATAAATATGTCTCACCTTTGTGATTAAGGAATTAGTCTTGCATAGAAAAAGCTTAAAAAGTGATCATAGAAACATCCAACTGCAAATTACTATCTGTTCATGCATTCCCTTATTTTTAATGCAAAGCAAACAATTCAGCATGAAAGAATGTCCCTACAATGAAAAAGTTAAAATTCTTTTAGAGATCAGAGTAATGGCCACTGGTTAGGGTTGTGCTAGCATGGCCAGCTAGGATGCTGGCATATTGAGCATCTCTCATCTGAGTCCCCAAATAATTTAATCATTTTTCTTCTCTTCTTGGGTCAAAAGTTGTATATAGCGAGGAACTATCCTTACACTTCCAGTTCAGAAGTTATTTTATGTTTATTTTTATTTTGTTTTATTAAAACATTTTTTTCTCTATTAATTTTAGAGAGAGAGAAAGGGAGAGGGAGAGAGATAGAAACATCGATGAGAGAGAACATCGATTGGCCACCTCCTGCATGCCCCCCACTGGGGATTTGGCCCACAACCTGGGCATGTGCCCTGACCGGGAATCGAACCAGCGACCTGTTGGTGCATGAGTCAACGCTCAACCACTGAGCCACACCAGCAGGGCAAAGTTATTTTGTTTAAAGAACGGTCAATCAGCCCTGGCCGGTTTGGCTCAGCGGTTAGAGTGTCGGCCTGCGGTCCAGAGAGACCCGGGTTCGGTTTCCTCTAAGGGCACGTCCCTCGGTTGCAGTTTGTCCCCGGCCCTGATTGGTCGTGTGGGTGGCAGCCACTTGATGTGTCCCTTTCACGTCGATGTTTCTCTCTCTCTCTCTTCCTCTCCCTCCCTCCCACTCTATCTGAACCAAAAAAAAAAAAAAATTAAAAAAAAAATTAAAAAAAAAAATAAATAAAAATAAAAAACGGTCAATCATTTGTTCAAATAAAAAAAGCTAGAAATTCAATAGTCTCTTGGGCTTGTTTCCTTGTCATCATTATTGATAGGTACAAGATCTGTTACAATCTGGAATGCAGTCTATGATTTAAACAAATTATGAAAAGAATTAGGCTCTGGTCAGGTTAATTTTATTAAAATGTTTCAGGTCTTGGAGGATCAATGACTGCAAGAGAAAGGTTAACCCCAAGGATTCCTATTTGGTGAACAAACATATCAAAGGGAAATCACATTAATTTTTTTTGGACAACTTCTGAGGTTGTTTTATTCAGTTGATTTAAAGAGATATGACATGATAAACACAAACAGGTTACAGATATGAAACTCTCATTATAGCTATTTAGACAAGAGCTTTTTCCCTTATTTTTCATGAAATGGCTTATTTTAACAGCAAATGTTAGTAACAACAGTCAACATAGAATCTGCCATTTTCAATAAATTCTTTCCTAAGGAAATATTTCTAGCATATTTGACAGGAAGCACTATCTGTTCATCATTTCCATAATGACTGTGGTCCCACAGGCAGAAAAACATGGCAACTATAAAGGAGAGCCAGAGGACTAAGCCACTTTATGCTTTTCATATTGGTTTGACAGCATCTAGTCTTTTCGGATCGTGTATTTGAGGAAGAATCGGTTATAAGAACAAAATGGATGTTGACAGAGAAATAGAAGGTGGGCCAGAGTGGTCAGTAGTCAATGTGACAAATGGCACTGCTGATATCATGATCTGAAAATGAAAGTGTCCAAGCTTAGTAGTGGGCAAAGATAATTAAAACACAGTTCCCTGCATCAATAACATAATAACAATGGATTAATATTCTAGAATTAATATTCCAGATTTGCTCATTTAGGGAAGGCCATAATGTACCTCCATCATTATTATTTAAAAATATTTTTTTCATTTATTGATTTTAGAGAGAGAGAAAGTGAGAGGGAGAGAGAGATAGAAACATTGATGAGAGAGAACATTGATTGGCCACCTCCTGCATGCTACCCACTGGGGATTAGGCCCACAACCTGGGCATGTGTCCTGATGGGGAATAGAACCGGTGACCTCCTGGTGCATGGGTTGACGCTCAACCACTGAGCCACACTGGCCAGACCCATCATTATTATTTAAACAAATACATTAAATGAATATTCTCTCTACAATATTTTTGGTGAAATTGCTTCTGAAGGTTGTAAATTGGTGAAGACCCCATTGAAATACAGTTTCCAACATTCCTTCATGAGGTCAAATGCAAAAATGTCATATTTATGGGGGTTTTATATACAGCAGGGAGAAGAATTAATAACTTGATATCACATTTGTTCCAAAACTAAACTTGATGTCCCATTTTGGAAAATCTATGTCAGCTCTACTCTTATAAATCAGAAAAAAAAAAAAAAACAGAAACAAACAACTCTCCCGGACACCAGCAGTAGCCTAGAAATCAGTGGCCAGTCAATACGAGAACCAGCTGGTTCTTCCACGTTCAGTCTTCACCTTTCCAACCAGAGGTTTTTAGATTTCACTCTCTATTGAGTCAATTGCTTGAGGGGGATGAGGGGGGACTCTTCAAATTGCATTACATATCACTCATTTCCCTTTCCTATAGATTTTCCCCCTCTCCCTTCCAGGGGCATCGATTTCCTTCCTTGGGTTTCTGAGAAAGCTTTGCTCCCAGGCATCTTGATCTGGCTAGAAGGAGGCATTATTAACACTTCTCCCGCAGCCATGCAGATGTGACACCTGCTGCTAGGTAGGGGCTCTGGACAGTGCTCTGAATTTCTGTCGGGAGCTCAGAAAATCTTTGGAGGAAAGTGATTTAAGAACTCTGATCTCTGAGGATATAAAGGCTCTCACAGGTGTTTGCTTTATCTATCACTTTGTATTAGACAGTGCCCTTTGTGAGCTTCTACAGTTCTTCATAAATCTCTGTACACTGGATGGGCTCAGAGGGGAATCACGCTCCATCTTGAGGTGTACTGCGGGGCCCTGAGGATGCTCCACCCCCGCCTCCCATGCAGCCAGCTCATTACATCTGGCTGTGAAAAATGGAGATTTTATGAGTATAATGACAACAAGGGTGATCTCTGAAACCCTTTGTGAACACAGAGCTAGTAGCCATTATCAGAGATCATAACAGCAAGCATTATTCACATGTGCTTTACAGGCTGTAAAATATGCTCACAGATACATCTTATTTGATTCTCACAGTCTCCATGAAAGGCAGGTAAAGCAGGTATCATTCTAATCCCGTTTGACAGAACAGAAAAGAGAATCCCCAACAGATGGAGTGACCTGCAGGAGATCTGTCCTGGAAAACAGTGGTGGTCAAGAAATTCCCCACCCTCTTGTATTCTCCAGAGAAGCACCCTTCCCCTATGACTTAGCTACGACTCATCCACGACCTCCTTGTTTCTCTGTGTCAAGGCCAGACACAGACCTTCCAGTTCCCATTCTTTGCCACACGAGTGATTAGCTGAACTGTTTGACCAACTGACAGAAAATATCTGCTAACTTGACTTAGTCAAACGTTATTCAGATTTCTTCCCTTTTCCCAGGCCCCTGAACTTTGACCCACCCTAAGCCTGAGCCAGCATCAAAATGTGGAACAACTGCTCCTTAAGGTCCTTCTGAAGAATTGGCTGAGCTCAGGGACAGGCCTCCTGCTCAACTGTCTGATCATGCCATTCACACCCACCCGCCCAGTTTGAGATAATCTTGCCATCAAAGAGTTCTTCCTACTGCCACAGTCTTTTTGAATAAAGTCCCTCCTTACCTAAGACAGGGTTTGGTTTTTATCTGACAGGTCACAGGTTAAGGATCAAAAGTGGTCTCCTGTCACCAAGCACGTGTGATACTCATCCACATGGTCTGAGTATCACACCTGCCAAGGTGGGTGTTTGAACTGTGGCCCTGACCCCAGGCCCTGCTTATTCCAGGCTCAGTTCCCCTGGCTCACTCTGTGTTCTTACAACATTGCACTCTGTTGAGGTCTCTGGAATAAAGCTCTTTCATAAGAACTGAAGAACAATTCCAAATGACATCTGGTGCTCCGGGGAAGATTCATGTTTCTTTGTTTATACTGGTGTTTCATCTGAACCGGGAACAAGTCACCTGTGTCCCACAAAGGGAGGAAAGGAAGTGGAATTCAGGCTGCAAAAATAAGAACTCTCCCAGTGGCTGACATTTTGTTTGGTATATCAGACATTCTTATTTAGAGGTGAGTTAAAATAATCCAAAACAATTTGATTCTGTTCAACTTATAAGTAGTGTTGAGAACCATACATGTGCCAATAGGCTGTTCAGAGATGCTGGAGGTACAGGAATGGACAGGTCAGACTTGCCCTCAAAGATTTTATGGTCTTTGGAGAAATAGACACAGGACCTGGATTGGAGAAGCGAGCATCCATATTACCCCCAAACTGGGCTATCAGCTCTGTGATACTTGGGCAGTGGTCTCATCAACTGTATACATTTTGGCCCACTTCGGACATTTTTCTTTTCTGCAATACCAACAATAGTGGAAGGATTTCAGGTAGAATTTCTGAATTTTATTATTACGTTGCTTTATAATAATGATAATCTGTGACTTTTAAAGCCAATATTTCTGTAGCTTTTTTTATTCATATATTAGATATTCATCAGTTTGCTCTAGAGAAATCTTTTCAATGAGCTACATGCAATATTACCTGCTTTTGTGGCTGGGTTACTTGAAGTCCAATATATTCTGAAGGAGATGATCAATAAGCAAATGGCCCAAGCTCATACACAGGCCAAGAAATGAGGCATCTGATTAACAGTTAGATCAGGGTGTGACACAATTGCAGAAGGAGAGCGAAGACCCTGACCAGGATGGACAACCCCTGGATAAAAGAATCAGGGCTGGTGGTGTGACATGATGACACAAGGTAGCTGTCGAAAGTGGGAACACAGCCGAGACTTTCAGGCTGTGATCATTAGGGCCTCACGGAATTCCCAATTATCTATTGACCTGGCCCCAAGCAAAGCCCATTTTCATTGCTCTGAAAAATTAGTCAGTGGCTCAAAAAGAATACCCAATTTGAGATCCTACATGGGTTTGGCTCTGAAGGCCAGTTGGTAGAACACAGAAATGAGGCATTCTCTGCAGTCAATGACGGCCACAGGAAGGAGAGCCCGGATGGAGGCAAAGGCAGGCTTCTGGAGCAGGGCAGTTTGGTGCCCTGCACAAAGATCAGGAAGACATGATTTGTGAGACGAGGCCAGCACACTCCTTGCAAAGTTAATCTGTGAGTCCCACCAAGGGTGTCAAGAGAGCACAGACTTCTTCCTGTCTCATGGCTTAAACAGGAAGAGAAAGAGGCTTTTCTCTCCTCTGTGCCTGGGAGAGCCCAGCACTGAATGTCTCCTTGCACCAGAGGAAAGAATTGAGTTCATTGAGACAGCTTTCCCTGTGATATGTGAAATATATTATCAACCTGTGGCCAGTTTGCTGTTCCCTAGTTGACTGTTTTGTTGTTGAGCTTCCAATGTTTCACCAGGTAAGGCCCTACATGATATTTCTGATGTGAAATGCAGACTCTGAAAGAAAAGACAATGCCTGGAGTCTGATATATCCTACAACAACTGTCCTAATGCTCCTGGGACCAATTAGGACAGAGGAGGTCAAGATGGCACCTGTGAGAGGTGATGTATCTGTCAAGTCTGTTGACACAGTTTGTAAATTAGGATTAGTGCCTTGACAAAAAATAAACACATTAAAAACTAAGTCAGTTTCTTTTCTCTTTTTCAGTCTGCTTCCTTTTCTTCTTGTCATGCCAGAAGCTGATAGAATAAAATCAATTCTTTGCTTGTTGTTTTGGGGACAAAGGACAGCTGGTTGGATTCTGTAGGCAGATGAGTGACAGTATCTCAGGTTGCACTAACCAACTACAGGTAATGAAATGATACTCATTGTGATGGTTAAATTTATATGTCAACTTGGCCAGGCTGTGGTGCCCAGTTTGTTCAAACACTAGTTTAGATGTTGTTGTGAAGGTATATTTTAGATGTGATTAACACTTATATCATGAGGCTTTGAGTAAAGCCAATTACCCTCCATAATGTTAGTGGGCCCTGTTCACTCAGTGGAAAGCCTTAAGAGCAAAAACTGAGGTTTGCAGAAAGTGAAGGAATTTTGCCTCAAGATTATAAGCATAGAATCGTACCTGAGTTTCTAGATTGCAGATTTTGGACTCAACACTGTAACATCTACTCTCTTGCTTGACTTTCTAGCCTGTTGGCCTGCCATATAGATTTTGGACTCATCATCAGCCCCCACAATTGCATTAGCCAATTCCTTAAAATAAATCTCTCTAATCATATCCCATTAGTTCTATTCTCTGGAGAACCCTAGTACACTCATTCTGCTCTTCCAGAGGAAGTGTTCTCCCTGGCCAGTCCCATTGGTTTCTAGCCTAATTGTCTGCAAGCATGAGATAAGCATGATCTACTTCCAAGAATGGAGGGCTAGAGTAGAGACTGTATTTTTTCTTCCATTTCCCTCCCTATCTTTTGTCCTTATCTGAATCTTTCCAACACACTCTTATTCTCCAAGAGTGTTACCTATTTTTACACTCTTATGTCTCCATAGCCGAAATTAAATAGTGTCCCTAAGAGCACACAGATAATTCAAATGAAAAGTTCCCTTTCTTTAATATAATTTATGGGTACAACTCTCTTCCTTGAGATCTTGGCTAAAAAAGAATTTTTCTATAAAATGTTACTCTGCTATCTCTGACCAGCCCTAGTCAAATTGCTGATTTATTATTTTAGATGGTTTTGACATGGCTTGGTGCCATCATTAATATGTATTTATTTGCAGATAACCCATGGATCTTAGCCCATTTCTGCACCCACAGATGGGTTTGATCTCATTTAAATGCTAAGCCTCTCAGTGGCTAGTCAGGCATTAGGAACACTACTAGGAACGATGCATTGAAACAAGTGTTTCCACTTAGTGTTATTTTGGGATCACCAACCACATCTATAGAAAATGGAGTGACAAATATCAGTCTGTGAAAGGAACACAATGAGGCTACATAATTCCTCTTGTAGGTTGGTTGATTCTGTAACCAAGCCTTAAAAATTGACATTGACATTGTACCGCTGCCTGGGAAGGGAGAATGAGAAAGAACTTTAAATCTCTAAATAAACCATCCGTGGCTTAATTCAATGGATAATGATGCCAGCTCTCTAAACATTCAAATGTGATTTTGGTATTTACTAGGCATGTTACAGGATAATTTTTAACTTGAATGGGTGACATATAGCATTGGGACATAATAATAAAATAGTAAATTTAAACCAGGTAAACTGCCATTTGTGACAACATGGATGGATCCTGAGGGCATTATGCTAAGTGCAAGAAGTCAGAGAAAGACACATACATGATCTCACTTATGTGGAATCTAAAAACAAATAAGCAAACAAAAACCAAGCTCATAGATACAGAGAACAAATTGGTAGTTGCCAGAGCTGGGGGTGGGCAAAATGGGTAAAGGGGATCAAAAGATACAAAGTTCCGTTATAAAAGAAATAAGTCATAAGGATATAATGTACTAACGATTTGGCGACTAGCTTTTGAGATCAGGGGACAGGATGTATTTAAAATTTTTTTTTTTATCCTCACCAGAGGACATTTTTTTTTTTGCATTTATCTTTAGATAGAGTGGGAGGGAGAGAGGGAGGAAGAGAGAGAGAGAGAAACATCGATGTGAGAGAGACACACCGAGTGGCCGCCACCCACACGATCCCAGTTCCGGGGACAAACAACAACCAAGGTACGTGCCCTTAGCGGGAACCAAACCCGGGCCTCTCTGGTCTGCGGGCGGACGCTCCAACCGCTGAGCCAAACCGGCCAGGGCTAAATTTTTAAAATTTTAATAAGATGCACACAACATAAATTTATTTGAACTATTTTTAAATGTACAGTTCAGTAGTGTTAAGTATATTCACATTGTTGTTGCAATGAATTTCAAGAACTTTCACATTTTGCAAAACTGAAATTCTATACCTATTAAACAATAACTGACCTTTCCTCCAGTCCTTGGAAGTCACCATTTGACTTTCTATTTCTATGAGTTTTAATACTCCTGATACTTCATATAAGTGGAATCCTATAGAATTTGTCGTTTTGTGACTGGTTTGTTTCACTTAGCATAGTGAAAGTTTCATCCATGCTGTAGCCTGAGTCAGAAGTTCTTTCCTTTTTAAGACTGAATGCTTATTCCATTGTGTTCATGTACATTTTGTTTATCCATTCATCCATCAGTGGAGATTTGGGGTTTTTTCACCTTTAGGCCATTGTGAATAATACTGCCATAAGTAGGACTATACAAAAATATCTCTTCAAGACCCTGCTTTCAATTTTGGGGGGATCAATACCCAGAAGTTGTATTGCTGGATCAAACAGTAATTCTATTTTGAATTTTGAATTTTTTGAGGAACCTCTGTACTGTTTTTCATAGTAGCTGCACCCTTTTACATTCCTTCCAACAGTGCACAAAGGTTCCAATTTCTCCACATCCTAGCTAACACCTGCTCTTTTGTTTGTTTGTAGCATTTTTTTTTTTCTTGATAACAGCCATCCCAATGAGTGTGAGATGGAGATGTAATTTTTAGAGGTGGTGGTGTGGGAGTGGTCCTGCATGAAAGGAAGAAGGTGCACACAGGGACTAAAGGTGTCCGTGTTTTTTTATTATTATTATTATTTTTTTATCCTCACCCGAGGACATTTTTTCATTTTTTGTTCAGATAGAGTGGGAGGGAGAGAGAGGAAGAGAGAGAGAGAGAAACATTGACGTGAAAGGGACACATCGAGTGGCTGCCACCCGAACGACCAACCAGGGCCGGGGACAAACTGCAACTGAGGTACATGCCCTTAGCGGGAACCGAACCCGGGTCTCTTTGGACCGCAGGCCGACGCTCTAACCACTGAGCCAAACCGGCCAGGGCGGTGTCCGTGTTTTGATGGCTGTCTCTTCCCACATACTGACTCAGAAAAGTGGACCTTCCTACTAACTCTGGGAAGGGAGTTTGTGGGCTTCTGGGAAGAGAGAAAACTCAGAGTTGAGTGTCCTGGTAAGGGTTCGAGCATGCTCAGGGCTCATCATTTTTGTCCTTTGAAAGGCTATTCTAATGTGCACCATTGTCAGGGAGAAAGACTGTATGGGCTGAATTGTAACCCCTGAAATTCATAGGTTAAAGTCCTAATACCCAACACCCCAGAATGTGACTTTATTTGGAGCTAGGGCCTTTAAAGAGGTGACTGAGTTAAAATGAGGTAATATGGCCCAGCCGGTATGGCTCAGTGGTTGAGCATCGACCCATACACCAAGAGGTAGCTGGTTCGATTCCCAGTCAGGGCACATGCCTAGGTTGTGGGCCAATTGATGTTCTCTCTCATTGATGTTTCTATCTCTCTCTCCCTCTCCCTTCCTTTCTCTCTAAAATCAATAAAGGAAAAAAAAATTAAAAAAAAAAAAGAGGTAATATAGTCCTGGTTGGTTTGGCTCAGCGGTTAGAATGTTGGCCCGCAGACCAAAGAGTTGTGGGTTTGATTCCAGTCAAGGACACGTACCTTGGTTGCCATTTGATCCCCGGTCCTGGTTGGGGTCGTGCGAGAAGCAACCAGTCGATGTGTCTCTCTCACATGGATGCTTCTCTCTCTCTCTCTGTCCCTCCCTCCCTTCCACTCTATCTGAAAATCAATGGAAAAATATCCTCAAGTGAGGATTAAAAAAAAAAAATGAGGTCATATGGGTGGGTCCTCATCCAATATGACTAAAGAATTGATAAGAAGAGGAGATGAAGACACACACACACAGAGAAGGGTGTGTGAAGATACAGGAAGAAGATGGCTATCTGTTAGCCAGGAGAGAGGCCTTAGAGAAAACCAGCCCTGGCAACAACTTGACTATGGACATCCAGCCTTCAGAACTGTGAGACAATACATTTTGGTGTTTAGCCACTCAGTCTGTGGTACTTTGATGTGGCACTCTAGGAAAATAATACAGACCCTCACATTTTCCCTCTTTTCTATATTCACTCCTTACATGGTCTCATCTAGTTCATGGATTTAAATACCATTTCTATGCTGATGAATCCCTCTCTGTGGACTCCCAGCCTATCTATTCAACCACAATATCTATATTCTCCTCTTGGAACAGACATCTTCAGTTTAACATGTGTGACTGATATATTAAATAGGCCCAACCAACTCATGCCATAGTTAAAACAGACTCTACTTCTAGTTTTCTACCAACTCTTTAAAATTTTTCAGTGACGTTCCCTTGGTCTTAGATAAGAACTCTAGCAGCTCACAACTTTTCTGCTCACCCTTAGAGATGAGGAATATTCAATGGTTAGCTTAGGTAGCAAATATAGTCTCACTCAGAAATTGGAGTGGTCCAACTTGATTTAATGTCAGATCTTTCCTCTTCCATCAACTCAGGCTTCATTTAAACTGGAAACAGCTGTAGAAGACAGAAAAATGACCTGCTTGACAATTGGTCAACTAGGGATTCTGGTTGGAAGGTTAGATGGCTAGTTAAGATTTGGGGTCTGTTGTACATCAGCTGAGACTAAGCCCATCTAGCAGATTTTGTGAACCTCTCTGGTAAATAAAGTGAACTAATTCACCTCTTCTGTCTTTTTAGAAGCAAGAAGCCAAATTTTGATTCAGAGAGGGTATAAACTCATCCAAGATTGTATAAGGAGTAACCAGTAAATTCAGGACTTGAAAAATCTGTTGAACTTCAAAACTCATGATCTTTTATCTATATTAGTGTTTTTTAAAGATCTATATTAGTGTTTTTCAAACTGGGTTCCTTGGAGCACTAGGATGGTCCAGGCCATATTTGGGGGTTGGAATCAGTTTGGGGCATTTTAATTTCCTAGGGCTGCTGGAATAAAACATTACAAACTGGGTGGCTAGAACCAACAGAAATTTATTATCTCATAGTTCCAGTTCTGGAGGCCAAAAATCAAAATCAAGATGTTGGCAGGGCCATGCTCTCTCCGAAGCCCTTAGGGGAAGATCCTTTCCTGTCTCTTACAGTTTCTTGTAGCCCCAGCTGTTCCTTGGTTTGTGGCAGCAAAACTCTAATCTCTGTCTCTGTCTTCACATGGCTGTCTTCCCTTTGTGTCTGTGTCTTCATGTGGCTTTCTCCTTCTCTCCCTGTATGTGTTTCTAGTCTTCTTATTAAGGACACTAGTCATATTGGATTAAGGGCCCACCCTACTCTAGTAGTATGATTTCACCATAACTTAACTCTTTACATCTATAAAGACCTTATTCCCAAATAAGGTCACATTCACAGATAGCAGGGGTTGAGATTTCAACATATCTTTTGGAGAGACACGACTCAATCAATATCAGGGGGTGAGGTTCTCATCTTTACCCAATTTCAACTAGGGTTGCCTGCTTCTGTCTGGTTAATCTTTTGGAATCCCTTGAAGGACTTTGCTTGGAAAGGAGTGTCCCTGCTAAACAATGGATTGAAAACCACCTATCTGCAGTATGTCACTTCCAACAAACAAACAGGCAAACGCATCATTCGTCTGGCTGTAGAAACAGCTTTTGCTTCACACGTTGTAACTCTGGTTTTTCTTCTACGGCCCTGTCTTATTCATCCTGGGCGGGGCATAATGGCCAGTCACTGCTGATGAGTGTTGCTCTCGAACCACTGAGAATAGAGTGAATAGCATTGGCCTGGCCATTCTCTCCATCCTTGTTCCCTTTGAGTCCCCTTGAATTGCCATATGTGCAATGCATGTGTGGTCTGTTCCCTTTGGGGGTTCTGTGTCAAGAATTCTTTCCCTTATGCTTTTTGGTGCCCTTGGAAACGACGGTATCCTTTAATTAAAGACAGTGGGTAGCATTATGACAGGATTAGTATCAGTGTCTGGCCTCCCTAAGGACCAGGGAGCATGGTGGCCAGAGTTTTCCCATCTGCATAACCGGACTGTTTATATGTTTATGAAAAATCAAAGAGAGGGGTTTTTTTTTCTCGGCTTGCTGTCTGCTCTACCGGCTTCAGGAAAACAGTGGGGTTGTTTGGCTGTTTCACTTCACTGAAAACGTAGGGTGCTATGGCTTTAAATGCATTGCTATTCTGCCCCTCGCTTCACTGCAGAATGAACAACAGTGATGTTCTGCTGAACATCAATTACAGACGTTTTAGGAAGGGCTCAGCAGTTTATGAGAATAAAGCTGTATTGAGCTCAAGTGTAATGAGCCAAAAGAGAAAAAAAAAATGTTTTTCATGCACTAGCAAAGACCCATGTCCTGGCCATGTCAGATCCTCTTCTGCTTTGTTATGGGTTTGGAAGGTACAGGGTATTTGCTCAGCCTTATGGGCACAAATGTGAAAGGAACATTCTGGCTTAGGAGCTGAGCTGAAATGAATATCAGGGATAGCGCTTTTGCCAACTAGTTATAGACAGAATATTCAAATACAGAGTTTTCAAAGTGCCAGCAATCCAGCGGCCCTTAGCTACTAGCCCTCCTTCCCCTACACACGAAAGAAGAGGGTTTAGAAAACATAATCAACTCAGAGAAAATTCTTTTATAAATTCAATATTTATTTCATTTTATTATGTACAAAAAGTAAATGCCAAATGAACACAACACAAAATAAAATCCTTTCAGCTGCACCGACTTTAATTGCCCATTATCTTATAATCACAATTGATCATATAAACAATAGACTGTCACCACAATGTTAAAATTGTTATACAGAAAGAATGTGATATTTGGCTATTTTAAGAAATGTTCCACAAAGAAAAGTAAATCATAGAGCAACTGGGGTGGGGTGAATGTCCAGAGGATACTGAGATAATCACTCCATTAAAAGAAATAATCTAAACAGCAAATCTTCAATCAAGAATAATGTAGCTAAAGGCCCAAACACATTCTACTTGGTGGACTCAGCGTAAGTGGACCAACAGTACTTTGTAATCACTTTGCATTTAATTTTCCCATAGAACACTAATACAGTTGGGGTGTGGGACACTGAAACTGAGTTCAGAGCAAGATTTTGCAGAGTACCATTATTTCCATAGGAGATCCTGGTAGCAGGGGAGTCATTTGGAATTAAAGACAGCAATGATGCATTGGGATCAATTCATAATGTCTATGCTGACTTATGGCAAAATGGACATATCTTGGGTAAAAAAAATAATAATAAAGCCAAGGATAGCATCACACAGGCAAAGATTTTTTTGTAACATAAGCTGAACTGTTTTACTCTTTTTGCTAGGCTCAATTATTAAGATACTTTTTAAGAAATTAAACATCTTTACATAACTATGTCTCTCAAGTGATATCTGTAAGGTTTGTTTGAAATCAGTTAGCTCCTTTGGTCAATTTCTTTGCCTGGTACCTGCACACACAATTCTCTTGGAAGAGGCAACAATCTCATTAGCGTGATTGAGGCCAGAAATTGACTTGTTCTGATCTCTAGATATCATATGTATATTTTTAAAAATAACTTGAGAAAAAGAATATACTTTTTAAAATTCAGAATCTGTAGTTTGTAAAACTACTATCATTTTAGCATGAGCTCAGTGCTGACCTTTTCAGATCAATTGTAAATAATAAATTCTCCCAAGAGAAATATTTCTAGCGGAAGTGGGAAAAATGTGAACTAAAGCAATAGCTCCTGTACCATGAATATTAGCCACTTTGGGCTTAGCACTCTTTCAGGGGTGGTAATAATATATAAGAGCACATATGAGTATATACCTTCCTTTACATAGACAGAATAAATGGAATTGTCGAATGATCTACATCTGGTGTTGGAATAGTTTCTAATATTTCTAATACTGCCATTATGCCAATTTTCTCAAACACATGGTAATAACCCATTTATACACAGCTCTGACAGACCAGTTTTTATGCCTTCCTAGGCAGGACAAACTGGAATTCGATTATGTATCAATCATGGATTGCTGACTGGACAATGGAGGAACATATTAGAGAATAGTTTTCACCATTAGACTGCCACCTGCTTTGATTTCCACCTAAATATCCAGAAGGTCATCTCCACTTTCGTCACTCTCCACGGTCAGCTGCCGGGTCCACCACTTCTTCACTTCAGAGCCACAGGAAGCCGCGTCTGTCATTGGGTTCATTTTGCACACCACAGATTTCACTGTCGTCCGCCCTCCAAACCGCAAGTTCACAGAAGACACCGAGTGGCTTATTGGTTTGGGTGCTGTGGAATGAACAGAGGTCCTATGAGCAACACGGTTTTACTGTGTTGCAAGTCATTCCTGAAAAAAACCATGATATTCCTATCTAGTGCTTTTGGTGAACAAGCCCTATCCACAGATGTTGAGTATGAAACCTTTCTAGCACTTGGTTCTTTGTATTCATAATGGACTTTAAAATTATGTTCATGGACAACTGGCAATACCATTAAAAAAATGCTGCTTGCCTCTCTCACTTTGAGATAATTACAAAAACTGAAGAAAAAAATCAGTTAAAGTTCCAATTTAGTCAAATATAAGTGTCATAAGTGTGAGGTGGTACTTGTTGCTATTATACATATAAAAAAAAGCAAAGGGAAAAGAAGGACAGTATAGCTGAGAGTGAGGGGAGAGGGAGGAATGCAAAAGGTATGGAAAGAATAATGTGGGTAAATACTGTGGGGTTTTTTTTGGAAAAATAAATTGTAAAAAGAATAAATTGGGGACATGTTTAGAATTTACTCAGGGCATCCACCTTTCCAATCCATCACTCTGACTGAGGCAGTGAGTATGAAGACTTTGTTGACACACTCATGGGTTTGGGACCCACTGTTATGGTTTGGGATCTCATTTCTGTGACCTGTAGCTATAACCAAAGGCAAGTTCATGTCCTGAAACCACTTTCCTCAATTGTAAAAGGAAGAGAATGCAAGTGTCCTCACCGCACTATTGTGAGAATTAAAATGATGAAATGAGATGACCTAAGAAAATGCATAGCAGAACTACATACAATCCAGCATTTCCACTTCTGGATATATACATATTTGAAGGAAATAAAGTAAGTATCTTGAAGAGACATCTGCACTCCCATGTTTATTATTCATAATAGTCAAGATATGGAGACAACCTAAGTGTCCTTCAATGGGTGAATGGTTAAAGAAAAATGGTTAAAATATTATTCAACCTTAAGAAAGAAGGAAATCTTGCAGTTGCAACAACATATATGAATGAACCAAAACGGCCAGAACAACAACATCCTTTCTTTCATCCATTTATGTGAACACCAAGGGCTGTGCATTTCCTCTAGGTCATCTCTCCTGCTTGTCCCTCCAGTGTCTGGACCACTGCCACCAGCTTTGGCCATGTTGTCACCTCATGCCAGACTACGGTATCATCCTCTGGCTCCTGAAACCCTGCCCCCAGGCTCAGCAGTAGAACATTCTCTCTATTCTGCTGCCAAGTCACTCTCCCTAAAGCATGAATTCCAACCTTCACAACTTGCCCAGAAACCTTTACTTAATAGCCTACGGAATGAAGTTGAAACTACTCAGCCTATAATTTAAAGCTATTCATGGCCTGACCCCACCACCTACTCAGTCTTGTACCCCATCACTCTCAGCTTTGTTTTACCAGGTGGAAGCTAGGTTCTCTCTGTTCCCTAAACAATAAACTCCTGGATATGAAAAACAATGTTCCTTTCTGGTGTTAAGATCCACTGAACAGCTTTTAGCCTCAAAACCTAGGTTATACTCTCTTCTGCTTTGTGGAACAGACATGCTGCGGAAGCGTTTCCAACATCCCCCTTCTCGCTTGGATTGGTTGAAGAAGGGGCACAATTGAAGAGCATTAGGAAGCCCTATTTTATTGGGGACTCAGTTATTTACAGAGAAAACCACATATGGAGGACAGTAGGCTGTGCAGATCATTGCTCCCCCTCCACATCTGAGTGTCCTTGATGGGATTGTTCTGGCTTCCCAAAACCCTGCGTTCCCCTAGAAAAACCTTATCTCACTGAACGTGGAAAGGAATAGGACTGTGTGGATAAATGAGGAAACATGTGCAATGGCTACAGTAAGTACTATAGCACTAATATATTATATATCATGTCATATTTCCTATATCCTATCCTATCCTATCCTATCCTATCCTATCCTATCCTATATTGTATCATATCATATCATATCATATCATATCATATATCATATCATACTATATAAGTTTTATTGTTCCTTCTTTGAGAACTGTGGCATTTTCTAAATGATTGTATCTGTTCACTTCCTCTTGGATGAAATAAATTTTGCCTGTGTTTGAGAACACATTGAATGCACACAGGAAGCCCTTGGAAATCTCTCTCTCTTTTTCTTTTTTTAGATCTTGGCTATGATATCTCACTTTGTTAATAAATACTACCTTTTCAACCACAGTAGCTGAACATGAGGGCCAATATAGTTCTATTTAGAGAAGTTATTTTGAGGGAAATGTCTTTGATAAGGAGACATATTTTTCATGTCTAGAAATAACTTTAGATGCAGACCTGTATTTTAAAATCTAAGATCCCAAACACACAGAGTATCAACCCTTTAAAATGCCTCAGTCAATGGAGAAAGGACTGGTACGTACCGGAGGGCAGGCGCCATTGCCCGAACTTCCTTTGGGGTTTTCCAGCATCCGCTGCGTCTTGCCGACTTCCTCCTCGGTCTGACAGCGTGGGGCTCAGGAGCTGCTGCTGGCTGCTTGTCTGCACGGGGGAGAAGGGAGCAGTTCCTTTTTAATGCTGTGCTCTCCTCCCTCTTTCTACACTGGCCTGGATCCTCACTTTATTTTAAGAAAGTTAGAAAACATGCTTATCAATAGATGAGTGGGTACAAAAGTTGTGGCACATATACACAATGGAATACTACTTGGCCATTAAAAAGAATGCAACCATGTTGTTTTTGCAGCAACATGGATGGACTAGAGGGTATTGTGCTACGTGAAGTAAGTCAGATAGAGGAAGACAAATACCACATCATTTTCCTTATATGTGGAATGTAAAGAACAAACAAACACACAAAGTAGAAACAGACCCTTATGTACAGAGAACAGACTGATGGTTGCCAGACGGGCGGGAGTGTGGGTGAGAAAGGTGATGGGATTAGGAGTACAGATTGGCAGTTATAAAACGGTCATGGGTTGTAAAGCACAGCATAGGGGATATAGTCAATGATATTGTAATAACTACGTATGGTGCCAGGTGAGTACTTGAAATATCAGGGGGAACACTTTGTAAAGTACATGATTGTCTAACCACTATGCTGTATGTCTGAAATGAATGCAGAATAATATTGAATGTAAACTATAATTGAAAAAAAAAAAAAGAAAAAAACATGACAGGAAACAAGTGGGAAAAGCAATATGCACCCATAATGTTCATAATGGGGAAAAGAAAAGTGAAAATGGGTAAAAAGAGTCAAGGACAGTGAGAGTCACCACTGCACACCATGAAGACCGGAGGCCCGACTCTGTAGGGAGTGTCTTTTCCTTGACACCCCTCCAGGAATCCTCCACCCATGGCCACATTCCCTCCACACCCGGTAGCCATTCACTAGAGCACGGGTGTGGCATCCCAGGGAGGAAGGCAGGGCAGTGGGCACTGCCTGGTTGGGGGGAAGCATACTCTTGCAACCTGTAGGTCAATGCCTAGAGCTTCAAGAAGAAAATTCTCCGAAGACAAAGCTGTGATGGGCCCTGGAGGAGATCAAAGCTTATACCAATTAAGACTAAAGTCACTCACTTACATATGAACAAAATACACTGGTGAACAAAACAGAAACAGAGGCATGAATACATGGAACAGACTGATAGCTGTCAGAGGGGAAGGAGATTGGGAGACTGGATGAAAGGAGGTGACAGGATTAAGCAAAATAAAATGTATATACACATACATATACACACACACATATATGTATATATATATAGACAGACAACAGTGCGGTGATAGCCAGAGGGAAGGGGGTTGGGGGAAAGGGGGGGTGTAGGGGGAGGTGAGCAAAGGGGGGGAAACGGGGGCAGAAAGAGGCTTTGCTTGCCCTGACAGATGCGCGATGCAGTGTGTAGATGATGTTGTGTTGAGCGTGAAACCTGTTCCCCAATAGATTCAATGAAAAGAGACTGCAGTCTAAGAGAAGTGCCGAGACTCTCCACACACCAACTCGGGCTCGCCGTCGCTGCCTCCCCTTTCCTATCAGCACCTTGGTCTTCCCGTTGCTTCAATATCTCCTCTTGGTGTTTTGGGTACCTTTTGGGTTTTTTTTTTAACCTAAAACCAGAAAGCCTTGACTCATCAGCCCCACCTGACCATCCTGATCTTATCTCAGCCCCACACCTGAGGCACCTTCCTCAGGGCACCCAGGTGGCAGGGCCATTGTAGAAGCCTCCGAGTTCCCCTTTGTTGACTGTCCCCTAAACAAGTCCCTGTAATTGGTGACAAATGATTCCTATAGGCTGGGGAGCCAACAACATGAAATCTCAAATCTGGGCTATAAACAAAAGGGTTCCCTGAAGCATCCCACAGGGCCAGGAAGCCTCAGGCTTCAGTGTTTCTTGCTGGCCCCTGACTGTCACTATTCAGTCGGAAGCTGGACGCTGCCAGGGGGCTTGTCTCAGAACCCAGGATCAACTCCGCCAGGTGCATAACTGCATCCTCACGAGGGCAGGACCTCTCGCCAGATGCTCCTCACGGCACAGGGCTCTCCAGGACACGGGCAACTCTTGGTGGTGTTTTGATGGACGTGTAGAGTGACTTTGGAAATGAAAATATGCTGTGCCCTACTAAAAAGGAGGCCCTCAAGTTAATCGTCCCCAAACTCCATATGCTCTTCTCATGCCCAACTGAGGAAGAACAAATCCTCGATGAGTGTGACTATTTAAGGAGGCTGAGGGCCAATTTCAAACATTTTCACTGATTTTACTGCCAGTTTGTATGACTTGGTTGGGGAAAACTTTAGGGCAGAGCTTCAAGCAAACCATGTTCTAAGTCATGGGATATTGCCAGACTCAAATTAAGCCCTTATAGAGGTGATGTTAACTCTTTAGTCAAAAAAAAAAAAAAAAAAAAAAAATCAACAGAATCATTAAATCCTGGGCATTAACATTATTTTAGTACCCATTCAAATCAGAATCTTTTGAAATAACTTCCACCAATTCAGGGACGGCAAAGACACACATATAACAGGGATTATCGTGTTCCAATTGCTGTTGTTTTTAATGTAAAAACTTCCTAGTAGATATTCTGTCACCTTGTTTGAAATGGCTATGTGAACAGCACCAATTTATCTTTTACTCTAAAAGTGCACAGACTATCCTTGAATGGAGGACACCTCGTTCCCGTACCTCGGGTTGCATGTTATTATCCTGACTGTTGGTGTTCATGTCTTCACTGGGCTGGGTGGTCTCGATACTGGGGGGGTTCAGAAACCGGCTCAGCTCCTGTTGTTGGCTCTCTCTCAGGCTGTGGATGATGCTGCATGACTGCTGCTGTTTCTGTGGAAATACGATTGTCTTTCAGGAATGGAAAAACCAGCCCAACATCCCTCTGCCCCACCAGTCAAATCATATTTTCTTCTCTTTTCAAAGGCCCTGTAGGCTTGGTGATCTCTTAGGAACTTTCAAATAAAGGCCCTTAACTAATTTCCCTGATAATTATCCGACTGCTATAAAGAAAAGAGTGGAGACTTAGGAATTGCTAGGCCTTCCATTTTCATTTGCATAACAATTAGAGTAATGTTCATTGACACTAGTTTGTGTTTTATTTAAAATAGAATTTTTAAATCACTAATGTAGTTGGTGGTCTGTATTTTTCCCCTTTCTTATTTTATTCTGTGCTCACCAAGCCAACGTGGAGAGCCCCTTTCCTCTCAATGGTAAGAGGCAGAGAGCCTTGGGTGGGAAAGTGAAACCCTCCTCCTGGTCTTTGGTTGTGAAGTGGAGCAGGCCAGTGCAGCAGGCCATCTGCCTTGGGTCCCGCTGGGACCGGGGCAGCCGGGTGGGGGCCTGCGCTCCCTGAGCCCTCTCAGGGCACTCTGGAAGGCTACAGCGGGCCAGCTGTGACAGCTGCCTGGCTACCAGAGATTGGTGTGTTTCGTTTCTCTGTTGCCCTTTTCTCATCGAATAGAAAGATATGTTTCTGTGGTTGATGTTGCTCTGAGAAACAGGATTTAAAAAATCTGTTATGTATAAATGTTTAGTGATTAATCTGATTATCTCTCACCGTGTATAAAGCATAAGTCAAAAGCATTCATAAAGTTAATTACCCAATAGAAATGCCCATTGTAAACACAGTGTATGTAAACACAGTAAATGTTCATTGATTTATGAGTTAGAAAACCTTACAAGCTTATAGTTCAGGAAGCAGCAAACAGATCATTAAAATCCCAGAAAAGGTGGTCTTTAATTAAAGACCACACAAAATTATCAACAATATGTTGGACTTTTCAGGAACATTTTAAAACTAGTTTTATAAGTTCAGTTGCCAGTCAATATGTAGAGATTTCTGGCAGTTTAATAAATGGACAGCATAAATATTTTAGTATCAATGAACTGCTTTGTAAACATTCACACTGTATTATAAAAATGTGATTTAACAGAAGCTTCTTATGGACTTTGTTCAAGAGGGTACCGCTGAATTTGGACTAGCGTTAAGGTTTGAGTCATCATCTGACCATAAGTGGATGAAGTTGACACAGTTGAAGGCATGTAAAGCTAATCACAGAAGGATCAAATAATCCCCTTGTTCATGAAACTCTTGAGGAGGAAATAAACTCCCAGATGCTTCTGGCTCACTCACGGCTCTGATGCGCTTTAGGCACTTTTTCAGCCACATGCGGATGGTCTGCTTGGCCACTTCCTCCTCGATGGTGTACTCCAGCTGCTCCCTTGCAAGCAGCTCCTCCAACTGCAAACTCTTCCGGATGTCAACCGACCGGTAGGAGAGCATGCTGGTGGGGGCAATACAACAGCAATCGCAGCTCTGATTTACTTGGGATTTAGACTCCTAGAGATCTCAATCCAACCAAGGTAGCATTCTGATGCCACCCTGACTAAAACAGATGGCTTGGGCTAGTGATGTCCCCTCACTGTCTCTCTTCTCTCACCTGTAAAATGGGAACAGTCATGGTACCTACTTCACTAAATGATTAAGTGCATTGATATTTGCGAGGTGCTTATAACAGTAAGTGCCTGATAAGTGTTTGTAAAACAAAAGATCCAGGCTACACCCTGATAATCAGCTGCGACTCTGGAACGATCCATGTAGAAGGAAAACTGTTCTCTCTATCCTTTCTTCACATTCAGCTCCAATTGGTGATGGTTAACATGCTTGGCTGTGGGCCATGCATCTCCCTCCCACCATTTCCCTCTCAATTTATCTCATCTGTCCCCCTGGATCTTCCTCATTAATTTTGATGGTTGCAAAACCAGCCCTTGGCACAAGAGACCCAGATGGCGGCAAATGAGACCAACACAGCCAATGTGTTGCATGGACAGTAAGGCAACTCATGTGTTCAGGCTGAGGGGTCAGCGCCAAAGGACAATACAGCCCCTTCTGGCGCTTGGCGCTCCCTGGTACGGCTGCAGGATCCCAGTTAGTGCTTCATCCCTGCCTGGACCCAGGTGGGATCTCAGTTCCATCTCCCTAGCCCAGTTCCCAGCATGGGGACACTTGAGAGGCCCCTCCCATGTAGCATGGATGCAGTTATCCCTTCTTTGTTAAGACTTTTCCTACCATGGAGGAAAAAAGTGTATTTGTGCTTTCTTTCTTCTAGGCCTCTTTAAGAATCTCATCATTGCTGAACTGTTTTCATCATATACTGGGCTAGAGGGAGAGGGAGGGGCCATGTGAAGATGAAGGTAGAGATTGAGGTGATGCTTTTACCAGGAATGCCAAAGATGGCCGGCAAACCCCAAGAGCTAAGGGAGAGGGTGGAACAAATTCTCCCTCATGGCCTCAGAAGGAACCAACCCTGCTCACACCTTAATCTTGGACTTCCAGCCTCCAGAGCTGTGAGACAATAGACTTGTTTAAAGCACTCGGTGTATGGTGTTCTGTTACAGCAGTCACACAAACTCATACAGGAGCCTGCCGGGCCTCAGTGCGCCCCTCTGTCCTGTCTGGGTACTCACCACATGTCTGGAAAACGTGGTTTGTCAACCCTCTGGGGGCACCCATCGCAGAGCGGGCCAGGAAGATCCTTGTCAGACCCACAAGTGAGAAGATCTGAATTTTAGCTCCAGCTTAGCTGCAGAGGCTGAGTAACTGTGAGCAAGTCACTCAACTCCGGGACCAGTTCCTTCCTTGAACAGTGAAGGGTGGGCCCGAGCCCTCCCAGGGCCCTCAACTTCTCCCCTGAAGGAGCTCCCATTCAGCAAGGGGCACTTCTGGGGATCTCAGGCCCCTGCTGCCCTCCCCTCCCCTCCCAGGCGAGGCACTCACTTAAACACGATCATTAAAGTTCAGTGAGAAAGGCCACTTCGAGCCTGATAAGTGTGACCTAGTTCTACAGCCACAGCGGACGTGGCACTTTGGGTTACGGAGGTACTTGTTAATGGCATCTCAGGAGGCCTTTCCCGATCACAGCTTCAGTGTCTAGACTCGGTTCCGCTCTGGGACACAGAGCTGAGAACCACCCCCTCGTACCTTAGGACGTCATGGAAAGTGACGTCGCCACCGTTGTGCAGCCGCTCCATTTCGTAGCACATGTGCTTGAACAGGAGCTTGTCCTTGTCCAGGTCCACCTCCAGCCGGCCCCGCAGCAGCCGCAGCAGGAACTTCACGCGGAAAGTCGGAATCACCCCCTGGCGGCAGAGCACAGGAACTCCAAATCAGCACCAGGCCGTAATGGTTCGCTTGGGGTTCTGTTTTCACACCAAAACACCTGGAGCAATTTCTCAAAAGATGGCAAATTAGGCACCGGGGTGGCAAGGAAGCTGCTCGGCTCCCTGGAGGCTGCGTGGGGTACCCGCCGAGAGGAGAGGGAGGTAAAGGCTGAGCGCTCCGTAACGGATATAAATGTCAAGTCACTGTGTTGTATACCTGAAACTGATATAATATTGTATGTCTTTTGTAATTAAAAAATAAATTTAAAAAAGGAAAAAGGCTGAGCACATACTTTCTGCCGGTGTGCCTCTGGATCTGTGGATTTCACAACCCAGCGACGTTGGGAGCGAGGAGGGTGGAATGCCCTCCATCTGCCTGTCCTGGACCCCACACTGGCTGCACGGGGCTTTTCTCCATAGCCTGTTCCCTGACTCAACTCTGCTCGTGTGTTTCTCCAACACACGAGTGGGTCAGCAACACATTGGCACAAAAAGGGATGCATACACGTCGTACAGGACCCTCTTCTCACTTAGTCTGGATACTAGGCACTTCTAAATGTTTATTAAGTTGTTCTCCTGTGGGATGATCACTCCTTTTCAGTCCTTCTCCACTACGATAGAACTGAGTTCCCAGCTCTGCCCTCTTCCTGGTCAGAGCAGCTCCCGATTCTGAAAATCCTCCATGTGTCCCTCTCTCCCAGACAACAAAACCTACCCTGCCAGCCTGGCCGTGTCTTTAAATTAGGCATGGGGCAAGAGGCAGGGACATGGGTGAGCCATGAGTTCCTGGAGTTCCTGTCAGTTGCTAACATCTTAACCCGTGAGTGTGGTGCTGTCTTCCATGCGCAGGTCAGAAGAAATCAGGTCCCTGTAGGCGGCAGTCCGGTGGTCCAGCTAGCTGAGAGCTGGATCAGACACCTGCACAAGAGGCCGCTGTCCTAGAAGAAACCCCCCAAAACTGGTGCCTGAATGGAGTAGGGGACCAAGAAAAGAGCAAGCAAAGGGGGTGGAGAAGGCCATGCCTGCTTGTGCGGACCCCAGCTCTAGGCCAGGACACCCCATTTACTTGGCCTGTTCTGGCCTCTTGGTCTTTGTGCCCTCAGTCAGTGCATCCTGAAACTATCTTAAGATCATCCCCTAGATCTTCCCATGGCTGAATTTTCTTCATTTGTTAGATATTGGGTCAAATAGCACCTCCCCAGACAGGTCTTCAGGAACACCCCTGCTAAAGTTGTCTGCTCCTAACTCCAACCACCCTCTACCTTATTACCTTCTTCAAAGTGTTTATAGCTTTTTGAAATAATAATACCTATTATTCCACTTTAATTTTTAATCCTGTATTAGAACAGGAGACCTTTCCATCTTGCTCACTGGAATATCGCCAGGGCCTAGAACTATGCCTGAGTGTTTGCTACGGTGAAGAATGGGGAAGAGGAGGAGGAGGAGGAGAAAGCAGCTGCTGCTGCTTTGGCTAAATCTGGTAAATCTTGGGTAAGTAAGCTTCATGGTTAAATGGTCACATACTAAGTCCAAAATAATTAAAAGTAATACATTTAAGAAATCACTGAACTCCTTTGTACTTGTAATCAGGATTGCTCTCTGAGGTTGCGGCGATCATGAATCTGTACAATACTATCACTTAGGTAATTTGAACTTCATCCCTTCTCCTGCCTCAAGCCCAGGGCTGGTTTCTTCAGAGCTGCCTCGGTTTCCTTTCTTGCTGACCTTCTGAAGGCCCGAGGAAGAGGGCGTTCTTGGATGGAAAGGACACAAGGGGGAAGTATTCTGTCCCTCTCCCCTCCTAGCACATTCTGCTGGATTGTCAATGACAGCTTTCTGCAATTCACCAATGGCCCTTCAAAATTCAATGCATGTCACTGCCAACAACAGAACCGTGTTTGAGATATGGCGATACGCCTCTTTTGGGTGGGGCGTGAAGCAGCAATCCCCTCGCCCACCTCTCGTTTATCATCCACCATATTCCATATGATCTGAAAGTGGCGAAGGTCGTTGTAACTTAAGAGCTGGTCCTCTTCGGTGGAATAAAACAAGGAGAAATTCTCCACAATTATGGCTAAAAGAAGAAGAAAAAAGAAAAATGGCGTAGTTAGACAATTATGCTAGTCAATCACTTTTTAGAAAATGTAAACCATCTATTATAAATAATGAATTTTATCAGCTACATGATAAGCCAAATTTTTCCAGTGCTTTTAGTATGGTTTCCAAGTTGGCATGTTTTACACTTGGACTAAACTAGTTCTCTAGCTCCCGGCTTTCCAAAACATGAGGGTCATGAGCATAAACACACATTCTGTGTGTATAGACCTTCATGCCAGCTGGCTTTCTCTAGCGGTGGGGAGTTCCAGGGCAGTTTTTAAAGGTCAAATTGAGTTCTGGGTGGCCTCACAGCTGGGTGAACAACATGTATCGTTCAAAAACATAAATGTGACATTTCGAGGCTGTAAAGGTAACTCCCCACCCCCGATATTTGTTCAACTCAATCCATGAGAAGAACTCTTTCGAGATTAATAATCATAATAAATAGGACAACTCTTAAAATTGCCATCAACTGTCATTTACATGCCTTTCAAAAGTCTTTTCAGCTTCTGAATGGAGAGGCCACAATTTATAATTAATGCCATGAAACACCCACCCCAAGCAATCCAGGATAATTACTTGAAAATTATACATAATTATCTAAGTACCTGGGTTTAAAGAGATTTAAAAAATATGCGATGAACATCACTTACCTACAAGTAGATTGAGCATGATGTAGGCAATGATGACATAAAATGAACAGAAATACATAAGTGCCCCGGCATAATTTCCGCAGTCTGTTGCCCAGTATGTAAATTCATCTGGAGTACAAAAGGGTGGCTGGACCTGTGGGGCAGTGGGAGGGGAGAGGAGAGAGTGACAGCAGAGAAGAATACACATTTTTGTTAACTGACTGTAGTTAATGAACATATTCCTGACCCATGTAAAATATAATTAATTCCAAAGTAATCTCTCAAAAGCTGCATACACTGGATACATCGTCTGTGGCAAAAATAAAATAAAATTTAAAAAAATTTCATTTATGCTATGATTTTAGTCTTGTGGAATCCCGAGTTCATTGCCATTTTAGAAGCATAATGAAGATGAACCGGTTTCCTCTAAGAGGTGCTCTGTCTGCCACCTGCACCAGCCCCAAATGGTAATCTGTCACTGTGATGCAGAACGTCAAACAGAAGGGCCTTTAACATTTTTTTCTCTGACTTAATTAATGGGGTAAGATTTTAGCAGGATTTGTTAGACACAGATTGTGTATAACTAAAATTGTGCAAGGAGAAGCCAATGATCCTCATTCCTGGAGCACCATTATGGGATGTTATGACATTCCTGGCTCAATAAAATGCCAGCACCTCTCAGAAACCTCCTGGCTTCTTTCAGCCAGAGAGACTAGCTCTCTCTACATTTCCATGGCATTCTGCTTGTCCTTTATTTTGAATTTATTTAATTCTGCTTAGTAATATATTTGATTTGTCCCCATTAATTCATGCATAAAGTTCCTGAGTTTCTATTATGTGCTAAGTTTCTGCCCAGTATTGAGGGCAGACTGGCAAGCAAGACCCTGACCCTCCTTCATGTTGCTGACAGCCTAGAGCTGTGCGGTCCAACAGGTAACCATGAACTACATGTGGCTATTTAAATTTATGTTCATTAACATGAAATACAACTTAAAATTTTGTTCCTTATTTTAACTGGTCACATTTCAAATGCTCAATAACCACGTGTGGGTAGTGGCTACTGAATTGGTTGGTGCAGATGGCCATTATTGTAGAAACTTCATTGGGCAACATTGATGTAGAGGATGAGAAAGAGGTGAAATAAAGTAATCAAGACAATAACTCACTATCATTGTGATGCACACTACAAAAGACAAATATAGAGTGCTGTGAAAACATGTAACCGGCAGTCTTAGCATAAGGCAGGATTCCTGAAGGAACCGATGTTTAAAGTGATACCTGAAGAAAGATGAAGAATCAGACTAGAGAAGAGAGAATATAGCTCAGAGCCCTTGACCTAAGCTCCGTGAAGATGCTTCGGAATCAATGAAGACCTGGCACCCACTATAGAGCTCAGTACAAACCAGGGGGTCAGTGAATATCTGTTGAATAAATTGAATTAAAGAAACGGAATTCCCGTTTGTACTTCACTGCCAAAATGTTAAAGGTGGAAGAGAAAGAACAATGCCCACACGATGCATATTTACTGAATGGAACTACAATAGTTCAAGATGAGTCCACTGGGTACTCTTCCTGTATGTCCACACACTGTAATGTAAAAGAACGCAATCTTATGGACTAAAAGGCCAGCATATGTGTTTTTCACACAAAGTCTTGATGCTGACAAGGAGGCTACCGCCAGTGTGTGTGGCCAAAGAGTTTCATCTGATTCTAAGCTGAGGCACTGTTAGTGATGAAGAGATATTTACCATACAGTCATGCATAATCTTGTTCCAGTCTTCGCCTGTGACAATTCGGAACAGTACGGTAATAGCTTTGCCAGCTGAAGAGAAATTTGCATGCCTAATTTAAGGAAAAAGAAAACAGAACGTGAGTAATATAGTTGTCATGAAGTAGTAAGGTTTACCACCACCAAGATGTGCATTTTAGAGCATATTTGGTTGCCAAGTAATCATTTCCAAAGGTTACGCCCTCTTATTTGTTATTTATACTTGTCCCCAAGTATAGCTGGCTTAATAACCCAACCCTAGCAAGGTGCCACCAATGTCTTGCCATGCATCTTGAATGACGGAGGGAGCAAGCTTTGACAGTGTAAAGTGATTCCTTCTATCACGTGGGTTATGCTATAAAAGATGGAGCTGCATTGTATCAAGTCATCTTTGCATCAAGGCATGTCTGTAGAGAACTGGTTGTGGGAGGACTTTTCTATGAGATGCTTCCACAATATTTAAGGTAATCTTTGAAAAATGCTTTTCCTACTTGATAACCATTGTGGGGGAGGGGTTCTAACTTCTTATGTTTTGCTAAAAAAAAGGAAGAAACCCAATGTCATCTCAAAATTATTTAATTAAAAGTAATATATCATTTTTTGGCAGTGTGTGGATAGAAAAAGTGCTGGCATTCACCAGACTATCAGAGGTGGTTATTCCTGCATGGTAGGGAATTATAGATTCTTTTTGTTTTCTTTTATTCCTGAGTTTTCTAAGGTGTCTAAAACAAACATGTACTCTGTTTTCGATCAGAAAAATGTCACTTAAAATTTGGCCTTTTAAAAGTTTGTTTTAATTTCTAACTGACTGTGTCTCCCTTCCCCTCCATCTTTAATAGACAAAAATCATTCAGATGTTTATTCATCATTTCACTACTAAAAAAGTTTGCTGGGGAATGAATGGACAGATAATTACACACCAACCTGTTAATGTTCTCTCCATATTTCACAGTACCAAATAAAACAACTCCAGCAAAAGCATAACACAGCAGCAATAGGAACATTCCCACAATAATAAAGAAGCTTTTATACATGCTGACAACCACCGTCAGGAGAAGCATCTTCAGTGTTACCTGGATGGAGATGAAGATGGAGATAAGGATAGTGAGAGACAGAGAGAAAATAGGAATATTCCCTTTAGAAGGCCACAGAAAATATGGGAATTAAATAACATTTAAGCAGGTTGGCATAAGAGTGACCCTCTCAGGATATCATTTGAAAATGGCTTCCCATTAGCTATTAAAACTGAATATTGTTCAAGGACCCTTAGATAGAGAGAAATTCTACTCGTATGTCAAACTGTTCAGCCTTTTTAGCCACATTAATAAGAGTTCCACTCTAAGATTTTTAGCCTTCCGTTTTCTCTTCTCTTGCACTCTGGTTCTCTATGATAAGGGCTATACATTTTTGGGCTGTAACAAGCAGACTCAGGATTCTTCCACCAACAGACGTTCATAAAAACAAACCTAAACCATGGTAAAATATTAAGTACCATCACATATTGTGTTGATTATGTGCATTGCATATAACACAATTTCTGAATCAAAAAAAGAAATAGTACTTTAAAAAATGAAAAATATATGTGGAATGTGTATATGAACATTAAAAATAAATAAAGAAATAGGGAGTCATAGAATTATAAATGTTCATTAAGGATTATTTTTCTTTGCAGTAAAATAACTTTATTAAAAATAAAAACTATAAATAAAGAAGTATTAAGAAAGACCACTGGCTTTTGCTTTCATGCCTGATATGTTATCTTTAGTTGATGACTGAGTTTACTTAGCAAATATGAAGAGTAAATAAAACAACATAAATGTTAGGAAACACAAGATAACTAAGCTTCCAATTCATTTTAATATTTAATATTTACTCATTTGGACTGATGATGTCTAGCAATTTGTTGACTACAGCACTGAAGACCAGAAGATCAGCTGAAGTTAGTCAACGCTCTTTCTTCACTGTATATGTAACCTTTGATGCTATTCTTCACAGCATACTTACATGCTTCCCACAGATTGAGAAAAACCTAAAGACAATCACACACGCGCCCATCATGTAGGTATATGCATTCTGAAATTTAAACAGAAGAGAGCTTCTCATAATTTGCAAAAAAGATCTTGCTACAGTTCCATTTTTCATTTTGAGTCTTCTGTGAAGTCTACTGAATAATTAGTTTAATAAAATGTAAAAAATCCTATAAGAAATTTATCTAAAAAAGGTGCTGAAAAGGTCACTGCCAAAACTCATGAATAAATATTAGCTATAAAATTAAATCTTAAATGAAACTTAAGACTCTGTTTTGCTCAGCTGAATTCTGTATTTTAAAACTTATTTTTGCATAAAATAACCACCAGCTTCTTTGAGAAGCAAGAACAACCTAGGATAACAATGCAATACAAGGGACTCAAGTGAGACAGGAAATAAAGGAGTCCTGGCAGAGGGATCTCAGGTGTTGGAAAAAATTGCTGGAGGTCAGGTTCCTTCTCTCCGAAGGCCTCTAGAGACCCCTGGAAAGCAGCCAGCCACATGTCCATTAGTCTAAAATGATTTTAGAGATGTCCTCCCTGCTCAGAAACACATTCAGTGTGTGATCAGTAGCAAGAGATGACTTGGTGTGCTTTATGACTAAGAAAGTTCCCACTGACTATAACTGCAATAATAACTGTGGCATTAAGCTGATGCCAAAATGTGATTTTTCTCGAGGACCCTTGCCTAGGCAACTGACAACAGTCGCAGATGGGCACCTGGGAAGGGGGTCCAGTGAGATCTTTGGTGAGGTGCAAGGAAACGAATGTGTCTGCATGGAATCATCTTTGGATGGGAACAAGGACGATGTCTTTCTCCACAATAGTCCACTTCAAAATAGACTGGGGATGAGCATGCTGCCAGGACCAGAGGTCCTTGGAGAAGAACAAAAGCAGTGGGGCAGAACAGGCAAGTTGGTCTTTTGGTGTGAGATCTCTTTGGGGACATCTAAAATTAGGAAGCTTGCTCTACTCTTCTGCTTGCACTGAGTAGCTTTTAATTGCAATTTGGAGAAATATAAAACATGGGCCTTGCTGCTCCTTCTCTCCATGTTAGCTCCAAACCTACTGTAGACACGCTCTTGCTTTACATTCTGGAAATGGTAACACCCAACAGCTTCTAGGTTGATGACCCAAATCTCTCACCTGGACTATGAGGTCCTGAGAGGTCTGACACCTTCTTACCCATCCAGATCTTGTACCTTGTTCCTTTTGCTCCTCTTCCAGTCATACTATCTATTCTTCTGCACCGTTCCATCCTATACCATCCTGAAATAGTCTCTCTTTATCCTACAGACCAAGCCAATCATCACTCCCTCAGGATGCCTTTCAGGACCTCCTTGATGAGGCCACCTTGCACTATTATGTTGTCACAGCAATGTGTGTCTCTCCTCCATCTCCCTCACCACAGCTGTAATTCTCATTGACTTGGGAGCATTCCACGAATGCCTACCTAACATTCCACGCTATGCAGTTCATGAAAGCAGTGACTGTCTTTGTTTTACTCACTACACTCTTCTCAATTCTTAGCAAGTGCTTGCACACCTGTAGTGCTCAAAACTGATTATTGTTTGAGGAAATGAATCAGGGTGACTGAGAGCTCACCTGGGCTTGGCACAGCCCCTAACTCTGAAGGTGACAACTGTCTTTAAAAGGACACTCAATATCTTCTTGAGCACAGCGATTTCACACCAAAGCAAGGCCTTTTGTGATGTGTAAATGGGTTCTGTGTGCTATGGAGCTTTTCCAGAGGATGAAAGAATGAATAGAGGAAAGCAGGGGGAAACTGATAGTATTACTTTTGGATGAAGATGAGGAAGACTAACAAAAAAAGAAGGTATTTGTAATAATGTGTTATGGGTTGGTATAATCTTTGCAGTTAGAAGAACTTCACATTCTTCATCTTCATAACGCTCATGTGGAACATGTAGATTTTGAAATTATATTCCCAGTTCAGAGCAGGAAACAAAAGATCACTGAAGACAAGTAATTGATCAAGGCTGAGAAATGGCGGACCCCTGACTAGGACCCAGCAGTATCCAACATGGAACCATCAGCCACATGCTCTTATTGAGCACCTGAAATGTAGTGAGTCTAAATTAAGACATGCTGTAAATATAAAATACACATTCAATCAAAGACTTAGTACAAGAGAAAGCATATAACATCTCTCCTTCATAATTTTTATATTGCTGACATGTTGAAAGGATAATACAGAGTGGGGCAAAAGTAGGTTTACAGTTGTGAGTACACAAAATACAGCGTTTATTCTTGTATTATTACATATTAATTACTGTATTATTTTCCATATGAACAACTGTAAACCTACTTTGCCTCACCTTGTATTTTAGATATGGTAGGTTTAAAATATATTAATTTAATAACATTAAATTAATGTTATTTGTTTCTTTTCTATATTTTAAATGTGGCCCCTAGAAATTTTAAAATTATATCCATGGTCACATTTTACTTCTGTTAAACAACAGGTCTTGAGATCATGGTCAAGGACACCCATGACATTATCAACTAAAATAAACAATTATGCACATACCAGGAGGGCAAAGTGAAGTACCACCCAAACAACGCCGAGTGACGTCACCAGCAGGTCATATCGATTTCTTCTGCTTTGCCAGAAGCCAGCAGGTGACATTGCTATGATCTTCATTGTAACCTGGGAAAAACAACAAAGAGAGTAAATTGAGATGGAATGTTCAGTACATATTTAAATGTACTAACTTGAGTCACGTTATTTTTTAAAGGATGTGGCAACCAAAGAGAAGAATGTATCACATACATAAAAAAGCTGAGTAGGTAACACATCTATATTTTCTCCTTGTTTTATGACTAGTTTGATAGCAGGACATTTTTCTTCCTCAAGTAAAAGATTTTGGGAAACATCAACTAGTACAGAGTGAAATAAGAATCTGCTGGTATTTCAAAGAGATTTGTGGAAGAAGAAGAATATCCTGGAAAGTAATATGACATGGACCGTATATTAAAATAATCTTGTCTGGACCAACTCCCTTTGCCACCATGTTGCAATTTGAGTCCCTGAATTACAGTGGTTTGTGCGGTTTGCTCTAAAAACTTGAACTCAGATAACTAGACAGACCATCATTCTGATACAGCAATTAACTGCAGTTTGCAATTCCTATGGTTAGGAAAATCCAAAAAATAAAGTGAAGTCTTTGTTCAAGTTAAGCAGAACAGCCTCAAAAGGAAATATTCTAAGAGCACACTATCCCCTTCAAAAAAAAAAAAAAGACTTCAAAAGCATTGGGGCACAGAGCTGAAAGCAGTGCCATCAAAGGAGAATACTATTTCACGTTAAAATGTGCTCTGTCCCTCCCCCCTTCCCCCTCCCCCACCGACTCATTACGGTACCTCTAGAACAAAGATGAAGGTGAAAACAACGGACATTGTTGCCAAAGGAACAGTCACTGGGTCCTCGACGTCCCACTGTAAAGGAAACAGCACACACGTCTTTGCCCATGGGGCACAAACACTCCCCCACTCTTTCTCCCACTTGAACACAATTGTGAGTTTAAAATTTTTATACTAAAGAACACAGATGGTAGTAGATGTGGCCACTTGGGGTATTCTTGGATGCACCTGTGAACAAGAAATGTATTCTGAGAGTCTGTGGGTGAAACGACGTACCTTGACAGAGAGCAGCACCGACTGGGCCAGGACAAGTAATGCAATTGTCCTCTTAAAAAACGGATGCTGGGTTATGTCATACATTTTGGCTCTAAAACCATCATTATCTGGAAGAGAAAGGTTTGGGCAAGGGCATTTTAGACCTGGGTCACATTTACTTTCTTGTCTTTCGTTTTCTTTAATGCTCATCACATAACCCGTTACATTTTCCCACCCCCACAGCTCAATGTACTGTGTGGTGCTTCGCAGGAATGGCTGGCTCTGAATGAATATTTAAAACCACGGTGCATGACGCCGTCCTCATCGGAAGGAGAACCGCATCCTTCAATTTCTGTCAGTTTAATACATTTCACTCACGTGTGGAAAAGGCAAGCACAAATATTTTATTTAAAAATTCATTTTTTCATTAAGGCTTATCCTGAGAGCACTGCAGCACAGCCTTTGGGTGGTTGATTTTAATAGCCCATGGAGAGCCTGTTTCTATATTAACTTATGCACAACCGCCTAGTGGCCTCTCGATTATTATTTTAATTGAAATCTTAGACTCCTGGGGAATCATGAACACTAGTGCCCAACATGAATAAAATCAGAGCATCTTTGATACCCGGGCGAGGTGGGAGATGAAGGGGCTGTGCTATCTTCAGTCGGCTCTTCAGATCTTCCCATCTCCTCTGATCTACAGTCAGCAAAGCCGTCCCCTTAATAAACAAAGGAAAGCAGAAAAAGGCCTTTTGTCATGTACTCCATGCCAAGGACATTGCACATGGGGAGGTGACACAAACAGGACTAATTTGGGGGTTTAAAATGAAGATATTTTCAAATCCTATGGTGGTTTGATAAACAGGGTCAGAATTCTCACACTTGGTCTTGCTTGAGAGGACTTCCCCAAAGGATGGCCAGGGGTTTCGAAGCAGACTCAGCAGCCTTCAATGGGCATCTTTGAACGTTTCCCCGGTTTGGGGAAATCTAAAGAAGGTTTTCTACATGATTAAATTTTCAAACAGGGATCCTCACTCTAATAGTGATTAGTTTCCTTTTATTTCATAGCAGAAAATGCTGCAGCAAAATTATAGCCTGTCAATGTTGTTGATTCTGGGTGAGCATATTTTGTCTTTAAACATGTTTTTCAAAATCATTCTGATATGTGCAATCGTAAAACTATTTTTAAGTGGTATAAAGCCATAGAATTTGAATCTTTAAGTAATTAGTGCTGTGACAACTGGCTAAATGAAATCAGATTTTCTTTATTATGTAATAGAGTACTTCATTAAAATGCACATAAATGTGTTACATTTTATTATAATACATTATAAAAGCAGAAGCATAATTTAAGAGACTAGGGAAAAAAACACCCATTCTTCCTTTCTTTCTCCATAGCTCAGGACTGTCCTTCAGGGCTATATTCTCCTATGTATGTCTCAATATGTAAAAATGTATTTATTTTGAATTTTAAAAATTTACATAAATGGTATCCACTATGTGCTTATTGGTGCAGTTTGTTTTATCTTCATTTGAACACTGTTTTTCATACAACTAGATACTAGATCTAATTGTTTTATTTTAACTGCTCACAGAGTATGCCATTGTACAAATATATCAGAAGTTACTCATTTTAGGTTTATGAAATATAAACAATGCTGCAAAGACACATGTGTACTGTCTCATGATAAACACCTCTGTGCCTTTCTCCATGGTAAATCTCTAGGAAAGGAATTGCTGGGGTCTAGAAATCTATGCATCTTTACGTTTACCAGATGTCGCCAAGTTGCTGTCCAAAGAGGAATAAGCAAGAAAATTTGTTGCTAGCAATCTCCAAGTGCTCCTATTTTTTTATATTCTTGTTAAGGCTTGACATTAGCAGACATTTTGATTTGGCCATTTGATGTGTGTGAAATGTATCTAATTTAATTTTAATGTTAATGAGATGAAGCATTTTTTATGTGTATAAGTGGTGATACCTGTGTCTTCCTTTGTGAATTGCCTGTTCGTATTCTTTGCTCATTTTTGTATTTGAATATTTACTTTTTGATGTTTTGTAGACATTCTCAATATATTCTGGATACTAATCTTTTATAGTTATGTGAGTTGTAAATATTTTCTCTTAGTCTTAGCTTTCTTTCTCTTGAGTTTTGGTTTTATCATTCAGATACAATGTGTCATTTATCACTCAACAACTTTTCATTTTAATGTAATCCAAGTTATTAATTTTTTTCATTATGAATTTCACTTTGTGGTTAATGTCAAGAAATCCACAACTATACCAGCGTCAAAAATAAATTCTACATGGTTTAAAATGGTTTATATTTTTGCTACTCACAGTTAGGTCATTCATTTGTCTGGAATTCATTTTTGAGTAGGCTATGAGGTAGAGATAACAGCTTATTTTCTTCAATTCAGACAATTATTCCAGCTTCACTTTTTGATGGTCTTATCTCCACTGATTTGTTGTGCTAATTCTGTTTTATATATACATGGATACCTCCTGGGTCTTTCTGTTCTGTTCTGCAAGTCTAACTTTCTATCCCTGTAACAATACTGGCACAGTTCTACTTACCAGAAGCTTGTTTACTTTCCTTTTTCACATTTTTGTTGATGCTCAGCCTTGCAAAAGGTTTATCAATTTAATTTTTAAGAAGAACCTGTTTTTGTCATTCTTGAGGCTTTCTATAGTTAGCTTTCTATATCTTTATTACTTCCTCCCTCCTACTTTCTTCAGTTTTACTGTTATTTTTATTATAACTTATTGATTTTTATATTTGACATATTACTAATTAATCTTTGATTTTTTCTCTAACATATACACTCTAAGCTACAAATTTCCTTCTACTGATCTATCTGTATCTTGTGAGTTTTATAAATGATTTTAAAATAAATGATCTATCTACATATTTAGTGATTTTCTATTTTGATTTCTTCTATAACTCATAAATTATTTAGAATGTTGTCTTAATATTTCCAAATTCTGAGGGATTTTTTTGCTATCTTTTTTATTATGGTGGAGAACCTGTTTTATATATTATCAATTAATTTTATAATTATTATTTGATGACTTTGTAGAGGATACATTTTGTATTTGAAAATTGTGGAGGTCAGGGCTCTTTATATGTCCAGTAGAGCAAATAATTTTATTGTGTTAAATTTCATATATTCTTTCTTCTTTTTTGTCTGATTTATGAGTTTGTTAGAGAAATATATTAATATATTTCACCATAATTTTAGATTTTATAGCTTTTTAAAGTAATTTGATTCACTTTTATTTCATACATTTTAAGGTTCAGAAGTTCTTTATTTTTTTCCTGGGGATTTAATTTCTTTTGTAATTATTTAATTGTACTATTTATTCTTAATGATAATATTTGTCTTAAATTAATTTTTTTCTGGTATTAATATTGCTAAACCACTTTTATCATTAATTGCAAACAAATAGTTGTTATACAAAGCAAGATATTTTGGAAAACTGGACTCCAAAATGATCCAAAAGAATAATAAGCATGGTGATATCATCTGATCATTAATGTATGAAAACCTCCAAAAGTGTTTTATTATTAAATTAATTGTATTAACCAAACATATTGTCTTATACTAGGGAAACTTAAAATGTATATATTACTGGTATAGACTTTAACCTTTTTAAACAGGGTTCCATTTTCTAAGGAAGACATACTATTGCATGATTCTGAATAATGAAAACTGCCCACAAAGCTTACTTTATTTCCTATACCTTTTTAAAAAAATCCTCACCCAAGGATATGTTTTTATTGATTTTAGAGAGAAAGGAAGGCAGAGAGAGAGAGGGAGGGAAACACTGATGTGAGAGAGAAACAGCAATCTGTCGCCTCCCTAATCCCAAACCTAGGAATGTGGCCTGACCGGGAATTGAACCTGCCACCTTTTGGGGTTCAGTACAATGCTCCAACCAACTGAGCCACCCGGCCAAGGCTCCCATATCTTTATATCTCTCTATTGCCTATACATTTGGAAATCTATTTATATACTTTGGGTATGACCATTAGAATGTGAGCTTCATGAGGACAGAAATCTTTGTGTGTTTAGTGTTTATGTATTTAGCTTGTTATGCTCTCAGGGTCAAGAGCAGTGTCTGGAGCCTCGTAAAGGCTCAACAAAAAATCTGTTGAATGATAGAATAAATGCTGTTACATAGAAGCTCAACTGCTACTATTAAAAAAACCTGCAGAAAAAAACCTTTTCTGAAAAGTTCACATAATTTAGAAATCTGTAATTTAGAAATTTATATCTCCTATTAACTAATCAAGTGTGTAATGTCTGGTAATAGATTTCTTCTCCTTTTCCTCTTTCTCTAAGTGCCCTTTTGAGCTTCCATGCATGCTCCCCTTTCTCAGGCAAAGACGTTCTTTTCCTCCTTCAGAATAGAAATACAGCTAGTTGGAAGTAGACCTGTTTATTCTGCTTGCTTCACACATTCTCTGAGTTCAAGAACTACATTGTCTCCAGTTATTCAACTTTTTATGTTATTTCATGTGTGCTGCTGAATTGGGAGCTGCCATAGGACCGAATTCTCCTGAAATTAGGTGTGTCTCCAGAGGGCCTTGTATGGCGTTCTGAGCAAGCAGAGCTTAAACTGTCTTAATTGACTGATTAGCTTCTGCTCCTATTCTGGAATTCCCAGTGTCTGCTCCATTACATGGCTCAAAGGCATCTGAAAAAGCCCATCTTCCTCTTTCAGCCTGGTATTAAATTGAACACACCGTAGGGCTTAAAGAAACTCATTTATGAATGTGTTAAATAGGGGGGTTGGACAATATGGTCTCTATCCTTCTTTCTTACTCTAAAATCCCATGTTTCTGTGGGTTAGAGTCGTGTTGGGTACCAAAGGGGGGATTTTTAAGTCACGCTCTTTGAATGTCTGAACAAAATGACATCTTCATTCGGCACACATCAAAGGCGCCAATTGACAGAGTGACTGGCATCACACACGCGGCGCCTGGGGGACGGTGAATGACACAGTCCCACGCGTAGCTACACAAACCAGAGCTCTGATGTGCACGGAGAAGCAGTCCTAGCTGTGAGTGATGCGGCCAGCATGGAGCTGTGCAGCGACATCTAGCTTTTCATTCGGTGCAGAACACAGTTGACATTTCCATACTCTTGAATCGGAAGAATCACAGACTCTTGCACTAACGGGCACCGCTTCTGAATTCTGACCCCATTTTCTACTCCGAATCTCACCTCTGCCAGCCGCCTTCTCTTCACCTGTGCGTTTCAGAGTTGTGAGAATTGACAGTAGCATAACAAAACCTTCGTGAATAGGCAGTGCTCAGGAACCACGTGGATCTCAATCATCAGGACTTCAGCAGACTGACCCTTACACAACACGGGCCATGTCAGCCCTGTCCAGAAGGACGACATAGCACGTGCCCCATCACACTTATGTTTCTGACCGGAAACTCCACTCACTCTTTTCCCATTTGTGAACTCTTGTACTGACCATTTGAGCTGCTGTGAACTCAGCCTCTTCCCGAGTTCATAAAGCATGCAAAGGTTTTACATGAAATTAGAAAATCTTTTTATCCTATGAATTAGGATTTTACAATTTCTGCTGTACCCTCCTCCCCATCCCATGAAAATGCCGAGTTCACCTACTGACTGACAAAGAAGCATCTAATTTACATCTAATTTAGTGAGAGCAATATTACCGGCAATCACTGCGTCAGCTTCAGCTACTGTACTTAAATAACTTGTTGCACATCCTTTCAGTTTGAACAATAGGAGATGCACCTTTCAGTTGTTGTGAATGAATGACACCGTCACCAAAGGAAGAAATTTAGCAAGAGAGTTGTGCTTTTAATTAATGTGTCTGAAAGGCAGCAATGAGGTAGCTTGTGAAATAGTTGCAGGGATTATTTACACCAGTCACATTACAGTTTAATGCGACATCATGCCGTGTGTGCAAAAGAGAGCTTCAAGTGAGTGGCTGAAAGAGAATAAACTCTGTGATACTGAAACCAAGAATTCTTACCTTGTTTTCATTGAAATTAGCAATAACGACTCCAACAAAAAGGGTCAGTCCAATCATGCATCCCAGGAATACAAAAACATGGATATAGATTCCATGCATCTGTATAAATGAAAAATATGGTTAATCATCAAAGCAAGTGAAAGCAGCTGTTGAAAGATTGTGTTCAAAGGATTCCATGTGCTCGCTTACCGGCCCCACACGATGAATAATAACATCCCTCACTTCCACCCAGCCTTTCAAGGATAGAACTTCAAACAATGCCAGCATAGCATTTCCCACATTGTCGAAATTAAAGTTCCGAGGATTTGCCCTGAAAGTCAGAAAGAGGAATGTTCCGTGAAATTCTGATAAGAAGCACCCTAAGGCAGATACCTGTAGCTCTTTCAAATCTTGGGCGCAGGGTGATGTTTAGGTGGGCTACATGGAATTCGTTTGGTAAATCATAATGCTGTATTAATGTATTATAAATGATTAATTATGTAATTAATTATTAAGTGATGATGGGGTAATCTCAGTTAAAGACAACAAAATGCTACACAACTCGAGTTCTAGCCGCAGAGGATTTGTAAAGGTTTCTGGCTTGTCCTGATTATACTGAGGACTGGAATATACTTTCTAGTTAGAAATTGTATAGGAGATTCTCAAAGGGACTTTGGAGTCTTCATATGAGTTTTGAAATCATTTTTTCATTGAAAATCTTTCAATGAAAAATTGAAATTATAATTCCCCATGTCAGTACAGAAAATGTAAAAAGAGTAGAATTTGGCCACTTTATCTTATTCTGTGTCCTCATGTGCACATCACGCTGTAAAGTAATGATTCATTTCGAGGTTACGGAGAAGACAAGATGTGTCTGCTCATAGCCTTTGTTTCCAAATCACCCTCTCCCACTCGGATGTTTTCTCTCACTGACGCTGAGTGTTCTCAGTGGATACTTCCTGCAGACCCCAGCACACAGTGTGCTGTCTACACCCACGGCACATTCCTGATTTCTCAACACTGTGGCTCACTAGTTTCTCAGGGGGAGGGGATGTCTCATTCCTTGTTTTTCTGACATGTTTATACTTTTTTTTCTTCGCAGTTACAAAAATGATCTTTTCTACAATGTTGCATTTCCCATAGTTATTTGCAGGTCTTATCTATCATTTTTGTTGCTCATAGAAGATTTAAGTTTTTTTTTTTTTTCCTGTGTTTCCATTAGAGGCTATTTTAAGTAATTAAAAGATTTAGACAACCACACACTGGAAAGTCATGACTATCACTACGTTTCCTGAATTTGATGGAGTATTGGGCTCAGGATTATTGAAGAGAGTAGGCCTTCTGAAGCTTATTTACCTTATATTTTGATATTTGCCCCTTGCTAGCTCATTTATCAAAATTTAACTTTCATAAAAGGTAACTCACTGGGGGGCAATCTGGTTTAGTATTTTTTTTTAACCACCTTTTATAGTTTTTAAACCACAGACCAACTATGGGTATACTTTTATAAGTTGTTTTTTTTTTTAATACTAAATAGATGGGGACTTAATAAGAAAACAAACTGAAACTGACTTGCTCCTAAAGGAAGGTTTAAGGCTATTTGGTAGAAATGTTTTCTACATAGTGCAAAAGCCCTACCCAGAAATTCACTATTTTAGGATTCTGATTTATATATTTTAAGTATGAAAGTACAAGCATATTCTCTTGAATTTCTCCAACAACTTTTTCTTTGGGAGTTTCAATTAAACTTAAATATTTTACAGCAGATAGACACTATAAGGATTTTACAGATGCCATCGTTTTCTCGAATAAGGGTTTTGTTAAAACCAATCGAGCCATCTCTCAGCTCTGATGTTGAACTTTCTATCCCATCAATTTTCTTTATGTAAAACTGCTTTTATTTAGCTGAGTTTGTAGCAACCCAAACTACTTTTATGTTCCACATCCTTTAGAAGTTAGAATAGGTTACAAATATACCTTAAGGCTAAATCACAAAATATGAAATAGAGGATCATAGACTTAAACAGTTGGAAGAATATATCACATTTAAAAAATAAGTGCTTCTCAGTTTTAATCATATAAAATGTTCATTTATGCTTTGTTCATGCACCTAAAATTGGAAAGTTTAAAACTTTACGTACCACCATGGAGGACTACAATAAATCCCGGACATAATCCATTACTATCATTCTACCTACAGCTTTTCCTTGATTTGGAAGGCTGTTTAAACATCATCTTTTCTGGTTAACTTTTAAAAGATTATAATCTTGTCTATCTAAGTCAGCAAATGAAGACCTCACAATTTGGTCAATCCTTTACCCCCCCCAGTGAAAAGTGCTCCAAGGTCCCCAAGATCATGATAAGCAGAGCTGCTCCTTCTCTGGGAAGGTGGAGGAAAGACACCTAGCCTCTTCCCTTTGATGTGAAAATACAGGGAATGGCATTATCCAAAATGGCACCCTATATCTTACATCTCCGCAATCCAGTCTAAAGAAATCAGAACCTTTTTGCACGTCCTAGAATGCACCGATGTTTATTGCCTTGCACTTTGGCAATAGCAATTTGAGTTTCCTCAGTTTGCAACACCTTACCTCTGCCCAGCCTTCCTGCTCACCTGCCCGCCCATGACCCCTCCTCCTTTCAGCTGCCTGATTCCTATTCACCCTTCCAAAGTTAACTGAGTGTCTTCTCCTCTGGGCCCTTTGCCCTGGTCCTGGCATAGCTGGGTTAGGTGCCTCTCTTGTGTGTCCTGCACCGTTGCCTGCTGTCTCCTTCCTGGATGATTTACCAGGGAGCTACAGAAACTTACGCCGCAGGCCCTTCTCTGGATGGGCACCTTCCAAGATTCTGGACAGGGCCCAACAGTGAGTTCATACGGTCCTATGTTTTCATCAAACTTACAAGAGTAAGGTAGTTTTATATTCTTTTTCTTAAAGGGTGTCCCCAAATTGCTGGAGCCATATAGAGTTTACAAAAATTTGATCTTCTACCTAGACTGTATCACAGAGTAACTGAAAATTACCTATAGGTAAGCTTTCAGGTAAGCTTCTCATGCGTTTAGGGCCTTATTTATGCAGCATCAAAGCCCTTAGCATATTATATTAAAGTGTTTGTGATTTTATTTTCAGTTCCCCACTAGACTTCCAGCTCTTAGGTGTCAGAACCATAGCTTGTCCCTAGTGACAGCATCATACCTGGTGAAAAGTAAGCACTCAATAAATATACTCATTATAAAATGGAGTACTTTGTTGATTTCCCTCTCACAAATTATATTTTCCTGTATAGCAGAAAGACTTCTGCTTAGAACAAAACACAAAATATTTATAATATATAACATGTTTAATCCTGTTTACCAAGGTAATTTTCATCTCATCAAGTCTTAGTGATTTCAAAGAAAATGAATGTATTCATCTGAAGAGAAAAATACAGAAACCAGACTGTCTCCTGAATTAGATAGTGCATATTTATGTACTAATTATAATTATCAAAGCATTCCTCTAGGCCAGTTCCCAGATATAAGTTATTTTCTTAATCATAAATTAGCTAATATAAAATTACAAAATTTTCGGCTGCTAACTCTTGACGAGCTTACTAAAGAAGGAAAATATAAAAATTATGGTTACAGCTGACATTTATTTGATGGAAGATTTACATTTCACTACAACTAATCCAAGCCACAATTTTCTGAACAAATGGACAAAAGCTACTGTGATGATGTTCAAATGATGCCTCTATATTCACTTCAGCTTTTAAAGTGTCCTTGAACTTGAAACCCCTAATGACTTACATAAGACATTACATTTCAATTAACTCTGATTTTTTAAATCATAGATAGCTGGTGTTATGAAACAGGTTGAATACCATAGGGTACAACTGGAAAACTCTTTACTTTTCTCCAAATGCTGCCTTATAGTATGTCCTAGCTCCCTTCCCGACATCTTGGGGAGATTCCTAAGTTTCTTAGATCAGTCTCATTATAAAAAGTCCACTCCAGTTTACATCCAACCTTGGCTGTCATAACCCCGTACAAGGATCCCCCCTCAGCAGTTCAGCCTGACCAGTGGTTTGAGGAGGGAAGAAAGCGCTGGCTACTCTGTTCCACTCCTTCAGGCTCCCATCTGATTCTTACAAGACTGGAGTTAGAGAAAAGGAGTGACAGTCTGTGTAGTTTATGCTCCTGTACTCTGGCCATTGGTCTTCTTGTCACAGCAGCTGTTATTCTTTATGGAGTGCATTTGGGTGTTCCTAAGAAACACTCCATATATTAACCATGTTTCTAGCTCCTGTAAACTTGATACTTTATCATCTGTCCTACATACATATGCTGGACACACCTGTTCTGGACAACCCGATAAAATGCCTGAGTCACCCTGCCGTGGCCTCCTTCCTCCCTCATCACCCTCGTCCTAACCTTGGGAAGAGTTCTGTCTAGGGTGTGCTTTTCAAATGCAAATTAGTCAGCCAGGAGTCTACCCTTAACCACATCCTTTATTGGGCTTTCACACTCCAGGCCACTGTATACCTGCCCTAATCCGCCTAAGGCTAGGTACCAGATCATGAGGGCAGTCCCTAAGTCCCAGAGCCCACTGAAATGATCTCAGCGGCCAATCCTCAGCCTGACTGCCCTGCCCCACCTTCCTTCCCAGGGAAAACAGAATAAAGGCTCTTGCCCACAGTCCCTTTGCTTCTGCCTTGTGACCAGCCCTAGTGCTTCCCTGTGTTTCTCTGTGGTGTGGCATGGCCACAGAACCTTGGAAACTGAGCAAAGCTATCTTTTCAATGGTAATTGTCTTTTGATCTGTTGACCTTACTGTACCTCAAACTTTCCATGAACACACTGTTTTAAAACACTCCCCCGAACAAGGATGCCCCATTCCTGTTGCAGTTATAGTTTCCAGGTGATTCTCAGCTCCCACTCCTGGAAACACATGAATTTCTGCTGTAAAGGGCTCTGTGCTGGGGAGCGGGCGCCCCTACTGGAAGAGGCACCCGCCCCCAAGCACATAGCCCCCAAGCAGAATCCCATCCAGATGCCTCAGATCAGGTGGCCCTAAGTAGTGACGGCTCGGCCTTCTGGGAATATTGGGTAACCCTGCCCTGCCAGACAGTGAAGAGCTGCTTGCCCACAAAAGCCTCTTCTTGCATTGCCAATCTCTGATAGCAATGAGTCCTCCTGGGGCACCTTATGAGGCTGGGGTGGGAAGCACCTTTTTCTCTGATAGAGGGAGGACAGATGCCATAACATTCTACTGAGTTCATTCAGTTCATGTCATCTGTGGGTGTAGTGTTTTGTTTTTTGCATGACTTGGGTGATGGAGGTGGATATTTTTTTTTTATTAACGTCTTCTGGGATTGCCTACTGGCTCTCTTTAGAATATAAAATACTGCTATTAACCTCAGCTTTGAGGCTTTAGCCAAAACTCCAAAAACAGCAGAAAAAAGTCCCATCTGATATACTGATTTAAAATAAATTATTTATGGTATAATAATGAGTTTTCAGGCTCACACAAAAATAAATGTTTTATGCTTCTTTAATTTTTTATTTTAGTGTAAATGAGACTGATTTTCTAGTTGATAAGGACAGTCCCATGTGTTTATATATATACATTTATATACACATAAAATTAATTTTTTCATAATTCTGTGGTATTTAAAAAAATTAAAACCCAATATAAATTGGACTGAATTGTTTATAAAAGTGAATTTTATGGTAGAGAAAGGCCAAAGCAGTAACAACGAGTCCTAGTGGTACACATGGGTGACATGCTGTTCCTTTAAAGAGTCTGACGTTTAGTTGAGAATATCAGTGGTGACAAAAGCAGAGCCGCTGATGTGCTCCACTCTTTGTTCTAAGAGGTAAAATGAAATGAAAAGAAAACAGTTACTGATTTAAAATGCAGCTGATGGAGCACTCAGTTCACCGATGAAGCCAACTGAGATACTCCATTCACGGTCATTAGCAAAATGGACGAGACAGAAGGTGCTCGGTACTTCCAGCTTTAATGTAAATGCTCTGAAAACTCATTTTCAAGAAAGATAAATTTTAAAGAGTTAGATGTAATCAATTGTGTTACTGAGTATTCCTTTCTAAGTGTTTCAATAAAGAAAACCCTTCAGTCAATGGGTTTAAAAATTGAAATAGCTTTATGATTTAGGGAGGCTTCTTTATAACTGTTATGAGGACATCAGATCCTTCCTTAAAGATATGAACTCAGGATTAGTTTAGTTTTAATCTAATGAACATTTAAAAGTATTTTAAATTAATTTTAAAAATTAAATTTAAATTTGATTGAAAAAAGAAATCTCACTAATTTTAAAGCCATGTGAATCCAGACACAAACTTTTAAAATATTTGAAAAATACTGCAGTGGTATTTCATTACTTCATGAAGCAACGTGGGACTCAGGGTACCACTTGCTCCCACATTTACTGTAGTTTTGCATCCTGTTGTAATTCAGTGCTTTGCCTTCAAATGATTTTAAATCTCTATCAATGTTGCTCTTAGTTTCAAGCCATATTATACGGATTTAAAACCTTATGCTGACAAATATAGCATTCTCAAGAATTTATTTCTGATATCTTACCAAACACGGGGCACCCAAAATCCAGGTTTTTTCTCTCCAGGTCTTAATTTTAAATTTAGATTCTTGGAAACACTTACATTAATTCTGAATATGCCATTGCAATCTTCCTAAAATAGAAAAAAAAAAAAAAAAAAAAGAGAGAGAGAGAGAGAGAGATGGGGAAGAAAGCTGGTCAGAAAATGAACTCAAAAGATAAAAGATAAGAAATACATTTTACATAGAATAACAAACAAAGGCCTTTATTTGTCAACAGTGATATGAACAGCTAACCAGCAAATTGTAACAAAGACTTCAGAGATGAGTGGTGAAATTTGATGCTGAAAACATTGTTAAGCGGCCAAAAGATTTGAATAGACATTCCTCAAAGGAAGATATATAAATGGCCAATGAGCACATGAAAAGATGCTCAGCATCATTAGACATCAGGGAAATGCAAATCCAAACCACAATGGGGTACCACGAACACCCATCAAGAAGGCCATAATAAAAAAAATTAACAACAAGCTTCGACGAGGATTTGTAGAATTGAAATCCTCGTACTAGAACCCTCATACACTGCTGGTGGGAACAGAAAATAGTGTGACCGTTTCTCAAATGACCAAACAAATAGTTACCATAAGACCTAGAAATTCTACTCCTAGTATCTACCCAAGATAAATGAAAAACAAAACAAAACACATATACATACACACCGAAACGTATACATGAATGTTTATATCACTATTATTATAAATAACCTTATTTATAATAGTCAAAAGGTGGAAAACACCCACATGTCCACCAATAGACAAATGCATAAATAAAATGTGGTATATCCATGCAGTTGAATATTTTTCAGCCATAGAAAGGAATGAAGTACTGGTACATGCTACAACATGGATGCACTTTGAAAATATTAGGGGGACCGGAAAGTAATGTTGTTTCTGCACGTTTCGATATTCGGTTGTCATTTATCAGCTCATTGTGTACTTCAAAATCGTGCCAAAGACATTTTAAGGTTAGAGTGACTTGTTTACTCGTAAATAGTTAAATCTTAATTTTTTTTTTTTTTTTTTTTTGCAATTTATAGTGAAATGGCCAGCCAAATACCAGAAGAGGTACATATCCGGCATTGTATGCTTTTTGAGTTTCACAAGGGTAGTAACGCAACAGTTGCTACCAAAAACATTTGCAATGTTTATCCAAGTGCATTAGACGTTTGTAAATGCCAAAGGCGGTTTTCTAAGTTCAAAACCAATAATTTTGATCTTTCTGACTCGTATCGATCAGGAAGACCAACAACTTTAGACAATGACATGTTAAGGGTGGAAGTGGAAGCAAATCCTTGTCAGACAATCGAGGAACTGTCAAACACTCTTAACCAACCTTGGTCAACCATCCAAGAACATTTGCAGCAGATTGGTACAGTAAGCAGAGCAGGTGTTTGGGTCCCACATAATCTGTCCGAAGAAAACAAAGCTAACTGGTCCACCACATGCAATTTATTGCTTCAGTGGCACAATACAGAAGCGTTTTTTGATCGCTTGATCACTGGAGATGAAAAACGGGTCCTCTATGATAATCCAAAACGCAAAAGGCAGTGGCTCTCTCTAAATGAATCACCATGAAGTACAGTCTAAGCCAGGTTTACACCCCAAAAGGCACTTTTGTGTGTTTGGTGGAGTATTTGCGGGGTCGTTCATTTTGAAGTGCTGAAACCTGGACAAACTGAATGCAGACCTTTACTGTGAACAATTGGATCGAGTAAATCAATCTTTAATTGAAAAGTCACCAGAAAAGGCGTTATTCTGCAACACGATAATACAAGACCGCACTGCACAAGATGAACCCTGGAAAAAATGAATGAATTGGGAGGTATTGCCTCACCCACCATACTCGCCCGATATTGCGCCATCGGATTTCCATTTATTTCGATTGCTACAACATTTTCTAAGTGGCAAAAAAATTTGAAAATTTGGATGATGTCCAAAATGCCATCTCCAGATATTTTGCTCAAAAACCAATTGATTTTTATAGATCTGGCATTGAAAATTTGCACCCTAGATGGCAAAAGGTTGTTGATAACGAGGGTGATTACATCATTGATTAAAAATAAAAACTTGTTAAAAATTTATCTGTTTGTATTAATGTCGTAAAAACACGACATTACTTTCCAGTCCCCCTAATACTATGCTAATTTAAAAAGCTAGCCACCAAAGACTACACATTACATGATTCCATTGATATAAACGTCCAAAACAGGGAACTCTATAGATATATAACGTACTTAGTGTTTTTTAGGGATGGGCGTCAGGGGCATAAGGTTTTAGGGGGTGATAGTTAAAAGATACTGTGTTTCTTTATGAAGTGATAAAAATGTTCTAAAATTCACTGTGGTGGCAGTTGCACAACTCTGAATATGCTCAAAAACGCCAAATCGTACATTCAAAGTGGGTCAATTGTGTGGTATGTGGATTATATCTCAATAAAATTGTTTAAAATGGATTTTAAAAACTAAAACATTAGTAAGAAATTTTTTGACTCATTTTCTGCCTTCTTTCTTTTGTTGTTTTTGCTTCTTTGATTATGATGGTCATATTTAAACCTAAACCTCCTTTCTGGGTGCAAAGTGCATACACTTGAATAGTTCAACAGAATTTAAAGTTTTAACCTGTTTAAAGTCACCTTCTACCTTAAAACATGCATCCTCCTAGCTCCCCCTTTTCTGTCTGTGGCCCAGCATCCTTCAACACCTCAACATCAAGGTCTCAGAGCTGCTTGTGGCTTTTCCCTATTCACAGGGCCCTTGTCTTCACTGTTATTTCAATTACTTTAATACCAACATTACACCTGCTTAGATTACCAATAAAATTCTTTAAAATAAAAACTTTACACCAATAATGTACCTTTAAATTATAAAGCATAGATAAACTTACCTATAACTACCCAAAGACAAACATAATGGACAGTTTGGTGTATATCTTTTCAGGTTTTTTCCCTATGTATATATGAATTTGTACAGTTTTTATTCTTTCATAGCTCACTTTTTCAGTTAAAATATCTTCCAGTTAGTGGGGATCTCAGCTTCCCCACTTACTGGGAGGTGACCTTGGACAAGTCATTGAACCTTTGTACATCATTTTTCCTCCTCAGTAGAATGTGGGTAACTTAAATGGTAGTTCTTGGGACAATACCTGTGCTTTGTGAGCACTGATAAGTGTCTGATTCCTCTTCCTATAAACCTTCGATGCCCTCTCATTTCTCATCAAAGAAATTCTGAGCCCCTTACACTGGCATTCTAGGTTCCCGAGTATCTCTTCCTAAACTGCATTTCTGCATTTCTGCCTTCAGTTCATTTTGACAGGGAAGGGAAGGGAAGTACTGGGGGAGCAGGGTTAGGTTCTTTACCTAAGTTAACTAGTTTAATGTTTATGATATCACTGTGTGAGAAGTTATAGAGGGGGAAATAGGTTCAGAGGGATTAAGCGATCGAACAAGTCACCATACCTACTTTCTTCACTTCCTCTGCTTGGAAGGGCCTTTCCTGCTAAATCCTGCCTCCTCCGTGAAGCCCTCTCAGCACAGCCCCCCGGGTGGAAGCACTACTTCCCATTCTTGAAAGACTGCACGTTACTTTCACTGCTCACGTGCTCTTTTAAATTATGACTTTATGTTACAGTGGCTTAAGCATGAAACACATTCTGGTTGGACAGAAAATGTTGCAGTGCAGGGCCAGTGACTTACACATTTTTCCAGCCCTCATGTCACCGATCATGGTACTTTGTACATCACTGATATTTAATAACTATCTGTCAACAGGTATCCTCAGAGTTTGTTTACTGGGCTTTGGTGACTAAGTTGTGGGCTCCATATCTCTATCTAAAGTGATGTCAAGATTTTTGCTGCTAAGTTTTAAGAAAAAGGAGCCGAGGGAAGACAGACATCAAGAAGATAACGTGTTCTCCCAACTGGAAAACATGGCACCAACAGCTCAAGCTTCGTTACCTTTAGACATTAGCTGTGTGATACAAGTATTGGGGTATCTCGTTTCCCCTTTCCCCTGAGTCTCTTCTTTTAGAAAGATGGACTGAAGTTCCAAGGTAGACTTGAAGTTCCCTCATCCACATGGTCTTCTTGGCCTTGGCCTCCTATATCAGAACTGGAAAAAAAAGCCCTGTCCTGATGTAAAGATGCAGATTTCCTTTCAATTATTCTGCTCTCTGTGATGGCTACGTTTTTTCAGGCTTTCCTTATAAGCCCACTGCCGATGCCTCACTGCTCTGGGAAAGAGGATAAATGCACCATGATATCTGGACGTTTGACCACGCACTGTGTGCTCTCTGTCTCGTATCCAAGTAAGTCATCAGTCTTCAGCTTGGGCTGGCGGTGAGTAGATAACATAAAATCACAATGCTCCTAGGCCATTATGAATATACTGAGTCATCAAGATTCCTACTAGGCTTCATCCTGGAGTGTTGTTATCTTTTTGGCCTCTGTTCAGTGTGGATCTAAAATAACCCTTCTTTCCCTATGTAAGCTTGTGGATGAATGAATCAGTTCCGTATGACTTCCTTCGTTAGCTAACTTGGTACACCATTACTTTTATACCGTATTTCTTGTTATGTCCCAGGTTTACCGAAGTCCCTCTGGGGAGGGAAGTTAAAGGAAGCAGTGACTTAGGTGTGCCTCATGAAACAACGCAAGGTGTGCCCAACTTAAGTAGGTCTCTTCAGTTCTCCACTTCCTGAAATCCTCATTACGAATATAATTGATAATGTACATTAACTGCACAAAGATGTTACCTGCATTTTATAACAATTAGAGAGCTAATGATTTTTATAGTTAGAAGCCTGAAAGTACAGAAATTTTCAAACTGATATGAAATCTATATTAGATAGCCATAGCTGCTGGAAATATGTATTGTAGTTCAGCTCTAGTAATCCTTTTGGAAACATGCGTTTTAACAGACTCAGGATGTTATTTTACCTGTATGAATGAGGAAATACTTTTGCTAGTTTATACATCAGCAGTATTTGGTTCACTTCATTAGCCTATTTGTAATAGAGGGCAGAATCCTAAAAAATGGGACACTGGATAGTGTAGCAGAGATTGGCACTTATTAACCGAATTGTGTCCCTTGTATCCCACAGACTACACCACTAAAGTACATATTGCAGTCTCCCTTCCAGTCTGGTGAGGTCGTGCTCTTTCCATGGAATGTGGCTTGAAGTAAGGTGTGATGCTTCTAAGCTCAGCCCACAGCCCTCTCGGATAGAGATGGTTCTCTGTTCTTATAAGCCAGCTAAACAGAGAAGACTTTGAAAACAGCGAAAGGTGGGGACACAAGACAGAAGGAACTTGAGTGCCCACAAGTTCATTTGGAGGAGAGCTGTCCAACTTACCCAAGATGCAATATATTCATTTCATTACATTCAGCTACTGAAATATTGGGGTTGTTCTCACAGCTAGCCTTCTCTTACTGACACTGGCTAAAGGAAAAAGCAGTAGCAAAGTATTCAAGCCCGGGTCTTTGTTAGTTGCCTTAATGGGGAAGATTCTGGGCAGCAAAGAGCTAATGCAAGGCCTTGAGTTCCTAGTGGGGAGAATGTTGGCGTGGAGAAGGATTATACAGGGACAGGAAAGTCAAAGTTTGCCTTTTGTACTTTTGGGTGGGGAGGCTGTTTGTTGACACGAGCCTCGTGTGACAACAGAGGCGGGATTAAGTTCATGAAGACCCAAAGAGAAAGTTTCTGAGGTTCACCATCTGGAATCTTGGGTGACTATGCAGAAGATGTCAACAGTCGATCGGCACTGGAGTAGGAGGGAAGAGCAGAGTTCCCTGAAACGTGCTTTTAACCTTACGCAGCTTTGGCAGCCAGAAAAGACACGCTGCATGCTTCAAACAAAAGGAGTTCATGGGAAGAGAATTCTGAAGAGTTTCGTCAGGAAGGCTCCCAAAGTTGCCTCAGCACATGCTTACCAAGGTATGGTAGACTACCTTAATTTTTATTCTGAAAGATAAAAAGGAGTATCTTACCCGTCTAATAATGTTGGGGTCATTGCACTTTGCCAGTTTTCCAGCAAAAAGCTGAACTCCAAAGCTTGCAAAAACGAGCATTAATGTCAGCAAAAGAATGGAGACCTGAAAGAAATTGGTGCGGTATCAAATCTCTTGGTCAAACATTAAACAGCAGGCTTGGTCTGAACAGCAATATGAACAGGACTTTTCTAATAACACTGTGCAAAATTCATCATCTTTTGATGATATCTTTTAACTTTTCCACCACAGGTCATTCAATTAGCCTCACTGGAATGTTAAAAGAAAATTAACAAGAGGTTTTGAATTTTTAGAATAAAAACGTATGCCTTTCAAGTAAGACAATGGGCTAAGGTATTTTTGAAATGACTTAGACTTCTGATTTTAAAGTCAACACTTTAATCTATTTTATTGAATGGAACAAAAGAAAATTGTTTAAATAATTATACTTTCCCCATTTTTTTAAAATGGGTTCACATCTCTACAGTAGAGCATAAGTCAGAGAGACGGGGGCTTCGCTTTCTTGTGAGCACGAGGGTGCGTGGATGTGCCAGTCACAGAATTCAAGGTAACAGCCTTAAAAAAAGCAAATCTGTTCACTGACTCCCTCTGCTGGATGACTACTTTGGTCTCCAAAGAGAAAAGTGGCAAAGGGTAAAATACTATTGATCTGTACCGGCTGAATAATCTAAAATATACCTTAAGTATACTAAAATTACACAGAAACACCGTCAGGAGAAAGGCACAAATAGATTCTCTTCTAAAATCTATCAAGGGTCAAAGATACGTATACATTAGCCGTCAGGCGATATTCTGTTTTCCTTCAATACTAGCTGTGTGAAAGTCACCATTTTAAGTCTCTATTGCAAGGAAAACATGGAATTTTAAACACATCGTTTAAAAAATGTTAGCAACTCTATACCTATATTAACGTTCCAACCTGTCTTTAAAATACCTTAGGATCAACGCAACGAGAGCTGTTCTCTCACCATAAGTGTGTTTCTAGAAAGCAAGATATAAAACAGGCTCATGTAAACGAATTCATGTTTTCCAGGCACGAGCAGGACTCATCAGCAACAGAAAGAACCTCGATCGCTCCCCTGTAAGGCGGAGAGCCTCTGTGACAGACTGCGAGCCAGGAGCTTCCGACTCGCGTTTTGTCTGCAGCCCTGCTCTCAGAAGACCCTAAGCCAATGTGTGTTCAGCTGAAAAGAATGTTTATCCCCTCAACCACGTTTGGAAGTATTCATCACTATACATGTACATTACTTAAAGTAGGGTACACTTGTATGTTCCTTTTTTTTTTTAAGTTTGTTTTATGTTAACATTCTAGAGCTCAGAGACACATTTTATTGGGATATGCTTTAAGGGGCTATTCAATGAAATTATGAACCCAAATGTGTTAAGTCCTAATATCACTTGTGAAGTGGATGGTGTTGAATCTTCTTATCCTTAATTCCCAGCTAGGGAGACTAAAACCTAGAGTAGAAATTAGGGTCACAAGTTAGGACTGGAAGTGTCAGCAAACACTATGTCTGTGGATTCTCCTTTCATCATCATTTCCAGAGTGCTTCCCTCCAGTTTGAAAAAAAAATGTTTGTTGCATTAAATATACTAATAAGACAGAAGCATTCAGGGGTAAAGTTTCTGAATGTGTGTTGTGCCTGGTAGTGCCTTTGTAATGCTCTGGCAAAAAAAAAACAAAAAACCCAACAACCCCAAATTGTAGATTTAACCTTGACAGCAAGGCTTACTTTCTCCTGTCATGAGCTACATTTCAGAGCCGGACTGTGTGCACGGGAGGCGAAGGTAACTGTAACATACCAAAAATATTTCCTTGAAGCCGCTGAAAAGCTCTCGGACAACTTTCCGCATCTGCGGCACCAGCTTGAATATCCGCAGCGGTCTCAGGCACCGAAGCACCATGAGAAGCTGAGCCCCCGATTCAGCTGGCACATTTTGAGGCATCCAACAAAGAAATATCAAGCTCACCTAGAGGAAAAAAAATCATCTCTGAAGTTTATTTCAATGTATCCTCTAATATCTACATTTTCTGAGAGCCAACTGGCCACAACTTTCCCTTAGCAGAGACTCCACGTGTTACGTGGGAAAACCATTCACCCGGTGAATATGCAGTCTCTTGACTCCCAACTATGACCCCAGTCTAGACCCAAGCAGCCCGAAGGAAAGTCATCAGGTATATAGAAGGATGAAACGGAGGTGCCCACCATGTGGGTACACCAGTGCACTCTGCCCTGTCTCTTACGGACATACTGGAGGTTCTGCTCATGTCAGCAGGGTTGAAATTCCTTTGATCAAAGATACTAAACCTCATGCTTGACCTGACACTATTTTACTATCTAAATATGCTACAGTGAATGCTCACAGTTCTCCTTGCTGTGTTGAAAAAGACATTGATTTTATGCCTTCTTGCACAAAGAGAAAAAAAATGAAATTTCTTTGAGTTGTTTCCTATGGTTTCTCAAATTAGTTTAACCAATCAGTTGAATGGTTTTTCCTAGGCAGATATTTTGTGCCTTAGAATTGGTAGAAAGGTCGAACCACTCTCATTTTAGTTTCATTTTAGCTGTAAGGGGCTCATCAATCAATTATATGATATTGATTTTTTTTTTTAGTATAGGAGCCACAAGAATTGTGGGGGGCAAATTAGATGTGCTGTCTTAGACCTTATCACTATATAGCTTATGTATATATGAAAGTGGATGATGTATTTCAACCACATCCATGAATCTTTTTAAAGCTTTTAATTTAGATTTTTATATGCATGCCTCTCATTCAGCTACAATGGACTTATTTTACTTACGAAGTCAGTTTTTGGCATCTAAACCTTTGTGACTCATATTTCACTCTTATACCAAGAAAAGTGAGAGATTTTACGAACCCATTACATTTTACATTTAGGAAATAATAAAAGACTTACAAGATATATAAATATGTCCATTACTCCACCAAAGTCCCTGATGACAGCAGTTGGAGTGAAAAATAAGCCATCTGCCATAATCTTCAGATTAAGCTCAATGCTCATGAATATCACAAACACATACTCAGCAATCTGAAATGAGCAAAAGGCAGTTTGATCACAATGAACGGAAAATCGGCAGGTCAGTGTTTTTCCTCAGAGCTGTGAGCTAGGATTCAGCAGCAGTACCTGCAAAGTGGGTGCATGCATAACTCTTCGGAAGGGGGATTCGAACATCATGGAAATGCAGGAGCAGATGGTTACGATGATCATGACCCAGTCCAGGTAAGTCACCAATCCCAACAAATCACTGCCAAAGATCAAACAGAACTGAGAAACATAAATGCTCCATTAAAGGCTGCTAAAATCAGAGAGGATGCTATTGTGATCCTAATAACATGACTGGTATTTTTTTTTTTTTTAATGAATCAACAATTGTTTATTTCATGACACAAGATAGCAAGGAAATAAAGGGAATTTTTTTTTGGGGGGGTAAATCTTCACCCGAGGATATTTTTCCATTGATTTTTACATAGAGTGGAAGAGAAGGAGGGAGAGAGAGAAAGGGGGAAACCTGATGTGAGAGAGACACATTGATGATTGGTTGCCTCTCGCACGACCCCAACTAGGGCCGAGGATCAAACCTGCAACCCAGGTATGTGCCCCTGACTGGGAATCGAACCCGTGACCCTTCAGTCCACAGGTCGATCTTCTAACCCCTGAGCCAAACTGGCCAGGGCAAAGGGAATTTTTATATTTTTATGAAACATAAAATAGTACATGGAAACTTCAAATGTGCATGGAAAACAGAGTTTGTAAAGCTTACTAAAGTTGATGGTACTTTGTATTTTTCACAGCTCCTGTGACAGGATCTGTTTTAGATCTGTAAGAGAGAATAAACATATAAACTTCTGCAACACAGAATGGTGCTATAGCTTGGCAGCATAGTATTTATAAACATCTACCTAAAATCTCTTTTTTACTCTCTATAAAATGTCCATTATAATATATGTTAACTGTGTGTGACTTTGGAAGGCAGAGAACAGTAGATGAAAGAAAAATCAGAAGAGCTTGCAGTTGATGCATATGAAAGTAAAGTTTTATGTTTCTCAAAATACTTAATTTTAGAACTGGTGATTCCATTCAACAATTTCTGATATGGATATTACAAAATTTAATTTTGACTTTTCTTTAAAAGCACTCAGTTAAAATTTTTGCCTTAGCAGTTCAAAGACGTTCCTAATAATTAATTGAATATCTATAAATTCAGTAGAGTTCTTCACGCTGTATTTAACTGTGACCTTGTGAAGTAATGGATATAGAATTTCTTGGGAAGGGGATTTCTAACTTTTATTTTCAGGTAACCAATGTTCAGGGAAGCCTCCAATGGTGTTTGTACGTGTAGTCCCTATTCCAACAAAGCCATCCTTGGTCCGTATTGGCTGCATTGCTGACCAGGAGAATTACACCACACTAAATAGGGTGGAGAATTAATGATTAGATATTAACATGAAGGCAGACAACAGGGTAATTCCAGATGAAAAATCTACTTTGGAACTGATCAAATCAACTCTAAATTGCCAACTTCTTTCTTTACTTTATGACAACTCGGGGGAGTTTTTAACGATTATTACTCAGGTGCTTGAAGCTGTGAAGGTCTTTCCAGAACAGCAGAAAGAACAATAGACTGGCCGTCAGAGAGGGCCATAAGCTGGCTGGTGTCCTTAAGCGCTTAACCTCTGTTGACCTAATCGCTCTCCTCTGTTGAAGGAGGGTGGATACAAATGACACCAAATGGTTGCTGAGGTCTCCTCCAGCCCTGAAATGTTATGACAGTGTATAGGTTCCATATGGCTGCTATAACAAGTACCACAGACTGAGCAGCTTAAACAACAGCAACTTATTTCCTCACAGTTCTGGAGGCTAGAGGTTCAAGGTGTCAGCAGGGTTGGTTCCTTCTGATGGCTGAGAGAAGGATCTGTCTCAGTTCCCTCTCCTGGCTTGTGGATGGCCATTTTCTCCCTGTGTCTTCATATAGTCTCCCCTCTCTAGGTGTCTGCATCCAAATGTCCTTATCTTACAAGGACAGCAGTCATATTGGATAAGAGCCCATTCTAATGACCTCACTATAATTTAATTACTTCATTAAAGTCCCTATCTTGGTTACATTCAGAAGTACTGGGGGTTAGTACTTCAACATATGAATATTTTTTGGGGTGGACACAATTCAGCTCATAACAGATAGTGAATATCATATGCTACTGATTGATTATCAACAAAGGAGATCAATTTACTTAAATGATAGCATTAGGGAAGTTCCATCTACAGATGGGAAAGTATTCATACTTCCTCCAGGACTCCTAATGGCTTCAGGATATTTACGTAAAGCCATCCAAGACAAAAATTCCATTTCATCTGCTGGCTGCTAAAATTGGCTTGAGTCATCACAAATGCAGTGACCTCCAGGCTGACCACACTGACAGCCTCTTGAAGGCTTCTTCTATGTGAACACGAATAGAGACACTGGCCAGGGGGTCTTCTCATGACAGTTGGTAATGGAAACACTAGTCAACTTTCTTTCCACTTTACACTATTCTGGGGTATTTTGATCACAAAGAAATTACAAATAGAAAAGAAGGTGTGCAATAACCTTCACTTTGTTATTCAGTTTCCCTCTGCTTCAGTGTTCACATTAAATGTGGAGTTAATAACACTGATATAAATATATTGGGCGACAGGGAAAATGAACAGATAAAAATGGCTGGTAAGTGCTTTCTAAATGTGAGTTTTATATAAATGTAAACTACTAGCAACCTTTGTTTTCCACCTGGCTGGCCGCTCAGCAAATAGGAGCAGCATGATTAATTAGCCCACGGTTTATTTTGTGACCCCATTAGGACTACACGTTCCTTCTTCCTGGCGTGACAACCCCACCTGCTGTTTGTACGATTCAGGGCGAACACCTGGGTGAAGCTGAGTGTACTCACACATTGAAGCGTGCCCGCACCACCACCCGGCAGAAGTTTCTGAACCTGTGCTCGCGTCCTACTATGAACAGTGGCTTATCGAAGTACGGATGGTTCTCTCGGAGTTCCTCTTCTTGCACTTTCCTTGAAGGGGACATTTATGGGAGAGCAAGGTTAAGGGAACGTTTGCCATTCCAAAACGAGAGCCGGGAACCAGGTGCAGCACCCTGTACCTTTTCATTTCTGCTTGCTCCTTTTTTTCTTGAATCATCTTTATTTCACTGTCTTCTCTTTGTGCATTTCTATATCTCACTGTATTGGAATGCTAGAAAATAAATTAAAAGGAGTGTATCAAAATGGATGACATCTTTGAAGACCACCCTAAAATAATCATTTAAAAAATTAAAATAAATATCTTTATTTTATATATATCTTAATGGCCATGGTCATCTTAGTAAGGGTGTTTTCTACTCCAAAGGATTTTTTTTTCAATAAAAACATCTATTGAGAACCAATTACATGCCAGGTACTGTTTCAGTGCTGAGGAAAAAAGGAGAAAAAAGCACACAAAAATGTTCTAGTCAGGGAGACAGACCAAATTAAATCAATATGAGAAGAAAAGATTTAGGATTTTGGCAAAGAGCAAAGGGGAATACAGTACTAGCCTCCAAGTTTAAATAGATAGGTCAGAGCAAGCCTCAGTTAGAAGCTGGTATTTGAGCAAACACTAGCGGATGCAGACCACTGGCATTTTGTGGAAGTATGTTCTTCCTGAGGACTGAGTGAGTCTGCACACAAAATAGCCAGGACGCCTGTGTGGGTGGAGAGAAAGCAACAGAGTAGGAGAAGAAGGGGCCAGAGGGGTGTGTGTGTGGCGGGAGAGCAGATCAAGATGGACATTGACTCTGCTTTTCACTCTGTGGGAGATGGAGAGCCATTGTTCAAATAACTTGATACATTTTATAGAAAGCAGTGCCTAGATTGAATTGTTTGTCTCTGATATCATTTGGAATAAGTGAAAAAGAGGAAACTCTCTATTTTAAATTGCTTCTATTATGGAGGAAGAAACATTAGGAAAGATTTTTTATAAACAGCAGAACCCCCCATGAGTTTTTGCTACGGAGAAGACAGGGAATGGATGGGTTTTTGTTACACATCTATGTAGAAAACCTAACAAAACATCTTTGAAGGAGAAATAAACTTCTGCAATTGAGATCATTCAAACAGAGGCTTTTGTTGTATTTAGTTCAACACATATTTTCAAAGCCCTGGTCTAATTTGATTTTGGAGTGTACTGTGCTTTTCTATTGAATTCCATTAAAGGGAAGTCCTTTGAACTAAAGTTGCCTCTCTGCATTTTCACCTAGACATTTTCTCCATGCACTATGGCTGATCACAAATTACAGTAAGTACACAGGCCATGTGTTGCTTCCAATCACAAGTCCATGTTGACACTATGGTGGATCACATCAGACAGTGCTCTGGCTTAAACAATCATGGAGGTAACAGATGTTTGCACTAATTAGAACCATGTACCGTGGGTAATAGCAATATCAAATGTCTCATCACCAACTTCTTCCGTTCTCAATTTTACCGGGAACACTCAGTAAGGAGAGTCGCCTGACTAGCAGTTTCTTGAAAGCAGATGAGGTATGCTAAAACAATTCCAGAAGCTCTCAAGGAATAAAGGGTAAGTGGTGGAAAGGACAAAAACAAAAAACTGTAAGGCTTTGCTAACTTTCTCTTGCTAGACCTCTCTTCTCAAATGCCATCCTTGCCTCTGAACATTCAAGACTGCTTTCTCAGCCAAGTTATCCAGACTCCACCTACGACCTGTGTTTTAATCCAGGCTTCGCTAAGATAATTACTTAATATGTGCTTTCCACCTCTCACGGTGATCTCAGCATGGCAGAGCTGCTGGTGAGGCTAACCCGGGAGTTAGACGTACGCCTCCTCAGGTGTCCCTGGATTCCCACGTGGCTCTCTCCTTCACTCATCTGGGGCTCTGGCCCACGAGGAGGAGTGTACATTGACCACCCTCCAACTTTCCCTGCCCCGAATCTCCACCTTCCAGTCCTTCACACTATTTTATTTTTCTTTACAGTACCGAGTTAACCTGTCACAACAATGAAAAAAGGAATAAAAAATCACCCAGAAATACTTATTTACTTGCTCATCATCTCTTTGCTAGACTATAGCACCTGCAGGGCAGAGATGATGTCTGGCTTCCCCACTAGTCCTTGTCACTTCGAAAAGAATCTGGCATCTAATGAACACTTGATATACAACTGGGTCAGTAAACAAATACATGAATGATCCAGAGTTCAACAGCAAAGAAATTATTGGGAAATCTTATGCAGTCTTTGACATAAAAATTCCTTTAGAAATAAAATTTTATTTCCTAGTCTGTAAAGCCCTGAAATGATGGACATTGGATCTAGATTCTAGAATATTTGGAATTTAGTAAATATTCAAAGTGAATGATGTGAATCATTCCTATAAAATGTTTTGACTGTCTTTCATTTCAGTCCAATGTAACTGATATGCCATTTTTGTGTTGCTGTCTTAATGAAGGCATGTACTTTGTGGGATGTCTGAAATTTTCTGTAGTTAACCATCACTTTTCTGTACGTGGCCATTTAATTTGCTTCCCGAGTTTCCTGATTTCCTCTGGTAGAAAGTCTTGAGATGTGACAATGTGACAGAAAGACCCAGGCGCTGGGATTGTCTGTGCAGTCATTTAAATACGTTTTCATAATCATTTCCCCAAAATCCAAAGCACTGCTTAGAACTTACATCTTGAGTCAGAGTTTCAAGAGATTTCCCCCTGCTGATCCTCTGGCTGTTTGATCCGTGTCTTAGTGATCTAAAACAACCACAACCAACTGGTCAATACATCTCAAGGCCAAATTTGGACTTAAGCAATGATCATTTAAAAAAAAAAAAAGTAAACAAAACAACTTTTCTTAAATAAAACAAGCGTATTTCTTTTAAAAGCTAAAGCTTTAGTCTATCCAAATGTCTTTGATCCCAGCTAACAAAATTCAGAATGTTCCTTTGGCTGTCACCAAGGAAAAAAATTTTGAAAGATCTTTTGAATCTTTGGATCTAATTGTGAATGTCATTATTGTTACCATTGAGGGATAGAACTCATGCCCATCTGTTAACCAGGGCTGTACACAGTGAACACTTCCCACTTCCTGAGACACTCCTTTCCTTAGTTTCTCTGCAGCCTTGTCTCCTGGTGCATTTACCTGCGCTCCTGGCGGATATGATGCTGCACACTGAGAATTGACCTTTCCTTTGCCGGCTGCCCCTCAAATGAGCCACTCAGCATGCGCTGTCGAGTGCAAGCTCTAGGGGAAAAAAGGGAGCCCAAGATAAATGTGTGATCGTGTGATCTGTGTACTTGGGATGAATAATACATAACTGCTCATTACTCTTATTATTTTTAAGGAAATATCAACGATAAGGCAAAATACAGCAAACGGCACACAATCATGAAGGAAAGGAGCTTTAGGCTTCGTGTCAAGAACACTGACAAAGCAGAACTGCCATAGCTATGAAGAGGGCTGTAAAACAAACAGAGAGCTCTTGGCGCCCTCCCCTCGCCACCCTCTGCTTTCCCTCCCCATCACCCAAATCGGAGAGCTTCTGTTGGGACTCTGTAAGTAGTAGGGACAGCCTGACCACAGTTAATCATAATGTTGGTTTTGAATTTAGACAAAGAGGTTTCCCATAAAAGCCCTTAGGGAAACATTTGTCCACCCAGGCCCCTGGGATGATGGAATATATGTTACAAGAAGATTTTGCAGAACTCTAGGAAAATCGGAAAGCATAAAGTTAGATCGAGACGCAAATTAGTAGTAAAGAGAAGTAACTAAAGCTGGAATGAATGCCTAGAGAAACCTCAGTCTAAAGCTTATGACTTACAGGTGACTAGTTACCACTTTCTCTGCAACCCCAAAAAACTCCAAAGACTTTTAAAAACATGTTCTCTTTTTCATAATTGGGTGACTCAACACCTGTGGTGTGAATGATTTGGAGAGAGAACAAAATTTCTTCTCCAGAAAGCTCTCTTCAATTGAAAATGACAGAAAGTCCCTTGATGTAGTAGTCAAGTGGAAAAAAAAAAATAATACAGGGGTTAAGAGAGCTGTGTTCCAGAGGAGACAGTGTCATGAATTAGCTGAGTGACCTTTCAGCTCCGTTCCCTTATGGGTAACATGAGGAGAAGGCCTTAACCTCAAAGAAAATCCATAGACTTAAAATACTACGATTTTATGATATGAAAATCTCATGACACTGTGTTTGTTCAAACCTGAACACATGTATTACTGTCATTGCTTTACATAACACTTTCATATTTATGTTTCCTTACATGTTACCTGGGCTGGCTCTGAATTACATTGCTGTCTGTCTCAGAGTCAAGATCTGTGTCTGCTTAGTATACTTAAAACAGCAGCTTTTATGACACCATGTGTATATTTAAGTACTTAAGAATGCCTTTGATGCCGATGAAGATAATTATGGTGAATACCTATGAAAAATTCATACAGACTCAATGAGTGCAAATGCATTACAGAAAATAATGCTCAAATAATCACTATTCTTAGTTTAATAAGCACAATGAAACATTTTGAGATAAAGTCCAAGTCAAAATTTTATTAAACAACAAGGATTTATGACAGTGATAGACAGAGATTGTGCTTATTTCCAGGACTACAGTGAAGTTGTAAAGGAAGATACTTTTGTAAGATTGGCTGAGATGACAAAGGTGCAGCACAGTCTTTTGTATACTGAGGATTGTTTGTCCAACAAAGAACGAAAAAGTATGAAGCCATCCTGAGAAAATCTATTTGGACAATGTTGTTATTCTGACACAGATCCCTGCTGTTTGTATAAACTGTCAAGATTTCATCTGCAGCTACTGTCTTAGTAACTTATTTTTTGTCGCAAGACTCTCCCCTGAAGTATGTAGGCCTTACATAGAGAATACATACAGCTGGATTATAACATACCTATTTGATTGGCTGTCCTGCGATGTTTGAGGTGGAGAATGTACCTGCTTTAAGCTACCTGTGATAAAGGGCTGCTGGGGGTCTGTGTGCCTGCCCGCACCAAACCCCAGTAAGAGGCAAACAGAATTTGCAGCAAAGAAAGTGAGGGTTTATCATTAGGAAGTGGCCCCAGCCCAGGGACACAGGTGATGACTTCCACGGGATGGGTTATATAGGGGGAAACTCATTAATCTTGGTGACTAAGGGAGTTAATGTCATGGTCAGGGTTGTGGTCTCCACTGATTGGTCAGCACTAGGGTAGGGGATGGTTAGATCAGTGCATCTGGTCGTGATATCAGCCATGGCATCACTTTGTCTGGTTTCTCTGCTTTCCTGGGCCTGGAGCTGAAACACAACTGAGGCCTAGATGTTATTTCTAGTTTGACCAAGACTCTGTCTCTATGGTCAATAGATGCGAGACTTTGCTCCTAAGATTATTTGATGCTGATCAGAACCTCATTGTCCTGAGGGTTCAATGATTAAGAGAGTGGACATGTGAGGGAAAAGGAGGCAGGTGAGTCAGGGTGCTGGATGAGACCAGTTTGAATCAAAAGGAAAGAAAGGAGAAAAGGTCATACTAAAGAAATAAAATTTCTGCACCGTTACAGTGTTTGCCCAGCAGTCCGGTCTGAGGCTGCCTGGGCATTCTTGCTGGGGAAGAGTTAACACTGCATCTCCTGACTCCAGAGCCTAAAGGATGCTCCCACACCTGGGTCAGCATAACACACGCAGGCCTGCTGGTGGCCTCTGCGGATCCTGCTGAGACGCCCTACCTCTGACTACCGGACAGGCGGGTCTCTGTGCAGACCTCCTGTGACACCTGTTCTTCCAGCAGCACGGCTGGAATGGTGGTGAGAAAGCAGGTCCCTTGGCTTCTTTGGCTCAAGATCGCTCTACGCTTTCCCACTGGGTCTAGAGAATTCAGAAACAGCACAAAAACGGCCTGGGGTTTCGGCCAAGTATGCGAATCTTTGTTCTCTGTGTGATTCAGTCATTTGGGGGGTGGTTTTAGCTCTACCCTGCTATCAGAAAACCTGTGGTTAATCAGGTTGAGATGGCCACTTAAATGTGCATAATACCTGAAATCATTTGCTTTCATTTCCTTTTCCTACCACTTTCTTCTATGTTTATAACACTGTTTGCTAGTATAATTTTAAACTAGATAATGATGGGGGAAAAAAAGTGCTCAGTAACTCTAGGCCCATTCAACTGTGTAACAGGTGACTTCAGAGTTCTACCGGAGCCGAGCGTAACCTCGGTGGTTTCCATGTCCTCACCCAGAGGGCCCTGCCAGGGTCTTCCTCTTCTCTGAGCAGAGACTGCTTACCCACCTCCCCATTTCCTGGGCTCCAAAGGTATCCACATAATTGGAGCAAAGTGATCAGGCAGATGGGGCCATTTTGGCTTGGTGTTAAGAGGTCACCTTTGGTGCCCAAGGCTCAACGTGGTCCCCTGTGCCAGCCCCACACAGCCCAGCACTCCACCTCCGAGTCTGGTGCCAAAGCAAAGGCAAACAGTCTCCATCTCCATTTAGCAGTGCTCTTGTTCAGACTCTTCTGGATCGAATGCTCCAATACCTCCTTCTTTCTCTGAGTACCTTCGATGGCTTTCGAACGAGAAAACTCAGTAGGTGCATATTTGTTAAATGAATGAACCTTGAAATTCTGTGAAGATCAAATATTTTAATTTCTTTTTTGATCGCTTCATGCTTATGAAGCATGGAAATAATCACAAACAAAACAGCATGTGTTTGAAATATGCTTTTTAAAGGGGAAGTTAAATAATCTTAATTTTATCTCAACTTGGAATACTATGCCATCAAAAAATGAGCTGCACACCTATGATAGATGAGACCTTAGAAAGTCATGAAAAAAAAATCAGACATTGCTTCTTGCAAGTAGAAAATTTATAAACCTTTATCTATATTCTAAGTGAAAGCTATTAAGGGAAACCCTGTAAGCCAACATGAGGCTGAACTGAACTCATTTCAGTGTCATCAACGGGAGATCTGACCTGTCACTGGTCTCCATATATCGTGTCTTACAGCAATCTACCACCAAGCTGAAGTGGTAAATAACTAAGGAATTTGAGACTTTTAATATTTTACCTAGAGTTTAGTAAAGACCTACTCGGAAGAAGTACTTGAATGTTCAATTAAGTTATATTTTGCACTTAAAAATTTTTCATTTGAATTTAGATGCCTCTTGGTCTCACATAAAGATAAAAGAAGTATGTCTTCAGGAAGAAAATGAACATTTACTCACTGCCTAGAGAAAGAGCAGAGGTAGTGGTATTGAAAAACACACACTGATCTTCAGAGAAGGTCTCGCTTTTCTTAGGGGTCAGACTGATAGAGTCCTGGCATTAAGGTCTTCGACATCTTCTCTTTATCTCTTCATCATGACAAGTACTAGAAGGGCCAGTTTCCTAGAAACTCCATCTAGTGGCTTAATATAAACAAAACAAAACAAAACAAAAAACAAAACAAAACAAAAAAACCCAAAAAAATCTAGTCCGCCTGCTTGGCTTCTGGGACTGGGCGGCACAAGGCTTCAAGTGTCTGGTGAAAAATAATGAAGTCTTTTGTCTTGTCGGAGTGAGGAAATTCTCCATTATGCAGACATATGTAATCCCTTTATTCCTGCTCCCTGGAGGAGAATTACAGTGAGGCATTTTCCTTTTCCCAGTTGGGGTTAATGTTATGCCCTCTCTACCTTTGAAAGTAAAACAAGACTAGGACCCCTGATGATGATTCAAATGTGGGAATATTCTTCAGCAAACACACATTCCCAGTTGCAAAAATATTACCCCTGGTTTCTTGCCAAGCCTTTGAAAAAAACATATGAAAGATTGATTCTTTCTTCTTCTTCTTCTTCTTTGCATTGCCTTTGTGCTGTGGAAGTTCAATTGCTCCTTACATGACAGCCATATATATATATATATATCATCTTTTATGGAGGCCGAGGGAAGAGAATCATGTCTTAAGAAATTGTCTCTATTTTTCTTGACATTTCTCCATCTAAAATATTTTTAAATTGGCACAAAGATTATGGTTATAAGAGAGATCTTTGGAGCTTTATTAGCCTTTAAACACCACTAGTTGTTTATAGAAACAGTAGCAGGGGGTCCTTGGTTTCTTTCTTCTCTTTCTCCACATCTTCTTTCTTAATAACCCAGAACAAAGGTGTTGGAAAAGCCTGTATATTCTGTAATAAAAAATAAAAAGGCATCTATGAGTCTTCAAATTATTTTCATTCATTATAGAAAAGTTAGATTACATGATATTATCTGGCATTAAATACGACTATCATCTGAAGGGACTACAAGGTAACTTTGCAGAGCATTAATGACTCAAATCTTGAGCTCCACAAATCTTGAGCTCCACTGTAAAATAGTGTCCGATGCTGGTTAATATAATCTAATCACATCAACAGACAACAGGAAAATAGTCCTTCAGTGATAATATGTAAAACTATGGTAGAACTGTATAAGAAAATAGATAGAGTATTTCCTGGAATGGGTTCTTACCTGGCTCCGCTGAAGTGACAAGGTGATTGTCCGAAGTCGAGACAACAGCAGACACTCATGGGTGAGCGCCTCTCTAACGGGCTCTTGCTGAGAGGAGGGAAGAGCTGCGTTTTTTCTTACTGAAGACCCACTCCTTTGTGACCAGCCCAGTCCTGAGTACATGAATATGGCTCTTGAATAGCAAAGGCAGATTAGTTCCCATCTTGAATTATTAATAAAAATGTTTTCATGTACAGACATGTGAATACATGTCTGGGGCAACTAGAACCTCATTGTGGACTGAAAATTAAAGAAGCCTTTAATGTCTTCTCATATGTAGGTATTTTAACAAAAAAGAAAATTAACTCATGGGAAATCTGTCTTTAGTGTATCTATTAAAATTCAGCAAAAAAAGTGTCTGAAACCCCACATCATACATTGGAGTTCAACTTTCGCAACCCAACTACTGACTCAGAAAAATGTAAATTTTGTAAATGTTGCATAAACCATATGAACTAATTTTTCCACAGATATGTATTTTTCTAGATTACTTATTACTTTACCCTCCAATTACAAAATAGTAAACGAAAAACCTTGTTAACATATCTTCCCACATCAGGCAAAACTGAACAGCAGCTGTCCTAATCCAGAGCATTATTACAATCACTTTGGAGCCTATCTAAACATAATCTACAAAACAGATACTAGCTCAGTGAAATGTAACGTATTTTAGTTAGTTACCACACACAAATCAGGTACCATCTTGGAAAACATCTCAGAATTAATAATTTTAGTATATATGGTAATGGATATTGACTAGACTTATTGTGTTGATCATGTCATAATATATAAATATCCCCTCAAATCATCTGTACACTTGAAACTTATACATCAATTATTTCTCAATAAAAATTTTTTAAATTAAAAAAAATTTTTTTTTAAATTTTTGAATGGAAGTTTGGTTGTTAAAAAAGCAATATGTATATAAAATTTTGGTTCAATTTAGTTATATTTCATCACTTTGAAATTTTTCATTATTTTGTGTTGTATACACAAAATGCACATACCCACATATCTTATCTTAGTTTATTGTTTTTTTAATATGCTTACTTTCCATCTCGCTACTTAGTCTCTGTATCTCAAAATGGTCTTTCAACTAATCTACAGGAGTTTTTAAGTGTTATGAAGATCTTTTTTTTTTATTTTATCCTCACTCAAGGACATTTTTGCATTTATCTTCAGATACAGCGGGAGGGAGAGAGGGAGGAATAGAGAGAGAAACATCAATGTGAGAGAGATACATCGAGTGGTTGCCACCCACACGACCCCAACCGGGGCTGGGGACAAACTGCAACCGAGGTACGTACCCTTAGCGGGAACCGAACCTGGGACTCTCTGGTCCGTGGGCCGACGCTCTAACCGCTGAGGCAAACCGGCCAGGGCAAGTGTTATGAAGCTCTTAATAAGGAAAACTAACAACTAAGTAGCCTTAATAGAATCACAGGTAAATAATACAGTAATATTTAATATTTAGATTAAATATTTGATTAGTATATAATATTTAACAGTAATATACCCGACATTAATAATTAGTACCTACTATTTATAATACATTAAAAATTAATAAATATATATTGATAATTTAATATTTAATCAATATTGCTATATTAATACCCAGCACTCTGTTTTCTTAAAACCTCAAGTTATTCTTGCAAAATGTTGGTTACAAAAAATTGCTGCTGTATCAGGGGGCTGACCCAAACTCAGCTCCAGGGGTATCTGTCCACCTTCCTCTCATCCACAGGGTCACCCAGCACTTTTCTCTTCCTCATATTCCACTGAGCAGTTGGCAGTCTGCAAAGGTCTATGAGATGCTGCAGGTACTCAGGCCTTCTCAGTGGTGCTGAGTGTCATGCCCAGAATGTGGAGCTGCAGAGAACTAACACCACCTCACCCAAAGGTGCTGAGTTGCTGGGCTAACCAATGAAACTGTAATTTGAGGAAAGGTAAAAGAGCCTTTTCCCAAATGGGAAAAAGAAAATGAAGTAAGATTAATACTTTGCATGATTAAGCTCTCTCAGACTTCCTAATTAATTGGGCCAGCTTCAGGGTCTAGACAAGAGAGAATAGAATAAGAATGAAGCTCTTTTTTCCCCTCAAATTTCCCTTGTCATATAGCTAATGATGTGCACGGGCAGGTGACCCTTTAAAGGGAATCATTGGAATTTAATTTGATTTTTCCTTCCTTTAGAGAACTCCATGATCTCTTCAATCTCTGCAATATCAGGCTCATCTTGTCCTTCAGAGAAATATGACCTAGAGGCTGATGTTCTAGAGAAGAGCCCAGGTGTCAGTCCATCTGCCCTGGATCCTGGGGGGAGAGACAGCTGGGCAAACAAGGATGTCGAGAGGCTAGAAACTAAAAAAAAAAATACCTCTCATTCAGCCTATAGTCCATGAAAGACCACCCCTATCTAAGTCCTCATCCATTGTGATGTGCTCTCTGAGAGTTCCAGGTCGGCAATTGCAACCCATGCAGAAGACAATGTCATGCTTGTCTCAGCAATAGCTGTCACTGTTCTTCAGCTAGAGGTGCCTCTGATGCTTGTTACAGGTTCTGTTCCAATTGTTCCTCATGCCCTGATCATCAGCCCCTCTTATTCAACTATCTTGATGTATATCCTGCTCACAATCACTCTTCCACCTGCTAAGTCAGTCAGACCTAACTAACTTCACCAACACCTTGATCATGCCCTTACTTCTCATTTGCTGGTCTTTACTCATTTGACTAGGCCTCCTACCAAAGCCTATGTAAGTCTATTTCTGTTATAAGACTGTTTTATTCCTGCATGTCCAAGCAGAGTGGAAAAGGTCACAGCTGCACTTCAGACATTACAGAAGATCATGGTTGTCCATGCTCCAAACTTCCAGATAGCTACAGGCAGTGCCAACCTCTGTTGAAGAATCTATGTTATTAGTTTGGTAGTAAAGCCATCAAATAATTATCCAGCAAGTGATTTGAACAAATAATCTGATGATGTTAACACCTTGAAGATGTTAGCATGCCTAGCACAGGCTCAACTGAGTATAATATTAATATTGTAGCTGATAGACTAGTTCCAGAGGGTGAGCAAGAAACTTGGGATCAACCTAGAAAAGGGTACACTGATTTATCAAAAGTATTTTATGCCCCTCAGATACCGTCTCTGCTGGGCAGAAGTGGTGACTTTTGAAGCAAGCCCTTGAGGATGTGTTTTGAAGGTGACTGTCAACTGCCTGCATTTTGGGGGCAACCGTGCATCTCTCTTGGGCTTGCTACTAATAATGGAAAATCACCTATCGAGCGTTTTACAGATACTAACTTGTTTCACTCTTACCTATGAGGCAGGGTCTATTAATTTACAAACCTCATTTAACAGATGAGAAAACTGAGGTGCGGAGAGATTAAGTAACTTGCCTAAAGTCAAACATCCATGAAGTGATGCAGCAAGGATTCTAACTAAGTTTGGCTACTGAGCTACTGGGTGAATATATCGATGGCACTGGGTGAATATATCGATGGCACCCTGCTCACTTACTCCCATGAAGTTGCTTATATCCCCACTTAACAGATGAAGAAACTGAGATTTCCCAAGGACTCACCACTACTCAGACAATTTGCAGACAAGTGTGGTTGATTGCAAAGCTTATCTTCTTTCTACACTGACAGAGCATATTCTATATAAATGTAGGGACCTGAACAGGAATGAAGTCACCTTTGTAAACAGTGTCAAGAAGGCCACACAATTACAGTCCAGAAATGAGTTTGCCTGAGTTGATTAGGGTCTGGGATATGATTTGCAGCCAATATTAGGAAAAAAATCTCCTATAAAGACACTTCTATCTATTACCCCAAGATAAGTCACAGCTAATGCATAAGTTTCATAGAGGGTGTGAAGAGAGAAAGAAGATACTGAAGAGTTACTGCTCTAGAGATTTAAACTGCCCCAAAGAGCAAGGATGCCAGTAGCCCATAGCACCTTTGCATACATTGGAAAAAGATTGCTCCTTCTTGAAGGATGCCAGGGGATGCTGCTTGGTCGTATGCTTGAGCAGGTGAGGGTGGAGGCTGGATTTCAGCTCCTAATTGTCCCCTTGATTTGGCACCTTTGTATCATGCATAACCTGTATGTGGACCCTGAGAACCAGCCACAGTGTAGGAAAATCAAGGGATTTAGAGTTTGTCAATACACAGCATGAGAAGTGGGGAATCCTCTATAACTTAAAAGCATAGCGTGGTAGTTAATATATGGATTTTGGAGTCACACAGACCAAGGTTTGAATCCTGGCTCTCTGACTCCCTGATTCATTAGAGAGTGTGACCTCATGTAAGTCACCTAAACCTCCTGAGCCTTAATTTCTTCATCTCAAAACAGCTAATAATTCTCATCTTCAGGGTTGCTAAGAGGACCTAATGGGAGAGAGCATGTGAAAGAGCACACAGTGTTTGGCACCTGGCCACTTTCCAATAAATGGGAGAACTTAGTTGCGTAAGTTCTTGGGGACACATAAATATGGCTGCCTATTTGGGAAATCATGTTATAGTTGATGTTGATGATTGATGTGTTACCCAAGATTGTTTCCATGGTATGTAATGTCAGGGAAAATTACCCTCTAAGACTCAGTCTTGTCATCTCTAACACGGAGGTCATAATAACATTTTTCGATATAGGTGTGCTATGCAGATTAAATGAGGTAATATACATAAGAGCTTAGTGTCTTATAAGGATCTCAAAATGCTTTAATTATTCATTCTTTCCACATCTCCCTTTCCTCTTCTTCTATCTTCATGTTAAAAAGGCATTTTTATGGCATAATGAAATATAATTCAAAGTATGAAACAACAAAACTGGGATTGTTGTTCACTTTATTTTTCTGGTACATTTTAGGTAAGTGTTTTAATTGTTGAAGTCACTCAATAAGGGAGCCATGACTATGCATAAATTTTCTTGTCACAATTATGTTCAGAAAAGTAGAGATATTAGTGAATGCTTCTACATCTAACTAGTACCCTAAGTATTTTCTAAGAGCAAACATTGTGAACTCCTTGAGGAAATAATCTATGTGTCCAATATCCAGGAAAATGCCTACCATTTAGAAGGTGCTACAGAAATATTCTTGAATGAATGTCTTAGGGGTACTTTTTTTCAGGAAAAAAAAAATCCAGCTAATGTTATTTAAAAACCTATAGCTTAATAAATGTGTAGTGATTTTATTTATATTAATATAGTATATAAATTGTATTTGTAGTCAATACAAATGATTCTCTTAAAATGATAAGAGATAAAGTAACCCTACATATGCCATTAACTATAATTTAATTTTTTATAATAAGTGGCATTCAATTAAAGGCTATTTTTTAGTCTTTAAAAATTAGGAACTCAAGTGCATGGCCAGGAAAAATTTGTCAGAGATCCAAATATAAGAATGCAAATATCATATCAGACTGAGCATTCAAGAAGGTTATGAAGCCCTGACCAATGTGGCTCAGTTGGCTGAGCCTTATCCTATGCACTGAAAGCTCATTGCTCAATTCCTGGTCAGGGCACATGCCCAGGTTTTGGGCCCAGTCCCTGGTCAGGGTGCTTGAGGGAGGCAGACGATCAATGTTTCTCTCTCACATCGATGTTTCTCTCTCTCTCTTTCTGTCCCTCTTCCTTCCTCGCTCTCTAAATCAATAAAAACATATTTTTAAAAAGGTTATGAATATATTGTCCCAATTAATGAGGTATTGATGGCAAACCACAAAAGAATGGAACTTTTAAAGATAATGCAAAATGTTTATTTGATTTTGCTATTTCTCTATGCATTCAGCCTAGCAGGAATGATAATGGATTTTTGCTTAATTTCAAGGCTTTGAATTAGAGAAATCTCAGTAGCAATAGCAATGTGTTGGAAAGCACACTGCTCTTTGTTTTGATTTCATCCACTGACTTTAGAAGGAAGTTTTCTTTAGTGGAGCTGAATGGTATAGTCAAAGTCAAAACAATAATGAATTAAAAAAAATTATTGAATTTATTACAGTGACATTGGTTAATAAAATTGTATAGGTTTCAGGTGTATACTTCTACAATACATCACCTGTATATTGTGTTGTGTGTTCACCACCCCAAGTCAAGTCTCCTTCCATCACCATTTATCCCCTCTTTACCTTCTTCTACCTCTCCTCACCCCCTTTCCATCTGGTAATTGTCTGTGTCTATGAGCTTTTCTTTGCTTAATCTTGTCACCTTTTGCCCCTAGCCTCCCAATCCCCTTCCTTCTAACAGCTGTCAGTGTGTTCTCCGTATCTATGTATCTGTTTCTATTTCGTTTGTTAGTTTATTTTGTTCATTAGATTCCATATATAAGTGATATCATAACAACAGTGAATTTAATAGCAACCTTGGATTTTATATTTAGGTGGTGGGACATTCTGTCTCTCATAATACTCTCCAGATAAGTCTTGGAAAAAAACAAAAAAGCACACAATCCAGATGCCCGTTTGTGCCAAGTAAATTACCTGCATTTAGGCATGTAACAGTATTTTCAAGTTCTGTACAAATGGTCCCCCTTTGTTTCTCATCAGAGAGTTCTCAAATATACCCAGAAATTCAAGGCATCAATTAATTAAAGAAAAACACAAATTAAAGATGGTTATGTATAGAAAAGGGTGACTTCACCAATGATTCAAATATCTCAAACTCTGGGGCCCTTTTTCTCTGAAAGACTTTTTCCTTTGTGGGCTTGAATTTCTCGTTCATAGGAAATTCCACATGGAATCATGTGGATTTGTTTCAAATGGCAGATGGATATTTGGAAATGTTGGTCCCCTGAGAACTGAGACCACTGGCAACCCTACAGCTTAATTATCAGTACCAAGAACTACACCCTCTACATCAACATGACTTTACTATTCATTCCAGGAAATGCCTGTTCAGGAATTTAAGGCCATTAACCAATAAGTAATTTCATTGTTAGCTTCAGGATTTTCCAAAAACCCATTTATCTGAACTACAGACTAGTGAACCAGTCTCTTGCTCTAGACACTAGCTCACTCAACTGGTCAACCAGTCACCTATAAGTAATTGTACTTATCAAGACTCAGGCCAAGACCCTGCCCAGCTAGGACCACTAATCAGAAACATTTTTTTTTTATGCTGTTTCTAAAAATTAGTTGTGTTTATTTTTTAAAGGTAATACATGTGTATGGTTAAAAATTCAAAAGGCGTAAAACAGATTTCTGGCTTGAAGATGGAAGCATGAAGTCACCATTTATTTTCCCCTCTTCTCAGAAATCACCTAATAAAGAAGAAAAGTGAAAAATAGAAGTGTAAACTCCATCTGATAACTGATAACTAAAATGTGGACCAGATTGGGTAGAAAGAGCATGAATGGCAGTAAAGAGGTAAAGGATGTCACCACTTCCTCGTCCCCCACCCACAGTGCTGCCCCCCACCCCCAGCAGTAATGGTCACCTGTCCATAACAGACACTTGTTACCTGTGTGCATCCTGGAGAGTCTTACACTCTTTATCTTATCTTTTTTTTTTTTTTTTTTTTTTTGGTACGTGCCCCTAGCGGGAATCGAACCCCGGATTCTCTGGTCCGCAGGCCGACGCTCCAACCGCTGAGCCAAACCGGCCAGGGCTACACTCTTTTTCTTTATTGAGATATAATTGACATATAATATTTTATTAGTTTCAGGTGTATAATGACATGAAAATAATGATTTGATATTTGTGTATATTATGAAATGATCTAAACTCACATCAAGAATTCTCTGCCCAATCTCAGTCAGATCTCTCTGCCTAAAGTCACTTAAATTCAAACCCAAAACCTTCAAAATATCCACTCCAGCTATCCCTTCTGAGATATTAAGACTGCTCAAGTGTTGGTCTCCTTCACTGTAATAACTATTAAATTTCACTTTGCTTGATCAACAGATTATCCAGATGACATTTTTTGAGCAGTCCACATGGCAAAGGTAGTTGAGAAAACTGAGGATCAGATAAATGAATTGCTCAGGGTTATAGAGAAGCAGAACCAGAAACCAGTCGAGTATCCTGTGTTAGAACTGGGGGCTGGGGGGCTGTGCTAACAGCACCTCCTCCAACCTTTACATTCCTGGAGCCTAGGGGAGGAGAAGCTCTGGAGAGAGTGAGAAGACACTGGGAGTGGTGCAAACTTTTCCTTCTTTCCCATTTTGTGTAGAACTATTTGAGTCATTTGCCCTGAGGTGACTGTGTAAATGGTTTTCTTTTTAATTTCTCTTTTCCTCTCTTCTTTCTTTTTCTTTTTAGTTGTTGTTTCTTTAAAAAAATCACAGAAAAATGCCCATGAACTCATAGACATGGACTTAATCTATTCTTGACTTTCTAACTTATGGGTTACATTATAATGCAGGCATGATATTATTATTATTATTATTATTATTATTATTACTGCTATCATTATTAGTAAAAGCATAATAATAACTACACCCAAAGAAACTGTCCATTTGACATCTTGCACTTGTCCTTAATTCTGGCACAAACTAGTGTAGCAGAGATAAAGAAAACTTTTTACAGAACAAAAGAGCTACATGACTATTCTAAAGATCAAATATGTATTCTTAAAATAAATTGCTCAATTTTTTTCTAACTGTAGCCTCTTCTGTCCTGAGATTCACTGGGTGACAAAGCTTAAGCAGTCTCAGAGAGCTCTCTCTCATTCTGTAGTGTGCTGGGCTGTAGTGAAATGCTATTGCCTCTGAGTGTCCCTCAAACTATGCAAGTATTGGGCAAGTCTGAGGGTGTCCCTAATTCCTGATAGTCTTAAAAATTTTGCTCAGGTACTCCATAAATTTTCTCTTTTTAAAACTACTTATGCATATTTACAAATTGACAACTAAATTTTCCTTTCATTGGAAAATCTCATCCATCCAATCCATTACATTTTTATGTCACTGGGCACCTATGAAGTCAGTTTTCATTGTCAAATCAATCAGCTAAATCTCTCAGAAAAAGTCTGACTTCATTTTTCAATTCAAATAAAATGTTAACACATGCCTTTGTGAGAACCAGGTTATTTCTAAGGCTTAACTCTAAGGTAGATGAATTCTTGGAAGGAGATGTTCCAGAAATTTGTCACCTGGATAGACAATAAGGTGCCACCCTTTGGGACCCTCCTGGAGAAAGCCATGTAGGAATAGCCTTTTGTTTGGCAACCCAGAGGACTTTGCATTCCAGATCCATACACTACACAGTTTCACCTTTCTTTTGGATGAATGAGTGAGAGTTTCACCTTTCCTTTGTAAACTGGGAGAGAGGTGAATGAGGAAAGGGGGTGGAAAAGAAAAAGTGGATTATCAAATTTAAGAAAGAGATCATAGGAAAGGAGGCCCTGGAAATTGCTTCTTTCCAAGTATCGCTGTCTGCCTATGCTCTGAAAGTCCCTGGGAAGCCCTAGGGCCAATTCACATTAGCTGAAAGGCAGTTCTTCTGGACAGGTGAATAAGGTCGTTTTGGTTCCTAATCTGGCAGGTAGACTCTGAATACAGGCTCAGAGTGTTACAATCCCCTTGTGGGCCATTTCTGGTTGAGGCGGAATTCTCCCCATGAGTGCACTGACACTCCTGCAGGACTGGCCCAGCACATGCTCTATTTTGTGTGAAGGGGGAGCGTCTTCAAGACCCTAGGGATTGGCCCAGCCATGAACTTGTCTAGTTACAGCTAGACAAAGACCCTGTAGTACCATGTAGTGTTCAAGGCCTCATGATATTATTGGTGGTGGTGCCGGAATTGAGCCAGTTGGAAGCAAATGGAAGTTGGGACACAGGCTGTTATAAATTTGCTGAGAAACTTTCCTTTTTCTATTTCAACGAGACCTTTTAGGTTCATCTCATCGTATTCTGTGATGATAATATAGAAGCCCCAGAAATACTTATTTGCATTTCATAGAAGGTACTCTAACACATGCTCAACTCTGTGATCAATCTTCACCTAATATAAAGAATAAATATATGGAATATTGTCTCGATCAGTGAGAATTGTTTTTGGCATATACATTTCAGGTACTGTTAAAAAATTGAAATAGTTTCTCAAGTCATCTATTTGCCTTATTTCTTCATTACAGTTATCCAAGTTACAGTGATATGCATTCTGGGGAAAAGGCTTTAATGACTGTTCTTATTAATGAAGGTAGAGTAGAAGGGACTCGAACTCCTTTCCCTTCACACAAGCATAAGGAGGGCTTTCTAGCACAGATTTACCCATTTGCCTTGTTAGTCACTCTACCTCCAGCTCCCAATGTTTAACTGCCATTTACACATGTGTATGTGATATATGCACCAATAAATTACATTCCAAATGCTTATGCATTTTTATATTACTTTATATTATAACATTATAATGTTACTTTATATTATAGCATAGTCTTGTAACATACTCTTAAGTAGCTAGCTTAATTTTCCTTTCTAGTATTTCACTTCTAGGCAGATTTTAGAAATCAGCATTAAAGTTATATGTTTTTATAAGCATTTTAATCTGGATATGATTTTGATTCTTATAGATATTAAATAAATGTATTCTTAATAAATTAATAAATCACAATTACTTGTTAAAAGCTTACCCTTTACCCTTTACCCGTAGATTGCGATTGGTCCTCTGGCTATCACAAAAGACATAAAACTTGTAGGAATAAAAGTAAGTATTTTCATCTTTTTGTAGAAGTTTATAATTATAATTTATATTTAAGTACATGAAAGTAAAATAAATGGCCAATAGAGCTAATAAAATATTACTGTTTCAGGAAAGATATTAATTATATGTTTGACATTATTTATAAGTACATAGTTAACCAAACCTACTTTCTAGCACAAAGTATATATTGATACTCAGAAAATTAGTTCATTAAAAAGCTCTTTTTTGCTTAATATGATGTTACTGTTTAAATACGTATCGACGTTTAATGTTGTTACCTTAAGATTTTAGTGACTGCGGTCTCCTTTTCTAGAAGATTCCTTGCTCTGATGCTGAAAACAGACTTGCGAAGCTGTAAAATTATGAGCGTGACTTTAGTTTTATAATATAAAGAGATAATGTAATGACAAAACCATTACATAACATTTAATAGACAACACTATTAAAACATTAAACATGAATCTTTCACTAAAGTATCATCATATAACTGAGTCTCTCTTTTAATATTATTTTCTATTCTTACTTTTATTTAGGCAGAACTGCAAACAAGCTTGTCATAGCCACGGGGGAGATGCACTGGCTATGCCCACTAGTAATAATGTCACCTTACATCTTGATAGGCTACTCAGTTTCAAAAGAACTTAACACTGAAATGAACATCGGACTCTTTACTGTCACTGTTTAGTAAAATGTTCTCTAATCCATTCTACATCTGTTTCAGGTTTTTGGCCTGTGACTCAATACTAATCTGAATGATCAGGATGGAGAGAAATAGCAATAGTTTTCGAGGTTTCTTCCAAGTTGATGATGATGAAATTATTCCAGGGCAAAGGACTAAAAATAAAGTTGCTGGAGGCTGACTAAAAACCAGAAGATGCATTCCCCAGACTCGGCTCTGGCCTGCTGGATAGCTGCCGAAGTCAGATGGCGGCAGGTGTACAGGAAGCCAAAGCGGGCAGGGAAAGGGCAGAGAAAGAACGAGGAAGCACACCATCCTGAGAAAGAGTCATCGATAACAAATAACTAGAAAGTGTAACTCCAGGAGTCAGACCAAAGATAATACTTGGACAATGGCCTGTTCATTTTGATTAGATTAGATTTCCTGAGCACTTACTATGACATTAGTGACTATTGGAGATATAGGGTAACTAGGAATCAGAGTTCTTGCTCACTAGAATTTAAAAAAAGCCTAGTTACAAAGGCAAGGCTATGACACATGAGACAATCCATAAAAAGTGGGATACAGTAGATAATAAAGTGCTAGGAGATATGTACAGTAGAAAAGATGGGGGGGGGGGTTGTAGGACTTTGGGTGGGGAAGAAATAGGTGTGCCTGAAAGAGTGAGCAAAGACTTAATTGAAGAAGTGGGAGTTGTAGTGGGCCTTGAAGGACAGTCAAGAAATCTATAGGCCAAGGGGACAGTGGGTAAAGGACTGAAGTTGGAAATGCATGCACAGGGCAAATTAATTTGGTGCAAACTATAAATGTTGAGCTCGGTGGGTCTTTAAGCAAGGCACGTGGAAGAAACACTGCAAGGCATACTGTGTTTCAAACAAAGTTGAGGGAAGGAAAAAAAAAAAAAAGCAGGAGACAGAACAATTCTGGATTCGGTAAAAACAGACCATCCAGTTTCTTTGAAACAAGAGTTAGGTACTTGAGGCGCAAAGTCACAGAGCTCCAGTTTGCAAACAAACATATAAACAAATGCTGTCATGTCCACCAATGTGTCCATGTGGCCATAACTGGAGAAGAACTGGTAGTCATGAAATGGTCTTTTCAGCTACAACTGACAACCTAGGTAACATCATAACCAGCAATATAATTTTCATATTTCACAGCAGACCTCTAATAAAGGAAAGGATCATTGAACACATTGGCAATTTCCCTCACATGAGGAAAAGTAGCACTCGCTTTTTTCAATCATGAAAAACTGAACTGGTTTCATTATTCACTAGACTACTCAGGAGAATAAATTAATGTGTAGGTAAGGGACAAGAGTGAGTGTCATTTTTTTAGAAATTACATTTTCAGGGTAGCACACAAAAGGCTGTTTACCATGATGCATCATGAAACTTTCTTAAATCTTCCCCCTTCCCCTGAAGATGTGACTTCTGGCATTGATTTAACTTCCTCGTGGAGAAAGCACATCTAAAGAATGCTGTTTAGAGTCACACTGGAAACAGAAGACTCAGCTGACCAGTCCCATCACGGTGGCATTTCTGCTCTTTCAATACCTAAGTGCGCACACCGTCATGAGAAAGGCTGGGTTACAGGGACCCTGAGACGGCAAGTTTTAGAAGGCTTAGAGCCCCACTACTCTTGTTTCATCTTCAAAGGACAGCGGCACGCCTTTGTTATCTTTCCCTAGTGTAAGGTGATGGTCTGAGCTCAATCGCCTATCCACTGCCCTGCAATTGAGCAGCTGACATTTAAAACAGTGTTTTTTACGTTTGGAAAAAACCTGGGGATAATGTTTATTACATTGTTTCCAAAATTATTTATGCACTGCCTAAGACTGCTAATGGACTACTGAATATCCTTTTTCCTAAACTTGAACTGATTAAAAACAAAATACACTATTCATTTGTACAAGGGAGTACTTGAGAACTGGTATAACTAACAACAGAAGTAGTGAAAGAGTAAATATTGCAATAGGAGATTCACCTTCAGCTTTGGGATGTTCTTGAAAGAAGAAATAATCTCTATTTGTTTCTATTTGATAGCCTAGATATGATTTAGTTAAATATTTCAACTGTTCTTTTTTTTTTTAGAAAATAAAGGCCTATAGTGACTACCTAGTTTTTCCTTCAGTTTTTCTTATTTCTGTAGTATAACTTTGCACATTTCTTTTAGCAAAGGATACTTTCTGACTCTTAGTCACAAGTACTTAGAGCTACACTGCTCTGCAGTGCCCTCTCCTGGTTCCAAAAGATACTGACAGGCACCTGAAATACTGAGCAAAACACTTACCGAATACAGAAACCATTTCATGATAGTAATTTTAGATCTGAAATTGTAAATTTACAGCTATGAAAGGTGTCAGTAGTTGTTCATTCTATTTAAAAACATGTCAGGGATGTAGGACTTAAAAAGAAGGGTATGGGTAACATGTTTACATAGAGTTTGCATTGAAAAAAAAAAGATTAGTTGAAAAGCTTCTCTTTTTGGTGATCTAATTTTGTTTGTAAACCTAATACATTCAAGTCCACAAGATAACCATTCTTTGACTTAATTAATTATCAAAAATAAATTAAATTTAAATGTTCAAACATATAGTGATAACTTTTTTGTCTTAAAATTTTAATTTAAAAGATGCTTCCAGAAGTGTAGACTTTAACATGAAATTCAAGAGCCTGAAGTTCAAATCAATTTGCAAAGAGTTAGTCGTTCAATAATTTGGAGCTGAAGGACACGGCAATGAATAGGTATAGCTGTTTTTTTCTCCAATATCTTTTAAGTTTTTAAATCCAGATTCTCCATTTTTCCCTTTACAGTTGAAAACCCTGGACCATTTGACGTATAGTAAACATGTCATTATGAGCTCAAGGATTTAAACATATTTCATTGGTTTAAATCCATTACAATTATATCCTATTGTAGGTCAAATGATCCCAATTATGCTCATTGGGAGCTTTTTCAAGTTGGCCCACAGGTTCTTTCATGACTCTAGTAGTCTTTGGCAAAGCTTCCTTGTTCTCAGGTGAGAAAAGTTGTTCCAAGTTCATCTTATATGCTTCCTAGTCCAAATCAACAACTTTGTCTAAAAAGCCCTGGTGTATTGATTGAGAAACAGTGTTTCAAGATCATAATCTAGACTCCAATGATACTCATTGCTGCTGAGGTAGTCATTGTTTTGAGGACTTTGCCTGAGTTTATTCTGATATTTTCAATTTAAATTCAGGACAGAGTTTTTACCTAATCTCTTCTATATGACATTTGTATCTCTTCCCTGCTCCATTAAGACTTGATTATCAAGGACACAGAGGATGACAGAATTAGATTATCTCATAATTGCTCATTAGTTTTATTTCACATTTCATAGACAGTAGTCTCAGAATTACAATATCTATTCTAAGATGAAAGTAAAATTAATGAATACTTTAAAAGTGTTTGCATATATTCTTTCCATTCTCCTCTCACTTGTATACCAGTACTGCACGCATATTAGTAGAGCTAGTAGCTGTTACATAGTTTACTCTTCCTTTTAATGCTCACATAGTCATAGTTTATTTATTTATTTTATTCAAAAATTTTTTTTCTTTATTGATTTTTAGAGACAAAGGAAGTGAGAGGGAGAGAGAGATAGAAACATCGAAGAGAGATAAATATCGACCTGCCGGCAACCTTCTGGTGCATGGGTCGACGCTCAACCACTGAGCCACAGTGGCCGGGCCGTAGTCATAGTTTTAAATACAATTGTATCTTGAATTCTTACCACCAGTTCTTATGTCAGTGTCTCAGGGTCATTTTTGGAGTTCATTTTGGTTGTCTAAAGCATGTTTTTTAGTAGTTTCCTTAGGAAAGGCTAATGAGAACAATATTAGTAACATCTTACATGAATTATATACTTACATCTTGATAACAACTTTTTTTTGGTCACTTTAAAATTTAAAGTCAGTTTTCCTGGATATAAAAAAAGTGGTTCAGCCCTGGCCGGTTTGGCTCAGCGGTTAGAGCGTCGGCCTGCGGTCCAGAGAGACCCAGGTTCGGTTCCTGCTAGGGGCATGTACCTCGGTTGCAGTTTGTCCCCGGCCCTGGTTGGTTATGCGGGTGGCAGCCACTCGATGTGTCCCTTTCACGTCAATGTTTCTCTCTCTCTCTCTTCCTCTCTCTCCCTCCCACTCTATCTGAACAAAAAATGAAAAAATGTCCTCAGGTGAGGATAAAAAAAAAAAAGTGGTTCGCATATTGTCTCCTGGGTTATCCTATGCATGTTACCCTAATTTCTGACATATATAGCATTACTGCTGAAGAGTCTGATGGTACCTAATGTCCTCTCCTTTATAAATCATTTGTTCATTTTGAGCTTGATACCATTTTTTAAAAAATTTCAAGTCCTATAATTTGTCTGGAATATGTCTTATTTTTGATCATTTATGGTTGATATTTTTTGGTACATGGTGTATGCTTTCAGTATGTCTAATAGTTTCAAATCTTTTTATATTTCACAAAAGTGTGGTACTTGTTCTGTTCTATAGGTTTACCTTTCTTCTTTTGGGGATCCAGTAATGTAGATGCTGGATCTTCTTTGACTTTCTTCAATTTGTCAATTTCTTTCAAATCATTTCTTTTTAATTTCTTAAAATTTCTTTTTCTTCAATCTCTATTTCTCTTAAGGCATCATCTTATTATGAAATCAGTTTATATTCCTTCTAGTTCCATCTTCATTGCTTTTATTTATAAATTTTTCCTGAGTTCCAGCACCTTATATATGTTTTTCTAATTCTTATTTATGTTGCTATTCTAATCTGATGTAATTTTTAATGACTTTTGACTCATTTTGCAATAGTATGCTGCAGTTTGAACTGTCTGCAGTCGTGCCTTTATGGCATGCTTTCACTGTCTATATGGGCAGTATTCTCCTTCTTATTTCTTCCTTACAACTTTTGTAGCAAACTTGACTTTGATAATTTTCTGTTGTTCACTTTTATGCAAAATTAGTTTTCTTGAATAGTTCAGTATTTCTCTTCTAACCTCAGAGCTCTTTCTTCAGTTGTTTTAATACAGCAATCAAATATGGAAGCTTTCTCTCTGTGATTTCTGGCTCTGTTCTCCGCTGCTCCCTGACAGCATCAATTTTATCGGGATCTGATTTTTCCTCTATCATTTTTCTCATTGGCATGTTCAGTTTTGATCTCACTTCTGAATGTTTTTCTTCAGTGTGGAGCTAATAGGGTATTTTCTTGTTCTCAGAAACATTAGATGCCTCGTAACTAATCTTGGATTCTTTCCCATAGGCACTGATACCATGTATTGGGAATAAATGTTTGTGTTTCCCCCAAATTCATGTGTTGAAGCCCTAACCCCCAATATGATGGTATTAGGAGATGGAGCCTTGGAAGTTTAGATGAGGTCATGAGGATAGAGCCTCCACAATGGGGTTAGTGTCTACATGAGTGGAAGAGACTAAAGCCCTTTCACCCTGTGAGGACACAGCGAGAAGGCAGCTGTCTGTGGATGAACCAGACCAGCATCCTGATCTTGGACTTCCCAGTATCCAGAAATGTGAGAAATAAATGTTTATTTAAACTATGATATTTAGTTATAGCAGTCCAAACAGACTAAAACATCATGCAAGTCATGGCTATCGGTCTTTCTGCACAGGCTTTTATTTAGGGTTTGGGGGATTACTCAGCTCTGTTGTAAATGTTGTCTGTGGATTTTTGGTTTTGTTATTTTGGTATTGTTTATTTCCACATGGGAACTCATGACTAAAAAAACTATGCCAATAACTCTGTCATCTTTCCTTAAATTTTTCTTGTTGAATATGATGCAGATTTATCACTTTTATTAGTCTTTTCAAAGAACAAAATTTTAATTTTATTGATATCATTTATTGCTTTTTCCCTCATTTGACTGGTAGCTGCTTTTCTCGTTATTATTTCTTTCTTTCTGCTGTTTTCATAGTTGATATTATACTAAATACTCAAGTACTTGGAAGAGTGTCAGTCTTTCTACCTTTACTAAATATGCATTAAAGGCTATAACTTTCCCCTCTAAAAATGCCTTTAGCTAATTCTCACAAGTTTAATAGATACTACATTCATTATTTTAAATTCTAGATACTTTTTATTTCCATAGTAGTTTCTCTACACTCCCTCAGTTATTTAGAAGTGGTTTTGAAATTACAAAATGTGTGGGTATTTTTGTAGTTATTATTTGGTTTCTAATTTTATTATATTTTGGTCAAATGATTTCTTCTTTAGGATATTAATTTGTTTTATATTTAACATTTCTTCGTGACACAGTAAGTGGTCATGTTTTGTAAATCATTCATATGTTCTTAAATCAGAATGTGTAACCTCTGGTCATTGAATGAAAAATTGTATAAATGATCATTACATAAAACTGGTAAACAGTGTATTTCATATCCTGTAAATCTTTATTAATTTCCTTAGCTCTTTGATCACATATTGAGGTAGTAAATAGATATTTTAAACTTAATCTTAAAATTAATCCTAATAGGTAGGTATTATTATCTCTTTTACAAATGAAAAATTAGAGGTTCATAGAAATAGGCTGTCTAAGGTTACTGGGATAATAAATTATAGAATTATGATTAGAGGTCTGGATTTTACAGCTTCATGTAAAATGTTTTCAGTACATCATAGTGTCTATGTAAAATGTCACTAGGTTTAACAGTATTAAAAAAGCATTTTCCATACTATACTGTAATAAAACATTGTCTGCTTCACTTGAAAGATTTGTTTTATACATATATAAGCTCTTATTTATCCCATATCCTACTACAAATTCTACATTAGCCAATTTTGTCTTTATTCTATATATGCACAATTGATTTTCAGAATAACAATCCTAAAACACTAAAAGAGATCAATGAACTTTTCTAACCCATTAAAGCCAATACGGTTATACGTATTTATGTTATACATTTACTGGTTCCTTAAAATCAGGGCTCTATCACAACTTTCAATTAACCAGGATATTAATTCAATCTATTCAAACACCTGGGAGTCACCACAGACCTATTAGGGAATATTAGATTACTTTGGTGTGGTGCAGTGCTTAGACATAAAGAACAGTAGTTTCACTTTAAAATGAAGCCATTAACATTTATTTGAGAAAGAAAACAACAAATATTATAAGTATTTGACTAAATTTTTTGATTTGGAGTTATTAAAAATACATTTCTGTTTTTAATTGGGAAAAACTGTGAAGGCCCCATTTTTCTTTTCTTACTTTGAAAATATTAACAGATTGATAACAATGGAAAGATGTTTATGAAAAATATTTCCATAGCCCAGGCCAGTGTGGCTTGGTTGGTTGGGCATCACCCTGTGCACTGAAGGGTTGCTGGTTCGATTCCTGCTTGGGGCACATGCCCAGGTTGTGGGCTCTGTCCCTGGTGGGAGGGGGTGTGCGGGAGGCAGCCGATCAGTGTTGCTCTCTCTCATCGATGTTTCTCTCTCTCTCTCTCCCTCTTCCTTCTTCTCAAAAGAACCAATAAAAAAATCTTAAAAAACAATATGACCATAAAGCACAAAAGCATGGCTTGATGAATGAAATTTCTGCTGGAAAGGTGTAGTATAATTATTGTAATGAGCCTCTTTATTGAATGTTTCCCACATAAAATATAGTAATTAAAAATAAGCAATTACTTAAAATTACATAGGTTAATGGTAGCACCTCATTTGTCTGTATTTGATTTTTTCATACTCCTGTGAACTGAAAATCAGTATCAAGGTGTATATGACAGATCATGTCTATGGCAAGATCTTTCCATAAAGTAAATTTTTTATGAAATTGACATTATGTTTGGAAAGAAAAAATTTAAAAATTTGATTGGTGTAGGTGGCAGCAAGACTAAAAGTCCTATTGTAATGTACATACAGGCAAATACCATTATAACATTTTTTTTATAAAGCTTTGAAATATGTCTTAGAATGTGAATTTTATAAAAAGGGAGTTTTAGATAAAGATCAAGATTTCTGATCTGAAGTTATTTCAACCTTTGCAAATTCCAAATCCTGAAAAAACACCAGTAATAAAAGTTAAAATATATAAATATAAATATGCATGTGTATACACACACACACACACACACACACCCCACGCACACACACACATCTTCACTGTTTCTTTGGGCTCCAGAGAACCTCACACACACCAGTCTCTACTCTGTGTATGACAAGTCTTTTTATCTTCCTGTGAATTTCACTAGATATCTTCCCATATCTTCCTTCATTGCTTAGCACTGTGCATAGTTTGTTCTTGAAATGTTTTTCAAGAATGAATACATGTCTTAATATTAAAAGCTGACTCTCTTTTTTGTTCTATATATATTTTTCTTATGAAATGAATCCTTGAAATTAATGTGAATCACATAAAATGACAAAGGAGGACTACATATTTTGAAATGTATCAATTTACTTGATATATAGAAAAATACTGCACAACTGAAAACTAAATGACTGGCAACTTAATTGGCTTGACTATTTTGCACTTGACTTTTACGACAAAGCTTTAGCCTGTCATTGTAGACTGGCCAAATCTTCAGCACCTTACATCAGCTAGCCTAGTACAATGATACTGACGCTACCAAAGATGAGGGAATGCGATACCTTCAATTACTGAAAAAAGTTATGTGTTTAACATACAGTGCTTATTGGTGAGAAATTATAACATATGGTAGATAAATTTAAATTATAGAAATAAAAGAAAAAGTGACTTTATGCTTATAGCTCATATAAACAGAAAGACCAAGATTGAAAATCTGCAGAGATTTTTTTTTTTTAAATGAAGAAATTGATGATTCTGGGAGAAAATGACAGATGCTCTTACCCATGCAGCTGTTTGGGAATTTAAAGTCCAGGGTAGTCTAGTGCAAGGGAGCCCCAAAGCACTGTATATCAAACACATCTAACTTGTGATTCAGTTGTATGTGAACGTCAGGTCTCAATGACAAGAATATCCATTGGCAGCAGCAGAAACTACAATATTGTGAGGTTGGCACATCACTTATTGGAAGATAGGACTGACTTACAGGTAAAACTATACTCAAGTACAAACAAATGTAAATTTCAAAGATAGGTTTAGATGCATCCTCAGCTCTCTGACACCTGTTTTGGAGACAGTGCCAAAACTGATTAAAAGTCTTCCTTATTTCCTACAAAAGATATATAATCCTACACTGATTTACTTTTGACTCTCAGTGAATATACATCTAAAGAATGCAAACAAATTACATATAAGCCCAAATTAAAAATGATTACATGATTAACTATTTTGAAAAAAATAAAAATAAATAAAAATAAAAAATCACTGATAGGGAATTCCTACTTTCATGTTAGTTAAAAGCAGCAAAATGTGTTTTTTTACCCAGGACCCACCACACGGTTTCCATTTCAAGGTCCTCAGTAACTGGCTGTTGGATGAAAAAATGTGCACACAAACGCAGTCGTATCTTAATCTGAGCTCAAAAGCACAGTGCAGAGATCAATAAAAATGAAAAAAATTTTCACTTATATTATGTTTTTTTATTTCCTCTCCATTATTGTAAATAAATGAGCAATCAATTAAATACTAAAACACTTTTATGCTAAAGAGAGAAGTGCATACATAGGTTTTTCACATTTGGTCCGATGAGCACCATTTCTGCCCTCCCCTGGACCACACTACATCATATCTTTGCAATACAGGCCCTGGGTAGGTGGTAGTATCACATAATCTCCCACTCTTCTCCCAGAGAAATGTCCTGAATGGCACTGCAGAGATGCTAAGCTATTACTTCAGAAAATTCTTTCAGAAGAGCAAAAGCGCTAAAGATAAAAACAGGCTGTTCTCTCTCTCTCTCTCTCTCTCTTTTTTTTTTTTCCAGTGAGTAAACGTTCATCCTGGAAATTACAGATCAGGCTGAATAACTTTTTGTGTGTGGAGTTACTGGAACAAATCATCAAATACTCTATAATCACAGAAAATTACAAAGTGCTGAATGGCAATCAACAAGGCTTTGTGAAGAATAAATCTTTCCAGAACAATTTAATTTACTTTTTGAGAGTCTAAGACACTAGATAGGCAGTGGGGATAGTAACTAAAATATCATTAAAGAGTAGACTTAAAAAAATCAGACTCATGGACAATAAGGAAAATAAATCAGGACTTAATATATTGTGTTCAACTAGACTGTCATACAGCTGAAGGTTAATCTGTTTAAGTAAGGTTATTTGTCTTGATTGATTCATATAAGTCTGTCTGCTGAGTCTGACTTCATGGTATGATTTAATATCAGTAATCTTTCTTATCTGATATGATAGGCACATAACATATGCTATGCCAGGTGTGATGTTAGGCATTTACCATATATTATTTAATTCTAACAAAAAACCCTTAAAATAAGAATTATCTCTATTTTATAGATGGGGATTGGAAGCTACATCACTTCATCACTATTCTACTCTGCTTCTCACAATCAGTTATGTCCAGCATATTATGCTTCCTGTGTCTTTCCACATGCCTCCCTCTCTGCCAGGAGCACCTTCCTCCTCTATCGCTCCTTCTCCTTTCTCCTCGGGACTTACAGGTGTCTGGCTCCTGTCATACTTTCCGCTTTCATCCGTTTACATGTGTCTCTCCCCGTTAGACTCTCGCTTCCAGAGGGCACTTGAATCCCACAGCCCAGAAGAGTGCCAGATGAGTAACAGGCACTTCATAAATGTTTGTTGAATGACTCAGTGACTGTTGAAGACATATGCAAATGGAAAGGGTAAACAAAATACAGTAATTACTTTTTTCATTTTCCTCCTTATTTTGTACATGCAGAGCTATTAATTGTGAAGACTTAATTTGGAATGTGCCATATGCTTCATAGAAAGGAGGCAGGTAAGAGAGCATTGCAGGGCATCTGGTCCTCTGCAAAATGGCCATGGAGACATTTGGTCCACACCAAATGGTCCTTAATATTTGATCCTGTCAAAATGTCCACACTTAGAGAAATGCCACTGGGTTCAAATATAAGGTTTATTTAGACTTTAGTTTTACAGGATTAACCCATAAAAATACTATCACATTTTATTGTTCCAATAATTGTGTTGTGGTTGTTTTGTCAATAATAACTCTTCTTGCATTGGTAGCCTACCTGGGGTTAGGTAGATGGGTCAGGGTTGTAGAAGAGTGAGATTTATATTAACTGTGTGGATCAAATGTCTCTATGGAGATTTTGGACCGGACCAAATTTCATGGACCTTTTCCCGTGGACCAAATGTCCACTGATGATAAGTGAGAGAGAGCAGAATATCTGAGAAATATTCACTCTTCTTAAACATACGGGTTCGATACTATATAGGAGTTGGCTGGGGCAGCCCTCATCCCTCCATCTGTCTCAGGCTGATATAACTCTGTGAGGTTTACTCATATTCTTCAGACCATTGTAGATTCTGACCCCAGAAATGGCACGTCATCCAGGACTGCAGGATCAGACAGAAAGATCACCTAGCTCAACTAAAGAACATCGTCAGTGCCTAGATCCAGCGAGGGTAGAAATCTTGACTTGGGCGAGACGGTTCACTCCTGAGGACTGACTGGCCTGCCTTTGTTAACTAGAATTATTGGAAAGCCAAGTTCACACCACAGTTTGTTAACAAGCACTCTACTTAAGAAACTGAGGTTTTAACTTCAACGGTGTGGAGAAAAAATAGGTAGAAAACCATTGACTGATTTTCTTCTGCCTGGAAACTAGAAAAACTCCTCTCAAGATATGCAGGTTTATCCTTTCTTCAGGATCTGGACAGCCCACAACAATGGCTTAAGGATTTTACATTTTTGTTTTCTTATTGTTTACAGAGAGAAGGACAGGTATTTTAAATCATGTGATAAAGGTAATCGAACAGGGCTATTTTTAAAAGCATGGTCTCTGCAAAGTGAGGTTGCCATGGGAATTGCTTATGGTTGTTCAAACCCAGGGTAATTACTCTCAGAAAACCTTGCCTAACATGTGCTTCTGTGTTCCCTGCATTGCTCACGCACGCCCCCCCTCCCTCCAGCTTAACTTGTGATCTTTGGGTTTCTGGGACTCAGTGTCCTCCCTGGCAAGAGAAAAGTGCTTCCCTCTAGTGTAGTGGAGTTTCCCCTTACAGGCAATTATTTAAGGGAAAAGCTTTATTTTATTGTTCCTTTGTCATATTAAGAATCACTGAGAAGCCAGGCTCTCATTTTCTTTTTATTTCTTACCACTCTTGGAGGAAAAACAGCCTCAATTGGTATTGCACGATGCCGGAAGAATTTTCTCACATAAAGTGAATTCCTGTGCCGTCCATGTGTCCATCTGACACTGACTGGCATTTCCAAAGACAACAGGGATTGCCGTGGAAATTTCCTGATACTTTAGCAAAGGAGCTAAACCCCATTCAGGATTTTTGTTGATGTTTATATATTTTTGCTTTTAAGCAGCCTTAGGGTTTCTTAGTAAAAGTGAAAAAGGCTTGCCATATTAAAAATACAAATACCAGACTGCTTTGTCTTTGAATTCTGCTTCCCGGGACTCCGCACCACTGAAGTTCATTAGGTGGGATGTCTGCTTTGGTTCCCTGGCCCAAGGGCACTCAAGGATGCAGAGTCCTGAGTATTTATGAAGAACTCCAGGAACTGATGGGGGCTGAAGCAAAAACAGTGGATCCTGAAAGAGATTGTTAAGTTTACTTGTCTGGTGACCTAAATAAAGTCAAAGAATGGGTGGTCACCCGGGGACGTCTTCTTGCGGCTGCCATGATAGGGTAGCGGCCGCTGAGATGAAGAGAAAACATGTTCTCTACATTACACTTTCTGCCTTGGAGCATTCACCCAGATCATGAACGCTGTAAGGGACAAACGATAGTACTCCAACTGCAGTTAAATCTACACATGGGCCAACGAGGCTTCCATGGACATGAAGGGCAGCCTAACCATCCCTGATCATTTTCCTTGTATGAGATCATGTACTGTGTGTTTCAGTCACCTGGCCTTATAGATTGGGGACTGCTGGCAGTCTTCAACAATTCTAGCTTCTTGCAGATGCTGAGTGACTTGGACCCCATGAGGAGCAGTGTATTGCCAGTTCACTGTACTTTAGGAGGTTATGAGGGAGGTTCAAGAATAAGATTACAGAATACAACTATGCTATCCTACTTTCAGTTAGTTAAAGATAACTGTTAAGTGAGAAGATTTTAAAAACCACAAAAACATAAGGACATAAAGAAATCAGGACGGCGTTCCAAGTTCTCTGGGTGTAGCCCAACACAGAGAGCACCTGGGAGGGGGGATGGCGGGCACATGGAGGGCACCCCGAATTCTTAGGCTCCACTCCCCCCCCCACAGCTGCCAAGAATCTTTGAATTGTTTTCCTCACCTAGTTCAAAATATGATGTTCAAAAATCTGAGAGGTATCATGTTTCCTCTTAGAGAGAAAATACATTTTCCTGGACTATGCTTTGATTTTGTGTTTCCAGTGGGAAAATGTCACCAGTGACTTAAAAAAGTATGTTCTGGCCCTGGCCGGTTTGGCTCAGCGGTTAGAGCGTCGGCCTGCGGACCAGTGAGTCCCGGGTGTGATTCCGGTCAAGGGCACGTACCTCGGTTGTGGTTCGTCCTGGGGCCCTGGTCGGGGTCGTGCGGGAGGCAACCAGTCGATGTGTCCCTCTCACGTCAATATTTCTCTCTCTCTCTCCCTTACTCCCACTCTATCTGGTGATAAATGGAGAAATATCCTCGGGTAAGGATTAAAAAAAAAAAAAAAAAAAAAAGCATGTTCTGCATTTGCCACTCTGGGCATACATGCTATCAGCTGTCCACACTCTCCTGGAGAGAGCTGGTCACCGCGCAGCCAGCCTGGGGCTTCACTGCACACTGGTTCAAAGTCTTTTGAAACAAATTTTAGAAAATAAACATGTGTTCCTACTATGTAAAATACAATTTCAGACTGATTGGATAAAATCAGGCCATGATTACCCTCTCACCCGATTATTGGCTGACATATGAACTTTTTCGTCCATGCCCTGTGTACAGTATTGAGTGAAATATAACTGTGGAGAATAAAGGTGGCATATTTCATAATAATAATAATCATAAAGAGTTTAAGTCTATAAGGTGAGTTAAGGGTATTGAGTGTGCATGTGTGCACACACACATATCATAACTTTTCACTCAAAATTTAGAAGCAAAGGGTGATCTTAGTTGAGACCAAATTAGTGGCCTGGGAGATCAAGCTGAACAAATATTTCAAAGCACCGAAGAAAAATAGAGAGATGCCAATCATAAGGGAAAACAAGGAGGGGGGAAAAAAGAGTAAATGGAAAAGCAATAATTGAACAAATAATAAATGAAAAATTTCCTGACAAATATCTTAGTCTGCAAACTGAAAAGATTCCCCAGTTTGGACAGTTCAGGTGATAAAAGACATACCAAGTATATCCCAGTAAAGATTCTGAACTCTAAGGATACTCAGAAAGTCTTACAAGCTTCCCAGAAGAAATCAGAAAACCAACCAACCATCCATCCAACAACAACAACAAAAACACCTAATTATAATCAAGTGGGAAAAAAAGAAGACATTGGCCTCAGATTTGCCATCTACAATCTTGGAATCTATAACACAGAGGACTGATATCAGTTGATGATTAAAAGAAAATGAACAAATAAAAATCCTTGAACAAGAGCAGACATAGTATAAAGGAAATTACGATAATAATAATTGAGAACAAAATCACTAAACTACAGCAGAGAACATAGGAATTGATAGGGGGTGGATAAGGGGAAGAAGTTCAAGTTTGGGGACGGGATGGTGGAAAAGAAGGGGAGGAAAAAAGCAAAGGTATTTTGAAAATATAACCTTATGGGGTAGGAGGATAAGGGGGGAGAAATATAGAATGTTGGAGGGTGAAAGAGTTGGTATTTTATTTACACATGATGATAGAGAAATATCTATTTGATTATAAGCAGTAGAAAAAGGGCAGTGATGATTTAAAAGAATAAAAAAATAAATTAGGACAAAGAGAAATACATGCAAGTAAATTAAATGCCTTTGCAAACTCTAATCTTTCATCTCCTTTAATCATTGATCTTTCATTTTCTAACAGTGGAATACGAGGGAAAAAAATTCCCTATCACTTTTCAAATGACAAAGAAATAGGTAAATCAGAGCATGAGTAAAATAATGTGTCCAGAGAAAATTCCTGCCACTTACTAAGCACTCAATGACTGGTAGTTATTTTGACCAATTTTAGAGAAACTTGCTCCGGCATTCTCCCTGTTGTGTAACAACTGAAATCAGCATGGTTTCTTGCAGAGACCACATGCAGGTAAGCGTTAACCCTGGGTGAGCCTTAGAGATCAGAGCTCTTCCTTCTGCATGAGAGAACACGCAGGTGTGAGGAGGGTCTTGACCTGTTCGCGGTCACACGTCTGCTGCATGGCGTGGCTACAAAGTTCACTTCTAGAAATCCAAAAGCTAAATTTATAAATTTAAAAATGTTAGGCATAATGATTTCTTCTACAGATAACATTTTCTTCATTATTCTCCTGAGACATTTGATATCCAAACTCCACACAGTTATGGGGTTTTGTTCTCTAACTATGCTTGGGAAAAATTCAGTTATTTGAGACAGCGGTTCTTACTTTTTGGTCAATGTATTTGTTGTCCTCGATTGCAGACCGTTTGGAGTGATCACAGGATGAGGAAGAGGCCGAAGGGAGGCTTCTTAAGAGGCAGCAAGTGTCCTGCTGCTGGCGATCAATAAACTGCTTCATAAAACTTTCCCTTTGCAAAGGAAGTATACATACATCAAGCATTACTCATGAAATGGAGCAACTGATGGCATTTTGCAATGGTGTGTTTGCTTAAGCTATAATAACGCACTATCAATGTGTGTAGTCAACAAGATACGTCATACCGAGAGTGGTGTGGAGATTCATTACCAAAGTAATGAGTTCAGAGAAAGTTCCTAAACCTCAGTTGTTGCTGCCTAAAAAAAGTAATGTCCCTGAAATAACTTTTAAGTAATAATATTCAGCAATTCATAGTATTTTGTAATCTTATTGTGGTAATAAGATACTTGTCCCCCTTCTAAGACTTGAAAGAATTGGTTCATCTCTCTGAGCTTCCATTCATCTTAAGAATCTCTGAGAAAGTTACTTCATTGATCTCTAAACCATGGCGATAATTCAAATAACATCTTTTCAAATAACTACTAATCTTGAATTTAATTTACATCTTTTATACTTCATATTTTCAGGTTTTAAATGATTTAAAAATCAGAAATACAAATATATTTCTATTTGAACTTTAAATATTATTGCACCACATCTAGTCTCATACTTTTCTAACTGCCCCATAGAATTGTTTAAAAACTAGTTACATAAGAATGTCATGTTTCATAGTATTCCGGTTCTGTTTGTAATTTTTGAGCTAAAACTGGAAAAATTTTATTTAAATTTAAAAAATAAGTGTTTTAAAGCATCTTCTATGCAAGTGTTTAACTGGAGGGCAAAGTGGTAGAACATCAAATTGGTGTGAGGGGGTAATGCCATAGTTCTTCGTTCAAAAAGTGGAAGGCAAATTATATTGTAATCAGACATGGCATTCTAAACAAACGCTGTTACCATAGTATGGAAACCTGGCCAGTGGCGCTTCTCTATTGACTTGAACATTTTATCCTTACGTGGCTGAGGGTCAGAGGTCAATGTCTATCTGGCATCTCTGCAATCTCTGTACCTTCACCGGTTCCCTAGGAAGTCAAGCCCTGAGGGGCATCTCAGGGAGAAGCGGGGGAGGGGGGGCGGGAAGCGGCCTTCCTGTCTAGGCTAATACACTTGTCAGAGGACATCGCTCTGACTGGGCTGCTCAAAGGGGTCAGTGGTTTTTAAAACAGAGGTAGAAAGAGTGAAAACATAGAGGAGAAATTGAAAAATAAAAAAGGCCACATCCATATGAGTTTGGAAGAAGGGCTGAATCAGATTTAAGACGAGTGTATTTGAGATAAACAAAGAAATACGTGAATACCTGATCTTAGGAACTGTAAAATCTGAAGGAAGCTTTGAGATTTTCACCATTTGTGGTCTGTTTGGAAATTTCTCAAAGATGCGAAGGCGCAGAGGGAGCTTTTCTTTGGTGTCTGCATTCGCTTCACTTTGCTTTAACTAAAGACAAAACAAAGAAGAAAAAAGGGGGGAAACTATAGTATGTGTCATAATTACATCTTTGAATCATAGAAACAATGAGCTGTTACATGAAGAAACAGTAGATGGCAGCAAAGAACTACCAAGTATACTCTGTCCCCTGTCCTGCATTGCACTGAGCTCAAACTGAGCACCAGGAAAACCCAAACTCAACTAAACAAAAAACTACCCCCCTCCCACCAAAAAAAAAAAAAAAAATTAGAAGAAAAAATGTGTATGATTTTATTCCCAAATATAAGCCCCCTTTTATACCAAACATTTGTTATTGTTGACTTATTTATCACTAACAAAGTTATACAATAACATTTGTTTTATAAAAGTATGCTAGAATTAGAAATGAAAAGAATAAAGAAATAAACGAAAATCTTAAGTGTTAATATTTGAAAAGGGAAAATGTCAAGCAAATTGCTGCATTTATTGCAGCAGATTAAGAAGAAAAGCTTAAAATGGAAACAACACAGAAAAGCTTTCTATGTAGTTGTAAAGATGTTTGGGAATTATTATATTATGTGCTAAGTCATCTTTGTAAGAAATGATAAGCAGATGGTATGGATGGATGGATGGATGTGTGCTTGTATTTTTCTGTAAGGCGGGGTTTCAGGGAAGCCGAGGCTGGAAACAATGCTGAGCTAAGGAGACACCGTATGGATGGAATTGGCTGCAGAATTCCCACCAGAACAATGAGGTAGTGGCTTCTACACCTTCTCATCCCCCTTCTCTCCCCTCCCACTGCTGGCTTCTCTGGAGGCCCTTCCTTTCTCTACATTTCCCCCTCCCTGACCTCTCTACAGATGAATTCAGCTCTCCATGCCCACCCCTCTCCTCTCCTGACTCCACACACTGCACCTTTGAGCACGGATCCTTTTCGATGACCACATCTAACTCAGGCAGGCTTTTCGTGGGGTTAGGGAAGACGTTCCCAAAGCCATCAGCTTCTTATCCCTTGTTGAGGAAGCTTTTCCTCTATAATTACAATTTGTCTTGTGTTTGCGGAAAGATTAGTGTGAGAGTTCTTATAACAGGAAGACAGGTGACGACCCTTGTCTTGTACCCACTATCGCAACTGACCAGAGAAAACATGACACTGCATTTTGGGGGGACATCACAATTTTAATACAATATATGGCTCCGTTGTCCAACTGGTTGTGAGCTCAGAGTGAGATTATTTGTCTCATTTCTAGTTCAGAGAAATGTGCCTTCTTTTTTCTCATTGTACTACAAAACTGTTTTCTCATTGTAGCACTTTTATTTTGTATAATATCAACATTTTACTTAAGCCATTTGTATGTCTTATTTAATTCTGTGGCTTGTCTTTGGTTTCCTGTCGTAGGTGGTAAACTCATTTAGGGAAATGGCCACTGCTGCTCATTGCCTTCCTCCCTCCCTAAGTGGAACACTGAGCACAGCACATTCCCAGTAATTTGATGGCTATGATGATGACAGTGATAAAGAATTAGCTCCCAGAGACACAAAACAAAAATGATTAGCATGTCCATGAGATGCAGTCAATTAGAAAAAGGGTTCCATACATAAACAAAGATATTCATGAAGAAGATACTTATTTTCCAAAAATTCATTCACAAAGCTAGAAGAAAATATGTGTCAGGATAAGTAGAGTACACAGAAAAAGGAAAAGTAGTTATTAAGTCAGACCAGAAAGAGAGACAACTATATAAGGCCAACGACAGGCTGAGAAGATAGAGCGGAAATAAGGTGTTTAGTTCATGCATTTGCTGACACATTTATTTATACATTGATGCAATCACTTATAAGTCAAATCCCATAGGCCAGGTTTGTTGTTAAGTTCTGGGGATAGAAAAATAACTAAGACACAGCATTTGTCCTCACGGAGCCCACACTCTAACAAATAGATGGTTATATAAACAGATAATGACAATGAAACAGAGTAGCTCTATTCTAGTCTACCCTAGCCAAGATGGAAACAAAGTGCTGGGAGCACAAGGTGAGGAGCAAAGAGAGAAATAAGAAAAAAATGAAGGTGTTACTTCTATTTACAGAGACATCTTGGGCGGCAGAATGGCGACCCTTGACTGTGTGAGTCAACATTGGTGTTCTAGAGGTTCCAAGACCGGTGTGCATATTTTATAAGAATTAAATGTCTTCAAAAGACACAAGAGCAAATGGTATATTAATCAGGACATGTCATCAAAACAAAAACTGGAGGCTCTTTTCTAAAACCTTCCATGCTTGTCCATTCTCTCCATCCCCACCAGGGCTTCCCCAGTCAAAGACACCACCTGGGCTCCTGTACTCCCTTCCTTGGTCTTCTCATCTGGTTTGGCTCCTTCAGATCTGTTCTCCAACCTGTGGTCCTAGTAATAGTCTCACCTTCTGGCTTAAACCCTTTGATGGTGTTCCATTGCTCTTAAAATTCTGTCTTTCCGATTAACACCCGATTTGGCTACTCCCTACTTTCCCAGACTCATCAGTCCCTATGCTTACACTATATTCCAGTTACATCATCTTCATCCAGTTCCTCAAAATGGTCTGGACCCTCTGCTTCAGAAGTTTTGCACGTGCTGGTCCCTCTGTTCGGAGCTTCTCTCTTCTGCTTTCTTATTCTTCATTAAAGTCTACTGTTCTTCTGATTTCAGTCCCACTAGCAATTCTTCAGAGAAGCTTTCTCTGACCAACAAGGTTTTCTCATAGCATATTGGGTCGGACCATATTTGTGTAAGTCAAAGTAGTCAAAAATAGGCAATTTCTTATGATTCAATCTAATACATATTGTATTAGGATCCTAGGACTGCTGTAACACATTACTGTAAGATTCATATCTTAAAATAACAGGAATTTATTCTCTCAGTGCTCTGGGGGCTAGAGTTCCTAAATCAAAGTACCAGAAAGGCCATGCTCTCTCTGAAGGCTCTCGGGAAGAATCCTTCCTTGACTTTGCCAAGCTGCTCAGCGATCTTTGGTGTTTCTTGGCTTGTGGCTGCATCACTTCAATATCTGCCCCTGTCATCACAATGCCTTCTTGCCTGTGTGTTTCTGTCTCTCTTTCTGAATCTCCCTCTGTTCTCTTACAGAAACACCAATCACTGAAATTAGGGCCCACTCTAAACCAGTGTGATCTTAACTGATTATACCTGCAAAAATCTGATTTCCAAATAAGATCCCATCTGACGTTCTAGGTGGACATGAATTTTGAGGGGTCACTATTAAATTTGCTACATATAACATTATTTGAAATTATAGCATGTGACCACTTAAACACTGTATCTCTTTCCTGAGACTGTAAACTCTAGGAGGACATGAATAGGGTAGGGGCCTTTCATTATTTCATATCCAGGGCCTGCCACAATATTTGACACAAAGTAAGCTGAACAAATGTTTGTTGAATAAATAATTATACTGATCAGGTGGCAGAACTAAATTCTCCAGCAGATAACTAGGAAATAAAAGAAAGGATTTTAAGTATACTGTATCCTGAAGGGTGGAGAGACGAGCAGGAAATATCTATTTACTAATTAAATAAATATGTTTGTGTGAAGCACAGGTGTCCCTAGATTTACAGAAGAGAATAAAATTTAACTGTATGGCATTTAATCTGAACATATGTCTGCCATTGATGACCTTACTGATGAATGCCTAGAATAAATTCAGACATAAAATTTTATAATATTAATCAAATACCCCAGAATATAATGTTTAACATATATAGGTTACCAGTATAAAAACATAATCACCTTACCTATATGTGTTTTTTTTTAAATAAAAGTTATTCTAATTTATATTAGAGTTACTTATATTCCCTAAAGCTTGCAAGCTCCTTAGGGGCCAGAATCCATTTTTTTAATTTACTTTTATAGCACCTTCTAGAGAGTAAAAACACAAGAATTGTTTGTGAGTGAATACATTAGAATTCAGCACCGAGTTGACCATTGCATGGTAAAAGAACAAGGAGCAAATGAGAAGCTCTCTTTGATGACTCGGAAGGCTCTTCAGGACCCTGCGCACTGTCTTCCTGGGCATCAGCCTTCGCTGCTCCATAGGTATGCAGAAGGGCCACTTAAAACACAGCAGGGTGCGTGCCTACTCAAACGGGAGGTGGACCAGATCTCTCTACTAAGCCACTAAGTAGAATCTTCTACAAGCAGGAAGGAGTCCCTTTCTGAACAGAAGTTGTGAATTTCACAACATAATGTTAAGCAAAGGAAACCAGACAAAACAAAAAAGTACATTCTGAATGGTTCCATTTCTACAAAAGTTAAAAAACGGGCAATAGTTTCTGTGCTGCTTAGTCTCAGGAGAGCGGCCATCTAGGGATGGGGGTAAAGCGTAATAACTGGAAGGGTGTGTGGAGAGGGGGCTTCTAAGGGGGCTTCCGTATTTTGTGATCTGTGTGCTGCTTGTGTTCAGTTTGTAAAAATTAACCATAATGTCTCTTTCTAAGTGCTTATTATAGTACAGTAATTTTTTTTAAAAGGGCAGATAATGCAGTTGAGCTAAAACATTTAATCCTTACTTCACTGCTATTAATCACCATGACCTTGATCATTTCTCCTTCCCTATTCCATGATTATAATTAAGATATAAAAGAGGAAAGAACAAGATGTGTGTGTGTGTGTGTGTGTGTGTGTGTGTGTGTGTAGGCGGTAGGAGGTGGAAGGTGAGAGGAGGTTGAGGCAAATGGTAAAGAAAAAAATTTCATAGTATTTTGAAGTCACTCTGAAGTTTCTTTAATATGTGATAAAATGGCATTCTACTTTTAATCCAGATTCTTTCCCCTTCTTGATTGTAAGCAGAGATTTTCCAAGATTAAATTTACCTTGATGGCAATGAGTGAATAATATGGACTGTAAAGACTGGATAATAATTTAAGATCTTTATACTAGACCACAAGAGCAGACATGTCATATAGCAATTTTAATTGCAAATGTCCACGTAAAATTAATTCAAAGATCATGATTCTTGAATGGAGGGGACATAATGCAGAAAACCCCAAGATTTTATTCTTTATGCTGGAAAAAAACAAACAAATGTAAAGAACAGTACAAAGGGAGGAGTGTTAGACTCACATGGCTAAAACACACATTCTCAAAAAAGAAATTGGAATCGAAGAAGAAATCTTCAAACCTTGAGCTTTAAAAACTGTAAATCATCTAAGCTCAGTGCTGTTCTCTGGCTCAGCATCTGTCTTCCTCAGATATCATTACCCATTGGGCGCTGAAAGCCTGTGCTCTCCTCGAGCTTCGCCCGAGTTGGGTGTAATTGCTCCGCGTGACGCCCCTGTTCTGCCTCATCGCTTAAATCGTCCATATTTCAGCCTGTGCTTTCTTCTGTTAAAATATTCAAACAGTATTCCGTTTCAGCTCCTTTCTGAATGCTGGAACAAAGAACTAAACTGAAGGATTACATTAAATAAAAATTTTTGTCATTTTTGGTATGGTTGTTCTAAAAGAAACCAATGTAGAAAGCATTCAGACTTGGGGAAGAGTTCCCATTTTAAAATCCAGTCCCTGCTAGTCTGAAAAATGTGCACAGATTTGTGGGTGAATGCGACGGACAAGTATTTGTTGACTGTTCAGTGTGTGAAAACGACCACATGACATTCGACCTGGAGAAAGGGGTTCCCCTTTGTCACCAGAGTAAGTTAAGGCAGAATTCTCTTTGCTTCTTTGCAGGATGGCTTTGCTGTTTCTTTCCGGATCTACACATGACACAGTGATTCAGAATCGAGTCTCTTCCTAAAGCATAAATGACTATTTTTCAAGAAAGTTCCTCTTACTATTTTGCCTCTGTGATTTTACAACCCGGATTGCAGGGCTTCTGGGTTAAAACAGATGGGTTATCTAAAGAGATGATCAAAGATGTTGATTTTTATTAATATCCCTGTGTTACTATAAAACCTTGATATACAAATAGAAACAATATCCCTCACTAGCCTGTTGAATCTCATAAAGAGTTTCTTGGAGGGAGGACCTTTTCTTCTTTTGTTCTGGGCAAACTCCCGTTCAGCCACATGATTGCTTGCAAGACAGCAATCCAGTACCCTTTAAAAATGTTTGTCTTCCATTGTGTAAATGTATCACAAAAAGAGATCCAGAATCATGGAAGAAGGGAACAGATTGACAAACCTCAGAGGGATGGGGGTGGGTGGGAGGGGTGGGAAATGATAAACCAAAGAACTTACATGCATATATGCACAACCCATCGACATGGACACTAGGCTGGGGAAGGCAGGAGGGGGGTGGGAGCAGGAAGGAGGAGGTCCATGGGGGAATAGAAGGGGGGCATCTGTAATACTTTCAACAATAAAAAAATGTTTCAGTCTGACTTTTCCACCCTTCTACAAACATTTTTCATAAATCCAGTACTTCCAAGGTCAAATTGGGGTTTTATAAATGCAAATCGGAGGACTCATTTCTGGGTTTGCATACGGGCCATAAAAGCTGGCACCCCAAAATGTTTTTATATGACAGCTGGCACCCCAAAATGTTCAAGGTAATTTCATAACTTCAGCTGATTAATGGCATGTGGTGTTTCATTTTCTACATCTCTCAACAGATTCAAGAGTTGTCACTCATCCATCTTTAAGGCATGCCCATGAAGGGAATGGGGAGGGATGTTCTTGGGAGGAGCCGGACACTGGGGAAGTGAATGGCCACCCGGTGCTTCCTGGTTTGGGAGGCTCCAGGGCGCTTATGGGCTGTTGCATTTACACCAACTTCTGACACCCCTAAGAAGTACCCGAAATGTTCACTTTCATGCTCTTGTAAGATCTGTTTAAATCTAAGGTCTGACAGGCTTTAAATGTCCTTCAGAAGGGTACTTTGTGCACCAAGGTAAATAATATTTGCAACAAGGCTAGGTTAGCAGAAAATGCTAACAAGTTAGTAAGAGAGGAAAAGAAACCTATTGAAAAACTAGAATACCAAATTTCGTTGAAGGGATAAGTTTTCCTTATATTATTGTCCCTTAAAATCCCATTAATGGAATTAATGGTTTCTTAGAGACACTAGTAATGAATAGTTTTGTTTTTGTATGTTTTTTCTTCTAGGTCCCAAAACCTCTGTGTTATATTATATCTCTCTTGTGTTATTCGACTGAAACACAATTGTTCCCATTAGGGAATTAACTGAGTCATAGAAACATGTTCATTGTGATAAAAAATGCAGTTTTTTTGCTTCACTTCAGATGAAATTAGAGTTTCATGTAAACTAGATGCTTGGTTCCTGTTATAAGATGAATATTTAGTAACTAAAGGAAAAAAGCCCATACCAAAGGGAATTCAGAATATATATAGTGCTATCATATAACTGTCCTCTGTGTTTTGATTTAGAAAACACAGTAAAAAAGTAAGATGTGAATTTAAATTTTGGTTCAGCTTTATAATCTCTCAACCACTCTGGATTTCAATGATCTCAAATGAAAAATGAGAATCTTCACTCTTTTATATAAATGCCAGACATATAAGTGAGATAGCATATTGCCGGCAACTTGAATTACTCAAGGGAAATGTGCTATAAAAACCACGGCTATCTCTGTGCCACAGTCGTCGGTAGCTCTCGTGAAAATGATCTCATCTCAGTGAGTGGAGGACAGGACACACAGGTGGGGCAGAGGTAGGTTTACAGGTGTTTGTGTGGGAATAATACAATACTGAGTAAATATAATAGAAGAAGAAACTCTGTTTTGCATACTCACAACTGTAAACCTACTTTTGCCCCACCCTGTCTGTGCTGTGACCCACCCCCCCTCCTTCATTTAGTCTGGGACCACGTCATCGTTTCCCAATCTTTCCCATTTCTTCCCCTTCACCGTGTTGATTGATTTATTTTCTCAAGTCCCTTGATTTAAAAAATGAAAATGAAAATAGAGAGAGGCAAACATTTCTCCTGACTGTGTGTCCTTCTCTATTCTCCCCTTTTCAAACTTGCTGCTTGAAAGACTTGCCTGTGTTCACCGTCGACACTATGTATCTACACTAGCGTCCATCACACTCTGGTCTCAGGTCTCTCCCCACCACCTCAGGGGTCTGCTCTTGCCAGTCCCCAACATTTCCCATGTTGCTGAATCTAATGGTCACTTGGTCATGCAGATTTTCCTTAAACCCTCCTAACGGGATTTCCATTTTAATCTTGTCTTTTTAAATTCATCTTTTCAGAACACCCTGAAAAGAAACATCATCATGTTCCTGTTCCTCAAAGTAATTCAAGGATGGTCAGTTGTGTATAGAAAATGCGAGTCTTCTCAGCATGGCATACAGTAACCTCCAGTGCCTTGCCCTTTGGACTCTAACTCTACAGGTCTGTGCATCCTTCCCACACAGTCTGTTTCACATGTTTGTGCCTTTGAAATACTGTTCCCTTGCCTGCAATACACTTTCCTTCTACCCTTGATTAACTCTTATACATTCTTCAAAAATCACCTCTTCTAGGAAGATTTCTCAGAATAAAAAAATACTGGTAGTTGAAGTAGTAAATATGTGTGCTACATACTATGCTGAACACTTTGCATTGCTAATATTATATAATTCTCAAAATAGCCCCCTGATGTAGGTACCATAATTAGCTCATATTCTAGCATGTTACAGGTGAGGAAACTGAAGTCCAAGAAGCTTACATCAGCCGTCTAAGTCATGCAGCCAGAAGTGGTAGCACTGAGATTTGATCACAGTCTTTCTGACTCTGTAGCTTGAGTTTCCAAACACTGTTGTCTACCACCTCATCAAAACATTTTCAAGCAGTTGATGGACTTTTACTCCTGCAACTTTGTACCTGCTATTTCTTTTATATGGGACATTTTCTCCCACTTTGCTAATAAAATGTTATTCATTATTTTTAGACATCTCTCTACCTTCCCTCTGAGTTAGGCACATCTTCCCCTACACTGCCTGTATCTTTCCCCTAGTAAGACAACACATTTTTAACAAAGGGGAGGACTCTTAGTACCTCATGGCCTCACACTGTGCATTTTTACACATAAGACAATGATAACACAATGGTGATGAGATGAAGACCAAAAAATGCAACATCAGTGATGTCCTATAAACAGGCTGAAGTGGCCCATTTGTGATATTTCTCATCAGCCCACTGTTCTTTCCTAAGTTTTTTTTTTTTTTTTACACTGTTGAATCAGCCATATTAACCAGCACAACAAATCCCTCCAATTTCAGATGAGTTATGTTACTTATAAAGATGAAGAGGAGAAATGACACATCATATCACATTTTTCTGTTAGAAACAAAATCATAAAAAGCTTTTGATTTGTTTCCTGATGAAGTATATGTTCCAACTTTTCAAGATCACAAAAGCATAATTAGCTATAAATTCCATACGACATATTCATGGTATAAAGCTTCACTGATGTATGAGCCTTTGAAGAAGGCAACACAACAGCCAATGTATGTGTTTATATGTTATGTTATTAGAGCTTATCATCGGAGAAAATTCTTATCCCATTTAAAAAAAACTTTATTTTGAAAAAATTTGAAATTTCCCTAAGAGCTGCAAAGATAGTCCAGAGTTTCAATATACCCTTGACCCAGCTTTTTCCTATGTTCACATCTAACATAACCATAGAACATTTATACAAACTTAGAAACTAACCTTGGTCAATGCTTTTAACTAAAGTGCAGAAGTTATTTGGAATTCCAGGTTTTTGCATGAATGTCTTTTTTTCTGTTTCAGGATCCCATCCAGGACACCACATTATATTTCATTGCTATGTCTTCTTAGGCTGTAACAGTTTCTCAAATTTCCCTTGTTTTAAACGAGCTTGACAGTTTCACAGAGCACTGGACAGGTAATTTGTAGGGCACCCCTCAGTTAGGGGTTGTCTGATGTTTTCTCGTGATTAAACTGAGGTTATGGATTTTTTAAACAAATGCTATAAAGGTGATATGCTTATCTCATCAAACCACAGGGTACATGACATCGATATGCCTTAATATTGGTTATGTTAACCACACTCACTCGGATAATGTGTGTCTGCTACTTTTCTTCAATATAAAGTTACAATGTTTCCCTTTCCTTACACTGTAAGTTAGAAGCAAGTCACTAACCTGGACAACACTGAAGGAGTGAAGAATTACGTTTTATCTCCTAGGAGGAAGATTACCAAAGAATTTGTAGACACATGTTAAAACCATCACGATAATTAAAAAAAAAAAAAAAAGATTTTGAGGGGAGATACTTTCAGGCCACACAAATATCCTATTTCTCCTTAAAATTTCACATACTAATTTTAGCATTCATTAGTAGATCTTGCCTGTACAATTATAACTGCATTGTCCTGTGGACATAAAAAGGGGTTCTATGCAAAGTAACCTCACAAGGTGATTTGATCACAATTCCTAACTGAGCAGGTCATCGTGGGCAGTCATGCCCTATGAGGCCTATAACTTCTTTAGTAAAAGGTTTTAAGCCAGCCCTGTCCATTGTTCTTGTGCATCTACATTTGGACGCCTTTGAAATATCAGGAGTAATACCCCTGGAAGAGAAGGCTAGTATTTACCCTCAAGAGAGCATTTAATCTTGTTAACTATCTTGTAATCCAATCCCCACCTTGCTTTCTCCAATCCTTCTTACATCTCCTCCTTAATTTCAAATGCATAAAAGAAGCTGCAAAAGTATTATACTCTGGAGTATTTGAGATCCTGCTCCTTGGCACATGTTGTCCGTTTGGCTCAAATGAACTCTTCTAAGAATTCTCTATAGGTTTGGGCATTTTTTATGTCAACAGTTCTAATGGTGATTTTCTATTTCCCTCATTTGTTATTATGTTATTTTTATTTCTCTACATTTATGATTAGACATTATTCTGTGAAAAAGAGCTCTCCCTTCTCCTACATTTTTAATTCAATTTTTTATGTATACATAAGTATGTTTTTGGCTATTTATCTTATTCTTTGGGTTATAATCCAATACTATTATTATTTATTTTATTGCTCAAATTGTTCCTGTGTGGGACATTGGGAGCTCTTTCATTTGGGCCCTCTACGCCCTTATCTTTTCTCTTTTAAAGCTCTTCTTTACTTTCTGGATCCACAAACACTTGAGTCTCATCTTGAGTCTTTCCTGACTCAGCTCTAGAATTAGGCATTTCTCCAAAGAGTGTTGACTTGTCTTATTGGGAAATGGTATGTAAAAATAAAAATTTTGGGCACTGGGTTTGCTTGCTGTTACTAGTATGCACTGCTTTTAGGCTCACTCAAAGGAAACAGCTAGGAAGTATATGTATAGAAACCCATGTAGACACACATATCTATATTTAGTACCTATGTATGTATGTATGTATGTATGTATGTATCTTGTAACCTTAGAACTGTATCCATCCATGCATCTGTTTACATATATGAATATGAATATATATATCCATGCATTTGTGTATCTATATACATCTGTATCCATGTATTACCTACATATTTATGTATCTACCTACATATCTATGTATCTATGTACCTATGTATCTATTTATTTTAAAATAAAAAATAAACTGAATTCACATTGATGCTCCTACTTCAATCCAGCACCACCAGTTTTATTCTGGCATCTCCCCTTTGCTTATTTGTAACTTCTTTCTCTGACAATGTGAGATAAGGCTCTCATTATCTACAGTAAATTTTCTTATTTGTTCCACCTTAGTATACAGATAACTAAGTATCATTGATGGCATTTATCCTAAAATAAATACCACACTTTAAATTAGAGGTATGAAAGACACATATTTTGTACTGAAGTCTCCACCTTGGGGTCTTGAACTTAAGGGGACAGCTGTGCCCTCTCCCTTTAAGTATTCCCTTTCAGGCAGCAATCATGCATTTTCCAAATCTCATTCCTGAGTATGCTTGTGGTAGATTGTGGAATTGTTCAATTTTGCATACTTTGATAAAAAGAGCTTATTAGATGCACTATGAAAATTCACATTAATCAACATATTTTATGCAAAACACTATGGAAATAGGACTAACATCAAACAAAATAATATGCATATATTTCTTGTTTCCTAGAAATAATCTAAGTCATTCTTTTGTCAATATCAGAGTAAAAAATATTCAATAGTCATACGGCTATGTATAGGAATGCCAGACAAACCCCACTCCCCACCGTGCCTACTGCTGAGCAAGTGCCGGGAGCAGAGTGAAAGGAAAGGTCAGCAGTGAAATCATTGACTCTCAAGAACAGGGAAACAAAAGTATTAATGTGAATAAAGAAAAACAGACCAGTTGCTGTTCTTAGATATATTCCATAGGTTTCTGATCACCTTTAGTTATTAAAAATCAGTCTAGTGCAATCTAGTCTCTTATCTGATATAAACCTCCTCCAAACCCCTAACCCACTGAGCTACAAAGTGAAATCTGGCCAAGAACTGGGGAAGGTTTATGGTCTTTTCCATCATTACTCCATATCTCCTTTTTTTTTTTCTTTAACAGGCAAAATTCACTTTATTTTTCTTGTATAAAATTATGTGGTGGCCACATATCTTCTTTTTTTCGTCTAGCTCCTCCAGAGTGGAGGCCAGGTTTCAGAGTTAAGAGAAGAAGGGATTGTCTTAGGAAGCCACACAGATTTCAGGGTGGCCCTTTCTGGGGTTTGGCCTGGCTCTAGACCTGTTCAAAGCTGATGGCTTTCTGTAAGGCTGGCTGGCACTGTGAGGCAGTCAGAAATATGAGTCTGTCCTAAAAGGAGTGATACGGACTAGCTGGACCAATCGGATCTTCTCTCGTTAGGAGATAGAACTAGAGACAGGGAAAGTGTTCATTATTGGTAACAGAACCAAAAGTCAAATTTTACGTGGAGAAAAACAGAGACATTATTTGTATTACTCCAAGAGCAAAGAGCACCTGCACTTATTAAAGGTTGTTTTTCCTCAAGGCACCAGTATCTCTTTTCTTCCCACCTTATACAACCTCATCCTGGTTTACAACCTCCATTATTATGCAAATACAGAGGACAGGAGGGGACTTGTCTGATGTTTCAGTGACTTATCCCAGAAGCCTAGAGTAGTGCCTGGAACACAGAAGGCACTGGATAAATAATTAAGAATTGCATTGAGTAATCATATTTTTATCTCTAGCCAGCCAGCCCTCATCTTTACACTATATAGACCTATGCATGCAACCAAATATTAAGCATCTGTGCTCAGAACTTCAAACTCACTACAAACTCAACATGCCCAAGACTGGGTTGATCTTTTCCCTCAAATACAGTTCTATGCTGATGTTTCCTGGTTCGGTGAATGTCATCATTATCCATCCAAACAAACCTGAAACAAAGAGTCATTTTTGAGACTCTCTCCCTTATGTCCTTAAATCCAAATGATCGCCAAGTCCCTGTTGATTTTACTTCCCAAATAGCCCTTTAATTCACCACTGTCTCCCATCTTAAAGCCTTCAGTGGCTTCCTATTACTCTTAGGTCAAAGGTGAAAAAGCTCTTAAGCCCTGCTGGTTTGGCTCAGGGTTAGAGCATTGGCCCGTGGACTGAAGGGTCTCAGGTCCAATTCCTGGTCAAGGGCCCATACCTGGGTTGCAACCAGTGTTGCAGGTTCCGTCCCTGGCCCTAGTCAGGGTTGTGTGGGAGGCAAACAAAGTGTCTCTCTCACACAGATGTTTCTCTTTTTTTCCTCTCTCTCTTCCCACGCCCCCTCCTCCCCCTTCCACTCTATCTGAAAATCAATAGAAAAATATCCTTGGGTGAAGATTAACCGAAAAATAAATAAATAAATAAAGCTCTTAACATGTTTTTCAAGCAGCTTCAGGGTCCATACCCTGCTTACTTTTCTAGGCTCACTTTACACCACCGTACTCTGGGCTTTCTGAATTCTGGTTGTGCTGAATGCTTTTCCTTCTCCCCTCTACCGACACCTACATGAGGTTCACTGCAGCTCATTCTTCATAACTTGGCTCGTGTGTTCCTTTCTCCTTCCTCTCCTCCCTGACCCTCGTTTGGGTCAGGGTCTTTTATTAACTTCTCACTCAAATGCTGTTCTTTTCTAAAGAAAGTTCATCTCAACTTGGAAATATTTATTACTTGATTTGATTATTTGATTAATGTCCAGCTCTTCCTTTAGACCATACGTTCCATGAGAGCAGAACATGTATTTGTTTATTCTTATCTCCTCACTCTCTGGCCCAGTGTCTTGCACGTGGTAGGGACTTAAAGGTTTGAAAAATGAATGAACAAACAGATAGATAATAAAAAAAAAAGCTTTGGGAAGAATGCAAAAGTATATGGAACTGTGAGACAATGAATTTCTATTGTTTTAAGCCACTCAGATTTTATGTTTTTGTTACAGCAACCTTAGAAAACTAACACCCCTCCAAAACACTGTCAGAACAAAGTTGTGTGTGAAACTTGGACCCCAAAACGGCATCAGTGAAGACAATGACAACAGCTGCAGTGTATTCTATTTACGTTTCCTGTTTAGATACACACAGGGTAAAACTTACCTCCCCAACTCCTTACAACAAGTCTTAGCACAGCTAAGTCATGGAAGTTTTGCAATTCAATGACCGCGAGAAGCTGCATAAAACTAAAAACCAATTTTCAGGCTGTTTTCTTAGAACCATGACGATGCAGTTTCCCATCGCCTGTGACAGGATCTGAAGAGAACAGAGCACTGTTCGTTTTTAAAATTTCTGTTCACTTGATTAAAGGAAGCAAAATAAAGTAGTGTACCCACAGCCGAGGGCCCAGCATGCTGAGTACGGGCAGAGCTGAAGTGTGAGTTTCTTGCCTGGGTTTGAGCACTTAAAAAAAAAAAAAATTGAGAAGCTATCCTGCAGTGTGCTGTAAAAACTGTAATTATAAACGAGCACATTATAGAATGACACACCAACAACTCAGTGAACGAACAGTCTTAGGCAAGTCATTTTATATCTGTTGAACGGCAAGAGAGACTTAAGCTACCTTATAAAAAGTCCCGAGTGCCAGTGGATGAGGCAAAGATCACGGTTCTGAAAACAAGCCTTTAAAAGTGATCTGGTTTGGGTCAGTCACACATGAGATGAAATTTAGGAAGGGCTTAGAGAACCCATTCTTCCAGAAAGTCTCAAATTTATAAATGTACTTTTATAGGACTTGTTTGATTAGGGGCAAAAGAAAATGACCCCGCCTGCTGAGAAGGCTGTTGGTGGTGGTGAAAGCTTGTCCGGCATTCTGAGAGTGCACCGTGGTCCCCACTCACTGTGCTCTCAGCCGCAGTACCTCCCAGTGTCACAAAGGAATCACTTCTTCTTGAGGCCAGAGAACAAGGCTCTGGAGGTGTATTAGTTGCTGAGGGCTGCGGTAATGAAGTAGCAAAAGCTGAGTGGATTACAATAACAAAAATGTACTGCCTCACAGTTCTGGCTGCTGGAAGTCCAAAATTAAGGTGTCTGTGGGCTTGGTTCCTTCTGCAGGTTCTGAGGAAGGGTCTGCTCGAGGATTCTTTCCCAGCTTCTGGGGACAGTCTTGGTGTTCCTTAGCTTATAGACACCTCCTTCCAGTCTCTGTCTCTGTCACCACATGGTGTTCTTCCTGGATGTCTGTTCGTGTCTTTTCTCCTTTTCATATAAGGACACCAGTCATATTGGATTAGGGCTCACCTAATGATCTCATCTTAACTTGATTTCATCTACAAATACCCTATTTCTAAGTAAGGTCACGTTCACAGGTACTGGGAGTTAGGGTATCAGTATATACAGGGGTGGGCAAAGTAGGTTAAATTACCAGCTATCATTACCTAAAAGATAAATCATGAGTAAGGATATAAAATAATAACAATAAGACAAATAATACAAAGAAATTATATAATAATTAATAAATAATAATGCAAGAATAAATTCTGTTTCGTGTACTCACAACTGTAAACCTACATTTGCCAACCCCCATATTTTGAGGAACATAAAATAATCCTTAATAGGAGGACATCAATTTCTTTGACTTGTATTTCTCTAATGATTAGTGATGTTGAGCATCTTTTCATATGTTTGTTGGCCAATCATATCTTCTTTGGAGAAATATGTGTTCAAGTCCTTTGCCATCTTTTAAATTGGGTTATTTGTTTTTGTTGTTGTTGAGTTGTAGAAATTCTTTATATATACTGGATATTAACCCCTTAACAGATACATGATTTGCAAATATTTTTTCACAAATTGTCTTTTCACTCTGCCGATTATTCCCTTTGATGCACAAAAGTTTTTAAGTTTGCTGTAGTCCAATTTGTCTATTTGCTTTTGTTGCCTGTGTTTTTGGTGTCATATGCAAGAAATCAATGCCAATTCCAATGCCATGAAGCTTTCCATAATATTTTCTTCAAGGATTTTTATAGTTTTAGATCTTATGTTAAGGTCTTCAATCCATTTTGAGTTAATTTTTGTATATGGTGTAAGGTAAGAGTCCAACATCTTTCGTTTGTATGTGGCTTTCTAGTTTTCTCTGCATCATTTGTTAAAAAGATGGTCATTTCCCTTTTATGTGGTTTTGACACCTTTGTCAAAGACTGTTTGACCATATACGCCAGGGTTTATTTCTGGGCTCTCTTGCTGTTCCATTGATCCATGTCTGTCTTTATTTCAGTACCATGTCATTTTGATTTCTATAGCTTTGCAAAATGTTTTGAGATCAAGAAGTATGAAGCATTCAACACAGTTTGTTTTCCTAGGATTGTTTTGGCTGTTTGGGGTCCCTTGAGATTCCATATGAATTTTAGAACATTTTTCCTATAGCTGCAAAAAATACATTGAGATTTTGATAGAGACTGCACTGAATCTGTCGACGGCTTTGGATAGCGTGGGCATTTTAACAATATTAAGTCTTCCAATCCACAAACACAGGATGTCTTTTCATTTATTTGTGTCTTCTGAGATTTCTTTCATCAATGTTTTACAGTCTTCAGTGTACAAGTCTTTCACCAACTCGGTTAAGTTTATTCCTAATTATTTTATTCTTTCTGATGTTATTGTAAATAGGATTTTTTTCTAAGGTGACACTTTTTGACCTCTCTAAAGTCTTTGAGACTGCTGACTACAACCTCCTTCTTGAAACACTTTAACCTTTTGTATTTGATGGCAAACACATTCTACAGACTTTCTTCCTACCTCGTGGGCTGTGACTTCTCATTCACATTTCAGGCTTTCTCATTGGTGTCTGTGATTTAGGGAACCAGTCTTCCTTTGGTAGACTCATGGTTTCTAAGAGCTTACATTATCATCTGCATGCTGACTTTTGCTCCTCTCCAATATCTATTTCAGCCCAGATATTTCACCTAAACTTTAAACCTTACATCTACCTGCAGATATCATCTCCTATAAAGCTCCCAGGCATCTACCCCATAGAAAATATGTCTAACCCCTACCCCCTAAAAGAAAACAAATGAATAAAACCCATACTTCTTCCTTCTCTTGTATTCTTTGTCATGGCACACCTAGGGCAATCTGGAAACCTGGGTGACATCCTTGTCCCCTGCCTTTTCTCATCTTCTACATCTAATTAGTCACCCAACCTATCCTCTGTTTTCTCTCCTCTCTTTTATGTTCCTTCACTTCTATTTCCTTTAGTGAGGCTGTGATCACTGTCTGCCTCAGAACTGGTCCTCCTACCACCGGCCTGGGTGCCCTTCAGTTCATTTCACACACTGAAACTAGAATGTAGGGGAGACTATGTCACTCTTTGGTTTAAATGCCCTCAGCATAATATCTAAATGCTTAGAGCTGCTCACACTATTTCATCTGCTGGTCCCTGCTTATTTCTCCAGCTCACCATTTTCTCCCTTGCTCTATAGTTGACCCACAATGAAATTCTAGTGGCCTCTAAAAAAGTCACTGCTTTTCCTTGCCTAAAGAAAAGGCTTGTTGCTCCTTTTGTCTTAAGTACCTTTCTTCATACCACCTTCTTCGAACCTCCTTCACCTGGATAGGCAGTACTTAACCTTTAGATTTCAGTCTGCACCGTACTTGTAAGAAAACACCTCTGATTTCATAGTCTGTGTTAGATGTGTCTCTTATGAGCTCTTCAAACCTCTTGTAGTACCTGTTTACTTGTCACTTTCTCCCACCAGCTCCAAACTATTTGAAGGCAGGAACAATGTCTTGGTTATCATTATGTCCCTTGCCCCTAACACAGTACGTGAAGCACAGTATATGAGTACTCAGACTCAAGGATTACAGAATGGGTAGTAATAAACCAAACATAAAAGGGATACTTCAGACAAGCTCAGCCTCATGCCATTACATATTTGAATTATTCAACCCTCCTCCCCCACCCCCCACACCAATTCCTGGCTCACTAAGCTATATTTTGATCAGAATTTGGCCTCCAGTCTATACAAGCACAAAGAGGGGATATGTTGATTCACAAATGTAAGCATCTCATCCACCTAACTTTCTAGACATGGATTTAAAAATAGTTTTGGATACATGCATATATTTGATAATAAAACAGTTCACCACTGAGCAACAAAAAAAATTAGAAAACTTCATGAGACCTCAGTGCTATGGAATTGCAAGGGACATCAAGGCAAGAAGATACAGCAACTGACCCAGAAGGCTGAATGACGAGGGAAGTTGAGGCAAATTTGGCCAGGATGGCATTATATGCTCTTGAAAAGGAGAAAGGCTGCGGAAGTACTCACTTATCTTACTGCTTAGAAGCAGGCAGCCTTACTGTGCTGCAAGGAATGGAAGCCAAGAGCTAAGAAGGGAAAGAGAGGAGAAGGACAGAGCAATATAGAATCCAGGGCAAGTAGATGGAAGAGACTGAGATAGAGTTACAAAGAGATGACTCAAGGCCTTTTGTTTCCTCTGAAGTCTAAAATAGACCTGTTCCAAGTCTTTAAGCAATACGCATTTTATAATGAATGAATGAACTGGTTCTCAGGTCAGGTAGTGTGGCATCTTCTGGTGAGGACACTGGTTTAGAGTTTGATAGCCCGTGTTATCCCAATGTAGGCACTTTCAAATCGAGTGAATTTGGGCAAGGAGTATACTTCCCTAAAGGTTAGTTTCTGTGTCTTTAATATTCAGAATTAAGTTCAATAATGTAATATGAAGTGCCTTGCATAAGGTAGGTAATATTTATTATTGTCGCAGTTATATCACTCTCTTTTATGTTACATTAGTTAGAGTTCACTCATGAGAGATGGAGGAAATACTGAGAATAATGAAAGCTCGTCTCAGATTAGGAGATGGCAGTCAGTGCTTAGCCGGATGGTATACTCTGGTAACACCCTTCCTCCTTGTTCTTGCCCTAAATCTGGAAGGGTTTCGGTGCAGGAGATGAGACAGAGGTGAACATGTAAGCTCCCAGGAAAGGCTAGAGAGAAACATTAATCTGGAGCTCATATTTTAAAAAGGAATATACAATTTTTATTGTTTTTGTTAACAGAATCAGTCAATAAGAGAGAGAAACTTCTTTACATTCCCCTCACCCCATCCATCAATACGCAGTGGACATCATCAAAGGCCAAACATCAAATTTAAACCAGGATTCAAATCAATACAGTTTTAATTTCAGAGCTTTGAATATAATCTAAACAGACTATCTATAGTTCTCTTTTCAATCATCTTCCCCTGAGGCTTTTCTGTGGGTTTTTTCCCCTCACAGTTGAATGAATTTTATAAGGCTTAAAAGAAAACTCTTTATATCTATCTTGCACTGAATTTATAAAAATCATTAAAGCTGGAAGTATTCTCTTCATTTTCAAAGTTTGCAAAACTCCACCTACATTCCTACAGTGTTCTTTCTACACCGCAGACCATCAAAGTCATCATCTCCTCCTACTGTCCAGAGGATAGTATTAAGTCAAGAGAATTTTTTTAGCTTCTGTACAAACTGATTTGACTTCTTGACAGCCAATTACAAATTCACTAATAATCTCGTTCTTAGCCAATGTTCTGATCTTATGTAGAAAACCATTAAATATCTATCTATCTATCTATCTATCTATCTATCTATCATCTCCAAGTCCAGTATGAGTTTTTGGAGATGCTGAAAAGAGAAGCATGGTCTCTATTTAATTAGATATGAGGTCATATAAATTATGGCTGCTATGAAATGATTGCTACTGCTGCATGTTATTGCTACTGGGAATCAGTTGCATCTTACGTGCAACACACAGAGAAATCAATAGGTAAATTTTACACAAATATTATTTATTTTGAAGCGTGACAAAGGAAAAGCTACACCAGTGACCATTAAGGCACAATCCTGGTGATATCTTGGAGAGGGGTGTGTTGGGAATAGCTACTATGTCAGAACCTTTCAAAATTCATCCCCAAAGAGCTCTTTTATTTTCCCCTCTGAATCCCATTAGACATTTTTTTCTCTATAAAAATGCCTTTATTAAGTAATAAGTAACTCAATGTTGCTTCCTGAAAGGAAAACATAAATGAAGAGATGTCAGAGCTTCTGCGCTAGGGAAGCAGAGTTGCCACACTGAATTTGCAGGTTTCCAGCTGAAAGTATTACAGTTGGCATTTTAGTGAGCACATCTGGTCTTACACTGGGTAAATGCACAATTCCCCCTCGGCTTCCTGTAGTGGTACAAAAGGCTGCTGGCTCTACAGTATCTTTTGAAAGGCCCTAGAGGTCAGCAGTCCCTGGTTGGAAACCACGGCCTTAAAGAGTAAGGAGGTAACGTCAGAAAAGAAAGGGAAAATACATGTAGCGCCCTGTTTCTACTTAAGGAGAATACTATTTCACAGTTCCACCAACAACTGATCACGTAGACGGTACTTGCCCTCAGGGAACTTATCCCTGAAAGGTCTGGTGTCCTCTAACATTTGATCACCTGACTTTATCATTTTCCTGACTCTGGCTTCAGTCACATTCCTCCCAGTTTATCACTGTGTCATAGTGAATCATAATCCATGCTCTTTCCCGTAATTTCATATCTGAAATGTTTTCCTAGTTTCCTCACTTATTCCTTCATTCTTATTCCTTCACTGTACCTTTTACCTTTCTACCTGATCTCCCATTTTGCTCATCTTTAGGGTCCTATTACCTCCCCCAAGTGTGAGAACTGACTTTCTCTTTCTAATGGCTCTGTTTACTGTTTCATTTTTAACTTCTCCATTTTACAGTTACTGTTTTCTATTACTCTTGAAAAATGTCTATGAACCAATATTTCTAATTTAACACAATTGTCTTTACCACGATCACAATGAAATAGATGAAATCTGTAGAGGCCTGGCTAAAATGTTAATATGCTGCAGGCATTTGATGTCTGTGCCCAAGGAGGATGCTTGCTCCTGAAGGTCACGCAGAGAGCGCTGCCTTGGGCAGCATCTGCCATTATGTGGAGTGAATGGTAAGCATTTTAGCTCCTGCCGTCTGCCACAGTCCTAACTCCGGGGGCTCTGATTAGATCATCCGATTTTTCAAGGGGAAAACAAAGAACTATTTTGGATAGTTTTAATGACTGGGTTGCTTAATTCACCTTCATTCCTCAGAAAACTGACCCTTACATCAACAGCTGCTTCATGAATATAATGATGTTTCTGTCATCTAAAATATCATTATTTATAAACAGGTAATTAAAAGTCCTGTGAGTGAGCTTTCACATAAGGCATGACTCCTGATTGACACCTATAAGGCTTTAGCTCAACTCGGTCTAGTGTGGAGGCTAAGAGTCTGGGCTTTTGGTCCAAACTGCCTGAGTTCAAATCCGAACTCTGCCACTTATTAGCACTGAGTGCTCAACAAATGTTATGGTAGCTGTAAGAAGCTGTAGATTAGATGATAGGAAGAGTAAAAGATGAACAAAAAGTTTGAACTGAACAGAGAGGCTTTGGGATACATAGTGCTTTCTGGAATCTCAAACATTAAGAAAATCAAGTGCCTCCCCCCCACCCCCCATATTCTCCTTTCTATTCTCTATCTGGGAATAATAAAAATAGAGTATATACATTTAAATCCTTAAGGGCTGGGTCTGCACATGAAAAACTAAACAAATATTTCAGGTAACATTTTTATTGGAGATCTAAAAGAAGCCATAGCCCTGACCAGTTTTGCTCAGTGGTTAGAGCATCAGCCTGAGGACTGAAGGGTCACAGGTTTGATTCCTGGTCAAGGGCACATACCTGGGTTGCAGGTTTGATCCCAGGCCCCAGTCGGGGTTGTGTGGGAGGCAACCAATCGATGTGTCTCTCTCATATCGATGTTTCTTTCTCTCTCTTCTTTCTCTCTCCCCCTCCCTCCTTTCCATTCTATCTAAAAAAAAAAAAAAAATATCCTTGGGTGAGGATTAACAAAATAAATAAATAAATAGATAAAGCCGTAAAAGGCAGTCTAAAGTTTCAGGGATCTGAACCATTATGTGCCTGTGTGCATAAAAGTGGGTTCGTGTGGATGTGTGAGTGTGGGTGTGTGAATGTATTTTTGAAATTATGTAAATGAGCCTTATGTCAAAGGCCAAGATCAAAGGAAATAAGGAAAACCACGGATTCAAAGAATGACATAATGGTTATAAACTAATAAAAACACAAAGTACTCTTCTATAAAAATGGAAGAAAGTGAACCAGGAACATTTTAACTTACTATAATAATATTTGGTTCACAGCATTTTAATGACTTTCAAATATGAAATTAATAGATAAATTGAATAGAAATGTAGTTTCAGTCAAATTATGGATAAAAACAATGTGAAAAGGACTCATAAAAATTGATTTTGCTGTTGTACTTGTGACTTGGATTTTCAATGCTCAAATATCTCTACATACTCGAAGAAGATACTCCAAGTTATAACTAGCACAATTGGATAATCAGCTTTGATGTACAGAATTTCCAGAAAACAAAGTATCACTAATATCCAGTGAGTGATTAAATAAAAGACATTTTATAGCTAGTGATATATACTCAAAGCAAAGTGCCACACCGTTTATTTAAATGGGCATCTTTACATCAATATTTTTTCTTTATTGACAACCCTTAGTTAAAACATAGGTTTTGGGGATAAACAGGATTGATGAGATGAAATGCGTGAAGCAACTTTCAGATATGAAAGTGACAGCAAAACAATTTTAATAGGTTATGTCTTTGCTTCGTTAAAACAGACAACTCAAATGCAATTAGAAAATTCTGGAAGTGTGGGGCCTCCTGGATTCCATATAGGATTTGTGTCAGAGTCTTGGTTCTCTTCGGTAACATCCCTATTATTCTTGCAGTTTTGGGGAGGATGATCCAAGAATATCGTTTTCAATATCCTTCTCTCCCACCAACTCTCCTTCTGAAAGTGTCTATAGTCTGATAGAGCCAAATATTCAAGCCAAGTATCCTCCATGTAACAGAAACTCTGAGAATGGTTGATCATATCTATAATCTTTCTGCCATCAACATAACCTTCATTTTCATTTTCATTTTTTTTGGATATAATTTTCATTGCCATAGCATCCAATCTGTTTTCATACTTAACTGGCACAGTGATTGTTTATTCTACTCCATTTCTTATCATCGCCATGGGTACTCAGACTAAATTCTCTTTTAGTGTCTACAGGTTAGGTAAATTGATGCTTAATATTTTTATGATGACCAAGAGTATCACATATAATTATACAAAATGGCAATTTGGCTCTGTGACATTTCATTTTCAGACAACCTTCATTTAATGGCCAAAGGAGAATAATCTTCAAGTCCAATTTACTATACTATATCAATCTTACCTTTACTCATAATAATAATGTAAAAATATCCCTAGGATAATTATAGAGCAATAGAAAATATCCTTTGCTGATAATAAATAAAAGTTAAACAAAAAATAGTTTGCCAACTTAGACTGCCATAATTTATTAAAGTATTTTTTTTACTTTGAAATTTGAACTGCTTTAATGTTACCTGTAAGCACATGTTTTAAGGATCCCCGCACATTACTTACTTGTTTAAGCTTCTTTAGATCTTCATCAAGTTCTAAGTTGTCCAAAATAACAGCAACAAACAAACTCAGGAGGATCTATAAAATGGTTAAATAACAGTGAAAAAATTCACATGCCGTAAGTATCAAAATTTTATATATATGATATAAAATATCTTCCTGAAATATACACCATATAGAATGCATTAAATGAAATATAAATATGTAGTTGTGAATCTCTGCATATGTATTTTAAGGTATTTATCCCAAATATATTGAAGGAAATGCATATGTTAACTGAAATAAGCAACATAAATGTTAATTTCTTATGAAGCCAATTTAAAATGGAAATTAAGGAAAAGTTTTTTTTATAACTCAATAATCTCACTTCTGAGACCATATCCAAAGAAAATCTGAAGTATTGATGGAATATTTATATGCAAAGGTGCTTGATAGAGTTATTTGTAATAATAAAATACAGAAAATAATATCTAACCTTATATAAATGATTAATACAGTTAACAGAGACCTCTATTACAAAATTCATGCAGCCATAAAAATTCTGACGGTGGTCGCTAGTTTTGCAGAAGTCCTCCTCATGTTTACACTTTTGTGAGTCTCCGGTGTTCACACCCTTCTGAATCCCCACCACGATGAATACGGCTGGTTTGTGTAAGTAGGAGGAAACGGAAATGATTGTGTGTGATCAGAGACATTGTGGCTTTCACCTTGTTCTCTCCCTCTCACCAGCTCTGGTGGAAGCCAGGTGCCATGTCATGAAGACACTCAAGGGGCCCTGTGGAGAGGCCCAGGTGGTGGTGAGCTGAGGCCTCCTGCCTACAGCCATGACTCATCTTAGAAGTGGATACTCCAGCCCCAGTAAGGCCTGCAGCCTCAGCCAACATCTTAGCTAGAAACACGTCAGACACTCTGAGTTAGAAACACCAGCTCAACCTGTCTCAGATTCCTGACCTGCAGAAACTGCGTGAGATCATAAATGCTTACTGTGGTGTAAGCTCTTAGGTTGTTCATAATTCGTTATATAGCAATGGATAAGTAATGCTCTCATGTTTTAACTAGTATTGACAAAATGCTTCCACTAGAATGCTAGATAAGAGTATATATGGTAGAAGTGCAACCACGTGCAAAAAGGAATAATAGAGGAAAGGCTAGAAGGAGGTTCTTTTGAAATGTCAATGGTGGCTGCCTTTGTGAAAAATGAAGTTTTCCCCTTTTCTTTGTATTGCACCATATTTTCCAAAAAAAAGAAGGGCGGGGGGAGCCATATACTTCTTTTGGAATGGGTAAATAAGGTAAGAAAAAAAGAAAACAACAAAAATGCAGAATTTTAAAAATATTTTAATAGTCCCTTTTCAACTTTGAATTCTCTAAAGTTCCACATTCATTTAATAATCTTTTTTCAGTCCTAATTTATATTCCTTCTTTCACTTTCCCTCTTAACAAATTACTCCATTTGTTAATAACAGACAGTTAAGCAGGAAGGTAAGAAAGTTGACGTAATTTAGTCATCGTGACTTTTAAGGACCAGAGAGATTATTCTGTATAAGTTAATGGCCAGCTCTTTCTAAGTTTAAGGAGACTATAACAAGAAAAAAAAATGCCTCTAAATATCATTACATTTTGACAGGATATACTCGGCTTGGATCAAGTGCCAGTACCCTTCCTTTTTCTACAGCCATGTCCTTCGGGGTTTTACCAGAACCTGGAGAAGATACAGAAATGGTCTAGACCATAGATTTCGACTGAAGCCCCCTTGCCTGCCACACCATGGGCATCTGGGCGCAGATATATTTAGGCGGACTCTACACCAGCCAGTATACTCTAAACAGGACATTATAAAGTTCACTCCAAGTTTAGCCCCCTTCCCATGACCTTGATGTTTATCTTGATGGTATCATCAATAGTAACTTCAGAGGAGGAGTCTACGTTTCCTGGCAACCTCACCCCAGATTCAGAGACGTGCACCTGAAGGTCTCCTGCAACTGTGGACTGTCTCACACCACTTCTGTCACTCACTGGCACCTGAGCAGGCTCTGTTCTAATTTAACCAAGTTTCCTATCTTTCCAGAGAAAGGGCAAACAAAAATCTAAAAAAAATCCCTAATGGAAAAAGGGAAAGAAACTGTCCCCGTCCCTTTTCTTAGAGCATTTCCTTAGAAAGCTTTGTCCTTGTTATGTTCTTCCCCTGTCCCCTTGAAATGTATATAAACCTTTTTAAAAGCTCTAAATAAGCCTCTTCTGCTTTACAACCTAGGAAGAGTCCTCTCTCCCCTTCTCCAGGGGCCGGTGGGTGTGTAATTTAGCCACCTGGCCCCACTCCTTGCAAAACTACCTACTTGTCATAGAGATATGAGAAGTTTTATTTTTCCTTTGGATAAAGGCAATTAGCTACCACAGATGGCCACACCAATCACCAGGTGAATTTACGGGGAACTATATTTAACAAATGGTGCTGTTGAGTCTTTTTACTTGAAGACTAGTTGTTTCCATCTTGAGAACACGGATGTAATGTGGCGATGAATATAAAGGGCGAGTTATCTTTCGTCTTTGCAGTCTCTTAGCGGGTTGCCGGTGATGCCCATCGCAGACGGGTTTAGTGCTTATCCAATAATGACACTGTTTTCTTTCTTGTCTGCCTAGGTGGAGAGGTTTTCTGGGTTGGCAGATTTTATTTTTAATCATTTCCCCAGCACCAGACAGATGGCAGGCTCCTTAAGGACAGTGAGGTTAGGTTATTCGATTAAATTCTACAAGCAGTTGATTGGACTCCACTGATGTGTCAGACACTGCCTGGCCAGGGACATAAACACAATATTGCACTCACCACGATGATGTTCACGATGGAATCACGCCGACGTGGGCTGGCAGTGTGGCAGAAAAGAGCATTGTGGTTGGAGACCCAGTTGGCGAATAGGTTCTGCCAGTCACGAATTACGTCGTTACCACGAGCCACTGTGACTTTCAGTGCCCTCATTTGTAAAATATTACAGCTATAATAATAATAGCTCAACAAATTGCAGCTGCCATATATCCATTTGACCCTCCCCTAACAACCCTGGTGTATGGTATAGCCTATGTGAAAGTATACAGACATAAACTTAGATATGGGAAACTAAAATAATTTTCTCGCTATTTCTACACATGAACTTAATTTAGTCCATAAGCTCTCCATTTGCTTTGATGGCTGAAAACTGAATCCTGCTGGATCAATCCCATTTTGTCCTGTAAAACCCAGTTACATTTGAATAGATGCCCCTTTTCTTTCTAGGGCTGTTTTAAAGTCAAGGATGTGAATGTCATCAGTATCTGGTCCACTGTGGCCATGCGGCCTTTCCTCTGTCACACTTCAGGGGCAGCCATGGTGCTTGTTTTGGGGACTCTGGGCTTTCACCCTGCTGAATTAGTCACCACCTCAGCTCCTGCAGGCCCTGCTAGGATCTCTGATTCCCAGTGACACTCTGTGTGAGTTTCCTCAGGCTGCTGTAACAAATTTCAGAAGCTCGGTGGCCTGAAGCAACATAAATGCATTCTACGAGAGTTCTGGAGACCAGAAGTCCGAAATCAAGTTGTCAGCTGCGCATGCTCCTTCCCAAGGCTCGGGGAGGCTCTTTCTTGCCTCTTCCAGCTTCTGGCTGCCCCAGGTGTTCCTTGGCTTGTGGCTGCATCACTCCAACCCCTGCCTCTGTCTTCACATGGCCTTCTCTTTCTCCCTGTATCTTGTCCTCATCTACCTATTATAAGGACATCTGTCATTATATTTAGGGCCCACCTGGATAATTCAGGATGATCTTATCTTAAGATCCTTAATTTAATTGCATCTGCAAAGATCCTTTTTGCAAATAAGGTCACAACCAAAGGTTCTGGAGTTAGGACACAGACATACCTTTTTGGGGCCCCCACTCAACCCCTTTGACTCTCCATCTGGTCTCTGGCTTAGATCGTAGTTCCTTCGGTGGTGTTGTTCCTGTACACTGACTCTCAGCTCCCAAGGAGTTTGGAAGTCCTCCCATTCTAGGCAGAAAGTATGGCACACTTGGTCTTAGGGGATCTTTTAGGTCCTCTCTTGACCTGCATCTCTCAGGCAGCTCCCAACTCTGTCCAGGCTGCCCCTTGTCCACATGGGGTCCCCAGCAAGGCTACCCACCCCTAAGTTCAGACAAGAAGTAGGTACAAGACAAATCTTGAATGCCAAAGCACACCCAGGTTGGGACTAGTCCTGTTGTGGCCCTCGAGGATGGCGTGTCTCCCTACCACCCAAATATGCTTTACTTCCCTGACTCTATCCAGAGATTTCTGCCTCCTTCATGCTCCATCCCAGAAAACATTCTTCTTTCCTTTCAGGAAGCAGGAATGTGAAGGAAGACTGGAATGGGGGTTTGTAGGGGGACTCCACAGTGTGAAGACTGACAAACAGAAACTAAACCCAAGCAGAGGGTCACACATTTAGTTCTGTGCCATCTGAGCATTTAGATCTGAGAGCTGATCTGGGCAAATGGGTCTGGAGCATCTTCTGAACGCTGCTTACTTAACATTGTGAGGCACTGAGTCCCACCCTGTGCTACCAAGACATCCAGATATCAAGGAGAAGGATGCTTTTGGCAGAAAGAGAATGGTGAGAAAGCCTTGCTAGGTGGTATAAGCAAAGGCAGGGCTTTGGGAGCATGTGGCTAATTAGGGGCCTGGTGAGCAGCTAAGGATAGCCAGCGCGTGGCTGCCAGGGAGGAGGCTGGGAGGAGGCCGGGAGAGGCTGGAGAGGGAGGTATTGTAATAATCACTAAGGGATAACATTAGTTTCTTCTCTATTAATTTTTTTCGTTCAGATGTTGTTGTTGCTTTTTTTTCCCCCCAAGTGCATGTAATGTCATTATTTTAAGCTGGATCACTGAAATGGTAGCTAGGCAGTGTAAAGTGCAGTTTGACAAAAGGTTATTAAATATATAGTATTTCATTTATTTATTTATTTAAAAAGTACGTTTTAAAAATGTACTTGGAGAAAAAATAGCTACCCTCATAGCAGAAGGACAGAGAGACAGACGTGGGATGCTAGCTGCACTTTCTCCTTGTCGTGCAGATGAGAGTTTGATTTTTGTGGTCCAGAGAGCAGGACTGACAAAGGGAAGCTTCAGCATCGTTGGGGAGAACACGGAAGGGGCTGTGCTGTCAGAAAGCCTGATGCTTACAGAACTGAGACCAGCTGTTGGGAGGGATGCTGGGACAGAGTTAAGAGTTATATAAGAGGAAGTTTATAGCTTGCTTTCAACTGTCTTTCAACCCCAGTTCATTCAACAAATGCCCTTGAATGTTTCAGCACAGTGGCTTAATTCGCATGACAATGTGATGGCAAATCCAGAGACTTTAAAAACCAATGTGGAGCTTGAGTTTCCTCCTGAAACTATTCGCAAGCGGACTTTTAGCTTGGGCCTCGTGGCCACGTTCCTAAGTGTAGGTGACGGACGCCTGGGCACGTGGGGTGAGAGATGACGGGATCTGGCTCTGACCGTCTTTGGAATAGAGAGAGATGACTCAGGAGAGGCCGGGTCAGTCTGTAGCTGCTGTGAGGAGGTGAGAATTACTTCGGAGTTCTTTTCTCAGACTCGAATAAGGTGACAATCGCCACTGTGATAAAGAAATAGAAATGAAGGGAGGGTGGCAGCTTGGTTCCCATCATTTTTAATTTACACAGTCAATAAGACAGATTCTTTTCCCGCAGTCCCAGTGCTGTGTGGAACTGGACTGAGGGCGTGGGCTGATGTGGGTGTCGGCCACCTCCCAATGCGTGGTATCCAAGTTGTGGGAGTGGGAGATGAATCCTCTTCTGAAAGCAAGAACCATTCCTCAATTCCTGTACTGTTTTTTTATTTTTTTTTATTTGTTTGTTCTGTTTTGATAGAAAGCTGAGGTAATGCTCACTAACAGTCTGAACCCATTACAGTAATGTCTCAGTCTTATTTCCGTCAATGTTGACCTACTGACACGAGACACGTGAGCTGTGCCGAAAGGTTTCCCATAGCCATTAAATGTGATCCACGGGTTTGCATTAAACTGTTATTTATCTTATAAAGAGATTTTATGGGGACTGGTCACTTTGAATAAAAAAACTTCATCATTTGCATGAAAATCCTTTATACTTTGCCAGTTCTTAATTATGCAAACAACCTACTCTGCTCTAGTTTTTAATATTTAGATTTATATCATATTTAAGTTGTAATGTGGCACTGAATCTATATCACTATCTTTTTAATGATATAATTTCCAGGGGAATAAATTGCCTTTCATTTCCTCTTGAGCTTTGTTAAAGCACCAGCGGTACATACTTTCAACACAGCAGTATTTCATTTGTGCGATGCTTTCAAAAAAGAAATTCTTGTATGTATATTCATGCATTGGCTACTTGCCACTTTTAACAGGTCTCTCACATTCACTTATGTGATGGAATACGTATACAACACAGGTATTTGTTCTACCATGAAATATACAACTGATGTAACAGTCACGTCCTTATGAATCACCAGTGTCAATGAAAAAGTGGAGAATAACTACTAAAATTTTCCAGGCATCTGATTCTTTATTTTCCTCAGTTTATGATGCCCATTCTCAAGATATTTTTAGCATTGGCAGTGCATTCAATGTAGAAAATGCCACATATCCAGTCCCCAGAAACCTGGCAAGTAACCTCCTTAGAATTTTTATGAAAGATATAGTAACATATTGGGGGGATGTTGACCTTCTAGCTTAGTAGATTTCAAAGCATACTTTTCCAGAGTCTCAACAGGTGTTCAGCTACAATAAATCCTTATGATCCTTCTTCTTTTGTTCTAACTACTCTCACCCTTCACACGCTTCTGAAAAAAGCCAGCCTCACTTGAGCTAAGGGTTCACTAGGTGTTCACCATGCTTTAATTTGTATACATTCAAGCACACGCAAACTTGTTTTCTTGCATTTATCCACAGTACATTTCAGCGAAATTTAATAAATGACAGAAGTTGTGTTCCTGGCATCATTTCATTATTTCCTCCAACTTTGTTCGGACACAACCATTCTGTCCAGCATCCTTTATCTAAGACTCACTCTTCGGTTGTCCTGAGTCAGACTCCTGACAGTTACGGTTGATTTTTACAAGAGAGTGGCCTTCTCCTTGTAGAATGGGTGCTCTTGACTGAGAATTTCTGTCTCTGTAGCTGTATAGCCAAGTTTGCATTCTCCCTAACGCTCTCTATATTTACACCCTTGCTTTATGTATTTTTCCCTTTTCAATTTCATTTCTTTTCTGAAGTTTATTTTTACTATTTTATTTTCCTTTTTATGTAGATTAAAGATAGTCCTTTAGCTGAAATGTCACCTTTAATCTCACTTCTTTCTCTACTATGAACTCTATTAATAATTTGTATTTTAAAAAAAGCATTTAAAAACATGCAATAGATGCACAGCAGGTATCTATCTGGTCAACACTCCATAATCTTGTGTTTTTCTTTTCCTTCTTACCATTTGTAATCACGCCACCCTAAACCATCTTGCAGGCTGTGGTTGGAAACACTCTCCTTTTTTATATAGGTCAGCAAGAAGTCAAATGCAATCAGAGCAATGTAAAACGGGAAATGTTTGCCACAGATACATTTTTAAATGAATCCTATAAAATCAAATTATTTCATTTACACTTTGGAATGCCCATTTTTGTCAGCAAAATATGACTATTCTCAGAAAGCTGCCACTGCAGAAGCAAAATCAAGAGATTACTATGTTAATTTAAGCACTTCAAAGGTAACAAAAAGACTGCCCACAATGGACGCTTAATTACATTTTCTCTCTTTCAGCATTCACATCACAGGGTTTTCCTTTGAAACAATAAGAAAGGGAGAAACATCCAGAATAAAAAAATAGAGCCTTTCAGTTGGTTAAGTCTTCCACAGCCCTTAATCCCCAAATCATTGGCAAAAATGAAGGAAAAGATGAATTTCTCAAGCATTTGGCACACTGCAGTCAGGACAAAAATACAGAACACTACCTGGCAGATGAGAGAGACATTTTAAAGGGATAATAGGTAATGGTTATGAATATGCATTTGCTAAACACTTAAGCTTGATTTTCATTGTGAGCTAGAAAATTGGTGTCCCCAGGGGGCGATGGAATAGCCTGCTGTTTTTTTATGCTGGAACAAACTGCAGTGAAACACTATTTTTTGTTTGCTGCTTGGTACATGCCTGTCCCTGGAAAGACTAAATCAAAAAGTCCCCAGTCGCGTGGCACCACTGGCCAGCATGGACAAAAATCAAATAAAGCTTGTATATTTATGTGGACTTTTTTTTTTTCATTTGGGTTGCAATGCTTTGTAGTATTTTGCTTAAAAAAAAAGCTCATTTTAAGGTAAGTTCAAGCCTAAAGGCAGGGTTATGGAATAGAGGTTTTTAACTTATCAAATGACCAGTTTTTAAGAGAATGTGGTACACATATTATCACAGGCCTATCACCTCCATGCACATATTTACATGTTGGTCCACAAACAATGTCTGGCTGTTTCACTGTCAATATTTTAAACACTGTTTCAGATGAGGTAGAGCTGGAATGAGTGGGAAGCAGGTGTTTATTGTGTGGACACTGAGCACACGGCCAGCAACAACAGCATGCTTGCCGGCCGGGCCGGGTCATCACCTGTGTCATTAGGCCCTGAATCACAGGTTTTATTTGTTGGTTTGTTTGTGCTTACTAGTCCTATTTATGTGCTAGTTTAGGCCCAAGGAGGACAGGGATTAAGCTCTTCTCCACTTTGTTTAGCATGTAGGGTAGTATTCACATAGAGCAGTTGAGATTTAATAAAACTGTGCAGAATCAAATTAAGCTAACTTAATCAGCCATTACAGTGATTGCCAGTCTGAGGATAAATAGGAAAAGAAAAACAATTGCTGATCATACTTTGAACAAAATCTCCAGGGCCATGACTTCAGTCCCTAGGTTTTTTGGATAGTATAGAAGTAACACACTCAGTTTTAGTTTAGTTATAGAGCATTCTCTTTAACTGAATTAATTAGTTCTCATTTTTAAAAATCACATATATTTAAATAGCTGAATAGCTGACCTTTTTGTTTTAGGTTCATAATCAGAGAAGTCAACTAAATATCTGAGAGCTTTACAAATTTAACATAAACGTGTTTGAGAAAAGTCAATTTGAGTTTTCTTTAAGCAGTTTTATTTTATCTAACTTATACCACATATAAACAGTAAGTTGAGATGCATTAAAACCTAAAGGGAAAAGGCAAAAGTTTAAAACAATTATAAGAAGATAGAGGATAACATTTTTATTACCTCAGGGTGGGAAAGAATATCTTAAATGTGAGTCCAAAATAGACATTGACCGTAAGTAAAAAACTGATAGTTTGACCACATCAAAATATAATGTCAAAATGTTATCGGTGGGGTGCCCTCTGTGAAAAATTCCTACGGTGCTGCTGGGAAAAGAATTTCCTGAGGCCCTCATGGGAGGATGAAGTATTGTGGAAAGCTTTATCGTTGATGCAATATCCTTCCAAGGTCCCATTTTCCTCAGTCCTGCCATGGAAAAAGTCCAGCCTTGCCTTCAGCAGGGCTAGGATTAAAGCCACTGCCCAGAGTTTCTGCTCCATATTAAAGCACCGTCCAGTCCAGCATCTGGCTAGTTTAGCTTGTACTCCCAGCTGCAGACCATTGTGTGTGGGGTCCATGGGCATGGGCCATGTGGCTGCTTAAGGCCTCATGGCTATGCAGGGGCGTGGGCGAGTGTGGGTTACGGAGCAAGAGAGGGCAAGGGAGTAGGAGAGAAGCAAGAGAAAGAGAATTCTTGGTCTGGGAATTTGAACTGTCCAGATTCCCTGAACTTGCTGCGCTCTACCCTCCAGCCAGTTACCTTTTTTCCAGATTAGACTGACAGGTAAGCATCTTACCTATGACACCTCAACTTTGCTGAGCATATGTCCATTTTCCCCTTTGTTTGGGCCCTTTCCCCAGTGTTCTGCAGGGAATGGGCCAGTGGTCTCCTGGGGAGCATGAGGTTGCAGGTTCCTGGAAAAGCTGCCCAGATGACCATGCTGACAATGTTTGGCCTCCCCTTTCCTCCTTTCTTATTATTAATATTAGCTAGCTAATTGTGATGATAGCAGAGAGATATCACAAATTGAAATAACAAAATGCTGCCTAAGAAAGGACATTTATTATAGTAGTCAAGGGATTAATATCCAGAATATATGTACTACTCCAACAAACACATTTAAAAAAGACTAGATTTTAGAAAAATAGGTAAAGCGTATGATTGGGCGAGTCACAAAGAAGATGGCAAATCAATATATGAAGAAGTGTTCCCTTACTAATAATTATGGAACTGCAAATACATAATTTAAGGAAAAGTAATACCGCCATTCAACTCACAAGACTGTCAAAATCTTAAAAGTCTACCAATCCCCACCATAAATGAGAATGCAAGCCAATAGGGATTCTCAACCACTGCACCTGGGAGGGTAAATCAGTGCAGCTTTCTTATAGAGCAGGAGCCTGCAAATGAATGGTACAGAGAGTAAATATTTGAGGGTTTGAGGGCCAAGAGGCAACATTTAGGATATTATATAGGTACTGCCATAATCATTTGACAATGCACAAACCAGTTTTGGCTCACAGGCTACATAAATAAAGCCCGTGGACCAGATTTGCTATGGGCTTGCAGACTCGTGCTACATTTGGACAATCTTCTGGATCCTGGAGTCTACTTTCTGGCATATATCCTAGAGAAACTCTCATACAAGTGGACACCATGTACAAACGTATTAGTCGCAATATTGTAACAGTAAAACAATGCAAATATTCACTGTAAAGGGAACTGATAAACAAAAATGGCGTAGTCAGTCATATTTCATATATTCATGACTATATGTACCAAATGAGCTTTATGTATATTAAGATAAAAAGATTGCAAAAACAATATTGAGTCAAAGGTTAACTGACAACATATGTTGAGTTTGATACCACTTATTCTGATCATTGCTGCTACTAGTGATTTGTAAGGAGGGAAACTCTTGATCAAATATAACTTGACCTCAGAATGGCGTATGGTCATCACCGCAGAGAACTGTGCACACCAGGCGTCTCCACCAGGGTGCACTGCAGCCGCGCTTCTCAAACTAAAACATTAATATCAATGTTAAAAAGGAATGGTATAAAGTGTTTGTAGGTGATAACCTTATATTAAAAGCACTATATATTTTAAATGGATACATATATGTGTGTGAGAAACTACTGTATTTTATTGATTTTAACATGTACATTTATTTTCACATTTTAACGCCTCTGAACTTGGGATGCACCTTATCATCTATGTGTATAGTTTAGTTGCTGGTTTTTCTGTTAATGCTATGCAAAATAAGAGTCTTTTTATAGTTGATAGTATGTTGAATTTAGTGAAATGTGATTTAAAACTGGAAGATGGATTCATACCGAATTCATCATAGTCACTGGGAGGCAATGATCATTGCGTGGGGAAAGGAGGAGGAAGGAGAGAGAAGCATGGTCCAGGAAGAATCATAAATGCTATTTTAAGCTGATCAATAATATTTTACATCTTTGAATTAAAAATATCTGAACTAACATAATATTTTAGCATTTGTTAATATACAGCTTTAAATGCACACACAATCTTATTTAGACTTACAGGCACTCAATGTTGGTGATAGTTACAATCATCCACTTACTCCATGGCTAAAATCTCCCCCAAAACACAAGCTCAACTCACATGGAGAGGGCAAACTTGGGCACTAGGTTTGGGCATTATTATCCTCAATTTCAGATATAACATGACAGGGAAGTTGTCTGGTTCTTCCAAGAACACGTCTATTGACCAGCAGAGCTAGAACCTGAGTCTAGATTTTGAACGCCGACTCCATACTCTTGTACTCTACCATATTTCCTAGACCTCCCTCAGTGACTTTTCAATTCTTAATTGCTTTACAGAGCTGAAACAATTATGGATAAAAGAACCATTTCAATTTTCAGTTTTAACTAAAACCTACCTTTTGAAAATAACAATAACATTATAATAAGTGTTTGAGTTGATACTTAGATCAGTGGAATGAAGGGATGGAATTAGGTATGGGTTTTCAAGCTGTGCTCTGTGGATTCTCAGGAATTCTCGGAAATGGTCCCGTGTTCCGCAATCATTGCCATGTTCTGGGCCCAATAAGGAAAATCTAGACTACCCAAGAAGTCGGTGTACCAGATTTACTATAATATTTTATTATATTATCAATCCCTGTAGAAGTTCACTTGAAAAAATTAACTTTGCTAAATAATTTACTAGTTAGGTAGTTTTTCTTTAAAAATCTGCAGTGAGGTTAGCAAGCAATTATATTGTTTTAATAGAAAAACAATTACATACGTTATTCCCATGCATTCATGACTTCAATCATGTCTGTCCTGCATTTAACCCAGGATCAACACTCTCCAAGCTACTCCATAGTTTCAAAGAAACATACACACATAGTAGGTGCCTAATAAACATTAGTTGAATTCGTGAATGAGTGAATTATGGTGAATGAATAAATGAATGACAGACACAGACTTAAATGTCCTGGAAGGGACTATGCAACGACCTCAGGGCCAATTGTGCTGTGAACACCAGCACAGTCAGAATTGGCTATGGAAGCCAGGCCTCCATTCCCACTACTCAGTGTTCTTTTGTTTTGTAAATATTTTTAAAGTTACCCTGTATAAAAAATGCCCAAACTATTTCTTTGTGATTCTTCTGTGTGAACCCAAGACTTTACACCATGCAACAATTCATCCCCATATACTTTTTGATAAACTACTTAGTTTTCAAAGCCTTTACCTATGGCAAATGCAACCTCCAATATAACATTGTCTCAAGCACTTGTTTGATTCATAGATATTTAGAATTGGAAGGGACCTTAGAGCTCACATGTAAGTTGCTTTATTTTAGTGACTCTTGGGCAGAGGTTTGATTTGATGCAGACATTTTCAATGACAATAGTAAGTTTCATAATGTAGGGAAGTAGCAATACGTAGTTACAAGACCATAGGCTTTGAGACCAGGCAGACCTGGAAATGTTCTGACTTTAACATTTATACTCTATGTAACATTGGGAAAATTATTTAACTCCTCTGAGCCTCAGTTTCATCATCTGTAAAGCGGGAATATTACCTAACTTGGCTGTTCCAAATATTAGAAATAAATTGTGAAACATTTTACTTCTCAGTAGTAGTAGTGGTTGTTTTTATTTCAATAAAGGGTAACATTTTGGGACCTTAACTTGGAACTTTTAACATAAGAGTAGATCTTAAGTTTGCATCTTAAATATACACCAATTTATTATATAGAGATGTATATTTCACATGAGAAAGACATGAGAATTACATCCCTTAGTATGTCATAGGCCACATTTCATAACATCTTTTTTTCTTTCCTTTTAAATAAAAATACATTGAAGAGAAAACTCTGTGTGACAGAATTCAACTTTTCCTTGGATTTGGTATCCAGTTTTTACTGTGCTTTTAAAATATTTTCAGCTGTGTGTTTTATTTTCCCCCCATATATTTCTTTCTGTCACACATAGGATGAAAACACTGAGCTGATTTCTAATTAACTGACTGCACCCTGAGGTCTCCAGCTTCTATTTTCAGTTTAATTACAGCTGTGAAGAAGATGAAGTGAAATTGAAGAGAGTGTCTCTACAGCATTAAAGACAATAATAATAACAACAACAACAATAACATAATTCTGGTTGGATCCTTAGATCATCTAGGGTGTGAATGATTAGAGATGTTTAAATCGGTATGAAAATATGAGATTTCTATTGTGTTTTGTCTTGTTTTCCTTCTTGCAAACACTTGTATCTGATGGCGACAACTTCTTACTTAAATCTGAAGTCTAGTTCCTCAAGGAGTTCGTTGGTTCCTAGAAATTTAGAATGGAAGGGACCTCAACCAACCAGACTACTCTACATTGGTTCTCTGGCTCTCATTCTGAAATAGAAAGTAGGCCAAAAATCTGTTGATGCTCATCCCTTTAAGAATTCTAAGACAGAAATGAAAAAAGTGCTAAACTCACCAGAGTGGCAAAAAGATGATAGAGAATGAAATAGATGGCGACAACGGGCGCCCACATGTGTCCCACAGCGTTTAGAGTTTGGTCCATTACGTCTACCCATCCTTCCTGGGTAAGGATCTGGAACATGGACATGAATGCCTACAGAAGAAAAGAATGGAGGCATCAACACCAGCTACAGGCTTGCATGCAATTTAAAATTAGGATACGGTGTTTGAGGATATTTCTCTCAGTATTATTGATTTTTATCTGATTGCTCAGGGGAAGAACAGCCTTAATCCAACAGATGGGAAAGGGCTGAGAACCGAAGATCCTAAAAGCCTGGTTTCTAGCTCTTCAGCATGGAAAACGAAAATAATGGTCCTGAATTAAAACTAGCTCTGTTGGTGGTAAATACTGCTGAGAAAAATTAGAAAAAATTCAGGACCTTAGCTCACTTGCCCTTTTTTACTCCTCTAATAAGCTCATTATTTAACATTTCCAACAATTACTGTATTTTTATTTTTGCTGCTAAGCACAACTTGTTTTTATAATTAGTTACATTTAATTGTCTAAAGGCAAATGAGAATAACTTATTTTACTTTTATAGTACCCATCTATCAAACTATGTTATATTAAAAACATGAGACTCTTTAAAAAAGAAATATTTCTAAATAATATTCCCATGCTGAGCAACTTAATAAAGACAAATACATTTTTCATAATTGTTTTTTTCCAGCCGAGCCAAGACCATGGACGAAGCCAAGATTAAAAAATACAGAGCATTCCAACAAAAGCAAGCCAAGCTAAAGGACTCTCTGAAAAGATCTTTGGTTAGTTCCATTCTTACATATTTTTCTTATTCATTATATAATTATGTATACATCTCTAATTCATGTATTCTGTACACATTAGTGGTCAGTAAATGCCTCTTGATGAGAATTATGATGATGTCTGGGAAAGATGACAATTGAATTCTAGTGACTCTTTAAAAATGTCTTTATAGACCATAGTACAATGAAGACTTAAGTTGAATTCCCAGGTATTGAGACTCCAAGAAATAAAGTCCAGTATAATCCAAAGGTGAACTGATCCCAAAATAAAAACTCTGTTATACCAATTAGGATCTTAGAGCCAAAAAGGACCTTACAGATAATCTAATCTAACTCTTTCTTTTTGAAGATAAGGAAAATGAGGCTTACAGTGACAGGTGATTAGTCCAAAGTCACTCTATTAATTTGTGGTACTAACAGAAGTATTACTCCAGGTGTTCTGACTCCAAAGTAAGTACTTTTCTGAGTATTGAGTCCTGTGTTCAGTGAAGTCTTGAATCTACGGCTTCCCAGGCCTGCTCATACAATAAGCTCTCTCAGCATAGTTTCCTTTACTAGAGATAATTAACTTTTTTAGAAGTAAGGTGTTCAATGCCCAACATATAACAAAGGCCCATTTGAACAAAGGAGAAACTATTTGATAAATTTTGAAGCAGGAGGTACATTTTTCCTCTTATGCTCTGTTCATGTGTAAAACACTTCTTAAGTTAATTTTCCTGCAGTCTCATTACCCAACAAAATCTTCTGTTCATAAAAGTATGAAATACGTTGCTATTGATATTTGAACTCAGGATCACCACTTAACAAAATAATACTTTCCTTGTCAGGTGCTTAAGAGAATGCTAGCTTTAACTCATCAGAAAAATGCTTCAGAGAATTTTCATTATCGTTTAACCTCATAAGTGTGCCAAGACTTACCATTGAAAAGAATTATTTTTTTCCCCTGTATTTTTTTTTCTGGTCAATATTTATTACCTCCAAAGGCAAGGAACACAAGTTCCAAAGATGATTCACATAAAAATATCAGGTTGCTGCCCTGGCCAGTGTAGCTCAGTGGTGAGTGCGTCGGCCCGTGCACCAATCTCGGGTTTAATTCCCGATCAAGGGCACATACCTGGGTGGCAGGTTCTATCCCCAGCCCCAGTCAGGGTGTGTGTGGTAGGCAACCATCAGATGTGTCTCTCTCACAGCACCATTTCTCTCTCTCTCTCCCTCCCTCTCTCTCCCTCTCTTTCTCTCCCACTCTCTCTACAAATCAATGAAAAAAATATCCTCGGGTGAGGATCAACAACAACAACAACAACAATCAGATTGCTGTATTTTCTTCAATGGAGATGTCACCAGCATGAAAGTGTGTTCATGCTAAAGACTCAATAGCAACAGAGAAAGAGTCAAAACACACACCTACCAGTACAAAAGGAATTTTACTGGACATAATATTTCTCCCCCAAAGTAACAGAAACGGTTATGATTAAGCCCAATAGATTTATTTTTGGCGCCCAGACCAACAATTCAGGTGCACATTTCAGCTGCCTTGGGCACAGACCAATTTAATTTATTTCCATCTACTGCATTAGCTTTTGAGAACACTCAGCTATTATGCATTCAGTAAAAGTTCGGGACTGTGGAGCTGTGGAACTATAACCTGTTGCTGTGAGATAAGCAATATGGGCAAGAACATAGGGGTTATCCACTACTCTTTTGAGAGTCTCAGGAGAAAAAAAATCTCATTTCCGCACAGCTCAGCCACCTGAAAGTTCGTATTGTGAGATGCTGTGAATTATATTTGACAGCAAAGCTTTCTGTACAATGTTATTCATGTGTTTATAGCTGCTTACATGAATAAATCAATGAAAGGCAGTGTCATGAAATAATTTTATTATAGGCTGGGAATTTATTTGTGTCCTGCAGGAAGGGTGCCTTATCAGTTTTGCTGAGATTTTACCCAGAAATTTAAATCCAAATGATAGTTTGTTTGAGGCTATGAATCAAGTACACTTATTGATTTATATTATCCGTAAGATCTGTGTTCCTTGAAAAATCTGCTTAGTTTATTTATTCAAACAGGGTTATTAGTGTTTATTGAAGGTTTGATGTGTTGGGGATTGAGATGAGGAAGACATGGTTTGTTCTCTTAAGAAATTTATAATCAAGGGTGGAAGAAAAAGATGAACATGATCAGCTCTAAGAAAATAAAAAAATAGAATATATGTGTAGGAGAAATATGGTAAAGCTATCAAGAAACAAATTATAAGGACCAATGTATTTCTTTTAGGTAAGTCAAGAACAGGTTTGAGAAAATGATGGCAATTGGCTTTCATGACAAAGATGAGTAGGATTTAAATGGTGGAGAAGAAGGTGATGAACAAAGACCTAGAGGAACGTGTTTCTTGAACTACTTTCCCCTTTGCTATGCTATTTTCCTACCCTGTTGACTTTTTTCCCTCTTACTGTTTCTACTAGCTATTTATAAGTTGAGAAGATTAACCTTGTACCTGTCATATATGTTTGATGGATTTTTTCCTATCATTCATAATATTTTGCCTTCAATTACCCAGAAACCATTAGATTCTTTTCATAGATACTTTTCTTGGAGTCTTCTCACTACCTGTTTTAATTTAGACTAATTACTTTCTTGACCTGTTGCACAGTTGTCAAACTTTTCATTTTTAATTTTCTAATCTAGATCTTTCATTCTCTCCAATCTAGTGTCAGAAAATAATTCAAAAATCTCATCCCCAAGTCATTAGAGTCTTGTTATTTCAGTATGAAGAGAGGGATTTTCAGGGAGAGAAGTACAGCTGAGGCTATGGGCAGTTATATTAGAAATATCAGGCTTCAGATATTTTTCCAGTTCAGATACATTGCAGAAATCTTTACTGCTGCTACAGCCAATCGGTCCCAGGTGTCTCTTCCTCCAATTCACAGGCTTCTCTCCAGTCATCATTTTCTCACTCCACTGAGGGCAAAGACAGGTTGATTCTGCTGGTTTTGGTCCTGTGTTGTGGGTGATGACAACTGGGGCTCTCTTTCTCTCTCTTCTCCTAGGCCTCCTGTCCCCTTGTGGCTTCTCTTTTCTTCTTTCCCCTTCATAATTTCATTATGCTAGATGTTTGTTTATTATGAGAGAATTTGTTTTCAGAAATTATGATTATCTTGCTTTCACTCTCAAGCTTTCTTCCCAGTTGGAAGAATAAGAATGGTGAGATGTAGCAGTTTGTCTTGCTTCTAGGAAAATGAGCTGGGACAAGTGAGTCCCACACTTGAGGGCTCTTGCTGTCTTTTTACAGGACTCTGCATGCCCCTACAGCCTGAGTTTCCCCACATTGAGGGGTATGACTACATGCTTTATGATTTGTCTTTCCAAGTTAATTTCTTCTCAACTTCTTCTGGAAGACAGGCTTAAGGTATGAGACTAGAGTGTTCACTCTCCCGCTTCCCTCTCTTTCCTAGTAACTGTTATATTAAAAAATAATGGGATGGGATGTTATTGCTGGTGTAACTTTTTCAGGCTGAAAATCAATTATTTTACTCATTTCCTTAAGTTTTAGGGACATATTTCACATTTTTTTCTATGTTTCCTGTGTAATTTCACTCCAGTTTGCTACTTTACTCTCAAGTCCAAACCTATAGCTATAAATAGGAGTAAACAACTTTGTTTAAAGTGCTTTTTCTTTTTTATTTCTAATGACATGATCACATATTAAACATCACTCAGGCCCTGTTCATATTGCAGGTGCCTGGCTCTAGCTAAATGAATCAGGGACACGCAGTTAACCTGAGAATGGGTTAGTTGCATATGAGGTCATTTGGAACAAGCAACTCTGCCCCACCAAGGAAGAACCAAATGAACTTAAAACATCTCTAATGAATTTCCAATGGAAGCTGCAACAACAGCAACAAAATCACATTGTTAGCAGTAGGGTCTGGAGGTGAATAATGAATAGAGATGGGCTATGCAGTTGAGTAGGAACAATGGAGGAGTCATTACATAGTCAGTTATAAGTGTATTGATATTCAAAGGGAGCAAAATCTCTAAATGAAGAAGCAAAGTTACATGGGAAAGAAAATGCATTGAATAAAGAGACTGCAGTGATGTTCACCAAATGGAGAAGCAAGATTCTGAAAATCATTAGCTTGGTGAGTATCATATTCCTTGGGTATGTGTGAGCACTCAAGGGGTGAGAACCAGAGTAGAGAGTAAAAGCCACAAGTTAAAAGTGTGAGGAAGTGAGCTGTTACAGGGATGATACAAGAGAAAACACAACTAAGAGCAGAGGACAGGGTCTTTGGGACGGGGCCTGAGCACTGCAGTCTAGAGACACAAATATCACTGCCAAACCTTCTCAGTTTCCTTTGCTGGCTTCTCTTCAATTTCCTAATCTCTAAGTGTTACAGAGTTTCAGGACTCAATCCTCAGATCTTTTTTTTTTTTTTTTTTTTTTTTACCTCTCAACACTCACTAACTATTGATCTCAACCATTCTAATGCCTTTAAATACAATCTCTATACTGATGATGCCCACACTTGCATGTCTAGCCCCATACAAATGTCCTGAATCAACTCATCTCCACTTGGATGTCTAACAGTGATCTCAAGCATTACATGTCCCATATTAAACTCTTCATGCTTCACTCCCCAAATCTGTTCTTCCCATACTCCTTTCCAGCTTAGAAAACGATAAATCCATTTTTCAAGTTACTGAGGCCAATGGCCTCGCAGACGTCTTTGGACCTTCTCATTCCTTCACATCATACATCCAATCTGTCAGGAAATACTGCTGAATCCAACCTTGGTTCATGGTGTCAGTTCCACATTTATCCTCAATATTCCTTGATAATACTACTAACACGGCTAATAGTTCATCCCTAAGTAGCCCTACATTTTGGTGCTGTACTTCCTGGTCAAAAACCAGGATTGGGAGACTTGAACTAAAATAAGATCACCAAAAAGGGAAGAAAAGAGAATAAACAAGTATTTGCACAGCTTCTTTTTTATTCGAACTAATAACCCTTGGATGTCCATCACAGGTGGGGTGAACAATGTCTCCTAGATCACACTTCTATCAAGCCACCGAGGGACTTGACATAGTATTGGAGGCAGAGACAGGCTCATCAGTGACAGGACATCCTTTTCTCTCTCAAGGTCCCAAGGATCCATTTTTGACCACAGATCTCTTTCTGATAGACCTTCATAGAGTTAGGAGAAGGCAAAGCAAGTGTATTTTCCTATGCTGAAATACAGGCTGAAAGAATGTTTATCCAGATTTTTGCGAAGTAGTTCTTAACCCTTTAAAAAATATATCATGAATGTACTTGATAACCTGATGATCCAACGCATGTTTTAGGTTTTTAGTATGTGTAGATATCAATTTAGGTTAAAAACAGTTAGATTGTTTTTTAAAGTAGAATGGGTAAACACCTTAAGTTTTGGTCAATATATAGTGGGGTGGAATATACAGTATGATTTTATTTGTAATTACATATCTAGATATATTTTTTGTGTGTATAAAAATTCTTGAGTCCTGGCTGGTGTAGCTCAGTTGGTTGAGCCTCATCCTGTGCACCGAAAGCTCACCGGTTCGATTCCCAGTCAGGGCACATACCCAGGTTGCGGGTTCGATCCTCAGTCAGGTTGTGTACAGGAGTCAACAGATCCATGTTTCTCTCTCACTGATGTTTCTTTCTCTCTCTCCCTCTCTCTATACTATCAATAAAAACATTTTATTAAAAAAATGCTTGAAAACCTATACAATAAACTTGGAAAAATAAAATAGGAAGGACTGAGGAAATAAGGAAGGGGGTAAATACTCTTTTATTGAACTTTCAAAGTAAAAGCTTTACCAAAATATATTTTATGTATCATAAAATTCTCTTTTTAAAGTGTATAATTAAATGGTTTTTAGTTTATTCACAGAGTTGTGCAACTATTACGACCAACTAATTTAAGAACATTTTCATCATCTCTCCCAAAAAACTCTGCCCATTTGTGGTCACTCCCCATTCCTCTCTCTTCCAGATTTAGCAACCAATAATATACTTTCTGTCTCTATGGATTTTCCTGTTCTAGACATTTTCTATTAAAAAAAAACAACCAAGGAATCTTACAATATGTGATCCTGGTTCACCCATTTTGTAGTATGCATCAGCCCTTCATTCCCTTTTATTGCCAAATAATATTCTACTACATGGAAATGCTACATTTTAGCTATTTATTAGTTAATAAAAATTTGGGTTGATTTTACTTTTTAGCTATTATGAATAATCTGCTATGAACATTCGTGTACAGGTTTTTGTATGTACATATGTTTTTGTAAATTACTTTTTACTTCATATGTTTTTTACTGTTTGTATTAAGAGACATGTAAAACATGTTTTTTTGTACTTTAAAAATATATACATTAAAAGTTATTAAATGTGGTGAAAAATACAACTGATATCATGGACTTGGATTTTATAATATCATCTACATCTATTTTATTTATCTTTAGCTAGCTTTAAGAATTTTTTCTCTTTAACAGATTTTCTTTTAAAATGAAATCTACTTGACAACTTATATAGTAGCTCAACCTTTTTACTGAGCATTTCCCTGCTGTGTACTAGTCGGTGCTAAAACAGAAGACTTGCAAAAGTGACAACGCTTTGATTTTAATTGCTTTAGTTATTCACCTGCTCAACCTCCTTGTTTCTTTTTTCCCACTCAAATAGCAATAATATCTAGAGTTTTATCTTCTGAAAAACTCACTGATCTCATAATTCTTTAATATTTTCTTGTATAGCTCCTTTTATTTAAAACTTACCCAACTATTCAAAGCTTTCCCAATATTTAACATGACTTTAATACATAATCAATGTTGGACCTACCTAATGTTGAAGTTAAATTTCTAAAAAGTGCATTGGTTGGCAAAATCATAATCTCTTACAGAGAATTAGGGGTTGTGAAAAACCAATACAAATGGCACTAAATGTATTTAAAGACCTACAGTGAATAAAAGATCTAAGAGCCATCACTTACTGTGGCCAAACTAAGTTGTCTATAAATAAAAATTCTGTGGATTTGAAAATTTGGAGTGAGTATAATGTTAAAGCCATCAACAGTAGCCATTTCTTGACTTGAAATTCCTCATTCTCTGGTTTAGATGAACCTCCGTGGTCCACCAATTCAATTACACTCTTTTCAGTTCTCCAAACTCCATTTCTCTGTCTTGTTTGCCAAGCTCTCAGGAAAAGTGCCAACTCCTAGGTGAATCTAATTCTCCATGGCTGCACCTACCCATCCAGCTGTGCTGTGGAGAAAGTTACACCACAAGGAAATGGGCTCCTTTCCACCACAGCCTCCAAAGTGGCCTCAGGGCCCTGCCGGGCGAGCCTTTTGGCTGTCTTTGGTGAATGCACTATCAGCCATAAACTTTTCAAAACTTCTTCACCTGATTTAACTTCAGCCACCTCATCTCTGCCCTCAGTCTCAAGAGATGACGTTCTTAGAAGGAACAGCGGGAAGACTGCAGAATACTATGCAGCTGTAAGAAAGAAAGATCTCTTACCCTCTGAGACGACCTGGAGGGACCTGGAGAGCATTATGCTACACACTATAAGCCAGAGAAAGACAAGTACCACATGATCTCACTTATTTGTGGAATATAATGAACAAAATAAACTGACAATCAAAATAGATCCAGAGATATGGAAGTAGGCTGACAAACTTCAGAGAGAAGGGGGTGGGGGGTGGGGGGGAAGAGGCAAACCAAGTAACAGTCGTCCCTCGCCACTTCGCGCTTCGACTTTCGCGAAAGTCCAAGCGCGAAGTGGCGAGGGACGTCTGTGTATAAATAAAGAATCCTACTTCACGGAAATTCATTTATTGCGGCAGAGTCTGGAACTGAATGATCGCGATAAACGAGGGCGACTGTATGCATGTATGCATAACCAATGGACACAGACAATAATGTGGGGAAGGCAGGAGGGGGGTGGGAATGGGGAGGAGGGGTCAATGGGAGAAATACTGTAATACTCTCAACAATAAAGATTAAAAAAAAAAAAGAGAGAGAGGCTGAATGGGCTGCGAATAAAGACCATAACCCTCTGTGAGTCAGAGCAGAGAGGCAAAGAACCAAGCCTTCAATTCTGCAGTCACAAGGCTGAGTTTGAGAATAAATCACTGATTGGATTATTGGCTCTAGGTAAACACCTATCTTTGATGACGATGATACCAATCTTTCTCAAATGCATGATCATATCATCACTCTCTGAAGACTATTGAGAATCAAGATAAATAAAATATGTGTGAGTACTTTGTAAACATTGAAGCAGTATACAAATAATATTTTAATAATTTAAAAAATCTGCCTTAAAGAAATTATCCCAAGCAAAAACATCTTCTATTATACTAGTTAAAAATTTTAGAATTCCTATATATTTTTAAGAGAAAACTTATTATGTCAAATACAGTGTGATTCCATTTTTATAAAGTGTAAAATTATATAGAATAAACCATTTATATGTTAAGATATTTCCTCTAGATACATGATTTTGAAAGCGTGACAGTGTTTATGATGACATCATTTTATTTATTTGAACTAAATAATTCCTGAGATACCTTCTAGCTATAAGTGTCTACTATTCTGTGATTTATTTATCAGTACTAGCAGCCAAATGAAAAACTTTGTTTATATATGATGTACTTTCCAGTCCATTTTCCCAGACTATGTCTTACCTACAAAAATTATAGTAAAAAGCAACAGTGAATGCTTTGTTGCTAATAGATGCTATAAACTGCCTTTATAGTGTCTTTTGGTACCGTCAACTCATCATAGTATTTATTTAATAAATAGCAAAAATTGTGATGTTAGCAAGTGGACTAAAAATAGGGAGCTAAGCAAATTAGGTGCTGTGCTCTGTCTTCAGTCATTCCTATACTGCAATCTTAAAACACAGCGGAACACTGACTGAATTTTGTTGTAGGGCCCTGTTCTGGAGAGTTTACTTATTAGTGACTTTTAAATGGAAAAGTTTTCGGTGCCATGTATGTCTCTACATGTGAACTCTTTGGAATTTGAGATCTTTTGAAATCAATTACCTTTGTAGTTCATAAGGGAAATATTTAAAATATTAATCTCTGTAAAATGATTATTCTATGCCTTCTTCTCTGTGGTTTAGGAAAAAATAAAGTTGAAGCTGGTGGTTTCAATGAATTCCGTGACTGCCTTTTACGCTGGCAAGAAAGGCCAACCGTTCTTTGCTTTTTTTCAAAATGAACCCACATTATTTGTTTTCATAATTCCTAAAATATGCTTGTTGCTAAGCATTCCATTTAAATGAATACAAAGAGAGAGGGAGAGGACTGTTTATTGGTCAAATTTATGGAAAAGTCTTACTGAATCTAGACTAATGTAATTGGCCTTAAATGTCAAAATGAGCTTGAACATAATTAGAAGCAAAGCAGACATCAAAACATTATGCCTATTCCAGCAGCAAATTACTCTGAGTAGAGTCTACACTTAAATATAATTTCACGAGTAAAAGGAAAGATGGAAGAAGCTCATTTGCAAAAACCAGTGAATCTTTTTCTAGTTATAAAAGTGTGTGTAGGTATATCTGTCTCTTTTCTTTTAAATGTTAGCCATTCTTCGGTTAACTTTGACATATAACACCATAAATGACAATGTAGACAAAATCATGGATTTGTACAGTATCCTAGGATTTCTTTCAGGGTACGGTAATAATGATATAAGAGACACTGAGCCATGACTAGTATTTATATGGTGCTTTACAGTTCCCAAAGCAATTCATTGTTTTATTATTTAGAAGAATATTAGCAATAACCCTATGAATCAGTCACTGTACCTACTGTAGCTCCTATTATAGTAGCTCCTATATTTAAGTGCAGAAGCCTTAGATGATTAACCGTGGCTTGCAGGTAGCAAATGGTGTTGCTGAGTCTCTAGGCTGAAATCTGTTGATTTCAAATTCCTGCTGTGTTTTTGGACTTTATGGGTACAAGACATCTTGAGATCTAATAATTGCTGATCTCCTTTCATTATCTAAAGTACCAAAACAAACCATATGCAAGCCCAGTCAAAGTAATATTTACAATTTTTTTTTACCTCCTTTGTGTAGCCCAGTACTGGGTACACATCTGAAACTCAATATTATGCTGGACTGATTAATGAAAAATAGATATTGCCAACATTTTCATTCTTTACTAAAATAAGCTCCACCATTAACATTTTCCATATGAAAAGGACATAACCTTTTCATTTTCACGAGAGTCTGAAATTACAGAATGTATTTTAATAATATAAATATTTTAATAAAGGCTGAAATGTTAAAGTTCCTATATTAGAAACACCAATTTTAAGGAAAAAATATCAAGATGAACTGAACAAACATATTTTTTTCCTCTAACAATCTTCTTTGCAGAGCATGATATTTTTAGTTGAAAGGTATACTTCCCACCAATTATGTTAAAATAATATTGAAATGCAACCATTTAGCTGACAGAACAAACAGCTGTGGAAATGAGACCTGGAGATTTATGCAAATAGGAGACTTCTGAATTAATTTTCTTCATAGAACAGACTGTCAAGTTTCTTGAAGTATTTATGCCCTATTTCTTAATTAGAGACTTTGCTAATGTCAATCATATTAAAATTTCATAACGTAAGTGATGTGTTTCATACGCAAATATGTGCTATAAAATTGCAGGTGAAAGTTGTTACTTTACTTTTGGTGCAATAAAGATTTAGTAACATATACAAAATAGACAGAGTTCCCAAAAACACAGGTGTATGTCCTATACTGAGGATTTATTAAGAAAACTTCTGTAACTAAAATCCCACAAAGTCTACATAGCCAATTTCACAATGTTTTCTTACAATCCATTTGTATAAATATACTTGAGGACAAAGTTTTCTACTTGACTTCAAATAGAAAGCAGCTTTCGTCAAGAAATGCTTTTAAAATTTTGCATTTCAAAAGTACTGCACTTTAGAAACAGCTTGTTTATTGTTTGCTCTGTTTCAATTGGTTTTGAATTCTCATTGCACCAAGTTTGCAAAGATCTTTACTGCAAATTATATTGCCTGCTCTTTTCTATTGTAAACATAAGCTTCAAAGCCTTGCTTGGATTTTGCTAGTGCTAATACTGAGAGAATAAATTGATAGTCATTTCCAAATAAATATTTATTTGAAATGATTTGATGTTAATAAAGTTGATTTTACACGTCATAAACTAAAGTTAGTCTTACTATACTACTTGCATATCTGTTAAGAGTATATATCTATATAGGTCTATAGATATATAATATGATTTATTTAATAATATATACTATCTATATAGATCTATATCTATCTACTTTTCTTCTTTAAAAATTTTACGTGTTCATGTCCTTGCCATTTTAAAAATGAGACAATTATTTTTCTTATGTGTAATTATAAATTAAGATTTTATATCTATTTATATAATCATTTATCTACCTACCTATCTCCATTTCTTAAACCAAGAAGCCATTTATTGTACAAAATTAGAAAACATCAAAAAAGTATAAAGAATAAAATAAGTTACTTATGATTCAAACAACAGGTTGTATATATATGTATTTTAAGTTTGTTTTAGAATTAGAAAATTCTATCATTTTTTTCTAGGCATATGTATGCATAGAAACAAAATTGAATTCAGCTGCAAATATAGTGCTGTACTATGCTTTTTTGTTTTATTTTTTATCATCATCATTTATGTCACTGATGACTTAACTCATTAATTATTCTGTAAAAATATAGTTTTGATAACCGCATAATATGCCACCATATTTAAAATTTACTTAAACATTCCATTATGCTTGGACATTGAAGTTGTTTCAAAATTTTTATGTCAAATAAGGCTACAAAGAGCACTTTTTGAAGATCAATCTTTGAGTGCATTTATGGATATTTTCTGGGGGCACATTTCTATAAATGCAATTACTAGATCAAAGAGTAAAAGTACTTTTCAGTGACATGATGTATAATGGAAAGATGATCCCCAGAAAAGTTATGCAAAGGTTCACTGCCATGGGCAATACAAGAAAGGGTTTCCTGCCAGCGATGCACATCATTAATGCTCTACCCACCCAAGTAATGAACAAACCTTGTCCTTTTTCTCATTGTTATGCATTATAAATTAAGGTTGTATCTTCATCTTTTTTTTTCAATCCAGGCCAGAGGACATGTTTATTGATTTGAGAGAGAGAGAGAGAGAGAGAGAGAGACATCTATATGAGAGAGAAACATTGATTGGTTGCTTCCCTTATGTGCCCCAACCAGGAATCAATGGGGGCCCCAACCGGAATTGTCAGGGGGGATTGAACCTGCAACCTAGGTATGTGCCCTGACTAGGTATCAAACCCGAAACCTTTTGGTGTATGAGCCAACTCTCCAACCAACTGAGCCACACTGCTAGGGCCATCTTTTGTTTTAAAAAAGTATTTATGGTGGTTATTTGTTGCTTGTTTGAAAATTCAAACTCTACTTCTCTTTTTACTCAACTTGAAACAAAGTGTGTTATCACCAAAACAGGAAATGTGACATTTGTCAACACTGTTAGTGACTTTCTCTTCTGATCATTCATATTAATATGCATACTTTATTGTAAAAATTCTAGAGTTCTCCCTACAGAAATGTATCCAGAACATTTATGTTTGAGTGAGATGGAATTTTTGTTCTTTGCCTTTTCCCCAGGACTATGAATTGAATTAACAGCATATGAAAAACTGAAACAACAGAAGAAGCAACAGACAGATCTAAGTCTGAACTAACTACCAGGGTTCTTTCTATAAACTAGTCCCTGCCTGTACTGTTTTTTCCCTTTTGTGTTGCACAATTCAAGATTATAGCACGCACCTATTCACTTCCATTTGCCTACTACAGCTCCTCTGGCCCCTTCCCCTTCAGTGTGCACACTAATGTACTCATGTGCACACATATACTTTATCCCATCATGTTTCCTGGAAATTCAGGTTTTAAAATTATTTATAGAGAAGATGTTCAAGACGCTGGAGAGAGCCCTCTGCAGAAGTAGGCAGCTCAATTATAGTTCATTGAGACACTGAGTGTTATGCCCAAGGGGTGGGCAGTGAAGAAAGAATAAATCATTAATGGTCCTGTGTTTAGTCTCATGTATGGAACAGTTAATGATAAGCTATTGTAGATTCTGGCAGTTGGTCTTTTTTCTCTGTAATATAATGTTTTACTTCTTGCATTTTTGTGGAAAGTTGCATAGGTGTAATGAAAACAAATATTCTAAACTAGAATTGAGGCCTATTTTTTAACTTTCATGCAATACAGAAAACTAAGTATTTACTGTTGAGTTAGTGCTCCAAGAATTTACTGAGGGACCCTTGTTTGTTGGGCTCTCTGATTATTGCTTGAATTCAGCATGTCATGCTAAGTTGTATTTCCATGCCATTTAAGAATAATATTAGCTGTTACTACTTGTTGATTGCCTGTTACATTGAAGGCACCGTGTTAACTTGTTTATGTATTTTATACCTTTTAACCATCCTAATAATCCTCTAAAAGATGTACTATTATTTTGTTTTTATTCATAGGGAATTGTATGGAGCCGAGAGAGAATAGTTGAAATGTCTGGCTACAGATTGTAGTTTTTTGTAGGCAAGACTCAAGAAATTATTTAATAATATGGTCTCCTTTCACCTTTCATTAGTGAAAATAGGCTTACAGAAGCTCATCTTAATAGCCTGAGACAATTATTCCTCATTAATGGCTCTCATTTGTCTTTGAAGTTGGTGTAATGGAGTAGATTGATTATTATTAAAGTAATATTAGTGGAATATGGTAATTAACAGTTGGAAAACTGCAAATAAGATGATTGGTAGAAATCTACCAAAATATGATGAGGTGGAAAAAGGTCTCCCAAAAGGAGTGTGTGTCTGGGATTGGAATTTAAAGACGCTTTATTTAAAGAATGTAATAATTCCAATAACTGCAATAATACCAGCACACAATAACAGGAAAAGATGGCCATCTCTGTGTGATTCATGCTGCATTAAAATTATCCTTTAAAAGAAAGTGCACAGTATAATAATTTATCACCATACCACTGATGAATTACCACAAAAGTAAATTCTAATAGGAACAAAAAACCCTTCTGATATTACAGCAGAAAGGAAACAAAGATAATTTTACAGCTTTTGTGGAGGAAGATGGTTATATCAAGCTATATTATTAGATTACTTAAAAGTTTAAAGCAAATTGATAGTTTTTTTGCAGAGCTATATCCAGGCATGGATGACAAATTGGTCTAAAGCCTCAGATGGAATTGACTTTACGAGACTGTGGAAGATTTAACAGAGTAGCAGCCACAGATAAAAACATTACTGTTCCTCCTGCCCTAAAGATGCCCCAAATTCCTCAAATGATTATAAATTTTTGTCTCTGGTCAATAAAAATAAATTTTGTTCAATAAAAGTACTTCCTCAGAGAAATAACATTTCTTCCAGTGTAACCTTCCTTAAAATAGCTCTTCTGATATTCTCCAGGAAACAAAAATATGAAAGAAAGAGTAGAAACTCTTCCATGGCTCCCCCATGTCACAATCCCAACCTCTGGAGACGCTCTGTCATCTGGCCCCAGACAGACTCTGCAGTTCCTTTGTCATATGCCCTCTGACTCTCAGTGTGTCTGACGTACTCATTCTGTGTTCCTTCTACAGAATACTCTTATTAATGCCATTTCCCACACCCTTAAAGACAACCCCTCACAAAACTTGGCAGACCTCCTTCACTGGAAGCAATCTCTTCCTCTTATTAAATTGAGATATTTGAAATCACATTGCTTAGCACCAGAATTTTTAAATACTCTCCAGGATATCTTTGATATCATATCTCACCTTTCTGGCTTATTTGAGTTATTTCTTTCTTTTTAAAAAAATATATTTTCTTTATTGATTTTAGAGAGAGAGGAAGGGAGAGGGAGAGAGAGAGAGAGAGAGAGAGAGAAACATCGATGAGAGAGAACATCAATTGGCTGCCTCCTGCATGCCCCTCACTGGGGATTGGGCCCACCACCTGGGCATGTGCCCTGACAGGGAATCAAACTTGAGACCTCTTGGTGCATGGGTTGACGCTCAACCGCTGAGCCACACTGGCTGGCTCTTTCTTATGTCTATTATAGGATAAATTGACTTCTTCCATATATTCTCAACTATGTTATAAGTTAAAGAAGGTAGTTAGTACATTTGCTGATGTGTGTACACCTCAAGGCTTCATCACATAAAGAATGTTGACTAAATTATAAACAACAATAGAACAGGTACATGCTTCAGTCTTCATTGTGAATAGATATATCTGATATTTTGTGAAAAATGGATTTCAAAGGTGTAACAGCTTAGCGAGTGTAATGAGGACGTGAGAATCAAAGAAAGACAATATCCATAAAACAAAGAAATGCAAAGAAATGTGAGGATGCAGATGGTGAAGGCAGATGAGCTGGCCTGGCCTCAGGCTGTGCCTATAAAAATAAAATCAATCTATTCCTGGAAGATAGTCATCAGAGTGTTTTTTTTCCTTCTCAAAATTTTATCAGTATCTCATCATATGTTAAAAAAAAAAATTACAAACCCCAGGAAATTCTGGACAAAATGCAACAAATATTCTTTTAAAGGCCTAGTTAAGATCACAAGGAAATGGAAACCCCAGGAGCAAAAGCTAAGTAGCTTGAGTCAAGGAAAGGCAATCCTAGGAGATTTATGATCTCTGCTAGACTTTGGCTTTTAATGTTGTATCAGGCATGAAGGGGCAAAGTTGTGGAGCCTTGAAAGGTGGAGATGGCTGAGATATTTGAGTAAAGCTAGATACTTATTGGGCTTTCCTGGAGGAGGTTGACCAGAAACAAATTCAATGGCAAAAGGAGATGAAAAGGGAATTTGTGTGTTTTGACCTGGGCACACACACATAGAATCATATTACAGCTGGTACTCAGAACTGTGGGGTATGGATAGACTAGTCAATAGTGGTACTGTGGCAAGGGGTTATCCAAAAGGAAATCAAGTAAGATTATTTCCTATCACAGCAGCCACAAAAATCAGTTTGAATTAAATGAAGAACTAAATATTTAAAGTAAGACAAACCCTAACAAGACCAAGTGTTGCTTAGTTGTAAAGTACAGAACATTCTCATGTATTGCTACCAGTAGATAAATTGGTAAAAGTATTTTGGGCCCAGTGGATTGAGTATCATTCCATGGACTGAGAGGTCCCAGTTCGATTTCTAGTCAGAGCACAAGCCTGGGTTTTGGGCTCGATCCCCAGAGCGGGGGCATGCAGGAGGTGGCCAATCAATGTTTCTCTCTCACATCCATGTTTCTATCTCTCTCTCCCTTCCTCTCTCTCTAAAAAATCAATAAAAACATATATATAAAAAAAAAGGACTTTGGAATGCAAGTTTACAATATCTATTAAAGTTGAAGATATCTTTATTTTAAGACTCAGCAATTCTATTCCCAGCTACATACTTTAATGTTCACATGTGCAGAATTTTACATGTATACAAGTTAATGTGCAAGGTTCAGAGTAGCACTATTTGAAGTAAAAAAAATATTAAAAACAAATATTCAAAATTTGCATGCATTAGCTTTCTATACTTCTGTTACAAATTATCACAAAGTTAGCAGCTTTGAACAACACTAACTTGTTATCTCAGTTCTATAGGTCAGAGGTGTGGTATGGTATTGGCAGGTTCTCTGCTCAGGGTCTATAGGCTGAAATCAAGGAGTAGGTTGGGCTGTTGTCTCATGATGAGGTTGGGATCTCCTTCAGGTTGTTACCAGAATTCAGTTCTTATGGTTGTAAGATTGAGGGGGTCCTACTCTCTTGATTGCAGATTCCCGGGGGGTTGCTCACAGCCCCTAAAGGTCACCTTCAGTCTTAGGCATATGGCCCTTCAAAATGACTCTCTCTTGCTTTAAATCTCTCTCTTCAGGAAGGGCCAGACCCTCGGATCAGGTCAGGTCCACTCAAAATGATCTACTTTTTGATTGATTCCAAATTAAGTGATTAACAACCCATTCAGAGGAGTGAAATCCAGTCATATTCACAAGTCCTTCCCAACCCCAAGGGAAAGGGATTATGCAGTGAGTCACATATCTTGAAGGCCCATCAGATAACTTGTCCACCACACAGGAGAATGGGAAAGTAATTGTGCAGTTTTTATGTAAATAGTGCGTCACATATAATGCAATACATAGTTACATATTATACCACAAGAAAAATAAATAAAATATAGCTGTATGTACTCAGTTTGGCAAATCTCACAAGCATTGCATTGAGCAAAAAAAATGCATTTAGCAGAAGAAACAGTGTTGTATGAAACCATACAAGGCAGATGTAAATTATGCAAATCGATATGTGATTTTCAGTTGATGTCTATACATGCACTAAAAGCTTAAAGGGATGTACAAAAAGCATAACTATCAAATTCAGAAATGTGGTTCTCCATGGGAAAGGGAGGAAACTATGAGGGTAGGGGACTACAGGACTTCAGATCCACTTAAAGTGTGTGTTAAGCTGAAGGATACATTTTATTATTAGTATCTCTTTGAATGTCTGAAATACTTCACGAACAAAATTAGAAAATGTATGAAGGAGAGAACAATAAGACAAAAATTAATGAAGTTTTCAGCAATACTAGTTGAAGTAATCATACTTCTGAAGGTAAAATAAACCTTGAATTTATTAAAAATATAGTCAAACTCTAACAACATCTGGCAAAAAATGAAAAAAAATCAAGGAACATGCATTTCTTCAAATTTCTCAGTAATTCTTTTAGCATAACTAAAAGTACAATTAGCCATTTTGGTGGAAAGGAAACAGGAAAATTAATTTGTAATTAAGTATTTTATAGCATTTACCGCTAATACTGTATAACTACTTTGGACATGATTTTATAAGTGAAAATTCAATAGAGCAAGTAATTAGCATTTAGAGAATGCAAATTAAGAAACATGCCAAATAAATAATATTAAAACTCAAGTACCTCATGTTATGGAGGGTAGTGTACTATTTATGAATAAAAATGGTCCCCATTTGTAGAACTGCAAAACAAATGAAGCCTGATCATTATGATTATTTTAGTGGGAAATTGAAAGAAATAAAGATACTGAGCTGGTTAAAGATGTACGGTGGATTTTTATTGCATGTATTTTAGTAACATGGAGGCTGGTTGCTGTACAGTTAGTGGAAGAATAAACTGAATGAGACCTTAGTGAACTGCACGTAAGATCCCTGTCAGGCAACTACGGAAAACATGCAGTCTTGTCTTTATTAAAGAAAAATGGGTGGCTCTTGCATATTCCAACTAGTCTTAGAAACTGTACGGTCCGTTCCACCATGAACAGTTAATCTGAATTGTTCTCCTTTTAAACAACCTACTAGTTCCAACAAAACAGGAACTGCAGGACATTGCCTCTCAGCAGGACTTGCTCTTCCTTGTTAATTCTACTTAGCAGTGTGTCTGTTTGGTCCAAATTAGAAGAGAAAGTTATTGACTTGAGATGACAAAGTTGTCTTATTGTATTTTATCAATAGGTCCTTTTTTCCCATTGAAAAAATTCAAGCACCCTTTCTCCATCTCATGCTGAGGCTGCCCCGGCTGTTTCTGCCCCAACTGTCCTTCCTGATGCTACAGATCCCAGGGCACAGTGGTAGTTAAGCACAGTGTTAAGCGCTTTGGGAGGTATCAGGACAGGAGAGTGCAGTGCTGTCCATCTCAAGATACTTGAGGTCTAGTAGAGGCAATAAGATCTGTGCATAAATGTCAATAGTGTGTGACAGAAAGTCACAATTACCATAAAAAAAAAAGGAGACCAGGAATCTACTCTGTGCCAGGCTCTGTGCTGGCTGCTTTGCAGGTACTATGTGGGCATCTTGGGAAGGAGCTGAGGCCCAGAGGTTTCCAGTGAAAGAAATTAAACACCAGCCATTCTTCCTACTTGCATGTCTATTTACACACTTTTTTTTTTTTTTTTTGCCCTGGGCATATAAGAGCTCTGACATGGAGGTAAAAGAGAGAAATCTTATCCAGGTTTTGGTTCTGACCATTATAGTGGTTTTTGTGGTTGTCTTCAAAATATTCACCTCTTCTCATATGATTAATCTAAGCCTACCATTTTGATTCCAGTCATATTGCCAATGATTCACTTAGGAATGACCGAGTTACCCAATCTTGCCAATAAGAGAGGAGAACAACTTTGCTGAGGGAAGAGGGGATGATACTGGGAAAGGTTTCCTTGTTTCCATGGAGACCCAGGCAGAGATGACTCTTTTCCCTCTAGATTTTATCATGAGCCGGGAAATGTATCATTTTGTTTACATAAAGACAATGTATGGAGAAGGCAACTGCATTAGTTTGCTGGGGGCTGCTATAACTAAATATCAAAGCCTGGGTGGCTTAAAACAATGGAGATTTATTATTTCAAAGTTCTGGAGGCTAGCCGTCTGAAATCAAGGTGCTTGTAGGTCCATGCTCCCTCTGAAGGCTCCCTCTGAAGACGTCTCCTTGAGTCTTCTAGTCCTGAGTGTTGGCCAGCAATCCTTGGAGGTCCTTTGCTGGCAGATGCCACTCCAATCACACGGCCATCTTCTCCACGTGTGTCTTCCCATGATCTTCCCTCTGTGTACGTCTGTGTCCAAATCTCTCCTTTTCATATAGTATCAGTCATATCGGATTAGGACCCACCCTCAGGACTTCATTTTAATTTGATGACCTCTATTTCCAAATAAGGTCCCGTTTTGAGGTTCTGGGGGTTCAGCCTTCAACATAGCTCCCGAAGCACATAATTCAACCCATGGCAACACCTGAGAGAATGTCAGTGGAAGACCCAGAGCCCTGCCTTCCTGAAGTCCGCCCAATCTCTTGAATTGTGTGAGATACATTTCCTAATTGTTTAAGTCAGTTGGAGTCAAGTTTTCTGCTACTTGCAGGCAAGGTATTCTGACAGAATTATGCAGACATTTCAGGTGGGATAGAAGGTGAGGATAGAAGGTGAGTGATGAACCTAAGGGGGTCCTGGAGGAGTGGGCAGCAATGGAAGAAAGACTCTGGCCTGTTGGCCTTGTGTTGGTCCAGCATTGTTATTCATTCTTCACTCAAAAACTTATTTATAGCTACCTTGTGGGAAGTGTTGTGCTAAGCAGGGAGGATTTAGTGAGCAAGACAGACACCATCTCTGCCTTTGAAAGATGTGGTGGGGAGAATCCTGGAAGATGAGCCTGAAGAGGTAAATAGGGTCAGAGATGAAAAGATATTGAAAACCATATTAAAAGGTTTGTCATCTTGAGGGAAAGGAGAACCTTGAAGCATTTTAAACAGGAGAGTGTGATGAGACAATTTATATCTTAGAAAGATCATTTTTACTGCAAATGGAAAATGGATTGACGTGCCCAACTGAGGCAGGTAGGCCCACTGGGGAACCCGTGGAATGCAAGTGAGAGATCCTGCAGGATGCCTTTCTCCTGCCAGTATTTCGGGAACTCTCTAGGGTATTTCAGCGTGGGTTGAGCCCCAGCAGAGGGTCACAGCACTGGATAGTCACTTAGTGTATCTGGGCTGCTGTTTTCTCTGCTGTCCTCCTGCCCCTCCAGGACTCTCTTTTTGGAATTTGCATGGGGAAACCACCTCCGCACGTCTACATCTGGTCCTCTTAGAAGGGTTGATGGCAGGTCACTGGGGCCCAAGATACAATAAGGTCCAATCAAACCAGTGTTTAGTTTGACATCTAGTTCTATTTCCTAGAGAGAATATGCCAATTGCATGGCTGGGTCAAGGTCAGGTTTGAGAAGCAGCCAGAGAAAAAGTATTTCCCTGGCCCAAACACTGAATCCCCTCTGCGAGGCCAGGCGCGTCCTGCCTCTGCAAACCCCTCCTTTGCTCACGGCTGGCTCTCTCTGAGTCTCTGAACTGCTCCCGCAGCTCTATGTATGCTGGTGGCAGTCAGTCTCCAAGATGGCCTGAACCCCAGTAAAGCTAATGTAAACAACTGCTGGTGTTTAAAGGTATGGTGTGATTTTTTTCTTACAGAAAATGACTTCTCCTAATGTGTTGTGCTTTGGCACATACTGTAATTAACCAACTACCTCAATACCCAAGCACTGGATAATGAGGGAGATGTCACAGGGGAAGGGAGGGTTTAAGCCCCATGGACCAGTGAGTGTCTGAACAGAAATCGGACACTGGCTGGAAAGTGTGTTCAACAGTCTTTCCTGATGATTTCCTACCAGGCAAGTACCACCAACTGATGGTGCTGTATTTGAAGGGGAATGATAATGACTCCTTTTTGTCATTGTAATATTTTTAACATTTTTATAAGACTATTTTTCAGGTATTTAACTCTTAATTATGTTCCTGTGCAAGAAAAAACCCTACTCCTCGTCGCTTCTCCTGGTCAGGCTTCAGCACTGTCCGCTGCTGGGGGACGGATGAGGGGCCTCCCTATCGCCGCTGCTTTCACTGAGTGGTCACAGTAATCAGGCAGAAAAGCACAATTGAGTAATTGGGGATATGAAAATGTAATGCTACTTGATTACTATTATGTCTGGATAATAGAGCAGATCTCACAGGGCTCAGTCAGGGACAGATCTAAAGCAGCCTTTCTTTTATACAGAGGCTAATACACCAACTTCAAATATACTACATGGCATGTAACTTTAAAAAAAAATGCTTTCCAAGCCCAAAGAAAGCATTTTTGTAGGTGTGCTTTTGTAGGTGTGTTTTTATTCAGTACACATAATGTTATGAGAAAAATGCTACATTAACCTATACTTTAGATGTGGAAATAAAAGCTTAAAGAATGACTTGTCCAGTGTCACATAGCTAAAACGGGAAGCGGTGATGGGAAATCAGACATGTTGAACAAAACGTCTAGAGTCTTATCTGCAGTGCTTTTTATACTGGCCGACAGCCCTCATTCACAGCTTCTGTCTTCTGTAGCCCATTTCGGGGCAAAAATCTGACCTCACTGAAGACTTACTTATTGTCTTTATTTATCCTTCTTTGTCTGAAAGTTGATATTTTGCTACAGCATTACTGTGTTGATTACAGGGCATGGATTCAGATAGCTTTAGAGGGTGATATCATCTTTATGGTATGTGGAATATTCTAAACTCAAAAAACCATCTGGCTTAAAGAGGTTTTGGGTAAGGGATATAAAAGCAGTGAGGTGAGATTAGAGGAAATGGCTACAGATGAAGATAAGATACAAAATTAAGATAAGACTGTGTAAGTAAAGAATAGAACTGAGTTTTGTTTTCCTGTTGGTATCCCCCGTGCCTACAACAATGGCTAGCACTAGGGGTCTTGTTGAAGTGGGCCTTCATCGCTGTTTGCTGAATTAAGCTGGCCTGAGAGATGGACCTTGATAACAGTCCCAGTGTTACTGTGAATGATGATGATCTGCAAATTGTATTTGCCCAGTGAGGAGGCAGTGAGGGGGCAGACTAAGAGAAGTTGGGCTTAATGACATCATTGTCCTTTTTGCTTGCATCCTTCATCTCTGGAGAAAGAGCTGACCCTGTTGTTGGCTCTAGGTAACCTATGTGGCCCGACCATAAGCAATGGCAAGGTTTGCAGTGCAAAGATCCCTCCCTCCCCACCACGTCTGTGCTGGTCCACTTGACTCTCCCCCAGTGCTGCTCAGGGGAGAATGGAATGCTGAGCAGCCAGTGCCTATTTCTGCCTGTTGCTTGCACTGCAGCAGTAAGTGAACAAAAGCTCGTTGTCACTTTTGGTTGGCTTGTTGTTCTACATGACCACCACAACACCTGACCGCTCAGCACCTGTCAGGACCAACCTTGGATCCAGTGCTCTGCATGCTACCTTCAGGGACCTTTATCTAAGGTCCTCTTTATCTCATACATCTTTGACCTTGACCTCACTCTCATCGGCATTTAAACAATATCACACTTTCATCCCATTTAAAAGTTTGTTGGCCTTATGTTCTCCCCTTGCCATTAACCATTCTTTCTCCTTTAAGTTCTGGAACAAGAAATGGCTCATTCCAGACCTTTATTTATTTATTTTTTATCCTCACCCGAGGACACTTTTTCATTTTTTGTTCAGACAGAGTAGGAGGGAGAGAGAGGGAGGGAGAGAGAGAGAGAGAGAGAGAGAGAGAGAGAGAGAGAGAGAGAGAGAGAGAGAAACATCGATGTGAAAGGGCCACATCGAGTGGCTGCCACCCACACTACCAACCAGGGCCGGGGACAAACTGCAACCGAAGTACATGCCCTTAGCGGGAACCGAACCCAGGTCTCTCTGGACCGCAGGCCGACGCTCTAACCGCTGAGCCAAACCGGCCAGGGCTCATCCCAGACCTTTAGAACCTGCTGTCCCCACAACCTGGAACACTGCACTCTTATACTTCATGTTGCTACATCTAACTGGTCTTCAGTAACCTCCTGTTCCAAGAAGCTTCCTGGGTTTTTCCATTCCTGGTTATGGACCTTACCTCTGGGTTCCCACAGTGCCTTGTGCTTGACTTTATCAAAGCTTTATGTTTACTTACTGGTTACCCCACTCAATCAAGAATTTCTTGAGGGATGAGGACATAGCTGTATTTATAATATATCCCAGGATCATCAGTTTGCCTGGCTCTTCATAGGCACTCAACAAATGCTTGGCGACGAGTAACAAATTTAGCACCAGGTTAAAAAAATAATAATAATAACCCAGGGTAATTAGTGTATCTGTTATGAATACAGATATGTTTGCCCTCAAAGCTTAATTTTTAAAAAAATGCTATTTTTACACCAAGATAATTTTTCCTATATTATAGGCCTTACTATGTCAGTTTATGGTGAAAATATATACATTCTTTTATCTTATTCATTAAACTTTTAATGTTTCTAAATCCACATGGAGTTAATTATCAGGACCACTCTGGTTAGGGCCTAAATCTTCTACATGAGTTCTGCTTGTGAATTGATTGATTTTTTTGAACTTCTTTTTTAGCCTAAGAGAAATCTAATGACAATGCTGAGGCATGTGCTAGACGATCTAAACACGCTTCAAATCTTTAGAAGAGTTTATGAGTGTAAATATCAAAAGCATCCTTCTAGATTATACCTGACATAAAAATATATAAACTATAAAACAGATTTTAAAATGCTAACTCTCACAAGCACAGAAAAGCAAACTTTATTTTAAAATTCTAATATACTTTTATTTATAGGTGCTAAGAAATCACATTCAATCTTTACTGGTGTCAACATCTCATTCTTTTAGATTAATTCCAGAATTTTAGAATTAACGCATAATCTGCAAACGAGCTCAGACACCTGCACCCTGCAGAAGAGACCATTTTCAATATTGACACTGTTACTGCAAGTTATCAAAAGTTTGACAGCATTTTTAAACCACTGATAAAGTGAAATTATTTTGATGTTAGTCATTATAATTAAAATAAGAATTATGAATTAAATTGCATTTTTTTTTCTTACCCTTGGAAACGTTGTAAATCTGTCCAGTTCTTCGACAAAGCAGAACATCTGCAAACTAATTGCTGACATAACAATTAGGAGGCTGGCAGTAAATACAACCAAACTCCCAAGCTTTTTTCCAGGACCAAATATCTTGTACACAAAGTCTTCTAATGCAGGTGAAATCTTAATAAGCCGAACCACACGAAGAACCTATTGTGGGAGAAAAAACATACATATTTGATCATTTATTTACACGGAGTCTTAAATAAGTTCATACTAAAACCTCATTTTTCATAGCACTTTATAAAATTGCACTTTTCTATTTGAGCATCTAGAGATGAAAATTCACAATGTAATAACTAAGTATATTAGTTATTATACTAAATATCAGTGTAGCTCACTGTCTGTTGTATAGCAGGAACTTAATAAATAACAAATGAATGTATGAAGGGAAATAGTGACAACAAAGTGTTTTAACATATTTTTAAAAATGGGTTTAATTAATGCCTGTTGTTGAAATAAAATATTGGTATTTTCTAATGTTCAAGTATTGAAGAAAACATTTAGTTCAATAGTACAATACTCACTGTCTCATAAAACTTCCTAGGTGTTATTGTACATGCAAAATGATTTTTTTAAACCTTCTATCACAGAGCCTTTACTAATGCCTGAGACTGATACCCTAATATCCATTCTTTAATCTCTTGGCACCTCAGTTTACATGTACACTGTCTAGCTCACAGAATTGTTATGAGAAATAAATGAAACAATGTACTCAGCATAGTGGCTGGCACATAGTAAATGCATAATAAATACCAGCCGACGTCATGATTATCTCGGTATGTCAGAAGGATAGAAGTTTTAAAGACTTTTTAAAATTCCCATAGGACAATGCTGCCTTATGTTCATCCCAGTCCAGCCACACTGGCCTTTGTGCTACTCCTTGAACAAAGCAAGCATGTTTGCACCTCAGGATAGGTGCCCTGTGGTTCTCTGTACCTGCAACACTTCCTCCCAGAGCCTCTCATGTCTGGCTTCTCACTCCTGCTCAAATGTCACCTCTTCAGAGAGCTTCCATGACAACTCATCTAAAATATCCCATGCACAACCTCTATAATTTTTACCCTGCTTATTTTTTCTTTTCTGGTAGTTGTATTCTACATTCTGTTGTGTACTTGTGTGTGAACTGTTTGTCCCCTAGAATTTAAGCTTACTGAGTTGGGGAACTCCACTGCCTTCTTCACCTTTCTCCCCTCAGTGTCTGGAACAATTCCTGGCACACACTAGGTGCTCAATTAATACCATTTAAATAAATAGATGAACAACACCAATAATTAGTCTCAGAGATAATATATTTTAAAGGGAGTCATTTTCTATGAAACTGTTAACTTCATTTAAATATGAAAAATAATAAATGTACTAAAGGAAGACTTGTTGCCAACACATTTAAGTGAGAAGTGTGAGGACCAACAAGAGAGATGAAAGTGGACCCACAAGGAGCCAATCTGTTTGGTACAATGGGTTCTCCATCTGTGAATTTGCAAATATCCGTGACACCTAAGCTTCTTGAGAGATTTATTTTTTTAGCCATAACATAACTGAAATTGTTTTGAATTATTTCATTAGAAAAATATACCCATGACCATATATAGAGAGACACAGATGAAAATCACTTAACTATTAATATAAACTATTAGAAATTATAATCCAGAATTAAAGACACAAGTAAAATTGCAAATTTCACTGATTGCATATGTGACTAAATTTATATTGATATCTACATAAAATTATTAGAGCCATGAATACAAATTCTAGATATTTTGTAAAACCAGACTAGTAGAAAAACACTAGAGATAATGACTGATACTTATTTATAATACTTTGGTTTATTTCTTTCCAGTCATTTAAAAATGTTACATAATTTTATACTGCTTTGCATTTAAATAAAACAATCACATCTCTACATTATTGCAAATTCATCATGATTATTAATTTTATGGTCAAATTTGCATATGACTTGTAAGCCATTCCTTGTTTACCATTTACATAGTTCTCATTTTTTCTTTTTCTTTTTTTGCAATTTTTATTATTTTGTTATATGTTTCTCCTCCCCCCCCAGACACCCTCCTCCCAATCCCCGCCCCCCAGCATTGTTGTCTATGTCCATTGGTTATGCATACATGCATAGAAGTTCTTTGGTTTATCTCATCTACCCCCCCACCCCCCTCCTCTGAGGTCTGTCAGTCTGAACCGTACTCTTTTCTATGTCTCTGGGTCTATTTTGTTCATCGGCTTATTCTGTTTATTAATTTTGATCTATTTCTAACTTTACACTAAAAAATTATCTGTGAGAATCTATAAGACGTTTCAAACCCTGAATATATTTTACACTATATCCTTGTTGAAATAGGCATTGATGTTTTTTAAATTTGGCTGATTTGACAGGTTTATATTAAAGTATCATGTAGCTTTGACCATCAGGCATATTTTCTATAATTATCTACAATAGTTCTCTAATGTAACTACTACATGCTTATGTTGATTTTGTGGATCTAGACAGCAGTGTCCAAGAGCCTGTAATGCATGAATGATTGGGAAGCCCATTTTGTATCAAGAGTTTTAAACATGTGTATGTCTCTTGCCCAAACCATCTCACTTATGATACCCAAGTCCAAGGATACAACCCAACAGAGGACAAGGCATTAATGTCCAAAGATGCTGACGATACTAAAAGTTTGAACCATGATAACCCTCTATGATTTCAATATGCTTGGCTAAATTACTAGAAGATCAACTTTTCATGTTGTGGGGTATTTGTTTTTCATTTTTGTGAATTATATTTTCATGTCCTTTTCTCCAGGTAACTGAAATATTGAGTTTCAGGTTGTGATATGGCATCTTAAGTTAATACTGCCCTGAAAATGACAGCTTTGGTATTATCAATAAATAAAATCAATGAAGTTGGAATGCATTTTCTTTCTTCCAAGGAGTTGGAACCTTGTTTCTCTGAATTACTTCTTTAAAATTCTACTGCTACTTTGTTCTCCAATGATTTAAAAATACCTATTAATAAAATAATGCACATTTTGATATTTCCATGGTAAATTATATAGATGACCAATTTTTAGTCAGAAAATGACTATATTTGAGATTGTAAAAATTAGGATATCACATATATATGCTTTATCATGTTGACCAAGTATTCAAAACAACAATAAGTACATTGCTATTATGCAACAATTACAAAAGACTTATTTAACATAATAATTACTTTTGTTTAGTGATAATTGTAAAGTAATATATTTTAAGATATCACATTTGAAAAAGTAGATATCCAATTATTATAAAGAATTAAAGGTATTATTATTTAATCATCATAAAAAAAGTAATAGGCATTTATAAACAATAAAGTTTGACTAATTATAATCTTTTAAGGTAAGTTTTATTTCTTATTTTAATTGTAAGTCATTGTTGAGCAAACATATGTTGGCTTACTGAAAACGCAGACCTCCATTTGGAATTAAATTCTTATTTCCTATTCTTTAAAGTGTGTCAACATCTTATGTAGTTTAATTTTGTTTTCCCTTTATTGATTTTACAGAGACAGGAAATGAGAGGGAGAGAGAGATAGAAACATCAATGAGAGAGAACATCGATTGGCTGCCTCCTGCATGCCCCCCACGGGGGATCGGGCCCACAACCAGGGCATGTGTCCTGACTAGGAATCAAACCGGAGACCTCTTGCTGCATGGGTCAATGCTCAACTACTGAGCCACACTGGCTGGACAACATCTTATGCAGTTTAAAGTTTGATATATACATAAATGTGTAATACCAATGTATATATAAATATGCATATCTTCACAATGTGCTAATTTATGAACTGTATTTAAAACATCTCCATTTATTACTGTGAATTTGCAGAAGTTTTAAAAACAATGTTACAGTTTAGGAGCACACTATTTTGGGTATTTAAGATATCATCAGACCTATCTTAAGTTTGTATTTAATAATTATACATAATTGTTATATATAAACATATATAGTTATTATAATGTGACCAGTATTTTCTCTGAAATAAAACAAGCAAACAAAAAAACCTCTAAAGACAAATAGGCATTATTTGTATTACCTGAAAGTATGTGAATTGAGAATGATAAAGATCTGGATATACATGAAGAGTAGTTCCAATCACAAGTAGCAGCTCAAATTTGTGGAGAGATGAGCTAATATATCCAGTAAATCCCAAACACCATATCTTCAGAAGTGCTTCCAAATCAAAAAGTACAGTAAAAGCCACCTAGGGGAACAGAGAGACGGTGGAATTGAAATCTAAAACTATAATTTATTTCAAAATATTTTATAAATTTTCACTATCATCTAAAATGAGAAGCCCACAATAATCTAGAATGGCATTTTATTAAAAAAAAAATAGCTTGAATCACACCAATCAGAACATAGCAGACCAAATATATCTTAAGCAATCAGAAAACTATTATTATGCCTTGGGCCACATAAGCAGAGAAAGGTGGATTCTAGACCAAGTAATTTGTGTGTGTGTATATGCACACATAAATTAGCATATTAATACAATATATGTCCATATCATTAATTAGTAAAATTACTAATCAATATTACTATATTAATAAATTAGCCAACCCTCGTAATGGATCTCATTAATTCTATGAATTTGTTATTACAATCACCAATGTTATAAAATACACATGTAAATATAGCATGTATTACTTCTTTTCTTGTCCTATGGGTAAGAAAACTCATTTTATAAAGAAGTTTACAACTGGAATGAAAATGTGCAATACCAGATTAACTCCTAATTAAAGAGCACACGAGTGAGTGTTGGAATTAGTCATAACATATCCCTCCAAGGAGATCCCAGAAAATTTATTGGAAGATAGGAATAAAGAAAGTTCACTTTTCTTTTTCTAGGCCAACACAGAATATCAGAAGGGAGTTTCTTCCACTTACATTTGAAAAATGTGGAGAAAAATGGAGTTTTAATACATTTTTAGAAATAAAACACTAAAAGCATTGCAGGTGGTTAATTTAGATGCCAGGAAGAAATTAACATTACTTCTCAATCTACACTTCTGTAGACTCAAGTTGCTTTTTAATTTAAATTGGCATATTCCTTTTAAAAATGTAAAAGAGTAATACATTTTAACTGTGAAATAATCCTAAATACAAAGTATTAACAAAATCCGTTTCCCACCTTTCTCAGGTGGTTGATGTGAACCACTTTGTGTGTTTCCTCCTCAAACACCTCCTACCTCATCCAAACATATTCTGTAAAATCAATCACATAAGGGGGCTTACATTTTACATGTCACTCTGCAACTTGCTTTTCTCACTCACTAACAATCACAGACCTCCCCCTGGGATAAGAGATTTAAGTCCTAATTATTCTTTTTATCAACTGCATAATTTCCCATAGTATTCAATGTTTATTTAATTCAGCAGTCTCCCTGATGACTCATTGAAGAATGGGATTTCCTTGATAAGGAATCATCAGGAAAAATGTTAAGCATTTTGCTGCTTCAATAACAAGACTACATTAATCATCCTATGGAATATCTATATTTCCTAAATGTTCATATCTATAAATAGAGTCTCAAATCTGGTATTGTTGGGCAAAGGACAGGTTTGTGGAGCTTTGAATTTTAAAAAGTATTAATAAATTACATTCAAAATGTTATAGTAAATCTTTTGCCTTCCAGCAAGGTAGGAAAGTGCTTCTGTCCTACATCTGTACCTTCACCAGATGTAATCAAACTTAAGCTTTTGCTTATCTGTTCATATGTGCATTGATCATTTAGATTTATTTTCTTTTTAAAACAATTTTTCTATTCATGACCTTGCCAATTTTTTATGGTGATGTTTTGTCTTTTTTTTTTTTTTTTTTAGCTCATCTTTATTGTTAGATGTATTACAGATGTTACTCCCCTATTTCCCCCATTGACCCCCTCCTCCCCAATCCTGCCCCTCTCCTGCCTTCCTCACACTATTGTCTGTGTCCATTGGTTATACATATATGCATAAAAGTTCTTTGGTTTATCTCATCCTGCCTTCCCTCTCCCCTTCCCTTTGAGGTTCATCAGTCTAACAACCAATTTGTACTTCTTAATTCCTTCATCTTTTTCACCCATCCCCCGAAGCCCCCACCCATCTGACAAGCAACAAAAAGTTCCCTGTATCTATAAGTTTGTTTCTGTTCTGCTTGCTCATTTTGTTTGTAGATTCAATTGTTGATAGATATGCATTAATTGCCATTTTACTGTTCATATTTTTGTTCTTCTTCTCCTTCAAGAAGACCCTTCAACATTTCATATAATACTGGTTTGGTGGTGATGAACTCCTTTAGCTTTTTCTTGTCTGGGAAACTCTTGATATATCCATCAATTCTAAATGATACCTTGCAGGATAGAGTAATCTTGGTTGTAGGTCGTTGCTTTTCATCACCTTGAAAATTTCTTGCCATTCCTTTCTGGCTTGCAAAGTTTCTTTTGAGAAATCAGCTGACAGTCTTAGGGGAGCTCCTTTGTAGGTAATGGACTGCTTTTCTCTTGCTGCTTTTAAGATTCTCTCTTTGTATTTAACCTTTGCATTTTGATGATGATGTGTCTTGGTGTGGACCTCTTTGGGTTCAACTTGTTTGAGACTCTGTGCTTCCTGGACTTGTATGTCTGTTTCCTTCACCAAGTTAGGGAAGTTTTCTGTCATTATTGTTTCAAATAGGTTTTCAATTTCTTGTTCTCTCTCTTCTCCTTCTGGCACCTCTATGATGTGAATGTTGGTACGCTTGAAGTTGTCCCAGAGGCTCCTTACACTATCCTCATTTTCTTGGATTCTTTTTTCTTTTTGCTGTTCTGATTGGGTGTTTTCTGCTTCCTTATATTCCAAATCGATGGTTTGCTTCGTGGCTTTACCTACTCTACTATTGATTCTCAGTAAATCATTCTTTATTTCAGTTAATGCATCCTTCATTTCTGACTGGTCCTTTTTTATGTTGTTGATGTTCTCACTAAGTTCCTTGGAGGTCTCCTTAAGTTCCTTGAAGGTCTCACTAAGTCCCTTGAATGTCTCACCAAGTTCCTTGAGCAACCTCGTAACTTGTGTTTTGAACTCTGCATCTGAATGATTGCTTATCTCCATTTTGTTTAGTTCTTTTCCTGGAGTTTTGTTCTTTTCTTTCATTTGGGACATGTTTCTTTGTTTCCTCATTTTGGCTGCTTCCCTGTGATTGTTTCTATGTATTAGGTAGAGTTGCTATGTCTCCTAGGCTTCGTAGTGTGGCCTATTGTTGTAGGTGTCCTGTAGGATCCAGTGGCACAGTCTCCCTGATCACCCAAGCTGGGTTCTCGAGATGCATCCCTAGTGTGGACTGTATACCATTCTGTTGTAATTGAATCTTGATTGCTGTTGGCATGTCAATGGGAGGGATTTACTCAGGCTGATCAGCTGCAAGGACTGGCTGTGCCCACTAGCCATTGGCCTGTGACTACCTTGGAGGATCAGATGTGTAGGGGCCCACCACACAGAGCAAGACTTATTTCATCAGGGCTCTGGTACCCACTGAGTCCACTCATTGAGTGTGTTGCTTGTGGGGGTGGTTGGGTGGTGGTGTTTTGATGTGGTCTGAAGCTGTCCACTGGGTATACTGGCTCTGGGGCAAGGTCAGCCACTGCCTGTGTTCTATCCAGGACCACCCGGCATAAGCTACAAAGTGATCTGCACATGGCTGACCCTTGTGCTGGGCTTGGAGGTGTCCAGGAAAAGCCAAGTTGTGAACCAAGGCTGGCTGCTTCCAGTGCCAGGCCTGGGGCCACTTAACAAGAGGTCTATAGGGTTGGCTGAGACCAGATGCTGCTTGTTTGAGAGATTTTAGGAAACTGAAGCAGGATCCAAGATAGGCCAATCCTATGGTAAAGCCTTTGGAAACAGCTTGGGTGGGCCCGAAAGTTGGGTGGGGCGGGGCCTCAGGGAATCACCAGGGCGGGGCAAACAGTGTGAGCCAGGTTGCTGGAGTCCCAGATATGGCAGTCGTCTGTTGCCCCAGGGAAGGGCTCACCAAAGGAACATCAGCCTCCTCCAGCACCTCTGTCTTGGAGAAAGCTGCCCCTCCAGCCCTCGTCCCAAGGCCAAACAGCTCAGTTCTTCCCTGTATGTCTCTGGCACCCCTCAAGCTGCCTCCCCTCCGAGCTCAGAGGGAGTGAGTCCGAGTAAGTCCATGCGTGGGCCCTTTAAGGGGAACTGCCTGGGGCTCCAACAGCTGCACCCTCCCTCAGCCTCAGCTCCTGCTGGTTTTTCCAGCCAGAGTTATGGGGACTTCTCTTCCTGGCACTGGAACCCTGAGCTGGGCGCCTGGGGTGGGACAGGGACCCCTCACTCCTCAGGGAGGACCTTCCCAGCCTAGGTGTCCCTCCTGATTTTTATCCGACACATGTGGGTGTGGGACCAGCCTGTCCACGCCTCCGCCCCCGTCTCAGTGTGGCTGCTTCTTTAATTTCTTAGTTGTAGGACTTGTATTCAGCTAGATTTCAGGCGGTTCTGAATGATGGTTGTGTTGTAGTTTAGTTGTAATTTTGATGTGGTTGTAGGAGGAGGTGATACCATGTTTACCTACGCCACCATCTTGACCGGAAGTCTCTCTCTCTTTTTTTTTTTAATCAGTTCTTGGGGTTGTTGATATTAAGAACAGGGATCTCTGTCTGCTATATGAACTGCAAATATTTTTCTCTAGTCAGTAGTTTGACTTTAAACTTTGGTGCCGTTCACTCTAATAAGCACTTTAAATTTTACCTGGTCACATATTTCTATCTTTATAATTTCTTTTTCTTTACTTTTACATACAAAATAGGTCTTTAGAAGCATTAATATCAAGTTTTCATATTGAGGATCACACTATGTTTTTCTATTATTTGTACTGTATATATTTTTTAATTTATCTTTATTGTTGAAAGTATTACAGATGTCCCCATTTTTATCCCCATTGACGCCCTCCACTCTGCTCCCACCCCACCCCAGGCCTTCACTGCACTATTGTCTGTGTCCATGGGTTTTGAGTACATGCATAAACATTCTTTAGTTAATCTCTTCCTGTCCACCCCCTTCCCTCGGAGATTCATCAGTTTGTTCCTTCCCATAAGGATGTTATTGTTTCTTGTTAAATTTATTTCTATGAATTCAATATTCCAGTCACTAATATAAATGCATTTTTTACCTTCTAAATTTTTATTTATTTTTTTATCATTCCACATAGTTAGGTCCAGTGAAGAGAAAACCATTGATTTATCTATATTGATTTTCTTTAACAACCTCACTAGATTCTTCTATTAATTCTAATCTTTTTAACAAGGTCTCCTGGGTTTTGTAAAAATATGTACATTTCATTTGCAAATGAAGATTAGATTTTTTTCAAGATTGATTTTGCTGTTAGATTAATTTACTAGCTATAATGGTGCAGCTGTGTAGTAATATACCAAATAATGAAGTGGGAATAAGAGGAAACCATGTTCCTTATTTTCAATGGAAGTTTCTTCAGCATTCATACACAATGGTTGCAGTGGGTTTTGATAATTTCTCCTATATTTAAGGGCTTTTCTTCTCTTCCAACTCTACTTAGAGAATTTTAGCCTTCAATTTGTTGAGGTAGTGGAATATATCACAAGAGCCCTTGATGTTAACTATTTGCATATTCCTGGAACAAGCCCTAGATAGTGATGCTAATCTGCTGGATTTTACTGGATAGTATTTTCTTTTAATTTTGTGTAGCTACTGTCATATATGAAATTGGTCTATAATTTTACTTACACTGTCGTATCAGGTTTTCGTTAGGCTAATGCTAGTTTTATCAAACTTATGGAGTTTTCCATTGTATGATCTGGAATTGCTTAAATAAAATAAGAAATATTTCATCTTTGAGATATATGAAAAAGCATAATCTTTATTCTTACTATTTTCCTAAATAAGTGTTTTTCAGTCTTCTTAAAAATCACCTCCCCTTAAGGAGTATTTTTAGATATTTTGTTCCTAGTGACCATACCATATGGCATTTTAATACCACAGATATGTGATATATCTGTTTATGCACCCTACGTATCTATCTCTGCTTTATATATAGAAGGAGTAAGATTTATTTTTTTGCCTCCTCAAGACCCAATTTCTATCCCATACAGGTGTTTTTATCCCCTGTCGAGAGTGTGTACTCTACAGACATATCAGGTTTGATGTCACCATAGCAGAGTTTAACTAATATTTTCAAGCATGCATTCTTATGAATTTATTAATCACCACATTTTATTATTTCTTTTCCAAATTTTCATTTTATAATAATACATATGCTATTTAATATATACTATAACCAACTGTCTTGCCAAGAAAATATCAATAATGAAATGCAGATTTTAAAATGAAAACTTATAGTTCTAAGAAAAAGTATTATATTTGTTCTAAAACAGCACATAACTGAAAAGTACAAGAAATAAGTTTAAAATGTTTGTTTCCCAAAAAAACTTGTAATTAGATTTGTGAAACTAGAAGGTAAAACAACAAGATGATTGCCAAATTTTTTTTAAAACTGATTGACAAATTTTTAAAGTAAGGAGAAAAATAGCCAAATGGATAATGACAGGCTTAATATAAGTAAAACAATGGAAACTGTTCTGTCCTTTTAATTTAATGAACAATGTATGCACATTTATAGGTGAAAAATGATAAATGAGCTGGTTGTGCTGTGCAGTTCTGAGAAGATACATATTGTCCATATGTGGCAAGATATTTGAAACATATTATTCAAGATTTGTGTTGCCATCTCTAGTTCATAATTCAATATGGATATTCATGATAAAATGAATGCATATTTATCTCAAAAGAAGATTATAGAATAAAACTCACGAGAAACTCAATCCAGGTAACTCTGTTCTCTTAACCAGCGATTCTCAACCTGATTCTCAAACGACCCTTTCACAGGGGTCGCTTAAGACATAACAGTAGCAAAATTATAGTTATGAAGTAGCAATGAAAATAATTTTATGGTTGGGGGTCACCACAACATGAGGAACTGTATTACAGGGTTGCAGCATTAGGAAGGTTGAGAACCACTATATGAAATCCAGATTAAATAACACAGAAATAAATGATTATCTGCGTCATTCTAGAGGTGTCTTTAAATCACCTACTCTTAGTTTATAGTGTACCTTTAGTATTCTACATAAAGAGCGAACTTTTGAGATGGCTCACTGAATAGTCAAAAATGCCACTATTTTATTATTTTCACCTAACAAGATACTGCCCAAATCCTTTAGAAACACACAAAATAGTTATTGGCAGAAGAAGAAACTTATTTAATTAAAGTTTCCCAGAAAATGAAAAATTAAACTTAATGGTAAACTTAATTAAACATGAAAGACTACTGCTATGGCAAGATGAGTTACTTTCTTAACTTTGTCATTTCTTGTGATCAATGAGCTGAACTTTGGTCATCAGATTTCGTTTGAACTAAAATAGACGACTCTTTTATTTAATTTCATTTTCACAAATATCATAAAACCAAACGTCTTCAGGTGAACACAGAAATTACTTTTCTAGAAAAGATGACTTCCTGCAAGATGGAAAAAAGGGTCCATACTTTCTGAAAGTGTTTCTGCTTCAAACACGTAGCAGTCACAGACAAACAGGAAACCAAAGAGACATCCTGGAGTCCTAAGCATGGTAAACCTTTCTCTCTCTCTTTTTTTTATTATGTTTTTATTGATTTTTCCAGAGAGAGAGGAAGGAAGGGAGAGAGAGATAGAAACATCAATGTGAGAGAGAAACATCAGTCGGCTGCCTCCTGCATGCCCCCCACTGGGGATCGAGCCTGCAACCTGGGCATGTGCCTGAAATCGAACCAGGACCTCTCAGTCCATGGGACGATGCTCAATCCACTGAGCCACATCAGCCAGGCGGCAAACTTCTCTCTTGACAAGAAATACACACTATTAGAACTGCTTGCTTCATTGAGCTATCGCACCCATCAATTTGTGAGTTTCTTCTTTTTTTTTTTTAATCCTCATCCGAAGACATTTTTGCATTTATCTTCAGATAGAGAGGTGGGGGGGGGGGAGAGAGAGAAACATCGATGTGAGAGAGACACATCGAGTGGTTGCCACCCATATGACCCCAACCAGGGCCGGGGACAAACTGCAATCAAGGTACGTGCCCTTAGTGGGAACTGAACCTGGGACTCTCTGGTCCGCAGGCCGACACTCTAACCACTGAGCCAAACCAACCAGGGTGAGTTTCTTAAAAGAGAAATTTTGTTAAAAATCTTAATCTTCTGTGCATAACACTGTGCTGGTAAATTTCTGTTAAATGTACAGTCTAGTCTACAGATATATTTGTATATTTTTACATAACAATAGAAAAGTATTGTTCAAGTTTTCTTATTTATTAAGAAAATGAGAATACACATTATAGAATACAATTATGTTCCTTATAAAATGTGATTTTATGTATATTAATAAACATGTTTTATCTTAGATCAAAATGAAAACTTGTACAAAAAAATATATATCTTTACCTTTTTATGTTTATGCATAGCCTAGAAAACAAAGAAAAGTTTTTCTTGTTTCTTAACTAATTCTAAATTTAGGTTAATTAATCCAAAGTAACAAAAGTCCCCAGCTTCACAACAGAAGCCAAGCAGCTTGATTTATGCTTAAAGGATGTTTTTATACTGCAAGTTGACTCTTAATGGGTTGAGTGGTTTATTTTGGATTTTCAAAATAATTTATTCTGGAATATGTGGGAACTCAAAAATTATTTCTTTAAAAGCTCATGGCCTTTTGTGATCTACTTTAAAAATAAACTTTCCAAAATATTACATAATGCAATTACCTTAAATACAGTATCATTATAGTCTATAAACTTGAACTGTTATTATAGCCTTTTTGAGGAATAAAATAATAAATTCCTGCCCTGGCCGGTTTGGCTCAGCGGTTGGAGCGTCGGCCTGTGGTCCAGAGAGACCCGGGTTCAGTTCCCGCTAAGGGCATGCACTTTGGTTGCAGTTTGTCCCCGGCCCTGGTTGGTCGTGCGGGTGGCAGCCACTCAATGTGTCCCTTTCACGTCGATGTTTCTCTCTCTCTCTCTTCCTCTCTCTCCCTCCCACTCTATCTGAACAAAAAATGAAAAAATGTCCTCGGGTGAGGATAAAAGAAATAAATAAACAAATAAATGAAATAAATTCCTTTAAAGCACTTGGCAACATAATAAAAACTCCAAAAAATGGGTAGACATTATTATCATTAGCATTACTGTTTGTTTATTTATTTATTTATTTATTTATTTATTTATTTATTTATTTATTTATTTATCATTACAGATGTTCCTCCTTTTTCCCCCATTGACACCCTTCTCCCCCCTCCTCCCCACCCCACCTTTACTGCACTGTTGTCTGTGTCCATTGGTTATGCATATATGCATATAAATTCTTTGGTTCATCTCTTCCTGCCCTCCCATCCCTCTTCCCTCTGAGGTTTATCGATCTGTTCCCTACTTCCATGTCTTTGGATCTATTTTGTTTATCAGCTTATTTTGTTCATTATATTCCACAAATAAGTAAGATCATGTAATATTTATCTTTCTCTGACAGGCTTATTTTGCTTAGCATAATACTCTCCAGGTCCCTCCATGTCGTCTCAAAGGGTAAGAGATCTTTCTTTCGTACAGCTGCATAATATTCCATTTCAGTACACTGCTGGTTAGAATGCAGACTGGTGCAGCCACTATGGAAAACAATATTGCGCTTCCTCAAAAAATTAAAAATGGAACTGCCATTTGACCCAGTGATTCCACTTCTGGGAATATATCCTAAGAAGCCTGAAACACCATTCAGAAAGAATATATTAATATGCACCCCTATGTTCATAGCAGTGCTATTTACAATAGCTAAGATCTGGAAACAACCCAAGTGTCCATCAGTAGATGAGTGGATAAAAAAGCTGTGGTACACTTACAGCATTATTGTATTTGATTTTAATACAAGAGTGTTAGCTGACCTGCTTTGTGTTTCTATAGCTTAAACCAAAACATCGAGCTCACTTGCTTATTTTTGTAAGTAAGGTTTTACTGGAACATTCTGAGACCATACTCACTTTTTCACAGTAGTGGTAGAGTGCAGTGAGACAGAGAGCATGTGGCCTGGAACACCTAAAGTGTTTACTATCTGGCTCTTCAGAAAAAGTTTGGTCACCCATGTCTTAAACTCAAACCACCATTATAAACTTTACAAAAAAAGAGTATTTTATAAAAAATTAAGTATGATAAAAATGACATCTATACTCATTTGAAACAAACCACTCTTACTCAAGCACAAAAAGAAGTGATAATGTAATTTGAATGAAGACCAAATATGCGTTGGAAAACTCAGACACCCAGCATCAATCAACCAAAGTGGGACAAATACTGACTGTTTCAGTAGTTCAAGAATATAGTGATGTCTATATAATTAAGCGAAATAAATCTCCACTATGTAGATTATTAAAATCCAATTAGCTTTCAGTGGTTTGAGAAGGGGGCAACAATTAATAGACACATAATATATTCTAGATTCTGTTATACAATCCTATATTTCTGTTGTTTTAAAGTAGAAAATAATTCTAATATTATATATATAAAAGAAAAATGACAAGGATTTATCAACTACTGCTGGACTCTACCAATCCACTTAAATAGTACCAATGAACTCTACAATATTAAATTATTTGAAATTTTGGTGGAATTTTTTTAGAGCATAATAATAAATCAGCTAACACATATAAAAACACATTAGAAAACAAACCAATTTTGTATGTGAAAAAATTAGGTAAAATTTACTGGAGCATTCTGTTCCCAGTGAATGGCATATGTATTTATTCTACAGAACTGATTCATTATGACTGGTTATCCACCCTGGGCTGGGTTACAGAAGAAAGGTTAATGTAATCTTTAATATTCAGGACTCTCTCAGGAGCAGGTACAGATTGCTCCTTCTAGAGAGATTGGCATAATCTCAATCATGTTGCCATTTCTGTTTTTTATTCCCAGGTATTTTTGGCATTAGCCCCTTTTAACCTCTGGTTCTAATAAACTACTGTATAATTCTTCTGCCTCAGCTATCTTCCCACCTCATTCTACCAGAGCTTTGAACTGACCAGTGGGTGTCTTGTTCCATGTTCACCAATTTCTTCTACGGTTCAACCTGCACTCACATAATCCAGCTTCCTCTGTCCTTGACTCAGCTGGTCCTGTCCCCATGCATAGCTTCCCCCAGAGTCCTTTTGAGGAGAGGATGCCCATGCTCCAATGTCCCATATAGGATAATATGTGAATGAGGAAGAGATGCCCCATCCATAACTCCTCAATGCCCCTTTGACGTGTATTCCATCACGATAAAACATCCTCCTCTTACCACACTCTCCCCGGGGGCTGCCCTCCGTTGATCTATCTGTTACTGTCACATGCCCCTGCCTACATTCCTTTCCCTAAGAACTGGCCTCAGGCTGAATGACTTCAATGTCATTGTAAAGATTCAACCATCACCTTAGCTTGGTAGTTCCTTGTTATTTTTCCATCATTATGTTTAAGCCACCCACGTCCATATAAATCCCTAGATTTTGTACTTACCCAGAATTATTCTAAAATTCTAAATCTTGGATCCCACTCTCCAATAAAAATCTTACCTTCTAGCTCTCTTATTCCATCACTTCAACTACAAAGGTTCTATCTTTGACCATTTAAAGACCCTTTCTACTTTATTTTGTTCTTTCATTTTCTTCTTATTTTCACTTTTTTTCACATCCAACCTAGACCACAGTCATCATTTCAACTCCTTTGCCAGCCACCCAAAGTCCCCAATCCCTTGTCTCTCAGCTCTGTCAGCCTGAAAAAACTAAAGCTGAATCAATCTAAATGTTGCATTGCTCCCCTTTTTGCAAGGCCAAAAAAAGTCACAGACCTGTCTAAATTGGTTATCACTATAAATTTGTGGTCTCAAAATTCAGCTGGATCTTCAACATTGCATTTAATGTGCCTTTTGTTAGCTCTTTTGCATTCTCCACAGTACCTACTTCCTCTCTCCTTTCTCTACCACCTTCCTGCTTTATTGTCTCATCATCAGGTTGGATGTAGACCTTGCTTCTGACTCACAGGACAAATAACAATCACTTGATGGGAATTTCTTCAATATCCAATCCTTGCGTTAGAAATTCACCTGTAAATGTTACTAATGGCCTATATTTACCCTCAGCTTTTAATGACAATGCATTCTTTGTGTGCTGGTTTCCTAGCAAATTATACAAAGTGCTGGATATAATTTCCTTTTTTAAAAAAGACATTGTCTAATAAAACTATATAGGTTTCAAGGGTATAGTTCTATAATACAATATCTGTATACTGCATTGTGTGCTCACCACCCAAAGTCAAGTCCCTTCTGTAACCATACATTTGACCCCCTTTATCCTTTTCTACCCTCCCAGCCCCCTTTCCCTCTGGTAATCACCATATTGTTGTCTGTGTCTATGAGTTTTTGTTTGTCTTGTTTGTTTGTTGTTTTCAGTTTTATATTCTACATATGAATGAAATCATATAATTTTTTTCCCATCTGACTTATTTCACTTAGCATGAAATTCGCAAGATCATCCATGATACCACAAATGGCAGTATTTCATCTTTTCTTATGGCTGAGTAGTATTCCATTGATATATGGACCACATCTTATTTATCCAATCATACAATTTCTTCATGAGCCCTCTCATTGGTTCTCCACAGCATAAAAAACTTATTTACTGTCTGTATTTCTTGCTAAACTGTAAGATCCATATACCACACAACACTCAGGCAGTGTCACATCACAAAGACTCTACTCCACTGAAAGTTTAGTGCCAGTGATAACTCTGTTACAGGAAACACGCCTCCAGGAAGAGGGAAATTTATAAGTGACTTCTGAAAATTTTCTTGATACCACATAGATGTTTATATTCAATAGGTGTATACCAATCAATACTTTTCCTGAAAAGTTTGTGTGAGTGGACTGAATTTTCATTGACCAAATCAGTTTTTAAATGCACTGGGATAATTCTTGATATCTAAGAGAACTCAACTTTATGGCAAATTGATTTTCTTTGTGAAAAATGCTCTTTGTAATAACAATAAATGGCAATTTTTCTGCTTTTTAAATATACTTCTTCATATATTGGATTTAGTATGTGTATACCTCACTTATATGATGAATGGGTTTCTAACGATTTAGAAATCAGTTTTTCCATAAATATGTAATCACTGAATTTTGAAATATATTTTAGAAATAATTTTTCACAGTGACAAAACCCAATAGTCTCCGGAAATCATTAAAAATGTGTGCAAATCAAATATTAACAAAGTTACTGAATCAGAAAGGAGTGCTATTCTAAACTCTGTCTGGTATGCAGGGTGCTAGACGATATTTATTAAATCACTAAACCTATCTGTTTCCGGCTTGATATCATTAGTGCGGGTTGGAACAGCTCGGTCTCTACTATGAATATTATTGTACTGTGTCAATTTCCCTCCAGCCCTGTCCTTGGTATTATTGAGCTGACTTGCTTATTTACAACCTTCTGAATCTGTGCTTGTGTATACTGAGTAGGAAACAGACTAATGCAAAGTGAAAAAGGGAGAGAATATGACAGCTGGATAGGAAAACAGCAAGATGGCAAGGGTTACCTTGGTAATGCAGCACACTGTGGGGAAGTTACTTAGGCCCATGGAGACAGGAAATAAATCAGGCAACTTAGTGACCAAGGGAAACACTTAAAAAGCAGCTTTGGTTGATCCTAAGTTAACAACGAATTGAAATTAATTTTCACATTTATAAAAGGTCTTTACCAGCGAGCAGCTTACCTCTGCAAGATAGAACTCATCGTACTGCCTTCGGAAGCTTTCTCCTTTGTGATAGTTGCTAGCAGCTACGATCACATCCACAGTCACCATGCTCAGGATGAACATGTGGAATACTGAGGACCGCATCATTTGCTGAGGGGGAAAGACAGATGAACTCTTAACAAAGAAATGAACCTTACGAGTAAACATAATTGTGTGCCTGGACCTGGACAGGCAGCCTCTGTGTGACACGCTGCTGTGCAGAACAGTGCTTCTAAGGTAACCTGATGAGTGTCAGTTTCTGCTGAATCGTGTTAGCAAAGGAATCTGTCTTCAGGCAGCTCAAAAATGACTAAGGAGATAGTTTTGGGGACTTTAAGTTAAAAGTGGAAAACAGCCCTGGCCAGTTTGGCTCAGTGGTGGAGCGTTGGCCCACAGACCAATGAGTTGCGGGTTTGATTCTGGTCAAAGGGCACGTACCTTGGTTGCAGTTAGTCCCCGGCCCTGGTTGGGGTTGTGCAGGAGGCGACCAGTCGATGTGTCTCTCTCACGTCGATGTTTCTCTCTCTCTCTCTGTCTCCCTCCCACTCTATATGAAGATACATGCAGGAATGTCCTTGGGTGAGGATTAAAAAAAAAAAAAAGCGGAAAATATCTTTCATTTAACTTGTATATAGCCCGTATCTTTATTTTCATTAGTGAGTTAGGTAATTTTTATCCTTAATACTGACAGTATGGAGAAATGATTTTTAGGAAGCTGATACCACAAAACCACTATTGCTTTATTATGTTAAGAAAAAAAGCTACTGAAGATGAAAATATTTTAGACATAATCATAAAACTGGGTAAGTGGGAGAAACCTAAGATCTATTTTTTACTTTATTACTTCTATAAACTATTTATTTAAACATTGTTAAGACCATTTTATTGAGCTGTGATTGACAAAATAAAAAAGAGGTACATATTGAATGTATCCAACTCAATGAGTTTGGGGATAATATACACCCAAGAAACCACCACTGTCAAGCTCATAAACATATCCGCCACCCCCCCCAAAGTTTTCTCCCACCTGTTTTATTATTATTATTATTATTATTATTATTATTATTATTATTACTACTACTACTATTGGTAAGAACACTTAACATAAGATCTATCCTCTTAGCAAGTTTTAAGCGTACAATACAGTATTTTTAACCATAGATACTATGCTGTATAGAACTTATTTATCTTAAGTAACTGAAATTTTGTATACTTTGTATAAATAATTTATTAAGAATTATACTACAACTAATAATAACAGATGTTTATATTTATACTTACTATGTGCCTGGAGCTGTTGTAGGTGATATACATAAATTAACTCATTTAATGCCATAATAGCACCAGGAAGTTACTCTTATTTTAGAGAAGAAAACTGAGTCTCAGAAAAGTTAAATGACTTTCTCACTGTCACACAAGTATTGAGGGTGGAATCATAATTTGCACCCAGGTCTGGTCCAAGTCTACTGCTTACACTGAAGTGAGATAATTAGGCATTCAAAAATAATGACTATTATTATAATGGCTAATATGTATTTGCATGCTTACTATGTTCCAGGCCATACTACAATTATGTTATTTATTTTATCTCATTTATCTCTACCATAGCCCTTACATGGCAGGATATATTGCTCATTTTTTCCAGTGAGTTCAAAGAGATTAAGTCATTTGTCTGAGGTCACACAACAAGTACACAGCAGAGACAGACTCTGTACCCAAGTCTGTTTCAAGTCCATTACAGTATAGGAAATATAGTCAATAATTTTGTAATGACTATGTATGTTACATAGTCAGTAACATTGTAATGACTATGGGATAACTATATTGGGGAAACCACTCTGTAAAGTACATGACTGTCTAACACTATGCTGTACATCTGAGACTGATACAGACTAATACTGACTGTAAGCTGTAACTGAAAAAACTTACACAGTAGGTAGCTCGATAAGGCACATGTTTTTCAGGCTAAATTATGCTTTGGGATATAAAACTATCTTAAAGATGAATATTATTTTAATTATACCTTTAGTATAATGTGGAGAAAGGTCAAAATTAATTAAAATATATAAATAAATGTTTTTAGAAAAATGCCCATTCTGGGACAAACTGCCCACTGTGGGGTACACAAAGAGAGAGCAGGGGCTGAGGGCCCTGGGCAGCAGCAGGAGAGAAGCTGGTCTGTGGAAAGAAGCTGAGCACACCACAAACCACTGCATTACATCCCTCCCTGCCCACCGCCAGGGGACCCAGCATGCAACTCCCTCCTGACCCCTGGTTTCTTCTCAGTACTTAGGAGCATGTGTCTTTACCCTTCGATCTGACCTGAGAATTCTTCAGTCTTTGCAACTAAAAGAAGCTAACTAAAGGGGAACTTGAGAATGGGAAAAGAAAGAAAGGACTGCCTCTGAGCTCTGTCTCTCTGAGTCCACATTCATGATGTCCAGTGGTTTCATTACCCTGCAGTGGTCATTAACAACGTGGGCTGTAAGGCAAATTGCATGAAACTCCTCCACTTACAAGCTCTGGGCCCCTGTGCAAGTCACTTAAACCTCTCTGTGCCTCAGTTTTCTCATCAGTAAAGTGAAGATAATACTGGCTACTCCAAAGGTTGCTACCAATTTTAAATAAGTAAATATTTGTAAAGCACTTAGAATAGTGCTTGCATATTGTAAGTGTTCTATAAAGATATGCAGTAAAAATAGGTGCCTTTGTGTGAATCAGGTATTTTTCTATTCAGGAATGAGAAATTAATAGTCCAAGGTCAAAGAATTAATTATGCTGTATATTTGATGGAGTCCACAACCAAGCGAGATAAATAAAAGCCTTAAGGTCTAATACTTTGAAAGGTGACAGCCACTGGGAAAGCAGGTATTTAGTAAGGTTTTGTGTCACCATGACTATTGATGCATTCCTACATCCATCTGCCTTTGATTTTATTTTAGAGGTAATACAAAATCAAATTCCAGAACTGCCAATCAACATATTTAAATGCACATCAATTTACTTGCAGAAACTACTGACCTTCATAACGTAGATAAGCAAATCATTTGGCAAGTTTCTATTCTCATTAGAATTGTCATTGTTAGTCTTTCTTGCATCGTGAGACTCAAATTCCATAACTATTATTCCTTTTCTATACTCTTTTAAAAATAATGTTCTATTAAAAACATTTCAACTGATTTCCACTTTATCTGCATGACAGAAAAGCCACAAATTTCTCTTTCTATTTTCCTTAGCTATGGATTTATGTCTTAAGTAAACTGTTATTACTCAAAGATCCAAACAAAGCTTTTAGGCATGGCTGTCAAAAAACTTTAAAATTGGTTTTGTAACTGTCATAGCTTCACTTTGGTGCTGTCATTATAATTAGTTTTTTTTTTTTTGTCTGAATGTCTACATGTCCCTGTTGGTACAGAGTCATTAAAATAATCACCTACAATGGATTTTGCTACCCTAGAATCACCATTGCTTAGCTTTTCCCAAAGTAATCACTTTCAAATATTAAATAAGAATCAAGGTGATAAGTATGTGCAGTCGTCAAATTTAACTATTAAAACCAGTAACTTGAGCTTAGTTAAGGCTAGTGTCATGGACCACTTCAACGCAATTCAATTCAACCAATGTGTGAAACTGGCTATCAGCTTCCTTACTGCAGAAGTGCAGGGATACTACATTCAGACTCATGCCTGTAGCCATAGGACAGTCCAAATGTATACCTTTTAATTTTTTATTTTCTTGTAAAAATTAGTGTAAAGGGAAATGTTAAAGTTCAGTCGGTGCCACAAAATAGTATATAACTTGAGATTTTTCAAACTGTATTATTTAGTATGGATAAATAATTTATATAGAGATATAAACATACGTATGTATATATATGTGTGTATATAAACAAATGTGTTTATATCTATATATTTATATATAGATATTTAGCATAAATATCTCTCCAGATCCTGCATCTGTATTTAAATTTTTAAATTTCCTTTCCATTACCATGTCTTTTTGATTTATATATATATTTAAATACGTTTTAAAAGTTTTGCATATGTTTCATTTGGCTTTGATCCAAGAATGACCGATTTCTGTATGTGACAGTTGGAATTACCAAATACAAAGAAGAGATTATAACAGAATCATCCTAAAGGCAGCAATATCTGTCAAAAAATGCTCAGGAACCTTGCTGCTCAAAGTTGATCCCTGGACCATCAATTTCCTGGAGCATATTGAAAATGCAGGGCTCAGTCCCTCCTATACCTACTGAATCAAAATCTGCATCTTTAACAGGGTCCCCAGTGATTAATTTGCGTATCAAAGCTTGAGAGTCTATGTTGTAATGGGCATTCCTTGAGTAGCAGGTTAAACTGGATGACCTATACAATTTTTTTTTTTTTTTTTTACAAATTCACAATTTCATAATTATAAAAAGTCTATAATCACTGAATAGAATATAACAAACACTGGCTAGAGTACAATAGTAACATATTAGGACACACTATCACAAAAATGGATGCCCACCTTCCCCCCATCTCCTAAACCAGTTCGGCCTGGCTTCAAAAAGACAAAATTATGTGTTGGTTTTTCAACTGTTTTGGGGGTATTATGAAGACACCATCACAGACTCTTTCATGAAGCCCAGGAATGAAGGTGCCCTCTGAAATCAGAAAAGGCAAGGGAAATGTTTTTTTCCCTGGAAGCTCTAGAAGTAAAGCAGCCTTTTGAGACCAGTGAAACCCATTTTGGACCTGTTAAACTATAAATAATAAATCTGTATTGTTTTAAGTCACTAAGTTTGTGGTAATTTGTTACAGCAACAATAGGGAATAATACAAGCATTGTTCGTGATTTTGACACACACCAGCTCAAATCGTCTCCTATGAAGCATGATTGTATACAAGTGCCCGATGCTACAAAACTCTACCTGCCCAAAGGGGTCCCACCCAGGGCATCTTGCCAGGACAAGTCTCTGTAACATTTGTTTGAACAAATGTAAACTCATTATACTGACTAGAATTTTCATCGTACTTTGTTTCAGAACATGTAATGAGATGACGGGTCTGCAGCCGTGGTACTGGACCCAAACTCAAGGAGAAGAACAAGGAAGTCACTTTTCTTTGTTAGTTCTGAGTCCCACCGTGAAAAGAGTGTTAAGAGATGGTGAAGTCTATGACAAACCTGGATAGGGATCCTCACTAAGTGCGACACCAACAAGACACATGGTCAAAATAAGAACTAATATTTGAGTGTTTGGTTTGTGCCACGCTCCATTCCAAGCATACTGCATGCTGATGTAAAATTTCATTTAAACCTCAACAACCCTGTGAGATAAATGCTTTTGTGATCCCCTTTCACATATGGAGAAACCGGTAAGAATAAGTAGCATTCCAAGCTCATAGAGTTAAAAAGTAGTCTCGAATGTTTTCATTCCAAAGCAGGGTCTCTCTAGCCTTCTCCTGGGCAGTAAAAATGCATGGCTCTGCTCTACATTTCAAAGAGGAATGAGAAGCAGCTCCCTTGCTAAGTGTCTGTGATTAAACAGAGGGCGTAAGTTCGCAAACCCTCTGTTTGAAAGCTGAAGACGATCTGTTCCTTACAAAGGGTATAAGATCACCATGGTGTGAAAGAACATCAATTTTGAAGACAGGCTGAGCTGAGTTCAAATCTTGACTTTGTGCATGATTTAACCTCTCTGTGACTCAGTTTTCTTATATGGGAAATGGCTGTGATAATATCTATATCTCTAGGTTGTGACATGATTATAAATGAGACTATTTAGCACAATCTAGCCCACAGCAGGCACCTTGTGCTCCATAACTCTTATTAGTATTACTATATTTGAAAACATTCTTAGCATTGAAAGGCAGAGATGCAATCAGTTGCTTATGGGGAAGGTATAACAGGAGAAATCAAGTGGAAGAGATAACTAATCTTGAGAGGGAGCATGAAAATTTATAGACTTTCTAATCTAAAAGGTCTTAAGCAATCTCATTTTTAGTGGTATACATACTTAATTTCTTCATAGGAATTATTTATATTAATTTGTTCAGTATTTTTTCTATAAAATAGTGCTTTGGAAATAATAAAGACTATAGGCAAACATTCCACAAATCAAAATTGTGGCCTTGGAGGCCACAAGAAGGATAAATTAAGATAATAAATAGTACAGCACAGAAATCAAGTCTTTCTTTAAATTGGTGCCTGAGTGAATAAAATGTCTTACCTTGGTAAACAAATTTCATGCACTGGACATTGTATCAGCCATGTACCAAAATGTGTGCTTTAATTAGATTTCAAAATAAACGTATTTGGAGAACAATACAATTACAAGGTGAAACTCCTCTAAACCACCTTGCTGTGAGCCATGCACATAAGAACAAAATTGTGTAAAGACCAAGTGTGTGAGCCTAAAGCAAAGCTCCCATTTGCAAGTGGTGATTTTTTCACTTCCCTTATTAAGAAGACATCTGGATAGCATTACTTCTATAGTCAATATACAAAATAATTCTGTCCACTAGAATTAATTTGCATTAAAAAGGAAATCTATTTCAATACTGGAAAGAGGACCAACAAATGTCTTTAGAAACTCTGCCTTCTAATCTGCCTGCGCCTGGCATGTCCTTGGAGAACCAGTGGATAGAAGGGAATCCACAAGCCACTTCCCATAAAGGCACTGAGAGTTTATGGCACCTGTAAAGACCCTGCCCACTGCGAAGTTCTGATTGGTTTGCTCTCTTTCCTGGATAGTAGTCTGGGTACGGGAGTAACAAACATATGGAAGTCAAATTGTAGGAAGAAGGAAGAGGGGTTTAGTAAGACACTTTTCATTTCTTGACCAGCGTGCATGTATCTTTAACTTAGTAAGAGTCACACCAGATGTTAAATCATAAATTGTCACACAAATATTTATTACTGTTAGTATATCTTTGACTCTACTCTATAAGAATAAGACTAGATGTTACATTATAAACTGTCACACAAATATTTATTGCTGTTATTAATATTTTTCAATCATCAGTTCCTGACTCTACAACACATACTAGATTTTCATGAGAAGAAATACATGCCTAGCAGAAAAGGAATGCTGCTAGGAAGAATTGATTATTATACTAAGCTAGTGATTTTCAAATTACTTTTAGCATGTGTGGCAGAGCCTAAAACTGCCCGAAACTGAACCCACCTCCCTGTACCACAGCCTTGGCAGTACCCTCCTACTTCGACTCTGGACTTAGCCATGTGACTTGTTTTGGTCAATGAGACAATAGCAAAGGTGATGCAAGCAAAGACTTGGAGAAAACTAGTGAACTGCAACTTACTCTTGCAGCTTTTGGAACCCTGAGCCACCATATTAACACACCTGCCTGATCTGCTGTGTGGTGGCCATAGACCCTGTCAACCCCTTTACCCCAACAGCCAGCCACGCCCCAGAAGCACAGACGCTGGCTGACGAGTTAGCTAGTAATGCTAGCTGAGTGCAGATGCAAGAGTGAGCCCGTCCCTGATCAGCTGAGGTTGGCTTGAACTAGCAGGATTAGTCAGCTGACCCACAAATTCATGAGCAAAAATTAGAGTCTGTTTTATCAGTCATAAGTTTTAGGGTGGCTTGTTGTTTAGCAAAAGGTAACTAATGTACCCACCCAGTATATTTCCTCATCCTGGACACATAGCTAAATGACATTACTCAGCCTATTCACATGGAAGTGGGGTAATATCAGTGGTTCTCATCTCTGAGATGGAAATGAAGTGATGTGTCACTTCGGAAAGGGCAACTAAGAAAGGGCGTGTGCCTTCTCCAAGCCAGCTCTCTCTTTCTCCCTCTAAAGCGACTTTAGAGATTACGTGCTTCAGATGGGGTTATCAAAAGATGACAGTTTTTGCAAGGAAAATTTTACAATATGCATGTATATGTATATATATGTGTGTGTATGTGTGTGTATCTATATGTGTGTATGTGTACGTGTGTATGTGTATGTGTGCGTGTGTGTGTGTGTGTGTGTGTGTGTGTGTGTGTGTGTATGTGTCATCTCTGACTGAAGGTGGTGGGAAAAACAGCTGGCCCACTTGTGGTGTGCTGCAGCTGCAACTGTGTGCAGTTTTTTCCAATTTCATGTTTAGTAAAGTCATGTTGTTAAACTGAAATTGGCCATGGGAGGAGCATTTACACCATGAAAATTAGCAAATGCTATCAATCATGACTCCCCCACTTCAAGATGATTGTTAAACATTTTACACATTTGCAAGCACACCACTGCCCCTGCTCCCCCAACCACCCTGGCTCTCTGGCATCTCCTTGGAACAGTAATCTGCTGTGGGTTTTTTAAAAATCCATGCTCTAATCACCCTGTGGGAAGGATAGCTCATTTAATGGGCTTTGTCAAGGTATTTTCCCTTGTTACTCTAAGCTGGGCTATAGATAGATAGATAGATAGATAGATAGATAGATAGATAGATAGATAGATAGATATGGATATAGGTGCAGATACATAGCTATAGATGTATCTCATCCTTTCATCCCATTCTGATACTTAGAGTCATCACGACCCATGATACCGGACACTCACCTATATAGATAGATACGATGCCTAGTAAATATTTTATAAATCATACAAAAAGAAACTTTTGGAGCATTGGAAGACTGTCTTTAAGAGCACATGGACACAGACAACAGTCTGGTGATTGTAGTGGGGGTAGGGGGTGGCTGGAAGTGAAAGAGGGGATGGGGGAATAAATGGTGATGGAAAAAATAAAATAAAATGAAAAGTATATTAAATAAAAAGACTACAGGGATCTAGATACATCCGTTGAAGGAATAATAAAAATGGAGCCTTTTCTGTTACCTGTCTAATATAATTGTTTGTCTGAATTGATTTAAACCACAACGTATTTTGTTTGTTAAAGCTTTAATTAAGTACTACATGTACAATGCCATAATGAGTATTCACAATTTGAAATATCTTACAGAAAACTACTTAATATCTCCTGTTTCCTCACACTTTGTGGCCACAAATTTATGGATTTGTGGGAGAAAGGAGAAGTAAATGAAGACATGTATAACAACCTTTCAATTAGCTAAACTATAATTTAAGGATTAAGAAGTCAATGCCCCTACAAGACTTCATTTTTGACATTTGAAAAAAATATCAAGAATGGAAATGTTAAAATCTTTGCTTTCCAACAACGAAGTGTTGACCTTGCTTACTTTTCTGGACATGGATAATAATAAAAATCAAAGTAGTAGTTCATCTATAATAATTTTCTCTCATGTTCCCTGATGTCTAGAAGAAGAGTAGCATAACAGGGAAATTAAAGCACACTAGTATTATGGGTAGCTTCATGTTCCTATAGACTTCAATCCTGAGTTCCTACAATATTGGACACAGAGTAGGTCTAGCAATACTGTTTGATATGACTTGATTTACCCATTGAATGAGTCAAAAAGCATTTTCTGCTTCTTTCTAAAGAAAGTAAGCTCAAGGGGATCCTTTCTGTGTTTTTTTCTATCTCCCATATTAAATGAAAGCTACGTTGGTACTCTGGATACAGCTGGTTGGGACACAGTCCAAGCTTCCCTCCAGGGGGCTTGGCAAGGTCTCTGATAAGAGGGATGCTCCAAATTGGATGTTGACCTCAAGACCCTCTCACTCTTGACACTATTTTTCAGATGTATTAATGTAAAGTGGGTAAAACAAATTAGGACACCTAAGTTTAAGTAATACAATCATGTTGTTTCAAGTAATACAATCTTCCATTTACATATTCCAAGAAGCTGCCCTGTTCAGCCTTGGGAACAACAGAATCGGGAGTGAGGGTCAACCGAGATGGCTACTACACACATTCCTGCAATAAGCCTCTGTCACCTGGGCCATCCCTTCCCGTGACCCTCTGATTCTGACTTAGTAATCAAGTACAAGTGAAATGCCAGAGTGAAGGCATTGATATTTTATAATTTTCTCATTAGAGGTCTACCAACCATATAGTTACTGGATAGTCTTGCCAGATTTGGACAAAAAGTGCTTTCTTAGTCTTAGTTATCAGTATTGTTGTTTTTCTTTTTTCTTTGTCTTCATGAGTACATTAGTGAGAAGTTAGTAAGGTCTGCAACAGGGCTGCCAGACAGGGGACACTTAAACCATGATGGTTTTAAGATCTTTGAAGATACTTTAATTGACATTCCCATACTTAATAGAAATGTATATATAGAGTCACCTGAAATGTACTTTTATATGTTTATTTTTATTTTCAGTATTAAGTGGTGGGCAGGTGAACATAAAACTTGTTTTAAATTCAAGAGGCAAATTAAAAAGTAAAATTAAATAGCTGTCCTTGTAAACAAACTGTATATCTAATGCAAAGAAGGACTTAGATCATTACACTTGATGGATGCAGAAATAAATAAAAACTGTGAGCTATATGGAATCTTGAAGTGGAAGACTCATTTTGAGATACAGAATTTAGGAAAGACAGAAGAACAAATTTAAAGAATTTTAAAAATATACCAAATACAAAATGACTGGTGTTTTACCAAGTCCAGACCTGCTGTCGGCCTTCGGGCCTGGGAGGAGTGGCGCTGCCCTTCAGAGGCTTTGAGTGCGACAACCGTGTTGACCACTAAAAATACATGACCATTTAAAAAATTTTTTCCCCTTTATTGATTTTAGAGAGAAAGGAAGTGAGAGGGAGACAGAGATAGAAACATTGATGAGAGAGAACATCGATTGGCCGCCTCCTGCATGTCCCCCACTGGGGATCGGGCCCACAACCTGGGCATGTGCCTTGACCGGGAATCGAACCAGTGACCTCTTGGTGCATGGGTCAATGCTGAACCAGTGAGCCACACTGGCCAGACTACATGACAATTTTAAACCCTAGTTGTAGTTGTTAAAGAAGGTTGCATATTTAACCCCAGAAATCAAGACTTGCACAAAAAATGACACATCCTTCTTTTTTTCTAAAAGTGACAATGTGACAAATATTTGGTAAAAATTTGTCTCCAAGGACTGTCTTATGAATGCCTGGCATAAGTTAGTAAATGTCATAAATGTCTCCCGATTAATATGAATGTACACACTGAAGAGTTATAGGACTTAATAAAACTGAAAGACGACAATATACAATGATATAGAAATTTAGTTTGCGATAATCTGAAGTGCAAATAAGATGTTCTGAATATTGCTTTCTTTCAATGAGGCTCAAAAATCAAAGATGCAAAACCATTTAATCAATAGCAGATAAATAAATTTTAAAAAGCAGTAATAATTTTATCTTACTTTTTATTATGTCTGGTCTTCTGGTATCTACTCTGAATATAATTATTATTTGAAATATATATTATATATTATATATACATATATAGAGTATATCTTTAAATAGATATATATGAAATATTTTGAACTGAGGATTTACACAATCAAATACTCTCTAGCTGATTTGGCCATAACTGGTTTCAAGACCACAATAAGTCTTTTTCAATTAACCATTTAGCTATTTTTTTTACAGATTTTGTTTGTGCTGTTTTGCCTTTAGCTATTTTATTCTTCCTGGTCTTAATTCTCATTCTAGGTTATTATATAATTTTTAAAATTCTCTTCCCCCCCCAAAAAAACTTTTCTTCCAAGCCAGTTTTAGGTTTTGCTGTTAGAAACTGAAGATGAGTGTGTGCACCTGAAAATATTTGTGGGAAGGATTCTTGGCATCTGCACAAACGAAGAGTAAGAATTTGTGTCTGCTGTGTGAGAGATTGTGTGGTTCTATACAGGAGAGCATATATATATATATAAAATTCACATTCACATAAAATTCTCCAATTATGTGCTAAGTGCTGACCATGTGAAAGCTGTAATGGAAGAAACTGGAAGTAGAGAAGAAAATGATCAAATATAATAAAGGACTCAGAGATCAGTGTGTTAAGGAAGCTTTGTTTGACCTGATTTTGAGGGTAGGGATGTTAAGATGGGGTGAAGGGGTTGATTCAAAACAATTCCAAAGACTGAATTAATGACAGAAATGAAGACAGATCATATTTGGGGAGGACAAAGACAGGTGCTAAACAGTTTTCTGGAGATGCATGAAAAGGCTGGTTTCTATGTGGGAATGGGTTGGGGAGAGGTGCATTTGGTTTTCGATATGAGAGGGGTGATGTGTCCGTGAGAACACCTGGGACATGGCTGCTGGACACTTAGAAATACATTTCTAAGATTCAGAAAGCAGGGCTAGAAATAAAGGCTGTGTAGTCACTGGGCTATGGGTGTGCACGAGAGTTGACTTTTTGGAAGTGAACAGAATACTCTGAGAGTGAACTGTTAGAAGAGTATGCTAATAATAAGGATAATCGTTTCTACAGACTGAGTGACCCCCTTGCATCCCACACACTGCACTAGGTATCTTAGGTGCATCATTTCTAAGTCTTACAAACCCCTGAGAGATGTTATTATCCCCATTTTTCAGGTCATGAAACTGAGGCTCTGGGGGATTTAGAAAATCACCCAGGTTCTCCTGGGTCACACTGTCTTAGCTGGACCACACATTGGTCTCTGAGTATGGAAGAGGTTGGCTTGTGGTTGGAATATAAATTCCCATGGATGCAATCAATTTTTAAAATTATCTGCCAGTTCGTGGGAAGGTTCATTAAGAAGACAAATGTTTAAGATGTGCCTGGGATGCCACTCCATCACTTGAAATACACATATCAGACAGTCCACCTCCCCCATGTCTTCACCCTCAATGGACATTTTCTCAGAAAGCATTAAAACACTGTAGTAATAATTTTGCTACAATTGACCTACTTATGGTAAAAGCCTATTATCACTGTTCTTTACAGAAGGAGACAGGTGGTGGGATGTTACCAGATAAAAACTGAACTTGAGAAAGCCAGGTCTCACGCATACTTTCATTTTTTGTCAGTGACTTTCTTCACAATAATAGATCACTGGGTGTGTGTTGGAAGATGGCTCAAAACTGTGCAGCCACATCTGTCAAACTGTCAAGAGGCGGAGACTCCTGTCTGAGAGGCAGGGGGAAAGCGGCTTATCACAGCAGCAGCTGAGCAATGAGTTTCCAGTGCAACAGAATTCTATTCATCATGCATGAGGGTGACCTCTTCACGCAGCTGCTGCTTATGCAAAGATAGACTTTAAACAGCTAAGTGACTGGTTGGTGCTAAAAGAGTCAATTATAACTTTTCACTTTTCTGAGTCTCACACTTAAGCAAACACTGAGGAAACTTTCTAAATGGTTTTGGGATCACTACATAAAAGAATTGCATTATTGCCTGAAGATGATAGAGACGTAAAATGTGCATCCAAATGTCAAGACTTAATATTTTGAATTTTTGCTTTTCTCTAATATTTTAATGTCTTCTCAGACCAAAGTGATGCCCTTTAGAATTGCACAGAATTTCTGAAAATCATTTGGAAAAATCAACAGATCAATGGGCAACAGACATGAATAGTCAATCTACAGACAATATAAGTGGCCTATGATTATATAAAAGCATACTCAATATCCATAGACTGTAATCAGAGAGATCTAATTTAACATTATGATATATCATTTCATGCCATCGGGTGTAAAATCTGACAATGTCAAGTGTGGACAAGGATGTGAAACAATGAGAACATTTACAAGTTGCTGCTAGGAGCAAAAGTGGGTGCTATTCTCTGGGTAGCCATTAGAGAATATCTCATAAACCTAAGGCATTCATAGCTTTTAATTCACCAGCTGCTTTCCTAACTATATATGCTCAAATAATTCTCACACATGTGCACAAAAAGGCATGGCCAAGAGGGTGCTAGGATGTTTCCAATAGCAAAACAATAAGAAAAACAACCTCAAGCCCTGGCCGGTTTTGCTCAGTGGTTAGAGCGTCGGCCTGTGGACCAATAAGTCATGGGTTTGATTCCGTTGAAAGGCATGTACCTTGGTTGCAGTTCGTCCCCAGCCCTGGTTGGGGTCTTGTGGGAGGCAACCAATTGATGTGTCCCTCTCACATTGATGTTTCTCTCTCTTTCTCTCTCTCCCTCCCATTCTATCTGAAGATAAATGGAAAAATATCCTCAGGTGAGGATTATAAAACAAAACAAAACAAAAAAAACCTTAATATCTATCAATAGGAAAATAACTGAATGAATGAACAAATTGTGTTATATTTTTATAATGGGATAGTATATAGTGATGAAAATTAAATGGTTAAAAATATGAGGTAGACTGCTTGTGATAAAATTCCCTGTCAGTAGCTAGCTATGTGTGACATTCATCAAACTGCTTAAGCTCTCTGTGCTTCTCTCTTTCATTGTTAAACAGATGCCATAATAGCACCATTAGTAAGAGTGTTCTGAGCCTGACATCTAGTGAGCGGTCAATCAATGTTAGCTATTATTATTTCTAATAGTGGATACATAGGTATTCTTTCTCCCTGTGTTTTTACATTATTTCATAATATATTTCTAATGCAAGTAAATGACTGAATATTATATTGTGAAATGGCTCTGTATTACAAAGTATTCATTTGTAACTACACGGAAACTATGTGGTATTTCTCCAAAGAAACTATTTTACACAAGATTTGAGCTTTAGGTCAGACCATAATAGCCTATTTAGCCCTTAATAGACTTCTCAAGTCCTGTAAAACTTAAAAGTTTAATAGGGAAAACTATCCCTAAGTAATAAGTCCTGAGGTCAAGTCCCAGTACCCTTATGATCAGAGTTACGTCCCTTCTTCACCTGCTCCAATAAACGCATGAAGGTGTTGAGTGGTGGCTCCCATAGACGGAGACAGGGTGAGGTGTTCAGAGGAAGTTAAGAAGTGAAAATTACTTTGAGTTCATACTGTAGGCAAATTCAATACTTTGCTTAACCGTATCTGCTACTTCCATTCAATTCCCATGACCTACTGCCTCTGGCCAATCTCTCCTTTTGGGTGGCCTACTATGAAACTATTTTCCCCAGTTTTACACTCATCTTTGGACATTATTGGGTGAGCCTCTTGAATGAGAGGCCACTAAACTCAGTTATAATCTGCTATATTTGGGTAATATGCAAGAGACAGAATAAAGCTAGTCTTCAAGGAGAAAAAATAGAGGCAGATGCATAGACAGAAACAAAGATGAGAACTCATGGGGCCCAAACAGAGAGGGAGAGGAAGTCAGAGAAAGCTCAGTCACCTGGCAGGCCTGATTATACTGGCAACAAATGCTCCCTGTGAGCATAAGGTCTGTTCCTTGCAACCCATAATTCTTGACTAGGACATAAATCCTCAGTTCTCACATAGAGGATGGAGTTATTATCTTCATTTTACAAAAATATGCTCAAGGCCATACTAATAAGAAGCATAGCTGAAATATATCTGTTTCCAGGGCCTATTTTCTAAGAGTCTACAATAGGGTGATTTAGACTCCCTCAAGAAAGATGCCGTATTGGGTATTACTTCATAGAATGAAGGAAGGATGTCTGTAGCTGGGGAAGTAGGTGTGAAAAGTAAGGAAGACATGCTAGGAGACATATGTCAAAGGCAGTTGTAGCACAAAAAGAAAAGTAACTGGGTCTAGGGCTTGCCTTATCCCCAGTCTCAGGCTTTTCCCTGTTGTTCCCAGCCATTCTTTTCCTGTAGTAAGGACCAAATTCAGGAAGGAGTGGGGCCCCAGACCATCAGCAGTGCACAGGGAAGTGGGGGCAGAAACAGAAAGACATTCCAGGTAGGACAGAGGGTGGGAGGGGGTATTTCAGGAGCTATAAGACATTTGACTTATTTGTCCTTGACTTAGGAACGAATTTATTAGGAATTACATAGATTTACCATGGCTAAGTTCCTCATTAAACATGGTATGAATTTCATTAATAACTGTATAAGCATGAAAAATGTGCTAGCAAAATTAACTTCATTAACATTAAGTTAACCAAATAAAATTTCAACAGATGTCATCAGAAAGCTTACCACATGTAACCTACCAGGTTGGAAATCCATTTTTTTTTCTTTTAATATTTGTTCTTTTATTGATTGTTTTAAAAAAATATTAATATGTTCTTATTGATTTTTAGAGAAAGAGGGAAGGAGAGGGAGAGAGAGATAGAAACATCGATCAGCTGCCTCCTGCACACCACTTACTGGGGATCATACCCTGACTGGGAACCGAACCAGTGACCTCTTGGTGCATGGGATGACGCTCAACCAACTAAGCCACACTTTCCACGACCTGTATTTAGTTTTAGAATCATATGAGAGCATAAGAAAAACATTGATTTTATAAATTTTCAGAAAATGTGAGTACTAACTTTGCAGCAAAATGTATCAGAGAGGAAGTGGCAGGGAACTAACCCTTGCACATTTACTACACTGCAGGAACAATACATTTCTGCTTTCCTCCTGCTCTGAACTTCTGGTTTTGCAATTACATTCTAGAGTATATGTATTTTCACTTATTTTAAAAACAGAAAAGACCACCCTAAGGGAATCAAATTGAATCATTTCCCTGCATGCCTGTGTATGACTCCCATTATGGTTATAATTATAGCTATGCGTGTACTTAAATTTTGTGTTTCAGAACAGAGAATGGAATTTGTAGACTTTCAAAATGTAGACCGAAGGAACCTATTTCTTTTCCTTTACAAATGGCTCTATAGAGCCTCTTATTCTGTAGAAGAGCAAGAAGATCCCTAGTGTCCTAATTCATTCGATAGCTCTATAACTAATATATGTAAAAGAGGAGCAGAAGCACCACAATGCTTGCAACATTTGAAATAAGGTAAATTGTGTGTGTGTGTGTGCGCATGCGTGCGCATGTAGGAATATAGGGAAACAATAAAGAATATTGCTCAGATCCTAATCACTAGAATTTATGAAATCCTAATAAAGTTATTTCTGCATTAAAAAATAAGTATGTATATACATGACAGTGTCGCTATGAGGCAAAAATGCTGTTTTACAAGAGATATGATATGTAAATAAAGAGTAAAGGGTCTTAGAAGGACAAGCTCTTAACCTTAACCTTGTCCTTGAGGGTGAGAAATCATTATAATCCTAGATAATGAGTGGATGCTTCAGATAAAATTTTCCCGTTACCTAGTTGGATGGCACTAACCATTAGTAAAAGACAGTGAGTATTTCATACCATTTTATTTTAAATATTTTTTCTTTACTTAATTATTTTCTTTATTTTTTAATTAATTAATTTTTCAGGCAGACACGAAAATGTACTCTCTCACTCCACAACTCATGTCTACTACAAATAGACGATCTCTTGGCCATCCCACTTTTCATCTGTACTCTTTCCAATCAGATCCTTCTGGAAAGCAAGCCTTAGGACCAGACTTGTGAAGCTGGAACTTCGTTCACACTGAATTTTCTGACTTCCTTCTCCCCTTGTTTCAAACCATATGCATCGCCATTGATAAAATGTGTCAAGCATGCTGCTGTATTCACCACGCACGTCTAACATGCAGGCCTCTCAGATGCCCATTTACACACTTCAAACCTATTATCCCCAACCTTTATTTTCCTGTATCCCTGCTCAGTGCTGTCCCTTCCATTACACCCTCCTTGCCATTTATCTCTTGATATTTTAAATCTTTGAGTTGAGGAGGTTAACTTCCTAATTCCAGATTGCAACCTTGAGACATCTATTAACAAACATTTAATAGATTTTTTTAGCAATGTATTCAGGGTCTAGTAGAACTCTGATTTGGTATTCACAGCAGGTCTGATGATTTATGTCTATTATGAACTTGTTTCCCTGCTATATTTCATTTTCAGCTGGAAAAAGCGTAGGACTAGGAACCAGAGGATCTAGGTGCAAGTCCTGGCTTCTCCATTTGGTTGAGATAGAGTTGTAACTTCCTGAGGAGACTCACCCAGGTCCTCTGGGTCTCCACTTGCTCTTCTATAAAGGCAGGTAGAGCATGTCAGTCTTCCTACCTCACAGGGCTGCACTGAGTCTCGTCCTTAGTCATTCCCTCCCTCCTTCTCTTGATCGCAGTTTAAATATCCTCTCCGACCTCTCAGACGAGGAGAGCAAACTCCAAAATGTATATTCCCATAGCATCTTGCAGTACTTTTTTTCCAACTCCCCATTATTTTTGTGCTGCTAGTTCAGTGCTGAGTTTTCTCCTTCCACCTTGAAGTTCCTCGTAGGCTCCATGCGGGTAGAGGCTCTGCTTGTCTTGTTCAGGACAATCTTACTGTCAATAAACATCACTTGATGGATTACTGAATGACGCAAGTAAAAATGCTTTTTAAGCAAGACGCTACAACTACATTGTTGTTATTGTTATTACTATTAGTAGAACTGAAGTAGTAGAGACAGTTGTAATAGATGAATCATTAGCAGCATTGTCACCATCAAATATACAACAGAAAGAGCCACAAAATATTAAATATTATCAGTATTCATTGAAAACACTTCTTGTTTTGCCCCTCCAGCCTTTTAACTGATAGGAACAAAATAACTACATGAATAGATGGCCATACAACTATAGCTCACAGTAATGGTTCAGAGTATATAATAGTTGCTGCTTAGGTACCAATCCTTGAAATGCAAAGTGAGTCCCCACCTGGAGAAAGACCTAAAAAAAAAAAGAAAGGTGTGTTCTCCTCCTGAAGTAAATAAAAAACCCTTCCCCAAATTATGGGGAGGGATATGAAGAACTACACAGAGCAGCCCTTGTGACAAGAGGATTTATAACTAAAAACAAAAGGGAGTGAAGAAAGTAAAATTCTCCAGGAGGAAGAGTCAGTTCTCTGTTCCCATGATGCAGCTGCTTGACTTTCCACTCTTAAAGGGGAGGTTAATGGAAATAGTGAAATGCTGTGGAGTGGTAGGAGAGCCATTCTTGGGAATGTGACATGGTTTTAAATAAGCATTACTGATATTTGGGGGCCAGCAAGGGAAACAAAGCAAGAGAAGATGCCAGTGTGGATGACCAAAGAAAAGAAGGAATTCATTGGGCTTCACGGGGAGCTCAGAGCAGATGATTAAGCCCAGAAAGTCCACAAGCCAGAGATCTGATGGCCCATCCCCTGGTCGCTTCCCAGGACCCTGGGAGCCCACCTGCAATCCCATTCCCTTGTATTTGCTGCAGGTGTATTTTGTTATGGAAACTCCTTTATTATATCACCTTGTTCAGAGAGCTTGCAGATGCAAAACAATTCACTGCCTATTACAGATATTCCTTCCCAGGTACTCAATTATGTGAACTGCGATCATGACTGCCACCCCCAAATAATCCAGGCTTTTGTAGAAGAATATTTTTATAAGATTTATTATGAAACAAAATTTTCCACTGATTCAATACTTATGAAATGCTATTACCTGTGTGGATTTATTCAACAGCTACCAAGTCCGTAATGCGTATCTAAAAAATGGTAGGTCCTGGGAATACAGGATGGAGTGAAACACTGTGCCTAACTCCAGGACCATAAATTTGGGCAGATCTAGAGCTTAAAGAGCTGTGGATTTCCTTGTATAAAATAAAACTGAAAGACCTTTGCTTAGTGAGTTTTAAAAGTGGCATTATACTGTACCTGGAGGCAGGCTGGGGCACGTCCCTGGGGCTTGTTGACATCCACAGCTACCAGCTGCCATCCACCAGCAGCGTCTTCGTGAAACATCTTCAAGACAAAGAGGGAGATGAGTCAGAGACACTTAGTAAGAAACAGTGAGTCCCTGGCTGGTTTGGCTCAGCGGTTAGAGTGTCAGCCTGCGGACCAAAGAGTCTCGGGTTTGATTCCAGTCAAGGGCATGTACCTCATTTGCGGTTCATCCCCGGCCTGGCCCCGGTTGGGTCCTGCGGGAGGCAACCAGTCAATGTGTCTCTCTCACATTGATGTTTCTCTCTCTCTCTATTCCCCTCCCTCCCACTCTATGTGAAGATAAATAGAAAAATATTCTCTGATGAGGATTAAAAAAAAAAAGAAACACTGAGAATTGTAACTTTATGTCTCCGACTTTTTATATTTTTTGTTATCAAAGATTTGTTTTCTTATGGATTTAAATTTAAAACTTGAGTTGTTTCCATTACGTTCATTTTAACGCTGAAAACTTAAATGAATAATGTTAACAAGAATAATGGTAATGGCTTGCATTTATTAAGCACTTGCTATGTATCAGGTCCTTTCTGCCTTACATATGTTTTACATATAATTGCCCAAATATTTTTCTCCACAAGACTTTAAAGTAGGCATTTTACCACCATTGCATTTATTATTGACTATTACATATTATCTGAAAGAAAATGAAAATTAGAATTCCAAAGCATTGTGTTTGATGTGTTGTTATTAGAAATGGCGAATTTTTAGCTTATTTAATGGACATTTCTCACTGAGCCAATGGAAATATATTCTCAGGATAAATAATATAAGACTTTACATGTGGCATAGGGATAGAGGTTGGTGTTGTTTTAATGACAGGAGATGGACATGTCACTTAAACGACTTTGTAAAATTATTTTAACTAGGCCAAATTAATCAGCTCAGCAGAAATTTTATGTACATATTAATAAAGGGATAAGGTAGTTTCTTTTGGCTTAAAATACATAAGTGATACAATTTAAGATAGGATACTATAGTATAGGATACTAAAATCTGACATCCATTGAATTGGATATTTAGGTTGTTGGATTTCTAGGTTATTATCTTACCGTATATTCTTATCTTACCGTATATTCTACTCTCTCAAAAATTATTCATTTGTCAATATTACACCCAACTGGAAGACATTTCCCATTAATATATTTTCTTTCCAATTCCTTAGTGGTGTATCTGTGTGGTAGTGGGATTATGTGAAACTAAGGATTTTTATTTTTCTAAGAAAGGACCCTGTAAGCACTCACTGTTTTATTCCTGCCCAGGGCTGCTGTTTCATACACCTAAGTAAACAGCTTTGCCATACTTATGTCCTCATGTTAGTCTGACTGTGTGTCCAAAAGGGGAATTGTTGGTGGAGATATGAGATGATACAAAGATCCCAATACCCAGGATTTATAACCATAGTTTCAAACTCCCTATAGTAGAGGCAGTGGATCGTTTGCAGAAAGAAAACTTGCCCTCTGTAAAATAAGTGAGGGGGTGGTGAGGGACAAGAGCCCAAATCCATGGACCATCAATGTATTTTCAAAATGATAAAATGGAGGTGCACATTTACACAAAGATTCCTTGATCAAAGATGCCAGTTACAAATTGTTTTTCACAGGTGTCCATTTACGGGATTCTGATTCCCTTTAGAACAAAATTTAACAGGTATTCTTAGTGGTAGAATTACGCCCTTCCATCATGAATAGGCTCATTCTGAGAATACATATATTGGTTGAAATGCAAACCTGTTAAAGTGCCTTTTAAGGTTCCTGTCAAAATTCCAGGAGTCTCCTTTTAAGGAGAAAAAGACAAAAGACAAAAGAAAAGGACAAAAGCAATCCTGTCGGTCACTAGCTAAAAACCCTCTGTACAGGCATCCTGTACTCTCTTGTCATGGCACGAAGATCCCTGGAGCATGTATTTGCTTCGATCAGCAGCAGACCAATTTTCTCTGTTAAATTATTATTTTTCAGTAGACCAAAATCAAATGAATCTATTTAATTTTTATAAAAGTGTTCTCTTAGGGTCACTTCTTTGTATGAAATAAAGTGAAGGAGATGCAAACATGTTCCATTTCTCTCGAGTCCCCTGAATTAAGAAACAACTTGCAGCTTGGTTAATGCAACAGCAGCTACATGACATAGACAATGGGATATCTGAAAACAGGGATCCTAAGGACTCAAGGCCTCAGAGGAGTGTGGCAGAGGCAGGAGCTGCCAGTTGTCCCTGCATATCTCTTTTCCCTGTCTTCTAAAATAAGAAAAATTTTATGGGACCGCTAGGCCACAAAAAAAAAAAAAAAAAAAAAGACTAATTCTTTTTCTTTTTTGAAGCTTATCTTGACCATGTAGTTACATACTGGTCGATGAGATACAAGCAGAAACTTTCTATTTTTTTTTCCTTCCTGCTTTTTGTTATATATATATGTGAGGGAGCTATAACAGCCAACTTAGTCCAAGAGGCAACTTTAGGAATGGAGGTTGTGGAAGGTGGAGCAAAAAGTGCAGGGAGTCAGGATCTGTGGCAATGCCGACCAGCATACCAACTCCAAATGACCCCCTGCTACTTCACATGAAGGAAGAAAGGACTCTATTTTACATAAGCCACTTATGTGGGGCTTTCTGTCCCTTGTAGCTCATACTTACTACACACGTGTACACCTACACACATTAATGCAGAGAAAATCCAAATTTTATTTTGCAATTCTTACTCTCTTTGGATTCTTTCAAAATCATTTAAAAAAAAAAGTAATAATCACTATTACCTTAAATAAAGAGATTGGACACTTGATTTCACTATTAAATGATATATTCAATAACTAAGCCTCACAAACTTTAATGCTCACATACGGCTTCCTTTGATGAGTGCATCATTCCATCACCATGGTTTCTTATTAGAATCACCATTGTGCCATGTGAGAATAGTCCTTCCCAGAAACTGCTTTCATTAAATTGCTTTCTCACTTATTTTAAAGATGTATAGTCATGTGGAAAGCAATGGTCTTGGAATATAATAAACACATTTTTACTAAACTATTGTACATTGTCTTTTTTGGAGAATATATTATTTGTTTTTGATCACGTGTCTTTTCATATATGCATTTCTGCTTTAACCCAGCACTGCATATTCATACAGAAGTTGTTCAGGTATTGTAGGTATTCATATTCTAAGAATGTTCACGGAACTGCAAAGGAAGAACTCCTCAGTGTCCTTTTACCCTACATCAACTCTATCCTTAGCCGTCTTCTATCTTAATTAGGGAATATTAATTCACAAAACATGGGCCAGCAAGAGTGCTGAATCAGAGATCATGACAGACCCAGAAATTATTACTCTCTTTAGACAATCAGAATATTTATTTACCAATTTCATAATATGACCCTATTGGACCATGATTCACATATAAAAGTTAGGTATGTATTGATTGCCAGAACAATCAATATCCTGTCTCTTATAACTATACATAAAAAAGTAGCCTGTGTGGCCCCAAAGCATAGCAGCTCTTTCAGTTCTGCTCCAGGCAAAGTAAGAGAAGCTCATCTTTCCCATGAATCAGTCTCGATCAGAAGAGCACCTGACTGCAGCAGCAGATCTCTGAGGAATGAGCATAAAGGACCGGACTAGAGAGATACTATGTCCGTAATAATTTTTCTTTTTTTTTTAATCCTCATCTGAGGACACTCTCATTGATTTTTAGAGATAAAGGAAGGAAGAGAGAAAGAGAAACATGGATATGAGAGATAAATGTTGATTGGTTGCCTCCTGCATGTGCCCTGGCCAGGGCCGGGGACTGAACCTGAAACCTAGGTATGTGCCCTGACAGGGAATCGAACCCATCAACTTTCAGTGTAAGGGACGATGCTCTTACCAGCGGAGCCACCCTGGCCAGGGCTGTCCAGTATGATTTCTACTAGCACATCTGCACATCCTCACATCAGTTCTGGGGCAGCACTCTTAGAAACGTGTGGCATGGAAGTCCTGTTGTTGAGGGACACCGCAGGGGCCCCTTATATCATGGCTGTAAGAGTCTCATGCAGCCATAGTGACCCATGTCTATAATTATGCAGGTATGAAAGTCATCATCCCCATCAGAGTTCAGGCAAATTAATGATTAGTAATCTGACAATTCCCACATCTTTTTCCTGTTGCATTTTGTATTACAGCCTCCACAAGACCTCTGGCATTACTTTTTCTGTAATTTGTCTCTGTGCTGTGACTCAGAGGCAGGTTGCCTCCTCCTACTCAAAAACAAAAAACAAAACAAAAAAACAAAACAAAACAAAAACCAGTTCTCACCAGGGATTCTCTATTGCCTCAGAACAGTCCGTATCAGAGCCAGTTCCTATTGAACTGCCTAAGATGTCAGAAAGCCCCTTCCCTATCCTGTCTATGTGTATAATTTCCTTTTTTTTAAAAATTAATTTTTTAGAGAGAGAGGAAGGGAGAGAGAAAGAGAAACATAGATGTGAGAGAGATACATCAATCGGCTGTCTCCTGCACGCCCCCTGCTGGGGATCGAGCCCACAACCCGGGCATGTGCCCTGACCAGGAATGGAACCAGGACCTCTCAGTCCATGGGACGACACTCAATCCACTGAGCCACACTGGCTGGGCGGATGTGTATAATTTTCCTTCTATACACACAGCCCCTTGGGGAAATCCGTAGATTAGATATTATAAGTCCATCAACCCCAGGACCCTCTTAACCATTCTATGAGGATAACTTATATAGAAAACCAGCAAATGTCCCACATATTAGAGAAAGGCGAGAACTGACTTCATTTCTGAACAGCTGTGTGTTTTACAATGACTGTCTTTATTTTCTTTTCTTAAAATCTGTTTTATTAGAATTAGAAACTTGTGATTTTGTGTTTTAAACCATTGAACGAGAATTTCTTTTGCACAGAGTTCTGTCAGATTTTTACAAATGTTGACAGAATCACGGCACATGATATCTCTCTCCTCCCTTTACACACACACACACACACACACACACACACACAAGCATCTGGGCCACTAGCAGACTGGCTGGGAGGGGCTGGGCAGGGCCTGGGCCTGTATCCAGGCAGCCCAAGTGCTGTTTTGCCAAGTGCTGCAGCAGGAGCTTCAGTTGCTTAGCAACCAGGTCCTCAGCCACAGCGTTTTTCTTAATGAAGGGTTTTCACAGTTCTCAGTGTGATTACCTTTGCTGAATACCTAGATGCATATCTGACAGAGCTCTGACTTACCAACTTATTCCTCCAGATTATGTACAATTTTGCATCAGAACAACTATGCTAGTAATCTCTTCATATTTCACTTTCTATTATAGTCACTGGCTGATTTGGTGGCACTTCTAAACACTACTTTTCCAGCTGTGGTTTTATAAATAAGATTTACTTAATAAGCATAATATGGTTTTGAAAACATGTTAGGTCATCTCTGAGGAACACTGATGTACATTCTGTGCTGAGCTCCTAGTTCTATGTTCCATTAAGGTCTCCCTATATATACAGACATAGCAGAAACACACCTTCCAGAGGTTGTCACCCTACCTAAGAGACATGTCAGAATGAACTTGCAACTCCATTATTTCTCAAAGTTTACTAAAAGAGAAGAGAGAAGAAACAGGAGCTAGATGTGGTTGACTCTGAAGGTTTTCCTACATGCCACCTGTGAAATAACATACATAATATTTTTACAAAAATCTTTCATTGAAGTCTGAATAGTTGTTTGTCAAAATTGAATAATATCAATACTGTTTCAGTTGTAATGAATTGGCTAGACAATCCAAACGTTCACAGCGCCATGAAGATGCTAACCTGCAATATTAGCACGTTTAATGGCATTTTAGCATATAATTATTAGAAGTCTTGTGATTTGGAGATTTTCAAAATAAAATTTGTACCTTGGATCTTTCACAAATACCTTTGTACCAATAGACCTGTATACATATTTACAGACTTATAAAATAATAGTTATAAGACATTAAAATCATTTCATCCTCAATTCATGAATTTTTATTTTTGTCTCTTTTATAAAGATTCATAATAGAAGATATATAAACCTGCCATTCCTCTTTCTAAACACCAAAAACAAACTCAAAATACACAAAACAAAACCAAAAATAAAAGCAAAGTCATTGAATCCAAATTGCCCTCTTATGTAATAACTGCCCTAATGTTTTTAGTCAAATTCTAGGGCACTCCCAACTTCTTGGGAGCACAGGGGAACCCTTCCAAATCTGTAGTGATTCCTCAAAAATCACAGGCATGTATTTGGTATTGAATGGTCTTCTTCATAATTTGCTATACTCCTATTGGTTCATTCTGAATAAAATATATTTTCCCATTCCAAAAATTCTAATTCTATACATAAGGGCCATTGTATGTTTTTCAATTACATGAATAAATATTTATAAAAATGGGAACTTACACTTGCACTTCTATTTTTTAATAAGCCTCTCAGTGAGTCTGACTATAGAAGGCAATTATACAGGCCTCCCTCAAGTTCCAACAAGTCCCACCGATGGTGAAGGTGGAAACATCTGCGTTCGAGTGGGTTGTAACGTCGTCCCCTGATACTGTACCTGGGTGGTGGCTGTTGAAGTAGTACTGCTTCTCGATCCCCACATTTGTTGAAACTGTACCCTGATTTCTGCAAATGTTTCAATGATGACAGCGATAAACACATTCTGAAAGAAAATTACAAACCCCATTTACCAAAGACTGGGAATGAGAGAGGGCAATCGAAAACAAACAAAAGATCTGCAGAAACAGTTGGAAAACACAGATTTTATTAGGACAAATTGATACAGTACCTTCACAAGCCACGCAAGGAAGAATATGAGAGTGATGAAATAGAAGTAGGAACGCCAGCGTGGGAAGCTGTCGATTGCTCTGTACATGAGGAACACCCAACCCTCCTGGGAGGCAGCCTCATACACTGTGAAGATGCTGGTGCCTAGCAAGAGAGAGGAGAGAAGGCTGAATTATGGTGGACTTTTGATACCAATTATCATTTTTCAAAACACAATCAATATTGATACATGCTCATTTTCTCAATGGCAAAGCCTTTCTAAAAGAACTAAAATCATGCAGTTTATTATTCTTGTTCTTAGTATTTTAATAAAGTTGTTTCTGACTTCAAGCTAGGACAATTTTAATAGTTCTAGCAATAAAATAACTTTATGTTGTATCTATAGCTGTTAAGTGCATTTAACACTGTGGAAAAGGAAATGAACATTCAAACCAAGTAACAATATAATACGAAGGAGTGTGTACCACGTAAGCTTGCCACTCGGGGCTTAACACGTGCAGAGTGCCAAAGAGCACTTGCTATAGTTTTAACCAAAATGAAATCAATCTGGGAACTGGGTTTCATTGGAAATCACTTTCTCATTGAAAGACTAAAGTATGTTAGGCTCCAGAAATTAAAATGTTGGAGCCTGTCTTTGGATTCCATGGTGTTTATTAAACACTGAAATGTAAGGTACTAAATCATCAAATAGTACCTTGTATTTTTTGACAGAATTGTCTCATTGAAAATACTACTGATACAAACTGACAAACAAAATCAAACCAGAGGCATAGATACACAGAACAGAGTGACAGCTGTCAGAAGGAAGGCAGGTGGGGAAGACTGGATGAAAGAAGGTGAAGAGATTAGTCAAAGAACATATATGCTTGACACACAGACACAGGTGACAGTGTGGTGATAGCCGGAGGACAGGGGTCCCAGGGCTGGGTGGAGGTGGCCAAAGGGGGATAATGGGGACATCCATAATAGTGTAAACAATACACATACACTTAAAAAAAGAGAAAGTACTGGTGATAATGGAAAGAAAGAAAATGAACAACAAAAATGTAGGCAGATTTTTGAACATATGGTAAAGAGAACCTAAAATGACATTCAGAGAAGACAGTGTTTAATTCTCACAACATTATGAGAGATCCATTATTATTTTCCCATTTCACAGATGGGAAATAGAGTAAGTAATTTGTCTAAGGATGTACAGATAATAATAGGTGAATTAGAATTAACCCAGCTTTTCTGAAAAAGGGTGTACATAGTTAACTGTGATGATATCCTGCCTCCTGACATCCTTTCTATGGTTTAATTTTCCCATCTGTAAAATGGGGAAAAAATAACACATACCTCAAGTGTTGTACAGATTAAATGATTTTGTTTCTTTAAAGGGTTGGCATATGGTGTGTACTTAATAAATTTTAGTACTATTATTATAAAAATAAAAGATTATTGCTTAATATTATTTTATGATAAAACATAAACTGAATTAGAGTTTAGAGTTGTTTATAAGACAAATATGATATATGTTGTAAAAATTCATAAAACTGGTGAAATTGGCACTTCAATAAATTTCACTGCTGTAAATTTATGAGTTAAATTATTATAGGATATAAAACCAATCTCCAGCCAGCCTGTGTGGCTCAGTTGGTTGAGCATTGTCCCAGGCACCAATAGGTTGCTGGTTCGATTCCTAGTCAGGGCACATGCTTGGGTTGTAGGTTTGATCCCCAGTAGGGGGTATGCAGGAGGCAGCAATCCATGTTTCTCTCTCATCAGTGTTTCTATCTCTCCCTCTCCCCTCCTCTCTCTCTAAAGAAAATCAATAAAACACATTAAAAAACCCCCACAATCTCTACCTATATATGCTCTAACCACACAGATACTGAAAACTAGAATATGCATATGATTAAATGTAACTAAGAATGGGGTTACTGAAGTGGGCTGAGGACTGGCTGTCTCTCTGGGCCTGTGCATGCAGAGAGAGTAACCAGAGCATCAGTGAACACCAACACATGCAGAACAGCAGAAAACTTGAGCAGTAAATGGGAACACATGGGAAATATACTTGAAAGGAAAGCTGAGAGAGAGAAGGAAAGCATAATCCAATTTTGTAAATGCTTATTATGTACTAATCTGTGTTAAACAACTTTGTATAACATATAACTTCATATATATACTGTCTCTCGCTTTAAGAATCATATTTTATACACTGTTTGTCTTTGCCATAACAATTGGTATTTGTAAAACAGTTTCAAGGCTCTTTTACATACTTAAATGTTAAAGAAATCTCTGTCTAATTTGTCAGGTAAGTAGGTGGGTAAAAGGGAAGATATTATCAATCACATTTTTTTCTTTGAAGAATAGTCTATTGACCTTTAGAGAGAGAAAGGAAGAGGGAGAGAGAGAGAAACATCGACGTGAGAGAACAACATTGACAGGCTTGTCTTCTGCACGCCCACCACCAGGGATCGAGCCCACAGCCCAGCCATGCACCCTTGACTGGGCATTGAACCTGCAACCTTTACATGCACTGGACGATGGCCAATCAACTGAGCCACACCGGCCAGGGCTCAATCATATTTTATAGAAAAGGAAAGTTAGGGTCACTAGTTAATGAATTTGTCCGAGATAGAAAGTGATAGAACCAGATATTGAACCCACATCAACAAGTCCAGGTCTTAAACTCTTTTTCTTTACTATGTTACCTATATATTCTCCTGCTTAAGACTGAGACTTCAAAAAAAAAAAAAGCATATTTTCTCTTATTAGCTTTAATTTGAATAAAGTTCATTTTTTTTTCTGAGGGTCTACGGTGGCTAAGTTTATAGTATATTGAGGAACTCATGCAAGAAGATGACTTTTAAGAGAAAGAAGAACAACATGGACAAAAAATAAAGTGTCAACAGGAAAGAGAAGTGACTCCATTAATGATTCGTATGTACTAAACACGTACAACATTTTTGCCCTTGTGAACTGAATGTGAAGGGCAATTTTAACAAAAAACAAGAAATTTATATCCTTTATTTTCTTGTACTTATTTGAACTAAAGCAGAAATGTGGCAACAGAAATCCATTATGAATTACCATTAAAGTTTAATAGCTTTACCAATTGAGCATGTACAGGTAAAATAAGGGGCTTGCCAATATAAGGATAAATTTGAGAGGAACACTGGAATTATCCTTCCTCTGCTTGCCCAGATCTTTCTTTATTACTTCTACAAGGAAGATGCTATTTGCAAGTAAGTAAAACATAGTATGCTCTAATCTTGAAACTTCTCCATTTTTTCTAACATGACACAGAAAAGGGAGAAGAAGTAGGAACGCACGGCGTGACTCAAAGAGCAGGGTTTGTTGATACAGAGAGATGCGATTTCATAAAAATGTAACCGAAAAACTCCCCAGGAAAATGCTGACTGCTGACGAAAGTGTTTCCCATATATATGAAGTACACTGGGTCAAAAGCTTTGAAGATTTTAGTGAGTTGAAGCAAAGGCGATTGAGTAAGGCAGTCTTTCCTCATCATTTTTCTACTCCTGACTTTGCAGTGTATGAAAAGAAAATCAATTTTGAAGACTTTCCAGTTGTTGAGCAATATTTAAACTGACAAAAATAAAATTTATGATAGTCTTTGAGAGTGGACAGACAACCTGCGAAAGAAACTGTAGCTGCTCAAACTTATTTTGCACATCCTAGTCTCTCTATCTGTCTGCCCCACCCTCCTCCCCCGTGCTCCTCTCTGGTCCTCTCAGCTGACTGCTCTGTGGCTGTCCAGCACAGCTCACCTCCTCTGCCCACAGTCCACACTAGGTGCCTGTTCTCAGTCCTTCTGGAGAGCCCTGAGATCACCTGTATTGATACTGTTGTAATGAACCTGGTTATTAATTAACAGGGAAGGAGCAAAGGGAAGGCAGATATTATAGGCATGCCTAGTAAAGTCTGGGTGACTTAGGGAAGGTACACGCCTGTCAGTCACACCTGGGAACAGGTCATTGGCCAGAGTAGGTGTGGCCCCTGCAAGCGTGGGAAGATTTCAGATATTTAAACTCCTAAACAAAGGAGTTCCCTCTCTCTTTTGAGCTGGGCTCTTGGCTCTCTTGTTGAAGGGGATGTGCTCCCCCGCTTTTGCCCACAAAGCTCATGGCCATGTGGACCCCACACAATAGACTGAAGGGCTGGAACTTGCCTGATGCTGTACTGGAACCAACTTCACCATGAGAGAAAACTTTGGACCCTGGCTTGGCTTTTAGCTCTGCTGCATCCCCAGCAGCACCTCTTCCAGGACTGGTTTCAGGGAAATGATTGAGACACGCAGGGATGTGATTCCACACAAATAAAAATCACTCAATCTCCTGTGCGAGTCTTAGAAAATTCTTTTTCTCAAGCTATCACAAGGACCTGACCCCCAGCACTCAGTGGGGAAAGGGAGACCCCACTCCCACCGATAACAGTATCACGTCACTTATCACACTGACTTGTAACAAGTCTCCCTCCCTCACTAGGTATGAGCGCTCTCAGTTAAAACCGTATCATTTACTTCTAGTCTGGCATTGAGTAGCACTCGAGAACTGTTGACAAATCAAACAATTATCATGCTATTAAGACATGTTTGCTTTTTTACCAATTCTTTCTTACCATGAATATTACCTTAATTATATATTTGGAAACAAAAAAGTTATTTTATAACTGACTTTATGTTTTGCTGATTTTCAAAACTCACTTAAAACATACACATATATACATTTAAAAGTCTATGCTACCTATACAGTAAACAGCAAAGTCTTCCTCTATTGTTTGATTGATCGTGGAAAATTTCTAGAAAATATTCCATTAATACGTACAAAATATTTTTCTAGATACACTACAGTACACATTTAGTCCATCTTAATTATGAAACTGAAATTTCTAGCTGAAAAGACCACATATTTTTGTTAAATGAATAATGATTCTACAACAGTGCCTAGGAATAGAAATTCATTCTCTCACGAGAGAACAATGACACCTGCTCCAAAAAATATATTTAGGAAGCTCCTTGCATAGCATTGTTTTCTGACTCCCAAACTCTCAAAGCACAAATTCAAGTTGTATAAGAAACAAAATCACAACATTGATACTTAGCTCATCAATTCCCCTAATTTCATTAATTCTTCTTGACATCTTCCATTGATGGTTTGAATTACTTGGATAAGAAGACCCACAAGCCTACATTTAAAAAAAAAATTCACCTCAGAAATTTCTATAGACTGCATATATTGAGATATAGTAGAGGACTTTTTTTTACAGTTCTGAATAAAATTTTATCCCCATCTTTTTTTTTTTTTTTTTTGGTCTATCTTGAGGATTATTTTTACTGCCTGGCTATCTTCTGCCTCTTTTTTTCATGAAAAAAAAAGGTGAAAAATTGACTGTATCCTGGGAATATTCCCCACTGTTTCTCCTAGTCATAGGTAACATAATACCACTGAACCAAATTTCAAATGACAGGGCCACAAAATTGTGGTGATAACTAATAAGCTATTAACCTGAGGTTCCACCATTAAACTCCTCTCCAAACACAAAATATCTGCAGTGCTATTCTCATGAGAGTGGTGCCTGATCTATTGCAAAAGAACTTGAGAAGTTAGAGTTAGTGATATAGCCTGGATTATTGTGAGTAAGAATGAGTAAGTACACCAGGCCCTAGTTGGAACAATAAACATCCAACACTCAGAATTCCTAATAGAACTAGGAGGGATCCTTTTAGGACCATCCAGTTCTTCCTCTCTCTCAATATTTGGATCCTCGGGGCAACGTTCTTGAATTTTAGTTACTCATGATATAGAACACACCACCTTCTGAGGCAGCCCAATCCCAGGTCAGGCAAGAACCCATCACACTGGATGCTGTCTATCACTCAGTCCCTTTTGAATCTATCCTTGGCTTTGCAAAGCACAGCAAGCTACAGGAGTGTGGAAGAAGTCCCTACAACACCTCTGCGTGAATCACCTTCATTCTACCTGGGTCATCCTGCTACAGATACTTATCTTCTTATCTGCTCTTTAAACTTTTCTAGCCTGATATATTTTTTATGAGACTGAATTGATTGTCTGGCTTCATTTCCTACCTGGGAAAGGAATCTCATTTGTGGAGCGCACAATGACAACATTCTTGTCACTCAAGAACATCAGTTTCCCTCAAACTTTTCTAAGTTGTTCTTTCTGTTCCTCCAAGCTGACTCTGATTCATTCTCACCCTTTTCAAAGATTAGCTGATTGACTTTACACCTACTACATTCCAGTTTGAGTATTTCCTTCAGTTGGAAAGAAAAGAAACTTACACGTTCCTCCACCAGTGCACGTGAATATCTATGATCTATTGGTGCCTCAAGAAATTTAACCAGTAGATTTAACTGTGGAAGGATATAATCCCCATCCTAAACTCCAAATAGATGGTTATTTTCTCAGAAAAAGTTGCAATGACTAAACAGTCAATTCTGAAATGTGGCCCATTAAGAGAACACATAAAGAGCTTGCTCTTTGCACATTTCCATTATTAGAAATACAACCTGTTCAAGATGAGGTGGGTGGGCTTCCTTATTTTTCAATTGTTAGGCTATGCTGGCATACATATAACTTGTTCTCCACCTAAATTTTATTTTTAAACTCTAAGACTGCTCCATAGAGCAACATTCTTGTTAAACCACAGAATGAATAGAAAAGAAGAGCTTGGCCTAGTTTAAAGGGAAATTTGTTGAAGCCACTCAAAGGTAAGTTGTATTGTCGGTCTGAATTTAGATAGAATTTGCTTTATTTAAATCCTGAAGTATCAATGGAAATAAATTTACCCATCAAAGAGACACCACTGACTTAGTTGACACTCTAAACAAGAGTTCCTTAGATACGACACTAGAGGCATTTGGGGCTGGATAATGCCTGGTTGTGGGGGCCTGTCCTGTGCATTGCAGCATCCCTGACCTCTACCCACTAGAGTCCAACAACATCCCTCAGCTGTGACAACCAGAAATGCTTGTAGACATGGCTTGGTATCCCCAGTGGGGAACACTGCCCTGATTAAGAACCACTCTTCTAACTTGACAGTCTTTCTGATGCTATAGCTTTTGCCTTACAGTGCCTAGCTCAAGGCTATGCAAGTGATTTTGTGAGATTTATAAAAATTTCTGCTTTGGCTTATTAGAAACTGTTTGGAGGATAAACAATTCTGAGTCAAAGGAGAGACCTAAAAATGCATTTTTGGGCCATATTTACAATAGCTTACATTTGAATTTGAATTTGAATTTTTATTCATCATTAAAGATTTCTGAAGGCTAAAAGTCTAGATCCTAAGACACATCATTTGTTAACATAAAGTATTTGCTACATAGCTCAATAGTACCATTACATTAAAATGTATTAGTTTTTAGTTTCAACCACTACACATTGGAAGAAAAAAATCTCATTTCTTTTTCACTTCCTGCAATTTTATAAGATGACTGTTCGTACACACATGTATCCCGGGGGGAAATCTTAGTTTGCAGAATGAGTTATTACAAGTATAGTAACTAAATTTTAAAAAGAAAAGATCACATATTTTGAATGAAATAAATGGCATAAAATTTTCCTCACCAAAATATCATAGTGGTACTTTCTGAATTATTCCAAGACAAACCACAAATGCACATTTTGCAAGCTTTTCAGGATTTTTGTCTGAATGAAGTTGAGGCAACTGATGTATTCATGGACAAACAGAAGAAAATAGACTCATCTGTAGTCCATGTTCATGACTCTGGTTTTGTCGGGACCATGAAGCAGGGTGTTGAATAGAAATCTGTTGAACAGCTTACGACATAGGTAGGTGTAGTCTCAATAACGGAATCTAAACAGCAACAACCACATTTCAAAGAGCATGGTGGCTTCTCAAATTCAACTATGACTTTTAACTTGAGGTCACCTTTGGAAAACAAAATCTATACTGAAATTCTTTCTTTTTGTTTTGGTGAACTCTCAGTTTCTTCCACTGTCTGGTAATTTCCCTGTTCTCTGGTATAAAATCTCTTATATAAATTTTGACCATGTATTTAAAATATTTGAGCCCAATGGTCAGTTGTGAGATTCATTGCAACTTTTTTTCTGTTTTGATTTTTAGAGAGAGAGGAAGGGAGAGGGAGAGAGAGATAGAAACATCGATGAGAGAGAGCATTGATTGGCCACCTCCTGCATGCCCCCCACTGGGGATCAGGCCCACAACCTGGGCATGTGTCCTGACCAGGAATCGAACCGGTGACCTCTTGGTGCATGGGTTGACGCTGAACCACTGAGCCACACCAGCCGGGCTCATTGCAACTTTCTATAATGTTTTTCTCCCACCAAACTTGCCCACACTACCTCACCATGAACTTTTCATGTGAACTGTACTTTCAGAGCCCAAAAATTGGATCTGTGGTGATAAATTTTACCCAACAACGGTTATTATAAAGCACATCTGGTTGTCATGAGACATTAAAAACAAACACCAATGAGAGACATGTATTCGTAAAGTGGACATCTGGATTCAACATAGTAAACCTTTGTCACTAAGGCTGAGTGTATCCACATACATGAAATGTGAATAGTCAGTAGGTCAGCATTAGCAGAAAAGGCCTATTCTGAATTATAGAGGTTTATTGAACAATAAAGCAGCTAGATTTAAATTACCTGGGATGATGTCAGTTTCTAAAGAATAAAACCTTTATAAACAATGTTTTCTATGCTTTGAAATCATGTTTAATTTTCCTAAAATATATTTCCAAGATAATTAGAGAAAATATTTCCCCTAATAGGCTATGAGATAACCTAATGATTATAATAATCTTTACACAATTCATTCACATGCTCAACCAATGATCCATACACATTCAGCCTGAGTATTCCCATGTGGCCTTTGAAATAACAAAGCAACATTTTTTTTTGTTTGCTATTCCAGAACTTGGAACAAACAAAAAGGACTTCTTTTCTTCTGAGCACTTTAAAATGCATTTATAAACCTTATGTTTTTGAGCTGAAACTTAGCTTAATTCTTTTTCTTTTTTCTTTCTTTCTTTCTTTTTCTATTTTTTTTTCACAGTTAAACACTCTTTGGCACGACCTTCCCTCACTTGCGAAATCAAAGGCCATACAGAAAAAGCATATATATGTTTATATTTCTATGTTACATTTAAAAATAAGTAATAAAGATTCTTAGTTGAAACATATTTCTTCAGATGTAGAAAATTTCTAAACTTGCAAGTTCTCAACACAAAATACTTCTACAAAAGGCAAGGTTAAAGATTTAACTATAGTGTTCACAAATGGAAAAAAGAGTGTCGACAAGGCCGGATGCTGACATTGGCAGGAAAGCTTAGGTTTTAAAGTAGAACAGCTCCAAGGACGCTGAGCCCACGTGCCAATGAAAACACTCCCTGCCCCTGGCAGGGCAATCTCCATGTAAGCTGGGAGTAAGAGTAGCAAAAGAGAGGTCATGACAGATAACTGTTACCCTCTACCTTTGAGGAGACATGATTTCATATCAAAAAAGTTTCTTGGACATTTATTTTCAGTTAGTTGACTTAAAAAAACAACAAAAACTGCACTTAGCCACAATTAGCTTTCAGTTACCTTCCTTAAACTGTCCACTCACTACCTCTTAGCTACATGACATTGGGTCAGCCAGTTAACCATCTTGGGCCTCAGCTTCCCATGGATAGACTAGGGCAATGATGATACTTTCTGGTAAACATGAAAGCACTAAATAAATGTTATTTTCTCAAAAATCAAGCAAAATATATCATATAGTAAGACTTAGCTTTGAAAAAAAAAAAAAAACTTGACAAAATGTCTTGTAAAGTGTCTGTACCATTTTTCTCATCCCATCAGCAGTGAGAGTTCCTGTTGCTCCACATTCTTGCCAGCATTTGGTGTTGTGTGTGTTCTGGATTTTGTCCATTCTGATAGGTATGTAGCGGTACCTTTTTGTTTCACTTTGCAATTCTCTAATTACATATGATGTAGAATATATTTTCATGTGCTTATTTGCCATGGGTATATCTTCTTTGTCAAGATGTCTGTTCAGATATTTTTCTCATGTTTTAATTGGGTTGTGGGTTTCCTTATTGTCAGATTTTAAGAGTAATTTATATATTTTGAATGCAAGTCTTTTATCAGGTATGTGTTATTCAAATATTTTCTTCAGTCTGTGTCTTATCTTTGTATCCTCATAAGAGTGTCTTTTGTACAGAAAAAGTTATTAATTTTAATGAAGTGCAACTTATCAATTTTCTTTTTCATTTTCATACTTTTGGTGTTGCCAAAACCAAAATCATTGCTAAACCCAAGGTCACCTAGATTTTTCTCCTATGTTATCTTCTAGAATTTTATAGTTTGGCACTTTACATTTAGGTTTATAAGTCAGTTTCAGTTGATTTTTGTGAAAGGTATATTAGATGTGTCTAGATTCATTTGTTTGCATGTGGATGTCCAGTAATTCAGCATCATTTGATGAAAATCCATCCTTTCTCCATTGAATTCCTTTTGTTCCTTTGTGGGACTGTTTTTGGGTTGTTCTATTCTATTAATCTATTTTCTGTTTTTGACCAATACCACTCTGCCTTGATACTGTAGCATTATGTCTTGAATTCAAGTAGTGTCAATCCTCCAACTTTGTTCTGCATCAGTATAATGTTGACTAGAACTTTTGCCTTTCCACATAAATTTGAAATTCAGTTTGTTGATACCAATAAAAAAATTGCTGGGATTTTGATTGGGAATGTGTTGAATCTACATATCAACTGGGGAAAAACTGATATCTTTTTTAAAAAAATATGTTTATTTATTTATTTATTTGAGAGAGAGGAAGGGAGAGAGAGATAGAAACATCGATGTGAGAGAAACATCTATCAGCTGCAGGACGGGCATGTGCCCTGACCAGGAATCGAACTAGGACCTCTCAGTCCACGGGACAATGCTCAATCCATTGAGCCACACTGGCAGGGCAAGAAGTGATATTTTTGGTGCTCTGTTATTAGATGCACACATGTTAAGGTTTATTATGTTTTCCTGGAGAATTAACTTCTATATAATTATGTAATGCTCCTCTTTCTTCATGATAATTTTTCTTGTTCTGAATTCAACTTTGTCTAAAATTAATATAGGTACTCCAGTTTTCTTTCATTAGTGCTATCATGGTATATCTTTACTTTTAACCATCCTGTGTCTTTATAATTTAAGTGGATTCTTATAGAAAACATGGTTGGATATTTCTTTTTTTAAAAAAAATGTATTGGGGTGACATTGGTTAATAAAATTGTATAGGCTTCAAGTGTAAAATTCTGTGATACATCATTTGTATATTGTATTGTGTTTACTACTCAAAGTTAAATCTTGTTAAAGCACCATATATTGGACCTCCTTTACCCTTTATTATCCCCATCCCCCTTTTCTGTTTTATCCACTCTTTTAGTCTCTGTCTTTTAATTGTTATATTTATATCATTCACACTTAAAGTGATTATTTATATACATATATTTCAGTATTGAGTTAATATTTGCTATATTTATAACTGTTTTCTTTTCATTGCACTAATTCTTTCCTTTTTGTCTCCTCTAGTTTTAATTGAGCATTTTATACGATTTCATTTTTACTCCTCACTTATCATATTAATTATATTTACAGATAATTTATTATAGAATTTTACTCTTGAACTCCATATAATTTTATTGACTAATGTTACCGCAATAAATTTAACAACAAAAATGTAGTCCAAAGAAATGAAACACATAATCTTTGAAGAAAAGAAGATTAGTGGTTGCCTTAGAGTTTACAATATACATTTACAACGAATCAAAGTCCACTTTTAAATAACACTGTGCCACCTAATAGAGAGTGTACTTACCTTATAATAAAGTACTCCTTGTTCCTTCCTCTTCTGCCTTATAACATTGCTTTTATCGTTCATCTCACCTATCCGTAAGCTATAATCACCTAATACACTACTGCTATTATTTTGAACAGTTACATATGAGATCAGTTAAAAAGAAGAAAAATAGTCCAGCTGGTGTGGCTCAGTGGTTGAGCATCGACTCATGCACCAAGAGGTCGCCAGTTCGATTCTCGGTCAGGACACATGCCCAGGTTGTGGGCTTGATCCCTAGTGGGGGGCATGCAGGAGGTGGCCATTTGATGTTCTCTCATCGATGTTTCTATTCTCCCTCTCACTTCCTCTCTCTGTAAAATCAATAAAGAAAAAAGAAAAACAATTTTTTTTTTTAAAAAAGAAGAAAATTAAAATCTTTTATTTTACCTGCATTTATCCCTTGTCCAACATTTCTTCTTTATGTAGAGTTTTGATCTACATCATTTTCCTTCTTTTATCATTTCTTTCAAAGCAGTTCTACTGGTAACAAATTCTCAGATTTTTTTTTGTCTAAAAACTCTTAATATCTCCTCACTTTTGAAAGATAATTAATCTGGATACAAAATTTTAGGTTTATTTTTTTCTTTCAATATTTGAACCATTTCACTTTACTCTTTTCTTGGTTGCACGGCTTCTAAAGAGAAGACCAATATAGTTCTTATCCCTGTTCCTCTATATGTAAGGTGTTACTTCCCCACCCTATTTCCCCCTTCCTTTCAAGATTTTCTCATTGTTTTTCTGCAGTTTTAATATGATGTGCCCTGGTATAGATATTTTGGTTCTTATTCTGCTTGTTCTCCAAGATCCCTGCATTTGTAGTTTTGTGTCTGTCATTAATTTCTGAAAATTCTCAGCCATTATAACTTTCAATATTTCTTCTGCTCCTTTCTTTTTCTTCTCCTTCTGGCATCTTCATTATATATTGGTTAGACTTTTTATCATTGCCCCACCATTTCTTAGCATTCAGTTTCTTTTTCCTCTTTGTATTTCAGTTTGCGAAGTTTCTATTGACATATTTTCAATCTCAGTGTTTGTGTCCTTGTCTGTGTCTAGTCTACTATTAAGCCCACTAAAGACATTCTTCATTTATGTTACAGTGTTTGTTTATGTGTAATATTTCCTTTGATTCTCTCTCACAGCTTACACCGCTCTGCTTATATTAACCCATCTGTTCCTACCTGCTGTCACCTTTTCCCTTACAACCTTTAGCATATTAAGCACAGTATTTTAAATTCCAAAGTAATTCCAAATTGTTTACTAATTACATAATCCTTGTCATATCTGAGTCTGGTTCTAATGCTTCCTTTGTCTCTTCAGACTGTGTTTTTATTTGCCTTTTATTTACCATGTCTTGTAAATTTTGATTGAAAGCTGGACATGATTTATTAGGTAATAGTAACTGAGGTAAGTAGGTCTTAGTGTGAGGTTTTATGTTCTTCTGACTAAGGGTTAGGCTGAATTCATTGCATGTTGGACAGAGATGTCAGAGGCTTCAGTTTCCTCTAGTGTCCCAGTTTCTCTCTCTCCTGCTATATTTAGATTTCCCTAGAAATTCCTTCTAAATGGGATCTCTGTGTTGCAGCTTTTGGAGTTAAAATCCAGCTATTATTCTGGAGCCCTGCTAATGTGATGATAAGGTACTAGGGAGGGAAACTGTTCTATAAGGTTATCATTAAATCTTCTTCTTCTGTTTTTATCAATCAGCCTGAGTCCTAGGCTGTAACCTTCAGCAGTTTCTCAGCTCTTTTTTCTCAGCTTTTGTGATAGAGGAAGGCCAGAGGGAACTTCAGTCATCTAACTGTCCTTCCCCTATATCAGATGAGGCTCTGAGAACAGAGATTTCCTTCACGGCATGACTTTTCAAATGAAGAATAAAGAACTCTGGGCTTATTTTAAAATGGTATATGTTCTTTTCCCCCTGCAGGAAGCATGAGGGAATTTTTCTCTGATCTTCATCATAAGAACCTGGTAGGACTCCTGGAGGTAAAACTCATGAAAGCATGGGGTCCCCCTAAGATTGGAGAATTTTTCTCTCTTAAACTAGTCCATGCTGAGCCTCCAGCAATTAGTCGATTACAGTCTAAGTGCCTGGCTCTAGTGACTTCTGCTCCTGGGAAGCTATGATTTTCTTTCTCTCTGAATTTCAATGTAGCAGTTTGCCCTGCAAACCCTATTCTCTGTTAGATCTCAGAAGCATTATTGATTTTCAGAATTGTTTAGCTTTTTCTTATTGAGCGAATAAGATTGACAACTTCCAAGCTCTTTACATGTTGGAGTGTTATAGAATAGTAAGAAGCTAGAAAAACTCTTCGTCTCGCTGGTAACAGGAGCAAAAACAAGAAGCCAAAAGAACTTCTTTCTGATTTAAGGTATGGGTCAGAAATAGCACAGACAAATGAGCACATTTTATTAAAGTGAGAGTTTTAATTTAATATGTACAAAGGCATGATCTCTGCTCAGATCTCTGCTTACTCACCAATAACAACATAGGGATAAAGACACCATCATTAGCACAAAGTGAGGCTAAACTGTGATAATGAAGCCATTTGGGTTGGCCCCAAACCACTGTGTCAGAATCTTAGTGCCATATGTCATTTGTATCCACTAATAACTTTTTCTCTCTACACCTTAATAGCTGCATTTTTTTACTGCTTGATTTTCACAGCAAACTCTAAGGCAACATTAGACACGGACAATGTGTTGATAATAAGACAATGGAGAAGGAGAAAGGAAAAAACTAGTCATTCACGGGATATGCTTCAAGTATTTCTTTATATAATAGCACAACAAACAACCAAAGCCAGAGAGCTCTGGGCAGCTATGATCTGGCCTGCTTAAGCTTGGAATGAAGTCTTTCTCCACACTCCCATTAGGCACATTGGCAAGACTGCTGCACCAGACCAGACCGCATTTGGTCAGCAATCATCCTTCATGACATTAAGAGAGCAATCAGACATTTGCACTGTGCCTAATGGGGTGATATTAACATTTTATCCCTTGTCAAGAGAACTACAGAAAGATCATCCCAGGAAACACTACCTAACACCACTCAACACAGAGAGAAATATGTCTGCAATATGGAGTAGTTATTTAAAGCTTTAATAATTTATTTAACTCATTATTCAGCAGGTATATAATCTCATTCATTGTTCTTCATCAATCATTGTAGGGTATTCATAAGTTTTTGTGTAATGTGTGTGTGTGTGTGTGCCTGGACATCTTACAAATCACTACTAAGGTAGCTGTTTGTACTTTAATAACCTCAATTTAAAGACATAAGGAATCATCTAACACATCTAATTTTTAAAGAAAAGAATTATTATTATTTATTAACTCAGAATTATTTGATTGACAGAGGGTTTTCATGAACCTCCATAGTAGATTCATTCAACAACCCTGGCGATTATAAATGAGAGGACAGGGCAGGTGAGAAACGGAGTTGAACCTTTTACTCAAATCTCTTATCTGATTAACATATCATTCTCTGCCTTCTCATTAATGGTGCTTACTGATGGATTGGAAATAAGTACTTACTATGGTAGGTGTATTTTGTAATTCTTTTAAACTTGAGTAAATATGCTATTGCCTTTATGGACTTTTATCACCAAATTACTTAAGTTTAAAGGAGCACAAGGAATTTTATTATCTACATAGCTACTTCAGTGAGAAGGCTCTTTCATTTGGCCCTTTTACTTTTTCCAGCCTTTTAATCCCCATGTTTTGACCTAGCATTCTTGAATATCTCCTACTTTAAAAGGACATGACAGTCAAAAGACTGATCTTCAACGTTTAATCTTAGTTGCATAACAAATTCACACCCAACAATATCTCTTGCTTTCTTTTCCCCCAGAGCTTTGAATTTAAGGGATGCACCAATCCTCTCCAATGTATTATTTATCTTATTTTATCTGTAAAATGCAGTATTTTTTAAAGTTTGCCAAAACTTAAGTTTATTATTTTCTCTCCCTAGGTAGATTGCCAGCACCACAAGAGCAGTGACCTTGTCTTGCTCATTGTCATATTCCTAGGGCTCACTGCCCAGTTTATAACACAAACATATGCTAATCTGGCAAAACATATACATATAGGTTAAGTGAGCAAATGAAAACAGTCAAGTGGAGAGTAGGTCAGAGAGAGGGGCTGATGGAAATAGTCAAAGAGGAAACAAGCCTGGGTATATTAACAGTAGCAATTGCAGAGGTCAGCAGACCGAAAGCTGGCCAGCCTGCTCATCTGCCATCTTGGAGGGACTCCAAACATGGACTATTCACATTGACTTCTATGAAGAGCTAGTGCCTGGGGCCCATTGGCAACCCATACCAGCTTCCAGGGCTCCTGATGCCGGGACAGCAGACCTGCTTGGCCACCTAAAGATGCCCCATGGTTCTCACACTGGCAGACACAGCCGTGTCCTGACTGCAGTGCTGCCCCTTCCCACCTCCCTCTCCAGATCATCATTCTAACTAGGTGGCTCTACTCCCTCTTCCCTGCCAGACCCTCATTCTGTTGCCTCATGTGACCCCATATAGGTCTTCAGTGAGGTGGGCAAACCCGTTATTTTACTCCCTGCCTCGGTACACCCTCAAGGTCCAGTGCTGGAGCTCACAGATCTACTCCTGCCCCCATGCTATCCATGGAGAGTCCCTCAGGCTGGTCCTCAGGCTGGCTTTATCTCTACAGCCATTGCTCATGTGGCTTCAGCATCCACCTGGCATCTACGGGCCAAATACCAGCATCCCCCGTTATAATATCACTCTGTTCACTGAAGTGGTTGAGAGCTGAAATGAGCTGGTGCAGGTCAGGCTTTATTTTTATTTATGTATTATTTATGTATTTATTTATTTATTATCTTCACCTGAGGACATTTTTGCATTCATCTTCATATAGAGCAGGAGGGAGAGAGGGAGGAAGAGAGAGAGAAACATCGATGTGAGAGAGACACATCGAGTGGTTGCCACCCACACAACGCCATGGGGCTGGGGACAAACTGCAACCGAGGTACATGCCCTTAGCGGGAACCGAACTGGGCCTCTTTGGTCCGTAGGCCGATGCTCTAACTGCTGAGCCAAACGGGCCAGGGCGCAGGTCAGGCTTTAGCTCATTTACTCCTCACAGCCGCCCTGGTACTACTAACTCCATTTTACAGATGAGGAAACTGAGGCAGAGGCAAGTTAAATCACATGCTCAAGGTTGCGTGGCTAAGAAGTAGCAGAGGCAGCATTTGGGCACACAATCCTTCGAACATACTTCTCACCACTGTGCTGTCCTGCTACTGCCCTGATCTACCCAAGTGATCTTGCTGCTGCTACTTCCTTCTCCAGCAGCCTCCCAGGGATGCTTCCTTCTCCTGCTGTTTCCACAGCCCTGGCTGCCATGAGCTGGGAGCTTCTGGTGTGGTGGTCCCAGTTCTGATGCCTGAAGAGATACCTTCTCTCTCTGGACCCTGATGTCTCCTTTGTGGGACTCTGTGGCCGTCACACTGAGGGGATGAAGAAGACTCATCTCCTGTCCCTGAGGGATATTTTAGCTCACGGAAAACAAATGGAAGGGCCCATGGAGGCTGTGCTTCCCAACAGGACAAGCTTTGTTCCTACAGAGGTGAGGGCCACTGCAGGCTGGACCCTGCCCCACCACTCATGCCTTCACACCCTGTTCCCACCAGACTTGCCTTGAAAGGGGAAGTTCTGATGCTATTTTCAGGTGTACTTTCTTGGCCTTTGAGAATCCAGGCTCCCCCCTGACATTTCCGAGATAAAAGGTGGGCTTTTGAAGAGATACCTCCAGTTTCTGGAAGAGCCAAGTATGGGGCAGGCTTGGAGCCATGCTGTTCCATCAACGTGAGTGGCAATCGGCAGGCATGGGCCATCATTGCCATGAACTTCTCAGCCAGAGCAGAGTCTCAGCTCCATGCTCTTGCCACCATTACAGAGATCTGTGGGTGCTTTGCTCCCCTTTGTCTCATGGAGAAAAACTCATGCCTCAGAAAGGTTAGGTTCTGGACAGAGGGATGGTAGCCTGGGCTGCTTTCAACAGCTTCTGCCCGGGAAACCACGGACTACTTCTGGCGACAAAGCCAGAGAAAAGATAACCTTGAGCTCCCTGGGACTTTCTCAGATTACACAGATGGAGTGAACCATCCTGTTAATGCTAGGCCCTTTATATGGTTTTATTTTATATCAACAAATTGGCAAGTTCATTCTTATCACTCTTATTTTATAAATGAGGAAACTCTGGCTCAGCAAGGCTAAGAAACTTGCCCAAGGTCCCTCAGAACACAGCGATCTGGAGCAGTATCACCACACATCTGTGCTTGCCTCCAAAACTATGTTCTTTCCACTCTGCCACACATGTCTGAACTTTCTGAAACTTTTCTTGGCTTGGTTTTGAGGAATTTGAACAAATTCCTGTCTGGTATATTTTGTAAAAGCAAGATTCTGCTTTTAAAATTAAACAGACTAGCCGGAGGAAAGGGAGGGGAGGTGAAAGTTCCTGTGTCTTTGGGTTATCAATGGTTCTTCTGTATTTCTGTTTGGACTGGGGAAAAAACATTTATCTGCCCTCTGTCCAGGCTCTGATTATTGTCTAACAAGAGTAGATGGAGATAGTTTTAACTCCAGGTTAAAAAATTTAAATACAGTACAATTTTAAGTACTTTCACTTATGGGGAAAATCTATTAGGTAAACCAGAACAACATAAGGTTCAAAAGTGACTCTGGTTTGGTTCTGGGGTGTCTTATGCTCATTCATTAGTACTAAGTGAAATTCTATGACTATTCCGTGATACAAGTATAATCATTTGATAAGTAGAGCATATAATAGAAAAAAATATTTATGTAAAATAGATTTGTTTTCAACTTCAATAAAATGACAGTTTTTTAGAATGTATATATAATTGACTGGGCATTTTGTCTTTTGCTGTATAAGCGCATGCAGATACTGCCAGCTGTCCCTCCAGATTCATTCTCCGTCCTTCCTGGGCATACGGCTGTTCTGCTGGAGAGTATAGTCCCTGGAATTTCTTGCAAGTGGGTGTGGCCCTGAGGCAAAACTCCTGAAGTGGGCAACTTCCAAGCCATCTACAAAAACCCTTTCCCTCACCTCATTTTTCCTTTCTCCTTCACCTAGAAATAGAGACGGCATGGCAAACGTGGAACGTGTGTTGAGGAGGGCAGAACTGTCTTTTTTTTTTTTTTTTTTTTTTTTTTTTTTTTTTATCCTCACCCGAGGACATTTTTCCATTTTTTGCTCAGATAGAGTGGGAGGGAGAGAGAGGAAGAGAGAGAGAGAGAAACATCGACGTGAAAGGGACACATCGAGTGGCTGCCTCCCGCATGACCCAACCAGGGCCGGGGACAAACTGCAACCGAGGTACGTGCCCTTAGCGGGAACCGAACCTGGGTCTCTCTGGACCGCAGGCCGACGCTCTAACCGCTGAGCCAAACCGGCCAGGGCAGGGCAGAACTGTCTTACATGTCAGGATGACTTCCTCACGCAGAGCTCACCCACTCACCCTACCCAGGGCTGTAACTTCAGACAGAAACCAATTTGTATCTTGCTTTTTTTTTTCTTTAAAAATTTTTTTTTATTTATTTATTGATTTTAGAGAGAGAAGGAGAGAGAGATGGAAACATCGATGAGAGAGAACATTGACTGGCTGCCTCCTGTATGCCCCCCACTGGGGACTGGGCCCACAACCTGGGCATGTGCCCTGACTGGGAATCAAACTTTTTTTTTTTTTGACATTCTCTCTTCTAAGCTTACTTAACTCCCACTATTACACAGACTAATAGTCAAAGTAGCTTATGTTCCGGGGATGCTGTTCTCAGGAATGGCTGTTGTCCAGGGGAATGCCGGTCTGGAAAAATATACTATCTAAAAATTAATATATAGACACTTTAGGATTTCCTACAAATATCTGAAACATATTTGACAGTTCAGGGGAATAAAACAAGGCAAAGTTTTAAAAGGCTTTCCATAAAACAACTTTTTTCCCCCTCACAAAAACCACTCTATTAACCTTGCCCTAAGTTATTGGCATGCTGAGTAGGAATGCATACTCTACACATACTTTTAGCCCAAAGAATGAATTCCAACCATAGATCTAAAATAACAAGGTAAAATTAACAATTTAATGTCACATAAAGACTTGCTTAAGATTCTTTGAAATGTTCAAAGAATATACTTTAAACACAAGATTGTTACTTTTTAAATACAGGTCTGGTTTCATGACTAATGGTATGATTCAACAATATAAAGTGATAAATTATTTCTCAAAAAAAAGAATAAGAATTACACTTTAATTTATGTCATTTCAATGCTCTAAAAAATTTGCCAAAGGAGTGTTATTTCTTACTGAAAAATGTTAAGATATAGCAAAGTCCTAAGAATAATACACACACACACACACACACACACACACACACACACACACACCACAATCAAACTTTTCCAACACCCACAGAAATTAACATTCTGGAAAGGACTATCAGTCTGAACTTTGGTATTCTAGGCAAAGAAATATGAAAAATCTTTAGTACTGGAACAGGAAGCATTTTGGCAACCCATTTCTTTGAACTCACAATTGATCATAATAATGGCCACCTCAGTGAGATAGAAATCTGACGCTACATAGCTTAATGAAATGTAGGGATACATTTCCTTAACTGTCAATCAAGACATACTTATTGGCTACTTCAGCACATCAACCAACCTATATTCATTGTATCTGTTAGTACTGAATTCCAAAAGCAGTATGTTTGATGATTTTTAGCAAGACTCTAGAATAATGTCATGTGGTTTAAGTGAAATTCACATAGCCAAGCTTTTGCAAACCTGACCATTTTATTTTATAGGAAATATTCTCATTTTAGTCATTGTTGACTTTATATTTTGACCAAAATTGAACAGATCTTATTGACCCATTGTTGAGTCAAAGAATATACGTTTTCTAAATTTAATCATGTGTACTCTTCATTATTCAATTATGTTTTCTGTTTTAAAATAAAAAAGTGAGTGAAGAAATGCCACCAGCGGCAGCATTTTCAATCTAACCACAATTCCTTAAACTTAACATGTGACGAAGCTGAGTTCCTCATAATCTCCCCCAAACACACTTTGCTGGAAGTTAATAGGAACTCTATGTAAAAACTCGGGCCAAAAATGTGCAGTGACCTTCCTTCCTTCCTTCCTTCCTTCCTTCCTTCCTTCCTTCCTTCCTTCCTTCCTCCCTCCCTCCCTCCCTCCCTCCCTCCCTCCTTCCCTTCCCTTCCCTTCCCTTCCCTTCCCTTCCCTTCCCTTCCCTTCCCTTCCCTTCCCTTCCCTTCCCTTCCCTTCCCTTCCCTTCCCTTCCCTTCCCTCCTTCCTTCCTGTTATTTCCTTATTTTACTTTTTATTGTTGACACTACTACAGATGTCCCCCATCTCTTTTAATACTCATTCTATCAGTAAATCCCATTAACTCAACATTCACATTGCATTTAAAATATTCCTCCCATCCCCACTACTATCCCCTTAGTACAAGCCATCACCATCTCTTGTGTGGATTATTAGATAGGTCTCCTAACTGGTCCTGCTCTTTTGCTGTTGTTTCCCTTCAGTCTGTTCTCAAAACAGCAAGCAGGGTTTTCCTGATCGAGTCTTGCTGTTCCTTTCCTCAAAATGACCCTGTGACTTCCATCCCACTTAAGAGTAAAAGCCAAAGTCATTACATTGACTTGTAATGCTTTCCATGATCTGCCCCTTGTTGCCATAAAGACCACATTCCCTTTTACTCTAAAGACATGCACCTCCTCATTTCAGAGGACAGTATCCAGGATGCTCCCTCCTCAGGGCCTTTGCACTGGATGTCCCCTCTGCTCTGCACGTTCTTCCCACAGAGAGCCCCGTGGCTTGCTCCGCACATCTGTCACCTTTTTATTTAAAGGAAGCCTTCATGGTGACCCTATCTAAAATCACAATGCCTGCTCACAGCTTCCCCTCCCCACTGCCTGCTTTCCTTTTCTTCTTAATGCTTTTCACCACATAAGGAAATGTTTATTTCACCTAGCTTGGTGATAGCCTGTCTACTCTTAATAGAATTTGTAAGCTCCACGAGGGCAAACATTGTTTTGTTCAGTATATTGTAGCAGGCCCTTAATAAATAACTTGTTGAATGTTGAACAAATAAAAATATTTTCTCAAATAACTGATTGGCCAGGAAGGGAATACATAGAAAAACAGTAAAGAAACACATACACTGGAAAGAAATTAAAATCAAAAGTGAATCAGATAATAGGATATTAATGAATGAAATGTATAATAATCTCACTGTCATTAGCTAACTGCATGAATCAGAAATAGTAAAAACAAACAAAAAACCCAGGATAGGTGTGGCGTTTTTTCCTATGGCAGATGGTGCGTATACTTTACAGCTGCAGTTTCATTACTGTGAGCTCTCTAGCTTCCAGTAAAATACAACCACATCCAGAGGGTAGCTACATTCTTAGAGCATATCCTATTCCTCCATCACCCACATATGCCCAGGCGTCATGCAGCTCTCTGTTTTCTCTTTTTGAACAAATGCACAGAAGAATTTTTCAGCTGAATACAAATTACAGATTATACAGATCAAAGTGTATTTCATAAGTCACAGATCCACTAATACGGTTTGCACCCACCATTTATGTTCCATTAAAACCCAGAGCAGCAGGATTCCATACAAAGGCAGGCGAGCAGAGCTTTGCAGTTAACATGTCATTTGAATGCCTTGAGATCTGCTAGAGTGTCTGCACTCATGTACTTATCCGAGGGAACATCTATTAGTTACACTTCTCACCGATGGGTGGAGGACAGTGATGGGTAGATGCGAAAGTAATGCTTCCCAGAAACCGCCTCCAATGAAAACCTGAGAGCTTTCGAAATGGGAAGAAACTCTTTTCAAATGAAAAGGACACAGGGTGAAAGACAGAGAGAGGCTTTAAAGAGTAACACTCAGTCAATACAAAAACAACGCCAATGAAGAAGATGGAAAAATTCCTAAAGAAACCAACACAACTAACAGAGACTCTCTGTAAAACTCCTATTTCATAAAACAAAACAAAACAAAAATACATGTACAATAGGCAAAAGGCTGGGTATGTAACGAAAAACAAATCCATTTGGTTGGCAGGCCTTTATGTTATGTGTCAAGAAGGCCAGGGCTAAAATGAGGTTGAAATTCACGAAATTTCTAACAGATAATGATTCCTGACAGTGTGGAGCAAGAGGATAAACTAGGGAGTGACTGATTCAGAGCGTTGAGGAAGATAATCGTTAAACTGGATGGGACACCGTCAAGAAGGCTGGTAGGGAATGATGAAGTAAAGGACATAACAGAAAGAAAAGGTGGGTAAGGTATCCCACTCACAGAAGTTCAAGAGCTGTATGTAATAGGCATCAAATAAATTACTAGTAAATAAGTTGTAAGCCTTGAGAAAAATTGGTAAAAATGAGAACTATTACTAAACCAGCAAAAAGTCAATGCAGCCTTGATTTTGAGAAAGAAAAATTGTCAGTATTATAAATCAATCATTAATCCTAGAAAATCTAGATACTCTGTAGACCTTTAGAAAAGAAAGTGGAAACTGACAAAAGCCAAGAAAGCTCACTAGGAAGGCATCGATTCCAATCTAGTTTACCTTTGCTTTAAAAATTTTGATTAAGGTATTTAGTGATTGATCAATTGTTGATAGAATTACTAGAAGAGTATATCTGATAACACTTAATTTCAACAACATACTTCATATTTTATCCTTCAGAAGAGATGCAAAAGTTGTCCCAAATGATAGTAGGGCTACATGAACTCACAGATGACAGAATTATCTATAATAAGTTTCTATGCAGATATTAAAGGAGAAATTCTACATTAATTAAAAATAAACAGAGGAAAATAGTCCTAATAAGAATTTGCATATCACCTTATAAACATAATCTCTCAAAAAATCCATTAAGAAAATTAATTTACTATTTTAAATTGATTTCTAGTGATAATGATTAATCAATGGCATGGTTAATATTAATTAATCTAATGATAAGAATTAATATTAAGTAATTGCTAATATCATTTAATCTATGATAATATTTCTTAAATATAAAAACACAGAGATGCCCTGGCCAGTGTGGCTCAGTTGGTTGAGCATCGTCTCATGCAATTAGAGGTCCCTGGTTTGATTCCTGGTCAGGGCACATGCCTAGGGTTTGGACTCAAGCCACAGTGTGGGGTGTGCAGGAGGCAGCCAGTTGATGTCTCTTTCTCTCTTTCCCCCTCCCTTCCTCTCTCTCTAAAAATCAATGAAAACATATTTTTAGAAAACACAGAGACTAAAAAGCATATACTTGGAATTTCCACACACAGATTCTTTCTAAGAGGGGAACATTTAACAATCACTGCAGAGTGAGTACTCAGAGTTGGCAAGAGTTGACCCCTCCTTTTGAAGCTGCCCATACTGTTTTTCCTTCTCATCTAATATGCCACTGATTTATCCTAAGTACCACATCTCCCCTGAAATAGTGGATGGATGGAACAGGATTTATCACCTTTTCCTTGCCTTCTTTCCATGTCATGCAGTGTGTGCGAATTGGAAGATAACCCTAGCCATCCAATACTCAAGTTACAGTATAGCTTTGATATGAATTCTTGAATTAAACTTAGACTAATTCTTCTCTCATCAGAACTTATATGTCCTATCCTTTTCCTCTCCTGCACAGCAATAGATGACAATGGTATAATTCATCATACTAACTAGCAAACAGATCACATTACATACTATCCCACTAAATTCAAAAGACACTTAATCTAATTGAACTGCGTAGATTGCCTAGTGAGCTCTTAAGGAAGCACTCAGGCATTTCACAGGAGCCAGTGAGAGAGACGCTTTGATTAGAGTGACTTCCAAGGATTCCAGACTTATTCTCCATCTGCACAGAATTCAGGCACGGCCTACCATGTTTAATTGGACAGATACATTTTGGTGATTTCTCAAAGTTACCTATTTATGCCATGTTTTCAAGAACATCTTATTTTCACATTCATCTTTCCTGACTTTCAATAAGCATTGGAAGTATTATGTGAGGTCCAGCAAAGAAAGTTTCCATTTTCTTAAGTTCAAACACTAAATTTTCCTTGGAAGGCAGTTTTAACCATCTGTCAGCACTATGCTTTCTTGTAAAGAGTATGCCCTTTTATACCTGTACCCTGGAAAATTCTTGTCTTAAATTTTTGCATATATTGCAAGAGAAAAAACAACATTCAGTTTATACGTTCCCTTTCTAAAGACCTCAAAGGTTGGGACTAGGTGACCACGGTAGTTTTACTAATTTTATAATTATGTCATTCTGTAGATTATCACAGAATAGATAAAATAGAATAGATCATATAAATAAATAGAGAAAATAAATAAAAATTGCTTCATTGATAGATGCAGATAATTTATTTTCTGAGGCTAAATATAAGAATTTGATATAGTTTTATATAATTGTTTAACACCCTTCCATTTGAAAATAAACTGTTATAATTACTGAGCATAACTAATCTAAATGTTTCAGTTATTCTTAAACATTTAATTGAAATGCACAATATTCAATGTACTTCCTCCTTTTAGTCAGACTTTAGGATTGTCTATAAATTAACCAAAGTCAAATGTAGTTAGGGCAACTTCAAGGGCTTCTTATTACTTCCTGAAATTGTTTAGTCAAATATTTTAAGGTTGTTCTGGTCCTTTAAATTTGTTTCCACTATTTTTTAAAAATGTTTTTATTGATTTTTTAGAGAGAGAGAGAGAGAGAGAGAGAGAGAGAGAGAGAGAGAGAGAAACATTGATGTGAGAGAGAAACATCCACCTGCTGCCTCCTGCACACCCCCAACTGAGGACCGAGTCTGAAACCCAGGCACATGCCCTGACCGGGAATTGAACCGGACCTCTCAGTCCATGGATGACTCTCAATCCACTGAGCCACACTGGCTGGGCTGTTTCCACTTCTTTTATTAAAAAGTCTTTTTATAAAAAATTCTTCACCTGGGGAGGGAGGGGGAGGAGGGTGTCAATGGGGGGAAAAGGAGAAACATCTGTAACAAAAAACAAAACAAAAAATTCTTCACCTGTAACATGTTTATTGATTTTAGAGAGAGAGGAAGGGAGGGAACGAGAGAGAGAAACATCAATATGAAAGAGAAACATTGATCAGTTGCCTCCCATAGGTGCCCCAACCGGGGATTGAACCCACAACCTAAGAATATGTCCTGACCAAGAATTGAACCGACAACCTTCTGGTGCATAAGATGACAACGCTCTAACCAACTGAACACCCCGGCCAGGGCTAAAAAGTCTTTTAAAGAAAATATAATTATTGATATGAATAATTTTTAAAAAATCCTCACTTGAGGATATTTTTTCCATTTATCTTCAGATAGAGTGGGAGGAAGAGAGAGACAGAGAGACAGAGAGAGAGAGAGAGAGAAACAGCAGTGTGAGAGAGAGACATCGGTTGCCTGCCTCCCTCACGACCCCGAACAGGGCCCGGGGACCGAACCACAATTGAGATATGTGCCCTTGACAGGAATTGAAACTGAGACTCTGGTCTGCAGGACGACACTCCAACTGCTGAGCCAAACCAGCCAGGGCTAAATAATGTTTGCTATGCAAAATTTTTGTAAGATACACTAAGGATAATTTTATGAGATGATGATGGCAAGAAATTTTAATCAGGAAATAGATACCCTCTGGAGATGCTGTAGAATGAGTGAAGTTAAGAATTTTGATCTGCTTCACCCTTGCTAGGCAGTGGCTCACCAATCTACACGTGACAAATGAGCACCAGGGCCACCGTCCAGAAAAACCTGACTTCTCCCATGTGAGCACCATGCATTTCAGCCCATGTGATAAACCCAGATGTGATATGGTCTGTCTAGCTCTGAAAACCAGCGACTGCCCCTGATTCATTGACTATTTTACTATTCAGCCTGACACTCTGTGATCTGCCTCAGCTGGTCTACTACATCCTCCTGTATCACTCAAAATTCCCTATAATAAATTGATCACCTAAAGAGTTCTGCAATTTAATTTCTGTGGTTGTATGACCTCTGAAACATGGAATTCATTTTCTTTCATTTCTCTGGCTCACTCTTTCCTGGAGAGGCTACCTCTAGAGGGCCCGGGTACTACCCTGGAAACCTCAGGGTTTTAGGGAAGTTGCATTTTAAGTTGGTGGGTGAGCTAAGGAACATTTGTTTTACTTTTATGTTTACACAACATACATAAATGTTGCTTATGTTTATTCTTTTTAAATATGTGAATTATTCCTGTTTTTTTGTTTGTTTGTTTGTTAATCCTTATCTGAGGATATTTTTCCATTGATTTTTAGAGAGAGTGGAAGGGAGGAAGGCAGGAAGGGAGGGAGGGGCAGAGAGAGAGAGAGAGATTGATGTGGGAGAGACACATTGACTAGTTGCCTCCTACACGCACCCTGACCAGTGCCAAGGATAGAACCTGTAACCCAGGTACATACACTTGACTAGGAATTGAACCCTTGACCCTTTTGTCTTCAGGCTGATGCTCTAACCACTGAGCAATACTGGCCAGGGCAAATTATTCCATTAAAAAGAAAAAACAACTAAAAGAATTCCTACTCCCTTTATTGATGCTCACTAAAATGTTAATTCTTCTGGGATGATTCCGTGATACTTGAGGGAAAAAATGTTCCCTTTGTGCTTCTGCAGTATTTAGAAGTACATTATTTACAAATCTATCTGCCAAATGAGATTGTAAACTCCTTAATCTGCTCTACCCCATCCCTTCCCCTCTTCCCATCCCTAGGACAGCACCTTGCATGCACTGCTCAGTCTGTGTCTGATAAATTAAGGGGTGACTGTGAGACTGTATCCCCAGACAGCTTAGTACATGAAGACCAAGATGAGATTATGTTGGCATCAACAAAAGAAAATGATTACTCTATTGCTCAGTTTTCTCTTCCTGAAAAGTTAAGGGTCCCTAAGCATAAATATTGTCAGAGCACAGTGAAGCTGCTGCATTTGGTATTTTCTATTGTCACCGGAAAATAATGTTTCTGATCGGGGAAATCTAACTATGTGAAGAAGCATCTAGCACTCGTAGCTAGGGAGATCTGACATCATTTAAAAAAATGACTTGGCTCCTGAGCACAAAAATACAATTAAATCTGATATCTATGTACTTGATATCTCTTTTACCCTTAGTAAGATAAAGAGATAAGAATTATATGCAACTAAGGAAGTCCAGACTAGAGAAACCTTCAAGAAAACATTCCAGTTTTCAATAACTCACCAATAAGAGAGCTCTAAAATTCAAAAATAATGATTACATTTTCAAAAGTTTTGTGGGTACAATTAAACATAGTGCATTCGTAGGTGAATATGACACTGGGCAAGAATGTTCTCCCATGGGCAGGACTTCATCAAAGCTGATAAATGACCCATAAAAACAGAATCTCTGCCTCCATAAGCCTGGACTAAAGTAAAGGAAAATACAATTCAGTAAGAACCTAATGAACACCCATCCGTGGGTGATGTGCTGCTGGAGGTTGCTATGAGTTATATAGATTGGGAGTCATAAACTGGGTACAATTGGAAGGGAAGTAGCTGCAGATCAAATGCACCTCAAGCTGAACATGAATGAGAAACATGGTGCTATCAGAAGTGTCTCTTAGCAGGCAAGTGGAAGGAACCCCCAAGGGTGCAACCAGATATATGAAGTGTTCAGAAACTTTATTTTCTGCTGGCAATTGGGTTTTTCAGTCCTTACCTGTTCTATAAAGGGCACCTCATCATCAGGGTCCCCCAGTTCCTCCAGCCTCTCCTGCCTGTCACTCTTGGGCCCCTCTAGTTTGACCCTTGCTTCATCCTGTGCCAGACCAACAATGGTATCAGGCCTGATCTGACTCAATCAACTGGACTGTCCAGACAGGTGTCACACTTCTGGTCTGGAATGGAAGCATTCTGTAAGTGAGTGAAATGCTCAGAAAATATTTTACCCTCTAAATCAAAGAGATTTAGTTGTGTTCAAAATACTGCTGTGATGTTTATTTTATTTCATTCTTGAAAAATGCAAGGTGAGGTAAAAGTAGGTTTACAATTGTGAGTATGAGGAACACAGAGTTCATGCTTGTATTATTATTACTTACTGTATTTTTTTCCATACACACAGTTGTAAACCTTTTCCCCCATCCTATATATATATCATGTTTTCAGAGTGATTTTTTGTTACACAATTTTACATTTTCAAACAGTTCTAGAATGCATGTGTTTTACCTTGGTAATGAGACAAAACTTTTTAAATCAAGCACCCATGTATATTTTACACACACGCCAGCACTCAGAAAATACCCAATTGTTGTGTTGAAAAAGAATTGCTTTGTGTATATTAAAACAAACGAGGCTGAATTTAGATGGCTTTTAAAATGTGGACTCTACTTTTATCAATACAAAATTTACAATTTCATAAAAAGTTGTTATAGTCCCTAAGCATTTGTGCATTTGTAACAGGTATTTTTCTTTTGAAATAGATCTTCAGCACATAATCCCTAAAATCAAATTCTTTTTGTTTCTCATGACAGTCACTGGCTCATGTTCTTTCTGCCCATCTCATTTCTCACTCCTGTGTGATGAGAACATTTCTTGGCATCCCAGTAAGATCTATTTTCCATATTTTTCTGCTTATTAGTGCCGATTGCACACTAAGTTATTCAGTATAATAAATCTACCTTCAGGTATTCAACTTACTGCAATGACAACAAAGCAAGTCTTACGTGTATTATGTGACTACTTCTCAGCTCTGAAGACTTTTACAAGACTTTCTTTCCCAGTTTCCTCAAATTACAGCTAATTAAAATTAATAAAAAGTGAGGAAATTACAAGTTCTCAACATTCCTAAATAAAATATATGGGACAAACTTGTGGTTGTCATTTTAGGTTTGATTTTAAATTAAAGTTGTCCCCCCATCCTACCCCTCCACCAGCATTTCTGTTTTAAAAGTAAAATCACAAAATCTGGGACATTTTCCATGCTGAAGTCATTTGGCTTTTAGCTTTGTACCTTTCAGACACTTGAGATGCTCAATAATGCCACAAAGTACAGTTCTTGCTGTGTGCTATTATTTCCAGTGCAGTATAAAGTTAGTTTTTTTATAGGAGAATATTAGGGTGGGGAAGAAAAATGGTTCTATTTCTGTATCCCATTAGATGGTTGAACGGCCTTTTCAGACACTGATTGTAAGAAATGGTCCATTACTAGTCTTTCAGGTTCTTAGCATCTGTCTCAAAGGCTTTTTGCTACTGTCTGCAGTCAGCTTTCAGAGCTCCATCCTTATTCCTCACAGATGCCCAGGATGCCCATTATTATTTGTGTTTTTTATTTTGGAATGAAGACAGCTATCAAATATGCCTCTCTTGTTAAATCTATCCCTCTTTTTATTTGACTCTAACACCCTCTTAACACCATCCCTTGTTACATACATATATATTTTTAATCCACTCTGGTAATACTTTCCCAAGGCTGGAAGAAAGGGTTATGGTTATGAGATTTTCCAGTCTACAGAGCAGCACTATTGATTTCGCGATCATGATATCATTGAGAATGTCATTTCATGGTGTCCGTGCTATGACAAAGTCATTCCTGACTCTGCATTGCCCATATGGGCTCAGCCCTTCGTTCATGATACTCCCCACTCTCTCTTATTCTTTCTTACCCAAAGTCAATTCCTTATTTGGAACATGGTTTCTGCTTAGAATCCCATGCACATTTCTGAGTTTGAGGCTGCTAGAATTTTATACTTTCATTGACCTTGAAATACTATACCTTGAAAACAAACAACAGACAAAACGTATGTATCAAGAACATATATATGAATACAACAAATGAAATCCAAGAGACAAATAGACAAAGTATATGAACCGGCAATTTACAGAAGAAAATACTCTGATTGGCAAGTAAACATATTTAAAAGATGCTTAAATTCATTAAAAACCATGCTAGTTTTAAGAAAAGCTTAGAAATGCCTTTTCATACCCATTTGATTGGCTAAAATTTTAAAGTGTAATAATATCAAGTATTGACACACTGAAAGGAAAACAGACACACTCACAATGCTAGTGAGAGTACACAGGAGCGACTTGAAATGTGCATACCCTGCCCTTGCATTTCCAGGTATCTGTTATAGAGAACATTCACACTGCACAAGGAGGCTCATGCAAGAATATTTAAAACTCCAATATTAGTAATCACATATAAAAATAAAAGGATGTCCATTGATTAGAAAATGACCAAATAAAATGTGATAGTCATAGAGTAAAAGATTACATAGTTGCAAAACTAAATGAAGCAGATGCATATATATTCATGGAAATAATATGTAAACAGTACTACATATATTCTATATAAAAGTACAGATGAATAACCATATGCAGAGAGTTTAAAGTCTGAAAAGATACAAATCAAACTCATAATAATGTTATCTTGGAGATACTGGAGAGGGGACTAGATTGGACTTAGTCATAAAAAAAAATTGCTACCCTGGCCAGGTGGTTCAGTAGGTTGGAGCATTGTCCTATACACCAAAAGGCTGTGGGTTCGATTTCCAGTTAGAGCATATACTTAGGTTGCGGATTCAATCCCTGGTCTGGGCAATGAAGGAGGCAATCGATTGATGTTTCTCTCACATCAATGTTTCTCTCTCCCTCTCTCTCTCACTCTCTCTCTCCCTTCCTCTCTCACTAAAAAATTAATGAAAACATATCCTCTGATGAGGATTAAAAAATAATTTCTGTTTCAACATTTTTGTACAAAGAGAATAAAATTATTTCTTATGTGATTGGATTATTTTTTAATTCATGAAACATGTGGATTGTAAGGCAGACATTCTTTACATTAAAGTTTTATATAAATTCTTCACTTTACAGATCAAACACCTAGAAAAATATAAAAGCTATTCATAGATTATAATTCACTATCAGGGCAAACTATATACTTATGGGATTTTTTTTCAATGAATTTATCTTTTAAATTATATTTTCTTTGTATCCATTAACTAGATCTAGTTTCATGGAGTTTGTTTTTGTATGTATATGAGTACATGCTTGCATGTGAAATATAAGTGATCTACAGAAATGGATTCATAATTATATAATTTAATTCTCCTTAATATGCAAATTGATGGACAATGTACAAATATACACTATACAAAATAAAACAATGCAAATAATAAAAATGTACCAATGACAGTGTATAAATTACTTGACATTGCATAACATACATTTTAAAGCATGTAACATAGTTACAAATGCTAGACTAAGTAATATAACTTAATCAGTATCAGTATTAAATTCCTTAAGATATGGTTTTATACCAGTCCCCAAAGAACAGTAATTTTAAAACTGTTTTCAGTCCATTAATTCATTATCTTTAAATAGACTGCCAAAGAAATCAATCATCTGTTTAATGTTCATTGTGCCTTTATTTGAAGTCTAATGTGTTTTAGCAGAAGGTTGGAATTGATGATCTAATTATTGGCATAATCTGTTGACATCACTAACCAATCTAAACTCAACAATTCTCAATGTGAACAATGCAATGCAACTTTACTAATTCAGCAAATATATAATGTTCTTGGATTCTATTTCCATAGCTCCCTCTCTGTTATCAATCCATCTTTTTCAAAATTTATTTTTAAGATTATATTTCCTTAGTACATGATGATTGTTTTAAAGTGCATATATTTTAATGCATATAACTAACAGTATGTGGTAATCATTTTATAATATGTGTGTATCAAATCATCACTTTGTACACCTAAAACTTGCACAATGTTATATGTCAATTAAATCTTAACAAAGTGGGAAAAATAGCTTTAAAAATTAAAAACTAAAAAGTAGCACCTAAAAATATTAGCTTAGTTGGAAAGAGTAGAACATAACGTCTCACATGTAAATCTTATCCTCTACCTGTAGACTCAACAGAGTCAGTGTAATTGTTGGTTAGAATTCATAACCTATAAAAGCAGTGTTCCTATAATGGGATCTAGCAGGGAAGGAAACACAGGTCTCCTGACTTTCCATTTCAGGGGGATAAAAGAGGGAAATAGTCACATGTACTCTATGCAAATAACGTATCTATCCTCATGTAATCCTTTTCCTAGGATGCTGGCTTTGTGGATGGTCTATCTACTTATTGTCTGAAGATTGTGTTTGCAAAATGGTATTTTCCCACATCCCTAACTTTGTGTTCTGTCATTTTGCTGCTGAGACAGGCTCTCTATTGGATATTGAGAGGCACATGGTTGCAGTATATAAACATTGTAACGAGTTCTTCAAAATGATCCATCGCCCAGCAAACCAAGGGTAGTGAAACTCAACCTGTTAATAATTTCATATGACACTAACATTTTGGAAATATGCATTATCAATATAATTGTATTTAATTATGCAACCAGAGGATCAAAATTTTACTATCAGAAATAAAATGGCTTTCATAGTTCATAATTCTATAACTTTTGGTCAACATCAATTCAAATAATTTGACTATTCATAACACATCTCCACCAGCTGTAGCGGAGTAAATGATAAATAGAGAACTCATACTATCCTGCAACAAATATTGAACTCTGATGAAGGTAAATAACATATCAATGAGTAACAATGAGTAATATTCTAATGGGCTTCCCTTTAAGAAAGAAACAATTAAAACTTAGTAACACCCAGAATTTAAAATATTTTACCAAGTTTTGTAGTAAATACATTTTGTTCTTCAGCAGCAATTTTTTTCTTCAACAGTTGCCATTGTGCTTGCTGTCCTTTTTTTCAAAGGATTAAGCTTCTGTATAAGCTGGTCCCTGGCAACACTGACACCTCACCTGTCTGTCCACAGCTTCATGGTGGCCGTATGTGATTGATAATTTGGAATACTATCAAAACTCATGCATCTGCCACATGAAACAGTATAGGCTACATACACGAAATAAACAAATAGGTAAATTTTCAGAAATATCTCAAGCAAATATGTAAACAGAGATGACAAAAGTGCTCATACTTGTCAAGCTGCACTTGACCAGTAGGGGCTAACACACTGATGTTGCTTTGCATGTCGGGTTAGGTGACTCAGGTGAGAGCACCTCTCTCTTGTGGTGCTTGGCATAATGAAGTCACTGAATAAAAGCTAATTTCTCTTCCCTTACTAACATGCTTAATGGTCACTATACAACATAACGACTCATAAGTCCTCTTGCATCTTAACCCCCACACAAAATAGCCAGCTGCTACCCCTTGACTCCAGGCTGTCTGCCACCAAGACTTTCCTCCCAGGTTCCATACCCAGTACCCTGGGCCCTCTGGACCCCTCTGTGAAGGCTGCAGCCATATGTGCTTTCACCACCAGCTGCTCATTTCCTTTGTTCAGCTTCCAGGCCACTGCTAGCTGTTTTCTTGTGGATGATTTTGTTTTTAGCCTTTGCAGACTAATCACAGACAGCTGCAAGCTAATGAACCCCTCCAGGTGTCGCCCGGTAGGTTAAACTGTGGCATGGTCAGGGCACAAGATGGTAAGACTGTTTAAGAGGAACCATCCATTATTTTGACTCAATTTCTGTTTATTCTGGTCTCATTTTACAGAGCTTTATAAAATTCAGTTTCCCACTACCAACAGAAATGAACATAAGACATTCCTTTTGAAGTGATTAAGAGAAGAAAATAGTTCTCTGTTTTAGCAACTTGCTTAAAACTTGAGAGTTTGATCAAACTCTGCTGATGCCTCACTGACCTTTGTGTATTAATTTTCATAGTCCAGACTGTATTTTTACATACACGTTTCCTTTTTAAAAACTCAATGAAAAATCCTGTTTGAAGATTTATTTACTGAAATCTATCTTTGTGCTTAGACTTGCCAAAAAATTTAAGTACATAATTAGAATTCCGAAGCCTGAAACAAGGCAGCCCTAAATAAGGAAATCAACTTATAAGCTAGAACGAATTCCTAATGAAATGAAAACATAATGCCATCTGTCTCTGGTTCTGTATTAGCACTTTCCTAGTGCTGTCCAGTGCTGAAAACAGTGCTCAACATCTAGTAGGTTCTCAATAAATATTTGCTGAGTGAATAAAAGAGTGAGTGAATGAAGATTAGAAGACTACTGTAACCCTCACGTAAATCATTGTTCAGAGATGGTGACAGTCATCTCAGTTCTTTCATAACATTGCTGACTTCAAAAGTTCCAATATGTGCAACATAATCGTGAGCAAATTATACCTCCCAGACTACATCTGTCTTCAGAAATGCTGATTATATAATCTTTTAGTTTGGGAGAAATACTGAATGTGGTATAGAAGAGTGGTTTAGAGTATGAAATTTTAGTTGGATTGACTTGAATCTGAATCCCTGATGTGCCATATGCTATGTGGGCTTAGGTATGTTGCTTAATATCATGATCCCACTTCCTGTTTGGTAAAATGAGGGTTTTTCAATTATATGTTGCTGTATAATAGACCATCACAAACTGTAGTGCATTCAAACAACCACTATTTATTGGTTCATGATTCTGTGGGAAGCAATTGAGCTAGGGCCAGATAGGTGATTCTGATTTCACCTGGGTCACTCACATGACTGTAGTGTAGCATGACACCCGGGGCCATAGACTCTGAGAGGGCTTCACTCACACATTGGCTTGGGGCTGACTGTTGAGTGGGGGCCTCAGTCCTCCTGCCTGTGGCCTCTCATCCTCCTGTAGACTACTTGTTCTTGTCATCATAAAGAATCAACCCAATGGAATAAACAAGCAACTTTTGGGATGTTTGAAGGCCTTGCCTCCAAAACTTACCCACTGTCATGTCTTCACACTCTCTTGGGCAATGACATCCCTACAAAGCAGATTCAAGGGGAGAAGAAAGACTCCACCTGTTGGTGGAAGCACACATGTGGCCAAGTCACAAGGCAAATCGTGTGTGTGTCCAGAGAAGGTAGGATGTTACTCCACCCTTGCAAATAATCCACTAGAAGGAGTAATCAGTGAGTTATCCGAATGGTAAATAAAACAAGGTTTTTCAGGGGCTGTAAATGGTATTTTATTTTTTTTATTAGTTTTTTTGAAAATATGACTATCTTTTCCCCTTCTTTCACTTATTTTCAGCAATGTCCTCTGGCTAAAACAAGGCACTAGTAACAATATTTAATATTTTGATTCTGATTTCCTAAGCAGTTTCTTTAACTGTTGAGATTTCTACCCCTCATAATAAAGGATATCTATTTGATTAAATCTAATCAGGAGTCATTGGATTCTATGTCTAGCCTATCACCCATTCTTCAAAAATCTCTTATTTAAAATCAGTGACAGATTCAAGAAACATAGCCTGAGTATTTGTGAGAGACCCAGAAGGGAGGTGACTGTCAGGGGTGTGTAAATCTAGGATAACTTTTTTTTTTCAAATTTAATTTTTAAAGTTTAAGGAGCTTTGACTCAGGGAAGGGGGGCCAGAATCAGAGTCTCACAAATCTAGACAAAATTAGAGATGTGCTGTGGCCTCTGAGGTTTCTAAATCCAAGGGGTATTAGAGATGAAAAGAAAGATTGCCAAAGATTCTAGATAGCTGTGGGAGGACATAATGAAAAGAAACATGGGCTGAGAGGTTTTTCCCACCTTTGCTTCAGTCTAGGGGTTGGCAAACCTGTTATGCAAAGAACCGGATAGTAACTACTTAGGCTCTGTGGGATGCGAGGTTTCTGTTGGAGCTATAGAAATCTGCTGCAGTGTCAGAAAGCAGCCATGGACCAGAGATAAACAAATTGGCATGGAGTTGCAATAAAACTTTATTTACTAAAACTGGCCGTAAGCAGGATTTGGCCCAGTAGCCATGGTTTGCTGATCCATGCTCTAGTCAGTTATAAACACGCAACTTCAGCATTGCTTCAACTCTTTAGAAGCCTTACAAAAACAAAGTATCTCTGCTTAGAAATGGCTTCGCTGGCCCATCTCAAAGCAGGAAGTAGGAAAATGTTTTTTTAACATTTTGTTCCCAGTGAAAGTGTACATGGAGGAGAGATTGCACCAGTAAATGTAGCATATACTAGCACAGAAAAACGTGAGTACATTGTTCATTTATGTTATATGACCATAAATGTTTTGCCAAGACTAAAGGAGGTAAGCTTATGCCATGGAAAGAATATAGATATTGAATAAATTTGGCACCTGTTTCTCCAACTTTCTAACTGTGTGACTTTAGAATACATAGTTTTATCTATAATTCTTTCATTCATTTACTTGATAATTATATATCTAATAAAAATCATGATCATAAATTTTATTGAGGACTCATTAGTATGGGAGTGAGACTATCTAACATAACCTTCTTACCACCTTCTAAGAAATGTACAATTTTTATTCTGGTTTCACAGGCACAGAGAGGTTAAGTAATGTGTCCTATGTCACCCACTGGTGAGATACAGGCTGCATCCTGAAAGTAGGTACTTCTCTTATCCAGACTTGAGCACCCACAGAATAGTCACTACTGTAGTTCTACACTAGAGACACTGAGAATACAATCATCACTCAGACCTGCCCCTGTTCCCCAGGAGCTGCTTCCCTTCCTTGCATCTCAGCATTTTTACAGTGAGATGGAGTTAATGCCATGCCACACCTGGGGTGGATGTGACGATGAGATGACATTCCTTCCATAAAATAGCTGGCTCCCCAGTGATCCTTACTCAAAAGTCTCCTTTGCTTCCTCTTCAACCTGGTGTCAAGGTCTGTAGTCACCACTAGTTTTTTAATGAAATAATATATATCCATTTGCAAATATAAATCATTTTTATTGGACACACAAAAGAAAGAATTTCCTAAGAACATTTATTTGCTTTATGTTTAGGGAATTCCTGATTAGGGTTTTTATTTATTTTTATTTCTTGGCTTGTCTGCCAAAGCCCTTACATGGAGAATGAAAGCACTTGAACATTTGCTGAAACTAATATTAAGAAGATTGAGAAGCTAAAGTCTTAATCCATCAGAATTGTTCTCGGTGCTCAGTAACTGTCATTGCTCATTTGCAGTCTCTCTCTCTCTCTCTCTGTCTTTACACAAAGTAACTGCTTATCAGTCTGCACAGAGGCCCGGAGAATAATGTGACAGCAAAAAGTAATAAAAAGAATAATAATCCTGAAATGGAATCTTTGTAAAAATAAAAATTCCTGTAAATATATACTTACCAAAATTTAAGATTAACATTGAAAATTCAAAAAGTATATTTTTTTACTATAAAATGATAATGATAGGTGTGTCTCAAAGAAAGGAAAACTGAGCTCTTATATGAAAATTCTAAAAATATATTTAAAAATATAAGGCTTTAGGTCAATTTGATGGATGGTTACTTAGAGACTTCCTTCTTTATCCTTTCTACCCACACCCAACCAACAAAAGGAAATGGATAAAGGAGAATAATTTTTGAATGTTTAAATTGGCCCAAAATTGAGTGAAATATTCAGCAGTCAGAGAGTGTGAGAGAATATAGAATGAAAGCTGCAAGCAGAAGCTGAAGGTAAAGTGTCTCCCAAATATATCCAGAGTCAATAGAAACCTTAAGGGCAGGGACTGGGCATCTGTTGCCCAGGGACAGGGAAGAGATGGGGTGCACCTTTACACAGGGCAGGAGGCAGACTCTGAGCTCAGGTGTGTCTGCAAAGTGGGGAGATTCACAAAGCCTGTTCTGCATTTTATTATTTTTTTTTAATTTTTATTTTTTTATCCTCACCCGAAGACATTTTTGCATCTATCTTCAGATAGAGTGTGAGGGAGAGAGGGAGGGAGAGAGAGAGAGAGAGAGAGAGAGAGAAACATCGATGTGAGAGAGACACATCAACTGGTTGCCACGCACACAAGGCCAACCAGGGTCAGGGACAAACTGCAACCGAGGTACGTGCCCTCAGCGGGAACCAAACCCGATACTCTCTGGTCCGTGGGCCGACGCTCTAACTGCTGAGCAAAACCGGCCAGGGCCTACTCTGCATTTTAAATGGAGATTGGAGGAACTCTGACCTCCAGCCCAGGAAAGCAAGAAGTTGCCTGATTTCTGTCCAATCCATAAGGGACACAAGAGTCTCCTAAAAGAAACTAGAACCCCAGATCTGAGCCAACCAAACTGTATAGTCCAAATTTACATGGTTCTCTACAGTACATAGAGTTCAAGGACCTCTCCTCCCCGAGCCACAAAGTTAACATGAAGATTCATAGAGAACAGATGATACCCCTGGAATTCTGGTCAATGCAAATCCAGGAGATGGAGGAAAAAATAAAAAGGTCCAACAGATATCTAATTAGTATTGCAGAAAACAAAGAATAGAGCGAATAGAGAAGATATACAATATAAAAAGATAATATCTAAAGATCTCCCACCGTCCAATGTCTGTTCGGGATGGATGCCATCTTGTATCACACAACCTGCAAGGGCCAGAGACCTTTCTCCCCAGAGGAGGAGGCCCTGCACCTCCTCACACAGTTTGGCTCAGCAGGGCTCACATCATAGAACATGCAGCCCAGGAGAGGTAGGGGTTGGCCTTCCGAAGGTCTCATTGGTCTTGAGGGAAGAGCTGTGTCAGGGCTTTCCTAAATGACATGATTCCTTTTTGCTCCAAATGATTAAGTGGTGAAATTAATTTAATCTCATAAAGTCTCAAGGGAATTATGTTGCACTGCCTGCCATTGCCAGCAGGAAAAGTTTCCTCGATTGTCAGTGCAAGACATCTCGGCAAGTTCGTTCACATTTGTTTCATGTATCTGAAGTAACGTGGAAATCACTCAGTTTCAAATGAACAGTGTATTTACAGGCTAGTGTTGTATTTGTGTTTTGTTTAAATTTTCAATCCCAAAATTTCCACAGAATGATGGTTTAAAAAGGCAGTCTAACAAATATAAAAGTCTCCTAAACATGGTCAACCAGTCCTCAAGTGTGTCATGAGCTCAGAGTCAGAAAGGACATCACAGGGAGAACAGGAAGCTTGACTTCTACTCGGGCACTGAGGATCTAATGAGCTAATTGTGAAGACAAGGGTGAAACACACCCACCTCTGACAGTGGGAAACAGAACAAAGTGTTAACTTTCGTGCACAAACCTTGGTGTCTCAGTTCAGACAGAGAGAGACAGGTGCTGGTGGAGCAGAGATAGGGGGAGCTACTGAAGTGGGCCCCAGAAGTGAGGTCACATAGTGATGAGTAGGAGGGAAGCATTCCAGGAAGAATAGCATGAGAGAATTCAAGGAGAAGAGAATGAGCTACTGGTGTTTATCAGTTTTTACTTCAATATTTATGCATATCGAGAAAGAATAATGTATACTTTTTAAGACTCACATAATATGGGCAGCACTATAAGTTTTTATTATCTTTCTGAGAAAAATACAGCACCAGTTATCTATTATGTTAAAATGAGCATACCTTTTGACCCAGAAATCTATTTTAAAAAATCCTTACAGGATATATGTGTATATGTGTATGTATATATGTGTATGTATGTGTGTGTGTGTGTGTATATATATATATATGACTTATTAAATACACAGTATTATTTATTGTAGTAAAACACTGAAAATCACTTAAATGTCCATTGGTAGGAAAACAGTCAAAAGCACTTTATTAAATATCATGAAACTGATAAAGATGAAAGAAGAAAGGAAAGGAGAGAGGAAATTATATATGACAGAATTTATTACTTTCATCATTAAATCTCATGTTATTTGAAGTATTATTTTCATAATCTACAAATATTTAAAATGCAATCATTAACAAGCTAATTTCTTAGAAATACTAGATAGTTCCAGTGAGTACTGTCTTCTATGTACAATATGAAAAAAAAAAAATCACTTTATGCCTTCAGAAATCTACTTTTAAAATTCCTTCTTTCATTGTCTGATGAAGTCTCCCTAGCAGCTGCCTTTTCTAACCCATTCAACAAGAACTCAGAGCATATGCTAGACGCTAGGCAGTGGATTTCCTTTTTAAAAATCATGGCTGCAATTTCTATCTTTAAACCCCCTTTCTTCCTAATATGATGAATATCTGCACATCTAATTTAAGTTTAAATAAGTTTGTGACCCTGTTTGAAAATCTAATGAAATGTTAAGACTTAGTTCCTTTAGAAATTCTCAGTGACACATTTGCACGCAGCCTAAGGCCCTTTACTGATGCCTGGACCCTGAGATAAGACTCCTGCATTTGACTCTCACAATTATTCCCCTTGTTGAAGTTTCATGATCTTGTCCTTTATTTAACAAAAATATGTCAGGTTTTCCTTATCCCGGTGTAAAGGAATTCCTTCAGAGAGCAAGTATAGAATTATCGCAGATTAAAGTAAGAACTTTTGGTTGAAATGTACTGCTCTATTTCTCTCTACTATATGTGTTTTCATAAAAATCAATAAGTAAATCCCAGTAGCAAGGCTAACCATGAAGATGAATGCAGGGAAAACAACCCTTCAGTGCATTTCACAAAGTACTATAAATCTCAATTACACATTTTACAAATTAGTCTTTACTGTGGCTTTTTTGGGGGGCAACTGTAATGAAAATGTACATTCTGCAATACATCATAGTTATAGATAATAATTTTCTATTTATTTGTAAAGTTTTCATCTGATATTATGTAGAGCAGCATGAAATATGGCCTAATGTCATTTAAATCTGATGAGTCAATTGTTAGCAGCAGCATCAACAAAGTTCAATTTTCATTCTATTAATTGGATAAAAAGAATTTTCTTTCATCACATTTTGTGTTTATATTTATTATCAGATGTAATAAGAGACAAATTATAAAAATAATAGACTGCCAATAGGAAAAAAAACATTGGGAAGAATTTTAAAGTAAAGCACAGGCTGTATGAAAACTGAAACAGCAGACTGTGTAGGTGGACTCACTGTCAACCCCATGCAGCAAAATGTGGGGGCAGTTTCAGGCACAGGACACTACCAGTGATGAAAATAACCACTGATGTTATTTCTTATCTATATTTGACAAAACTGATTTATGACTCACACAGGGAACTGAGTCTGTAGCTTGTAGTCAATATGACTGAAAGTCAAATGAGAAAAATACCACAAAAGTAAACAGCTAAAATATATGACCCTTTGGGAAAAAATACCAGTCCCGAGTTTCAATACCTGTAATAGTCTTCAGAAAGGACTTAGAAATATATGAGAATCTGGCAGGCTACAGACCACTCTACTATAATTTTTTCACGTTCTTGAAAGGCCCAATTATTTTATAGTTGGGAGAAAAAATTTACAAAAATTTGCATCCAAAATGTACATTTTAACTTCAGTGATACTTATGATGTATAGTTTATCTACTTAATATTTTAAGGAGAGCATATAAGGAAAGCTTTACAATTTTTTAATAAAGAGAACTAATAAGGTAAATATTCTTTATGTCCTACCTCTAATAAAAAATAATTAATATGCATTTTCAATATCACCTTAAATAAAATTGTTGGTTAATTTGCAGTATTTAAAAAGCAAACTTAAGCCCGGCTGGTGTGGCTCAGTGGTTGAGCGTCGACCCATGCACCAAGACGTGCTGGTTCGATTCCCGGTCAGGGCACATGCCTAGGTTGTGGGCCCGATCCCCAGTGGGGGGCATGCAGGAGGCGGCCAATCGATGTTTTGTCTCATCGATGTTTCCATCTCTCTCTTGTTCTCCCTTCCTCTCTCTCTAAAATCAATAAAGAAAAAAAAATGGTTTAAAATAAATAAATAAAAACATAAAAATCAAAAGCAAACTTAAATATTCAAATCTCAAAGGGGAAGAGAAAGTAAATTCAAATACACAGGATAAATTAATGCATATAGTTACAAATTACATATAGTGAATGCATGTGTCATCATGGGATTTTAAAAATTTAATTCAAATAAGTGTGAGCCTGACTACAATATACCAAATAACATATTTTTGTTGTTGCTTTCAACGTTCTCTCCTACATCTCTAGCCTATTTGTCTACCATCTCAGTTTGTATCAAAAGCATATTTATCACTTTTGCTGCCACTGCTTCTAATCCTTGGGCAAATGTCCACAGCTCGATAATTTATCTTGTAAAACTGCATTGCCTCCCTCTCCCTTCCTCTCTCTGTAAAACAAAACAAAACAAAACAAACAAAAAATATCCTTGGGTGAGGATTAAAAAAAACTGCATTGCCTCCCAGGTAATTTTTTAAATTGAGGTTCTTTTATACAACTAACATAAAGAGTGTGCCAATTTTCCTTGTGAAGGGCTAGATTGAAAGGCCCCGAGTAGCCCTCAGTTTGCAGCGGACATCACTCTTCTTTGCACTCATCCCTTTGTCCTAGAGACTTGGGGACGAAAGGAGAAAGCAAGACATCTGGTAGATTGTTATGTTGGGGGACATGTCTCCTCCTCTATCCTAATGAGACTCTATAATGGACCAGCTGTCCTCACAAGCCGCAAAGAATGGCAGTTACTTGTGGCCTACTGACTTCATAGACAGGCTGAGTTTGCAGCTGAGAACACGGGCTTTGAACTCAGCACACAGGCAGCAAGCCTTGGTTCCAACGGTGGCCAGTGTGTAGCTTTGGGCAAATCAATTCTTTGTCCTCTCCTTCTCCTCACTTATCAATTGGGGATAATGACACCTTATGGCTTTATTTTGAGGACGAAAAACACAATGGATGAAAAACCTTTGCCTGGTGCCAAATACATAATGAGCAATCGAGAAATGGCAGCAGTAGTTCTCATAAGTAATGATAGTAATCACAATAATCAAGACTGTCTGTTGGACAATTTGTCACCATAAGCACATAGTATTTGTTATTTCCTGGCTTTACCTTTGATTATTGAATATAAAGATTAGAAGAAATAGTGTACTATGTACAGTCCATGTCTCAATAAAAACATGTGTAATTTAAATGTCTTTTCTATTAGTTATTTTCAGTGCCCTGTTTACAGTTTGGTCTTGTTTATGTGCTTCCTTTATCTGATATAAATTGTTTCAATCAGGTTTAGTTTATTATGGAATTTTTTAAAATTGGGCTTTTGTCTTTGTTTTTATGATTCGGAAGGCCAATAACAAAACATATGCCTGATATCTGTTTAGTTACTAAGTGACTTCCCAGGGTGGATTTTATCATTAAATGACATTCATTGGGTTGTTCTATCTAAATGGAATGTGCTGTGTTTTTAGCTGACTGTACAATGAATGGAGAGTTCAAACCACCATCTCAATAGTTTTGTCCTCATCTTCTGTACCTAATTTCTTACCTCCTTTTGAAATATTGTGACAAGTAAATTGCCAGTTTAATGGCGTTTGCTGTGATTTCCTTCCCACATGTGATAGAATTGCTGCTTTTTTTCCTGAATAGCATATCACATCTGTTTGGCTAGCTCTCTTCTCCACCAGCATCTTGCCATGGGTGAGTGATGCTATCCTTCTACTACAAAATTAAGAGTACAACTAAACTTTGCAAGGTACTTCTTGAGTTCTCTTCTTAATTAAACACTAATCTGAAATGTAAAAAGCTTTGGGGGAGACAGTAAATTAGCAGAGTCTCCGAATCCTGAGAAATGAGGTTAGCCCCGCCTCTGCGTGTAGTTCACTCTGATCTCACTCGCTCTGATGCTCATTACCCTCATCTGTGAAACTGTCTAGTAAACCACATGACTTCATTATCCTTCCGAGCTCAAAATTCCTCTGATTTCATGTTCAGGGCTGTTACAAAATTTGGCAATGTCTCCTCTTTTATGTCTCAGATTTTATGTCCTACAGGTTGATAGGAAACAGAGGAAGGGAAGGGTTAAAAGCCAGGGTAAGAACTCAGAAAATACAAGTAGCATAAGTTGATAGGACTTTTTGGGTTTCACTTCTGTAGTACAGTTTTTTTAGTGTCGTCTGTCCCCAAACCTTTTCACTGTGTGCTTACTACACACTGCCCGACACACTCACTTCGACCATATCCTTTTGATAATGTACATTCCTCAGTGGGTCTGGAATGTGGGGAGTGTGTGATGTCCTAGGCTTACATCTTAGAGACGATGTGTTAGTTGAGGGTCTTTAAGAGTGACCTGTAGAAAAGGTACCCTGAAATAAAGATGGAAAGGCATTTAAATGGAAGTGACAGAGAAGCAACCAGCAATTCAGTCATGATTTGACACAGAGATTTAGGGGAGGAGAGGAAATAAACCACTGAGTGCCGGAAGCAGCACAGCTGGGGCTTCTGTTGGGTGCTTCAGTGGGTGCTTTCCTTAGGGTTTTGGAAGGAGCACCTGTTGAAAGGCTGCCAAAGACAGAGAGTGGTTCGAATCTGGGAGGGGGGCACAGATTCAAATGTAGAGGGATATATAAAATTATATGTGTGCGGCTTAATCAAACTATAAGAAACTCAATGGCAAGGCTAAATATGAATACAATTCTAAAGATTCTGAAGAGATTCTAAAGAGGCAGATAAAGCACAATAGGGACAATCATTTTGAGAGTGGCAAGAGAGACACAATGATTAAGAAAAATGAAACACCACCAAATACAGGCCCTCTAGAATTCTATACATTAATTAGAATGAGCTGAAATTTGGGGTACTAGTTAATAGGGGCATAATGCAACTTTAAGAATATCTTGTCCCCATCCCTTCCCTTCTTTCTCTTTGAACAATCTGAGTAGCAAGCTGCTGCAAACAAAACAGAATAATATCAGACACCAGAGTGTTAATCTTAAAGCATCTATGTCCTGCCCTCCTTTATTAAGTTGTAGTTTCCCCTCAAACAACACAGAGATGCGTTTATACTTTGCTACTTGTCTCTAGTTTCTAGCTCATTGTGTTTGCTCTCTGTTAGACACTATTACAAGTGAAGTTTCTCAGTTACTCCTCATATTAACCCTACAATGTAGACAACTTGCCTGTTTCACAGATGAGGAAAATGAGGCAAGAAGGGGTAATTACTTTCCCAAGGTCACCACACTAGTATAGACGACAGCCGTGATGAAAACCCTCAGAGCTACTGTTTTGAGTTTTGGATTTTTTCTAAAGTGATTTTTGACTTTGTACTGCATTCTCATGGCAAGTGTACATACACCTCCATTATAAGATCCAATAATGTATAAAATGATACTTGTTTTTACTGCTAAGTATAAATGATAAGGACATCAACATCATCATACTATCTCCCCTATTTATCTTCTCCTCTCTTCTACACAATCATAATTTGTGATATTTATATACATTTCATAAATCCTACAGTTGTATCAGCGAATAGATACTAGAGACTAGGCCCATGACCTGTCATTCCTGATTAGCTAAATGACTTCAAGATTTCACATAAAATAAAGTCCCTGAGTTCTTGACTCTCACAAATAAGGAAGTTCAACACATTGTTTCCCTAAGGACTTTGTAAACATTGTGTTATTATATCCTAGAGTGTGAAGTTTCAGGCCTCTCTGATGGCCTCCCATAGAAATGAGTTGATCATTTATTTTCTGGATGACTAGTGGATACTTTCTTTAGCTTTGAATTCCAGCATCTTTACTAAGATATACTTCAGCGTTGATTATTCTATGTTCATTTACTGCGACAAGTGGTACCTTTTTAATCTGTATATTCAGGTCTCCTTTTTCTACAGTTATTTATTTATTTATTTTTTTAGTTATATATCTTGAATATTTTTTTCAGTTTTAAGTGCACCTAAAGCTACATTTTTTTATAGATATGATTCTGATTCTTTTTTATTATTACTCACCTTGACATTAATTTTTACCGGCCCCGATATTTGCACTGTATCATGTAAAGGAGGGGTGAGGTGATGTTATGAGGTAGAAATGAAGCTTTCTATGACATAGGTGGGTATGTGTGTATCACTGTTGCTCCAGTCCAGTGGTTCACAACTCTGCACATTAGAATCCCCTGGAGAACATTTTAAAGCCATCTCTACCTTGGATCACTCTAAAATTTTAATTTATTTGTCCTGGAAATAGTGGGAATTGATTGGGAAAAGTGGTTGGGAAAAGGCTCCCTAGCTCATGCTAAGGTATAGCCAGATATGCAAACCTTAAATTGAGTCTTTCCCTTGTCCTGGTCAACACGGATCAGGAGCATTGGGTCGCTTGCAATGGAGTGTCTGTGCTCTTCTCTCTCTCCCAACTGCTTGCAGCAACAAGGGCCTCTACTTTGTGATACCTCGTGGAGTCTCAGAAAGCTCTCACAACCAGCTACACACTGACCCTGACTCAGAGGACTGTTCTGCTCCTCTGGGAACATTTGCCATTTTAGGATGTTAGCATTCTGCTGGTTCTATCTGAGAGCTTCAGTAGCCGGAATCCTTTCAGAGAGTTTTGTGTTAGTCACCTGGCCCTCTGAGTGGTTTATAGTTGCAGTTTTTTTCAGAGTCCTTAAATATAGAAATTGCATTTCTGTTTCTCTGTCTCCTTGATGTTTGGATGATTTTAGAGATGCAAAGGTATCTTTACTCTGCAATCTTACAATAAGAGCTCTGTATCATTTTTTCTAGTTAATGACTCTGGCTTTTAGTATATTTTAAAAACTGCATTTTTCAACATCAGTATTAAATTTCAATGAGACATAAAGCTACTTATAAATGACATTATATAAATGAGTTGAAAGTCAATGTATTGTATGATAATTTGATGAATAAGAAAAAGAAATGTGCTCTTTTTTAATTAATCATGATTACTTACACATAAAGTATGTGGATCAAATTTATATGCATAATTAGGCAGCTAATTATAGTTTAAAATCAACTGCATGCAGAAAGAGATGATCATATGTGTCTAATAAAATAATTTCTTTTCCTCATTTTGAGGAAAATACTATCTTTTGTTCCCATAAGAACTTTAAAAATCTCTTAAAATACTACAGTTTGTGTATCTGCATAGCTACAGAATATCAGGAACTAGTTGTCAATTTCAATCTAAACTTTAGTGACTATTTTAAATTTTTTGATGATAGTACAAAGTCAACATTAGCTAACCATTAGTCACACAATGAAATTGAATTCAATCATCATCTGAGAAAAAGGAGCAAACAAAGCAGATTAAGCTTGTTTAGAAAGGGAAATTATGAGGAACAGTGAATACTGCCAACCAAAACAGACAAATTCAGAGAAAAGAACAACAAGAAAACAACTTAATTCTCTCATATGGCTTTATATCCTAACACAAACATGACTGGTTACCAGCAAATTAAAAAGGACATATACTTTGTTCAGTCCGTTAGTAAATATTTATAGAGGGCTCTCTGTGAGCCAGGCATGGCCCTAGGCCCTGGAGACATGAAGATGAAAAGACGTGCTTCCTGTTTTCAAGAAGCTTAAATCCTTGAAAGAGAAATGTGCAAATAAACAGTAGAGTTACAGTAAGATTATCGCCTTAGTGGGGGCCTACAGCCCCCAGGGCAATCCCCTCCTAGAATTGGGCTGCTCAGGCAATGCACTTTATAAGGAGACTTTCTGTCTTAAAGAGAGATTGTAGCCAGTGTAAGTCATAGTGAAGGAAGAAAGATGAATCAACTTAGATATAATGCAACATTTTGGGTTTAGGCTGCGTTTTAAATGGTCAGGGTGTGATTTGATTTTAAAGGACTGGATGATTCTTGCACAAGGGTGGCCTAATACCTGAATGCTAGTCACTCTCTGTACAAGAGATGGGTACATTCTGTCAGCCCCTAAAAGAAAGACCAGCGGGCTCTGACGAGATATGCATGTGAGTGTGTCCCAGCTGCTAGGACTCCTGAAGCTTGTTCCACACAGTTTACCAAATCTATACATCTCATATCCCATACCACACCTGCAATTTTCTGCTCATCCTGAAAGGAATTAGTATAACCCACAAGAGTCCTTAGCACTTTTGACACTGGGAAGGATGTAAGATTGGTTCTGAAGCTGGTAAGTCTAAGAGCATACAGTAAATTGAAATGTTTCTGGTTTTTAAATTTTTGTGAAATAGGAAACTGTGTCATTGGCCAAAAGAGGTCTGACTACAACACTGAAAATCCACTATGAGGGCATATTAAAATATATGAATAAAAATTTAGAGATGTTATTTACAAACTTCACTTAAAAAAAAACCACATCTTCACATATTTTTTCTCAAATTCCAATACCAAGCCCAGAGTTCATTAAGTCATCCTGCATAACACCATCCAGAAGCTGCTCCAACTGAAGACCAAGGCTGCATTAGGATTTATGGGCCACTTTTTTTGATGTGTGAAGGCTGAGTGGCTGGGTTTGTAGCAGTTGCCATCCAGAGTTGATGGGGGTTGATGCTCTTCTCCTCGGCTATGACTGAAACCCCTCAGCATTCAGCAGGCCCACTGAGATGTGAAACCACATCAAAAGTCAGGAAATTCATTTGGCTTCCAAAAGAGCACAACCACTGTCCTGTTATACATCGAAAGGATTTTCTTTTAGGCCCTGTGTAAAAGTGTCTAGAGCTGCCTTAAATGTACCTGGGTCTTGAAACTTTAAGGAAAAAGTAATTGTTTTTATTTTCCAATGATTTCGATAATAATTTTGTTATGGATTAAATGTTTGTGCCTCCCCACCAAACCACACGTTGAAGCCCTACTCCCACCGAGATGGTAAGAGATGGGGCCTTTCGGAGGTGATTTTGTTTAGATGAGGTCATAAGGGTGTGATTCTCATGATGGGATTTGTGCTCTTATAAAATGAGACCAGAGAGCTTTCTCTGTCCCTCTCTCTCTCTCCCCAACTCCTACTCCATCCATGTAAGAACACAGCAAAAAGACAGCCATCTGCTAGCTAGGGAGAGGAGGATGCCTCACAGAACCCAACCATGCTGACACCCTGATCTCCAGCTTCCAGCCTCCAGACTGGAGAGAAATACATTTATGTTGCTTACACTACCCAGTCTATGGTATTTTGTTATAGCAGCCTGAGCTGACTAAGACAAATCCTCAAGGTATAAAATAATTGTTTAGAGTTCCATTTTTTTCTTCAATAAAACAATATGTGCAGTTTGCATATAATTGTAACAAATGCAATAATATCAACTAAATGATAGCTACTAAGTTCTTTCATTACCGTGTGTAAATGGTACATTTCAGGACTTAATAGGACAAGCTGCAAATAAATCTATACATATAAGCACATTATATTCACATACAAGCATTTCTCATGTGTCCATTGCATAGTTGATGCATATTCATTAAGTATTTGATTAGCTATCTTCTGTTCCAGGATTCCTTTTCTGCTCTCACGCACTCATCAATGCCTATTATTCCAGTCATTTAAAACTTACCTTGACCACTTGGGTATAGTTAAAATGTGAAGGAAAACCACATCTTGTTCATCTTTGAGGCAACAACCCCTAAACCTTACTCAGCAAACACTTTTAAATGCTACAATTAAGAATCAAAATAGTCTAAAATGAGAGATTTAACTCTCAACAGACGTTGCTGACTATACATAAACACAGACTGTATGCTATAGATTGTAAGGTAGACTATATTACAAGTTAGTCAATACAATTAAAACTTGCGATTGTGTTTCTTAAATACTACAGCCAGTCTTAACATGAAATATCCATTTTATAACATTATAAAATAGAAACTGAAAATGTGTTTTACCAGTAAGACAGACCTATCTCATTAAAGCCACTGTAGCCCAGCTCTTGCCTGCTAAGTCCCAGATCTTCCAGGTCCATGCATTTAAATCCTGGTGGGCACTGGTAGCCTTCTTCCAGCTCTGGTGAGCAGTGTGTATCTGGGATAGCTAAACTATTCCAGGTCACATTTCTGTGAACAACAAATGAAAGGGTTAGACAATTTCAACAATGACAAATGATGATTAAAATGAATAATGTAATCACTCTTCATTAATAACTGCTGTCTATGGACACAGATTTAAGACTCATGATTCATAAATGGTATTCATCACATTAATGACATTAAAAATTCTCAAATGATACCTGCTTCATCCCCACAATAGGTCTTTATAAGAATATTATTACCATTCTTTTTTTGTCTTTAAAATGCAAGACCCAGATAAGTAAAGGAAGGAATTTTTCTATAGATTTTCAAGAAATGTTAATTTATTTGTTATTCACAAAATCCTTACCCTACTGTGGGCATAAACTTTACTTTTCTATTTCTAAGCAATATTAAATGACAGTCATTTGTCATATTGCACAAATACTATCAGTCTCATAAATGACAACTGGCCTTCTGCTGTGTTGGCAGATGTGCAGTTTGGAAAGGAAACCAGACAAATAAGATGAGATTGAAGGAACTAAAGGTATCACATTGGAAACAGAGAGATTATGGGGTGATTTAGTGATAACTCCAGGACTATTAAGGTTTTTTTTTGTTGGTTTGTTTGTTTAAGATGGATGGTGTTAATAATCATTTTTCACCTTTCTGGAGGACAAGCAGGAGATTAAGTTGATGTAGGAGGATTTCTTGGTATTGGGTACAGGTAATCACTGGAATGGCAATTACGGAATCTCATTCTGGGCTGACCTTAAAAATGGGCCCCAAATGGCTGCTATCAGAGGCAATTCACATGGACTGTGTAGGGGCCAAATTTTAGGCTAGATGATTTCAGAAGCCTTGTAAATCTCTGATTTTATTATAAGCCATTTCCCAGTATACCAATGTTTCTAGGGATCAACCTTAGGATACTCTCAGTTCCCTCTCTTTATGGCCAAATTGAGACAGACTTGTTGGGTCATATTTCTGTTCCTTAATACCTCCTTATATTCAATTGGCTTCTGTAACAGGCTTTCCCTGGAGTCTGACACACAACCTCTATGCAGTCCCTTAGCTGCTTGAGGCCACCACACATACACATATTCAGTGTCTCACACCACACACAGACATACACAGACACACACACACACCAGGATGCCTAGTGATACCTTGCCCAGTTCTGTCTCAGTCATAAACAAAGCTCTAAAAAAGCCTCACCCACATCTCAGACACCCCGATGCTCATTCCTTCAGAATTCTTTTAGCTGCAAGAGAGAAAACAGGTCTACACACCTCCGGGAGTAAGTGTTTAAATAACTGTTCCCTCTAGTCTCATTTTACGCTGCTCCTTTGGACTCCATGTGCAAGCCCCAAGGGAAAGGCTCTAATTGTGGAAATTACAACTTTGTTTTGTCTGAAAGCTATGACTCTGTCAGACACGTCATTCATTTCTCCTCATTTCACACTTCCACATGTAGGTCAAGTGATCCATTTTCGCTCAAGTCTAATCTGACTCTGTCTCTGGTGTGGTACCCACACCTCACGCATGAGAACACAATGGTAAGGAGACTGGGCTTCGGAGTTTCAGAGTATGGCTTTCTGCATTTGACCCCAAGCTCTGCCACTTACTGGCTGTGTCACTTGATTAAAGTTCTAAATGCTTTCAAGCTCAGTTTCCTCACCGGTGAAACAGGGAGAGTAATCATAATTAAAAGGGGAACTTGTATGAGGATTAAAAAAAGACACCAAGTAATGCACTCGGTATAGCACTTAGCATGTTGCAAGTGCTCAGTAAATGCTTATTATAAATAACAACTATTAATCATTACACCAATAAAATCTAGCATAAATCCTGGCATGTAAAAACAGAACGATGAATCCTTTTCAAAAGAATAGAAGGAATTTTGGTATGTGACACTGAAAGCGTTTTGTTCCCAGAATTACACAGCTGAAAGAAACTTTATAGACTACCCAATACTTTATTTATACTTGAGGAAGGTAAGGTGAAATTCAGAGAGGGGACATTTTACTAGCCCGTCAAAATTAATATTGTTTCCATTGCCAGTACTTTAAAAAGACAATAGCAGCAATGTCTGAGAAACCACTGGCTACGTGAAAAAGTTTCAGAAAACATCATTTTTCAGCTACTATTTGGATAGGAAATTGGACTCTGGAGCCATGTGAATTCTAGTTCAGTCACTTTGTTACATGTGTGACTTCACCTATCTGCGCCTCAGTTTCCCCATCTGTGAGATGGCAGGAAAATGCCTCATTAGGCTGTGGTAAAAATGTAATGATTTACATCTGTAAAGTACTTAAAAATAAGTACTGGGTAGACAATAAGTGCTAGGTTTTACCTATTGTTATTGATAGTTCGATACTGGTAAACTGCCTAGATTAAGGCTGTAGGCCTGGTGTGCACTGCCTCAGTTTCCACAACTGCACCCACTTTATAGGCTTTTTTAAAATTTTATCCTCACCCAAGGACATGCTTTCATCAATTTTCAGAGAGAGGGAAGGGAAAGAGAGAGAGGGGGAGAGAGGGGGAGAAGGAGAGGGAGAGGGAAACATCAATGTGAGAAACATTGATCAGTTAGTTGCCTCCTGTGGGAGCCCCAAAGAGGGATTGAATCCGCAACCTAGGCATGTGCCCTGATCAGGAATCAAACTCGGACCTTTAAGTCTATGGAACAACGCTCCAACCAACTGAGCCACACCAGCCAGGGCTGTAGGGGTGTTTTAATGATTTAATGATTATGCAAAACTCAGAATATTGCTGAGAATAAGTTAATCAGTCAATAATTGTCAACTATCATGGTTATGATATCATTAATTTATAAATCCTAGAGTGTGTTTTTTTTAAATCCTCACCTGAGGACATTTTCCCACCAATTCTCCAACAGAGTGGGAGGGAGGGAGGAAGGGAGGGAGAAAGGGAGAGGGAGAGGGAGAGGGAGAGAGAGAGAGAGAGAGAGAGAGAGAGAGGTGAGAGAGACACACCAATTGGTTGCCTCCCGTACGACCCCGACCAGGGCCAGGGACCGAATCACAACCGAGATACATGCCCTTGACTGGAATCAAACCCGCGACTCCTTGGTCCTTGGGCCATCACTCCAACCACTGGGAAAAACCAGCCAGGGCACCAATTCTCATTTTAAGCACAGTCCTCTGTAGCACAGATATTGTTTTGAAATCTTTGGGTTCCAGAGGCAGCAGATGTGAAACATTATTTTTGCCAACATCAAGCTATTAGCAAATGCTTCTTAGAGACACGTTTATTAGATGATTAATTTCTCTGGAACACATGTATGTAAAACCACATAATAATAAACCTTTTAAAAAATGAAAATGAACATCAAGAGTTTCAGAATATATAGTATTTATCTTAGTTTCATTTTCTCAGTTAACAAGAACTCTTCCAGATTTTATTTTTATTTGTTGATGTTAATTATTCCCTTGTTCATTTTCCCTCAGATATTCATGACAGAACAAGAAGCTTTCTGGAATTAGGGGGTAGAATTCTGGTTCCAATCAGCTAAATCCTAAAATAGACAATGATCCTCCCAGTCATAAGAAATAAGTGGGTTTTAAGACCTGCATTTCTTGCTCACAGTCAGATTTCTTGAAAAAACTACCTATTTGCCTTCTCGCTCATTTAATTTTCAGCCCATTTTTGTGATTTTCAATCCACTGGAGTTGCTCTTATTTATTTCTGTGTGCTGCATCCAACTAGAAAATTTTTAGTTTTTATATTCTGTGACCTCTCAGCAATGTTTCGCATAGTTGCTTTCATAGTGGGCCAAATAATAACCCCTAACGATGGCCACATTCCAATCTCCTGTGAATATTTTATGCTACATGGCAAAAGGGGATTAAAATTACAAATGTGAGCAGGACTGAAAATCTTGAGCTTGGGTGATTACCCTGGATTATCTAGGTGGGTCCAATCTGATCACATGAGTCCTTAAAAATAGAAAACCTTCTCCAGTTGTGGTTAGAGAGAGATGTAGCTATGGAAAGAAGGCTCAGAGAGATGCACTGAGATGCTGGCTTTGAAGATGCTAGCTTTGTCCCTATTTCTCAGATCATTTTCCTTTTCCATCTACTCTTCCTATAATGGACCTTTAAATACTGAGTTGTTCTGACCTCGGTCCTTGGCCTTCCTCTCTTTTTCATGATGTTCTCTCCCTATGCAATCAGATCCACTTCCATAGTTTCAATTCATCCTAGATGTCATTGTAGAATCTCAGAGCTACATGTCCAACTGCCTATTAGAACTCTCCATTTGGCTAAGCAGAAGTACCAATAACTCTACTCCATACTGAACTCTGACCCTTTCACCAACATTCCCTCTCATATCAAGTTGCATTAGCACCATCATCCAGGGTTGAGCAAGTCTGAAATACTGGAATCACCCCTGATACCTACTTCGCCATCAACCCTCATAAGTAATCATTATGTTGCCCTAAATATCTTCCAAAACATCTTTTGAGTTGATTCGACTCTCTCCATCTCCACCTCTCACATGCACCCTGTCTGGCCTCCTATCTAGTCATCCTGCATCCAGCTTTTCTGATCCATTTGCCACAGAGCATGTAGAGACTTTTCATCATCAATGTCTTACATTAAGCCTGTCAGTGGCAAATCTTTAATATCATTCACAAGACACTAAAGGGTCTGGCTCCTCCCCTTCCCCCAAGTGCCCTGGTGTCTAACCATGTTGGCCTTCACCCAGCTTTTGGTGTGCTTCTTCTACTTTAGGGCCTTTTCCTCTGCTTGTAAATTTCACCCCATCTTCTCTTAGTGAAGTCCATGTTTTAGCCTTCAGACCCAGCCTGAACATTACTTTCTCAGCCTGAATGTCACCCCAGGTCCCTCAGACTGGGTTAGGTTTTCCTGCTATAACTTCTCAAAGTACCACACTTTTCATTTCTGGCACCTGGGACATGTGTAATTCATGTTTGTGTGGTCACTTATTCATTGGATGTAACCTCCAATTCCGTAAAGTCCCTGACACATAGTCTGTGAGGGTCAACCGTAGGTGTGGTGCCCAGTTGTTTGGTCAAAAATCAGTCTAGAGGCTCATGAGCCACACAAGCTCATGAGACAATTCCTCAAAATAAATCTCTTTCACTTTATATATACACCTCATTGATTCTAAAAAAAAACCCTAATACATAGTAAATGGTTAATAATTATTTTCTGAGTAAATGAATGAATGTCTTTCTTTTCACCATTATTTAAATCTATGGTGAATTAATTAATTAATTAACTTATTTATAAAGTAACTACAGGAGAAATTCTTCAACAATTGGATCTTGATGTTTTTATACAATTTTTTTTTCTTGTGATATCTAAAATTAACCATACTTTTTCAGTTTTTTTTTTTTTTAAATTCTGGCTTTAGTAGTTTCTGTGTTTCAAAATGAGTACTGGAGTCCCTGGGAGCAGTTAATTGTTTTTCTAAAGGCTTTAATTATCTATCTGGCATCTATATCTATATCTATATCTATATCTATATCTATATCTATATCTATATCTATATCTATATCATCTATAGTAATTCCTACCCAATTATCTATTTACAAATAACACGGGTAGAAGTTTGATATCTAAGAAAACATATTCTCAGCTTGTTGCTAAAATTGTTTAATGACATCTCCAAAGAATTGCTTAGTACATTAGAGTTTTATGGTTTTAAGTTCATTGTTATTCCTGATGGCACAGAGCATCGACCAGTATATTGGAATACAAGGAGTATCATCTCACTTCAGTGATCAACCAGCTTAATTAACTCAGGGAATTCACTTTAGCCATTTGAGCAGCCATTTAAAAAACAATTCTCAGAATGACCCCATAACACATTCATAAAAGAAAAGGTAAATGATTGGAGTGAAAACATGTGCCCCTCTGTGTTCTGTCCTCATCTATCCATAAGACTCCCCAATGTCAAATGAAATAGCTCTACACGTTATGTTCAAATTCTTCTCATCACTCATGACATCATCTTTCTCTACAGATATCAAACTGCTGTCACTGTTCATCGCAATGTGTTCAGTGTTATTGGCCTTTTGCAATTACTGTCACTTATGAACATAACTACACTTATTATCATGCAGCTCTTTTCAGAAATTGTTTTTCCCGTATTCTTAGTGGGATAACTTTATATCTTTGTCTGGTCATTCACTCAAAATAAATATTTTTGACAGGTCTGTTCTATGCCACACAACATGCTAGAAATGGAGATGACTAAGAAGATACTCCAAACTCAGAGACTTTACTGTCTAGTGTGAGAGAATAGAAAAATAATGCCCACAGTAGAGCATGATGAATGCTTTAAAATCTAGCTCTATGCTCATGGTAGAAACGTTACGTATAACTACTGGTGGTGAATGGTGAGTAGCAGTGGGATAACCTTCCAATACGGGTAATGCTTGGAGTGACTATGAAAGGCCAGCACACACTAGGCCTGGAGCAACAGCATTCTGGAAAGTGGAAATGTCAAAGCCGGTGTGTGCACTGGAGACAGGGAAAGAGAGGGGGCAGGAAGAGAAAAAGAACAACATTTCTACTCCTTCATTGGTAGGTGTAGCTATTCACAGCGTTTTTCTCAAGGGGTGTAAACAAGCAGTTTTTACCATACCAAACAATTTTTAAACTACGCACAGAGATTTGGCTATTTGGGAAGAAGACAAGGACACGCACACAATCCTCATACCTGGGAGATTGGTGAATATGGTGTCTGACACCTTAGGCCGTGGCTTGCCCCACTGTGAGTGGTGGGCATGGACTGTCCCTCTCATTGCTCATGCTAGCAGTGAACTTCCCTGGTTGTTACCCACCTTTCAGGTTTACTCCAGAGAATCATCTGGTTTTGTTTTCACTCCTATTTGGCCTCCTCTTTCAGGATTAATTAAAAACTCCTATGACTTGGTCTGGTTACTTCTAATGCTGGGTGCTTTGGGAAACTAATCCCACCTTGGAATTTGCAGGGATAAAACTATTTATTGATTTTTTAAAACTTTTAATTACTCTGCCTGGACTTTTAGAGGGACTACAAGTAAATAGTCTGAGGCAGAAAATAATATTGACATGACACCTCTTTTTATAAACAAGTAAATCTGGCACATTTTCTAAGAATAAATTTCCCCTTACTGTTAGAGACTATTTTAATATGATTTTTCTTTTTTCCCCATAAAGAACTGAATTCATCATGAACCAAATTTGAATGACATGCTATTTTATTTTTTAAAAGTATTTAAACAGTCATTTCACTTTGTTATATCTGTATAGTCTTTTTAATTATATATTTTCCCCACGTTTACTACCTTAACTATATCATTCACTATTTTGTCAACATGGATAAGGGACAACCCACATGACAGGAGCCAGAAGACTGGCATCTGAGGCAGGATGGGACAAAGAATGTATTCAAAAGGAATATCAGAAAAGTAAACTATCGGAACACAGAGGAAACACTGATCAGTTCCAAACTGAAAGTGTGAAAACTGTTTTGAGGTTTTAATACAAATCTACCACCCTCGACATTTCAAATCTAGGCCAAGAGCTTCTCAAGCAATAACTCTTCTCTTTTTGCTTCAGGAACTAGAAGATCCAGGGCTGAGTCATCTATAAGGAGCGAGTTGGCGTGCTGGAGATAGCCACCAGAATATGAGGCAAAGCGTACAGGACTTCAGTTGGTGATTTCACCAATTAATGAATGTGTGGCAAGGAGCTATTTCTTCTCCTCTCTCATGAGGATCAGAATACCCAATGTTTGAGATCACTTTATGAATGAGCAATTATGAATATAAAGTGCCTCATACATATTAAGAGCCCCAAATATATTTGTGCTTTTTGGATGTGCTTTGGCGGAGTGTATGGCCGAAGAGCAGCAATTTTTCCCACCCCAGCAGGCTTCCACCCTTTTGGGATGGTCAGATGAAGCCATGGGCTCTGCAATGGTAAGAACATGTAGCTACAATAAAAGTGAAGGCCAGACAATCATATGCTTTACAAAGTGTTGCCCCCATATTCAAGTACCCACCTGGCACCATACATAGTTATTATAATATTATTGACTATATTTCCGATGTTGTACCTAACATCCCCATGAGTATCTTGTAACTACCAATCTGTACTTCTTAATCCCTTCACCTTTTTCACCCAAGCTCCCATCCCCCTCCCTTCTAGCAACCACCAGTCTGTTCTCTATATCTATGAGTCTGTTTCAATTTTGTTTATTTATGCTGTACAGGGCCGGGGACTAACTGCAACAGAGGTACGTGCCCTTAGTGGGAACCAAACCGGGGACTCTCTGGTCTGCGGGCTAAAGCTCTAACCACTGAGCAAAACTGGCCAGGGCTGTATTTCTTTTATTAAAAAAATCATATAGAAACTAATAGAAAATAATATTGAATGTAAACTGTAGTTGAAAAATAAAATAAATAAAATAAAAGGTAAAAAAAAAAAAAAAAGTGAAGGCCAGGGAAGAATTTAGAAAGCTCCAAATTTCCTGTCCCAGACATCCTCAACCATGAAGTGTGCTTATCCAATGCAATCACTAGACCTAAAAATATGTGAGTCACTGGATGAATATAACTGAGAAGATTGTCCCACAGTTCCCAGAACACAGGAACAACCTGTTTCTTTGCTAGAATGATAAGAGACCTTAATTACCTCTGTGCTTCTTAGACTTTTCCAGGGAAATAGTCTTAAGGGAAAAGGAAACTCAAGTCACCCTCAGGTAGAGCTATAGCAGAGAGCTAAAAGCTTAATATTTCTTTGAAGACTCAAGATTTATCTTTTTAAAAGCCATGCAAATATTATGTTCTACTCTATAACATATCTTTGAGAATTTTATTGTGAAACTAAGGTTTTATTTATTTTTGTGCTTCTAAATTTGGGAGTTTATTTTCTTTTGTTATGTTTATCAGACATTTATATTTCTTTCATTTTTATTTTTTTGCATTTATCTTCAGATAGAGCAGGAGGGAGAGAGGGAGGAAGAGAGAGAGAGGAACATCGATGTGAGAGAAACACACGTGAGAGAGACATATCAAGTAGTTGCCACCCACAGGACCCCAACCAGGGCCGGGGACTAACTGCAACAGAGGTACGTGCCCTTAGTGGGAACCAAACCGGGGACTCTCTGGTCCGCGGGCTAAAGCTCTAACCACTGAGCAAAACTGGCCAGGGCTGTATTTCTTTTATTAAAAAAATCATATTTATTGCCCGGCCAGTGTGGCTCAGTGGTTGAGCATGGACCCATGCACCAAGAGGTCGCTGGTTCGATTCCTAGTCAGGGCACATGCCCAAGTTGTGGGCCCAATCCCCAGTGTGGGGCATGGAGGAGGCAGCCAGTCGATGTTCTCTCTCATTGATGTTTCTATCTCTCTCTTCCTCTCCTTTCCCCTCTCTCTAAAATCAATAAAGAAAAAAATTTTTTTTAAATTATCTTTATTGTTAAAAGTATTACAGATGTCCCCTCTTTTTTCCCCATTGACCCCCACTTCCCACTCCTTGGCTTATGCATGTATGCTTATAAGTTATTTGGTTTATCTCTTCCCACTCCCACCCCCTCCCTCTGAGATTCGTCAGTCTATTCCACACTTCCATGCTTCAGGATCTATTTTGTTTGTCAGTTTATTTTGTATATTAAATCCCACATATTAGTGAGATCATGTGCTACTAGTCTTTCTCTGACTGGCTTATTTAGCTTAGCATAATACTGCCTAGGTCCTTCCATGCTGTCTCAAAGGGTAAGAGATCCTTCTTTTTCACAGCTGCATAATTGATTACCAAGCAGGTCAGATTCTGACAAACTCAGTCCCATAAATATGAATCCACAGATGGGGCTTGGTGTCCGCATATTTACCAAGTTCCCCAGGTGATTTTCTCTGTCAAAGAGATCTCATCCTAGAAATAAATTCCCCAAATGTGCTGCTAATGCCGCTATAGTCACTGAATGTCACTGTGGTTTCTATGAAGGAGCAGGTTGGGGTGGAACAGGCTGGTCCGGCTGAAATAGCAAAATGATTCTACATATGATTTCTACAGGACAACTACAGCAAACTCTACCATGAGGGCCAAGTTGGCAGGGCTCCCCGTCTCACATTCACATACTTCGTTCGGAAGTGCCAGGCCATATTTTGGAATCCAGTCCTAAAATGAGCAACCTTAACCACTTGCTCATGTGCCTGTTTAGAACTTGTCTCCTAACAATGGGCTCCTTGTAACTGAACATTTTATTCAAATGTTTTGAATACACATGTTGAAGATCATTTCATATAGTTTGACCAAATTAAAATTGAATATTTAAAAGGCTAGAAACTGATGACATAGAGAACTGGGCTTAAATTCTGCTTCTGCCACTTAGAAGCTGTTTCATCTTGGACATCTAGTTCAACCTTCCTGAGCTTCAATTAGCTTGGCTGTAAGATAAGAGTGTAAAAAGAGAGCATAAATTATCAGGTTTTTATGAGTATTAAATATGAGAATAACCTGTATTAAATGTTCAAAAGAGGTTATTTTCCACTTACAATGAACGAGAGACGTATGACCTATCTTATTGCATTATTCTTTTGGGGGGAAGTAAACATAAGATCAAAGGAAGTGTTATATTGTAATTTATTTAAAAAAAAAAAAACACCTTTAGAACCCTTTTCAAACTGTAGGGTTTCCTTTTATTATACTGAAGAATAAAATGTTTTTGCTATTTTGGTGGAAATCAAGCTGGTATTAATTTTCATAGGGGACTTCAGATTATTCTGAAACATTTTATGTTTAATATTTTTTTAATTATCACATTGAAAGGCTAATTTAACTGGTGACTCATGTGGTCCACATATTTGAGATGGATATGCACAAAAGTTTTTAAAAATATATATGGAGTAATACACATATATTACATATTACTATTTCATACATTCAGACAAGATTGAATCCCCTGGAATATCCCATCTGCATAGGGATAGAAATCAGATGTAACATGTATATTAATTTTCTCTATTACACATATTATAAAAAGTTTGTGTATATGCATGTTGATTTGTATGTGTATATAGGTTTATAAACTTGGGATTAGATTATTGAAAAAATTGCTCAAATAGTGGAGCAAACATGGACTCGGAAATTAGGTATGAGTTCAAATCCCAGCTCTCTCACTTATCACATTGACATATTATTTAACCTCTTTGGGACTGTGTCCTCATATAAAAAATAGGGGAAATAATTCCTTTTAGATTATTTTAAAAGTCAGTTATATAAGCAAAATATCTGAGATACAAGAGGTTCTCCACAAATGTTGCTATTAATCTAATTAGAAATCTATATGCACCGTCAGAGTATTTTGATTTCTTACTTAAATATTTTAAAGAAAATGTTTCCAATATGCATTTCTCCAAACTTGCTCTTATGTCTCCCACTTGGCAGACATGTCTGCATGAATCCTGGAAGTTAGATGTGGCAGTTGCTCTTTGCCATTCAAAGGAAGTTTAAATATGAATCAAGATTTCACAGACCTGTGCATGAATTTGAATCACTTAAGATTTTACATATTCTACAAAATCCTTTCTTGATGACGTCTATTAATTAAAATATAATATTCTATGTTCCACTGTTTCTATTTTTAATTCTTCTGGCCTTTCCATTATAAAAAAAACCTTATTATTTTGTAAACATGATTTATAAAACAATAATGTGTTTATTTTCCAATTATCCTAACGGTAAACTTAAATTTTATTTGGACCAGAAATAGAAAACTGCCAAAAATGCAACTTTACATTGTCTCTAGTGTACGTGTTAGTGATTTTATAAAATTACAAAAAGCCTTATAAGCTATTACTTTTGGTATTTTGCACACCTATTTCTGCCACAGGACACTGCTCTTTGCAACTGTCTTTAGCTTATGAACTGCTTTGCTTGTTCCATAACTGCCCTAGGTCACCACTCATTACTGGAGAAGAATCTAAAGCTTTACTAGTAATGCTATTGAGGACATAGCTAAGATTCCCTACCATCTGCTTTAAAAGAAATCAGCTCCATTTAAAAGCACAACCATGTGTATTGAGTTGTTTCTTTATTCATTTTGTCTGCCTCACAGATGAAACATAATCAATTCCAGAGGTGAGTCGTGAAATCCAAGATATACAGGTTTCTGAACAGACGTCTCTCTGCCTGAAAACTCTCCCAATATTTGGATATAGTGCACACAGATCAATTAAGCAGAAATTGGAACAATTGTTAAGGGACAACGAACGATTAAGAGAAATGAGGTCATGACACCACACACAACCCTGATTCCTAGACACACAACCATCATACTGGAGTGTAACATCTGACTCAGAGATGTTGATGAGAAATTCCTAGTTAAGAAGCAACAAAAGGAAACAAAAAAGTTGAAAAAATTTAACTGGGATTTTTATGCATTTCATTTTGACTTTAAACAGTTTTTGAGTCTTTTAAAAATAGGTAAATTAATGTCTGGGCTGGAAATAATGGTACAATGTTATGAACAATTTCCCTGCTTATGAGTGGAGCTTCAAAACTCAGCTACAACTGAACTGAAAATTAAAAGAAAAATGGTGTCAATGATTGGTCCTCGAAATAAACCATCAAACTTATGAAAATTTTTTAAATGAGCAACATCACTACCATGTGGCTAGTTACGCATTTTTTTTCCTCAAATAGTAAACTAAGAATCACATGAAGAGAAGGCAAAATATATGTGTCTGTACATGCTATTGGGCAGATTTTACAAATGAGAGAGAAAATGCAGACATTCCCTCATAACTACAATGTCTCAAGTAACTGAAAATTCTGCCAACGTTTATGAAAAATTTCAAAGTGAACTCCACTTTTAGGATAAAGTAACGAACTGGAACTAATATTCAGAATACAAAAGGTCTTTTAATGTTTTCTTCAAAGACATTTATTTCTTCGTACTGAGTCGAGTATGCAGCAGGTGACGAGAACTTACCTCGAGTGATTCATGGGCTGTGAGTTCAGAAGGTACTCGTGGACGTCTTCCCCATCGGTATTACACTTTGTGCGCCAGCATGATACCTATCTTCTGGCTGTGCTAGCAGGCTTCAGAATCCTCGCAGTCTGACTCGGTTTTCAACGAAATGGTAACTTGAAACCAGCCCCCTGTACCCACTGCCGCTATCACACAGTTGCTTTCTTATCCAGAATTTCTCTGCTCTTCACCTTTACATCTATTGTCTCCTGCCCCCACAACATCTTTTCCATCTTCATAGTCATTCATGGAACAATCTAGACATATTCCACAGCCCACAGAGACGTAAAAAAAGAAACTGCCTACAGGTTTTGTTCACGCACTTGTCTCTTCTGTCACCCACACACTCGACTCCCTTACACTTCCTCCACTCCCCCACCTCGCGTTTGTAGCATCTATCGCTTTTCTCCAATTTTAACATTGCTTTTCAATGTTTTAACCGGTTCTCCGTTTTCCCTTTAGCAACTTGCATTTCTTCCTCTGTTCCTTTTTTAAAATTTCCTCTTCTTTATCAACGTGTCATACTATTATTATTTGCCTAAATGTAATATATCATCAACCATGCCTTCAGTAAATAGCTACCAACTACTCACTCTGTGCTAGGATACTAGGGACTGACAACGAGAAAGTGAATATTCTCCACTCTTTGCCCTATGTGTCCTCAAGGACCTCACAGTGTAAGGAGGAAAATGGAAAAAAAAAATTGCTTTGGGTGCCAGCGTGCTAGTTCTGGCAAGATGGGCTACGTTAAATTCCACTCCTCCCACTACAAACAATTAGAGCTGCTGGATAAATGATAACATTTAAAAATGTCTAGGCTCACAAGAAAGAAAAACACATTCCAAAATGTCAAAACATAAGAGGGAACTAAAAACTGGAGGGAGGAAAGTACATGAGTTGGCAAAATAATGTTATGAATGAGAGCTAATTATCCAGTATCCAAGAGCTTGGATTTTAACAGCGCATGAGGCAGAAGACAGGGGCCTGAGCCTATGCAAGGCTGGGAACTGGAAGTGTGATCCCCTGCATAAAGCCAGGTTGTCATGCAGATGAGTTCCGGAGAGTGATATTGGTGAAGAGATACATAGATCAAGCAAGCAAAATAGCAGCCATAGGTACAGACCCAAATATAGACAGGGAATTTGTAAATTAGAAAGGCAGTATAAAATTCAGCGAGTAACAACACACAATAAATAGTGCTGAGACAATGGACTTAACCATATGAAGAAACTTTGATTTCTACTTCACACTAAAACATTTCCAAACAGTTTTAGTAAGGTCTACTGAACATAAAATAAACTGCACATATAGGGTGGGGCAAAAGTAGGTTTACAGTTATGAGCACACAAAACAGAGTTTATCTTTGTATCACCATTATTAATTATTGTATTACTTTCCATACGAACAACTGTAAACCTACTTTTGTCCCAGCCGGTATTAAAATGTACAGTTTGATAAATTTTGACTTATGTACAGAACCATAATCAAGGTAATGAGCATACTGATCAACCCCAAAGGTTTGCTTATGCCCCTTGGTAATCCCTTTTTCTACCCCAACCCTTCTCCCCAGGCAACCACTGATTTCCTTTCTATCATTATAGATAAGCTTGCATTTTCTAAAATTTTATATAAATGAAATCAAAATCACAGAATATGCAATCTTTTTCATCTGGCTTCATTCACTCAGTAAAATTATTTTGAGAGTCATCCAAGATGTTGTTTATAATAATATATCATGCTACTTATTGCTAAATAGTATTCATTACATGGATATAGCACAATTTGTTTAGAATGGAATGAATGGGATATATGGTAGATCTATGTTCTGCTTTTAAGAAACTGCCCAATTGTTTTTCGAGGTAGTTATACCATTTTCTATTCCCATCTTATTTTACCCTAATGGAATTATATTAGCACACTCTCCATTCTGCCATACTGAGGAACATTTCTAAAAGTACACTTTAAATTTGCTTAATCTATTTTCCCAAGGGGTTACATTTTTTAGTCTGGCTTGTCTTGAATACTTGTCTTAAAAATATTGGACAAAATAACTTTGAGGAAGCAGAGAATCTAGAACTGAGTACATTAAAAACTTTTTAAAAATTTAGATACAGAGGTTTCTTTCATGAGAATTGCAAAAACATCCTTGTTAATTGCCTAGATTAAAACGCAGTTAGTAGACAAACTTACCCTGGTTTCGTGTCATTTACTACACAGTGATAGGTAAATGTTCCAAACATCTGAACTCCTAAAATTCCATAAAGAAGCAGAAAGAAAAGTAGGAAAATTGAAACACTCCATATTTGTTCTCCTGATCGCCTACGGAAAAAAAAAAAAAAAAGGTAAAACTTATTTTTTTTAAAGCCATAAACTTTCCCCCCTTAACATATGTAAAAGCCCTGCTTACTTTAAAATATTTGTAATTCTGGTCCTCGGTAGTTCAAATCGGAAATAAATTCGGAATGCTCGGATCATAATTAGTGGCCTTGGGATCCGCAACATGCCCCATGGTGACATCTGATCGACTATATCAGCAATTTCAAACACCTGTAAATTTAAAGGTGAATAAACAAGCTTAGACCTTCTCTTATCATGGTTTGTAGTGGTGGCATATACAGACAGCAGCAGGAGATGCAGCCTGCCCCCTGAACTTTGCCCTACATTATTTTCTACTGAAATCAATTTTCTTTTGAGTATATTTTGAAGCTATAACTCTCTTTGGAGAAACAAATACATAAACTAATGAAAGTGCCATTAATCTTGTTCATTTCCTTAATCTTGTATAATTCATCAAAGCATAGTTTTTATTACAAAAACAAGTGCCAACTTAGAATATAGAAAAAGTGTGCTAAGTCTTCCTAAGTATGTTCTTTGGTGGAACTTTTTGAATATCTAGAAAATGAAGTAATGGAGACAGGGTTAAAATTATTATAAAAAAAATGTGTCTGGCCGGTTTGGCTCAGCAGTTAGAGTGTCGGTCCTCGGACCAAAGAGTCATGGGTGTGATTCCGCTCAAGGGCACATACCTCAGTTGCGATTCCATCCCCAGCCCTGGTTGGGGTCCTGCGGGAGGCAAACAATCAATGTGTCTTTCACACATTGATGTTTCTCTCCCTCCCTCCCTCCCTCCCTCTCACTCTACCTGAAAATCAATGGAAAAATACCCTCGGTGAGGATTTAAAAAAAATTATAAAAAATGTGAAAAGCAATTGTACCATTTACTAAGAGACAAAGGAATTTTTAGATAATGTTTGTCAATCATACAATAGTCATTAAATGAAAAAGAACACATTACTATGCAGGATAAGTTGGACTGTTGGAGAGGTGACCTTTATAAAAATAAAGACAGCTTACCAATAAGCACTATGATAAATTTGCAGAGTGAACTGTGAATTTATTTTATTCTGAATGTTTTCAGGAAGAATATAGTAACTTCACTTGAATTAATGTAAAATTAAGACTGAATGCATGGGAATGAATTCTATTTTCCAACAAAACTCCTCCTTTAGGCCTTTTAAATATATGTGCCCCATTTCCCATAGTAAGGCATTTTTTATTTGCAATATAGTATTTTATGTTGACTAAGATGTATCCCAATGTATCTGTATATATCTTTAGTGAGGATTCAGTAACATAAAAGATTGGAATTTTAATTTATAAATTCAAAATTTTTATTCCACAAATACTGAAATCTCACCCCATGTTCTTTCCTTTATTTCAATGGATATATATTTTATACCTGTTCAATAAAAAGCATTTTCCTATAGTACTGATTTTCATTTCTGATTGAGAAATAATTCACAAACGTGACTGACAATGATTAAAATGTTAGGCTTTTTTTTTTTATTAGTAAACATTTGAAATAACCTAATGCTGTAGAAAAGTACACAGTGACATTTGCTATATATTCTTTAACATATCTAGCTAGATTTTCAATGCAAATTTTGGAAAATACCCCCTTGTAATTTAAAAGTTTTTAATTACCTGCAACACCAACGAAACCCAAAGGCAAAACACCATAAATCCATCAAAAACACACCAGCGATCTTTCAAGTAGGAAGTATCCCCCTAAAAATAAATTTCACGTGACATTATCAGGCAAAAGGAATAATTTCAAAAAATATCTGTGGAGGGAATAGTCAAGTGTTAATTCGGTGGGGATCTTGAATAAAACAAAGCATGCAAGCACATCTAATCTCAAATGACTTCATATTATGAAAACTGGCTTAGCAAAACTTCTGCTTTATAACATAGAAAACTATTTTTGAGTTAGGAAATAATTTTAGTTGCTTTGTTCAAAGTGTTTTCTCCTTTAGACTTTCTAGATATTCACAGTGGCGTTTACCTGTAGCCAACAAGACCACCACACACTACATGGTATATAATGGTCAAGTAGAACTGGCTTCTTCTTCTTACTTGTTTGGTAACATAGGTTAAATAATCCACTGGGCATGCATTTCCATATCATTTTTGGGTTCATGTTCCCAAGAGTCATCCAATATTTATAAAAACCTTTAATAAGCAGTGATTTAGTCCTGGAATACGAAGACCAATAACACTCACATTTTTCCCCATCTTTTTTACAACCTTTTGCTCTTTAGCATTCATTGTTTATCTTCTTGAAAAATTCTCCCAAGTCTGTGTCAATTTTTTCCTCTAGACTCTGACCTAACCACAGCCTACTGTAATCAATGCTTTAATTCCCATATCATGTAACAATGGCAACTCAGCTCATGTAAATGAATAATGTCATTATTGTATAATTTACAGAACAGTCCTTTGTAATCCTCATTTGGTGCCTTAATTAATTTACATTTTAGTCACTTCAATTTATCATATGTAATTGTGACGTTTGGGTTTCCTACTTAAATCTCATCTAAACATATTTTTTTGGTGTAGCATTTTTTAAAAGTCTATCTTTCATTGTAAATATTTCAGTCTGTTCTGAAAATTAGTAGCACCGTGAGACCTTAAACTAGACAATTTCCGGAGGTATTCCCAGCATCTAGCACAGCATATGACATACAGCAGATAGTAAATGAATTATCAGGTAAGTTCATGAACCATGCCTTAGAGAGGTTCTACAGATTACACTGCATAGAGTAAGAAGTCAATTCATATGCTTTATGAAGGCACCCTTTCATCCATCCACTAACTAAAACTCCTGGCATTGTTTCATCAAAAAATGATTCTTTGACTCCTGGCAAAAAGAGAACGATGTTCGAACTACCTTTAGTATCTCACAGTTAAACTCTTTTTCCTATGTCATCATGAAAGATCACATATAAAATTATGAGATAACTTTTGAATATTTCCTGGATTACTATAGTTTGAATAAGCAGAGACTGCATACCATGCAAATAGGAATCAGGTCAAGTTTTATATAATTTATGCATTATATAGAATTTTAAATGTGATTGCTTTGAAATTGATATCATATTAAATGTTATACATAATCACTAAGGTTCCATAACTCCAAAATACATTTTTAATAAATAGAATACAGACTTTTAAACCTGGTACTATGAAATATAACCTCATACTACATTTTGTGTCTGACATATTCATCAAATTGTCTATTTTTTCAATTTGCATGTTTAAGGACTCTTACCCATAACTGGTTAAAGGTTGCTGTGTTTCAATTTATAATTATGTACAGATCCTTTTAAAAGCCTACTGTATCAATGCCTGAGTTATAATATTTGCAAATAATAAATTGTCCTTTCTACCTCTTCCAAAATATGCAATCAGAATAACACACATGAATGCCCAGTGGTACTAGAGAAATTTTAACACCTCAAATATGAAAGGTTTTAATTTGTTTGTTGTATCAACAGGAAATGGAGGGCCGAGAGTGCCTGAGCTATGGGCAAAAATCAGCACACTGGGGCTGCAGAGATGAGCTCTTCAAGAGCTGCTCGTCAATTTTTATAGAGGCAAACACTCAGAAGCTGCCAATCATATAGTATAATATAAGAGAGCAACTTAAATTGCCATGCAAGTATTTAACAAGCAGAGAAACAAACACATCTACCTGAAGAAATGTATGGGGGTATAGTTTGCAGTTTACAAAATGATATGCACTGGTATCGTTTCATGAGCACATGATTTATGGTTCTGAGTTCTCAGGGCCCATCTGTCACTCTGTCTTAGCATTATTATTTATTACTTCAACAGTGCTTAGAGGATGCATGATACTTTTACCTAGGTCTCCTGCCAGATGGAAAATAGACAACTGAGAATTGTTTGAAAAATTCACAGTCTGCAATACATCGGATGCTCTGCAACATCACAAACATATATCTCCCAAATGGTTTATTTTTGCCTCTCTAAGAGATCTGGGGTGCTAGAATGCTTCTCAGAGCAGGAATTAGTGAGGGGAGGCAATTAGAAACAAATTATTGGAGAGTGGGAATTAATTGGAAGGTAACTTCAAGCTTGGGAAACATTATAAAATATGCAAAATCCTTAAAAAAAATAGATTCCTCTAATAAAAAATTTTAAACACATTTCTTGACAGAAGGACTTTTTGCTTCAATTTCTCTCTCCTGTTGTGCATCAAGCATGTTATCTCCACAGTGAACGTTTCAAAGACAAATCACATCGTATCACTCTTGGATTTGAATCCCCCACGCATCTTTACTGACCACAGAACGAAGTCCGAGCTCTTTGCAGGGCACGCAAGGCTCTCTGCTGTGCAGCCAGGCCTGCCTTCACAGATTCCCCTCCAGCTGCTCCCTGCACACCTCCCATCTGCTGCCCTGACTACTCAGAGGTCTCCAAAGCACCAGGCTGATCCACGCCTTTGTGTCTCAGAGTACTCCTTCTCTCTCTCTGTGAAAGCCTTTACTTCCATGACCCATCGCCTGTGTCACAGACCACATTTACTCATTCTTCAAGACATTCGGATTCTTCTTTCTTCAAGACTTTTATGATATCCCCAAGCAGAGTTTTTCATTATATTTTTGCGCTTCCTCCCCACATCCCTTTTACCCACCATTATAGCATTTTCACAAAACACTAAAGGTTTATCTCTCACTATCTGAATTCTCACTATACAAATAATCACTGTTTATAGTCACAAAAATATTTGCCCCCAAGTCACTGTGTATCTGGAGCCACTATAATGAATCTGCACTGTGCCAGGGGAAACGTTTAAATTGTCCATGAACCCTGAGGAAGGTATGGTGTGCCAAATGCAGGTAAAGCTCTGTCACTCTTTTGGGCTAAATCTCGTCTGGCATTGCTCATCAGTGAATAAGTAAATGTTAAGTGCATTACTACTTTCCTCTTCCCCTTGATATATAGCCTTTCACAGGACTCAAGATTTGAATCAATCAACTCCAGTCAGTTTGCTCATATATCACCAATTTTAAGACAGACTCTCCCCTTGTACAAACACAATTTAACATTTCAGAATTTAGAATGCATCTTATAATTGATGCATCAATTACAATCTTACAGCCTACAATCAAAGTATAATTAGCATCATTTTTTTCTTTCTTAAGGACCAGTAAAGTGATGCTTCATCTTACAATTGATGACCTCATTGGTTCAATGAAATATATATATATAGTACTTTAGCTTATTATTTCTCTTCTTATTTATATAAGAGCACATGTTGCTGTACTGATAGGGTGCATAGAAAACATCCACTACTGAATTCAATCAATACAAATAATTGAGCCATGGGGGTTTAAGTGCTGTTTATCATACAGAAATATGCAGGTAGATAGTTACCTACGTTAGAGAGTGATTTAGTGATATTTAGAGATATTGGTTGGGGTTGCTGGAATGCATTAGTTTTTCCATTTAACATAATGGAATATAAGCTCCTGTTTTCTGAAGATATACTATCCAACATAGTTTCAGGAATACATTGGATGCAGAAAGTGAGAAGTGCCTACATATGCTTTACAAGCCAGTTCCACAACGGGGGCCAGGCATTCTCTGAGGACAGGGGCTCTGCTCTGTTTCGTCTCTTCTCCTGGGGCACTTATGAGATCATGTGAGTGTTCAGTCAGTGTTTACTGAATCATTGGAAACTGTGGTTGGGTTTAAGAATATAACTTTCTCTTATATTTATATTATACTTATACCCTCAATGTATTACATTTTTAACATCTAAAATTTAAATTTATAGTTTAATATGTATGGCAAACCACTAGGTTAATAAAATTAGTGGGCAATACTAGAAAACCACAGTGGCAGTACTTTTGTTTTGAAAAATAAAGCTTCTGGGTTTGGTGTGTTGCAGATAATTTTATAAACTAGGTATTATTAGATCACATTACCTTAAGCATTAGGAATGAATTTTACATGTACCATAACATTGCCACAACAAACTAGTTACACTTTAAAGAGTTGTGTATGCTGCTTGGGCAACAATACACTGGTTTGCTTCTATAAATATTTTATTATGGACAAATATAGCTTTATCCGTGGTAATAAAATTCTTCCAAAAATAAAATCCCAGCATTTCCTAAACTTGTGACATATGTGAACATTGACTCATACATACTCTTCTGCACAGAAGACATATGACATACTGGAGTTACTTGCTTAATAATGAAATCTGACTGTTACTTAGAAATATTTTAGTTAAAAAACCTGTGTAAAAGGGTGGGCAAAAGTAGGTTTACAATTGTGAATACATAAAACAGAGTTTATTCTTGTATTATTATTTATTATTGTATTATTTTCCATTCGAACAACTGTAAACCTACTTTTGCCCATGCCTGCATATTAAACATTTACTATTTTAACAGCTAAAATATACAGTTCTGTTCCAAACAATGTGAAACATATTAAGAGTAACCTGATGCTTAAAATAGAATAATGTACACCTATATATTCATAATGATGTTATAGATGTAAAAAAAAAAGTATACGTCATGTAAGTGAACAAACACAGGACATATTTGCAAATTATTCTCAGTAATGAGGATACAAAATTGAGTAAGAGGTAAAAAATTCAGTGCTGCTGGCAAATGAATGAAGGGAGAAACACATAGAAATATCTAAAAAAAAAAAAAAAAAAAAAGTTTTTTAGCAGCCAGGTGTTAAATAAAAGTTTGAAACTCTTAGACTCTGCCCAGCCAGTGTGGCTTAGTGGTTGAGTGTCAACCCATGCACCAAGAGGTCACCAGTTCCATTCCCGGTCAGGACACATGCCCAGGTTGTGGGCCCAATCCCCAGTGGGGGGCATGCAGGAGGAGGCCAATCGATGTTCTCTCCCATCAATGTTTCTGTCTCTCTCTCCCTCTCCCTTCCTCTCTCTCTAAAAATCAATAAAGAAGAAAAAGAAGTTTAAGACTCTTAGACTAAGGTTAATTGATAAAAGCATAGTAACTCAATTTTGAGTAACATGAGGTCCACTAAAAAATTATCATAGAGACTCTATATGAGTTTTATTACATTGTAAGTTAAACATCTACACATGTACATTATTTCTCATGCAATTGTAAAACCAAAACAAATTTATAAATACAAAGATACAAAGCCAATAACATTTAAATTGGCTGTGACGGATGATTTTTTTGTTGTTAAAACTAAGTCTGATTAAAAGTTTAGGTTTTTTCCTCAGTTTTGTTGTATAATTTATAATTAAAATTGTATATATTTAAGGTGCACAACTTGACAATTTGATATACATATATAACTCAATATAAAAAAATAAATCAATCAATAACCCAATTTTTAAATGGCTAAAAGACCTGAATAGATTTCTCAAAAGAAGAAATACAAATGACCAACAAGTATATGAAAAGTATATGCTCAACTTCACTAATCAACAGGCAAATAGAATAAAAAACAAAATGAGATATCACCTCACACCTGCTAGACAAAAGGTAATAAGTGGTGGCAAGGATGTGGAGAAAAGGGAACCCTTGGACGCTGTTGGTGAGAAGCTTCCTAAAATTAAAAACAGAACTACTTCTCCCTGGCCAGTTTGGCTCAGTGATTAGAGCGTCCACCCACGGACCAATGAATCGCAGGTTCGATTCCGGTCAGAAGCATGTACCTCGGTTGTGGTTCGTCCTCGGCCCTGGTCGGGGTAGTGTGGGAGATGTGTCCCTTTCATGTCAGTGTATCTCTCTTTTCTCTCTCTTCCTCTCTCTCTCTCCCACTCTATCTGAACAAAAAAATGGAAAAATATCTTCGGGTGAAGATTTAAAAAAATAAAAATGAAACTACTTCATGATCCAACAATCCCAGTTCTGGAAAAGTAAGTTAACTTTTAAATACAGCATGTCATATGCACTCTTTCATCTGTGTTAACATGCATGTTAACAGAAGTATGTGGCACAAAAATGATATCAATAAAGTTATGATTTTCTGGGAAGGTCACAATGGTGAAAATTTAATGAGAGGATACATTTCAAGCTGGTTCAGGACCTCATATTTAAGCATATTTGACCAAAATCTCAGCCACATGTAAACATTGAATACCAGTTTCAATGAGATATGAAGCTGTGCTGATTACTTCAAGATAATGTGAGCGATGTCATCTTGTTAATATCTGCATTGTCTGTATTTAATCCAATCATGCTTAAATGAAAAACAAAAATCACGTCTAATATTAATTTTCAATTCTTACAGATTGAAAATAAAACAAAATTCAGTTTTAGTAAATAAATCATTCAAATGTTGGTGAAAGTCAGAAAATTCTGAAAATGGTTCATTGACAACATTTCGGAAACAACCTCGTCATAAACCTAGTTTTTTCCTCTTAAGTATTGCTTTGACTTCTAATACTGAAACTATTAAAAGCTCTGTTCATTCCGTGCTCTGTTCCCTTGGAATGAATACATAATTTTTGTATGAAGTCCACCTCTGCTCTTTTCATCATTGACTATGACAATTAAAGCAATGCCTACTGTCATTTCCATGATGTGAAATCCAAGTCTTAATTTATGAAATAACTTAAGAAACAAAACTTTTATTCCAGGAAAATGTCATGCTTTTGTTCATTCAAGTTGGAATCTTATAAAAGTCAACACATGGTATTTCAATCCCAAATTTCTCTACCCAGAACATTCAGAGATGGCCACTGCCTGAATGACCAATATACACAAGTGCCAAGGTCATCCAAGGTCCTCTGGGGAATCAAAGTACTCAAAATATGTCTAGGCTGTGCTGGAAAGTAAAGTTAGAGTTGCTTAAAAGATACTTGCAGCACTCTCACAAGACCAAATTTCCCCCAAGGCAACCTCTTGGTTTAGCTACCAATCTTTGAAACGTAGGCATATCTAAACCTATTGCTTAGAATAACCAACTTTCCACTGTGGAAGACCCAGACAATTTTGAAATCATGCTGAAATCCATTGGTTGGGGCACAGCAGGTGCCCATTGTTCCCAGGAATCAACACTTTTTCAGCAGGTTATGTATCACATTTCAGAGCCACACTGCATTTCCTGGGGCCCATACTTACGGCACTCATGCCTGCCTCATGGGGAGTCTCTGAGTTTACTGGTTTCTTGGTAATTGCATCAGGATTGTTGTGGTTTTGATGGTTCCTTTCAACTTAAATTCCTAGACTGAGTTGAATTTTTTCTTTTGTATTACTACTCCAATTTCCAGGAGTCACCCAAAAAACTTCAGAAAACCTTTTTCAAAACTACTTATAATTGCAAGCAGCTGGCTGTTCAAGTGAGGAGCTGAAACTAACTGTGTAGTGAGGTGAACAGTGTCAAACTATGCCCATTCAGAAACTCAATATGCAACCTTATTTGGAAATAAGGTCTTTCAAAGTTAAGAGAAGGTCATACTAGATTAGGGTGGGCCCTAAATCCAATGACTTAAAAGAAGAAGAGACGGCACAGAGAGATACACAGAGAGAAGAAGACCATGTGAAGACAGGAGCAGAGATTGGAGTGATGCAATGATAAACTAAGGAAGTCCAAGGATTGCCGGGAGCCACCAAAAGCTAGGAAGAGGCAAGGAAGGGCTTTTTCCTAGAACCTTTAGAGAGACTGGTCTATTGACATCTTGTTTTGAACTTGTGGCCTCCAGAACTGTGAGACAATACATTTCTATTGTTTCAAGACACCAAGGTTGTGGTCATTTATTACTGCAGAACTAGGAAATTGATACAAACTCCAAAGTACTTAGGGCTCTTTTGCATTTATTTCTTAAAAGCCCAGTCTGACAATGAAATCAAAAAAGGAAAGTCAGACAGTAACAAACTCTTTGAGAGCAGCACGGGGGTGATTAATAAATGCATCTGGAGATGAGTTTCCAAACTCAATCCTGTCCTTCATCTCTTCTGTCAGGAGCATCCAATTGTATAATGTGAAATACTTAATGAGACTGTCATCTACTTATTTAACCTCTATGAAGGTTAGCATTGCAGAAAGAAGGGATATTCCATGAAATTTCCTTTCTTTTTTTCTTTTATTTACTTGTTTTTTGTTTCCCATTGGTGGTGATTTCATGCTACATATTCTTTTTCTTTCCATTTCAAGCCCTTAAAATGCTTCAAGTTAATGACATGATGCTGAATATTATCAGTCTGTAATATTTATCAGGTAACATTATTCAGCATTCCATAAATCAACAGGTGCCTTATTTTGGGCTAGGTCATCCAAAGGTAGCATTCTAGACCTTATTCTGGCCTTCACAAAGCTGGTAGTTGGGCCACCTAGCTCCTTCCCATATATTCCAGGACTTTGTGCTTTACACAATTCATTCCACTTTTCAAATATCCTTGTGCATCATATTTTTACCAATCTTTGGAGTGAAACCCTATTTAAAAATACTTCAATGTAGATAAAGAGATGTTTTGCTTTACTTAAATTAATATACTGATTTAGATTTTCATTACATTTTGGATTTTAGCTTAAATAACACGGAAAGGCTCACCTTGACAATCCCCCGGATGTGCATTTTTGCTATCATCTCTGCTGTGTAGAGAAACATCAGTAAAGTATCCAGAGTAAAGGTCACATACTGGAGAGGAGGATAGTGTTCGAATGTCATGGGCGTGTTCATACAGACAGAAATGACGCTGATGATGGCACAGATGCGCAGCAAAGAGTGAACCCACTGCAAAAATGGTCCAAAGTTATCATTCAACACCATCAAATGATACCTTAAACTTGCATTATGAACCACATCATTTAGAAAACATAATACTGAGATTAAAATATTTCACCAGTATGAAGAAGGAAGCTAATGTCTGTTAAGTGTATATAAGACATTTCACATATTTTATATCATTTAATTCTCAAATCAGCCTAATTTCCACATCAACACAGTACAGTCAGAAAGGGTAAGAAACCTTTCTGTGGCCATGCATTAATAAGAGCCAAAGCTTAGATGTGAACCTGCTCAGGCTACCCCAACTCTGATACTGTCCAGAGCATCAGGCCACGATTCAGGGAGATTCTGATTCAATTAAGATGTTAGTAACTTTATTTCACATAGAAACTTGACATACTGTTACTTTTATACTTTTTAATGTACTAAGAACACCTAAAATAGAGACCAGATTTACTGGTATCTAGTGTAATGGCCTATCCTAGCAAATCACAAATGCTTTTTAAAATGAATTGATGCATAACACTTCCCATGTGTAGGGGTTTCTTTCCATATGTATCTTAGATGTAACATCTTTGTATAAAAATATTTTTAAAAATCTGATATCATCTTACATTTTCAAAAGATAATAAATAGACTTTTCTCTTTATTTTGGAGAACATGTTTTATACAAATTTAGCCCAGATATAATTTCAAAAATTCCAAAAAAATAAGTTTCTGTACAATTCATTCTGGCAGTGCATGTGTTATGTGAAGATTTTCTTTAATCCCAACATAAAGTAGAAATTAAAAAAATAAAGGTGTGGAAACCATGAAAATCCTAGACTAAAACATAGGCAGTAAAATTTTAAACATTTCTCATTGCAGTATTTTTTCTGATATGTCTCCTTAGGCAAGGGAAACAAAGGAAAAAATAAACAAATGGGACTATATCAAACTGAAAAGCTTCTGCACAGCAAAAGAAACCATCAATAAAATGAGAAGGGAACCTACTGTATAGGAGAACATATTTGCCAAAGATACACCTGATAATGGGTTAATATCCAAAATATATAAAGTACTTATACAACTCAACACCAGGATGATGAACAATCCAATTAAAAATGGGCAAAGGACCTGAATAGACACTTCTCCAACAAGGACATTCAGATAGCCAATAGACATATGAAAAAATGTTCAACATCACTACTCACCAGAGAGATGCAAATTAAAACCACAATGAGATATCACCTCACACTGGTCAGAATGGCTATCATCAATAAATCAACAAACAAGTGCTGGCAGGGATGTGAAGAAAAGAGAAACCTAGTACACTGTTGGTGGGAGTGCAGACTGGTACAGCCACTGTGGAAAACAGTATGGAGTGTCCTCAAAAAATTAAAAATGGAACTGCTTTTTGACCCAGCGATCCCACCTCTAGGAATTTACCCAAAGAAATCCAAAACACTAATTTGAAAGAATATATGCACCCCTATGTTCATTGCAGTGTTATTGACAATACCCAATATCTGAAAACAGCCCAAGGGTCCATCAGTAGATGAGTGAATAAAAAAGCTGTGGTACATTTACACAATGGAATACTACACAGCCATAAAAAAGAAGGAAATCTTACCTTTTGTGGCAGCATGAACGGACCTGGAGATTATTATGCTAAGTGAAATAAGCCAGTCAGAGAAAGACAACTACCATATGATCTCACTTATATGTATATAGTATCTAATTAACAAAACAAACTGATGAATGAAATAGAAACAGAGGCATGGATACATGGAACAAATTGGTAGCTATCAGAGGGGAGGGGGTTGGGAGACTGGATGAAAGAAGGTAGAACAAAAAGACACATATATAACACAGAGACACAGATAACAGTGTGGTGATAGCCAGGGGGAAAGAGAGGTGGGGGATAGGTGGAGGTGGGCAAAGGGTGGGGAAAATGGGGATGGAAAGAAACTTGGGGTGATGCAGTGTGCAGATACTGTTTTATTGAGTTGTACACTTGAAATCTGTACCCTAATAAATTCAATTACTAAAAAAATAAAATAAAATAAGATAAATGTGTGTATGTGTGCGTGCATTTGTGTGTGTGGGTGTGTATGTGTGTGTATACCTGTGTGTATGTTTAGGACATATAATTACTCACATACACTATTTTATTATGAAAACTAATACCTAGGATAAAAAATGTTGGTTGCATCTTCATGCTAAACACAATTAATGTTACTAGTTAATTAATTAATATATAATTCTTAAATATAATTTAAATGTTACTTATTGACTATCCTGGATATATATACAGTCATTTTAATCCTTTAATATTATACTCCCCCTGAAAAAAGTTTGTTTTAGTTTTGTAGTAGATGGATTCTGCAGCTACACTAGCTAGCAAGTACACGAGATAAAAAAAAAAGAAAAGACTGTCAGAACTTTGAAAAGACTCAGACACTTGTAGGCTGGAGAGTGGGTTTTAATATTAACCTGACAATTATAATATTTGCATGAAGAAGACGCAATGCCATTAATTTCATACCATATAAGTCACTGATGATTAAATTTATTTTTAGGGTTGATGTACTTTTAATGCAATTTGGAAATGCTTCAATAAACATCAGTGTGTGAATTTAGCCCCATCTGGACCTCCAACACAAAGGATCTAATTACACAAAAGAGCTCTAAAAGAGGGTTCTTTCACAACAAATCTGTTTCAAATTTAAAGTACAAATTTTAGTTAAATATTAATTGTTTAAATTAGTGCTTCTGAGGCTACATCTAGAATACTACCTTTGTTCGAAGTTCTCAGAAAGCTCTGTATGTGGTGGACACTAAGAAAAAGTAGCGAGTGTTTTATTCTCTATTCTGTTCAATTATTTAAACATGAACAGAAGACCTACTATGTGTCAGAAATTATACAGAGGACACAAAAATGGAAACAAAAGGGTTCTGACTCATCACTACTTTGCAGTATGATATGCATAACGTATCTATTTTATTTACATACAACATACATTTATATTTCTATACAAATACAAAATCATTCTGTCTGTGATGGAGAAGGTCAAGTGAGGAAGCTTTCAGAGTGGATGGGGGCAGGGGTGACATCTGAGACCACCTTGCCCTGTGAATGAGGGGTACTTGACTCATCAGAGTTGCAAGGAAAAGGCCTCTGGGCAAGGGAAACAATGTGAACGGGCAGATACACTGGAGGAGCAGGAAGTCACTGATGTGGCTCAAGTGGACAGTGAATATCCTGGACAAGTTAGAGGCAGAACGTAAAGAGCCTTGACTATAATAGTGAGGCATTTTAATTTGCAATGTGAGTAAGGATGTTTCCATGATCATAAAGCAGGAAGGTTGTGTGCCCCCAAAATGGAAACACGAAAGGAAATGTGAGCAGCCTGGAGAAGTAGTCTGGAGGGTAGATGAGATGCAGAAAGACTGGAAAGGTCAGGGAGACCAAGGCAGATGATCTTTATCATGGTCAAGGGAAAGACAAGCACTGTGAGAGTAACAGTTGACTTCCTTACCTCAGCTCCCACTGCTCCTACCTTACATTTGCATATAAGTTTAAATGTGTATTGTACATAAATAAAATATATGTTATACATATCAGACTGCAAAGTAGTGGTGAGTTAGAAACGTGTTGTTTTTATTTTTGTGTCCTCTGAGCCCAGTGTAATTTCTGACACATAATGGAGTTGACCCTATTCTGGCTCATATTGCTGGGTTCCCAAGACCCATGAGTATGCCATTCCGCCCTAGCTCTGGCTGCTGGCCTGTCTAATACACAGTGGTACTTGGTATAGCAGATCTTACCCTGAAGTTCCCATCCGCTTAATTAGACAAAGAAGGTGGCAAAGTTCTTCAGAGGCACTATCTCATTAACCTTTACTTTTACTCCAAACTTGCCAGTCAGAAAGAGACCCTTAATTCCAAACATTTGATTATCGCCTCACAGATTCATGCATGTTGAGAACTATAAGTAAAGAAAGCTTGGTAGAGGAGGTCACTCATGTGGGACTCCAGCTTTGGATCAGCCTGTGAAGTGGTATTATCTCTACACTGGGTGACTGTGAGGACAGTATGCACAGAGGAGAGACCACCTACCATACCTTCCCACGTGAGTAACTCAGAGCGGAACCTCATTATTTCATCTCATTTGTTCTTAACTTCCAGGCTCCTAGACTCATCCATATTCTACTGCAGCTCAAACATACCTTTCAAAGCCGAAGGTACATGATTTTTTAAATATATGAATCAAATCGCCTTTAAATCAGCATGTGCTCCTCCACACTTCAAAAAAGAAACTTACTGGCTTGTTAATCCAGAGTATGTCAGCGTTGTCTGACAAAGATTCATCAGGACCAAAGTCAGTGACCGGCTGGGCCTCCACCCTGGAGCTCTGCTTCCTTTTGAGCATGCTGAAGTTAGCTCTGGTGAGTAAGTACAAAACGGAAGCCTGGGGAAACAAAGAGAAAGCTGCGTTAGTGACCTCAACCATCTTTACCCTGATCACAAAAAACGAGTGCCCAATATATGCCTACTCATATGCTAATTATACACATGTTCCTTTATACTGTATATAATAAACACATGCAGATAGACATTTTAAAAGGATGAGATAAAAATCAGTATCAATAAAAGCTTGAATTTTTTTTTTTCTCTCAACCCAATAGATCATCTCGTGCACTTCCTAACAGTCTGCATGCCAGTTTAGAGACCACTGGTCTAGATGAACTGGCGTAAAATAGCTTAGTAAGTGTACACATATTAGTAGAAAAATTCTGAAGCCTGTGTTCACACATCTAGAGCAGTCTCCACTTAAAGGTGGTCTCGCCAGAGCACAGCTCACCAATCCAGAGGAACTATTCAGATGTTTCCCTGGATTTTCCCTCGGGTTCATTTAATGTGACACTCACAGACATTTACTTCCAATGACAGTCCCAAGTTGATCTCCCGATTTTGTCCTTGCCATAAAGGATGCAGGCCAGAGAGCATGGGGCAGAACCTACTGCAAACGGAGTTGTTTTTTCTTTTGTGAATTCTGTGATTATACTGATTCTTCCAGCTACTCTGAAGGTAAACACACATTACATTGAAGAGGGAGATGATATGACTGCTTGCACTTAAATTTCCACAATTCTGAGTCATCTACATCTTGCTATATGTCACCTCCCTTTAGCCATTGCTACCACCCTACACAATCCAGCAGCCCTTGAAGGGAGGCCTACTGTACGTCTGGCTTTCAGGACACAAAAAACAAGCAAGTGCAAGGGATGTTGTAAAGGCAGGTGGTGCCTGATGACCCTGTGTATACACAGAGAGATTTCTCATTTGATTAACACCTGGATTGAGTCTTAGAGGAAGAAGAGGAGCGAATGCTTTGTGGTATATACTATGTTTTGGGCACTTTGCAATGCAATTTTATTTATTCTTTACAACTAGCAGAAGAGAGGAAATACGTCGTCTTTTTATGAGCACTGGAAACTCCAGCCTTGGGGCAGCTAATAACTTGACCAAGGCCACCCAAGCAAACTTGAAATTTAAAAGATCTGTTTGACTACAAAACTTACAGAGTTTATCACTGACCACACTTATGTTAAGCACTGATTAGGAGAATTTCTAAAAGCAGATAAGGGAGGGAACAGGTCTTCCAGGCAGCTCAAAGTCATGAAGTTGCCAAGTAAAAAAAATGCAATAGTTTTAACACCAGGAAGGTACACTGGTTCTCTTATCAGCTGTTCCTTGGAGCTAGAGAAAGAACCCTAACCAAGGACAATGAGTGCCTCCCAATCCTGGAGGAAGCAGAAGATGAAAACAATGTGTTTACAGTATGTGCAATTGCAATTTTTACTGGGAAAGAGAACACAGAAGCTCAGGACAAATGGGCTTTGAATCTGATTCCCTATGTTTGAGCACCTACCTCTACATCTATGCTCTCCTTGATGCACCCAGTCTGCCTAACCCTCTTGTTCCCAGAAGAAATCAAACTAATTTGCTTTAAGATGTGCTAAATATTTCCAGGTTGTCTTGTCCTGAATATTGAATTTGAATATGGGCTTTGCAGTAGGCTGCACTAATTAATTTTATTTTACATAATTGGAGTTAGGGACTCTTGACATCGATATGTAAATGTATGTAAAATATTCAAATTATACTTATTCTCTGATTTACTGTGGGGGAAAACATCTGGTGGCCTCAATTTGGGATGCTTCTTGAATGACAGCCTCTTATGTGCTCAAAATTGAATACAGAATCTTTTAGAAATTCTTCAAGATTTCACAATGCAAAGGAGGAAATAAAAAGTGGCTTCAAAATGTTCAAAAATGATACAAGAAAATTTTATAGACCAAGCCACTAGCTTTAATACCATTTTCACTGAGCCAGTGGAAGCGACTTATGAATGGCCATTTATTGTTCTCATAACTTGGACCTAAGTTGCGATCTGAAAAATATTTGATGCATAAATGCGACACCTTCCCATATGAATGCCATCACCTTTTATTATAAATATCCCACCCAAAGCAAAACTAGTGATTATGGATCTACTTATCTAAAAGTAGACATCAGAATTTATTTTTAAAATATCTCCATGTTGGCTGTTACATGGTCCACCAAAATAGTGCAGCTCTAATGAATGGCATTGTCATCCACTTTCACCTCATTTTACCTACTGCAAAGTGCCACCAAATTGACCTGCACAAGACAAGTATTTGTCCAAACTCTGCTGGAGCCTGTTTAATCCACAGATATATTAAGACTCAATAACTAACTAGCTCCTGAACCACAGAAATTTTGGCTAATTTAATATTATTAAATATTATGTAAAGCATGCAAGTAGCAAAATAAATTAGCTGCAAACATATAAAGAGTCCCAAATTAATTTGAAGCAACAGATTGTAATAATTTTCCTTTACATACAGAAATATTGTTTTACACAATCATTTATGATGAATCAATATAAGAGAGTGCAGCAAACCTGTTATTCCCCTGATAAAGAACAGCAGGCATATTTAAGTATCCTAGGTAAGCTTATTATTTTGATAAGAAATTGCTTCTGTGTATCTTGGCCTTATCACCATTATGTATTTATAACCCAACATTTTTCCTGTTTGCAGAAGTGTGATTTATCAAGCACTGTTCTATATAAATTAAAAACCATGACTTTCAGTAGACTTTTCACACTTATTAAAAGTAGTTGGTATTTAAATAGTTCAATAGTATGAGGAGGCTGCACAGTTACAATATGTTCATTGATAAATCTTTTACTGAGAAACGGCTAATGGCAACTCAAGGCAGAAAAAGTACTGCGGTTCATTTGCTCTCTTTTAAGGGGTTAAAATCAGTTTTATATTCTTTGATAGTTATATTTTATTTCTATTGGCATATACTTTCCTTAGGTCATTCCAGCTCTCTCTTGACCAAATTAAAGTAAATAAATTCCATTTTCTTTAACCATGAGGTGTTGTGACACTGTTGGTCATTTCTTCTCCTTGTAACCCTCTTGGGTTTGCATTAAACTGTTTTGAATCTTCTGTCATCTAAATTATAGTTTACAGAATGTCCCTTCCTTGCTGTCCCATGTGTCTGTTCTCTATACTCAACCTCTTAAATGAGCATCTGTTCTTACACTTTCCATCACCGTCTGTTGGTGTCCAGCTACTACTACTGAATCATGTATCTATGCTGCTTCTCCCTTAGATACAGGCCATGCCAACACCATCATCACTTAAAAATCAACAGGACAACTTGATGTCAGTTTCAATTCCCAGATCCCAGTGCCCTGAGCTTTTCAGGACCCGTATGAGGGACCCACATGTGGAGAAGGACTGCACATTTTCTCTTCACAGATTTTCACTGGTGATTTCTTTGGTTATTCCTCATTCCATTGATGTACAAGGCTTCTTTCACTTTATCCCCATTGCTAGAGCCCTTTCTAAGCCATGGGACCTCAGATCTGGATGCTACAAATATTAACCTTTTAAATATGCCCCATTCTTTATATTAGAAATTAACTTCCCAACACACTGATATGTTCTCTCCAGAACATCTCAGCTTATCCTCTTTTTCTCATTCATTCATTCATTCATTCATTCGCACAGAAAATATTTGCATCCATATGGCATCAGGTACTGTGATAAGTGATGAGTACACAGCATGGAACAGCAAAGGCATTTGTGGAGCTTACAAACTGCCTGCTTTATTTAACCTGGTGTTTCAAGGACGCAGTCCCACTGAGTTTACTTGTGCTTCCTTTCATACATATACCCACATGCTCCACTTGAACTGGCTAAACATACATTACCCACCATCCTCCAACCGTTCTCAACCACTGCAGCTCCTTGATTCCAGCCATGTCCTCTTTGTTGTCTGCTGCCAATTCCACATCAGTCCTTCCTAGTCCCTAACTTAACTCATGAAAAGTTTTGTCTCTGTGTGTGATTCGTTTGTTATAAATGAAAGATTTAATGTTTGGGAATAAAAGTGTGAATAAGAGAAACAAACCACTCTAGTAGACTCACAACATCTATTTGATTCTAAAAAGCCTCCAAAGAAGACATAAGTCAGTGATTTATTTTTTTTTTCAGGAGTAATTTTTTTCCTTTATTTCACTTTCTCCCATCACCATTTATCCCCCTTATACCTTTTTCTTGATTTATTTTTAATCACTAGCTGTCACTACAATTGGCAGCACATCAAAACCAACAACTGTCCTTCTGGTCACGTATGTGCACGAACTCTGAGGCCTTTACGAGTAAAAGGGTTCAGCCACCACGGGAAACAGTCTTGGGGCTCCTCAAAAAGTTAAAAATAGAACTATCTGTCATACAGCCCAGCAATTCTACTTCCAGGCCTTTATCTGAAAAAAGTGAACACTCACTCCGTCTTGAATGGCTGAAGCCCCCCTCATTCTTCAAGCCCAGATCATCTCAGTTCCCTGCTAAGGGCATGAGGACCATGTCCATTTTCTCCCAGCACTCTGCACCTCTCTCCAGAGCTCACCTCACGGCCTCTGCAGCCCACGCTGGACTCCGCAAGCCCAGTGTCTCTTGCTTAGTGGTGCTCAACAATTGCCTTTGATCGTAATAATCAAAAACATTTAAGGGAAAGTGTTAAAGATAAAATGTGATGTAAAACTGAATAGATATTCACTAATCTGACTTTGTTATAAAAAGAAAAACAATCCTCAAACACACAGAGAGAGAGAGAAAGGGAGAAAGAGAGACCTACCACGAATCCCACGGAAAGGCGATGAAATGCTTTGGAAAATAAGTTCGTCCCCACGGTAAAACAGTGAGCTCATCAGTTGATATCCTCCCAAATTCTGTTGATTGCAATGTAAAAACAGACTCATCCAACAGAAATGTTTACTGAGGGCTTGTCATGTACTAGGTCTGTTCTTTGGTTCTAAGCATGTCATACATTATGTCATTCAGTTCTTACTTGAACCGTTTCACAGATGAGGAAACTTAGGCACAGAAGTGAGACAGGACATGGACCAAGACAAGTGGTTTACAGAACTATTCAATTAAAATTTCATTGTACTATAAAATAGACAGATATTAAAAAGAAAACCACTTTTTCACTGTATTCTTATCATTCAACCTGGTGATTATGAACTCTCTTAGCATCAATTATTGTTTGTGAAAATAGTACAAACATTTCTCATCTCTTAAAATGGAATTTTTACTATATGATTTATTTTATGGTTTTTCTAGCCACACATTTATAAAAAAGTGTCAATTTTATTGGGGGGGGGGCAAGGAATGATCAAACTTCTCATCAAATCTATTTAAATGTCACTTTCATGCTTTTGAAGCCATTATTCATTCATCCAGCCTTTCTCCTTGAAGGTGAATCCTAAACATATTCTATTATGCTTTTATCTTTACTACGAATTTTGAAAAAAAATGAGAAAAAAAAAAAAAAAGCATGGAGCAAAGAGAAAGTTGTCTTAATTTCCTAAATATGACAGATCTCTTAGATTCCTAGACTTAATTTAATCTCATAAATTCTTGACTGCATATGCTGAGAATGTGAAAACAAGAAAATAGATCCCACTTATCACACATGGGTAAAAGATGGTATGCTTTCTGCAGAGAATGTACTAGAGCAGAAAGAAGGCATTTGTTGAGAGAAGTCCTGTCATACTAATAACCCAAAGTTCAGCACATAGTCAAGGGGGTGATTTTGTTTTGCATGTTTGTTCTTCCAGCAAGGAAAATACGGACTAAATGGACGCTATCAATGGAAGTTAGCAAGTGGTAGCTATTCACACAATGTAAAGAACTGTTTAATCTAAAAGTGTCCAATAATGTGTTGGGCTATCTGGAGAGGTGATAAGTTCCTTTCTGAATATTCTCAGGGAGAATGACTACATATCATGGAGTATGCAGAAAAGACTTCTGGACTGTCTGAAAGTTTACAATAAATTACATCCCAAAAGCCTTCCAATGATAAAAGTTATCACACTTTTGAAGCTGCTCCTAATTTTATGCATTTTATCAATTCTTGGGGTAGGGTGGTGGTCCATCAACTACTGTATATAATTTTAAAAAAGAATCAAGTTTAACATTAGATATTCTTTTTTGTTTTCATTTTAAAGATGAGAACGAACATTTATTGAAAGCTGGCTCTGTGCCAGGTACTATTCCAAGGCCTTTATACCTCTCTGAAGTTTTTGGTATTATCCCCATTGTACAGATTGAAAGTCTGAGGCAAACTTGCCCACATCCACATGAGCTGGAAGCAAGTTTAGGACCCAGGGAGCCTGTTTTGTTGGGAGAACAAAGCTAGGGAAGTGAGGGAGAGAACAGGCGGATAACTTGATTCTTATTTTTGAACCTCCAGAACTTTTGTAAAATTAAAATGTTTTGCAACAATTCATTTATAATTCTTTAACACAAGTAAAACCTGAAAATCATTTCTTTTTAAGCTTAAACAAATCATAGCTAATGTCTCCTGGGAGTTTATGATGTGTGAAACTAAGAGCTTTGAGTGGATTACCTCCTCTACTTTTTTGCCCTGCCCCAGTGAGACAGATGTTCTATTATTCCCATTTCACAGATAAAACTAAGATTCAGAGAAGGTAGGTGCCCTGACTGAGGTCACTTTCTGACCTTTATCCCTGTGATATTCAGCTGTCCACATCTTTCAGTCTGAACTTTCCACAGCTTTATGAATAGAACCTTCTTTCCCAGAGGTCAGAGACAGGAGTCTCTTAATTCGTGCCTCTCCGAAGTCTAAATAATGAAATTAAATTAGAGCATGGCTGCCCCTAGAACTATAATGCCAGTCTTTCAAGCCACTCTCAAGCAAGCCTCTCATCAGTCCCCTTTGCTCATGAACTTCCATGGGCTAGATGCATCTTTCCTTCTTTCTAACCAGGCTTCTGCTTGGAGGAAAGGCAGCTGAGTTTTTTTCTCTCTTAAACAGCCCGAGTTCCATATCTGCCCAGTGATGTAGCAGAGCAGATCATTTTAGCAGGAGAACTAAGACATGACTGAAGTTTTGACCCCTGGGGTCACAGCAACCATCTCTCTCTGCCTCTCTCTCTCTCTCTCCAAATGCACTTTTCATCTGGGTGCTTCATTTATGTTTTGGCCCTTATTAAATCAGGATGTAGTCCAGCAAAAATAGTGTTACATCCATGGTCCAGTCTCAGCAGGTCTTCAAGGGCCACCCAAGATGGGCTACTGAACAAAGGAAGCCAAACATTTCAAAATCATCCCCAAACACAGGCTCTTCTTTTCCCTTTTCCTTTTGTCAACACACTGATTTAAAACAGAAAACAGTTTTCTGCTTTTTATATTGAATCTGCTTACTAAATCCTCCCACCCCCAAAAGCAGCATATTATTTTTTTCCGGTTCTTTCTACAAGTACCTCAAAACAGTGTCATTACTTCGCCAAGGATTTCATTATTTTAACTGTGAAAATTGAATTTTCTTTGACCTTTAAAAATTATTGGATTTGGTAAAGGAATTCAGGATAGACTATGATGGCCCAACATCTGTTTGTTGTTACACCCTGTGTGCCAAACTAAGGCATCCAAGCAGTAGGAGAGGGAATGAAGCTGTATCTGTCACCTAAATTACTGTAGTATTGATTACAAACTGAGGCCATCGCTTGCACACGGAGGCTGAGCAGCATTTCCCCAGCCTTTACTCATAAAATCCAGTAAATCTACTTAACAAGCCCTTAGCTTTCACTACATGTTTAAAAAGGATATTATACATTTATAATTTTGTGAGTTTTTCTGGGTACAATGTGGTGTAAGAAAAATTTAAAAGAAGAATGTCAGAGTTAAAAATTGCCACAGGTTGATCATGTGATAATCTCAGAGTAGTCCCTAGAAGGCTCTCCCACCCTCCAGGTAGCAGCAAAGCCTTCACTGATTTTTGTCATCCAATAGTTCAGTGAAAGACATTTTATTTTGATAAATGGCTACTATCATTTAAAGATTATGAAAATCAGAAAAGGAGATTACCTGTTTTTGTTGTGGTTGCTTAACCTTGTAATAGATCTACAAAGGTTGGACAAAGAAGGTGGGTGGTTTAAAGCAGTGGTTTTAAAAACTTTTTCATACTGTACTTAAATAATTCGAAAAATTGAAAGGAGTTATCTATTTTTGTGTGTGTGGTTGCTTAATTTTGTAATGTGAATCCATACAGTTTGGACAAAGAAGGTAAATGGTTTAAAACAGTAGTTTCCATGGACCTAGATGGTGTTATGCTAAGTAAAATAAGTCAAACAGAGAAAGACAAATACCATACGATTTAACTTATATGTGGAATCTAAAAAACAAAACAAATGAATAAACAAAATAGAAAGAGACTCAGATACCGAGAACAAACTGATGGTTGGTAGGTGGGAAGGGGGTTGGAGAGCTGGGTGAAAAAGGTGAAGGAATTAAGAAGTACAAATTGGCTGTCACAAAATAGTTATGTGGATGTAAAGTACAGTATAGGAAATGTAGTCAGCAATGTTGTAATAATCACATATGGTGTCAGATGAGTACTACAATTATTGGAGGACTTGGGGGGATCACTTCATAAGTCATATAAATGTCTAACCACTATACTATACACCTGAAACTAATATAATATTAAATGTTAACTGTAATTGAAAATTTTTTAAATATGTGAAACAGAGTTTATAATCTAAAAAAATAGTAGTTTCCAAAGATTATTTAACATTGGAACCCAAGCGTTTTTGAACATTCTCAACCCCACTCATCCTTCACCTTAGACATACTAAATCAGAACCTCTCAGGGTGGAGTATGGGAAGTGGTATATTTAAAAACTCTCCCCAGGTGATTCTTACATACTCTCCCAGCAGTGGTCCCAACTAGGGATGAGATCACTGGTTCAGATGCTCAGGAGAGCATTTTAACACCTATAGGGTTTACTGTTCATAATCACGACTGGCTGGGGGGAAATTAGGTAGACTAGCTATAAGCAACACACAAAAATAGAAATCTGAGACAAAAATTTTTATTTAAAACTATGTATATACAGTATATTTTATTTTTAACTTTTCCTCTGAGAACTTCAGAAACTTCTTTTAAAAATGAAATAGAATATATTTTATATACAAGAATAAATTTTTGTCTTAAGAGATTACTAAGAAATTTGTTTTTTTCTTAACTATTCTACTATAATTTTCTAATCTAGAATACACCTTTAAAATAGCTATTCATTTATTGAAAGAAGGGAAGCAAAAACAAATTGCCTAGTCCCACTGAGTCAGTTTTTAAAATGTTTTAATTTTTTATTTACTAAAATGTAGAAAGTTATTTTTAGGCTCTCCAGAGTTTAATATCTTTTTGCTCCGTAAAATACTGACATACATTGAATTGAGGGATATAGAGAGAATAATTTAAGGAAAGGTGTTTCCAAATCGAGCCAGCTCTATACCTGAAAATTTAAATCTCTTATTTACAATGTTTATCTTAATCTCTGTGCTTTAGCTCTAGGGAAAAACAGTTAAGCAAGTTTCCATGCTTGAAAAATTCCCATCCCAGTTTTACATTATCTATGATATTTTTTAACCTCAGACAAATTTAGTAATATATTCAATAGTATTTTCAGCCATCACTGAATTGTAGCTTGTCTGATACAAATTTGTATCTTGTCTGATACAGGCTCCCATAATTTGTACTTTACAACAATAAAAAGTATTTTTTTCTAAATCCTTCCTCTGTTCCAGAAGTAATATGGGAAACTGATCTATGGGTTTCATAAAAATAATAAAGGAGAATAGATTTTTAAAAAATAATGAAGCAAAAGATTTACAGCTAACTGAATGATAAAGAAGTATTTAGTTATTCTATCTAGGCATAGCAAAATAAGAATTAAAATACCCACAATCACCCAAGTTTGAAGTCCTGGATTATTCGTTATTCATCCTTCCCATTCATTCTTTGGTTTGGTCATCAAGATCTGTTAGCATTTGTTCTACTGATTAATCTCTACCGTCCACCTCTCCATTTCCATCATGGTAGTCTGACTCCAGTTACCCATCCTAAGAATTACATTCCCAATTTCTCCAACATCTTCCTTCACTGACTCCCGTTCTTTTTTTTTTTCACCTTTTTGTGACTTCATTCTTACTTGTCGGCATGTTAATGCATCTTATAGATAGCTGTAAACTGACATGCCTTAAAGATCACGATGCTGTGGCTCTCAGTTTTTTCTACCAGATCTTAAGCTTTCCTAATTTTTAATGAATCCATTCACATTTTTACCTTCTTTCTTTTCCTCTCTAGTTCTATTTTGTTGTTTACTTCCTAAGCTGAAATGATTTCTTATCCCATCTTAGGTCATAGAACCCTTTGTGGAAACACTGCATCTATGAGCCATGTCTTCCAATAAATGCACACAAGAATACTTTCAGCTACACATAGTATAAGAGGCTTGTAATTATAATTTTCTTAAAGACAGTAATTTCTATTACTTTAATTTTTCTCATTTAATTACTTTTTGAACCATTGTTCTGATATGTACATACTTCTACTTCACACCCTCCCCTTTTTTGGTAGCATTTGCTCATTAGGTATTTCTTCATCTTTTTTATATTCCCCTTTTAACCAATATTAGTATCACAAAAAAACTGTCTTCTTGTATATTTCAGAATTGTACATTTTCAGGATATTATTTTACTGCTTGCTGATATTTTATTTTGGAGAGGGTATATCAAGCCAGTCTAAGTTTTCCCTTTGGGAATAGGCAATTTTTTTTTTTTTTTTTACTTGACCAGAATACAGATAAGATATTTTTCTTTAAAATTTTTCTTTCAAATTCTAAGAGTTCACCAAGCTATATCTAGATGTTGGTTACTTTCTATTAATTTTTCCTGGTCCATGATAACTCATCTTCATCTGCATATTTGGATTTTTTTTCATCTAAAAGAAAATAATTATTGTATTTCACTTAGAACATGGCTAGTGTTCATTTGCTCTGATCTCCCTGTCAGGAAGAGCATTTATTTGTGTCTCTATTGGCTGTCTTCCATACACATCATCCTGGCCCCAAAGTCCTCTTTTCATTTCTTCCCTTTGCATAATTGAAGATTAGTCTAACTCTTGATCTCCACATCAGAGATTCCCTTGGCTGCAGTGTTCCAACCTTTCATCTTCCAGTTCTCCTGGGCTCCCTCCACGGAACCCCACTCCTACTCATCTCTGGACTCGTGGGCTCAGTCTCTGTCATCTGAGCATTTTCCATTTGGTGGGGCTCTGCTTGCCCTGGCTTCTTACAGAGAAACTGCTTCAGAAGTCAAGTAATTCTGTCTTAGCTATAGAATGTTCCCAACTTAAGCTTTCAGTGCTTCAAAGTAAGGGGTTCTGCCAGGAGTAAGTTCCTTATTTTTGTGTGCAACTCTCTTAGAAAGAGATTTGTGACCTGAATCTTAGTTTTGCCCATTATTTCCATCAGTCCAGTTTCATCTGTACTGAATTTATGAGAAATGCCTTGGAGTCTACAGCCTAGGAGCGAACAGAATTCTTCTCCCTATACTGTGGGGTACAAGTGTCTCACTATATCAGTTGCTTTGATCATTTATTTGACATCTGAGTAGAAAAGCAAAAGGCATAATTACACTCTAGAGCTCAAAACTCCTTTTTCCAAAAAGAACTTGCATTTACTTTTTTTCTCAGCTTACCACTGTTATAGCATTCCTATTTTGGTTTTACTCTAAGAGGTGCATTTTATCATCTGGATTTCAGGTGAATTTGTTAAAGGCCAAGTCTTTATATAGTGCAAAGGTCATTAGTCTAAGCTAAGCTACTACTTTATCTTCTTTCATTCCTATAAAAGAGGGAAAGTGATCCACAAATACTCAAAAGAAAACAGATCTACCTCAGAAAGCATATAAAACATTTCACACATAATTATAATCTTTAGGAAATCAACTTGAAGATGTGTACATATCCATAATATATAAAGTATATGATATATATAAATTTATATATTATATATCCATAATGATTTAAATAACCAATTTTTCAAGAAATATCAGTTTTGAATTTATCACGAGAAACATAACATCCACTAGAAATAAATCTCTATACTCTAAAAAATCTATCAAGACATTATTTATAATGATGAAAAACTGGAAACAGCAACTATGCAATGACAGAGGTATGGCTACATAAGTAAAGCTGTATTCATGAGGTATTAGTCTTCTATAGCCATTTACAATTTTCTAAGTAATAAAACTCTATAGAAACATGCAAAAGTGCTTATGATAAATACTAAATGGAAAAAAAGTATAAAAATTGTACAATATCATCACTACAACTACACAGAGCATACAGTCTTAAAAAGGCCACAACAAATACACAATAATTACAATCATCTGGTTAGCTTGTTAGAACGATGGATGTTTGTTTTCTTCTCTCTACAATGTCATTTCTATCATGTCCAGTTATTTCAGAATTCAAAGGATAAATTAAATATTAAATGTTTGCACACAAAGAGTTTTGACGGTGCAAAAACGTCTTGCACAAGTCCTTGAGACAGGTAAGAATCATATAATGATAGTGAAACTCTAAAATGTTGATACCATTTTTGAGAGGCAATTCATAATTTCTTTAGGCTGAATGTCATAGTTTACAAATCAAAAATAGAATATAAAATACCTCACTGTTTATCCACTTAATTACAGGTTTGTCTTTCCAGACAGATACTTAGGGTGTGGGTTTATCTGTTTCCTCATTGAATCCCCAGCTCCTGGCCCAGTGTCTGGCTTACAGTGAAGATATAGTGCTGTGGGTTAATGTGATTTTTTTCTTCACAAACTCTAAATCCACATGTGACTCTTTTCCCCTGGGATAAATTTACATAGCCACGAAGATTCTGAAATTATCTCAGCATCATTGATAAATGATATCATTTATTTTATCATTTATCAATGATGCTGGTACAATGACCTATGCTCAGATATGCGTGTGCGCGCACACACATGCAAACTCGCATACTCATAATGTATGCAGAAAAGAGAAGCAAATGGAGAACATTTCAAAGAAATGCCATACCCAAAGAAGAAGAAAATGCTACTCAAATCTTCTGCTCTCTGAACTGCAAGCAAATGATACTATTTGGAACAGGTCTTCTGTTAAAAGTGTAACATTTTCTTCCTCTTTTGAATATCTTACAAATCATATCCAGGGTTATAACTATATTACCACCAGCTCACAAGATGTGACTCCTTTTCAACTTCTATAGAGCTTCCAGTATAGTCCTTATCAGTGGCAGCACATATATTCTGCCAAGAACTCAAGTGATCTATGAACACTTAAAAAGGTCATGAGCCTATTCGTTTGAAAATTCTTCTCCCAAGCCTGATTGTTCCTTCACTCTACTTAGTTTTAGCAATAGCTGGCTTAAAATACACTATAAACTAATGAAAAATCTAACACAAAAAGGTCCACAGAATGAAAACCAACCAGTGAGGAAACACATTTTTGTTGTAGAGATTTGAGAAGCCATGATTTTTATTTAAAACTGATGACATTGAATCTCTGAATGTAAAAAGCCACTCCTGTTGTATATCTGCCTCAAGGATAGTGGCCATAAATTCATTCTCTCCTCTTCTACTTAATTTCAAATCAAATCACAGTTGTAGCTATGAAAACATGAATCATAAATTAAAAAAAAAATAGCCACCTGTTAATTTCCGATCCCTATTAAAGGTCTCCTCCAACCTTGGCCTTCTTATACACAACAGACACGAGTACCCACCTCCCATTTCACCACTAAGAAAATGTGGGCCTATTGATGACAAACACAAAATTAAGACTATGACCCCGAGACCTGACCCTGGGTGTATATAAATGCAGATCCTTGAATAATATATTCCTTGAAAAACTATGCCTGGAACTAGAAGACATCCTATGATATCTCAAGAATTTATCAGGATCTTAGTTCAGAGTTTTCAACCATTCTGCGAGAGGAAAATTCGAGTCAGAAGGATAACTCCCCCATTGCTTAGGGTTCTGGGCCCACTTTGAGATTCGAGCCTGGAGATCCACACCAGTTTCTTAAGGGCTCAATGACAAAACGGTGTTGCTTTGTCAGGTCACCGTTTTGCTTGCTGTGTGGGCACCCTAATGATAGCTGCTCAGCAAGGGCAATTAATAAAATGACTAATATGACGCCTAAAGCAATCCGCAGGGGCAAGCGGGTGGGGTGGGCAAGGCCCCCGGCCCTTTCTGAAACCTGCTGGAGCAGGTCGGCCCCCAACACTGCGCATTCGTCCTCAGGGGCGGAGGGCCGCACGAATCCACAACATCCCCAACCACCTGCCCCCCTAATGCCAAGCGGAGAAGGCCGAGGTCTGCGGGCCCCGGGCTTCCAGCGCCCACCCGCGCGCTTCCGATGCCAGGAAAGGCGCTGCCCGTTGCGTGGGCAGGGAGGCGCATCTCGGCCGCCCGCGCCCGTTCCCCGCCGAGGGTGGGGGTGCCCCTCCCGCCCCCAGTGCCGGGCTCTCGCCCCCACCCGACCCAGCCCTCCTGGGCCCAGCCCGGGCGAGGGTGAACGGCGCGCACCCGGGCTTCGGGAGGCCGTGACCAACCTGTAACCCTAGTGCTCAGAGCGGTCATGGTGCCGCGGGTGCGGCGGCGGCGGTGGCGGCGGCGGTGGCAGCTGGCAGGGAGGCGCCCACCGCGCGGGGACGCGGCCCCTCACCTCCCGCGGCTCCCTCGGCGCGCGCCACCCGGCCGGTGCGGCGGCTCGGCGCTTGGCGTGCTGGCGCGCGCTGCTGCCACCGGGGTGGCGGGGCCTGCGAGCGCCGGAGGTAGGGGGCTAGGGCTTTTTCCTTTTGTAAATCAGTGTCGACTTTGCCGCATGGGCTGCCTTGGGCTGAAAGGAGGAAACGGCAGAGGAGGCTGTGCGGCAGTTGGTGGGGAGCAGGAGGGTCTGTGCTAGCAGGTCCCTTCTCTGGCTGCCACTGGCAGTCTCACAGCAACAGCTGGGCTCTCCTCTGCCAGCTCCTCTCGTGGTCACGGTCGTGTCCACGGAGCACGGTCGTGTGCACTCCAGACAGACACACACGGGGCACACGCAAGGCCAACGCGTAGAGGTGAGCACAGACCATGTGCGTATATTGTGCGCGTGTGTGGGGTATTGTCTTTCTGGATAAAGTATCTGTGTATTTCACCCTTGAGTATGATGTTGCTACATAAGGAGTGCATCAGCGACGCTTACCGTGGGTCTTCTAAACATGTTAACATTTTTCCTTAAAATTTAAATGTTTTGTTATATGGATAAGGCTGGATGTCCATTCAAAAATTACACTGTAAATATACCCGAATTGTTTCCTGGGCTCCAAGCAGGACAGGTTTAGGGAGATCTTGGAATCTTGAGCACCATGTCCAAGCCCAGGGGACATCATCCTCTTATTTGCTCCCTGGAAAGTTTACTCTGAGGCTGGCATCTTGCCTTGTAGCCAGATATTAAGCCCACCAAGAAACCCTTGACTGTGATACTGTGATTTAGACATCATACACACACAGGCACATAAATAGAGAAGGAGAGAGAAAACTGAATGAAGCTCCCTTTAAAAGAAAAATCTGAACTCCTAAAGAAAGAACACATTTTTAAGATGTATTTTCTGGTTATGTTTATTTAAGTTACCATCTAAAAAACCCTATTTCTAAGCCATTCACTTCAAGCCAATATTAGAGCTACTTTATTGTCCATATTAGCAGTTTTTATAATTTAAAGAAAATTGAAAAATATCAGCATTTCATGGAATACATGTGAATTTTTTTTTCAAATTTCCAAAGATTTCAGCAAGACCAACTATATAAAAAGTTGTGTTACACAAATGATGAAATAAATCATATGGAACTGTTTAAATAACAGACAATAGAAAATAATTTAAACAATGGTAAATCTATAAAAAATGTGTATAGAAAAACTACCAATTTATTTAATCATCTTAAGTCACTACCTTCAATTATTTGATCTAAATGCTAGTTTATTTCAGTTTGTATTTTAGAAATATATGGCTGTGTATCATTCTTTGGAATTCAAGTTAGAATTATTCATTCAAACATCATATTAATGAAATAATTAAAGCCAAGATATTTATACATTTTTGAATCAAGTGATAAAGGCAGCAATTTTCCCAATCTCAGCACCACTCTTCACCAATCAGGCCTTTCAGACCCTTCTCTGCCCATGCTTGAACTACTGCTATGTAAGTATCTATAATTCAGACATAGGAACCAAACAATCTCCTGGATAGTGGAGCAAGTCATGGGAAATTCGTGGGCTTCAATGAAGCAGCCCTGGAGAAGCTCAGTACATCCATCCTGGAATCTATAGCAACTCACTGTATTCAGGATTCGACAATCATCCTAAAAGACAGATACTTATGTCCCAAATATCACCTAACTCCTTCTACCTGCTCATCATTATTCTGTTTTCTTATCAGTAAATTAGGGACGATGGACAAGCATTTTTTCCAGGTTCAATGGAACCTGTAACTATGCTCATTGCTATAATCTAATGAAAGTGAATTACTGCCCTATGGGTTCAATATAATTCAGAGGTGTGTTCTGTTTGGCTAGCAAAATATTTTTTGACAAATTAAGATCAATTACCAACATTTCTTGAAAACCATGAGATTTTTAGTTTAATATAAAAAATAAGAAGATCCGGCCAAGTCAGATTTGCATTTCCACATGGCAGAGAACAGTTAAAGGCATCCTGTGTCTCCCTTAGAAAGCCATATTCTTCCCTTTTGCCCCTGCTCCCAACCCAGTTCAATGCCCAGTTCCAGAAGGCATTTGAGGGAGTGAGCCCCTACAGCTAAATATGTATTTAACAGTGTGGAGAAGGAGCACTGTCAAACAGAGAGAAACAGTCAAATACAAGAAATTTTACAATACAGAAAGTAAAGCCAAGCCAATCTACAACCAGGGCAGTAAACTATGAATTAGAGAAAATTACGTGTATAATCTGGCAAGTGCTTTGGAATGGAAGTAACTATGAAATGCAATATAATAAGAATTTGATGAAAATGGGATATTTGTTCCTCGCTAACTCATCTGTCCCTACTGTTTATTTCCACCTAAAATTGGTATTTCAATGGACCCATAGTGAGCAGCTGAGAACACTATAAAAATGCTAAAAAAGTAAATTTAAAACCCTTAGGGGGACATGCCATGTACTCTATGGAAACATAGGACCTGATTTTATTCCAGAAGAATTCTGTTAGATTAGATTTATGGATAAATTACACTGAGGTAACTACTCAAGATGCTCCAATTTTTTAAAGACTCTTGTTAAGATTGATTTTAGTCTGTACACATTTGCTAATATTGTGTGATTTCAAGGCTCACATGTGGCCCACTTGACACCAAATATGGCTATGATTGAATTTTCTCTGTTAGAGACATTTTGAGCAGGGAAAAATGAAGGTCCAGAAAACCTACTTAAAAAAATATGAACTGGCCAACCAGGAGACATCCACTGCTTGCATGGATTAGCATGAGCAGAATTCAGTCTATGCAGAACAGATGCATTTTGATGATGGAGGGCCTGGGGAAGGTTTAACACAGTTTGTTTCCTACACCTCCCAGCAGGATGCATGATATTGAGTGTCTCTGAGGTGTCCTTGTCTTCTCATGAACAGGCTTTCCAGGCAACCATGAAGCATCCATTCGTCATTTAAATATTACAAGGTTTTGGAAGACACCTTACATCTTATCATTTCCTTAAGGCAATCTTTCCAAAGTTTTCCTGACAATAAGGATCACATGGGTGATCTTAAATATTTTTATGAAGATTCTAAGTATCTCTGGAGTGAGATATGCAACTATGGAGAATCTCTCTTAATAAAACAGGTATCCTTTTGAGCAACAGAGTTCCAGGGGTTGGTACCGATTCACAAGCATTTCTTTCCTAATAGACCAGAGTAGATTTGTCCGCTCTCCTCCGTCTCCTACAAGTCTTATGCACCTCCATCATCATATGAACCCTGGATCAGTTCTGGAATCCCAGTAGACCCTGCACTTATGTTGTAGCTGTATAATCTGAAGCACTAAAAATGTGTGAGTGCAACTAGGTGGTAAAATACCATCTGCTGAGTGAAATGTGAGGTCTTTGCAAGGTTGTCATATGGCTATTTAATGTTTCACCTAGTTCCTATTTGCATTTAAATCAGTTATAGGAAATAAGAAATAGGCTTAGCATATCCTTCAACAGCAGGTAAAGGAAAAAAGATGATACACACCTGAAACAGAAGCTATGAATATTTAAATGGAAAGAAATATATAGGGGCAAGAAATGCAATTGATTTCTCATATTGAAAAATTAACTGCCTAATGATATGGGAGGGCTTCCAGAGGACAAACATGACTTGGAAAATCATATGGTGTCTAAGTAAGTAAGCCACGCTCTCACTATGCATACTTTACAGGTTAGTTGAAAAAAATCTTAGCTCACCATTCTCTCTATTTTAGATTATATTTTCAGAGGAAGCTAGGTTCTAGAAGGGAGAAAAAAGGAAGACTGTGATATCAGGAATAAACAATAATCAATTAAGCACTCATGCTGGAAACAAAATAGAGGTCTCCTTGTACTGAGGAGCAGCTGAGCTGATGTCTCAAAGGAACTGGTGAACTTCTGAAAATAAAGATCATGTTTCAGGAGAATCAGTCAGTAATCAATCAATGCAGGTTTTGACTATTTAATAATAATAATAATAAAAGCTTCTCCCAAATAGCAGTAAATATTTGAGTTCTGAAAATAACCTTGAAGATCTCATTTATTATATAAAATATCTTAAGTTCATAATAACCAAGGGCTGAGACCCCCCTCAAGGTTGATGGGATGGGGTATACCACAAGGCAACCCACTCAAAAGTGCTAGCTGAGGAGAAAAGGGTTCCAGAATGGGTGATAGAGAAGAAGTGTGATGGGCATCACTTATCAATGTGGGGCCAGCAGTGGGGCTGTTGTTCACATAACTAATTCTCCCCTTGTAAATTGCCCAGAAATTGGGACCAGCCAGAAGCCTGTGCCTGAGTGGAGTAAACTGTGGGAGAAACAAGTAAATCTCAGTAGCACTGAGAAGGGGTAGACAGTGTTGGTTACTGTTGGTGCCATACCCAGAGGTTCTTTACCAGGTCCATTTCCCAGCTGCTGTTAGGGTTAGTGTTAACTCCTTATAACTGCCCTCCTTTTCAAAACAAGAGATGTCTCATCCTGGAAGATATAACCCCACTCCCACCATGGGGAAGGAGCAGTCTGAAACCAATGAGAAATGGACAAGCTGGTGTTTCTGCATAAAGATGGACCAGCTTTAGTGTATTTCATCTCTAGAGTTCTTAGTCACACCCAGCTGAAGCTAGATTCCAACTGCATCCCTCCTTAGGTCCTTCTCCTGTTCTCTCCTGCTACCTTCACTCCCTCTCTCTTGAAAGTACCCTTTGAATAAATCATCTGTCCCTGAATCCTTGACTCAGACCCTGCTCTTAGGAAGCTAATCTAAGACAACTTTCTATTTTACATGCTACTGTCATAGGAGTTAGTAATTTCATTTTTTTACTAGTTGTCTCTGTGTCCAGAAACCTTGTAAAACTTTAGTCCTGAGAATTATAAAAATGTAATGTAGGTTGTTTTTGGATTTTCTGCATACACAATTATCTGATCTCTGGAAAAATCACTGTTTTTCTTTCCCTTTTCAAACTTACACATTTTTTATTTTTTCATTTTTCTTGCCTTTCTTTGCTGGCCACCTTGGAGATATTGGATGCAGAAGATGTTCTGGATCCCAAAGGGCTAGCTTTGAATGCTTAACATGATGTATAATATTTTTTATTTGTTTTTTGGTTGGGAATATTTTAGTTAAGGTTACTTTTATTTTTAGTTTACTAAGAGTTATTTTTTTAAATGTTGAATGGCTTTTTCTACATCTATGGAGATAAACATGCTAGTTCTCCTTCAATCTCTTAATGCTGCGAATGATAACATCAAAAGATCTTTAGTGTTCTCTTAAGTTAGGGTCTCCAGTGACAGCACAGACAACTAGAGCAAATGGACAGCTAGAAAAAAGTGATTTACAATGACCAGCTACTTTATATCTGGATCAGAACAAGATAGTACACCTTTTTGTTTCAGAGTAAACTCTTCTGATTAGATTAGTAATAGTCATTATCAGGTGGAGTGGAATAGACCACTGTCATCTGAAACAAAGCCTTTACATTCAGGTAACACAAGTCCATTTGGGAACATCAGAAAACAATCTAAAATAGGTAGTTTTCCTATGTAGCACTTTCAAACTACTCTGTGTTATAGCTCAAAGTTGCTACTTCACACGACCCTGGGATTGCCATTATGGAATGTGAAATCAGAGTATTTGGTCTCTGCTCTTGACTCAACTAATTCACTAAAACATGTTCATAGTACACACAGCACAGCGTTTGCTGGAAAATTAGGAAAGCATGTGTGATTTTACACATACTTAATGTCTCTTAATGTTGAAATCATCTTCTAAATAAAAGTGTTGGCTCATTTCAAATATAATTTTCTATCATTCACAGCCAAAGGTATATCAGACGATTTATTGTACTTCAGTGTGTAGAGAGCTGGGCAAGAACAAGACTTTCCATACTGTTGGGGGAGGTCATTGAGAGGACGTGACCACTGGTTGACCTGCTAGCCGGACCCAGCAGTCAGAAGCTCCTCACCTCTTCCTCTGTCCGAGGAATGTATTTCTGCCCACCATTCCCACAGAGGGAGCCATTTTCAAGTACACAGCTTTCAGGAGGTGAGGTGTTGAGACCATCTGGACTGAATATGTGACTGAACCTTGGGCCTTTATGTAAACTTTTAAGATGCTGGTGGGCAGGTGCTGGGATCTATTCATCTTGTGTACACCTAAGACAAGCCTCATAAGTATGTTCCCTTGCTTATTAAACCTGGTGCCTACCAATCGGGAGTGGTCTGCCTCTTTCTTTGGTCTGCCTTACCTTCTGAGTATGAAGGCCTGGTTCAGCTCTCATCTGGGGAACCCCCAAGTTTGCAAACCAGTACATACACCAAGCCCTACTATTACCTAGATCTTATGCCTTCAAGGACTTTGAAAACAAACAACAATAAATTTATTAAAATAATTATCACTAGGTCACAGAAGGAGAATACATAGCCATGGTTTTAAATACATTTTGTGAAAATCCTTATTGTACAAGACACAAAAAGGATATACGTTAATCATGTTACAAACCCTGAACTACTTATTTCACCAATGTCAGCTGCTCCAGGATCCAACAATATATATTTAAACACAGTGTAATTTCTTTTTTAACTTGATGACCTAGTTGTATAGGTTAGCTTGAGTAACTGAATATGTTTGGAAATGAACGACATTTCTCTGTAACTGTTGAGTTAGGTCAGGCTTCATCAATATAGATTTCAAAAATAGGAAAAAATAGCGGGGGGAGGGGAATATTAGAAGAGTGTTTGATACTGGGGTGTAGAAAGGGTTGTCTGGGAAGGGCCATGAGGGTGGTTTGGGGGGAGCAATGAGAATGTTCTGTACCTTTAAAGGGTTTTCTATTTTATGCAAATTTCATATAAAAGAAAAGACTAAAATATATTGAACTATAGTTGATATGCATGCTGAATTACTTAGGCAAAAAATATATGGATGTCTGCAATTTATTTGAAATAGATCAAACACTAAGATGGATTGATGGATGGATAGAAGAAGGTTGGACGGGTGGGCATGTGATAGAGCAGGTGCAGTAAGCTGTTAATGGTGGCATCAAGGTGGTGGGTGCATGTGAGGATACTGAATAATTATTTCAATTTTTCTAAGGTTTGAAATTTTTCATAATAAACTTCTCAGAAACCTATAAGCAGAGTTTCACCACTTTCTACTCTCATTCTTCTTCCAGCTCTTGACAGGATTTCTTTTTTATCTTCTACCTAGTCTCCTTCCCCCTGCAGTTTATTCTCAGCACAGCCAACCAGAGAAATAAACAAAACTAATTACTCCTCAACACATTTTGAGACCAGTCTCACTACGCTCAGAGTGAAATTCCAGGTCTTCTCACTTACCATGTTCCACGTGATGTGGCCACTCTGACCTACTGAACTTCTCCTCCAGGAATTTCTCTCTGGTAACATTCACCTCCTTGCTGCCCCTTGAATTATCTGGCATGCTTCTACCTCAGGGTATTGCACTTGCTCTTTCCTCTGTCTGGAGTATTTTTCCCTCAGAAATCTTTTTGGCTCTCTCACTCCTTCGGTTCTTATATATTATCTTCTCAGTGAAACCTCCCCTGCCTACTCAATCTAAAATTTCAGTGCTCTTATGCCAATATTTCTTATTTCCATTCTTGTTTTTAATCTTTTCTCCATAGTTTTTTTGTTTTTTTTTTTTAACATATGACCATTCTTTATAGTTTACTTATTTATCTTGCTCATTGTTTGCACCTCTGAAACAGAAGCTCAAGAGAGCAGGGATTTTGTCTGTTTACCTATTGCTCCACCCTCAGCACCTGAAACAAGGCTTAGCACATACTGGGTACTTATTAAATATTTGTTGATTGAATAAAGGAATATCTGCAGTCCTGGATCCTACCTTTTATAGAAATAGAATAGTATAATTGATTATAGAAATACATGTGATTATTTAGTAAAATTGTGTCATTTTGGCAATTTGGAAATAGCAAATTTGAATTAGAGCTAAAATCAAATGCTTTGCTAAGCTTTGAGACATAAGTGCTTTTGTAAAGAGTTATACAGAATAGCAACCAATCAACCAAGTCAGTCGGAGGAGAGATTGTATTGGAAGAAGAAAACATAAACCACACAAAATGTTTTATTTCAAGGACTTACTCCCTACTCCCATAGATCTTTAATTTTCAAAATATCAAATATATGCTCTTTGAAAGGACTTCTGTTAGTTTAGTTCACTGCTGTATCCCAAGCCTGAGAACAGAGTTTTTATATGGTAAATGTGCAATACTTATTTGTTGAATAAATGATAATATTGATGTTGTCAGGTAAATTATGAATATGATTATGATGCTAATATCATCATGGTTTACTTAGCAAATCCTTTTGTGAGCTGGTGAGGAGAAACCCATGATTTAGCTGGCTATCTAGGTGGGCCACTTGGAATTAAATCTTCACCAGCAATGTGTATGGAGAAGTGGAGTCTGATGTCAGTACAAAAACTGCGGCTGAAATAAATGTCCTTGTGTATGGCAAAAGGTGTGGTCTGTGCATATTTGGATAAAGCCACTACTAGCCTAGTCTGTGTATAAAAAAAAACAACACCCCTTTTTATGGGATGACTCAATGCATGGCAGGGATCATGGCTTGGGGTAAATGGAGTGAGACCTGGATTTCAGCCCCCACTCCTGCCCTGCCTCTGTGCAGTCCACAGCCTCACAATAACACATGGTGAACTTGAGTTTGAATCTCTTTCCAAAATGTGTCAGTTTGAATGTCCACCATTCTTGTCTACAAAGTCTTTTCCACTTTAAATGATGGAAAACCATAACTCATCGTTTTATTTTTATAGTGTAAGCCTTGACATTTTTATCTTATTTTTTATTTTTGTAATACAAGCACTGGACTTAAGCTTTGATTGTCCAGACATCCATTTCAAGGAAGGCTATCTTGAATAGAGACATTGCCAACCATAGGACTAGATAAAGAGCCAGGCCACCTCTTCCCACTGAGGCTTCTTTGTTTTGGAGATCTTGGTTGATTTTAGTAACTGACCATTTGGACTACTTGTTTGTTTTCACTTTCCATGCTTTAATTCCTGTTCTTATGTTTTTTCACCATAAAGAGTGAGCCTGGGAAACCCTAGGACCCCACCTCAACTGCAACAAAAGCAGAACCTCAGCCACTTGGACTCTCTCTCTCTAGCAGTGAATTTGTTTTGTGGCCCCTGGTGCGCTGTGTAATTTCCAGGTCTTGTAAATAATAAACCTGTATCTTTTCCAAGTTTCCTGATAGTTACTGCTGAAGGGCATTTTGCAATGAACCACAAGGGCTGGTATAGTCACAACATTGGCTATCGATAGGCTGAGACCAGCACAAAACAATTTTGTATTTTTTGCCTCAACTAGTGAGCTTGTACTTTATATTTATTTTATAATATTTTTTATGTATTAATTTTAGAGAGTGGAAGGGAGAAGGAGAGAGGGATAGAAACCTCAATGAGAGAGAACATCGACTGGCTGCCTCCTGCATGCCCCTCAATGGGGATTGGGCCCACAACCTGGGCATATGCCCTGACCGGGAATCCAACTTCTTAGTGCATGGAGTCAAGGCTCGACCACTGAGCCATACTGGCCGGCCAGAGCTTATACTTTTAAACAACACTTTCATGTACTTTCTATTTTTATGACTTGTCTTTTGCTATTATTTGCCCATTTAATTGAAAAGATAACATTTTCTTATCAATTTATAAAAGTTTCTCTTATGTTAGGGATTACCAGTGAATGTTTTCATAAAGTTTGTAAATATTTCCCCAGTTTGGTATGATTTCTACTTTTGTTAGTGATGTATCAAAAGTGCAATGAACTCTATTAGCCTTTTTCTTTGTGATATTTCACATTGTTGTTATAATGATACTGTTGTAATAACTTAGTTATTAATAACAGGAAAGGAGTAAAGGGAAGCTTCCATTTAGATGCATGCCCAGTAAAGTCTGGGTAACACAGGGGAGGATGCTTGCCTCCCAGTCACAACTAGGAATGGGTCATTGCCCAGAATTTATGGCAACTGTAAGCGTGGGGAGATTTTATATTTAAGCTCTTGAACAACGGAATTCCCTCTTTTGTGTGCTGGGCTCCTGGCTCTCTTGATGCAGGGAGCACATTTCCCTGCATCCATCCACGTGGCCCACAGCCATGTGGACCCCACACAATGAACTGATGGACTGGAAATAGCCTGATGTTGTGCCAGTCTCAACTCCACCATGGAAAGGAAATGCTGGACACTGTCTTTGTTTTTAGCTCTGCTGAATCCCCAGCTGCACCTCTTCCAGGATTGATTTAAGGGAAATGGGACTTTGCAAACCCCGGGATGTAATTCCATGTAAATAAAGCTTTATACCACATCTCATCCTCTTGTGAGGGCCCCCAGAAATGCTTATTCTAGTGGGATCCCAAGAACCCCACTCCCACTAGCAACTGAGAAAGGCAAAGAATTAAGTAAGTCATTTTGTTTTATTTTTAAAAATAGTTAGCAATTATTTCATCACCACCATTAAAATTTATTGAATTTAGAATTAAGGTCTGATTTTGAGATATCATGTCTGTGTTTTGATGTACATGTCTACACTTGAACAAAATCTATTCCATTTGAGTCTTTCCCCTGTAAAACACATTTAATAGTTGGAAGGAAAAGTCTATTTTCCAAATCTCATTATTACAACACTTTTATATGCTTTCTTAACTATATTATAATTATTTGTGTAAATTAACTTAGAAACCATTGTTGTCCAAAAAAGTAACAAATTAAGATTTTGAGTGGTATTTCATTATGCATTTGAGTTACTTTGAGACTAATCTGATATCTTTTTTAAAATCCTCACCAGAGGATATTTTTCCATTTATTTTTAGAGTGTGAGTGAGAGAGAGAGACATTGATTGGTTACCTCCCACATTCCCACATGACCCCAACCAGGGCTGAGGACCCAACAACAACCAAGGTACGTGCCCTTGACCGGAATCAAACCTATGACTCTTTGGTCTGTGGGCCGACGCTCTAACCACTGAGCCAAATCAGCCAGAGCTGATATCTTTGTAATATTGTCGTTCCATCCAGGAAGACAGCACAGCTCTCTTTTCAATGATGTCTAATTTGATAGTTAACATCAAGTTTATGTATTTTCCCTCTATGGGTTTCATACATTTCATGCAGAAGTCATTGTTAGAAATTTTAAATATTTGGATAACCATTGGCTTTGTGATCTTCCCCATTATATATCCAGATTTGTTATTGCTTTACCTAGTAAAGGCAACTGGTCTTGTAAGTTTATCATGTAAATAGCTACAGTTCTGAACTCTATCTGAATTTTGGAAGTATTCAGTTTCTTCTGAATTCATATTGGTTGCTATTATTTTACTAAGTTTAATGTGGTACACAGAATAATACACTATTTTTTTTTCTTTTGGGTGGTTCTAACATTAGTATACTTTAGTGAAAACTTATTTCTTAAACCATAGAATTACCTGAGGTTTGCATGTACCCCAGAGAAAGCTGAACAATTGATAGGAAATTTATTTAGATCTCCTTGCGCATCATCAATTCAACCATTGGACACCAGAGACTGAGTTATGGAGAAATGCTTCCACATTTCATGGGAATTTTCAATCCTATTATATATAAAGATTACCAGAGGTAAATACTTGGGTAAAAATTTTCAACTTATGTCGGCTGTTTTAAGGTAGGCATTTAACCTATTTTGTTCTGTGTTTCCAGGACTTACAATAAGACTAGTGAATGACAGCACTCAACAAATATATGTTGATTGTTGTTGAAAAAAAATTGAAGAAATGCATTTGTCAATAGGAGAAAAATAATCTGATACTGACAATTTATAGGTTTTGGAGTGAGTCTTATCCAAAATTTTCTAGCAAGAGTTCTTTTTATTTCTATAAACATTCCTTCTAAACACATACTAGCAGATGCTATTGGTTGGCTGACCAATTAGTTCCCTCTCTTCTTGGCCATGTACTCAAGGCAGAAGCCAATCACCAATTCTAATTAACAACCATGTGAATTCCGTTTTCATCTCCAGTATTTGCTTTAGACATAAGCATATGACATATTTCTGGACAATGCAATGTATGAGGAAAACTTCTGGAAGCTTTTGAGAATGATTTTTTTTTTCCACTCTTAAAAAAGGAACATAAGTCAGAGACATGCTTTACTCCCTGAAGATATTCTGGGTAGTTGTGTGAGTTGCTGAGATTTGGACTTGATGTAGCCATCTGGTTGCTATGAAGAGACAAGACCAAAGCCAATAGTGTGAAGGAGATGGAACAGAAAGAGAAGAAGAATCTGGCTCCTTGATGTCATTGGTGAACTGCTGAAATTAACCTGAAATTTTGTGAATTAATGTTTATACCACCTTTTACTAGGCTTCCAATTATGGGCAGTTGAAAGCATCCCAAGAACCAATGGATACAAATGATATTTAGAAGTGCACATAAATGTAAATGAAATAAATAGTCCCTATCTACTGTATCAACAGTAAAGACATTTTCAGTCTTGTTTTATATGCTTTATGTTCTTTTAAATAAATAAGAACTTTATATTCTTTTAAATAGAGGGATTCGTCAGACATTTGGAGAAAGAATACTGCAGATGGAGAGGACATAGAGTGCAAAGGGCCAGAAGTGAGGGTACAACAGGCAATTTTGAAGACTAAAGCCCTCAATGCAACTAGAACAAGGTGAGCATATAGATAAGTGGGTGGGGTGCAGGTCATGTAAGGGCTTTTATATTTCCCCCAGCAAGGAAATGGTTTTCAGCAAAGGAGTGCTATAATCTAATTATGCTTTAGACTGTTCTTGCTAAATTGTTAAGAATAGACCCAAGGGGAATAAGAGCAGAAGCAGAAAGACCTGATTAGGTGACTTCTTCAATTCAGGCGAGAGAAGATGTTGGCTTGAGTTGGAGTGATAGCAGTAGAGATAGTGAGACATGCTCAGATTCTGAATCTTTTTTGAAGTGTCTGATAGAATTCACTAATGGGCTGTGAGAGAAATAGAGGAGGTAAGGATAACTTTGAGGTTTGGGGCCTGAGCTTCTGGAAGAATGGATTTACCATTTATTGAGATGAACAGGACTGTACGAGGAGCAGGTTTAAGTTCAAGTGTGAGGTAGGGAAATAACAAGAGCTTGGTGTTAGGTAACATTTTATGTGCCTATTAGATATCAAAGAGAGTACTCTGAGTGAGCATTTGTGTCATATACATATACACAGACATAGGTATATCTATATATGACCAGGCATTTGTGTGTTTTATATATTTGTGACCATTTCTGGAAGCAGAGAAGGAGCTAGAGTTATAAATCTGGGAGTGTTCGGTATAGAGATGATATTTAAATCAAGAGACTGGATGAAATAATTTAAGATTTTCTTTTTTATGTGTAAACATAAAAAAGAAGTGGATCAGAACTAAGCCTGGTACATACAATCATTTAGAGGCCAGGGAGAGAGAATGCAGACATTATGAATAGACAACTCTTTCAAGGAATTTTGTTTTAAACTGAAGGAGAGGAATGAGGTGGGAACTGAAGAAGGAAGTGGAGCAAAGACCCCCCCCCTTTTTTTTTAAGATGAGAAATGTGTTTTATGCTTATCTAGTGGATAGGGAAAACTTGATGATGCAAGGAAGACAGGGAATCAATACAGCATGTCCCCGGTGAAGAGTGGGATGGGATTCAGTGTACAAAGGAGGGCTGGCCTGACCTAGAAGCAGAGATGATTCATCCATTCATTCACATTAACACAAAAGAAGGTGGAATGTAGCTTCTATATGTGGGAGGTGGGTAGTTTGGGGGCATGTGCTTGTGGAAATTATCTTCTAATTGGTTTTATTATTATTTCTGTGAAATAGGAAGTAACTCATCAAGTGAGTGTGAGGATAGAGGAAGGACTTGGAGGTTTGAGAAAAAAATAAATTGTGAAATTATTAACTAGGAGAGTGGGGGAGTGGCTGGACTAGAAAAAAATAGTATGATTACTAGCAATCTTATGGACCCACTTGAGATTATTGATTATGAATGTAATTTGAGACAGGTATATTTTTCTAACCATGTTTAGTTGTGAGAGTGAAGGTAATGACTGCAATCTGTTTTTCCAAGGGTTGTAGTTTAGCCTGGCAAGTAATACAATATCTTTGAGCCCAGTACAATGGTAGCAAGGCCTCTTGTGAAAGTTCATTGATTTCACATCACATTATTTCTGCAGGTACTAAAGTGTGTGTACCCATTTGGGCTTTAAAAAAAAAAAAAACCCAAAAGAGTTCAATAAGTGAAGATCAGATTTATGTTACTTTCTGAAGTCAGTGAATCTTACACTACTAGATTTCTTAGACCTTGATAGCCCTTCTGTTCATAGATGATATCTACAGAGAAAAAAGGAAAATGATAAAAATGTATTATCAAAGGGAAACAAACAAACAAACAATGAAGCCATTTAGAACCACGTTAAATAAATAAAAAGATGTTTTAGGAAATATGCATTGCGGTTCATCTCCAAAACTATTTAACCTCACTCACCCCAATGGTAAGCTGAAAATTTTACTTTGAGATGTTTACAGATGAAAACTATTAGAACCACAACTATTTCTTTCTGGTCCGCAGGCAGGCCGACACTCTGACTGCTGAGCCAAACCAGCCAGGGCAGAACCACAAATATTTCTTAAATAGTAAGAGTAGTTGAGAAAAATTTCTGAAAGATATGGGAAATATATTCACCTGATATATTATTCTATGTTAATATTTTCCAATGGATATATGGAACCCTTTCTTATTTTCATACTGTCTTTCATGGTAATTATTTATATTCAGAATTACGGTAGGACTTCTCGTCAAGATGGCGGTATAGGTGAACACGGTACTTGTCTCCTCCCACAATCACATCAAAATTACAACTAAACTTCAGAACAACCATCATTCAGAACCACCTGAAATCTAGATGAATGGAAATCCTACAACTATGAAATTAAAGAAGAAGCAGCCACATGGACTGACACTGGTAGGAGGGGTGCAGATGCAGAAGGGCTAGTCTCACACCCACATGCGACAAATAAAAATCAGGAGGGATGTCTCAGCTGTGGAGGTCTCCCCTTAGGAGCAAGGGGTTCCAGGCCCACATCAGGCCCCCCAGCTCAGGGTTCCAGTGCCAGGAAGAGAAGTCCCCATAACTTCTGGCTGTAAAAACCAGTGGGAATTAAGGCTGAGAGAGGCTAAGGCTTCTGGAGTCCCAGGCAGCTTCTTTTAAAGGGCCTGCGCACAGATTTACTGGGACTCACTCTCTCTGAGCTACTTCAGCACAGGAGCAACAACTTGAAAAGTACCAGAGACATACAGGGAGGAACTGAATTGTTTGGCATTAGGACAAGTGCTGGAGGGGCAGCTTTCTCCCAGACAGAAGTACTGGCGGAGGATATTGTTCCTTTGATGAGCCCTTCCCCATGGATCCAACAGACAGTGCCATAGCTGAGACTCCATTGACCTGGCTCACCCTGTTTGCCCCACCCTGGTGATTCCCTGAGACCTTGCCCCACCCAACTTTCGAGCCCACCCAAGCTGTTTCGAGTGGCTTTACCATAGGAATGGCCTGTAATGGCTCATGCTTCACATTTTCCTAAAATCTCTCAAACAAGCAGCATCTGGCCTCAGTGAGCCCCATACCTTTTGTTAAGTGGCCCCAGGCCCAGCACTAGCAGCAGTCGGCCTTGGTTCACAGCTTGGCCTGGCATGGGCACCTCCAAGCCCAGCACAAGAAGCAGCCATCTGCAGATTGCTTTGTAGCTTTTACCTGGTGAACCTGCGTAGAATAAAGGAAGTGGCTGACCTTGGCCTGCAATTCCTGGGTGGCCCCAGAGCCAGCGCAGCCAGACCATGTTGAAGCACCACCACCCAACCACCTCCACAAGCAACCCACTCAATGGGTGGACTCAGTGGGTACTAGAGCCCTGCTCTGTGTGGTGGGCTCCTGCACAGCTGATCCTCCAAGGTGGATGGAGGTCTGTGGTCAGTGGTCACAGCCAGTCCTTGGAGCTGATCAGCTTGAATAAACCCCTCCTTTTGACCTGCCAACAGTAATAAAGATTCAATTACAACAGAAGGGTTACAACCTCGAGTGCCCAGCTGAGGTGACCAGGGAGGCTGTGCCACTGGACCCAACAGGACACCTACTAAATTGGACCACTCTACCAAGCCTAGGAGACACAGCAGCTCTACCTTACATGGAAACAAACACAGGGTAGGAGCCAAAATGAGAATACAAAAAAACATATCCAAAATGAAAGAACAGAACAAAACTCCAGAAAAAGAACTAAACAAAATGAGGACAAGCAATCTACTAGATGCAGAGTTCAAAATACTGGTTATAAGGATGCTCAAGGAACTTAGTGAGGACCCCAAGAGCATAAAAAAGAACCAGTCAGAAATGAAGATTGCACTGACTGAAATAAAGAATAATTTACAGGGAATCAACAGTAGAGTAAGTAAAGCTGAGAATCAAACCGTCAATTTAAAATACAAGGAAGCAAAAAAACACCCAACCAGAACAGCAAAAAAGAAAAAAGAATAAAAAAAAATGAGGATAGTGTAAGGAACCTCTGGGATAACTTCAAGCATACCAAGAAATTGAAAACCTATTTGAAAAAATAATGACAGAAAACGTCCTTAACTTTGTGAAAGAAACAGACATACAGGTCCTGGAAGCACAGAGAGTCCCAAATAAGATTGACCCAAAAAGGCTGACACCAAGACACATCATAATTAAAATGCAAAAGGTTAAAGACAAACAGAGAATCTTAAAAGTAGCAAGAGAAAACCAGTTAGTTACCTAGAAGTGAGCTCGCATAAGACTGTCAGCTGATTTCTCAAAAGACACTTTACAGGCCAGAAGGGAGTGGCAAGAAATATTCAAAGTGATGAAAAGCAAGGACCTACAACCAAAATCACTCTATTCTGCAAAGCTATCATTTAGAATTGATGGACATACAAAGAACTTCCCAGACAAGAAAAAGGTAAAGGAGTTCATCACCACCAAACCAGCATTATATGAAATGTTAAAGGGTCTTCTTGAAGAAAAAGAAGATAAAAAATCTGAACAACAAAATGGCAATACATATCTATCAACAATGGGGTCTACAAACAAAATGAACAAGCAGAACAGAAACAGACTCATAGATACAGAGAACTTTTTGTTGGTTGCCAGAAGGAAGGAAGGAAGACTAGAGGGATGAGTAAAAAAAATTAAGGAGTGGTCGAGAGAAAATGGCAGTGGAGTGAATGGAAGCTACACAGACCATCTCCCAGGACCAAACGGGAATTACAACTAAAATAAAGACAAATCATCGGGAAAAAGCAACAGAAAAGCAGCGGGAGAGGACCATACAACCAGGGACACTGAATGAGCCTGTAGGATCTGCGGAGGCGCGTGAGGGTGGCGGGCTGGGAGCCCACGGACAGCAGCAGCCTTAGCTGTGAGCAGCACGCCCGCCCTCGGGGTTAAGATCCCAAGCTGCTCCACAGCGCAGAGGGCTGGGACAGAGCGCTAAATAGCTACAGCCACTCACCTGGGGCTCCGGCAGAGGGAGGGTGGACTGGACTGGAACTCTGTGGGGACACCTGGGATTTGGAGGGCGCTCAGAGTTTGTGCTGAGCCGCGGCCACAAAGGACAGTGGCCAGCTTGCTCCTTCCCGGAGCTGTGGCAGCCCCTCCCTCGGAGATTCCCAGGTGAGGCAAAGAAATGCAAATTGAGGCTCATTAACAACCAGCATCAGCCCCAACCTCAGGAAATCCTCTTACACTATAAACACCTGAGGGAGTTTCTCATTCAATTGAGATCCTAAGGTTTTTCAAGTAACTGAGGCCAATAGCCTCCAGGCAAAAAGCTAGAGCATAACTGAACCTTTCCTGAGCTTGCAAATCTACCCAGGAAAGTGAGACTTGATAGTGGTGTTTAAGGAGGGCCCTCCACGCTCATCCAAACCCAGTAGAGGGAGCCACAAATAGCAGAACACCAACACCCACAGGGAAAATTTGGCAGGCTCCAAAACCCACTGAGATAGCAAAAATGGTGAAACAAAGAAACAGATCCCAAATGAAAGAACAAGAGAACTCTACCGAAGATGAGATAAATGAAATGCAGTTAAGCAAATTATCAGAGGTAGAGTTCTGAGCCATGATCTTGAGGAAACTAAACAGCATGAGTAAGGACATCAACACCATGAGTAAAGATATAGAAACACTGAAAACCAACCAAGTGGAAATGAAGAATGATATAGCAGAAATAAAGAACACATTGGAAGGACTGACCAGCAGAGTAGAGGAAGCGGAGGACTGGATCAGTGAATTAGAAGACAGAGTAGAAAAAATCAATCAACCAGAAAACCAAAAGGAAAAAACAATGAAAAAACAGGAAGATAGCTTAAGAGAACTGTGGGACAACTGGAAATGTAATAACATTTGCATCATAGGAGTCCCCAAAGAAGAAGAAAATGAGCAAGGGCTAGAGAATATATTTGAAGAAATTGTGACAGAAAACTTCCTTAATTTGGTGAAGGAAGAAAGCATTCAAGTTCAAGAAGCACAGAGAGCCCCAAGTAAGAAGAACCCAAACAGGCCCACACCAAGACACATAGTAATTAAAATGCCAAAAATTAAAGACAAAGAGAGAATCCTAAAGGCAGCAAGAGATAAGCAACAGGTTACCTACAAAGGAAGCCTCATAAGACTATCAGCTGACTTCTCAACAGAAACACTACAGGCCAGAAAGGAATGGCATGAAGTAATCAAGGTCATGAAAAACAAGGATCTGACTCCAAGACTACTCTATCCAGCAAGGCTATCATTCAAAATAGAAGGTCAAATAAAGAGCTTCCCAGACAAAAAAAAGCTAAGGGAATACATTAGCACCAAACCAGCACTGCAAGAAATGTTAAAAGGACTGCTGTAATTAGTAGAAGAAATAGGAAGAAAAATATAACCACACTGAACAAAAATTGCAATAAATAAGTACATATCAATAGTCACCTGAAATGTAAATGGATTGAATGCTCCGATAAAAAGACACAGAGTAGCTGACTGGATAAGAAAGCATGATTCACATATATGTTGTTTACAAGAGACCCTCCTCACAACAAAAGACTCACATAGGTTGAAAGTGAAGGGATGGAAAAAAATCTTCCAAGCAAACGGAAAGGAAAAAAAAGCTGGGGTAGCAATACTCATATCTGATAAATTAGATTTCAAATTGAAGACCATAACTAGAGACAAAGAAAGCCACTACATAATATTGAAAGGGTCTATCCAAAAGGAAGATATAACCTTGGTAAACATATATGCACCCAATATAAGAGCACCAAAATATATTAAAAATCTTCTGGAGGACTTCAAAGGAGAAATCGACCACAATACAATCATAGCGGGAGACTTCAACACCCCACTGACATCACTGGATACATCATCTAGACAAAAAATTAACAAGGAAACAGAGATTTTAAATGAAGCACTAGATCAAATGGATTTAATAGATATATACAGAGAATTACACCCCAAAACTGCAGAATTCACATTCTTCTCAAGTGCACATGGGACATTCTCAAAGACAGACCATATGTTAGGGCACAAACTAAGTCTCTACAAGTTCAAGAAGATTAAAATCATATCAAGCATCTTTTCAGATCACAATGGCATGAAACTAGAAATCAATTGCAACAAGAACATGCAAAGACATTTAAACACATGGAGGCTAAATAGCATGTTATTGAACAATGAATGGGTTACCATGGAGATCAAGGAAGAAATTAAAAACTTTCTGGAAACCAATGAAAATGAACACACAACAACAGAAAATCTATGGGATGCAGCGAAAGCAGTTCTGAGAGGGAAGTTCATAGCACTACAGGCCTACCTCAAGAAAGAAGAAAAATTCCTAATTGACTACCTAACCTCACAACTTAAAGAACTAGAAAGAAAACAAAAAGAAAACCCTAGAGCAAGTAGAGGGAAGGAAATAGTAAAAATCAGAGCAGAAATAAACAACATGGAGACCAAAAATCAATTCAAAGGATCAATGAATCAAAGAGCTGGTTTTTTTTGAAAAGATGAACAAGATTGATGGACCCTTAGCTAGACTCACCAAGAAACAAAGAGAGAGAACCCAAATACACAAAATCAGAAATGAAGGAGGAGAAGTAACAACTGACATCACAGAAATACAAAGGATCATTAGCAAATACTATGAACATTTATATGGCAACAAATTCGACAATCTAAGCAAAATGGACAAATTTCTAGAAACACATAGTCTCCCAAAACTGAACCAGGAAGAGACAGAAAACTTGAACAGGCCAATAACAACGAAGGAAATTGAAGATGTAATCAAGACCCTCCCAGCAAACAAAAGCCCAGGCCCTGACTGCTTCACGGGGGAGGTTTACCGAACATTCAAAGAAGAACTAACACCCACTCTCCTCAAACTATTTTAAAAAATTCAAGAAGAAGGAAGACTTCCAATCTCGTTTTATGAGGCCAGCATAATTCTAATTCCAAAACCAGAAAAAGACACTACAAAGAAAGAAAGCTACAGGCCAATATCCCTGATGAACATAGATGCCAAAATCCTTAACAAAATACTAGCAAATCAGATCCAGCAATACATCAAAAAAATTATTCTCCATGACCAAGTGGGATTCATCCCTGGGATGCAAGGATGGTACAATATTCACAAATCAATAAATGTGATACATCACATAAACAAAATGAAAGATAAAAACCTCATGATCATATCAATAGACGCTGAAAAAGCATTTGACAAAATCCAGCACCCATTTCTGATAAAAACGCACAGCAATTTGGGAATAGAGGGATCATATCTCAACATTATAAAGGCCATATATGAAAGACCTACAGCCAACATCATACACAATGGACAAAAACTAAAAGCATTTCCCTTAAGAACAGGAACAAGACAAGGATGCCCACTTTCACCACTCTTATTTAATATAGTTCTGGAAGTCTTAGCCACAGCAATCAGACATGAAGAAAAAATAAAAAGGATCCAAATTGGAAAGGAGGAAGTGAAACTGTCATTATTTGCAGATGACATGATATTATACATAGAAAACCCTAAAGACTCCATCAAAAATCTACTAGACTTAATAAATGAATTTGGCAAAGTAGCAGGATACAAAATTAACGTCAAGAAATCAACGGCATTCTTATACACCAATGAGGAACTCACAGAAAAAGAAACTAAAAAACAATCCCATTTACCATCGTGGCAAAAAAATGAAGATACTTAGGAATAAACTTAACCAAAGAAGTAAAGGACCTATTCGCAGAAAACTACAGGACATTGAAAAAAGTAATAGAGGAAGCTATAAAAAAGTGGAAGCACATACCTTGTTCATGGATTGGAAGAATTAACATCATTAAAATGTCCATACTACCCAAAGCAATCTATAGATTTAACACAATCCCCATCAAAATACCAATGACATATTTCAGAGAACTAGAACAAATGCTTCAGAAGTTCATATGGAACCAAAAAAGACCCTGAATAGCTACAGCAATCTTGAAAAAGGACAAAGTAAGCGGGATCACAATACCGGACATCAGGTTATACTACAAAGCTACTGTAATCAAAACAGCCTGGTACTGGCACAAGAACAGGCACATAGATCAATGGAATAGAATAGAGAACCCAGAAATTGACCCAAAACATTATGCTTAATTAATATTCCACAAAGGTGGCAAGAGCATACAATAGAGTAAAGGCAGCCTCTTTAATAAATGGTGTTGGGAAAATTGGACAGCTACTTGCAAAAAAATGAAACTGGACCATCATCTTATACCATACACAAGAATAAACTCAAAATGGATAAAAGACTTAAATGTGACTCATGAATTCATAAAAATCCTAGAAGAAAATGTAGGCAACAAAATTTCAGACATCATACACAGCAGAATTCTCACTGATATATCACCTAAGGCAACAGAAAGGAAAAAATGAACACATGGGACTACATCAAACTCAAAAGCTTCTGCACAGCAAAAGAAACAACCATCAAAGCGGAAAGGCAACCCACTGTATGGGAGAGCATAATTGCCAATGATATATCAGATAAGGGATTAATTTCCAAAATATATAGTGCTCATACAACTCAACAAAAGGAAGACAAAGAACCCAATTAAAAAATGGGCAGAGGAACTAAATAGACACCTCTCCAAACAGGACATACAAATGGCCAAGAGACATATGAAGAAATGCTCAACATCACTAATCATCAGAGAGATGCAAATTAAAACAACAATGAGGTATCACCTCACACCTGTCAGAATAGCCGCCATCAACAAAGCCTCAAACAACAAGTGTTGGCGAGGGTGTAGAGAAAAGGGGACTCTAGTACACTGCTGGTGGGAATGCAGACTGGTGCAGCCACTATGGAAAACACTATGGTGTTACCTCAAAAAATTAAAAATTGAATTACCATTTGACCCAGTGATCCCACTCCTAGGAATATACCCTAAGAAGCCTGAAACACCAATCAGAAAGAATATATGTACCCCCATGTTCATAGCAGCACTATTTACAATAGCTAAGATCTGGAAACAGCCCAAGTGTCCATCAGTAGTCGAATGGATAAAAAAGCTGTGGTACATATACACAATGGAATACTATGCAGCTGTAAGAAAGAAAGATCTCTTATCCTTTGAGACGACATGGGAGGACCTGGAAACTATTATCCTAAGCGAAACAAGCCAAGCAGAGAAAGACAAACATCATATGATCTCACTTATTTCTGGAATATAATGAACATAACAGTCTGAGGAACAGGGTAGTCCCAGAGACGTGGAAGTAGGGTACAGACTGACAATTGCCAGAAGAGGGGGTGGGGGAGGGGAGCGATGAACCACAGAACTTGTATGCATGTACTCATAACCAATGGACATGGACAACAAAACTGGGGATGGGGCAGGGAGGGAGGGGGAGAAGGGTGTCAATGGGGGAAAAAGGAGAAACATCTGTAACAAAAATAAATTAATAAAAAAAATGAAGGAGTTAAGAAGTGCAAATTGGTTATTACAGAATAGTCATCAGGTGGAGGGAGTCAATGGAGGAAAAAAGGGGGAGGACATCTGTAATACTTTCAACAATAAAGATAAATTGATAAATTAAAAAAATTATGGTAATTATTCTTATTTAGATTTTAAGGTTCTGAAAGAGAGTAACCTAAACTTATAAACCTTTGTATCCCTATTTTGCTTTATCTACTACTTTTTTACCTCATAGGGTACTTAATCAGTATTTATTTAATAAATTGACTGAATACCAATTAGTTCACAAATTCATTTGTTAAAAATTTAAATGTTTTGTGTGAATAATTTTTCCTTTGATCTAACAGGTATTTTGGGTGAAACAAATATTTGTGTATTGGGAACTGAAAATTTTCCATTCCTTGACCAGGAATCAATCTCAAAACATAGCCTTGATAATGTCTAATTACTAAGCCACCAGGGAACTGAAGTTTCCTATTTTAGTGTGAAAATAAAATAGAGGATGATGTTGAATAATAATGTCCTCATTAGTCTTCAAAAGAGTCTCACATTGAAGAACTGGAAAAAGCCTTCAAATGTCACTGGATTCAGCATCTACATGTAGGCAGGATGATAATTAAATTATATAAAAAATTACTCTGCCTTTTTTACATAAAAATGTTCAGTGAAAAACTTTCATAAAAATGTTTTATCTGTAAATTTTGATATTACATAACACAAAATTATGAATTATGAACATAATCTGGTGGTTGTGCTTATATAACACCAAGCCATGGTGTAATGAATCTTGGTAACTAAATTTGTATACTCAAGAAATGGTTTTCTTGTCTTCAAAGGACATCCAGTTATCCAAGAGTATATTAATTTTTCCAAATAGTCACCAAAAATATTCTTCTTTGACTTAAGCCTATTTCCTGCCCTTGTCAGATTACAAGTGTATATAAAATGATTGCTCATCATGAATTTTACCATGTATTTGTGTATGTGCTTATATATTAATATTTACAATGGCAGTTGCTGAATCTAGCCTAACTACTTTTCCTCCAAATTATGAAACTCATTTTCTCTTGATCAATCATTCAATATTGAGCCGCAACTACTAGATCATTAGAACTGATCATATTTATTGATTATAAATAGTTGAATAACAGCAATCTTATATGGTTCAAACAAACATATCCTACACAATGCTAGTTGCTACATGCAGTACACAGAAAAGATATATGTTTTATTAGTTTGAATTTTCCAGAAGCAAATTTTTGCGTGCAATTAATTTTAAAACAAATGTCCCGAGAGGAGACCAACATGGAAGGGGAGGATGCAGACAAGGAGAAGAAGAAGATATATGCAATTGTGCACTTTTAGGCACGATTTTAGACAGATGAGTTTTGCCATGGAGAATAGGATTTACCAGAATTACGTAGGGGAATGCTGGATTATAATTTACACCTCAGAGTTGTCAAAATTTAGGCAAATTTTCTGGGTTTTCAACCAACAGTCATTGGTTTATGGCTTCAAGAGGGTAAGTGAGAGGTGAGGAGGGGAGAGGGTGAGGGAGTAAAATTAAACATCTAGGTACTTTTGAGTCCACATTTGTTAACAAAGTGACCCAATAGTCTGAGGGCAGTGCCCTGAAGAAGATATGCAGGTGCTGGTCTATGGAAGTACACCAAAGAAACTCCACTTACACCTTCAGAAATTGTGAATCCGAGGCAGCCTGCACAGGGCACCAATTTTGTCTGTCCCCTATGGTAGATGCCTTGAAGATACTGAGAAAATTCAACCACATAAGGCATGTAAGGCAGTTATATTACATTGCAGGAATTAGTTTACAATGGTAACCGTAAGTCTAACAAAAGTTGAGACAGTCAAGATTATTCTTATGGGTTGAAGAAGGCTGAGTGAACAGACTTGTGGAAGACATTGAACTAAAGTAGATCATTTTTTAAAATTAATTTATTGGGGTGACACTTGTTAATAAGATTATATAGGTTTCAAGTGTACATATGACTCACTCTTATATTGGATATAAACTAAAAGCAACAAATGAACAAACAAGAAAAGTAAATAAACTAAATTAGATCTTTAAAACTCAAAGATTTAACTGCATGGAGGATAAAAGTGTCTTTCAAGTGGATGGAAAAGCAAAAATGTGCATGTTGGGAAGCAAATGCTGAGAAGGAATTAAGAGTACAGAAGATCGGGGTGGGGAGGTTACACTGATCAGAGGAAAGGGAGGAAGCGTGATTGGGCAAAGGAAGTCATCATACTGCAGTGCTGATCTAACATTGCTCTGTGCCAGCCCTTGGATGGCTCTTGCACAGTAATTGTCCCTTAGAGGATACCACATTGAGCAAAAATGGCTGGGCTCTCTTACCACTGCCTTCAACCCATCAATGGTAGGCCATCCTGAGAAGAGCTTGATCTGGGCTAGAAAGCTAAAAAAAGTCTCTAAAGGGGCCAACAAATTGAGACTTTCAATAGACCACATTCCTCCCATCTGGTTAACTAATCTCTTCTGTAAGGGGGTTCTATGCTATGTATCTCATTTCTGTACTCGTGACTAAATGAAAGATGTCATAAATTATGAAAGCATGTAAACTGAAACACTAATTCAAAAGAATATATGCATCTCTATGTTCATTGCAGCATTACTTAAAATAGCCAAGACTTGGAATTTGGCCAAGTGTCCATCAATAGATAAGTGGATAAAACAGTTATGGTATAATACATTTAGACAATGGAATACTACTCAGCTGTAAAAAAGAAGAAAAATTTACCCTTTGCCACAATGTAGATGGACTTGGAGAACAAGATGCTAAGTGAAATAAGCCAGCCAGAGAAAGACAAGTGCCATATGATTTCACTCACATGTGGAATCTAATGAACAAACTTAACTAAAAAGCAAAATAGAGACAGACTCATAGAGAGCAGGCAGATAGCTCTGGTGAGGTAGGAGGTGTTTGGGGAGGGGTAGAGGGATTGAGTAAAAAAGAAAAAAGAGAGAAAGAACTCACCCCTCCCTGTGTAGCTCAGTTGACTGAGTGTCAGTCATCCCATGCACCAAAAGGTCACTTTCCCAACAGGGCACATGCCTGGGTTATGGGCTTGATCCCCAGAAGGGGGCATATAGGAGGCAACTAATAGATGTTTCTCTCTCTCTCTCTCTCTCTCTCTCTCTCTCTCTCTCTCTCTCTCTCTCCCTCTCCCTTCCTCTCTCTCTAAAAGATCAATAAAAACAGTTTTAAAAAGAGAGAGCAAGAACTCATGGGCATGGACAACAGTGTGGTGATTGTAGGGGGAGGGTGGTGAATGGAGATAGAAGAGGATATGGGGGGATACATGGTGATGGAAAAAAATAAAATAAGAGATTGTAAAAAAAAATTATGGAAGCAAATGACATAATATCCCTGACTGTAGAAATGGAATATGAACCACTTTTTAAATGATAAATATTAGAAATTGTGAAAAATATTTCTTGTGCTGTCCTTGTATTATTTCTTGTATCTCAAACCTAGTATCCTTGATGGCATTCACAGATAAACATGAAATGTTTTTCTGAATGAATGGCTGAATGATTGCAGGCAGGTAACTGTTGCTAAAGGAAGGGTATGGAGATACTCCAATATTCAAGCTGAAGTAAAGAACACCGAGTTACCTGAAAACAAGTAGCAGGAAAGGAGAAAGATATAACTCAAGTGGAAAAAGGAGGGGTGCAGGACACATTTTGCCTTCTTTGTCATTTAACCTAAGACTAAGTCTGTTCCAAAATTAAACTTTATGCCCATATGCTTTATCTATAATTTATTAGCATTTTAATCTTGGTTTATTTGCTTGACTTTTGTGAGCAGCATTCATTCTACCTCATAACTTTATAAGGATTAAGTAAGAAAAAGGGGAGGGGGCATCTGTAATACTTTCACCAATAAAGGTAAATTTAAAAAAATGACATCTTGCTGATACTTAGAGGCAATTATTTTGTTCACAATTTTAACAAATCTGAAATCAGATCAATAACAACTGCTGACATCTTCTTGTGTCTGTTGGCCCGGCAGTCTGATGATGCACAAAGGTCCAAAACGCTAATCTTGAAACTCGCAAAAGTGGTGTCAGCCTCTTGAAATAAAATCCCGGAGACACTAGCAGAGCAATCTTGGAAACAAATGGGGGTGGTGACCAAGTGTGGATCATGGTGATTTAGATGAGTTTAGCAAAATTCTAGCAGTTGAAACCAAAATTTGGCTAGCTCTACAAAAAACTCAGTGCAAAAGCTTTGACTTTTTTATAGGTTGTTTTAAGTTAAACTGCATCATCAGCACTTATTGACACAGCAGATTATGTGGTATAAAAAAACACAGTCACATAATTTTAAGTGTAATAGTGAATATTAGATTTTGCAAAATTTTAGGAACATCTCAACCAACTTATTTCACTTGTGCTTTCCCTTTTACTTATAGAATAGAGAGATATGATAAAGATAAATGTACTTCTAAAAAAACCTAAAAGATCTCTTTCAGTAAGTATGAAATAAAAAAATCTAACTGATAATAACATCTGTTACATTTTAATTGGCCTCTTTATTTCTTTCTCAGTGGTACATAAAATGATGGTAAGTCTTACAGTGAAAAGTACCTTTCATTTAATGAAATATGGTATGGGAAGTGACTGACACGATAGGTTCTCAATGAAAGGGGATGGATTGATTTTTCAATTATTTGTTACTTCACAAATCTTAGAAAACTTAGGTATTTAAGTCATTGCAGTAATTCTTAGGAAGAACTAACACAATGAAAATAAAAATATACAAGTTAAATCATTTGATTAATATCTTCTTGTTCCATTTTATAGTCTTATCATTAACTGAATGAAGTATATGTTGTCTCTTTTTATCCACAATTACGTCCAATCAATTGTAAATGGTCCTGGGAAGAGAGTTAATTGGCGTGTGTGGCAGTTGTTAAGTTATTAGTTTTTAAAATTAGTACTTTTTAATGGAACAACTTGACCAAATATCTGTCACAGAATTTTGAGACCTATTAAAACAAAGTTTAATGAGAAAAAAAGGCAATTATGAAACAGTGAACTCAATTTTCCCAATTGTGTCATTTGAATCCTCAAGAATTGTTGACACGAAGCTCCATGTGACTCTACAATGCTAAAGCAACTGATTCAGGGGCAGACTTAACTAAAGGAGCAAGTTGTTTGACTATTTAAACCAGAGTTTGAAAGGCAAGTGTAATTTCTGATGTTGCGATGGTCAAGAGGGAAGCAGTAGGTGAAGGAAGAGGTAATCGACCGAGTTACTCACAGACAAGAAAATGAGCTGCTGTCTTTTTTAAAACTGCATGATTACAGTTCTCCGTCAGCTACTCAGTTATTTTTCTTTTTGGTTACTGGCCTCATTTACCCCTCTCACTTTTCCTCAGGCAATTTAATTCATATCCCATTTACACTAATTTATCTAGATTAATTAACAGGTTTATGTCAAATAAAATGTGATGAAATTTCTTCATTGTTTGTAAAAATAAAGTTTTGCTGACAATTATCTAGACAGAAAATTTTTACTAGTTGCCTAGTCAAATAAATTGCACCACATTTGTAGAATATCTTTTATACCTATAATTTCAGTTTGATAAATTGCGTATTACCGTGGGAAAATGCTTAGCTTTGATATGGGCTTCTATACCACTATTATTCCCATCACACTTATCCGTGTCTCAACAACACACTCAGGGTGAGTCTCCTGACTCCCATAACAGTACGTAAGCCGCCAACCGTCTCTCTTCACTTAGACAATCTCTATTTAGTCTGGTACCCCCACCCCCTCGATTCATGGAGAATGGATCCTACTCATGTTGGAATAAGAGTGGAAATAATGAAAACAGTAGTGTATGGTATACACTGCACAAAAAGCCTGAATAGTGCTGCAACGAGGAGGAAGCTGAGAGGCTACTGAGGACAAAAAGCTTCAGAGACCAGCCCGTGTAGTGGGAAAGGCCCCGGCAAAGAGATCAAATGAAAACGTACATGAATGAAATAATTTTTAACTTCTGAACACATTTGCTATATAAAATAGCTCTATATGAATGTCCATTACCAGAAAACTACTAGTTTTCACCATTTCCTCCCTAATGTATGTACAAATGTAAACAAATATATATATATATACACACTCCCATTTTCCCCTTTATTACAGGAAGACGTTGTGCAAACATTTTCTTAGAGAACATATAAACACAGAAATTAAAATTGGAGAGGACCAATGTTCCCCTCAACCATGCCATTTTGGAAACTGAAATTCATTAGGTTGAGGTACCCAGCCAAGATCAAGCAGCTCTGGGGTGATGCAGCCAGCATCAGAAACCCTTCTTGTAACAAATAGTTCAGTGTTCTCGCCACTTGTCTGTTTCTGATAATATCCTCCCAGTTGTTATAAACTGATTAACAGCTGAACATCACTTTCCAAATTAAGAGTTTATTAGTTAGGATAAAATAATATTGAAATGATAAATCTCTTTTTCCCTGAAGTCAATGAAAACAACTTCTAGACTGTTTTCCTAAAATTTCCCTTCAGCGTCAACTAGAACTGCAAAAATACTCAGAAGACTGAAAGATTATTTCTTATCCCAGAGGCTCCTAATATTTCCAGGTGTTTTTACTACGTGGGAGGAAAAAATGCCTTCTGGTTCTGCGCTAATGTCTGGAAAAGATGTTAACTAAACACCTTTTTATTCCACAGCTCTGGCCCGGCTGAAAAGTTCTTTTTCTTGGAAATTTAAACTTATTTTTATTGCGGCCTGGGAATATTTAGCCTTCCTGAAAGCTTTGGTGTACCTTTTACTATTTGAAAACCTGGAAGCCTCCTTTTCACTGAAAATATTATCCAAGTGGGTTTTGAGTGAAATCAGGATTTTTTTTTTTACTTCAAACTTGACTCTGAGTGATTGAACAATTCCTGTGCCACACATATATGGAGAGTTTCTAGATTCTCCTTCTTGTTACCCTTATTTTTTTCATGACAAATATGATTTTCTTGATGATTTTTATATTTTAGTTGCCTAAATTCATCTCAGTACAGTGTGCTAATTCTTTCCTTCCATTTCACCTGAAGTACTGTCCTTTAGTTCAAACTGTTGAATTTTATCAAAGGTATCATATTTTTAAAAGTCATTCATTCATTCAATTATTCTCTAAGCAAATATTTGTTAGATTCTATTCTGTGCCTGGTACTGGACTTACAGAAAAGCACAAGAGAGCAAAGGTCCCTGAGCTCATGGAATGTGCATTTAAATGGGGAATGATTGATTATACACAGTAGGTAAAATAAACGGAAAAACATAATGTTAAACCCTGATCAGGGCTGCCAAGAAAATAAAACAGATTAAAAGGTGCTTCAGAGGAGCAACTTTAAACAGAGGAAGGAAGGAAGAAGAAAGAAAGGAGGAAGGGAAAAATACATACGTACTCCTAAATAATAAATACATAAAATAAATAATTCTCAAAAAACTTCTTGTTTGGCCTCACACCTCACACATCTTGTTGCCTTTAATTTGTGTGTTTCTTGCCTTATTGATGTGAAGCACAGAGATGAAACTGTCCAGCTCTACAATTTCATTATAGAAGGATGTCAGTACTGGCGCAAGTGGGGATGAGGGGACTGTCCTGGATCTGAATGATCAGCCTTGGTGGGGGCTGTTCCTGACACGCAGGGCAATTCCTGGTGAAGGGTGCAGCTGTGAGGCATCAGCAGCCAGCACTGCCATCAGTGAGGGGAATGGGTTCATGGGCCCTGGAGAGGCAATCCGGATGGAGCATGCACTATGGAGACAGAGTCCAAACATAAAGTGTCTTGTATGAAATTATGGAAGACTTGAGCTTTATGCTATAAACAATGGAAAACTATTAAAATATTTTTCAATAGGAAATGGATAAGAGTAAGGGTAGACACAAAAGGATGAGACCAAATGTAGTGAGGCCAGTTGGGAGTCTATAGCAATGGTGTACAAATAAAAGTAAAAGTAAAGATGTTGAAGTGGGAGGCTAGATCAACATGATTCAGGGATTTAGTAGATAATCTAGGTAAATTGTAGAGCCAAACCAAAGATAGCTCTCAGAATTATGGCTATAGGAATTAGGTGAAAATGTTATAATCAATAAAAATTGAGAATATAGAAAAAGGATCTGGTGTTATATACATTCATGTTGTATCTACATGATAGCAGAAGGATACTAAAGTTACAAATGCCATCTGACAAATTATCCAGAATCCACTGTGTCACCTAAATTCTTTGTTGGCTTACAGATCTATTATTCAAGTAGTGCATCATCTCCAATTAATTTATTCATGCCAAAAATATGTGTTGAGTATATAATATCTATTGGGCACAGTTATAGGTGTTGGCAGAAAAAGTGTGAAAGCCCAAGTTTTACCTGGTAAACTAAGATTACTGAGGCAACTATTGGGATCTTTCATAGGATTCTTGTGAACACATTGAAGACATAGGCTGATTGCAGGCAACTCAGAACACTGGTAAGTGGTTGGATTGCCTATTCAGCATGTCTTGATTAAGGAATTGCTATTGTCTTAAGAAAGTTCCCACCTAAGCTTTGTCCTCAGCCATATTTTTTTCAACTACATTATCAATAATTTGGATAAAGATGGATAAAATGTACTCATCATAATTATTTTTTGAAGGGTGAAAGAAATATGAAAACAGTATCTATAATAATTTTGACTATCTGAATAAACCAGTTGAACGTACATAAAATTGAACATAGATAAATAACAACTTTTATTTGGGGGAAAATATACTTGTGAAAGCACACTAATAGAGTGATAAGACAGTCAAAAAGTTAATTTAATCATCAGTTTGTTAGTAGAAATATAGTATATGAACTGAGTACTGAAAGTACCAACCTGTGAAATAGACCCAGGCAATAGGAAGCTCCTCTCTTTTCCCCTGTCCTTGGAATATGGCTTCTGCCCACCGTTCCCACAGTGGGAACAGTTTTCAAGGATATAGCCTTGAGAGAGCAATGTGTTGTTGAGACCATCTGGATGGTATATGTAACTGAACCTAGTAAAGGCCTCTAGATAAACTTTTAAGACTCTAGCAGGTGGGTGCAGAGAGCTACTCGTCTTATAGCAATTACCCAAATCAAGCCTCAATTCTCTTATTAAACTGCCACCTACGCATCTGGAGTGGTTTGACTCTTTCTTTGTTCTCTCCTTGCACTCTGTGTACAGGAGCCAGTTTACAGAAAAACAATTCCACACACACATTAGACCACCCCTACTTAATGCTCTCAGTTGTGCATGTTACATTTTACAGAAGCATCCATACCAGACAAAGCAAAAACACTCAGAAAATCAGAGTATTGAAGGCTTGAAGTTGCAATACAAGAGGAAGTGGTGATAGAAATGAGAATGTTTCTTTTGACAAGTATAGAATTGTTTGAGGAGTATAATGGAACTGGAATATACACATATAATAACTTAAAATATTTTCAGCAAAGCCATGGCCAGGATATTTTATTAAATGACCTCTTGGAGTGGATCTGAGACCAAGGGGTGAGAACTTCAGAGCTGTATTCCTCTGAATGTTAATGAGTCTGTCTGCTCATTTGGCAGTTGCATTGTATATTGTCAACAAATTTAGTTTTGGATTAGCTGAACTTTAATTTTATTTTTTTAATTTATTGATTTTTTTTTTTTTTTTTGAGAGAGAGAGAAACATCGATTTGTTGTTCTGATTCTTCATGCATTCATTGGTTGATTCTTTTATGTGCCCTGACTGGAGATAGAACCTGCAATATTGGCATATTGGAATGTCACTCTAACCACTGAAATACCTGGCCAGGGCTGTTAGACGACCTTTAAAAAATATCCCTTGCCCAGCCAGTGTGGCTCAGTGGTTGAGCATCAACCCATGCACCAAGAGGTTGCCGGTTCGATTCCCGGTCAGGGCACATGCCTAGGTTATGAGCCCAGTCCTCAGTGGGGGTCATGCAGGAAGTGACCAATCGATGTTCTCTCTCATCGATATTTCTATCTCTTGCTCCCTCTCCCTTCCTCTCTCTCTAAAAATTAATGAAGAAAAATAAATAAATAAATAAATAAATAAATAAATAAATAAATAAAAAATATCCGTTGAACCCTTCCTTAGATTCTATGATTTTGTGACCTGAGGAGTCAAGGACTACATTCAAAGACTAAGATGTTTTCAGTTTGTTTGAGTTTGGTTCCAGATACTGGGGGTCCTCCCAAGCTCCCTCCACTGTGCATCCAATCACTCTGTCTTTTCCCTAGAGCTCTCACAGTGTCTGCAGGGTCAGTGAGAAACTCAGGGCCTTCCATTCAGCGATTGAGCTCTACATCTGCTCTCACCAGAATGTGTGTTTTTGAAGTTTCTGCAAACTGGGAGATGAGAGATAGTAGATATTTCCAACATTTAGTACTTTGGCAGAAAAACAAAAACACAAACAAAAAATTTGCAAAAAGGAGAAAATTTTAAGTTAATTCTTTTATTTTGACAGAGTTTTTGTGTATCCAAGATTTTCTACTGAGTCAGCCACAATAAAACTATTTGAACTTACTGGGAATATTATTTTGAGTCACAGTAATATAATAATCAGAACATTTAAATGCTTTCAGTCACCAGTATATACTATCCTAACTTCACAGCAGCAGTCTTAATGATAATATTCCTCATTGCACACCACACTATGAAAATACCACAGGTTAAAACATTTCTTTTAATTCATGAAAGAAATGTTCAAACATCAGGTCCCAATTTCACAATGATTCTTTTTTCCCCCTCAGAAAATATGCAGAAAAGGAATACATGACTCATTTAGTAAAAATCCCATGGTTTCAGTGCAATTCCTAGTGAGGCTTTGGAATGGATGCTTCCCTTCTACCATTCCCATCTTCTCTGAATTATCAAGGTTTTTAGATGTTGGCAGGAGAGCCTGGTCCTAGGTCCTCATAGTGTTACACGTGGCTATGAATGAATATAATGTCAGAAGTTGAACTGTGAGTGTGAGTGCCACCCTTAGATCCAGGCATCCATGGACCCAGCCCCAGGCTTTGCAAGGCTTTTCCAATTATGATACGCAAATTTCTCAGGACATTGTTAAAATGCACCCTGTGATTCAGTAGGTCTGGGGTTGGGACCTGAGAACTTGCATTTCTAACAAGTACCCAGGTACTGCTCCTGCTGGTTCACAGATCCCACTTTGAGAACGACTGGTTAGTGACTCCCTCTGTCTTTCCTCCAGACACACCCCTCCCCACAAGATGAGTAGTTCATGTGATCCAGGGAACTTGCCAAACCAGAGCCTATGTCGCTCCTTCTAAACCAGGACTCCAAGAATTCCTCTCCAGACACTCTCTGTCCTATGCACACCTCATCCCAGTATTCTCCCCAGTCCATCTGCCCCATGATAGATCTAGCCATCAACATGTATGTGTTTGGGCCTGAGGGCTGACAAAGGGCCAGTCATTTGGAGGAGGTTTGGCAGTGTGGACTGGGATGTGCCCCAGGCAGAGCTCTTCCTGGTGCAGATGGAGACTGAGGAAGGGAGAGGAAAGGGTTGGGCTCTGTTCAGAGGACCTTCATTTGCCTTCTTGCAGACACATGCTGGGGGTGATCTTATATCTGCTGATATAAATGACAGGGAGAAATCCCATCCTGTTACAGCTTATCCCTGATTTTAGGGTCACAGAATCACAGCTTGGATGGTTCTATTCATGAGGAAACATTGCATCCAAAGTGCTCTTTTTAGAGCAAAAGAAGAATGTTTTCTTCCTTTCCATATAACCCTCCACAGCAGTTTTCCCAAATGACCACACAGTGTAGGGGACAGTGTGTGGCGTTTGAGGTTCCACATATTTTAGCTGAAATCTCGCTTTAACTTCCTGTGTGATTTTGAGTAAGTCAGTCACTTTTGAACAAGAGGTAATTCTTTGCCCTTAGTTTCTTGATCTTTAAAATGGGAATATGAATGCTTCCACACTCTTTCACCTCTTCCCCATTTACTTACCCAACTTACTTCCATTTATCCTTCACGCATTAGCTCAGATGCCACCAGTTGATTAGATTAGGTGCCTCTGGCTAATCTAGATGTAACTGCACTCTTTTCCATGGCATTTGCAACACTTTTTCCTTTTATATTTGTGTTTTTGTTCTGATTAATGTCCACTAACCCACTGGATTCCAAGAGCAGGGATCACATCTCCTTAATTCCCTTCTATGTGCTCTCCACCTGGCACAGAGCCTGGTACCTAATAGATGCTAACTCCATGTTTGCTAAATGAGTAAACAAATGCGTGGTTATTGTCACAATTAGAGATAAAATATGCTAAGTGACTGGCACGTAGTAGGTGCTTAATAAACGACACTTATGAATTTTCAGTGCAATTGGTATTGTAATTAGACACTGTATCTTGTTTCCTCATACTTGATTCATGGAGGAGAATGGGGTGAATTTGGGACAACCACAATTTGAACTGTCCAAGTCAAAAAAAAAATACTGTGATAAACTACTGGCTCGAACAACTAGAATCGTGACACACTTTTTAAAGGCTTAAGAAATGAAACACCCACAATTTAAAACAAAGGGAAAAAGTACAAGAAAAAGTTTTTTTTTGTCAATTTTGTTCGCCCCTCACAACTCATGCCAGAAATAGTGCATCTTCTTAAAAGGCATGTGGTGAATAACTACCTACCCAAGTGTTTGCTCTGACATCCCCAGCCTCCCCTTTACCCTCTCATCTTGGGACTTCTTTTATCTGTCGCTTCAATATCAGCCAGCCCAAATATTCTCCTGTCAAATATTTCTGGGGCCTGTACTTGAAGAAAGAAATGATTTCTTAAATCTGTGAACAGGACATTTCTTTTTTAATGTCAAAATAAACCATCTGCTTGTACAACTGTTTCTAATTACTTTCCTGCCTAGACTCTCCACTTGAGGGGTTTGGCACCAGCACCCCGCCCAGAGCGGTGCCGCTGCCCAAATCCTCGCAGGCGGCTCATCAACGCACTTGCAGCTCCAGGCAGAGCCCGGGACCTGCGCGCCTGAGCGTCCCTGGGTCCGTCTGCCCTGCCGGCTGCTGGTGGCACCTCGCCCTCCGGCAGCCTCCCCCTGTGAGCCCCACCTTGCAGAAGCACAGCTCGCTTCCACAGCCCAGGAGCTCAGCATGCCTCCCGCAGGCTTCAGGAACTTCTTGCTGCTGGCGTGCTCCTTCCTCTTCGCGGGGCTGTCAGCTGTTCCTCAAAACTTCTCGCCATCTCTGAGGTAAGTTTGGTTTGTTATTCAAGGCAGACCTGCCCTGCTTTGTGTGGCAGGGCTCAAGCATGCAGGATGGCTACCCTAAGCCAACAGCAGTTAAGGGAGTTGGACACAGGATGAACTGTTTTCAACCTGCTCCTGTTCCTTTCTTTGTATTTATTCTGTGCGTTGCTTCTCCTCTGTCCTTTTGCTTGTACTTGGGAAAAATAGAATCACTGAATAAGTAAATAATTTCCTCCTATGCCAACACATATCAGGAGGAATTTTTGCCATGAGTTAAGGGTAGTTCTATCTATGTGTATCTATAAGTTTTCATAGTCTATAAGGCTGAATTATTTCATGGGTCTGTATTATATTTTGTAAGAGACGTTGAGGCACATTGCAAAGCTAAATTTTTTTAAAGTATCGTTTATAATCGCTGCTTAATGCAACTTGAGAAAGCATTTTGCCTTATGCTATCATAACATGTATAGCACTTTCTATACATTCATTTCTTCTTTTTTATAAAATAACTGTCTCTGGCCATCAGATAGTAATGGAACTTTTCAAAACAAAACTGGAAAGTCAGCTAAGTGTCATGCTTTGGATTGATGTATATTTAATCTAAATGTGCATATAAGATTCAGGGACAAACTTCAAAAGGCAGGACTGGATCACTTCTGTCCAACTGGAAGATGGTCTATTCCTAGGTGGGTAGGTCGTCGCTTAGACGTTCTGGGTCATGGTCATGCCTCAGGTGATAGCCTATGGGTGGTGCCGCTTGCCTGGAATAATACAGCACTTCTAGAAGGGACGTTGGCCCCCAGAGAAATGTGGGGCATCAGGGGTTCTATGTCTCCATCTGGGTGGACATAGGGAGGAAACGTGGGCTCCGAGCAGTAGGAGCAGTGTTCGTGTTTGACCAGGACCCTGCTGTGGTTTGTCGCCCCATGCAGAAGCGGGCCTGGTGCCATGTGCCGGCTGTCCCGGGCTGAGTCCGAGCGACGGTGCCGGGCGCCGGGGCAGCCCCCAGGGGGCGCTCTGTGCCACGGCCGGGGCAGGTGTGACTGCGGGGTCTGCATCTGTCACGTGAACGAGCCGGGCGTGTACTTCGGGCCCCTGTGCGAATGCCACGAGTGGGTGTGCGAGACCTACGACGGGAAGACCTGTGCAGGTAAGGGAGGACGCTGTCTCTTCTCCGTGACACACCAGCACCCGTGGGAGCGGGGAAACACTTCCTTCTGGGGTTTCTGCTATTTCCCAGGGGAGGAAAGGTAGGGAGGGACCTCTGCTCATAGCCCTCGAGGAAGTCACTTGAGGTACTGCCATCCGCGAAGGTATTCTTTTGCTAGTCAATTTTGAAATCATGTATTATAACACTTTCCTCCACTCTAGGTTTCAAACGTAATTGGAAATAATATTTGTAAAATTCGTTCTCTTAATTATAAATCTCACTTGTCTCTTATTTTAATTTCTTATTACATACTAAACCTCCCAAATTCCTCACAAATTGAGTTATTTTGCTGGGTTCCCCTACCCCAAATACTAACGTTAATCATAATATTTGCAGAACATAAGCCTGTGTTTTATTTTTACTAAGGCAACACAGGGAAACGTTATTTTCCTAAACTCCAGGGGTCAGGTTATATCTTTGAACTCTGATTTGCCCTCTCGTACTTAGGATATAGTTCACAGATATAAGTGCCTATCAGGAACTGTGACAAGGAAAAAATAAGTAGGTCCATATTTACTTAGAAGGATCCCTCTTCTATTGTTTTAGCTGCTTGACATTTTTAGCTGTAGTGGAACTTGGTATTTTGTAAGGGTGGAGTGAAAATAAGTTTATTTCCTTGCACATTTTTAAGGAGTGATTTGGGCCCTGATTTCGGAAAGGGTCAAGGTATTTCTTCATAGAGTATACCCCAACCTCTACCAGTTTCACCTAAATATGCTGTTTACTTAAGGCCAAGAACCTCAATTAGGTCATTGTGAATGATACAAGTACTCCTTCAGTAAAAGGACAACACAATACATTCCAGACGGGGTTTGGCATATTTGTAGGAAAAAAAAATCACAACTTATTTACCCACAATGTAGTTAAGAATGAAGAGTCCAACACTAACATACAGAGATCAAGAATGAGTTTATAGCAAAATGTTTTCTTCTTGGCACCTGGCCCAGGAGAGCATAGAGAGAATACTTAACATGCAGGCTGTTTGGCAGTGGAAAAAGTAGCCATATAAGTAATTCAGATGGGCACAGGTGCTTCTATGTGATTTGTTTACTCTGCAGGCTGTAGCTCAACCCTTTAGAAATAGTGAATGCCACTACTTCTTATTCTAACTTCGTTAGTCCCATAAGCTTCAGTATTATTAAGGGCAGCCCTTTGGAATGAAAGCTAAGTATTGTCTAATATTTCATTCCAAATTCAACTTCTACCTCGCTTCTCTGGATTTTATTGCCTCTGGCAAGGTCTCTTCAATATCATGAGTTCTGAATACATTTTTTTAAGGGCATTTTGTATTGTTCTTTCATTGGAAAAGAAAAAGTAAGATGCAGTCTTCAACCAGTGAAACTACTCATCGGGTCATCGGATAAAACCCCTATTGAAGAAGCTTCTCCGGTTCCTTTCTTTAAAATTATGCAGAGGGGATGCTGTGGTATATAATGCTCTTGTTTATCTCCCACAGAAAGTGATTTGTTGTTTAACCATAACATCTTAGTCACTGCATTCCTTCCTCGCTGATACAAAATGCAATACTGAGTCACCCATGGTTTTGTTTGCTTGTGTGTTCATTCCTGTAGAAGGCAAACTGCCTCTCTTCATTCCAAGGCCGAATGAAGTAACTGTATTCATTTTCCATTCTCGTCATTCTGACTGACGCCCTTCAAGGCCTATGCTACAGCGCCTGGTGCAGAATCTGCCCCTGCTAACGCTCTGACTGTTTTTTCCTGGCCAATGAGGAAATCCTTACACACAGCCCATTGGACTGCCTTGCCAGCTAGGCGCTTGTTCTGTGCTTTAAATTTAACTTCTCAATTTCGTCTTGAAGAAGTAGTTCCAATATTATAGCTAGTGTTATAGAAACATACCAGGTTGTCTTTTATGTTTATGTGCACCTGGGTCTTCACCTCTATATAAGCACCTGTAGGTACTTTCTAGAAATAGAGTGGCTTCCGGAGACCTCCGCAAACTCTGTGAAGAAAACAAAATTCTGTATCATAGAGTGGTTAAGACTTTGGCATCTGGAGGAAATTTTCCAGCATTTAAATCAGCTGTATGAACTTGGGCAGTTACTTAAACTCGATTTCATTATCTGTAAAATGGGGTAATAGCAGTACTTACATTATTGAATTGTTGGGAGGTTTACTTATTTAAAACACGTGGAACAGTGTTTTGCACAAAGTCAGTGCTCAGTACATAGTAATGTGTGTATATGTATATAACAGCAATGCGTAAAAGGTGAACTTGTGTGGATAGATACATAGATGGACAGATGGATAGATGAATGAATGGATGGATGGATAGATAGATAGCCTGGCTTTGTATTTGTTGGGCAATTGACTCAGTAAAAGCAATTTAGTTTTCTTAGTGTAGTCTGGGCCTATTGTTATTGATCCAAAGCTCAAAAGGTCGAGCAAGGATAGCTATTTTGGCCCAGCCTCACAGCAGCTGTATCAGATACACCATGCCCTTTTAAAATTGAGTCCATTGGGATTCTAATACCGTGAATCACAAGAAACACAGTTATTTTAGTTTGAGCGGGTTGAAAGTGCTTATATTCACGAGATCACAAGTGGTCTGTTTCTTCCATGTCCACTTGTTCCTTGCACATGCATCTTCCTTAGACTTCATTACCATAAAGCCTGGCCCAGTGACTGGTCTTATGAGTGTTGTGTTCTAATAAGGACTAACCTAATTTTGGTGACGTATGTCCTGGAGAATAGTAAAATGTTTGGTTACATAAAAACAAACTTCCAGCCCTGGCCAGTTTGGCTCAGCGGTTAGAGCATCGGCCCATGGACCAATGAGTCATGGGTTCTATTCCCATCAAGGGCACGTACCTCGGTTGCAGTTCGACCCCGGCCCTGGTCGGGGTTGTGCGGGCGGCAACCAATCAATGTAAGACACATCGATGTTTCTATCTCTCTCTCTCTCCCCCTCCTTTCTCCCACTCTATCTGACGACAAGTAGAAAAATATCCTCAGGTGAGGATTTAAAAAAAACAACCCCTCCCCCACAAACTTTCATTTAATATTTCAAGGCATTCCTGGAAACCCTCCTGAACAACTATGATTACACTTAAATAAAATAATTGGTTTCTTAAAAATCTTTTCTAATCACTTTTGATATAACTAGGTCTACAGTTGCAAGTATGTGAAACAGTTTATTCTTTTTTTTTTTTTATAGTCGAATAGTAAACTGAAAAGAGAAGAAATTTTATTGCAAAAGAATGAATGTAACACATATTACAAATGCCCGAAATCTGTGATACATGAGGAACTATATCTTGATCATCAACGCAAAACAGCTAAACACAATCAGTTATAAAATTCATTAATATATAGCAATATCCTAGTAAATCTAAAGAAAAAATGTTCCCTTTGATTCTTTTTTTAAAATTATTTTTATTAATTTGTTTTTGTTACAGATATTTCTCCTGTTTCCCTCATTGACACCCTCCTCCCCATCCCCCCCACCCCAACCCCAGCTTTGTTGTCTATGTCCACTGGTTATGCATACATGCATATAAGTTCTGTGGTTTATCTCTTCCCCCCCAACACCCTCTCTTCTGAGGTTTGTCAGTCTGTACCTTACCTCTATGTCTCTGGGTCAATTTTGTTTATCAGTTTGTTTAGTTCATTATATTCCACAAATAAGTGAGATCATGTGATATTTGTCTTTCTCTGCTTGGCTTGTTTCGCTTAGCATAATACTCTCCAGGTCCCTCCATGTCATCTCAAAGGATAAGAGATTTGTCTTTCTTACAGCTGCATAGTATTCCATTGTGTACATGTACCACAGCTTTTTTATCCACTTATCTACTGATGGACAACTTGGGTTGTTTCCAGATCTTAGCTATTATAAATAGTGCTGCTATGAACATAGAGGTACATATATTCTTTCTGATTGGTGTTTCAGGCTTCTTAGGGTATATTCCTAGAAGTGGGATCACTGGGTCAAATGGTAGTTCAATTTTTAACTTTTAGAGGTAACACCATAGTGTTTTCCACAGTGGCTGTACCAGTCTGCATTCCCACCAGCAATGTACTAAAGTCCCCCTTTCTCCACACCCTCGCCAGCACCTGTTGTTTGATGATTTGTTGATGGCGGCCATTCTGCCAGGTGTGAAGTGATACCTCATAGTTATTTTAATTTGCATTTCTCTGATGATTAGTGACGTTTGAGCAGTTTTTCATGTGTCTCTTGGCTATTTGTATGTCCTGTTTGGAGAGGTGTCTATTTAGGTCCTCTCCCCATTTTTTAATTGGGTTCTTTGTCTTCCTTTTGTTGGGTTGTATGAGCACTCTATATATTTTGGAAATTAATCCCTTATCTGATGCATCATTGGCAATTATGGTCTCCCATAGAGTGGGTTCCCTTTCCATTTTGATGACTGTTTCTTTTGCTGTGCAGACGCTTTTTAGTTTGATGTAGTCCCATGTGTTCATTTTTTCCTTTGTTTCTCTTGCCTTAGGTGTTGTATCAGTGAAAATTCTGCTGCGTATGATGTCTGAAATTTTGTTGCCCACATTTTCTTCTAGAATTTTTATGGATTCATGAGTTACATTTAAGTCTTTTATCCATTTTGAGTTTATTCTTGTGTATGGTGTAAGTTGGTGGTCTAGCTTCATTTTTTTGCAAGTAGCTGTCCAATTTTCCCAACACCATTTATTGAAGAGACTGTCTTGACTCCACTGTATGCTCTTGCTACCTTTGTCAAATATTAATTGAGCATATTATCTTGGGTCAATTTCTGGGTTCTCTATTCTGTTCCATTGATCTATCTGCCTGTTCTTGTGCCAGTACCAGGCTGTTTTGATTACAGTGGCTTTGTAGTATAACCTGATATCTGGTAATGTGATCCCTCCTACTTTGTTCTTTTTTTCAAAATTGCTGTAGCTATTCAGGGTCTTTTTTGGTTCCATATAAACTTTTGGAGTGTTTGTTCTAGTTCTGTGAAATATGTCATTGGTATTTTGATGGGGATTGCATTGAATCTATAGATTGCATTGGGTAGTACGGACATTTTAATGATGTTAATTCTTCCAATCCATGAACAAGGTATGTGCTTCCACTTTTTCATATCTTCCTTTATTTCTCTTTTCAATGACCTGTAGTTTTCTGTGAAGAGGTCTTTTACTTCTTTGGTTAAGTTTATTCCTAGGTATCTTAATTTTTTTGCTGCGATGGTAAATGAGATTTTTTTTTAGTTTCTCTTTCTGTGAGTTCATCATTGGTGTATAAGAATGCCGTCGATTTCTTGACGTTGATTTTGTATCCTGCTACTTTGCCAAATTCATTTATTAAGTCTAGTAGATTTTTGATGGAGTCTTTAGGGTTTTCTATGTACAATACATTGTCATCTGCAAACAATGACAGTTTCACTTCCTCCTTTCCCATTTGGATCCCTTTTTTTTTTCTTCATGTCTAATTTCTGTGGCTAAGACTTCCAGTACTATGTTGAATAAGAGTGGTGAAAGTGGGCATCCCTGTCTTGTTCCCATTCTTAAGGGGAATGCTTTTAGTTTTTGCCCATTGAATGATGGCTGTATGATGTTGGCTGTAGGTTTTTCATATATGGCTTTTATTATGTTGAGATATGATCCCTCTATTCCCACATTGCTGAGCGTTTTTATCAGAAATGGGTGCTGGATTTTGTCGAATGCTTTTTCATTGATATGATCATATGGTTTTTATCTTTCATTTTGTTTATGTGATGTATCACATTTATTGATTTGCGAATATTGTACCAGCCTTGCATCCCTGGGATGAATCCCACTTGGTCATGATGAATAATTTTTTTGATGTATTGCTGGATCCGATTTGCTAATATTTTGTTAAGGATTTTGACATCTGTGTTCATCAGGGATACTGGCCTGTAGTTTTCTTTCTTTGTAGTGTCTTTATCCGGTTTTGGAATTAGGATTATGCTGGCCTCATAAACTGAGTTTGAAAATGTTCTGTCTTCTTGGATTTTTTGCAATAGTATGAGGAGAATGAGTATTAGATCTTCTTTGAATGTTCGGTAAACCTCCCACGTGAAGCCATCCGGGCCTAGGCTTTTGTTTTCTGGGAGTTTCTTAATTACATCTTCAATTTCCTTTATTGGTCTGTTCAAGTTTTCTGTCTCCTCCTGGTTCAGTTTTGGGAGGCTGTGTGTTTCTAGAAATTTGTCCATTTTTCCTAGATTGTCCAATTTTTGCTGTATAATTTTTCATAGTATGTTTTGATGATCCTTTTTTTTCCCTGTGGTGTCAGTTGTTACTTCTCCTCTTTCATTTCTGATTTTGTTTATTTGGTCCCTCTCTTTTTGTTTCTTGGTGAATCTGGCATCGATCTTGTTTATCTTTTCAAAGAACCAGCTTTTTGTTTCATTGATCTTTTGAATTGTTTTTTTGGTCTCTATGTTGTTTATTTCTTCTCTGACCTTTATTATTTCCTTCTTCCTACTGGCTCTGGGTTTTTCTTTTTGTTTACTTTCTAGTTCTTTAAGTTGTAGGGTTAGAAAGTCAATTAGGAATTTTTTTTATTTCCTGAGGTAGGCCTGTAGTGCTATGAACTTCCCTCTCAAGACTGCTTTCGCTGTGTCCCATAGATTTTGTATTGTTGTGTGTTCATTTTCATTGATTTCCAGGAAGTTTTTAATTTCTTCCTTGATCTCGTTAGTAACCCATTTGTTGTTTAATAGCATGCTATTTAGCCTCCGAGTGTTTGAATGTTTTTGTGTGTTTTTATTGTAATTGAGTTCTAGGTTCATGCCACTGTGATCTGAGAAGATGCTTGATATGATTTTAATCTTCTTGAATTTGTAGAGACTTGCTTTGTGTCCTAACATGTGGTCTATCTTTGAGAATGTACCATGCGCACTTGAGAAGCATGTATATTCTGCAGCTTTGCGGTGAAATGTTCTGTAAATATCAATGAAGTCCAACTGATCTAGTTCGTCTTGTAACGACTCTATGTCCTTGTTAATTTTTTGTCTAGAAGATCTATCCAGTGGTGTCAGTGGGGTGTTAAAGTCACCCACTATGATCATGTTGCTATTGATCTCTCCCTTGAAGTCCTCCAGAAGTTTTTTAATATATTTTGGTGCTCCCATATTTGGTGCGTATATGTTTACCAAGGTTATATCCTCTTGTTGGATTGATCCTTTTAATATTATGTAGTGACCTTCTCTGTCTCTTATTATGATCCTTGTTTTGAAGTCTATCTTGTCAGATATGAATATTGCTACACCAGCTTTTTTTCATTTCCATTTACTTGGAAAATTTTTTTCCATACCTTCACTTTCATCCTGTGTGAGTTTTTTGTTGTGAGGTGGGTGTCTTGTAGACAGCATATATATGGGTCGTGTTTTCTTATCCAATCAGCTACCCTATGTCTTTTCATTGGAGCCTTTAAGCCATTTACCTTTAAGGTAATTATTGATAGATAGTTATTAGTTGCCATTTTAATTTTATGCCTGTGTCCCTCTCTCTCTCTTTCTCTCTGTTTCTTCTTCTTCTTACAACAGTCCCTTCAGTATTTCTTGCAGTACTGGTTTGGTGGTGGTAAATTCCTTTAGCATTTTGTTTTTATCCATGAAGCTCTTTATTTCTCCTTCAATTTTGAATGATAGCCTTGCTGGATAGAGTAGTGTTGGATTCAGACCCTTGCCTTGCATTACTTTGTACACTTCATGCCACTCACTTCTGGCCTGCAGTGTTTCTATTGAGAAATCAGCAGACAGTCTAATGGGAGCTCCCTTGTAGGTAACTTTCTGTCTCTCTCTTGCTTCCTTTAAGATTCTTTCTTTGTCTTTAATGTTTGCCATTTTTATTATGATGTGTCTAGCTGTGGGTCTTCTGAGGTTCATCTTGCTTGGTACTCTCTGGGTTTCCCGGACTTGTGTGACTTTTTCCTTCACCAGTTTAGAGAAGTTTTATGTCATTATTTCTTCAAACAGGTTCTCTATTTCTTTCTCTGATTCTTCTCCTTCCGGTACCCCTATAATGTGAATGTTGTTACGTTTTGTATTGTCCCACAGCTCTCTTAAACTCTTGTCCTGCTTTTAAAACTTTTTTTTCCATTTACTGCTCTGTTTGGGTGTTTTTTTCTACCTTGTCTTCTAAGTCGCTGATTCGGTCTTCAGCTTCTTCTAATCTACTATTGAACCCTTTTAAGGTATTTTTCATAACAGCTATGTCATTCTTTATTTCCTCTTGATTTTTATGCATAGCTTCTACCTCTTTTTTTAAGCTGAAGCAGTTCCCAATGAGCTCTTCATAATTCTTATTAAGTTGCTTGTAGTTCTCACCAAATTGTTTGAGCACCCTTGAAATCATTGCTTTGAATTCTTTATCTGACAAGTTACTTTCTTCCATTTCCTGTAGTTCTTTTTCTAGTGATTCCTCTTTTTCTTTCCTTTTGGTATTGTTCTTTGTCTCCCCATTTTAGCTGTCTGGTAGTTCTAGACCCGGTGAGGGATGTTTGGATGTGTAGGCAGCTCACTGTATATCTAATAAGGCTACTGTGCCTCCCGGACTGTTCTGTTGCTTGTCACCTCTTGCCTGCTGTGGATCCTGGAGGACTGACCACTGGGGGCTTGTATTGGTGTGTCCTGGTAGGTGCTGCTGCTGGATCACGTGGGCCCCTCTGAAGTTGTGTTCCCCACTGGTTGCTGGTGCCACCTGTAGCTGTATTGCTCAGGCCCTGCTAGAGCCACACTCCCTTCCTGCACCTTGGGCGACTGGGTCACACAGGCCCCTCTTGAGCCCCAGCTCCCAGCTGGACCCGTGGGCAGCTGTGTCGCACAGGCCTTACTCTAGCTCTGGTTCCACGCTGATCTTGTGGGCAGCTGGGTTGTATAGGCCCCATTGTAGCCCCCGCTTCCCGCTGATACCATGGGGAGCTGGATCGCACAGTCCCCTCTGGAGACCTGGCTCCAAGTCTATCTTGTGGGCAGCTGGGTTTCACAGGCCTCTCTGGGACCCTGGCTCTGCACTGCTCTTGTGGGCCACTGGGTCACACAGTCCCCTATGGAGCCCCAGGCCCCGCCGTTGGCAGCTGGGAAGTGCTGCTGCCCACTGGGGCTCAGCTCCTGCTCAGCCTTTGCTGTAGTTTTTGGGGATGGTTCTCTGCTGCTGGTCTGTGCTTCTGTTGCCTGGGGATGGATGTCTGCTCCCCAGCCTCTGTTGCTGGGGGTATATCTCGACTCTGATTGGGCTGCTACTGCAGGGGATGGTGCTGGGCTCCCAGCCATTTGCACTGGTCTGTGTTGACACAGGGTGTCCACTGGACCGATGGTGCCAGGTTCACTGGTGGGCTCAAGTTGTTGGGCTCTAGCCGCTCCCACTGCCTCTTCCCAGGGAAGACTTGGGATCTTCCAAAATGGTGGGACCTCCCTGCAGTGCAGGGAGAAGCGCCCTGAAGAGTCACTTACCATGGTAGCTGGCTGCTCCCCGTCCACAGCACAGGAAACTTCTGCTCCGCGTCTCTGCACTGCACGAGTTTGGTCGTCCACCTTCATATCCACTCACATTCTCTCGCATACTAGCTCACTCGCTCATGCACTCACTCTCCCTCTGGTCCTGCCCACCGCCATCTTCTCATTATTTTCACAGTTTATTCTTGTATTATTTTTAGTTATTGTTTTCCATATGAACAAATATAAACCTGCTTTTGCCCCACCCTGTGTGTGTGTGTGTGTGTGTGTGTGTGCAGTAATATCTCTGTTTGCTGTTGATATAAAGGTGAAGAGATTGAGTAGGGAGGTCAAGAGAAATATCAAATACCTATAATGCAATGCAGAATATCGTTTCTACAAATTTCTATGAAGGTTCCTTTAAGGCAGAAATGAAATGTTGTGGTATTTTTGGTTAGAAGTTCTTGAGAATGTGGTAACACCTACATTGTTAAGTTTAGGGAGGATTTTAGTCCAAAAGATGGACTGTTGGAATTTTGAGTGAAGAAAAGTTCAAACAATGGTTTAGAGGCAGGAAAGGATGTCGGTGTGTTTGGGAAACAGTGAGGGATTCTAGGTTTGGCTTGGTTGGATTGTAGGGCTGTGGGAAAAGTAGTGAAGATACACTGAGAGTTACAGGTGGATATGTTGGAGAGGACTTTGAACCTGGATGTGAAGTTTGTCTTCAGTTAAACAGTATATGAAAGCCATGAAGTGGTTGAACATGGGAATCATAGTGCTCGAACTCATGAAAACCAATGTGTTGCCTTAGGGCACAGCAGGCTAGGGGTAGACACTCGATGGGGACTAACTCAGTTTAGATGCCATTTAAGTTATAGTCCAGCGCAGAGAGAATAAGTTTAGAATTCTGGTGAATTGTAAACCCTGTTGAAACCTGCTCTTCAATACCCTCTCCAGTAAATGAATGTGTTGCCTCCTTTCATATATTTTCCTCATGGCCCTAAAATCTCATACAGTTTTGTTGTTGTTGTTGTTGTTAATCCTCACCCACGGATATTTTTATTTTTCCATTGCTTTTTTAGATAGAGTGAAAGGGAGGGAGGGAGGGAGGGAGAGAGAGAGAAACATCGATGTGAGAGAGACACATCAATTGGTTGTCTTCCACACCACCCCAACTGGGGCCGGGAATCAAACCCTTGACCCTTCAGTCCACAGGCCGACACTCTAACTGCTGAGCCAAACTGGCTAGGGCTCCTGTAGTTTTAATTTATTTATTTTTAATCCTCACCTGAAGATATATTTTTTACTGATTTTTAGAGAGAGAGGATGGGAGAGAGAGAGAGAAATATCGATTTGAGAAACATTGATCAGTTGCCTGCTGTACACGTCCCAATCAGAGATTGAACCCACAACCTAAGTATGTGCCTTGACTGGGAATTGAACCTGCAAACATTTTGGTGTACAAGATGACACTCCAACCAACTGAGCCACCTAACTAGGGCACCCGTAGTTTTAGAGAACACATTCAGGAGTTCCTCATGACTAGCTCACTCACCCACTTTATACAAGCCTCTTGTTTGAGCTCTACTCCCCTAGGTTCATCCCTTTTGGATAAATGTATCTTGTCTTACACCAAGTGACACAGAAGATTTAAAGGTTTCCAGACCTACACACCACTTTTTCTCAACTCTACTGCTTTATTTGGACACCACTCTGCAACTCCACCATAGAAACCAAAATACACTGGCTTTGGGCCAGGTCTTCCCCACACTTTGATAATGTAGAGGAGCATAGTTATAATATTATGGTTAGGTCAAATCATGTCAGTGTGACAAGTTCAGCAGTTACTTTTATAGTAAAATTTCTCTGGAAAGAGAGAGGAACATATGGGAGCAAAATTATTTGTGTTACAAGTTTTAAATTTGCAAAGCATAAACCTCCTTAATAGGGTTCTCAAAATTCTTCAACGTATTTTGAGACATGATGCTAAAACTGATATCCCATGTCTCTTGGTATCATAACCCCCTCAGAAAACTGCTCAGCTCTCCGGGCCTCAGACACAGACAGTTAGATCTGACCTGCGACTCGTGATACTCAGGGTTTGGAGGTGGACAATCAATGCCATAGAAACCAAGATCCCAGATAGGGTCCTTTGTCTGAAGAATGAGTTATGAAGTGAGACAAGACATTTACCTAAGTCTTATCTCCCACCATTGTATTAGTTTTTATTGCTGCTATAACAAATTACCACACATCTTGTGGCTAAACAACACAAATGTATTTTCTTATAGTTTTGTATGTCAGAGGTCCCATGGGGGTCTCCCACAGCTGAGATGTTGGCAAGCTCTGTTACTTTCTAGAGGTTCTCAGAGAGAATCCATTTCATGGTCATTCAATGTTGAGAGAACATAGTTTTATGTGGTTATAGGACTGAAGTCCCTGTTTCCTTGCTGGCTGTCAGTTGGGGGGGTCTCCTTGATCTTCTGATGCCTCTCTTGGGTCTTTGCATGCACACCCCTACATCTCAGAACCAGCAACAGAGTGTCAGGTTCTTCTCATAATGCCATCTCTCTGAGCTCCTTCCATTGTTACATCCTCTCTTCAGACTGGAAACATACTCCACTTTTGAGGACTCATGATTAGATATGGCCCAACCAGATAATCCAATATAACCTCCCCTCTGAAGATCCATAATCTTAATCACATCAGCCAAGTCCCCTTTGCCATGTAAGACAACATATTTATAGATGCTGTGAATAAGGATGTGGACATCTTTGGGGCCCTCCTGTAAAGTACAGGAGGAATGCCATGATGTGCGCATGGTGAGGGAGAGAGGTTCCAACTCTATTAACACCTGGCTGCATTCTTATGCTCCATTCAGGATGCAAGTACTGAGTCTTTTCCTTCTTTTACAGAGCTTATCCTCCTGATCTAATTTCCCTGGCTCTAGTCTTTCCCATGCTATTGCTCAAAGGAATCCCAAGTTTGTGGTACAGATCATGAAGACTGATGTACAGCCCAGCACTTGCCTAGGTTCAATGCCTGACATTATTACTTGTCAAATACAGAGCTTGTTACTCAAACACTAGCAACTTCTGTTTCCTTATCTATGAAATGGGGACAATAATGGTATCAAATGAGGATAATAATAATGTCAAAACATAGGAGTGATTAGTAAGTAATATGAGTTATTATGCTTATTTATGATACCTCTCTTCTACCCTAGATTGATAGTTGGTCCTAAGATATTTACTCCCCCAAAAGTAATTTTCTTTCTGTACTGCATCTTCCTCAGGTTTAAATTCATGCTTCACATTTCCTCCTTTGACTGTCAGTGAGTGTTTGGACAACATATCTGCTCCGTAGTGTCAAGGCTGGGTAAGCTTTCTGCCCTGGCCAACTTGAGGATGAGCCTGAGCAACTCCCTGTCATGCTCCACCTCACTGCATGGCTAAGTGTCTGCTTTGGGAGCTTGACTTTTGTGTTCCTGTCCCTGCAATCTTCACCTTGATTTACACCATCAAAACTGTTTGGATGGAAGGTTCCAGAGCCCTACCCTCAATACTGTATGATTAGTCCTTGAATCTGGAATTTTTAATTTTTTTCTTTACTAGAAACTTCAAGCTTTCTGCAAATTTGCAGGATTTATACTCACTGCATTTCTGGTTCTGAATTTTACCTTCAATGAGATATCTGTATTTCCAGGCTGTTCCTTTATCTACTCCAAAGTGTTCATCTCAAGTGGGTTGAGTCTAGAAACCACTTCTTAAACTTACAAAAAATGGAAAATCAACACAATAGAAAACAAAATATAAATAACTCACTTTCACAAGGTTTTGAGTATTTAGTAAATATTACTGAGTGTTCTGGAGATACTGGAGGTGGGGTTGTGTAATCACAGAAGTGTAAATATGTTAGATTTTCCAGTGATCATTCTAGTTCTTAAAACGCCCAGTTTTTCAACCCATCCCCCTTCTTAAAGCTAAGTGTAGACATGGGATGAAATCTTGGCTAAAAAGATGTAAGCAGAGGGGCTTTTCAGGGACTAAAAGGGAGCTGACTTGCAGGGCAGTATTTGTTTTGCCCGTCCACCTCTCTCCACCTGGAGTTCCAGGAGCCCTTTGAATCAAGAGATGAATATGATGACCACCTGTGAGGGTGGCTTAGCCACAAGACTGGCTTTTTGGAGACACTGTGGGGCTGCCACACTAGTCCCAGACTGCTTGCCTGTGGACTGCTTTTGCATATAAGAATAATAAACTTTTATCTTGTTTCCCCCATTATTTGGGGGTTTTCTGTCATTGGCAGCTAAGTGTAACCCTATTTGAAACAATGGTTTCATTAAAAAAGTTCAAATCTTTTAAAGTAGGGCAAGAGTAGAATATGCATAGTGTTTGAGAGCTTGAACTCATGAGACCTATGGGGCTGGGCTGCACCCCAGTTTACCTGCTCTTTGGGCTTCAACAGTTTGGGTACACTCTACAAGACTCAGTTTGTTTATCTCTACAATGGGGTATAATTAACACTCTGGGGAGGGTTATTGTAAAGTTTAAGTGAGAAATGAAACAATAAAATAACTGACACATAATCTTCACTCTAAATGGTAGCAATTATGACTGTATTGTTATTAAACCTAGAATCTCCAAGGGAATTATTCTAAGAGAAAAGGAAAAACATCTTTGCTTTAAATATATTACTAAGAACTAAGTGACCAGTTATGGGTGTACATTTTCTGTACCTTTCAATATGTTCAATATAAACTAGTTTTTTACCTAGTAGTTTTTAGGAGATTATTATTTCTAGAAAATGGTGGTATAATATTTAAAAATCTGGCTACTAGAAATTAAACAACCAGAGAGAATATAAAAATTATTTATATATTTAAGTGCTTACATTTTTAAAGTTATTTATCCATATATTTAAAAATTATTAAAATATAATGTTTGCTACAAAAAGCCAAACAATATATATGTGTATGAATAAAATTTGATATAGTGTGGTTGTATTTTATGCAGAAAACAGATTTTACATCAGCACAAAGATTACACACTTGAAGTTTAAATGTTGCCCTGACAAATCTCTAAGGAAGTCTCTGTGTTTGAGTTCATTACACCATCTCTTAGTTTATCTAACACAGCAAACACTAGGAAATTAGTGTTTACTCCATGGCTGGAAGACAGTTTTGGTTTGGGGCTGGGTATAATATGAGTATTAACTGGATTGTTCTTTGATGAGATGCTGATGAGATGTTCAAACTAGGAGACATATACCAAGAACCTCTGTCCACGCTTTGGAGGTAACATTTATCTTTCACACTCCCATTTCGTACCCACTTGGGGCCTCTGCTCACTGAATGGAATGACAGAGCCTCTACACTATTAAAATTATTATTCCACCTCTCTTTATTGCCAAATATGTATGTGAAATGCCTGAGCTCATATAATTGAATTCAAGTAAGTTAAATATGTGTGTGTGGGGACTCCCCTTTAGTATTCATCTTGATTATAGCCTTTAGAGTCAATCAATATTAAATTTAGGGTGTATACTTTATATTTACCATGGTTATATAAAGATGTGTGTTATGAACACACACACACACACAATCACACACAGGCATGTTTCTCTCACTCTTGCTTTTTTTTTCTTTAAGAATATGTCATGGCCTTCATTCTAGCTTAATAATATGTATAATTAAGAATTTTAATCAGCATATGATGTTCTATAGTAGGGATGTATTACTGTTTTAAACTATTTGAGTATTACTGAACATTCTGGTTGTTTCTGGTTTTTGTTATTGTTTTGTTTTTTGACATGGGACTTTAAACAGTATTTTTAAATGCCAGTTTAACTTTGTACACACACATTTGTACACACTCATTTGTACACATGCATGCACACAACTGTCTAGTGCTCTGGCTCTTGCACCTGCACAGAAACATTTCCACCCGAGGAAGTTGGTTTCCAAGGCATGAGGGAGGGAGGGAGTCATCAGCTAACAGAAGTGTTAATAAAAGTGTCTTCAAATGTTGCCGATCTCAGCAAAGGGAAACTTCAAATCAGGTGGAACTAGGAGATCTGAAGCCTTTTTCCTTAGGGAAATTTAGATTCCAACTCCAGTATGGGATTCAAGGTCAAGAGTCACATCTGAGAAGGGGAGAAGTGTAGTATTGCTGGTGCTGAGTGTACCAGAGGGATTTTCCATGGCATTTTTAGGCCTCCACACAAGTAAATTCTCAAGATATTTTCCATTAACTCTTAAATTGATAAAGATAGAGAGCTGCAAGAAGGTTGCAAATCTCATTTTCTTTGGAAAAGAATGTTTTGTCTTTTCAAGGATCACATTTCCTGGCAAATAAGAAACTATATTTTGTAATAGAACTCATTATTCTGTCTGCTCTAAATCATCTTACTTACTTAAGCCTGGGTAGAAGAATGATGGCTTTATAAAGGGACAAGAATAATAAGGGCTTTTATAAGGATGCTCACTGGCTTGGCCTTGTGTCACCCCAGTCCTAGCTTGTGAGCTAAGGTAACTTTCTCTGCCAAGAGCCCTATCATCCTAATTGTGCATAGACTAGTTCCAATATCAAGTTATTCCAAGTGAATAGTTACTCACTCTACTTTTCTGTTTCACTCTTGTATCTGCATACTAGGGAATGGCAGGCTAAAATATATTTTTTAAAAAGAGGTCAATGAGTTGTGGTATTGCTTAGAAACTTCTCTTAAGGCAAGGCATTAACTGTAAATTTGTGATTTAGTCAATTGAGGTAGTAAGGAGCCAACATCAGACAATTAAAACATGGTAAATGTATTTCCTAATTGGTCACTACTGCTCTTTCAAAACTATCATTTTCTGCTGTGCAAAATAGTTAGAGAAAACCAGTTATTTTTCTAAACAAAGTGACTTGGCCTTTTAAGTATTTTTCCTCTTCAAAACACAAAAGACAAGTTATAGACTTTTTTTTTCTTGCTTTCTTGGTCAACATGAAAATAATTCATTTGTTTTAAGAAAGAAAATATTTGACTTATTAGCTATGTACTGAATAGACTTCTCTCAAATGCTGCTTGTATGGATGTGAACCTTACAATTAATGCTGCATTGGTAATACAAAAAAATTTTGGGAAAATATCTACTTATATTTGAGCATGCTTTGCTGGAAACTATGTTTGTACACATGACTTCGTTTAATTCTTATATAACTTTTAAGAGGTAGTCAAAGTTATTATTCTCCAACTATCATACTAAGTAACTCTGAGAAGAAATAATTAGATGGCTTCATTAAAGCTGTTCCAAAACCACATACTCAGGAAAAATATTTTCATAGATTTGAAGTCCTAAAATGAGAACATAATTTTAGGAACCTGATTTTTACATTTAAAGATACACATTCTGTTTATTTATTTATTTTTTTCATGGAAAAGTAGATTTGGACCCTCATTTCTGTATAATGTCAGAGAAGTATACATCAAAGCTCAAAAGGTGGGCATAACACCTTATTCATTTAACGTAAAAAGAAATCCAGGTAACAGAAGTCACTGGGACTTAAATTACTTGTCATACCAACAAGAAGCATTTCTCTCAGCTGTAACTGAAATGCTTAGAGTGATATCATCAACTATTATTCAAAGAAGAGTTCTTCGGGGTTAGCAGTGGGATAAACTCTTCCATAACCTTTGGTTTTCCTTGTCTACAATAGTGAAAGGAAAGTTAGATAGGAGAGTTGAATATATACATTTGTTAATGTCACTGATATTAACTGGTGTTATTTTATGTATTACTATTTGGCTATTATGAATAAATCACATTAGAGATTATCTTTTGCACTTATGAAATTAAAGTATCTGTAATATGAAATCTAGAAAATCAAATACATGTGATTTTAAATATATGTATAGCCTTTTTGAGAACAAAGAGATATGAATTAGAAATGCATGGTGAGGAAAGAAAGGTGTCGATAGAAAACTGAACTATTTTGATTAGATCATCACAAGAGTTTGCTTTGTGCCTTGAAGATGGGTGTGTCAATCTTTGGGTCATAAAGGCTTCTGGGGACATCTTACAAATGTCACTCATCAATCTGGGATTCCTGAGATTCTACTGCTTTCAAATTTTATTCCGACTGCTATGCTAGATGTAGGATTTTAAGACTCATGAGTGGCAATGCTCTGATCCATTATTAATATAGTCTTTATTGAATTTAGTAATCTTTCATTTGAGAAAGCTTAGAGAGCAGGTTTGGATAGGATGGAAACTTGGGGGCAGAGAGCTCTAAAAATGCTTGGGAATTGGAATTAAAACAAACTTTTATCTCCACTCAAATTACTTACTGTGTGACCTTGGGCAAGTCACTTAACTTCCCTGAGCCTCGGTTATTAAATTGAGGAAGCATTTATTAAATATCTCCAAAAAGGTGTCTAGAGGAGGACAGGGCATTGATAGCTAGGGAATTGGAACCATCAGAAAGAAGCAGGAGCTGAACCCAGTGAGACTGCAGATTTAAGAAAAGGGGAAAGATTTTCCTTTCCTACAGGTGACCATTGAAGAGAAAAGCCGTGTTCCCTTTAGCTTACCTCGAAAGCTCTACTTTCTTTGAGAATTTTACGAATTCTCACTTCCATAAGTTATTATTTAATGAGTGCTCAATGCCTGCATGGTATTGTAATATTAGCATTAATATAGCAGATTTGGCGTTTGTTTAATTTCCACTATCTGCACACAACCTATTGGATGGAGTACAATAAAATAATATTTGTATGTATCTTGAAATCCACCCCGAGTGTGTAGGTATCAAAAATTATAGTCTTTGCTACCCTCTCCATGGACAAGTTAACTAGTCAACCCAGCATGAGTTCAGAGAACAACTAGTAAATAATATGTATGGGGTATTTGAAGGAGAATAATAATAGCAATAGAAAAAAATTCCTTGGGATACATTTAACATTTTTTGTTTAATTACAATAATGTATCCCATAGTGTTATTGTGAAATTGAAATATAGTAATGATAATACAGTTAATATTTATGTAGGATTTGCTATACACCTCTTGTGTAGTGTTAAATTCTCACAGTAAACCTACTGGGTAGGTCATCTTGCCATTCTAAAGATAAAGACCTGAGCTTGAGAGAGATTAATGCAATATTTAAGATCACATTGTGTACCTCCAATATTTCATTACAAGATGTTATGAAACTTAATTATAGTATATTATGAAGTAGGAAAAAATCCTAAATATACAATGAAATCCATCTATTCTGTATAATAATTTCTTCATGACTTCCTTTCATATACTTTTAAATGTATAATCACTAAATAAAATGGAGTAATTCAGGCTTATTTGGGGGTAAGTTTCTTTCAGATTCTTAGGTATATTGGGTGGGACACTTTTTTAGGGCCCAAGTAATAGAAAACCCTACCCAAACATGCTCAAGAAAAAAAAAATCACTATTTACTGGTCACTTAATTGAAATAGGCCAGTGGTTTCCAAAATGTGGTTCTTGAGCCAGCATCAACTGGGGACTTGTTAGAAATGCAAATTGAGAGGCCCCAACCCAGATTTACTGAACCAGAAAGTCTGACTGTGGGGCTCAGCCATCTGCTTTAACAAACCCTCCAGGTTGTTCTGATGCATAGAAAAATTTGAGCATCAGTGATCCAGGATTAAATCTATCTTTGGGTGCAACTCAATTTAGGGCTCAAAGAATACCACCAGGATATAAATGTGGGCTCTGCTATTCCTGAAATAGCTCCATCTCCAGGCTTCACGTAGTGGCCATTGACAGCTTTAGATACCTGTTAACACAGCACTCTTGTCCAATGGACAAGAGAAATGATTTCATCCCTAGTTGAGTGTTTAACACCAGAGAGAAATCTAGATCTACACAAAGAAATGAAGAGAACTAGAAATGGTCACTACAGTGGGTCAATATATACAATATATTTTTCTTGTATTCAAATCTCTTTTAAAGAGATAGAGGGAGAAACATGTGACTGCAAAGAAGGCAAAAGTCAGGGATGAGATATTGGAGAAAACATGCATTGATTTAATAAAGATGCTATTTACTGTGCATATACCGTGTGTGCCTAGGCATTGTGCTAGGTATATCCTCTATATTATTCATAGTATTCCCACTACAGCATTTTGAGATAAGCATTATTGTGTTCTGACAATAGCAATAATGATGCATCTTTCTTACAGGATTTTTGTGAGTAATCAATGAGATTAGAGACATTAAAAAACAAATAAATAAAAATCATTGTTCGAAGTAGGGATCAAATTCTACTTTTTTGGAGACATAAACTTACACAGCTTTGAAATGATAGACTTTTCCCCCCAAATTCCACCCATTAAACTTTCATGGAACCCTTTCTCATCCACTAAACACATGACATAGAGGAGGTACTCAATATGTTTTAGTTCCCCTTTCATGCTTAGGCAAGTGACTTGAAAAGATCAGGTGGTGTAGTTGAATATATATGGGCTTCAAGGATAGAAAAATATTGCATAGAATCTTCTCTGTCTTGGATTGGCTGGGCAACACTGAACAGCTTATTTCACCTCTTCTGAGTTTATTTCTCATTGGAAGAATGAGAGCCATCTCATAGTATCCTTAAATCAAATAATGTAAGGTGACCTCTTACAGGATGGTAAAAAGTTAGATAATATTTTAAATGAAATATCACACTTGAATGACATTGTGTAGAATAATTCTATATAAATGCAAGTCTGTATCATCACCCCTGTAGCAAAAAGAATAAGGTTTGTTTTCTGAAAAATGTGAATGTAAACAATGTTGAAATAGCATGTTTTTGTGTAACATGTGATAAGACCCATTCTGAGTGAAGGAAGTTAATGAACTTTTGTTTTATTTTTTTCACACTGCTAGGGATGAGGTCACTGACATCAAAGAACACTGAAATACTGGTGCATGCTGATAAAATAGAATTCATTTTGCCTGACTCATTGGTGAAAAAATAAAAACCATTGAGAGGTGGACTAAAGGTCTAGGTGTGGGAATTGCTAGGTTTTAGAACAAGTGAAAAACAAAATGTTTTCATTTTAAACTTTGACTCAAGAGCCTACTTGCAGTGATGGATGCATACAATAAGGGTCATTGTTTTTTATTAAAGTTAGTTAGCAGTTTGTAGTGGACTGAAAGAATGGGTTCCCTCCCCTAAATTCAGTTGAAGCCCTACCCCCAAATATGATGGTATTTGGAGGCAGGGCCCTTGGGAGGTGAATAGGGTTATATGAGGTAATGAGGGTGGAACCCCACTAATGGGATTAGTGCCCTTAGAAGAGGAAGAGACAAGAGAGCTCTCTCTTTCTCTGCCATGTAAGAATATGAAGGCAGCTGTTTCTAAGCCAGGAAGTGGGCCCTCCCCAAGAACCAGATCTGCCTCTTGGACTTTTAGCCTCTAGAACTTTGAGAAATAAATGTCTTTTGTTTACGTCACCCAGTTGATGTATTTTGTTATAGCAGCCTGAACTAAGACACACTCAATGAGCAGCTACTATGCATAGAGTCCTCTTAAACAAAACAGACCCGTCCAACCCTGAAACCAATGAAGTCAAGAGTAATTAAAATAATGTTATAGACAGAAGTATGAGTAATTTGTTGTTCATGTACACTGTGATAAGTCATTAATCATGCAGGAGGTGCCCTTTGAGCTCGGTCCTGAAGAATGAGAGGGATTTGTATTCTTGGGGTGTGATAGCTTTAGAGGGGGTAAAACGTTATAAATGAGTACAAAGAAGAGGCTAAACTGCAAATAAATGTATTGACAAAATATGCCAAAGCTAACAAATGAAGGCCAACCTAAATGCAATAGTCTGGCTCTATTTGTCCCCTTGTTTCAGAATTTAGTCTAACAGATTTTCAGAGAGAAGGAACAGGGTTTCTTTAGTCATTAAAGAAATCATCATTGAATAATAAGGTTTTTGGTTGATGAGCTGGGAATCCCTTAGTGTTCTCAGCATCAGTGTTGCCCAAATGCCAAAGACATTTATTGATGTTTAGGAAAGACCCCTAAAATTTCTTCTTCACACTGACTTCATTGTTAATAAGTGGTATACCAGCATATTGTGTGTGTAAGAGCTTACTAGGTTTCTGGGTGAAACATTTGACTAAAAAGTCAGTAGGAATAACTTTTTTTAAAAAAGGTTTTAATGACTCTTCTGCTCTGCAATTTGTAAGTGCCAATATCTCAAATTTACAACTATGTGTTTGAATTTTGTTCTTAATGAAACTATCTGGTTCTCTGTCTCTGTTTAAAGGTTGTAAACAAAATGCTCTAGTCTCCTTTTCAGCCACATTCTCCTCTTCCAGGTCAGCAGATGGCCGAGTCTGTCAGGGCCAACCTCTCCTTCTGACTGTCTCCTTAAATCATCTTCCTTCTCCGTCACAACTTACCTTGTAAAGCTGATCGCTTCCAAATTAACCCACGGTTTTCCTTCTCACCCTGTGAAAGTTTATAGAAGCAGGTATAAGCTATGAATTTTTATTCATATTGTCACGTTGGAAGGGATTTTAAGACTAGACAAACCAGTAGAGGGACCGTGTGTCCACACTCATTCTCACACTTTTCCCTCCATGATGCTTTGCCATTTTCTTACACCGCACATTCCCTGATGATTTTAAATATTTCACTTGGTTTTAAGTTGATGAATAAGAAGACAAAATCTGAGTCACCTGGATGAACATTGTTTTTCTACAGGACAATCGGGAATGTATCCAGCACCTTCTTTTTAAGTTCAAACTTCAAATGTAGGGCTGTGTTTGTGCTCATGCTCAGCAGTTACACATTTAGTAGGTGGTTTTGCTATTTTTGGAAAAAAGGGAAATGGAATAAATGGGGTTGCTTTTAGAGTCCAGAAAGCCATTTGGCTCAATGGAGCTGACACACCTCATTGCAGTTTTCAGGGCCTCTTTGTAATTTACAGTGGATACTAATTTCCTGCTCAGATTTCCTAGGGCAGCTCCTATTGAGTCAGAAAAGGAGGCCAGGTCTGGAACAGCACCCTGAGAGGCGTGGTCCAGATTCATTCTCACAGCGCTACTTCCTTTGCCTTCCCTACTCTGGTCCCCTGTTTCTTTGTCTTTCTCTTCCCAGAATTCCTCAGATCTTGAAAGGATGAGATTTTATTTTACTTCCCCTTCCTGTGCTCCTGGAAAACCCATTATGTAAACCACTAGGATTAAATTCACAGCCTCAGATGTTAATCAATTAGAAAGAGTAGGAAATCCTCTCTTCACAGAGCCTGGCTCACACATAGATTGTCTTGCCATACAACCCTCTTTTGAGAGTCAGAAGCCAAATAATAATCCTAAACTTCTCACTCCCTTTCAACCTTAACGTTCCAATGGAGGGGCCTCAGGCTGCTTAAGGATAAATGCATTGATAAAGAGAACAGTAATTCCTCTAAGCAGCCATTTTCTGGGAGTAAATCCCAAGGTTTCTAGGAGTAAATCCTTTGCTAAGCACATAGTAGATGGTCTATAAATTTTATTGCACAAATAAGTAAATAAATAGGTAAATGTGTGAAAAGGGAGGTGAAACTGACAGATTTTGTGGAACGAGTAGATATCAAATCATCCTTAGAATTTTAAATATTTGACTCATAAGAGTTGATGTTTAGAGCTAAGGAAACCTCTAAGAGTTCATAAATAAAGGGTTATTTGAATTCTCTAACTTCTTACCTAGTGAATATGGAGCTCATGCCTTTTGATCTTTTATCCTGTATCCCAACAATTTGACAAAGAATGATGAACCTAATGAGTGCTGGGAAACTTTAAGATGATACCAAGTTTCACTTACATTTTTTGGGGCGGGGAGGGGGGGCGGAAAGCTATGTCCTATTAAATCATTTTAATGCTCCTCATATCATGTACTCTTTATTATGATTCTCAATATTACAGCAAATTGTGTTTTGAGAATCTGACTAAAACTTACATTTTGCATTCACTTACGTGGTCTGGAGTGGTTCTGATCTGTGGGTGTGGAAATGACATTGGAATCCAGCTCTTCTTTGTCCAGGACATGCTTTAACCACACAAGAACTCTCCTGTCGAGTGATATGTGAGTTGGGCCTTCATCGCCTGTTCATTCTGCCAATATATTTTCCACATCTGTCCTCCTAGTCACTCGAAGATTTATTCTAGATGCCTGACGGCAAAATGTCCTTGTACCTGGGGGATGGAAGCCCGTAGAACATCGATCTCATCTTCTTTCTTTGACACAAGTCCATTAGCTTCATCTGTTTTGAGGACAATCCCAGCTAAGAGCCTATCTGATTTTTCTTCTTTGGGGACTTTTCAGAATGTCAAGGTTATAGAGAAATTGGCTTTGTGAAAAGTATGTTGCCATCTGTTGCTAGTTTCTAATCTCAGATCCATTTAAGAGATTTGCCAAGTTAGATTTATATAGACATTTTAGCTAATTGTATTTTATTGTACTTAACTCAAAAGCACATATTTTGGTTTGTCTTTTCATTATCATTTACCTAACTATTCTATAATTCTGCCATTGCGGGGGTTGTTGGACATAGTATTTACCTGGCATCTATTGTGATAAGACATAATACATGACATATGTCTATTTGGTAGTTATAAAATAACAATGCATATGAATATAGAGCCAAAAAGCAAGCAGAGGATTTAGATATTTATTTTTATTAATGAGAAAATAGAAACCCAGAGAATTTATGTGGCTTCCAGTCAAAGTCTCAAAATTATCTCATGTTTCAGATGAAATTTGCTTTCAAGTTCTAAATCAACTATAACACTGAAGTTTGGTGACCATTTTTTTCCTTAGATTTTGTTTGATTCCTTGATTAATAAATGATTCTTTTAAAAGTTTTTGCTAGTAAAATCATTTTCTAGAGAATAATTTTCTAGTAAAATTATTTTAAAATGATTTTCTAGTAAAACTGAAAGAGTCTAAAACTATGACAACAATGTGGTCAGAATATATGATTATACTCTCTCTTCAACTAAGTATAGTATTTATATATTCTGTATCATATTATGTTTTATGTTATTATATTACATATGCTTCATATACACTTTCCTACATACAACATTCAAAAAGTCAATAAGCTGTTCTAGAAATTTATCCTAACAAAATAATTCAGAAATAAAATGCTATGAAGATGCTTAATGCATTGATGCCTAGAATAGCAAAAAGTTAGTTGTAGGCAAATTATACATCCAATAATACTCTCAACAATAAAGATTAAAAAATTATTCATCCAGTAGTATAAAATAAATCATGGTACATTAACTGAATGTGATAATTTACAGTCATTAAGGTGATAAGTAAGAAGATTTTGTATGTGCACATATCAAGTTGAAAAAGCTGAAGACACTATTGTATGTCCACTCCACCTTTAGCTATGGGAAAAGTATGCATGCCTGCAGACACATGGTAACATTCTGTGAACTCCCAACAAGGTGGTGTTGGTGAAATTGTGTTTTTTCTCTACTTTTAAATTTTTTTATAATGTAATATTGGTTCATAATACAACATGATTACAATAGTATGATACATAATATCAGTTGAAGAGAGATTACAATGATATAACAAAAGTGTTGTGCTTCTCTAGTACCTGTGACCAATGTTCCTAACCAGTCAGAGAGGGTTTTGAATCTTCAGTTGGGCCTTTGAGTCCCCAAATTAAATTAATCAAGACAGCATGGAAGGTGCTGACTATTTTCAATTTTTTAACTATATATTCCAGATAAATGCATTTCTTAGAAAACTGTTGACTCTAAAGAAGCTCCAAAATATGTATCAGGAATGATGACTGGGACAAAACCCTGATGTTCATTACTTAGAAATGTGTGGGATATTAGCAACTGAGATAGCCATTGGTATATCCACAAAATAGTCCATATTTGTTTCTAACCCCTAAACAAATAATGCCCTATCTCTGTCCAACAGACATAAACATAATCACCTCTTTCCGGGCTTAATTTTCTTTTCCCATCCTAGAGTCCTCTTATCAAAATGTACCTGTTCTAACCCCATCTTCTCAAAGACCTGAGGACTTAATCCTGCATGAGTGGCCCTGCTGCACACAGGTATTGCTATTTATATAGGCATCTTCTGGCTATACACTTTTTTGTATAAAATAGTAACTAGCAGAGGGAAGATTTTTTTCAAGGAACGATTTTGGTACTTCTCAAACCATACTGTATGAAGGGCCTCCCTCACCTAGGGTGGACCCAGATCAAGGAGGTGGAAGAGAATTAAAAGGGTCTTCGCTTGGAGTGACCAGAGATGTGTGGGGTTTCACTTGTCTCTCTGGGACATGATTAGGAATGAGCTTTCCCAGTGGGTAGGTAATTTACATAGTTTACACAACTGGCACAGCTTCTCTTTATCTTGAGACAGTGATTCTAGGTAAAAGGAATTCATTGAGATGAAAGTTAATGTCTTATATCTTACAGTATGCATTTCATGATTAAGTGGTGCATTTTTAAAATCTTTGTGTTGTGTCGGTTTTGTTAATACTCTAATTTTCCCATGAGCCTATTTCTGTAATCTGCAGGTGGGTACCCCAGATCTACCTTTCCCAGTCTGTATTCCTTCAGAGTTACTATTCCTTGCAAAACTTTCTACTTGAGAGATTTGTTAATATTTGAAAATTAACATATTGCAAAACAACAGATAGTACTCAGTATAGAATTTCACACTGTACTAAAATCTCATTTACTCCAAAGGTGGATAAGCTCCCATGTAGCCCAGTGGCCAGCAAGGACCCAGCTCTGGGCTGGGAGTCAGAAAACCTGGGCTGGGGTTCCCACTGCCTGAGGACAGCTCTGTGATCCAGTAAATCATTTAACTTTTTACTTTTCAAACTCCCTGTCGGTGAGAGGAGTGGCTTGACCTATGTGATCTCAAAAGCCTCTTCAAGCTTAAAAATTCTGGTTCTATGATTTTAATACTTAATACTTTGATACTTAACAATACTCATAATTGTGCTTGTGTTGCATAATAATTAGGCATGAAGATAAATGGCTCACATGAATGGCTGTAATCAGTTCTAATCTACAGAGAATATATCTATTTTTAAGTCTCCTCTTCTCATTTGATTGTTTTTTCCAATATCAATAATCAGTATAATGGACTTTGCTTCTCTTTGGAAACCTTGCTCCCTTTTATCATTATCATCCTCAACTTCCTTCTCTCTGTTATTTTCTTATCATTATAGTCCTTGTGATCATACATGGACACGTATTAAAGGACTATTACGTTGAATATTATTTCCACACTACTGAATTTTCCCTCTTCTGATTCTGTGGGAGGGTGGTGCTCTCTCATATCCTTTGTTTTCATTCCATGAAGAGACTTTGGTGGTAGCTTCCTGACAAAGGTGTCCTTAAACACCCAGAGATGAACACGGAGGAATTAAGAACAGGAGACTGTGGACATTCTGAGGTTTGGAGTAGCAAACGTCTGGAACACCATGGCCAGGGAGCATGGTAGAGAGCAACCCCCACAGAGGGAAAAGCTCTGGAGCCTGTCTTCTGGAGTCAGAGGGAAAGAGGAGGGATGGCCTTACAGGATGGGAGAAGCTAGAATTGAGGCACCTAAAGTAGGCTCTGGCTCTGTAAGTAAATTTATTTGACAAGCATCGTATTCATTAGTATAACAAACATTAACTGAGCAAGGCACTATGCTGAGTACCTTAAAGGTACTTATTATTTTATTCCTCCCTTTATTACTAAATGCTTTTTAAATCGCTATCAGGGGTGGGAAACGTCCGGCCCTTGGGCCATATAAGGTCCATGAAATCAATACTAGCTAACATCACACATCTCACCGAATTAGCCTGACCAAATATAGCACGCCAATTTCTAAGTTGATAATTTTGTATAGCCTGCGAATGATGTTATGATTATCCAAATGGCCCTTGGCAGAAAAAAGTTCCCCATCCCTGCATCATAGATCAAGGTCTAAGGCCTAGAAAGTTTGGGAAACTTGAGTTCAGTCACGTGGGCAGCAGGTAACAGTACCAGCTTTAGAAAATGGGTGTTTTAGGAACAAGGAAAAGACATTTTCTTTCCTTTCCTCCTTACCTTACAATACCTACTCTGGTTCCCAAAATGTGTTATTGCCATATTGACTTTTCTTGTTGAGTTGGGCAAGGACACTTACATAGATAGGCATTGAGACTCTGCAAGTCCTATGTAACTGGACAAACTAGTCAACAAGAAAAGCTGGAAATAAAAAGAAAACGCTTTGATTCCACTTGGCATATTTTAATTTCAACCAGCTACATGGGAGTCCTGAGCAAAAGTGGTCCATGTCCCTCTGGCCTGGTACTTGTCTTCTTGAGCTGGAAGCATGTCATGCCCCTCCTCCCCTGTGACCCCATAGGTCCCCTTCAGGGGAGTCTCTTTGAATGAGGACAAGTGGTCTCTAGAGAAATTACCTGGAAATTGATGCCGATGCTCAGGAGTCCTTGAGAGAAAAAACATTTGTCTCCTTCTTCTAAGTAATTCAGCTAAGATATATTTTCCTTTCAGGCAGGTACAAAATTCCTTGCTGTCAGTGTTCAAAGATGAATGTTTTTATGTAGGGTTTAATTCTTTGACAGTTTCAGTAGAGGAGGGGGAGATTTTGATGTCAACCTCTGTTTGGGATGTTTTTCCATTAGTAGTGTTTGGTCCTGTGGTAGGATTTCAGTCAGTAAGGTTTCTGTTCAGTCATATGATTTGGTGCTTCCTGGTATTTCCATCCTAATTTAATATATCTGACCCATCACTTAAAAATTTTGTTGCACTTTTTTTCTTTTAATTTGGTAATGAAAGAAGTGTTCTTTCCTTGAGACCTCATATGATTTCCATTGGGAGTGGTCTTCACACATTCAACTTACATTTCCTTTGAAATTTCACTGGCTGGTCTTAGTTTCCAAATGTACTGACGAGAAGTCTCTCGTATAAAGCTGGTTATTGTATTTCCCTTGCAGATGTGAGCATGCTTTTAAACTTCTCAAATAGGATGTGTAGCCAAGACTGTTCAAATAATCTGTAACAATGCCCTGGCCGAGTGGCTTAGCCAGTTGGAGTGTCTTCCTGTACACTAAGAAAGGTTGTAGATTTGATCCCCAGTCATGGCGCGTACGTGAGGCAACTCATGGATGTTTCTTTCTCATCTCTCTCTCTCTCTCTCTCAAGTCAATAAAAACATATCCTCAGGTGAGGATTAACAGAAAATAATAATCTATAACAATGTGTTGTAGGGTAGAAATATGCAGCATATTTTTCTTTTTTAAAAAAAAATATTTTTATTGATATTTAGAGAGAGAAGAAGGGAGAGGAAGAGAGAGATAGAAACATTGATGTAAGAGAGACTGCCTCTGGCACACCTCCCACTGGGGATCGAACCTGCAACCCGGGCAGGGCATGTGCCCTGATTGGGAATCGAACCAGCGACTTCTTGGTCCATGGGTCTACACTCAAACACTGAGCCACACCAGCTGGGCCAGCATATTTTTCTATAGAGATACATATCACAATCATATTATATCATTTAATACCTGTGAAACATCTTTATAAATTGATTTGCTTCCCCAGGATATTTAGGAAGGGGTGCTATTAGTATTGGCTTATGTCTAGAGTTCAATAGCAAAGTATTCAGTGTGATTCATTTGGGGATTCAAATAATTTGGGTTCATCAAGGCTTTAGGATTTTACAAAAACAAAATAATTAGTTAAGAAGAGATGAGACATGCCCTAGCCACTTTGGCTCAGCGGTTAGAACGTTAGCCCCTGGACCAAAGGGTCTTGGGTTCGATTCCTGGTCAAGGGCACATACCTCAGTTGTAGGTTCAATCCCTGGCCCTGGTCAGGATCATGTAGGAGGCAACCAATCGATGTATCTCTCTCACACTGATGTTTCTCTCTTCCTCCCTCCTTTCCACTCTATCTAAAACAATCAATGGAGAAATATCTTTGGGTGAGCATTAACCAAAAGAAAAGAAAAAAGAAATGAAACATCATTCAGTTTAAAAATTATACAGGTGACCAAAATAATTTATTCAGATGTATACTTGTCTACATGAGCATGATATATGTACGTCAGCTTATTAAACCACCAGTTCTTCCTCCTTGAGTATGGTCCGAGATGGGGTTTCACAAATGTCCTCTTCCAGCACAATTTTGCTTTGCATTATCTGTGTCTTTAAATTTTTTTTCTGGTCATTTCTTGACTATCTGTTAAAAAAAAACAAAACCCCTTCAGACTCCTTCTGCACTTACCCCATATCCTTTTATTGTGATATATATACAGCCTCATATCCATGCTGCTGCTGAATATTCGCCTTTGGTTCCTACTTTCTCTTAGCTCCATCAAGCCCGACCTCGTGACGCTGCACAGTTGCACAGAGGCACTGGATGCAAAATGTATCAATAACATAGATGGCTGCGATAGTGATTGCTCTACAGTGGACCGTCACAGTATGTTACGGTTTTATCTGGAGGACGAGGGAAGACTGTTTGCTAGCACTGAAATATTCTTTCCTCTGTGTTCTTTATGTTCAGATCTTCCTTTCAACTTGCACTATAAAATGCCTTGACTTAATTTTGGAACTGGATCAAAGAGAGTAAGAAAAGTTGTCTAGAGTTGCCACTGGCTTGGACAATAAAGTTCTCATGCTGTCCCTGTCCCCTTAATGTGAGCCACATATAAATAAACAGACTTTGACAATTGAGTTTTCTACTGGTAATCAGATACCCCCATAGGGGTTGTTAATGGATGACCCTGAAAAAGGAAACAAAATTTCTGTGTGTTTGAAATTTTTTATAACAACATCTGGGTCAAAGAGAAAGAAGAAACGAGGGGTGGATCAGGGCTTGGGTGATTGTCTCTCCTGGTTTGCTCCTCAGAAGGAACCCTGAGCCTGGAGCACATTCCTGCTTTCTGCTGCTTCAGCTTCCCACCACTGGCTTTTACACTTCCTTCCCCTCAGGTTGGCTTACCCAATAGCCACTGACTGATGTGGTCTACCGGCCACTGCTCCCTTCCTCAGGTGCCATCTCCTGCTGCCTCTGTGGGCTACAGGTTTATCCTGCAGCGTCTGTTACACTCACCAAAAGTGGCCCACTAGGCACTCCCATTTTGTGTGATCTGTCAGGGTAAAACCATAAAGATAAAAACAGTAAATTCAAAATAGCCTTTGTTTGATTGGTTGTGGTTAGGGTACTTTTTGATCAATGCCTGCAAGCTTCAACTAACTAGCATGAAGTCCAGTAAGATGTATCATGAAGTGTCTCTTTACAAATTATTTTCTTTAATAGTTATGAACAGAGTTTATTTCTATTGAATTCCTATTTATAACAGAGTTTAATGTAGTTAAATGCCTCCTGACTGATATTGGAAATGAAAGTTTCATTTATAAGGATGCAGTTAAAACACTGCCGAGTTAGAAATGTCATATCGTTCTTTGTCAATGAGGTTCATTATGCTATACTATTATATTTGTATGAATCCTTTCTTCTGAGGAGCTTAATATTCTCTCTGCACATTAAACAACTGCCAGATTATTATGCTTCCAAGTGACATAAAATTTAAAAATCACTTACTAATTAATCCTTCCAAGTCTCTTAGGCGTAGAGGGAGCTGAAGCGATTTACCCATTGAGAAAGGGGGCATCCCTTTTCCAGGGATGTTGGTTATTGCATTTCCCACACTCATCTTTTATGTAAGTGGTCATAGATGCCGAAGACGCATCCTGGTGGGAAATGGCATTTTATAGCCTTCAAATAGCTTTTTCCAAACAAATAAAAATCAAAACTACACAGGCACAAGTATAAGTTCTCTGGTAAGCCTATATCTAGCAGAGGGATTTGAATAGAGTCCAATATCCCATCTGGAAGTGCCTTGGACTTTTCAGGACAAAAAAAATAAAGTTCAGAATCCTACACCAGCTGAAGTCACTTACAATTTATCTAATCTAATTGCTCTGCCTGCTTCCTCATGACAGTAAAAAAAATACTGAAACGTTATTTTTAAACAGCAAAGTGGTATATTTATTTCAGTGGTTATTCCTATGATTATTACCAGGCACCACCTGTTCAGTTTCCCAGTAGAGATGGTGTTTGGTTTGATTTGGGTTCACCTCTTGCCTCCTGCTGTTTGCTTGATGTCTGTGGCCTGTCCTGCCTGGCTTGTTTTGTAGGTTCTGGAATCTGTTCTAGGAAGAATTCAAGTAGCCTGGATACAATTACTCTTCTGGAGGGAAAGAGGGTGAAACAGGGAGGGCGTAGGAAGTCCTTCCACAATTCCTGGTCTTTCTGTGACAGTCCAACCTTGCGGAAACTCCTGAATCACACTCCCCTCCTGAACACTCACAGCAGTGGTTGACCATGGTATGGTGAGTTGTCGGGTTGTCCCTGCCATCTGCTGCTGGTCCTGCCAACTGCACTTGGCCGGCTCATGCTCCAGTTCTCAGGGTGCTGATGGAGTATGACAGTGTGGCATGCAGTTTCCTGTCACTTTTCTAGTGATTTAGTTTCCAGGCAAAACCAAGGAAGAACTTTCCCATGGAGAGTCCAGCTGCCTGACACTGATATCCTCACTTGAAACATTGACTGCAGTAGACCGAACTGAAATCATGTGAAAAGACAAACGACTCTTAGATGTCAGCCAGCAAGGAAACCACAGTGCTTCAGAGAATTGTAGTGCCCCACAATGGCCTTTAAAGTCACTCACCTTAAGATTTCTAGTTGAAAAATCTATAAGTGCTGTATGACCTTAGGCTCTATCCTCCAGGGGAGTCAATGTCTTTCATAAGACATATTGTACTTTTCATGGTTTGGCTCCCATGAGGTCAAGATTTTCTTCAAGGTCTGTCCCATGGATAAGTTTGTGGACCAGTAATGAGCAAACTCAAACTATGGCTTAGGGGGTGGGGCATATGCTGCCTAACCAGCTTTCTGAAGTGGCTCATGACCTAATTTTTGAAATACCTGATGAAGAAACTGAGGACCAGAGGATCAAATGTAAGCCATATTTGTTCTCCTTCCTCTGCATAGATTCCTCTCCCCAGGGACTCCAGTGATTGGCCTGACCAGAAAGGGCTACTTGGATTAGCCCCATTAGCAGAAGAAATGGATGCAGGCAAAACAGTGAGAATGTGCCCTAGTCCCCAAGAAGAAACCTCAATTTAAGAACCAAATGGATTTTATGGGGATAAGCACACACTTGAAAAAACAAAACCTGATGTTTTTTGACATGTACCATTATGTGAGTAAGAAAAAACACTTTAAGCTATTAACAATTTTTAATTTTTATGTAAATTAGTATTTTTAAAATTTAATTTAAAAACAATGTATTGTTAAATAATACACAGGTTAAGAAATCCACACAAAACCATGTATGACATAACGAGTTATTAGGTCAAACACTCAGGCCGAGTAATTGAAATCTGCAGCTATGCCAGAAATCTTCTGTCCCATCCCGAATCTGACCTCACTCTCTCCCTTCAAGAGTAATCATTGTCTTGGTGCTCATTTTGTTTATTGATTTACTATTTAACAAGCATCTATAGAGTGCCTGGCATATATCAGCCTTTTCTCTTTCATCTCAAACATTTAGAATGGCATTTTAGATATGTAAGATGTAGTTTTAAATAAATGTGATTCCCCTGGCCTAGAATTTTATTCTCAAACACTGCTATTTACATGGCTGCTCTGATTACTTGGGCATTGAAAGGCTGGTTCACAAAGTTTCTAATTAAATATACTTTTAGTGGTAACTTTTAATATTTAACACCTTATGCTGGCAATTATGAAAGAGATATGAATTAATCACAGCATTTGTTTTTATGATACTGATACAGTAAGGACAGCAGACATAATATAAAGGAAATGTTACTAGTTAAAAAGATCAGAGGTTCTTTTGCCCCTAAATTCTCATATGCCTGGTTATAGCATTTGAGATAGAAGGACAAAAAGAAATGATTTGGGCTATTTCTTCTCCCCACTAGCCATTCCCTGGGAGAGAAGAGAATAAGACAAGATGAATTGGATTGTTCCTCAGTCTCTTTCAATTATACCTCTCCAACTACAGATTATATCCTCTAACAATTTCCTTCCTCTAATTTAAATGCAGTGCTCCTGGGAACTTGTTTTATATGTACCCAATAAAAGAGCATTAATCTGATAGTAGTTTGTTTAAACTGGCACAAAATTTGAAGCAAATACTATTTTCAACCGTCCAGATGTCTTATTTGGTAAAAATAAATGTGGGATAATCAATTTTAGAGTCTCCAGGGTCTTTCTATACTGTGAAATTTAGGGGATGTGAAACTCAGGATTCAGGCAGCAGGGTCCAGAACACCAGAAGAAATAAAGTTGTGTGGTTAGCCACATGCATTTTCCCCCCAAATATGTGAATCCACAATTTTTGAGACTATTTGTAGTCAGGGTCAGAGGTGAAGGCTCTCATCTGTGTGACCTCTTTAGACACTATGGGATATAATAGGGGTTCACCAGATGTCTACTCCCCAAAAGGGCTGCTGCACCTATGAAGAAAGGGTGACAAGAATTTGAGCTAATGGTTAAGCATCGGGGAATGGAAGATACTATTCTGAAATAATGAAGGAAGACACATCATACTCGTACCATGGAGGCTGGGATCAAGGACCCTGCAGCTGAACAGATGCACCATGTTTGTTCATGGTCAATGGAGAACAAGACTTTGAATGCGACACTGTCAAGAAGCTTCAAAATGACCTCCAACAGGGCCCCTGGGGGAGTGCATCTCACATTCCTCAATAATGAGGCATCATTAGACTGAAAGAACTGATTTCTTTTGGGGAGGCTTTAGTTCCTGGTGGGAAAAAATTCTCCCTTAGACTCAACAACTAAAACCATAGGTAGGTGATAAGTGACAGTGCTGAGACTATCCTCTTTGGCTGTTTAAGGTGACTAAATAGATTATTTGGGCATCAGAGCAATGAATAACTAAACAACAGCAGGTGCTATGTCATGGAGGTTAGTCACTGGGAAGAGGAGTATTCAAGTCTGGATAGCTATAAATCCTGAATACATTACTCTAATTTTGGTGGTCATTTTAGCTTAATGTGACCTGGTAAAGCAAGTATTCCATGAAAAACTCGGATTGTAGCTGAAGTAATGACTTGCCCTTTAATCTTTAAAAGATAAACCCAATTTTTAAAAAAGCACCTGACTTTAAAAGAAAACAGATTTTTGCTAAATGTTGGAAGAATTTTAAAATATTTGATTTATAAAGGTATATTCCCAGGAGTGCTGCCTAAAGCACTACAGTTAGGATAGATTCTTTTTTTTTTTTAATGAAAAGATCTATTTTTGTTATAAGACTGCTCATCCCTTCAGTTTTTGGTGTGACCTACTGGAGACACAACGTGGATGGAAGGAATCATGTCCTCACCTGGAGTCACAGTCCACTGAGGGATGTGAACATGACAATCTGACTTCCGAGCCCAGTATCTTAACTACTATTTTACATTACATCTCAGGTTTGTTTTGAAGATTAAATAAGGTAATAAGAGTGCATTGTTACATCATACACATGCAAAATATCATTAACTAATAAAGTAGCTGTTCTGTGCATTTCCTTAAATATCCATGTAGTCATCAAGAACATCAAATGCTATTATGCTTACATCACTAGTGTTTGCAATCAATATTTTCACAAATTCACTTTAGATATGCAAAATCTAAACATGTCCTGGACCTACATTTTATGTGAGAGCAGAGTATTAATAAAATAAATGCTGAAATAAGAAACATTGCATAAGCAGTCCATCTTAGTCAGGATCCTTTTGTACCTATTTTGTAGGAAGATAATTTAAAGAAGCCAAAGTAGTACATGGCAAATGATAGCTGGCTAGCTGACTCATTGCTTTAACTTGCTTTGGTAGTTGCTGCTTCCATCTTGTCTATGTTTAAAGGGAAAATATACCTGGCAAATTTCTGTAATGTGCTTTGCACTATACTTGGAGAAAATGACATCTCCACATAATGTCAAAGAAAAATCAGCATTGTACAGCCTTTTTGCACAATTAGGGATAATTCTACATAAGTGGAAGAAGGTGAAAGCGAAATAGAATGTCCAGCAGGTAATCTCTCCATGAAGTGTTTAATACTGAGACATTTTTGGTGCCCATGCTGTGCTTTAAGCTGTTACCAACCCTCAAGCTTGCCTACTTATTTATTATAAACATTTAAACCCAAGACCTTCACAAAAGGCCAAAATTAATAGCGAGTGCATTCACACTAAGAAAATGTATTTGAATGAGACGTCTCTACTGTTAGATGGGTTGTCAGTAGAATTGTCTAAAATGATACTTGTGCTTCTCTCCAAGTTGTTTGCTTTGACAATCAAGAATACGAAGATTGCCATCATAGGAATGTGCACATAAATGTCATTTTTTTAAAACCAATTTCATGAACACTTTTTAAGTGTCTACTATGTGCCGGATGTGTAGGTGTTTGAAGAGCTCATAGTCTAGCAGAAGATATAAAAGAGTGATTAAATATTTATTGTACCAGGTGATGAAATATTTGAGGGAAAGGTGTTCTTTGTGCCCTGGAAACCCTATGTAGGTTGTGGTTAACTCTGTCTAGAGGATTTAGGGGAATAATAACTAAAATAATGAATATTTTTTAAATGATATTTTATAATATTCATAATTTTATTCAATTTTTATTGAGTGTTTTACTGTATGTCAGGCATGGTATTTGGTGCAGGGAAGACACTGGTGATAAAACATAACTGCGTCTAGAACATAAAGGGTCTGAGACTTTTACCCTCCTTGCAAGCTAACACGTTAGTCTGGCAGTTTCATGGGTACTGACAGAAGACATGAGATTCCTGGGTCAGAGACAAAGCACTTTATTTATTACTCATGCCACAGCTGGCAGCCTAAATTTCATATTCATATAAGTTTCTCTTGCTCCACAAATCTCTTGGGGAATTGCAGTGTGGGTCCAGGTGGATGCTGGGTATACAAGTGTGAATTCATATTTTCTACTTCTTGAGTAAATCTCACTGATTTATATTTTATTTCAAAATTACTTGTTATATTAACACTTTCAAATTGTATTACCATTTAATTACTATATAACTCTTCATTATTAGTGAAAAATTATTTTCATTTGTATTTATTTTTTATTTTTAACAGCAGTTTTATTATTTCAATGACCTTAGATTTTTTGTTTTTTTTTCATAAATATGTTTACCCTTCCTTTGATTAGATTTTTTAAAAATACACTATGGAACTTATTGATCAATTTTACTAATTTTCATCACTTTTTTTATACTTATATTTCTTCCTCTGCTTTTACTAAGGCTTTGGGTTATTTTTTATATTACTTTTTAAATTTAGAGCTTAATTTTTCCCATTCTTTTGTTTTCAATTCATAATCATTTAACACCATGGATCTCACTGTACACTAATTTGTTAGTATGTATGTTAGGCCACAAGAGATGCAGGAAATATCTGGCAGACACTTATGTACCCAAACTGAGAAGTTTAAACCTTTGAGTGCTTAGGATGGCGTTTCCATCTTGCCCTTTGCCCCGATGAGCAGACTTTTGTCATCAGAGAAATGAATTGCTTCTTTGCCTATTCTCAGTAAAAGATGATGAAAAAAATTAATTGAAAATATTAATGTATAAAATATTTTTATTCTTGTATTTTCTTTTAAATACAACAAAATAGATTATTCTTATAAAACAAAATATATTAATATATAAAGAAAAAAAGTGAGTCCCCCCAGTGTCCCCAGACTCACAGCAGTAACCACATTCTTAATTCCCTGTTACCTCCCCAAACCATCTGTGATACCAACAAAAAGTCTGATCTCAGGGCTTTCTCTGGGCCTGAACAACCCATAGCTGACTTTACCATCCTCTTCCTGCTTGCTAACACTCACAAAAGCAGTTATAGCACTGCCTTACCCAACTACTGCACAGATGGACAAGGACAATTTGGGGTGGCAGATTTCCAGTTCTTCAGAAACTATTAAACTGACAAAAAAGAAATTGGACTTGCTGGGACTAGGTCACTCAGTTTGAAAGTTGTTTTGACAGCAGAGCACCAGCATCCAAGTTTCCTTTTTTGGCCGCGTGTCAGCCCCAGGATGACAGTATAGTAGCGACATGAGAGAGCTCTGTTACCAAGAGGCTCAACTACTTCTGAAGAGATGGGTTTTCCTGCCAAGTGAATATTCTTTTGATGAGGAGCCTACTGCAATGTGCTCGATGTGGAACTAACCTAGGGACATTTGAGAATACTTCAGATGTCCTAAAATGTGATAATGTACTCCTGAGCTCAACAAGCCATTCCTGATGTGTTAAGTTTTATTCCTTGGTTTGATTCAAGACAAAATACCAGGAGGCATATCTTTCTGCTTTTATATAGCATCTGTGACATTGAAGAGAAAAGAAATGTAACACGTATTTGATTGTTAAAGACAAAAATAAAATATGTCAACCACAACGCCATATTTGTTTTTCCATTTTGTGTATTCTGGGATAGATTTCTAGAGTTATGTGTCAGAATAGCAATGGGGTTTTTGTGATAGGGAATTTTTCCATAGCAACCGCGAAAGACCGCATACAACAGGATATTGGGACACTAGGAAGATGTGCCAAATATTCAGGGAGAAGTAGCAGGTGCATTAGTAGGCAAACAAGGCAAGTTCAGATAGGCAGTGCCAAAGAGTCAGTGCTCTGCCTTCATGCCCTTACCCACCCTCTACCTGTTGGCTCCCCAAAACATCCCAAACCAAGAGGTGTTCCTGACTTGAGAGGAAACACAGGAGACTTTCTAACAGAGATAAAGTTTGCTTTAGCTTCAAGGTCTCCTTTTACTTTTTTCTTTGCCTATGACTTGCATTTGATTTCTTTTTTTCTTTGACTTACATGCCATGTGGGATTACTGTCTCCTGAGATCTCTTTTGACTCTCAACTGATTACCCAGTGTCACATGCAAAAATGATAGGCTTGCAATTTCTAAGGATTGTGGATTTTAAAGAGAGTCATTTGTTTGTTCTAATAGAGATCGTGGGTGTGAAGGTGTCATTGAGAGAACTAAGCTTTTCTGCATGAAGAAAGGAAATATAAAGAAGCAGGGGAGGATCTGGGAGAGGAGGAGACTGCCCGGGTGGGAGAAGAGGAAATAAAGGAATACATTTAAAGAGTCCTCCCTCTCATGCCCCAGTCATCTTCCCACAGAACCTGTTTTCTTCTAACCTCATGACATCTTAGGAGGACATTGGTTTCTCATCAATCTGTTGTGAAGTCAGAACGGTTTGTTTATTTTCTTCTTTTTCCACTGGAAGTTCCATGATGGAAGACGGATGGCCTGTTTCAGTATCTGCTTTAACCCCAACACCAACGACGGTGCTTGGCATAGAGCGGACCAGAAAGTACTTGTTGAACAAATAATTTTTAAAATATTTTTATGATTGTATCGAACAAATAAACTATGTTTTCCTTATTCATCATTCCACTTTTAATAATGTCTATTTTCTAGTACATACACTTTTAAAGTTTTTTCCTATAAAAATATAACAATTCTTCAATATTTTTAAAACAGAAAAATGTGAGGCAGGGAAAGCACAATTTCATCTGCCTTAGGAAACCATTAGTTTTTTATATACTCTTTATAGTCATCTTGCTATATGTTGTTATATAGCTTTACATTAACTATGGCATCATCCCTAGTCAACCCTAGCTAGTGCTTCAAGGGGAAATGGATATAACAAGCTCACAGAATCATTGGCATAACTAAGCTTTTGGAAATAACTTCTCATTGATTCTATTATCTTTCCAAATCTGCTTCATAAAATGGAGGTCCTGTGTGAGATATTGCTTTCAAGGGAGTCTGGGAAATATAGTTTTTATTACACCAAACTCTTTTCCTGTGTTTTGGTCCTTGTACTTTTATTCCACTTGCCTAGAATGCTCTTCGTGCTGTTTTTCACAAAACCGACCCATTGACATATTTCAAGTTTCAGTTCAAAAGTCTCTGCTGCAGAGAGACCTCACCTGCCCAGTGACTCACACGTGACCTCTCTCAGTTTGTCTATCCCACCACCTGGTTCATTTTCTTTGTAGCATTTCTGACGATCTGTAATTATTCATTTGTGCCTCTTGTCTCTCTCCTCCACTAGGCTGTAAGCTCCATGAGGGCAGGGGCTTTGTTTCACTCACTACTACACTCATAGTACCTAGCACTTTGTCAAGGCTTTACATATTTTTATACACATTTATTGTGGGATGGATTCACCCAAAGTTGTATCTTCTGTTTATTTTCAATTTATCAACATAAGAACTACAATGATGAGCATCTTTTCACAAAATACTTTGTCTACACTTCTGATAATTTCCTTGGATTGATTAATAGGATAGGAGCTATTGGATGGTCAGGTTTGGAACATCTCACATTTTTCCAGTTTGCTTTATAAGAATACCATTCCAGTTCACTTTCCTGCCAGCAATATGTGAATGCTCCCATCTTATCACTTCACCACTGGAGCTGAACATTTTCATGTTTAAACCTTTGCTAATCTTTTCCCACTGAAATTTAGAGGTTTTTTAAAAATATAATTTTTTATCAAGTTTTAGTTATTATGAATATTTCATATTTTTTAAGTAAAATGTACTTGTGTTCTATGCTAGAAGTATTAAACGTCTGTGTAGTCAAACCAATTGATTCTTTCCTTTGTAATTTCTTTTATTGTTAAGAAAGCCTTCATGCAGAGACCTGATAAATATTCCATTTTTAATTCTTTGATGTTTTTAATATTTAGATTTTTGAGATAATTCCTTTATCAACTTTATTTTCACAAACTATATTTTAAGGGCTTTTTATTGTCTTTATCAAATTTTAAATGGGATCATAATAGTAGATGATACAAAACATGGCTCAGACACTAAATATAAGTCACAGACAATAAAGAAAGACCATAAAACTGAAGTGTTTATATCTCATATATTTGTCTATTCTTGTACCAGTATTAAGCAACTCAGAAAATCACAAACACTCATCCCTCATTTTAGCTATATTCACAAATATAAATTAATATTATGTCCTTGTTCTAAATAGAATGATGCCATCAAATCTGGTTTGCACAATGTTTTGATTGTTTCAATATTAATTATTATTGGATGACATTATTATTAGATGGCAAGTTTTGCACATTGACCTAATTGTAGTAGTTTTGAAACTGCTCACAGTGACTTCCCATAAGTGACGGGGAGAGAAATTTGATTTTAGCAGCGCAGGAAGCCAGTCATACTCAGCGTCTGACTCCAGAGTGAATGGAAATAACACGCACTCCTGTAATTCTCTTAAAGTGCTAACCTATCAGCTGAAGCCCTTGGACTAATATCTTTGAAAAGCACTCTTCTCAAATGTTCTGATGCTAATTTCAGGTCAAAATTTAAATTACCAATGCTTTATAATTGTGATTAATTACTACAATAATTAATTTAATTTAACAGTGTGCCTGTCTAGACATAGATTATGAAGTGGCCTTAAAAGAACAAAGAATATTAGACAAATTAAATCTGCCATATGCTGATTTCTTAGTTTTCCTCATTTATTGTTTTTTTTTTGAATAGTCATTTCCTTGTACTCTATTTTGAACAACAACAACAACAACAACAAAATAGAATGGGAGGTGATTTTAATTTGCAGAAACTATGGGTTTACCTCTTTTGGCACTATAAATGAGCACTGTGAAAGAAGTTCAGAACTGAATGCAGAGGAAGAGTGATTGAATGTAATGTAGTGTGGCAGACACACCTTGCGGGGACCCTCCAATGAGTCACATTCTTATATAACTGTTCCCCTTGAGTGGATCCTGGGAGTTGCCTTTCACCAGTAGAATATTGCAAGAGGGATGGGATGTCACTACAGTCATTATGTTAACATATATGGCAAAGGTGAAAGATTTGCTGATGTCGTTAGTCCCTAGTGTGCTGTCTTTAAGCTAATCAGAAGGAAGATTATACTAAATAGAATTGAGCTTATCAAATGAGAACTTTAAAGGAAGGTCCAGGCTTTTCTTGAAGTTAGAGATTCAAAGCAGCAAAGTTCTCTCCCTCCTTTGCTGGCTTTGAAGAAGAAGCTGTCATAGGTCTTACAGCCTCAGGGAGATGAATTTCACCAACAACCTGAGTGAACTTGCAGGTGGACCCTTCCCTATTTGAGCTGCCGGATGAGAATGCAGCCAGACATATACCTTCATGCCCACTTTCTGAAACTCTGATCAGTGAACCCAGCTAAGTGTGTTCAGGCTTTTGATCTACAGAGACTGTGAGATAATAAAGGGTGTAGTTTTAAGCCTCTCAATTTGTAGTAATTTATTATGTTGTAACAAAAAACTAAAACTAAAAGTTTCTTTGATGGCATCAGCTAAAGGAGGGAGATTTTCTTCTCTCAGACACACCAAAATGTACAATTCCTCTCTAGGTTTGCAGCTTAATTTGAATGTTGCCATTCTAATTTGAAATTACATCCATGCTGAAGAACTGGTCATACTCTCTACTTCTTCTTATGTAGACTATTTTTATTAAGGGATGTTGATAAAAAAATCCCAAAGGTAATATTCTTGATATAATACCCCCTCTAATAGTATCACTTATTCCTATGAATTTTGAGTTCCCATACAATTCTACTACTCTTCTAATTTTTTCTATTTTCATTTAAGTTATTTTACTTCTAAGTTCAAGTGGACACTCCTTTTCCATTTGTCATTGTGTCTGATTTCCTGATCTCTTCTTCCCCATGTTATTTGTACCTTGTCTTTGCTGGGAGATTCTGCATTTCCCCCTTACTTCTGTGGTATTAGGGTGCTCATTCAGCTTGCACTCCTCTTTCCATTCTCTTCTGGGTCCACTCCTGACCCCCCTCATGCCACTCTGTATCCAATAAATTCCTGTCTTGAAATTTCCTTCTTAAGATTTCCCTCCACTGAAAAATTTCCATTTTCTGCTTGACAAGTTTCAAATTTAGAAATATGGAGTTTAAACCTACTCCTTTGTAAGATTCATGTAAATTTTCTAATGAGAAAAAGTGAAAAAATGGATATGAAACTTTGAATGAGCATGAGGTTTTTCATCATCGTTGAATACGGATCACATATAAACATTTAACCTGAGCTCTGGAATTGTGGAACTACTATTCAAAGGCTGTTAGTGAACAGGAAGACCATTCCCAGTGGATGTATGATCCCTTGAGAGCCATAAGCATTGCAGGGAAAATTGGTTAATTTTTTTTACCAGAGGACATCTGCTATAGACTGAATGTTTGTGTTCCCAATAGTCACATGTCAAAATCCTAATCTCCAATATATTTGAGGGTTGGGCTTTTGGGAAATGATCAAGTCATGAAGGTGGAGCCCTGATGAATGGGATTAGTATTCCCATGTAAGAGACCCACCCCACAGAGCAAACTTGCCCCTTCTGCTACCTGAGAACATAGTGAAAAGACAGCCATGTATGAACCAAGAAGTGGACCCTTACCAGATACTAAATCTGCTCAAATCTTGATGTTGGACTTTCCAACCTCCGGAAGTGTAAGAAATAAATTTGTATTCTTTATAAGCCACTCAGTCTGTGGTATTCTGCTACAACAGCCTAAACAGACTAAGACAGCCCTTTTTTTTGCTCTGAATGCTCTGAGGAATAGGGCTTCTCAGCTAAGATTGATTACCTTCCCTTAAGCCAGTCTATGTACCAAGATCTCCCTTAGTTCTTGCATCTGTGCCTCATTCTCTCAGAAGCTGGATTCAGAAATATTATAACAGAATATATTATAAGGATTGCTTGGGTGTTTTCTACACCAGGACATAGCAGTGGCTTGGTGTCTTGCCCATTTGTGTGGCAGGAAATACTTTTATTCGTTCTGGTGAATTCATTTGTCTGGGACTTCTTCCTTCACTAAAAAATCTTGCATTCTTTTTCTTAAGAAACATGTATTGAGTAATTATGATTTCCAGGGAGTGTGCAGAGAGCTATGGAGGGTATGAAGATGGCCCTCTGAAAATTAACAGATGTAAAATATACTGGGAAGGTGGCACTGGTACCGGGTGTGTGCACATGTGGCATAAGGTAGTACATGGTGAAATTTACTAAATCTTTTGGGAAAATTTCTGAGTGTGGAGCTTGAGGATCCAAAAAGCATCCCATGTGATTCTTATGCACGCTAAAGTTTAAGAACATTATTATATGGTGGCAAAATAATGTCGTCATTGATGATAAGATAAAATACCAAAAATTTTCCCTATTTCTTATGTCTTTAAGAAAACATTATAATTCGAAAGGGAAATCATATAGCCTTTACAATTATTTTCATTAATCAAAATTAGCTTTTGAGTTAGGGCTAGAAGTCCTGTGCCTTTATAATTCTCTTGTACTTGTAAGTCTAAAGCTTTTTACATGGTCTTTCATAATTATACTTCAGATTAATGGAGAATCATTGACCCTGTGAAATCAAGTTCTGAAATTGACCTACAAGTAATGAATTTTTAATAAGGATGTATTATATACATCTGCAGTAATTATTTTGGACTAATAATATTTTAGATTAAAATGATCTTAGAAAATATCTCACAAGTAATACTTCCTGATCTCAAAGCACAAGTTAATAATGTATCGTTACTTCTATTTTTCTGTAATAACTGGGAATGAGATACTTGCTCTGAGCATATATAGATGTACATATATAGCATTCATTTGTCTAATGTTTGAATTTAATTACATTAACTACATTAATATAATACTTTCTGCATTGTTAATTACTGCTTTGTGTCATGAGATTTTAAACATTCCTTTTTAACATATGTTGTGTTTTCATGTGGTGATATATATATGAGGACACATTCTGAAATTAGAAGCAAATGGCCTACATGTAAATATTACATCCTACATATCCCCATCTTCATGCATTGAATGAAGTGTGTTGATTGGTTTATACAAACTTAAGAAGTATACATTTATTTCAGGATTGAAGATAAAGGGAAACATGCATCTATAAGTGGTTAAATGTTGGCATTTGTGCAAAACTTGCTAAGTTTCATCATTGAAATGACCATGACTTAATATCCTCCAGTGAATAAATGCCTCCCTTGGAAAAAAATCTATCACTTATTAACTCTTCAAGGTCATGAAGGTGCTAATATACATCTTTTCCCTCATTGACATCCTCCACCCCACTCCCACCCCCCTGCCTCCTTATTCATATAATGAGAGATAAATATTTATAAATGATAATAAATATAAAATCAAATTAATTATATCTATTAACATTATGAATTTTCCATTTTCCCTGTAACTGTTGTCAAAACCCCTTGCATTTAATATCTGAATGTCAGTTTCTTTAATGTCCTTTTATATGAAAGTTTAACCTTGAGTTTGAAACAACCACTAAATATTATCTTAAAAACTTGAAGACCTGTGAATGTAGTGCGTGCACACCTTCACTTGTCTGAACTTGGGTGACTTCAGTTCCTTCCAGTCCTCTTGCTCCTGAAGTCCCTAGGCCAGGGGAATCTAGGCTGTACCAACAAGCACTTGAATATTGGCCACCAGAGGGCTCCCATATTCCTTCTTTCCAAGTATAAAAATACATAGTACGATTAACATAAAGTTCACCATCAAATAAAAACTAGTGTACGAATTTATGACATAGTGATCAATAGGAGGAAAATGTTCCAAATCCACTGTGTTCTTATACAAAATGCTTTTAATGGACAAACTTGAGAAACTAAACACTTCTATTAAAACAAAGTGATTAAATTGTGTGGTTGATTTTGTTTTTGTTTCTGGAGGCCATGGCACAGACTTATAGCACTTAATACTTGGTGAGTCCATTCAAAAACTACTGACATTAATTAATTTTGGTATAAATTCATTACATATTTATGAATGATGTTAAATATAACTGATTCTAGCCATTGGAGTACAGTTATTATTCACAAGCTAGCTATATAGATTATCCTGAAATAAAACTTTGGGTATTTTTATTAGCTCAGCTTTGGGTATTACACAAGTCTTACAGAACAAGATGGTGGGGTTATTTTGGGGGGTGGGTGTTAGTGGTAAGCGGAATCATGTCATAAGCTATGGATATTTGTATTGGAGAGGAAGGAAAGGATTGCTTCTTTTGTGGGTCTTTTTTCTGGTTCCTACTGAGTTGTGTTAACTGAAAACCAGTCCCCAGAGCTGAGGCTTATCAGAGTAACTCTAAGGGTTTCTAGAAGCAGCAGAGGCATTTGCTATTTCTCTTTCCTTTTATTTCTGGTCATTTGTCTGGCTTGGCTAACCCAGGTGCTGTCCGTAGAGTTTATGTATGCAGGGACATTTCCGCCGTGACACAGAACATAGGCAGCTGTTAATGGAGATGTTGTAATTCACAGAAGAACAAACTTTGGAAACAGCATCTTTAGGAACTCTTTGGATCCAGGTGAAACACTTCAAATGAGTCATCAGATTGATCTTCTCTGTGACGTGTTTAAACCACAATTCATTTATTGTCAGTAACTGAAAATGCTATTTAACCATTCTACCTTTTTCAATTACTTTTTTCTAGAATACATTAGTTATTATTTCTGCACTTAAATGTGCACCAAAGAAAATGACAACATGTAAGGCCTGATTAACTCAATTATACACCCACACCTAGGTGCTGTCTTTTTTACTGTAAGACTGAAATATTGTGTTACAGAAGAAAATAAAACAATCTGTTCCCCCTTTTATCCATTATGTTCTAGTCTAATAATTGTTTTGAGTTTTCTTTAGAGAAAGAGGATTTAAAAATAGAGCTAATTTTGGTTTATCTTGCACTTTTTGAAATAGTTTTACAGCAATGTTATGAATTCTGTTTTAATCTGGTTTTTTTTTTTTTTTTTTCTGAAAGACTGTTAATGCAGGCTTTCTCTGAATCCTCCTCCATTTCAACCATTGCTTTTTCTCTGTAAGACAATGGTAATTTAGAAAACACTCTAATCCTTAGGTTTAGATTACCATTTCTAAGTGAAACATAGATATGAAATTATCAGTATATAAAATCTACTTTGGAAGTTCAAGTACAGTTAGTTGTGTTTACAACCACAGAGGAACAAATCTAGTCCAGATTGCCTCCATGACTCAACAGATGTAGATTTGACTCCATTTCTACTCAGGGAAACTCACAATATTGCAACTGGTGATTAACCACCATTTAAGATCATTGCTAACCTCTGGTTCAAAATATGCACAAGCGAAAGAGAAGGTTAAAAAATGTGATAGTGACTATAATATCACCTAGCTCATAGCTAATTGTGTTTTATGTTTCTCATGAAAGTCTTTGAGTTAAAAATCAAGGAAAAATTTCTGGGTTAAATAGATTTTGTTCAGGAAGGTCTTTGCTAATTGTCATACCATGTCTAAGTTTCTATTATTTAGTAATAAAAATATCAGAAAATCTTAAATTAGTATGTCCAAACAATTTCATGTAAAGCGATTGCTTCCTAGGTTTCCTGAATAATTACTTCAATTCTGAAATTTAGCATGTTTAGATACTGCTCTAATTGTATGTATTTACCATTTAGAAAGAATTTTTTTTTTCTCTCAATCTTGACTATGTAAAATCTAATTGGTATAAAGTAAACTGGCTCAAAAGCTTCTTTGCAAAGGATTCTATGGCCAAAATTCCTTTTACAGAGTTGATATTAAGCCTTGTTGGCCACCAGGGAGAAATGTGATTTTTCTCTTCACTCATTCTAGGTATGAGAATAAAGGTACTACTTGAGGATGTGCCAACCTTGATTTGCCTCTTTCTGCCCCTAGAAATGCATTTCAGGCAAAAGACCAAAAATCTGAATTCCCAGAACAGGTAGACAGTGACCAGGGAGAGACCCTGCATTGCTCAGCTCTTAAAACCTACATAGGTACCTATTCCTAAAGCCACTAGTGGCACCTAGAGACCTTCCTTTCTCAAGTTGTTGATGCATATTATTCTTTTCCAAGAATTTTGGGATCTCTTTAAGAAAAAAGAAAATGTAAACATTATCTTAGAATACTGGTGCTCAATCTTGGCTGCACACAGCTATCACCTGGGAATACTTTTTAATTAGCAATGCTCAGGCTGCATCACAGACTAGCTAAATCAGAATGCCTGTGGTTGGAACCAGGCATCAGTTTTCTTAAGTCCCCAGGTGAAGCCAAGTTCTAAAACCACTGTCTTATAAACCAACACCCCCCAATGATATCATAATCATATATCCTGACCTGCACAGTGGATGAGGATCTTAGTCTACAGGTCCAGATATTCCAGAAATACAGGTTATTTCTTTTATAACTTAATTTAATTTTGATTATCAGTTAGTTGCACACTCCAGCTTTTGTAATCCAGCCAGTGTGGTAGAGAGATCTCGACCAATTTAGGATTCTTTCTTTCTCTAAGATTGCAAGTGAATTCCAAGGTGTTTCCATGATACTTAATTGATTTTGGGTAGGACTGCAGAAGGCTCTGTCCTAGGTTGCTACTATCTGTGCTAGCTGCTGAAATACACACCAGTGGGTCTGTCCCACAATGGATCAGTGGTCCTCTGGGTCCCTGCAGCACTGTCTTCCACCCAGGTCCATCTCACTTGAAGGACCCTTTCTTCTCCCATGCCAAGTCATGGTGTGAGGCACTGAGGTGAGCTGACGCCAGTCTACCTGTAGCACCATCAACAGTTTCTCCTCCCCCTCATCCCCACACTTGAGAAAATGGTTATGCAATTGCTATTGCTAAGAGACTTAGTGTGATGTTGAGTGAAAATATTAAGAAACGGACCACTATTACACTGGAGCTTTTTTCAGCAAAACCATTGTTTCCTCTTCTTCTTTAGGCAAAAGTCTGTGAATTCCTACTCAGTTTATAAGGAGCCATAAAATTATGCCTCTTGTCTTGAAACAACTTTTTTACCATGAGATTGTTCAATTAAAAATTATTATTTAGCCCTGGCTGGTTTGGCTCAGTGGTTAGAACATCAGCCTGCAGACCAAAGAGTCCTGGGTTCGATTCTGATCAAGGGCATGCACCTCAGTTATGGTTTAGTCCCTGGCCCCGGTCGGGTTTGTGCAGGAGACAACCAATCGATGTCTCTCTCTCACATCGATGTTTCTCTATCTCTTTCTCCCCCACCACCACTCTATCTGAAGATAAATGGAAAAGTATCCTCGAGTGAGGATTAAAAAAAATATATTGTTTAAAGGTATATTAATATAAATATTTAATTCAAAACTGTTTTGCTAGATAAATCTAATTTGTCTTCCTCAGCTACTTTTGTCATCTGCCTAAACAGTATGAATCATCCTTATAATTGTACCACCTGGTGCCACCTCCAGCAGAACAGGCTGACTTGTCTCAGTCCTATTGGTGCTACCTGTCTTGTCATTCAGAACCTCTCCTTAATTATTGATTTGAATTAATTACTTCATTCTAGTGATTCAAGGAGAGAAGAACAGTTTATGGTTAGTACCATTACTGAGTACATCTTCTCCATTTGTCTACCTTAGGGAACCTCCACATCTGTATCACTTGGCCTTAAGAAAATGCGATTCTTCCTGACAAAGTCCAAGTCAAATACATAGCCTTTATGTTACAATCATTGTAACAACAATATCATTAGTTGTGTGCTTATTATGTATTGGAAACCATGCTCATACCATATAAACACTGCCATGTTCAATTGGACAATCTCCATCTCATAGATGAAGGAACTGCTCAAATCACGTCTCCAAGTTCACTCACTTTGTTAATTGCAGTTAGGACTTGCTTCATGCTCTTTCCATTATACTTAGACACAAAAATTAAAGGCAGTTCTTGATGTTTGAAACTGATTATTTTAAACACACACATACACAATAAAATATTCCTTTTTCTAATAAGTACTAAGCTAAGAAAATAAAGTTAGTGGTATGCACTGAAAATAAATATGTCCAGATTCATAATGGAATATTAAGGGAAGCTTGGAAATATTTGAGTTATGTGATAATATTCCACACAAAGTGTCTTGATATCCATGTCTGAGGCAGGGTACTGTGCTAAGGGGACCATGATCTGACCCAGAACCACCTGCGAAAGCTTCATGATGGAAATGTTCTTTATTCACACCATCTAACATGATAGCTTATTGAGCACTGAAAATAAGGCTAGTGAACATAATAAACTGAATTTTTAATGTTATTTGATTTAAAAATTTATTGTACACTACTATCAGGGATAAAAATTTGATAAGAAAACAGAAGGCTGCATTATCAAATCTCAAACAAGAGTGTTGTTGATTAAAACATACAAACAACAACAACAAAACCCTTAGGACAATGTCCCACATGTAGAAAATGTGGCCCTCTTTATGTTAAGTGGGTTGAAGTTGCCAGTCAGTAATTGCTGGGGTGGAGAGAGGTGAAGGTGTGGCAGGATCCTTTGTTTAAGTGGTTGGTGAGAAAGACCCCAAATCTTATTTGATCTTAAATTTAAGTAGCCATATGTGGATAGTGGCTGCTGTATTGGGAAGTGCAGGCTAACCTTCACTGTACTTCCCCCCCGCCCCTTTTCTTTTCTCTTGAATAAAAGGAATATGTGCAAAGTTTGAAGTCAGAGAGACAAAAGTTTAATTCCTAGTAATAATCTGAGTAAGTAACTGATTTCCCCCTCCTAAATGCAAACAGTAAATAATAACACCTATTTATATGACTATTTTGAGGATTAATGAGATCATCTGTGTGAAGTATCTAGTAGAGTTCCTGCCATAAATGATAATCTGTTGATGATGATGATGATGATGATGATGATGGTGATGGTGATGCAGATGCTAATGGTCAAATGGGGTGAAAGGAGGTCCTCATTTCTATATTAGTGTCTCATACTGAGTCATGTATTTCTTCATTAACATAGTGATATTTCACATGTTAACAATGCCATGTGTGCATACAGTGGTTTATGAGTATGAAGCAATTTGTCACCCATGAGCATGTACATGTTCTTTTAAGGTAAGGGTTGAAATATTAGGCTTATATCATTCATGATAACATCAAAACCTAGCAAGAGGAAAACCTGTGGTAGGTCACATAGAATTTGCACTCAAATTCCCACCTTCTGTTTCTGTCTGCTTCTCTTTCTGCACTATCATATTGCTTCTTAAAAATAATAATATAAAGACTCTAAGGTGCAATGAAAAATATAAATACTTGTGAGACTCCATTAAAGCCTTTTGGTATAAAATAAAATAAAAATGTATTAGAATGTTTAGTATGATCAAAATTCCAGATGAAATTATTTTTCAATAATGTCTTCACTTAAAAATATATATATTTTTTCTTTATTGATTTTAGAGAGAGAAGAAGGGACAGGGAGAGAGAGATAGAAACATCGTTGAGAGAGAACATCGATTGGCCACCTCCTGCATGGCCCCCACTGGGGATCGGGCCCACAACCTGGGCATGTGCCCTGAGCAGGAATTGAACTGGCAACCTCTTGGTGCATGGGTCGACACTCAACCACTGAGCCACATCAGCCAGGCTGTCTTCGCTTTTTTAACACACTACTAGCACTGTTTTGTAGAGGGCGGTATCCATTTTGTTTAATCCTGCATTTGCAAAGTTTTGAAATGAGTGGTGAGTAGTAGTGGAAATCCAGTGTTCTTAGGGGATGAAAATTAAAGAAGTAATCTTTTAGCCAGAAAACTTGCCAAGTTATGTATCAACATCCATCTTCCACCACTGTCATAACACCATGGAGGAGATGGCACCTCATCGTGTTCTTAAAGGATAATCATTGATCTTCACAGGGCGTCCTGCTGACTTCATGGGTACTCTAGCAGGATGTGAGAGATGCCGCAAGGCTGGCTCACTGGCACCCAGGGATTTAGCAAATGGCAGGAGAGGAGACGTTTAAGCTGGAATTGCAAGGGATTTACTGAGAAGCCAAAGGAAGTAGAATGAAACCAGACTATTGCTGGGCACATGGCACATCTATGGAGCTGGGGAAGAGAATGCAGAAAGTGACAGGCCAGAATGTGCTTCCAATCAAACACTAGTGGCAGGGGCTCGAGAAGGAAATGGAAACCTCATTTATTCATTTATTCATTCTTTCCTAGGACTAGAATTGGGAAATATAGCAAAAAACACAGAAAATAAAAGCTGATAAAAATCTCTGCTCATATACAACTTTCATTGTAATATGGGGAAAAATACAATAAGAACAAAATAAGCAAAAATAAAGTATGTTAGATGGTGATAAATACTACAGAAAAATTAGATAAGGAAAGGGAATAGGGACTGTTGGGCTGAGGAAAGCTGTGATTTTAAATAAGATGGCCAGAAAGGCCTGCAAATGTGAAAAACCTTGCCTTTGTATTCAAGGAACAGAAAGGAGACCCGTGTGGCTGGAATGGAGGGAAGGAGGCCAGAGGAGTAGGAGGTGCAGTCAGAGGAGCAGTGAGTGGGAACAGGGGATATGGTAGACTCACAGACCCACACCAGACCTGGTCAGAGGATGACTGCTGCATCACCCACAGAAGCATCATCAAGGCCTTCTTCCTCCTGACAATACAGAATAGCTTCCCTTTCCCTTTTCCCAACATATTATTCATCCCCAGTGAGCACAAGTAAAATCATAACCAAAACACTGTGCTGATTACATCTGTCCCTCTAGTTATTTTTTATTCAGAGAACTATACTTTAAAAGAAAGAATGAAAGAAAGAAACACAAAACAAGATGAAAGACCCACCTACTATACCATGCAATTTACCTCCTTTGTCCCAGCCACGGAGGTTATGGTTTCTCTTACTCCTAACACATACCAGGGAGGAATTCGAGTTGAGCTGTGTGATGCTGTTAAAACTCACTCAGAAGTGAGAAGATAAATAGCTTTGTCAGAACCATGATTTAGGAAAATAAATACAGACAACTGCTTTGTGGGAGGCAGAAACATTCAGAACAGGGAGACCGGTCCACTAATTTTTTGAGTACTCTGAGAAAAATATGATGAGGCTCTTAAGTGGGACACTGAGGGAGGTTTATTAGTCAGCAAATATTTACTGAGTGTCTACCATGTGCTAGTATCTACTATGTCCCATCTGCATAGTTCCAGGTGCCAGGAACAAGTCAAGTCTCCTTGCACTGGTGGTATTTACATTTAATGAAAATAATGAAAAGTCAAATTTGAGGAGCTTTCAACCCAGACACAGGAAGATATCTTTTTAAAATCAGGCAGGCAAATATCAAAGAGCAAGAGCAAAGAGTAACAATGGCATAAAGTCTCAAAGGTAGGATAATGAAGCAATGTCTTCCAAGGTAAGGAGAGTGGTTGGTTATCCAGGTAAAGGCGAAATAGTGCCAGTAGACAGACATCTCCATCTGCATTCATTTCTCATCCAAAGATTTCACTTCAGGTCATGCAGGGATTTGTTTTTCCTTTTGTGTAAATTCAAAGTGTAAACTAAATGGAAATAATGTTGCTTTATGAAGTCATTCTTTAGCCTGGCTAGTGTGGCTCAGTGGATTGAGTCTCGTACCATGGACTATGAGGTCCTGGTTTGATTCCTGGTCAGGGCACTTGCCCAGGTTTCAGGCTCCATCCCCAATAGGGGGTGTGCAGGAGGCAGCCGATGGATGTTTCTATCTCTCCCTTCCTCTCTCTCTAAAACATCAATGAAAACATATTTTAAAAATAAAAGTCACTCTTTAGCTACCTTTTCTAGAGCGTATCAGTTTCGTTTAAAAAAAAAAAAGTGATTGGCTATCTCAGTTTCTTTGTTCCTGAAATAAATATTTGATCCTAGATCCAAGATTTCTTAGGAAATTAATTTTATTGTTGGAAGGGTTTCAGTAATCTGTGAATAACCCTAAATTACCTGTTTATAAGAGGAGAAGGCCAGGGCCGGTGGCAAACAAAGTGGCCTTTTCATTCTTCTCATGACTTCCTGTCCTTGGCAAACCATCTCAGCCCTCTGTGTGGAGAGCCCAGCTCTCTGACTTCCTGGCCATTGCAGTTGACTTAGAGGTGTCCTGGAGCCCGCAGCTTACCACACACTGTATTGGAAGCTGTAAGTGTTTTTGCTAGCTGAATGTCAGATGAATGAGGTTTTACTATTTAGAAAGCGTGTTTTAGCAACAAAGGAATAAATGAACACATGGGACTACATCAAACTCAAAAGCTTCTGCACAGCAAAAGAAACAACCATCAAAGTGGAAAGGCAACCCACTGTATGGGAGAGCATAATTGCCAATGATATATCAGATAAGGGATTAATTTCCAAAATATATAGAGTGCTCATACATCTCAACAAAAGGAAGACAAAGAACCCAATTAAAAAATGGGCAGAGGAACTAAATAGACACCTCTCCAAACAGGACATACAAATGGCCAAGAGACATATGAAGAAATGCTCAACATCACTAATCATCAGAGAGATGCAAATTAAAACAACAATGAGGTATCACCTCACACCTGTCAGAATAGCCGCCATCAACAAAGCATCAAACAACAATTGTTGGCGAGGGTACGGAGAGAAGGAGACTCTAGTACACTGCTGGTGGGAATGCAGACTGGTGCAGCCACTATGGAAAACACTATGGTGTTACCTCAGAAAATTAAAAATTGAATTACCATTTGATCCAGTGATCCCACTCCTAGGAATATACCCTAAGAAGCCTGAAACACCAATCAGAAAGAATACATGTACCCCCACGTTCATAGCAGCGCTATTTACAATAGCTAAGATCTGGAAACAGCCCAAATGTCCATCAGTAAACGAATGGATAAAAAAGCTATGGTACGTATACACAATGGGGTACTATGCAGCTATAAGAAAGAAAGATCTCTTATCCTTTGAGACGACATGGGAGGACCTGGAAACTATTATCTTAAGCAAAACAAGCCAAGCAGAGAAAGACAAATATCATATGATCTCACTTATTTCTGGAATATAATGAACATAACAGTCTGAGGAACAGGGTAGACCCAGAGACGTGGAAGTAGGGTACAGACTGACAATTGCCAGAAGAGGGGGTGGGGGAGGGGAGCGATGAACCACAGAACTTGTACACATGTACTCATAACCAATGGACATGGACAACAAAACTGGGGACGGGGCAGGGAGGGAGGAGGAGGAGGGTGTCAATGGGGGAAAAAGGAGAAACATCTGTAACAAAGGTAAATTAATAAATAAATAAAAAAAGAAAGCGTGTTTTGACAAAGGTACTGTGTATATTTATTGACAACGAGCCTTCTGCTCTAGATTAATGCTAACTCAAGACTGCTTGTTTTTCACATTAGAAAACCATAGACTTGTTCTTAATGCAGGTGACTTCCAAAATATCAAAAATGAATCGCTATGTTGTTCACATTCAGGGTCACTTATTTTTATTCTCTTGGCAACAATTTGAACTTAAAATAGAAGCATGTGAGAGAATTTTTAGAGTGCCTGTGACTATTAAAAGAAAATAGAACCATAGTAATCTTCAATTTTGTCCCAGATCCAGTGTGTGTCACTTCCATGATTCAGAGCCAGCTTGTGGGAGGGACAGCACGCTATCATGAGCAATTGCCACATGGACCATGGTGACTTTCCCAAAAGCTTCACTCATTGCTCCTAAGACCAAGTCTGTTGTAGTAGAGGCAAAACATGATGGCTGAAAATTATGGACTGTGACCAAATGAGTTGTCACTCCTTGGTCTAATGTGGGTGAGAAAGAGAAGGTGACAGAATCATTTCACTGCAGTTAAAGGTGATGAATGCCTTCCTAATGAGATTAAGGAAAATAAACTATTTTCTTTCTTTTTTGCCAGCTCTCTCTATACTGTGAATTTAGCAACACATTCTGCCGAAGTTATATAGCAAGGAACAATGGTTTTCTTGTTGAAAATTATCCCAATTAAAAGCATAGTCCTCCTTTCAAAAAATAATTAATACCATTGATGATATGCTTCAGATTAAATATAATCCTCTCACATGGTCCTTTTTGTAATTTATATAGGAGATGATTCAATTCTTTTATTGGTGAGAGATAGATTGTATAACTCAATGTTTTCTCACTCATCCTTTTTTGCAATTATTCCTGAATCAAAAATGTAAAATATGACACTAGAGCTTAATACCTAAAGTAGGGACTGTCAACAATTGAACCCATATTACGTTTGCAAAGAATATGAATGATCATTAGGCCAACTGATTTATTAATATAGCTATCATCACTAATGTAATTTTACATGTGTTTGTGTAATTACTTGATTAATATCTGCCTCCTTGACTCATGGATAAGGAATACGAAGACAGAAGTCATAGATGTGCAGGCTTATCACTACTTTCAGAGTACCTAATAGAGCCCTTGGCCCTCAGTACCTAGCACAACCCTTGACCCAGAGTCAACACTCCATTTGAATGTTGAGTTAAAGAATGAGTGAATCGCCCGGTCAGTGTGGCTCAGTGGTTGAGCATCGACTCAGGCACCAAGAGGTCGCTGCTTCGATTCCCAGTCAGGGCACATGCCTGTGTTGTGGGCCCAATCCCCAGTGTGGGGCATACAGGAGGCGGCCAATCGATGTTCTCTCTCATCGGTGTTTCTATCTCTCTCTCCATCTCCCTTCCTCTCTCTCTAAAATCAATAAAGAAAAAAATTTTTTAAAAAAGAATGAGTGAATCAACTACTTACCTATAACTAGAGTTCTGTGCAGTTTCTTTTTAAAGGTGTTGTCTAAACTATTTTGAACACCTTTAGCAAAAAGAGTAAACCTTTCTTCACAAGGATACCCAATGCATTTTAAATAGTTTTGGCTATTAGAAAGCTTTTTCTTTTATTGATCTGAAATATGTTGATGTGTAGGCTTTACTATTCAAAAATAGAATATAGTATAGAGTAGAATGTCTGACAGCACTAATGTAAAAAAAAAAAGGCTAAGAACTTAAGGGCACATATTTGAAAGTACCCTGGAGTTACTTTTTCTTTTTTATTTTCTTTCTCTTTTTCCTTCTTTTAAAAAAGGGGATTGGACAATAGTGTGGTGAAGGCCTGAGGTGGGGCAGGGGCTGGAAGGAGGGGGGTAAAGGGTGGGGAAAATTAGGGGACACCTGTAATGCTGTCAAGAATAAAAAGAAGGGATTGGAACTGCTATTTATTCTAGGAAAACATTTTACAGGAACATCCTCTTGATTTTCAAAACTTCTGGAGGTATATGGGATAAAATTTAAATGATGGCCAAGTTCATTAAATTCAACTGAAGTATCTAGTTCAAATGTGGGATTTTTAATATTACTTCACGTAACGAAAAAGTGACTAAGAGAGTTACTGAACGGGAAATAGAAACATTGCTTACATGAGGAGCTCAGTGCTCTGATCTTTCTGCTACTTCGCCAGTGGACTGAAATTCCTTCTTGTAGCTTCAAGTTTGGTTTAAGTTTTTCATAATTGTTAATATTCATTCACTTATTTGGTCGTTAAGTATTATCTAGATACTCATATTTCATTTAAGTTATATATATTGGGCTGTTTTAAAACAATACTCTGGAAGGGATACAAATTAGCCATTAATATCATGTGAAGTCAAGCTCATTGAGTGGGTTATCGGAGAACTGGAAAGATGACCTGTGAGATGAAAACAGGGACTGCTGGGGTCTGGAACATGCTACACCCTTTTGTTTTGTAGTTTTATTGAGAATATACCCTATCTATTCAGTAATGTTGGTGCCTTATCAGTGAGGTGGATATTTCTTGATGGTTTCATATTTTTTAGTTTGCTCTCAAACATTCAAGACAAATAAGGTGTACATTTTACAATAAGGTATACAAATCTATTTAAAGAACTAATCTTTCCAAATTATTCCCCAGAAGTAAGCTGTTTGTTTGAAAAGATGTTAATTTTATAAAATCATCTTTTGGAGACCATTAAGTGCATTTTTGCAAGCAAAAAGTAAATACATACAAAAAAAGTATTTGCTGTAATATTCTGCTTATCTAAAAAGTTAATTTCTGTTTTCTATACAGAGAGTAAATATTCAGTACACTATCTGACAAGTGATGTGTTTATTCATTGCAAAGTAAAAATCAATTTCGTAATTGTTCTGCTTAAAAGATGCTTAAATATATTTTAGCAAATTCCAAATATATGTTATTGTATATTTTTGGAATTTAGTATCAGCATATTTAGATGCTAATTGCCTATTAATTTTTATTTTAAAATTTTAAGTTCTATGGATTATAAGCAGCATCCCTATTAAACATTTTCAAAGTACTGTTTCTTCCAGTAAAGTTCTTTTCACTCTGGCACTTAAGATTAGAAAGAGGAAAGGAAAGCAGGTGAGCATATAAAATTCTTCTCTGAACATGAAGTTATAAAGTGAGAATGTATAAATGCAAAACAATTTTAAACTGTTAGCTTGCAAAATGTTTGTTTTCTGTAACATTGTTTTAATAAAGTAAAAAGATTAATTGAAATAATGAATCTAAATAATGGTCTTTCACTATCATGAGGATGATTATAGTTATCAGTGGAAGCTTAGCTTAGAAACATTAGTCCCTAACTCCTAAAATTGGGATGAGTCAGAACCTAGAGAAAGTTTTTATTGCACGGTTATTTAATGACATATAATTAAACCAACCTAAGATTATTTGAGATAGAAAATAAAAAACTGTTGGAAGCAATATTAACAATACATAATAGATATGAACAGTACCATATTCTCAATTGCTGAGTGTTCGTGTCAACATTAGCCTGAGTTTAAGCTAAAGCTGAATACCATCATCAAAGAACATATTTCTAGAATTATGGGAATAAATCTGAAAGTTGACTAATAGTTCAATTATATTAATTTTACCATTTAAAGGTTTAGTGGTCAAATTTTAAGATATCTGATTAAAGTTTAGTCTGAACTTTTAGCCTCTTTTATTTATTTATTTATTTATTTATTTTGTAATTTTCTTTTAATCCTCACCCGAGGACATTTTTGCATTTATCTTCAGATAGAGCGGGAGGGAGAGAGGGAGGAAGAGAGAGAGAGAAACATCGATGTGAGAGAGACACATCGAGTGGCTGCCACCCACACGACCCCACCAGGGCCGGGGATAAACTGCAACTGAGGTACGTGCCCTTAGTGGGAACCGAACCCGGGACTCTCTGGTCCGCGGGCCAACGTTCTAACCGCTGAGCCAAACCGGACAGGGCTAGCCCCTTTTAAAACACCTTCAAACCCCTATGAAAATCATGACTGGAGAAAATTTTCTCACTTCCTTTCACTTATTGGAATTTGGTATGTTTCAGAGCATGTCTCTGTGGAAACTTTATCTAAACTTTCTCTAGGTTCTGACTCATTCCTTAAGGATAAGTTGAGGGTTCTTCTAAGCACTTGAGATCTGTCCAGAACTGAAGACAAGTTGACACTAATCGTCATAATCTTGACAAACACTACCACCACTACTAACAACAAGGCTGTCTTTTAGGTCTTCAAAGACGATTTGATTTCTTGAAACTTTGGTAGAGAGAGCTACAAAACATTTCCTTGCAAAATTTCCCAATGCAAGGCCCTTCTTCATAATCATTCTATTAAAAGTTCAAGCTAAATGTTTTTCATATGACCCTTAGGAATTATACATCAAACATTAATGACAGTTTAAGCTAAAGCTGTATATAAATAAAAGTTTTAAATAAAAGTTTGACTTCAGCCATTAGAACTGACAAAAATGCATCAATTTGGAGATGCTGTGGTGTGACTTTGGCAAAAATAAGTTGAAATAAAACTATGAATTTTGACAACTGGGCAATTTGTTTCATTCAACACACAACACTATGATAATCTCACTGAATTTCCTAGATTCAAGGTTGATTCAATAATCCTAAATTAGCAAAACTATTAATTTTAGAGCATACACATTTTTAATATAAATCAAAAGTGTTTGTCTCCTTTCCTAGAGTATTAAAGTTGTCACATAGATCACAACCTATTAAATCCCTATAATCAATTCTCAGACATTTTCCCTTAGGAGGGATTCTAAATGCAGTTGATATTTTCACTTGAAAAAGCAAAATGGGATTCTATAAGACTGTTTGCATGAGGAGCAACTGAGTTTTATTCACAAATATCTATAGTTGTTAGTTGTAGCTTTATCAAAATAGAATTATGAAGTAATTGTATGAGGCTTTATTAATTTTATGTCATACCCTAGTTACATAGATGGAAACTATATTTGGACCAAGCTTTAAAATCCAATATAATTTAAAACATATTATTAATGTCTATGCAAACCATACACCATAATTTTACTAGTATTAGAATGAATAAGAATCATTTGCAAGTCATTTGAAGAAGAAGTATGTAGAACAGGTTTTGGACCTCGATGCAAGTCCTTTAATATATATTGATATAACTTTGGAACATTATAGTGAAAAAATATTATTTATAGGGAGAAAAACTGGATTCATAATCTACTTTTACTATTTACCAATGTTGTACCCATGGACAGTAATTTTATGTTTCCTTTATCATTTGTGTATTTATCAAACATTTTGGGGGAGCAATTATTCTATGCCATAAAATTGGATATGAACCAAGCATATAAAACTAAGATGACACAGTCTTAATCTTAAAGAATTTAATAGTTCAGTGGGGAAGAGAGCCATGTAAAGAGCTTATTAAGTGTTAGTGAAGTAACAGATACATACATGGTATAATTGGAGCCTGGAAAAGGTTCCTTTCTCAGTTGAGAGTCAGGTAGCATTTTGTTTTAATTTTCTTTTTTATTGAATTTATTGGGGATGACCTTAGTTAATAAAATTATGTAGGTTTTAGGTGAGCTCTGGTAGCATTTTAAGCAGAAAGAAAATCATAAACAATGTAAGTCAAGAAGTATTGACTTGTGCCCTGGCTGGTGTTTCTTAGTGGTTAGAGCATCATCCTACTCACTGAAGGGGTCACAGGTTCAATTCCTGGTCAAGGGCACATACCTTGGTTGCAGGTTCGACCACCACCCCGGTCGGGGCATGTGAAGGAGGCCCCGATGTGTCTCTCTCATATTGATGTCTCCCCCCATCTCCCTTCCACTCTTTCTAAAAAAAAAGAATTAATGAAAAAAATATCCTCAGGTGAGGATTACTAAAAAAAAGGTATTGACAACCTGCAATTATTGGCAGAAATGAAAATCAGCCATTTTAGAGAACATTATGGCCATAGCTATTAAACTTATATATAAATATAACATTTAACTTATCAAATTTACCTTTAGAAATTAATAATAAAACATTTGTATATATATGCAAACTAATGTCTATAGAAAAGCTCATTTCTCTTTTTACTCTCTACATTATCCTTTCAAAAATAATTGTTCCAGGATAGATACCTTTCATTTGTGATGAATAATAATTAAGAAATTAGCATGAGACCTATGGAAAATATAACACAAGTAATAAATATAAAACATGAACATAGCAAACAAAACTCAGGCAATAAATCAACACTTGAAAGATCTTCCTATGGAGCAGATAAAAATTATTAATCATTTTTGATGTTATGAAATTTAAAAAAATTCTTTATTAGCAGCTAATGTATATATTGCTTCCAGGCAATAAGAACTAAAAGGAGAGATGCAGGTACTCAAGGAGTACAGGAAAAGAGAGACTTCTTATAATAATTTAATAAATATTTATATAGTGTTTATTATTGACAGTCACTGTCTTAAGCACTTTATAATTGTTGTTTAAATTAATCCTTATAATAACACTTTTATGTAAATACTGCTATTGTTTTCATTTTACAGATGAGCATTCTGAGATTAAAAACTTGCTCAAGTTCACACAGCAAAGCAATGTAGTGAGATTTTGTACATCCCCAGTACAGTTACAGAGTGTGACTTTCAGCTTTATGTTGGGCTGCCTATAGAAAAGTAGAATGAACTGGTGTTGTGTGTCGAGAGGTATATAAGAGTGAAAAAAAAATCACAGGAATGAATGCAGAGTAAAGAAGAATAGACACTTCTTACGTCAATCAGGAACAAGAAACACAGACTCAATACTATTAGGAATAAAATGAAAAATAACCAACTTTTATACCAATGTTTAGAGTTTTGGCATATGAAGGAGAAAAAGGAAATCCAACATAACCATAATTGGTGTACAATAGAATTGGTGTACATATAGAATAAAAACAATAACATGGAACTGAATGATTTCAAAGATATAATTCAGGATTACTCAGTTTAAAATATGTTCACTTTAGCTCGGCTGGTGTGGCTCAGTGGTTGAGCATCGACCCATGCACCAAGAGGTCGCCAGTTTGATTCCTGGTCAGGGCATGTGCCTAGGTTGTGGGCCCGAGCCCCAGTGGGGGACATACAGGAGGCAGCCAATCGATGTTCTGTCTCATGAATGTTTCTTTCTCTCCCTTCTTCTCTCTCTAAAATCAATAAAGAAAAATAAAAATAAAAAGAGATTCTGTTTTAAAAAATATATGTTCACTTTAATATCTAGTAAGGGAACAACATGTCCTAGAGAAACATATAGATCAACAAGCAGGAAAATATAATGTGGTAAAGTTATTGAATTGAAAGGGAAAGAATCCTGTGAGAGAACCAGACTAAATACAAACAAGAAAACCAAAGTCAACTTGTTTAGGGACATTTATATAACAACCAGCATTTAGATATGTATGCAAAAGACATATTTTCAAATGTGCAAGAACTGAGAAAATATGTATGCTCATAGCATTTTTTGAAGAATCATCCAGAGAAAAATTTCTGTCAAGGAAGCAAGAGAAAAGAATGTTTAGTAAACTCCTTTCCTAGGTACTTTGGATATAGTAATGATTAAGACAAGACTATCTTGGTTTTCATTGAGCCAACATTCTGGTTATATAATGGTATAGAGAAAAATAAATCGTAGAAGAGAAATTCTAGAGTATGTTCAGGAATATTTATAGTCAGGGTGGTATACAGCTGTTATGTGCTGATTAAATTATAACAGTTGTTAATATTGAAATACTACTATAACAGTTGGTAAAAAGATGTGGCCCCTAGGCTCCTAAGGTCCTCCAGCCATTCTGTTCACTTCAGGCTTTCACCTGGAACCATGAACTATCTATGACCCCGCAACTAAAGGGTTAAGGCAGAGGCTTGTTGGGAGCCTCTAGACTGGCCTATGTTCAGATGTGTTATTCCTAGTTGTTAAGTATTTCCCATATTTCTCCTACTTACAGTCACATTGTTGGCATTGACAACCACTGGAAACAAACCCAAAGTCCAACAGCATATGAAAGCCTAGTTTTCAAAAATAATAATGCAGTGAGATATATTAAATGAAAATGAATGAAATATAACTACATGTGAGAGGTTGAATGACTCTTGCAAACGTAATATTGAGTAAAACCTTGTTATAAAATTAAATATAACATTGAGTGACAGAATATTGATATAGTGTATACATGTATACAAATATTGATATATTTATGTATGTATACAAATGCAATAAAATATAAAGAAAAGCCAGAGAATCATAAAATTCAGAGTAGTTTGCGCAGTTGCAGTTGCAAACAACGGGTTCAGTACTCACTGTGATCTTATTCTTTATTATCTGGGTGGTGGGTACAAAGGCATTCATTATTGGGTGTTATGTTGAAATTGACAGACTGTTTCTACCTTATACATTAGTGTATATCTGTGAATTTATCCTAAACTAATATTTATATTTAATGTGATTAATACCTCTCTCCCAAAAGTTCCAAAAAATTATTTTTGGATTTAAGCTGAGTCTAAAGACAAGTAATGAAAACAAAGGATACAAAAGAGAGATCAGACCTACTAACTGTTTTAAAAAATACTTTATTACAATCAAGCATGAAAAAACAGTTTGTCATTCATACATGAATTAATAAAGATATAAATATAACATTATGTATAGTTGAGAAAAAGATATGTAGTATTGATAAAGGTGACATTGTAAATCAATGGGAAAAGAATAAACCGTTTATTAGTGGTGTTGGAAAACACATATGGCTATGTATAAAAATAAATATAGACACTTACCTTCTAACACTAAAAGAATTCCAGTTTTATACATAAAATCAAACGTTCAAGAAAAAAGCATGAGAGAATTTGATCATATTATTTAGGATTATGACAAACTATGTCATAAAAATATTTGCAATATAATGGCAGTCAAAAGACTAAATTCTTTAATATATAAAGTCTAATGGTCATAAAAATCATGAAAATGTCCAACAAACCAATAAAAAATAGGCAAAATACATAAGCATAAAATTCTACGGAAATTAGACAAAAATGATTATTTTACAAAACAAAAATGATTTGTAAAACAATGAAAAGATGTTGAACCTCACCCATAGTTGACACATACTATCAAAAATATCCAGTGTAATTTTTAATGCTCGGATTGACATAGATTATTTTATAATATCCTGATTTATGTGTTGGCAAATGTATCCTCACACATTGTTGGTGGGAGTGTATTTAGCATAGTTTTGGAAACAAATCTGTCAATATCTATTAAAATGTTAATGATATGCATACCCTTACATCCATAAACTCCACATAATAATAATTCCCTCAAATCTATTCACACTTCTGCACAAAGATACATGTGTAAGGAAGAACAATTTTGATCACATTATTTGTAGGGGCAAATGATCAAAACTAGTTAAGTGCACATCAATAAAAGATGGCTAAGTTATTGTGGATATATATAATGAAACATTATCTGTTAGAAAGCCTGAGGTGTTCCTCTTTGAAGAGGTGTTAGGAGATAATTCTCCATGGGTCTCTTCTGTTTCTGTAATTATTTTCAACACAGGCACTGATATTTTTTCTTCCAAAATATCTTTTCATAGATGTTTTTACAGAGAGTAGCCTTGGAAGATGGACCTGATGTTTCCCTCTAGAACAAAGAAACATTTGTTTATAATAGAGTAAAATATAATAATGTTTCCTTCTGGGACATGTTCAGGCATGTTTACTGCCCATTATATAAGAGTCAGGATCCCTATCCTAGGGGTTCCTCTCCTGTAACAACCCACCGCATGTGCAAGCATCACCTGGCCCTTGTTATGTTGTCCTGTGAGAACTGGGCTTACATAACTGACTTAAATCGATATTTCAGTTACTGCTATTGATGCGAGTAATAAAGTCCTTTGACTCTCACTGAAGAGTCTTATATCTTCTGCCAGAAACCATAGAACTGTGGCAGGTTAATTTATTAGTTTCATATAAGGGGAAATCTTATCTCAGCCCCCTTTCACAGTTCTTAACAAAAGTTCTCGAAGATATATTTTAGGTGGAAAAATAATTAAGTCTCAGAACAACATATATGGCATATTGCTAATTTAAGAAAACTGATAAGTGTGTCTATGTGGCAGATTGAACTTTACATTATCTTGAAACTTGGATATTTGGATATGCAAAGGAAATTTTGCTTTTAATTCTCTTTTTATTTTCTCTGATGTTCCTTATGAGCTTTCTTTTTTCTCCAACTGCTCACTAAATGCCAGGGGAAAAAAAATTAAACAAAACAAAACAATAAAACATGACAGTTCAAGCTTGCTTATAACCTAATATGATTCAGTAATGCAAGGATTATCTTTGTTTTAATTAACTCTCTTTGGAGTAAATGCTTTAGTCTTTTTTATTTCTCTTATTTGCTTTATCTTTTCTAAGATGCATTGGGGAATATGGATTTTATTGATACCATATCTTTGGGTATGATGGAGGAGGCCAAGGAGACAGAGAAGGGTAATGACAGGGGTGGGAGAAAAAGGAGATGTCAAAGAATAGAGAAGCAAACAATAAGGTTAGGACTTAAATATCAATTGAATTAAGGCATAAAAAGCATGTTAGTCATCTTAGTCAGAAACATCTCAATAGAACGGTGGGATTCAAATCCAATTGTAGAGAAAAGGTGGGACTGGGAGTAAAAACTCCCTTTTTGGAGATTTGAATAAAAAGGGAGAACTGACTTGGAATAGAGACTAAAAATAGGGACATGTGTTTAATAAAGGAAGTATTGATTATATTTTGTAAATACCAGGAGACACTTGTTCAATTTTATGGTATAAGGGGAAGGTGCTAATAATGAAGCTTAGGTTGAAACAGAGGAGAGAAAGTGAGGCCCTAAAAGAACCATATGGCAAAAAAGTCAAAGCTCCTTGAAAGGGGTGGACCTTGATGTACCTCTAGAGCTGGAGAGAAGGATGCAAAGTGGATGAGCGTAAGGGAAGAGGAAGGAAGGACAGGAAGTTGGGGATTTCATTCTTGCTCCTGAGTTTGAGAGTACCCAGGCCAAGTAGATGACTTGGGAGCTTGGCTAAAAAATTAGAGGAATCATTTAAAGACATTACCAAGAATTTCCTCTTCTATAAGTGAGAATGGTAATACTTGTTTTCTATTTTTATATCATTTTGTTATTCAAATAGGATAATATGAATTAAAAATGATTTGTAGCTCAGAAGTTTAGTGTATGTTATTTTATGCATTATAGTGGAGCTTGGTAACCCTATTTTCCAATGTAAATATCTGTAAGCCAATGCAAAAAGAAAAACAAGATACATTATCTAGAATGATTAAAAATTGGTGACTTTTTAAATTTAATGATAGGTGAAGCTTATTTATCATTAATTATAATAACTATAGACTTTCAGAATGGAGAATGATATAGCTCATGAGTCCAGAACAGGGAGAACATCCTGGACAGGGGTTGGTAAGTTTTGAACTGATCATATTTTCACATGAAGCGGTTCCTTCTCATTGGAATAATGACCACCACTGTTACATCCTTTTCTCAGTCTCCAATGCTTTGGCTTTAAAGGGTTTGAAGACACCTGAGTGCATTGGCTGTTATGGAAACTTTTCTTTCTTTTTTCATCACCTAAATGCACACCCCCACATGATTTGGCTCTCCTCAACAATACACATGATTTCAGTAAGAGTGCTACTTCAGGTGACTGATCTTTGTATTGTAGAAAATGTCATGACTTAAAGTACTTTTACCTGCTTGTAAGGGAATTATTTCATTTTTTCCAGTCAAGTCAACCAAACTGTCAACAACTTTTATTAACTGCCCACGTTGGAACAGCTTAGAGCAGAAAACCCTAGGGCATTACTTAGTTAATAGAAAAGTCATTGCAATTAGAGGATTTACAATAAAGTTAACTGAACATACAAATGTTTGCTAATTTTTAAACTAAGTGAGAAAGAAATAAAAAAATAAATCATTGCCATCTGTTCCTTTTTAGTTGGAATACGAGAAAATAGGGTTCCAAAGAATTGCTTGATCATAATATTTGAAGATCATGAGATGATCATAGATGATGTTCAGTTTAGCCATTGCATAGATTTAATTAAGAAGCAATAAAAGAGTTCTTTATTAAATGTATATTTTACAAAAAGTAGACTTTCTAAAATGTCTCAGGCATATCTTGGAATCGTTGGGGGAGCTTTAACAGCCCACTAGAATTTAGTAATGCAATGGAGCTCATTTTAATCACAGTCCTCTTCAGCGAGTGACCTGCCTTCCTGTGCCATGCTGAGTCTGTAGGACCCTTTAAGGCCTGTGTCAGAATCTTGTGCACTTCACAACCTTTTCTGTTCTATTGAAACTCTTCCAAGCTAGTCCAGACAAACTTTGCAAAGCTTCTCCAGAGATGTGCAGTTGGATCTCCAACCTTGTATACTCTACCCCGACTAGAGAGTACAGGGGATGGGCCCCTTTCCTGGAGACCCACATAGTTCATAGCTCTTCTGAGCAACTTGCTTACAGCATATATTTTTCTGAATAATAGTGTCCTCCCATTCAAACAATCAAGTAGGTTCTATCCAGTTCTTCACAGACCCTCAGGCTGTAAATATGTATATTACTCTGTCTGCCCCATGCAGTATCTTATGGATATAATTCACGATTGTGACATCTCCCAAAATGAAATTCTTAAACATCATTACTTATAGGAGTATTGATTCTGACAGATGTGTTTTTTCTTTCTAAAATTTTTGAGTGGAAAAGTATCAGAAGTGTAAAAGGTAACAACAACAACAAACAATATTGTTCTCTAGCACCTAGCTTAAGAAATAGAATTTTCCTCATAAATTTACAAATCTATATCTTAAATCACTTGTATCAAAACTCTGATCATATATTTAAAAAAATTAATTTATCCATGTATATGTGTACTCATTTATAGTTCATGTAGATGTATATCATATAAATTGCATATATAAAATATTTAAAATAATCATTCTTAAAGACAAAATAAAAATAAGCATAATTTTTAATTCTAGTTTTTATTTTTTCTTTTCTTCTTTCATCCAAAATATCTTCTTGTGCACACCCTGAATGATAACCACCACATTTTGGAAACTACCAATTTGTCAGGACCTTGGCTCGAAATAAAAAAAGATCAACATTTTTGCTGCTTTTAGTACTTTTGGTGCTTTCCCAAAAGCATCTAATGTCAAAGTCTAGTATGAATTTGGGGAAGATTAAGGAACCTTAAAAAGAAAAAATACACAGGCCTGGTCGGTGTGTCTCAGTGGTTAGAGTGTTGGCCCACACACTGAAGAGTCACAGGTTCAATTCCCAGTCAAGGACATATACCTGGGTTGCAGGTTCCATCTCTGGCACCAGTCAGGGTGTGTGCAGGAGGCAACCAATCAATGTGCCTCTCTCACATGGATGTTTTTTCTCTCTCTCTCTCTTTCTCTCTCTACCTCTCTCCCTCTCTTCCACTCTCTCTAAAATCAATGGAAAAAATATCCTTGGGTGAGGATTAACAAAAAATATATAAAATACACAGATACACACACATATAAATAAGTATGTATTTAAGTGGACTCCTCCAAGAAATGTTCTTATCCCTGTAACCCAGATGCACTATTAGTACTGGATCAGGGATTTTTCTGTGCAGTGTGGGAGAGGGAGAAGCAAGAGTCAGAATTTGCCCTTAATATCCACTTTTTACTCTGCACTTAAGTTTAAGATTGTGATTATCATGACAGTTGTGTTAGGGTGACCTGCTCTCCCAGTACCTTCAGTATAGATTGTAATAATAGGCAGTGGTTTAAGTGATTTATGGGCATGAATTAATTCGATTTCATAACAACCCTGTGAGATAGGTGTTATTATTTTGTCCACAATTTACAGATGAAGCAGAGCTCATGAGAGGTGTTATAGATTAATTTGTGTCCTCCAAAAATATAATGTTGAAAAATCCTAACTCCTAGTACCTTAGAATGTGACCTTGTTTGGAAATAGGGTCATTGCAGATGTAATGAGTTAAGATGAAGTTACACTGGAGTAGGGTGGTCCCAAATTCAATATGACTGTTATTCTTGTAAGTTGAGAAAAGACACAGAGACACATACAGACACGTGAGAGGTGATCATGTGACAACAGAGGCAGAGACTGGAGTAATGCAGCTGCAAAGTATGGATCTCCAAGAATTGCTGGTTCCCACCAAAAGCTGGGACAAGGCAAGGAAGGATTCTACTTCGAGTCCCAAGCGGCCATGATCCCGCTGACACCTGGGTTTAGAAGGTTTAGCCTGCAGAACTGTGAAAGAATTAGTTTCTGTTGTTTGGAGTCACCCAGTTTGTGATGCTTTGTTAAGGCAGCCGTAGGAAACTAATTAAATATTAGCCCAAGGTTAACCAGCTAGCAAGTGGTAGGACCTAGGCAGCCTGTCTCTGGAGCCCGGACACTGAGGCCCTGCATTAAACTGCCTCATGGAGGACACAGTTGTCTCTGTTTTGATGCACATTTCTTTAATGCTGTGAGGAATAAGGCCATATACAGAGTTTATGGACAACCAGTAGAACTTGCGATGAAGAAGGTTAACATAAATAGGTAAAGTATATTATTAATATTTATCCAATATAAAGATATAAAATGTTCTGGAAAAAAATCTTGACATTGGGAAGGATGCTGAATACCATCTTATCATTCAAGGCTTTCACTTTTGGGAACCATATTAAAAGACAAAGTTTATATATGCATACACTTACATGTGTATATGAACACAAACATATATATATATCTCCACTGATTAGATTATTTGTCACACATATTTATAATGTAGAAGGAGTAATGGTAAGGGTGGGGCTTCACTTTTTTCAATTTTGTTTGTTCATTTATTTTGTTCTTTTGATTCCACATATAAATGATGTCACATGGTATTTGTTTTTCCACAAATGGTAAGATTTCACTCTTTTTTATGGCCGAGTAATATTCCTTTTACTTCCCCAGTACAATTGAGGAGATTTCACTAGTCCAAGATCCCCTGCTCTGGTTATAATATTCTGAGATTCTTGTATTCCAGTTTGATTAAGTTCATTTCCACCGACTAAGAAATATCATTGGTGGATATTACGTTTCTAAGGCTTGAATGGCTTCTGTCAGTGGATATGAACACTCCTGAATCAATAACCCAACAGAGGACAAAAGGCCAAGGCAGAAACTAAAGGAATTATATATATAATTATATAAAAATTATATGTATAAATTTTTTTAATTGCACACAAAAGAAGCTTTCTGATGAATAAAATCTTACAACTGGAAACTAGAAAGAGGAAAAGAAAATTGAGCACTTCTGTCGTCTGGTCCAGTGGTCATTTCTCGCTCTCGTTCCCTTCTCAAGACACCTGAGAAATATAGCTTGGGCTCTTAGTACCATGGATTTTCAGATAGGGCAGGGAGCACCAGCTTCTTGGGAAAAGTGGATGAAACAGGGTGAGAGAGACAGGTCTAATAATGCCCCCTTAAAGAGTCATATCTTGCATCCTTCAAGAAATACTGAACGATGTACGTTTTTAACTTAGCAGACAAAAAAAAGTAAGGCCAGTAAAGTTCAAAGAGTTCAAAGACTAACTACTCTGTGGAAGGTGACAAAGCCAGTTGTGGAAGAACCTATCCTAACAACTAGGTTTCTTGAATCCCCAAGCTAGTGTGTGTGTGTGTGTGTGTGTGTGTGTGTTGTGATTCTTGCATCAAGTTGATATATAATTATATATTTGACTTTATAAAATTTACTACCTAAGATTCAGCCAAAATATTGTGTCTTATTTGCTATAATTTATATTTTATTCTTCAATCTCAGGTTACCAGAATTCTAATTTAAAATCCCTTAATTTTAGCAGTATTCATGCCAAACTCACTTTAAAAATAAACATATCAGGATGACCTACAATATTTTAATGGGTGCTTTTAAAAACAAATAGGATTTTAACTGTTCATGGTTGTTTTCAGTAGCAAACAAGATTTGGCAACAATTAATGTCTACTGCCATTACCTTGTATTAATATGTTGAGTGCCCATTTGAGGGAACCACTTTGCTTTGTTATGAGACAAAGAAAATAATTGAGATTACAATTATTGATGGAATTTTCAAGATGAAAGGAATCTTGGGTTTAGCTAGTCCAACTCTTACTTTTGCAGATGAGCACACTGAGGCTTAGATTCCTGAATTCTTTTATCTGTCAGCTCCAGCGTTCTTTCTTTCATTTTAAATAATAAAGTCTTTTCATTTTAATGTTAAAATTCTTTCACCAGATATAATGACTACTCCAGTTCTATGCTTGTGAGTCCCGAAAGGAAACAGCAAAAGCTAAAGCAGAGCCATCAAGCCACCAGTCCACAGCTTTTGCTGGCACCACCTTCCCTAGAACAAAAGGATCCTCTCCAGTCTGTTGTAGTGCAACTAAACAGATAATGCTGGATGTAATGGGAAAACATAGCTTTTCAGTTTACAAACTATGTGGCATTGAGCAAGGTAATTATACTTTAGTCCTCTTATTTGTAAAACCTGGAAACAAAATCTCTCTTTGGCTCCTTATGGAAATTAAATAGACTAGCCTGTATAAAGAACTATCATGGTACCTGGAAGCCTGTTATTACTGGTTTGCCTTTCTTCTTTTCCATTTCCCTGGCCAAAGTCACAGGGCTGATTAGTGTCCAGACAGGAAGAGAGTCCAGACCTTTTAATTTCTAGGGCAAAGGTCCCTTCCACACAGAATTCTTCCATTGTTCACATTGGAATGTTCTCAGGAATGGGAAGCAGATATATCTAAGTTGTTTTTGGTTAGCCTGAGAAGCAAGACACTGTGCCCCATCTTGAAAATGGTCAAGTTTCTATCGCAAAACCGTGATAATTGTAATGTTATGTAAGGGATCCTTTTACAATCTTTTCTTAGAACTTTAGAAGTGGCATAGTTAGTTCTTTTGTTTTTTGTACCTGGGAAAGGCTGGGGAATCTATAGTAGCTCGGAAAGAATAGAAGAAAAATTGAGTGTGTCTGTTATTAAGTGAGCATGTTTGAAACTACTGAAAAATAGTACACAATTCAGGTCTTGGGAATGTACATGTTTGACCAAAGCAAATAGATTTGCAGGTCCAACTGGGTGCTCAGATTTCAGGGTTACCATGAGGCTTCATCAGTGGTATACCTAGTTAATTTGACACCCAGAATCATTTTTGAAACATCCATCCTGTCTTCTATATGATAAAATTGTTGTCAGTAGTAATGAATAATGATTAAAAATTATTATTTAATATAGATACAAAGAAAAAAGAAAGAAAATGTTGTTTTCCTTGTGATGAGAACTCTTAGGATTTACTCTCTTGACAACATTCAAATATACCACATAGCAGTGTTAACTATAGACACTGTGTTGTTCATTATACCTCAGCACTTACTTATCGCTGGAAGTTGGTACCTTTTGACCCCCTTCACCCATTTGACCCACTCCTCAATTTTTGCCTCAATATCTAGATATTGTATCCACAAATCTAGACATTTTTTTCTATGAGTTTTCTTTTTGTTGTTGTTGTTTGTTTGTTTGTTTTAGATTCTACACCTCAGTGAGAGCATACAGTCTTTGTCTTTTTCTGACATCTCATTTAGCATAATGCCCTCAAGATCTATCCATGTTGTCCCAAATGGCAGAATTTTCTTCTTTCTCATGGCTGAATAATATTCACATCTTCTTTATCCATTCATCCTATTCCTAATCTACTGTCTATCATCTATCTATCTATCTATCTATCTATCTATCTATCTATCTATCTATCTAATCATCTACTTTTTACCTTTTTAAGACTTCAAGAGGACTGAAACCAAAGACATATAGCTAATCCAATAAACACATTCATTTTGGCAGTTTATTTCCATCCAAAATGTCAGTAAACTTGAAAAAGAAAGATAAGGGCTGTCTCCCCCATCTTTATTTTTTTCTTCCATATATTTGCCAAAGAAATGTATAATTATTTTTCACTGGTATTTAGAAATAGCTGATTGATTTTTAAAAGTTCTTCAATACTGGTAAAGTCTTTATTTCCATTTTGAAACAGCTTGTTTTCATTTAAAAATAAATAGCATCAACTCTCCTCCATTGTGCATTAATGTATTTTATTGAGTTCATCACCACTGACTTTGCATTACCCGGGTTAAGGGGACCATGAAAGAATGGTGACACTGCTGCTGCTGCATTGTTTAAAACAAAGTTACAATTTTTTATTCTGTGTTTGTTGGAATGCTTTTCCTTCATCTGTGGAGATCAAGGCTCCGGCTTAGTGGGAAACACTGGAGAAAGCCAGCCAGGCCTCTGAGTTCTTACCTAAAAAGGAGACTAAACTATTGGGTTTTACTCTCCGCTATGGTTTGTCTTCCCTACACCACTGCCAGCCCTGGAAACAATAGCCTTTTACTTTACTTTTCCATCTTCATTATTTTGGCAGGGAGTTGTTTTGGCATTTCTCTGACACTCTTGTTTTGTGTGTTGTTGGTTTTTTGGTTGTTTTTTTTTTTGATTCCTTAGAAACTTATTTGAAGGGCAACAGATTTATTGTCAAGCATGTTGAATTGTTTATTTTAAGACTGCATTTTGTAGTTGTGGAAATTGACTTCTCTGGAGAAGAACCAGAACTGGAATGGTGTAGACCAGTGATTTTCAACCAGTGTGACATGCATTTTTAAAGATGCAATACCTGACTATTTAGTCAGGGGCAGTGACCTCGTTTTCCTTCAGTTGCCAAATAAAAAAATGACAACAGAGAACACAACAATAGCCTTCCGGTGTGAATGAATCATAATTATATGGTTATAATCATAATTCTTTGGTCAGACTGGCAAAAAATATATTTTTTGGTGTGCTGCAGAATTTTGGTAATTAGTTTATGTGTACCATGAAATGAAAAAGTTTGAAAATCGCTGGTCTAGGCAGCCAGGAATGGTGAATGCTTTGCTGGTTAGGATTTCATGTAGCTCTGGGCAAGGGCCATTCTTTGACCTGTGCAATTGAAACCTTGTTCTGGACCTCATGATTTAGAGGTTCTGCTCTACCTTTTCTTGGCCATTCATTCTCAAGGTCAGGATGGTGTAGTATGTCTGAGAAGCTAAGGGGATGTGGCCACCTGGAACCTTGGTGCCTGCCATCTTTGCTCTCCTAGACTGAGGTGTCTGGGACCTGGGACTCTTCACCCCAAAGGTTCCCAACTCTCTTTGCGAGCCTGTTGTGTCTCCCTGCTGATCTATGACAGTTCAGTTGTTTTTAGGCTGGGTTGGTGGTTAAGGAGCAACTATTGTGGGAGGAACTGCGTAGGGGAGGGACTGGCAGAGCTGTGGAACCAAATGTGAATTTAACCCCAGGTGTCTGTAAAAATTTTCAGGCCTCTCCCAGGGCAGGATAGAAATGGGGAGGAGAGGTGGCTTGCTGCTGGCCCTAGCCAATTTGTTTTCATATATAGGAGGAAAAATTGCCCCATCTTTTACATGAATTTAACTTAGAAAAGAAAATAATTAGGATATATTATTTGCAACTATTGTGGGTTCAACTATGTTCTCCTAAAAGATATGTGAAGTCCTAACACCTGAAGCCTATGATTGTGACATTTGAAAATAGGGTCCTTGAAGATGTAATTTAGTTGATATGAGGTCATACTGGAGTGGGATGGGCTCTAAATCCAATGACTGCACTTAATAAGTAGAAAAATGCAGAGACACACACCCAGAGATCAAAACTCCATGTGAAGACAAAAATAGAGATTGAAGTTAAGCTGTCAGAAGCCAATGAACACCAAATTTGTAGGAAAAGACCAGTATCTAGGAGAAAGGTGTGCAAGAGTTCTTCCCAAGATCCTCCAGAAGGAACCCATTTGCTAACACTTGGTTGTTGGGTTTCTGGGCTCCAGAACTGTGAGAGATTTATTTCTGTTCTTTTAAGCATCCAGTTTGTGGTACTTTGTGTGAAGCCCCAGAAACCTAATACACAATAGATAAATTACTTTGAAAAATGAGATCTTTTTCAAGCCATGTTATTGACACTTTAATGGAGATTGCTACAACAATAAAACAACCATATTCCCTGAGGTCTGCCAAAGCTCTTATTAACTGTGGATGAAGAGTAAAAATGGTCTGAAGATGATTTTCTTTCTAAATATATATATATATATATATATATATATATATATATATATATATATATATATATATCTCCAAATAAGGTGTCCCATCTATATAAAACAAGCATTGAGTATTCTTTTATTCCAGATTTAGCAAATCATTACTACCATATTCCTTTATCTTCTAAATCATTTATATTATCAGTTTTGTTGATATGAAGCCTTTTTATTGGCATGAACCATAAGAAATAGTTGATATTCAAACTAATAAAAGTGACAATTTCATGTGGTTCAATCTAATACACTAATATTGTTTAAAAGTCCTTACAGTTACCAAGACACATCATTTACCAAAGAGGCTTAGCTCCTTCAAGAATTTGGCTTAATACTTTTATAAATAGACTGGATGGTTGGCAGGAGAAATCACTTATGTTTGTGAATGATAACAAGTTGGCCGAGATTAACATTATCATGTAGGGCCAGACAGGAATGCAAAATGATACAATCAATTTGACAGAGTAATGTGCACTGGACGAAGTGAATTGCAATTAGGGTGCATGCAAGGTTTTGTTTGTGAAATAGAATAATTAATTTGAAAAATGCAACAGGAATAGAAACATTTACATGGACTGGGTCACACACAGAGGAGTTTTAAAGTCACAGCCAATCAATGATGCAGGCTCTGCTGAACATGCCCAAAGGGACGCCTCTGAGCCATTCATTCTGAGTGACCATCTGGACCTCATCATGTGGATTTTGGCTGCCACATTGAATGACTGTTGGCACCAAATCAATGATTCCATTCCATTGTGGTCTATGAATTTCAGGCCTTGAGACATACTATTATCATCTTGAGTAATATAAGAATAATCTCCCTGCAAACCATTCAAACTCTCCTCACCTTTCAAGGCCTATTTAAAGGTAGAGGAAGTTCAGAAAGTCTCTCCCTTTTTATTTCTACAAGTCCTAGACTATATTGCTCAACTTAACACAAGGTTAGACAAACAATTCTCTTTGTATATCAGTCTCAACTTTGAATTTATAAATTATTTGAGGACAAAGACCAAGGATTGTACATACGCATTGTGAACTTTGGCCAGACTAATATGTAGTCAATGAAAACATTAGTAGGCTTCATCAAGCAGAATTTAATGAAGTTAATGATCAGAATAATAAAAACAGCAGAATGTTGACTTGAGAGCATGAAAGGTTGAGAAATTTCCATGACAATAGATGAATATGGGTCTTATACTTTTGATTCTTGAACCAAATTTCCTCACTGAGAAATAAGATATATACTTAACTTTCATGTCAATCTTACCCAAGGTGATCTCTCTCTCTCTCTCTCTCTCTCTCTCTCTCTCTCTCTTTCTCTCTCTCTCTCTCTCTCTCTCTCTCTCTCTCTCTATATATATATATATATATATATATATATATATATATATATATATATGTGTGTGTTTGAGTTATAGTGATTTTTTTTGGATAACAATTTGAGTCTAACTGGATGCTGTTAAATCCTCAGGCCACGGTAAATGTGACTGTGGAAAGTGCAAATGTGACAAAGGATGGTCTGGGGATGCTTGCCAGTACCCAACTAATTGTGACCTGACAAAGAAAAAAAGTAACCAAATGTGTAAGAATTCTCAAGACATCATCTGCTCTAATGCAGGTAAGAATTTCATCTTATGAAGATTGTTATGTGAAATAATAAAATTTTGGTTTTTAATGCAGGTACATAGGCACTGAGAAGTGTTGATCCTCTGAATGAGACTGCTTTTGAGTATACATTTTAGAAATGAAATTCAGATAAATCAATAGAAACAAAATGTCATCTTGCTGAGACTGGCATGTTCAATATTCTCCAGCTGTTCCAAATGCCTCCTTCAAGTAGGATATTCACTGGAAACAACACCTCAGTAATATTTGATGTAAATTGTCAGCCCTGATTTTGAATGCTGAATTAAATCTTTGAAAAAGGAATTATATAAACTGACAATTATTTTCTGTTACAGGTCAAGAGTGCTTTGAATTCATACCTTAACATCACATAAAACCAAACCTTTTTAATTAAATAGAAGTTTCAGATGCACGATGTGAAATTCATTGCAGGATATAGTGACAGCAAGATTCCTCATTTGACCAAAATATTTTTATATTTCACAGAAATTATTTTAAAATATATATTTTTTTTTTTTGAAATTCACAAAGAAGCTGTTAAAATTAATTACCAAAACCCTATTAAAAAATACACACAACAGCCCTGGCCAGTTTGGCTTAGTGGTTAGAGTGTCAGTCCGCGGACCAAACAGTCATGGGTTCGATTCTGGTCAAGGGCATGTACCTTGGTTGCGGTTCTTCACTGGCCCTGGTCGGGGTCGAGTGGGATGTGTCTCTCTCACATCGATGTTTCTCTCTCTTCCCACCTCCCTCCCAATCTATCTGAAGATAAATAGAAAAATATCTTCGGGTGAGGATTGAAAAACAACAACACACACAACAACTATAGTTTCAGTTTCAATGGTTTTCAGCCAGTATTACTATAATTAAATACTCTTTTTAACATTGGGGCACATGGAGCCTCAAAGTCAGCTTTTCTCAATCTGGTTGAACTTGAGAATGCTCGTGTCCTAAACTAGAAGCTGTGGTTCAGTTGTCTTAGGGTGTGGTCTGAACTATAGTTGGTTTTTAAAGCTTTTATGTAATTCTTATGTAGATCCCATCTTCTGAGCCAATGCTCTTCTGTTATAGGCAAGGATTTGACTACATAAATGAATATCTTCCCTCCTGAAGCTCAGGTGGAGTCTTGCAATCAGAGCTAAGACCTTTCCACAGGTTTTGATTGTGACAAATTGCTCTGTGCAGACTAAGTGCAGTGAGGTTGTTTTGCTTGTAGGAATCAGGCCCATACCCAATGCAAGGTATGAGTGGACTAATCAAGGACCAGGACAAATGGTCTCAGCAGTCAGGTCACTTTCTGTATGTACTGATATTCTTGCTTCTTTCAGCACTTCAGTCTTTTCTTTCCTCTCAGTAGGATTTCTCTACTTTCAGCTCATAACACCCATTCCTCCAAATGTGTGCACACCCACACACTCCTCCCTTCATACCTCCACATAGCCTCTTTGTTTTGAAAACTTCATGCTTTCCAAACTTCTTTAATTGAATTTTGTTTGTTTCTTTGTTCTTCATTTTTGGATTTGTTTATTTATTTTGTTTTCAAATTAAATTCAGGGTATTATTATTTTCTTTTTAATAATATGTTAATAACAAATAGGGTTAGAGTAGGAATCCAAAGATGTTTGAACATAAAAAATCTAAACCTGTGATTCACTGCATTATCCTTAAGGAGAAAATGTACAGAATTCTTTTACAGTAATAGATAAAAACATTTAATAAGGTACAAAACACATTTCTCAGATATTTGTACCTCTATTTTTTTTAACATTGATATAATAACTTTTATGTAATCTACCATTCATATTTCAGTTTTTTTCAATTAAGCCAACAATGTCCTTTATAGTTCCCCCACCTCTGTATAGGATTCAGTCTAGGGGCACTGTTATGTTTAGTGGTCATCTCTCTTTAGCCTCCTTTAACTGGACAAGTTCCACAGATGATGGCATTGTAGCATTGACGATTTTGAAGAAAATTGTCCCCAACTTCTTTTTAAACAGAATTTCTGCTGAGTCCTCATGATTAGGTCCATGTTATACATTCTTAGCTGAAATACTAAATAGATGATTATGTGTTCTCAGGATGTGTTATCTGGAAGTACATGATATCCATCTACTCTCCCCAGTGAGGTTGATTTTGATCACCTGGTCAAGGTGTTGTCTGATGTCTGAGCTCTGTAATGACTGATTTTACTGTTGTCAGAAATGAGTAGTCTATGGGGAAACATTTTGAAATTATAAGATATCCCAAGTCATAATGTTACCAGAGAATAGTACTGGTGGAATTTCTCCGTTGCTAGTGGGAATGTGGTTCTTGTGATACCTTGAGAAAAAGAATTTTCTAAGACTCCCACAGGAAAATGAGTACTTTTTATTTACATAGAGTTTTATCTGTCGGTTTACAAAGTCCCATTTTCCTTAGCCAGTCCTGGAAGAAGGGTAGCTGGGAATTCAGCAGAGCTAGAAGCAAGCGTGTTCAGAGTCTCTGTTCCATGGTGGAGTTGAATCCAGCATAGCATTAGGCATCAGGCTAGTCACAGTCCATTAGTCCACTGAGTGGAGTCCACATGGCTTTGAGCCACGTGGGCGAATACAGGGGAATGCTCCTCCTGCAACAAGAGAGCCAGGAGGGCCGGAAAGCAAGAGAGAGAGCCAAGAGAGAACTCCCTTTGTTTAGGAGTTTAAATATCAAATCTAACCATGCTTTCAGTGGCTGTGTCTACAGGCCTACTCTGGCCATTGCCCTGTTCCCAGGTATGACTGACAGGCAAGCACCTTCCCACGTCACCCAGACCTTCCTGGGCATACATCTAAATTGCAGCTTTCTGGCACAAATGGCAAGCCTATATTATCTAGTCTCCCCTTTACTCCTTTCCTGTTAATTAATAACGGTTATTATAACGGTATCAATAAGATATCCCAATTTACTATCCATGGGTGACTCTCACCTGATTCAGTGTTTACAATGATGATTGAAAAATGATGATTTCCAAACACTAAACTTCCCTCCATATTTACCAATTGGTAATCAGTATTCTACCACAAATGAGAGTCTTTTCTCATCTACCAATTATTCATTTGCTTATTGATATATTATCAGACTAAGAATACAGTTCCCATTATTTCAGTGGTTTATTATTCATTACTGTATATAATTATTCTGGTGTTCAAATTACCCCAGATTAGACTACTGGTGCCCCTTCAAACTAGCTTTTCAGTCCTAGTGGCATGCCTCCATTGTTGGGTTATGCTTTGTTTTGGCACTTCTTTACTTTCTGCCATAATAAAATATTTCATAGTCATATTGCTCCTGTCCTGCAACAGCTTTGGAATCAACCATTGCCCCAAAGAGCCTGGTTTCTTTTAGTGAAGAATGGTATAGGAATAAAAGTTGTGAGCACTAGAGATGCTTATTGCAACTGGGGTGAATTTGCTTCTTGGCCTTTTCTGCCAACAAGCTAGTGAATACATGCATGAACATATGTACATACGTTCAAATGCACATACAAACATGCATATACATATGCATGTACATACACATACATAAGCATATTTTAAAATAATGAATTCACACCAATATATCCAACTCCTGTCTATCCCCACAAGATTACTTCTTGTTTATTCCCTTCTGTATTTGGGTGTCTCATTTTCCACAGTGAGAACTCTATCTCCAACATCAATTTACTCATTTGCTCAATCCTATACTACATGTAAAATTGATTTTGGAATTGAGTCATACATACCTCTATACAAAAAAAAAGATCTACCAAAAAATCTCAGGATTTGCAACCACCCCCTCTGTCACCTTCACCCCACCCCAATTATGCCCAAGACGTAGGTAGTCAAATTCTGTATTCACAAGTTACTTGAATTCTTCCCGCCCCCTTCAGTGTACTTGTGTACTCATTTGAAATATAATTGAGCTTATTTATATGAGATTGCTTTCAGTTTTAGGTGTTTTTTTTTCTCCTTTCTATCTCCACTGATTTCATTTTATTTTATAATATGTGGAACATCAACATGTTTCCAAGTCAAAACTTTGCGAAAAAGTTTACTCAGTGAATAATTACTCTCTTCCTTAAACCTTTCATTATCTTTATTGCTTTCTGCTTTATCTGTGTATGTGTTTATTTTTTCTAATTATTATTCTTTAGTTTTTTCCATGTCAAAAGTAGCATGCTATAAGTGCTCTTTTGCACTGTGCCTTTGCCACTCAACATTATATCATAGAATTGACTCCATATTAGTACAGAGAAAACGTCCTCATTTTTTTTTTTTTTTCAAATGCATAGGGCTCAGTTCTATACTGGTGACATAATAAATCTATGCTTGGGCATTTAGGCAGTTTCCACTATTTTGAAATTACAAATATTAATACACAAATGAACTGGTGTATATGTACTTTCATATCTTTGGATGTTTATCTTTGGTGTAAATTACTAGAATTTACACTTGCTGGGCCACAGGAATTCATGTTCAGTATTACACTTAATCCTTTCTTTCTCTCTTACTCTCCTCTCAGTATCTAAGACTTTCAAGTTTACTTTGACATTCTCATTCTCACCTGTCTTTCTTTTAATGATTTTGTCTACCAGCCTAGATCAGGACCACTCCCCCCAAATTGCATTAGCTCATGAGTTCTCTCTACTGAAGTAGCTTGGAGCAGAAGGGGGAAAGGAGGTAAATGGAGTTGGGTATAAGATGGAGCTGGGGACTAATGGAGCTCCAGATTCCCCTGACTCTGTTGGGGCCCAGAAAGGCAAGCACAGTCTGCAGGGTGAAGGGTATATAGGCTAATGTTCAAGACTAGGAAGTCAGCCTAGAGAGAAACAGCTATATTAAATTGATAAATCTGAGCTAAAATAATCTAGCATAAAGGAGAAGACCAATCCTAGAAATGGAATTAACTGGCAACCAAGAAAGAGGAGAAGTATGACATAGCTTGAACACAGGAGTCTGGCACTTTTGACTGGTCTTCCATATGCCATATCTCGGAGCCTTGATTGTGAATTCTACTTAGTAGGTGAGACAGGAAGTGTCTGAGCTGTTGTAAACTTCCCACATCAGCTAGGAATGGTTGTGATGTGTGGATGTCAGTGAGAAGTTGTAGAATTCAGAGGAAGAGACCGTTCCTTCCCATTTTCCTGAAAATAACCACTGCACATAGTCCTATGTTATATCTCGCTCCCAAACCATGAAGCCTCCAGGAATTCCAGCAGATAAGTTCTAACATTTTTCAGCAATAGTCTCAATCCTCTACTATCTGCCTTCAACTTACCCTTTCCTCCAAACACAGGCCAGATGCTTCACTGTTCTTTAATTATCCACTCAGATTCCTTAGTTCACACTCTCTCCTCAATATCTCAAGTCTTTTCTTCATCTCCACTTGTTGAAATTCTATCCATGTGTCAAGTGCCAACTCTAGAACTTACTCCTTTATTTTGCCTTTCCTCCTTCACAGAGCCAGACGAAGATTTAGGTTAATACTTTCTATAAAGAATTTGTCACAAATCTACTGCAAATGCTTTTGGATGCATATATTATATATATATATGCAGTTTATAGTTGTGAGTATGTGAAATGCTTTATTCTTGCATTATTATTTATTATCTTAGTATTTATTTGTATTACAACTGTAAACCTACTCTTGCTCACCCCTGTATAAATTATTGATTATCTAGTTCTTCCTTCCTGGTCTATGATTTACTTAGATTTAATTTTATTCATCTTATTATCTCCTATAGCATCTACTAGTTTGCCAATAATATAATAGGTAACAAGAATATTGAATGAATGCATATGTGAGTGGTTGAAAGATAGAATTAATAAATGTGAAAATGAAAAAGAAAAGTGACAATAATTAAAGAAAAAATTGAGATGAGGCAATACCATGAATTATAACATTAGATGTGAAATAAAATTTATAAATTAAAATAGTTTTCAGAAAAAAACATGAGAAAATGAAGTTTAATAAAAGTAAAATTCACACGTGCATTCTCAGAGAGGAAAAATAAGCTCAAATTCTGCAAAATCATCCATTTATATGTGACTGTAAAAGAAAAAGAGTCTTACAGATAATAGCAAATTTAAAGTGACTAGAGTAACAGAATCATGCAGAGAATTTGAAAACAGGGGTTCATAAATATAAAGAGTATCAGGAGAAATACACTAGGTATCTTAATGGGAGAAGAGGAAGAACCCAAAGTTTTCTGAAAGCCTACTGTATACTAGACACAGTAGTGTTTTTAGAAAGATGACTGGGTGATATTTATCATTTGGTCTTCATGGCAGCTCTATGAGGTACATATTATTTGTAGATTAAGAATTTGAGAGTTACGGATGAATGTCATGACCTCAAAAATGTATAGCTAGTGGAGATTAAAACCTGGATTTGGCTACATGTCTACCTTAGTCCTAAATCCATGATCTTTCAAGTAGGTCACATATAAATTTCCAATATCAAGTAGCTCAAGTCAAATATCAATATCATCTTTAGTTCCTCCCTATCCTTCACCAAGTCATGTCCAGTTAGTCATCAAGTTCTCTCTATTATAAAAAACAGTTGTATTCTTTCTAAACTCACTGACCATCACCCTGGTCAGCCTCTATCTTCTTTCATGCAAACAAATGCAATAATTCTTTCCTCACATCCACTTTTCCCTCATTTCAGTTTATGCTTCTTACAACTAGAGTAATCTGATAAAAATCAATAAATGATCATGACTCCATTGCTGAAAATATTTCTATGGCTTCTTATTATTCTTGGATTATAGTTGGAAATTTTTAACATGACCTGTAAGACGTCCATAACTGCACCTTTCGTTGCTTTATTCTTTTTATGCCACTTTTCAAATTATTGTCTCTACTCGAGCTGTATTTGATTTTTTTCTCTTATTTCCTCTTTCATCAAAGAGCCTTTGCTGTTGTCTCTTTTTAAAAAATATTTTTAAATATGTTTTTATTGATTGTTTAGAGAGAGAAGAAGGAAAGAGAGAGAGAAACATCGATGTGAGAGAGAAACATCAGCTGCCTCCTGCACACCCCCCACTGGGGACTAAGCCCGTGACTTGGGCATGTGTCCTGACCAGGAATCAAACCTGTGACCTCTTGGTGCCTGGGACAATGCTCAATCCCCTGAGCCACACCTGCCAGGCTGCTGTTGTCTCTTGCGGAAAGTGGGCCTTTCACTATCTCTCAATTCTCTTAGCTTTTTTTTTTTTTTTTTTCCGCTTGGTTTTCAGGTCTCAGCTTAAATAAGAGCTACTTCTCCAGGGACCCTATCTTTGACCTCCAGGTCTCAGTTAAATCCCCTTGCTATGTGCTTTGCAACACTTTACACTTCTCCATTTATTTTATCACATTGAGTTCTGCTCATATAAAACTCAGAGCAGAGGATTTAGCTGAGTTTTATTTCTAGAGTCTAGGGTGTTGTCTGGTGAGTAGTAAAATCTCATTTATGTTGAATGTTGTGATGATCAATTAAAAATTGAACAATAAATATTAAAAAGGAACTTCTTTAAATGGACATTCTACCTTTCAATAGCATTTGAATGCTGTTTTACTTTTAGTGAAATCACTCTCAGAGGTTGCAGTCAAATCCTCAAACTTGGCTGAGTATGTGGTGTGTGGTAGACCAGATGACTCTAGTATCTCTATTACCCTGAACTGCTTGCCCTGTGGTGAGATTGTAGGTTACTATGCCTAAGAAAGCCCACTCTGATCCCTTGTCATTAGAATATGCATATCAGTTTAAGACTATGGATGTGAAATTATTAAGGGCATCTACATTTTTCATTTATGTATTTGATAATGAATTTCACAAATGTTTATTATATAAATAGTATGCTCAAATATTGTTCAAATCATTGAGTAAACACTGGGGAGAAAGATAAGCAAGGTTATTTCCCTCACAAAGCTTAGAATTTTCTGCTTTAGTTCACTTTAGACCCAGGTGTAATCAGAAAGTATTCATTCATGCATTGATTGGATGGACATGTACAAGGCAGCTTTGCACTTAGCAGGTCACATTTAATTTCATTAAACTATTAGAAGTCAATCATAATAGCTGTACTAGAAAATAGAATTTTTGTAATACAATAATCTCACGAAAGAATGTCTTGTTGTCTATCTTGTTATACCCACAAAAGTACATAATTTGAATATTAAATCGATTTGAATTTTCTATCTCTGTGAAAGAGGTTAAAATTCATTAATTATAATTTGTATGCATTTGAAAAATAATTTTTGCTTTGTTTTAATGGTTTAGGTACATGTCACTGTGGCAGGTGTAAGTGTGATAATTCAGATGGAAATGGACTCGTTTATGGTAAATTTTGTGAGTGTGATGATAGAGAATGCATAGATGATGAAACAGAAGAAATATGTGGAGGTATGTATACTAACTTTGCAGAAATTAATAAAGTACTTGATTTTTTGTTTCATTGTACTTTTGTCTCTCTATAAATTTCTTCACTAATTTACTAGTTTAGTACGAACCTATGTTTATTTGGAAAACATTTTATATACGGAAAGTTAGGCTAAGGCATTCAGAATAACTTGTACTTTTTAAACGCAAAATCAGTTATTGCCAGAGGAGAGCCAGATCATAAGCCAAACAGGCCAACTACATAGTTCTGAAGTGGTCCTAGTTGGACTTCATCTTTTCTGCTCACTTTAGCTGCTTTGATTGTCTCTTTTCTCCCAGTCTTTCAATTGCATGTTTTAATTTCATTCTCTTTTCCTTTCTAAATCATTGGCTTTTAGTCTCATATTCTATTGGGGACATGAGGACAATAGGATTATTAGCCTAGAATTTATCTACCCCCAACACACACACACTTAGATAACATTTTTCATGATCTTTTCTATGTACCACCATTACTCAAATCATTTTTTCTGTTGTGCCAGTGATTGCATGCCTGCTAGTGCCAAGCACTGCAATAAGTACTTCACATTCATTAGGTGACTTACCCAGGTTCATTCCAGCAATTATAGTGGAATGCACATATTCCTGTCTGTGTAACACCAAAGACTGTGCTCTTGGCCCCTCACCAAAGACAACTGCATCAGTGCCCAGGAGTGTGGGTCTCCATGAGAAGATCTCCTCCTCACCTCTCATTTTGTTCCTCCCTTCTGCTTATCTATCTGCAAGCATGTTCCTAGAGTTTCAATTTGCAACACGGACTGACACAGGAGAGGAAAGTAGAGAGCAGTGAGAATACCTTTAGTTTAGGTGAATGCTTCTCTGCTGTTTATAGTTTAAGTGTGAGATCATCTTTCTATTGATAAGCAATTGCTTATTTCATTTATCTCTGATAAAATTCCAGTCCATGGAATACTATCCTATATGCAGAATGGGTGATTCCAAGAGTATTTCCTTGTTAGGATCAGGGGCAAATGGGTCCAGGAGGAACCAGAGGACCACAGTGTCAATAACATATGACAAATTGTCTCTTTGTTTATAAAAACAAATTATATCCAGATACTTATATTTTAGGTCTGCTCAATTCTTTCACTCTGGTTTCCTTGCTAGACAACCCAACAGGATAAAACAAATAAATATAAAAGCCTCCTTTTTTCAAGCCAGTGACCTGAGCTAGATACTGCTCAGACAATTCTGCTAAAGGGTTCAGTCCAAAATAATTAGAACAATTAGATAAATACACCCACAAATATGATGTATTTGTCCTCCTGGTGTTTCATTTCCAATTATTACAGATCAAAAGAGGAAGGGAATGGAAAGTACTTGGGCCCAGTGTGTTCTGATGCAGACCACCAAAGCAAAGTCTATTTGCATGTGTAAATATAAACGTTTAACGTGAAACAACACAACAGGAAATGTTTAACTCTCAACCTTTCACTTAGATTTCCATTTGTTTGAGGCTTAAGCAATTTCATGGTGCAAAGTCTCTGACCACAGACCCCAGCTCTCTGGTAAACATCCTCTGGGGGTGACATTGACTGAGCTTGCAGAACTTTCCACTGGTCATTCACAGGAAACCAATCTCTGTTCAGGGTGATTCTACAGCCCATCAGTGAAGCAATTCAAAATGAAATTTTCTTGCTCCATCAATTTACACAAAGCAAAGAATGATGTTTATTGTCCAGAATGTATATTGTCCTGAAAATTATATTTAATCACAATTATTCAGATGTGTTGTTACAATACTTTTATTTGAGTTATAAGGATATCTGATTAATTTTCCATATGTGCATACAGGTGTAGCTTTACATGATTTTTCTTTCCTTTTTTACCTCTACCTCAATGATTTTTTTTTTATTGAATACTCTAATTGAATACTGAATTGTATAAATAAACAAACATTTTAGGTGTGAAAAAATGTAGATTTATGATCATTTGTTAATGTCAAGGTAATTCTTACATATAATGCAGCTTATATAAATTTCCTGAAATTACAGAGGAAATAAATTTTTGTTGAAGAAGTAAATCAAATTTTTAAAAAAACTGACTCATAGAAAAAGCTTTCAGTACACAGTTGTCTTGTTTTTTTCCAGGGTAATCCTCACATTTCTGAGGCTTGTGATATAGCACGGTAATGTGATATTTAGCATGTGTGTACATTTAGAGATATTTTTAAGTTCATAAATAAAATGTCATACATATATTATAATTATAATATGTACTTATAAATATAAATGTATAGCTGGATAGCCTTTATATTTGCCTAAGTGAATAAATTAAAATTAAATTTGTTGTAAAAATGGTCATATTAAGTTAAGAAGTTTTTTTTTTATGGATTTCCCAATTATAACTCATTTAGACAGACAACATGACATTGTATACATGGGTCTCTTTCTCTACAACTCATTAGATCACTGTTTCTCTTTATCTTTTGTTCTTCTTTGTCTTTCTGATGTGCGTCAGCTTGAAGGAAGTCTCATCTGATGGACAAGAGCAGCATAAGAGACCCTGCTGATGCTCTTGCCATTGGCCAGGAATGTCATAGTGCTTAGAAAGAAAAAGAGCCTCACAACCAGTTTCCCATTAATCCTCTGGGATTATGGTTGTAGGAGAACAAAGAGGGAAGTACATAGACTTTAGCCATAGACTCTGATAAAACATAAATTCCTATATTACAGAAAAAAATAGACTAAAAACAAAGTCTCGTGTGATCCTGGTTTTCTATCATATTTACAAGAACAGGAAATATACATTCATGTTTGGATGGCATAACTACAAAAAGGGAGGGCATAAGAAGGGATTATGAGTTAAACAGAATTGCCATCTGTTGGGAATTTGTAGAAGGATTGCTAGATATGGATGCAGTGATGAAGTGATGATTCATTACAGACTTCTTGGTCAAAAGTACAAACAAGTAGGGTAACAGTTTGAAAGAGTATGGTGATATTCAGACACAAAATGATGGGGTGCCTTTACCTATCAGTTGTGTACCCTTCACAAATATGATGGGGATTTATGAGACCCAGGGTCCATGATATTTCATTGGTCTAAATGAGTTCTAAACATTGATTTAGCTGAGAACCTCTTTTCCACATGATGGAACAAAACAGCTTGTGGGATACAGTTGAATGAAAAGATGAAACATTTCCTCTGGTTTAAGAAATGGTTCAGTCATTAATAATGTGCATCCCAGTGAATATTCACTATTGATTTCTCAGTTGATTTCAAATAAAATATTTTAATGACTAATTCAAGAAGTGCTCTTAGAGTAAATGCCTAAATACCTTTGAATTTGATGCATACATTTGAGATTGGAATGTAATAGGCTTTCACAGTCTTTCATAGCATTTCTTTAAAATCCATTCCTTTTAATCAGCTACTTGACTGGGAAAAGTTAGAGAACACTTTGACTTGCTTACTATGCATATTATGTAAGTATAAACATAACTATAATGTTTTGGGGACAAGCTACCTAATTTGATTCTTTTAAGCAATGAGTGTGAAGCAGGTATATTATTTCAGAAGGCAAAAATGATCATAAAGGGATAGAAAGTTAATTCTGCTTTTAAAGTTGCTTTTTTCCTCACTGTATAAAATTCATTTTGGGTAAAGGCCATGGAAAGTGTTACTGTGGAAACTGTTACTGTGAGGCTGGTTGGCATGGAGATAAATGTGAATTCCAGTGCGATATCACCCCCTGGGAGAGCAAGCGAAGATGCACATCTCCAGATGGCAAAATCTGCAGTAACAGAGGTGTGTCCTTCATACACATTACTATGTAATTGGGAGGCAAACAAAGCTCTTAATTGTTAACACTCCTTTTCTCTGTATTTCCTTCCGTGTGGGAGGAAGTCATCTTGGATAGTCATTGACTTTGATGAAAATCAGCATTGACTATACCAACAATTTTCTCTTTCTTGTTTTTTATTGAGTAGAAAAATAAGAAAGTTACTGTCATTCATTAAGCTTCACTGAACAAATAGTTAACATAGGGACTGTAATTTCTTTGGCGGCCATCCAGAAATAGCATAGTGCAGCTAAAAGGCAATCCTTGTAGATACTTCTGTTAAATGTCTCTCGACTAACAGAACCATCTACAGCATGAGCATCTAATTAACCAGAGAGCATTAAAAAAAACAACTCTCATCTTAATTATGAGTAAATTGAAGGCTTGGTTGACATACAGAATTGATATAGAGTCATTTAACTTTATATACAATACTAAAAATGTCATATTGAACACAATATATTTGAAAACTGTATCAAAAGCCATATGAAATTTAGACTGGCCTTAGACATGAATTTTAGAAATATATTGTTATTGCCAAAAATATAATTTAAAGTGAGTTAACTGTTGATATAAAATCAAATAGTTTAAAACACTTCATAAAAATCCTAAAAGCACTCGTTTATATTCCTTTGTCAGCTGTACTGGTTAGTGGATAGAGAGTCATGCTGTATTGTTCTTTGCCTACCTGATGATATAAATAAGTGGCCATATTTCCTTCTTTAAAAATATAAAAATCTAGAAAGCTGAAAAATATATTTTTTTCATTTCTATAAATGAATGATGCATTTTAGTAAATAATGTTTCCAGGGAAAACATTAACACACAACTAATTTAATCCTTGTAAAGACTGACATAGAAAAGTACAAGGTGCCACATTGTGTACACAGAGAAAAGAAAAAAGACCTGAAGTTGGAACAAAAATCATTAAAAAAACTTATCTCTTTAATTTATACAGAATAGATCTGACTGTATATCATACTAATTCATGTTATATTTTTCTCTAATATATGAGGACATGTTTCTGCTTCAGCTCTTTTATTCAGTGGGGTCAGGAGTCAACCATAAGGATGTCAGTGAACAAAGCCTGAACTGTGTTACCGTGGGAAATAACCATTTGGATGTTCAAAAGAGAGAAGAGAAAAGTGGCACTGATTGGGCTGGGGATCAGGTCCTGGTTCTGCAGGGACATGTGGGCTCCTTGAGACAGATGTCCTTCAGAAATATACATTACTTGCCACTTCTCCATGTCTCATCTCCTGCTTTCCCTCTTCATGGTGCTTGAAGTTTTCTGATTTGAGATCTGGCAAAGGCAGAACAGGAAGCAGCATGTCTAAATGAGGCTGGCAGCTAGTGAGATTCAGGGGTATGTGAAGGCAGGCCAGGGGTAGGCACTACAATGAGTTCGTTTTCTCAGAGGGTACCACTCATGTCTACCCTAGAACTCTCCTTATCATGGCTTCCTAGGTAGGAGAGAGACATTAATCCAGCACATACCTACCTTATCTTCACTTTTAGCCCATCTTCAGGGGTCAAAAATCCAATGTTGTGCACACAGCTAATTGGTGATAGAAAAAAATGTCCTTTATTGCCCACTTTGGTTTAATCACAATTTCACATTGGATCCAATTTAACACAAGCCAGTCCCCCCACATCATTTATATTATTATGAAAGCAATACATATTCATCTTTTAAAAATGCAGATAGTAAGGTAGAAAATGTTCCATAATCTTAACATGCAGATATAGCCTACTTTTAAATTTTGGTACATAATCTTTTGGTCTGTTTTTATTATTTATTTTTAAGAATTCATCACCTGTGTACTCTCTGACAGGTATTTTCTTCTCATTTAATGCAAAATTGAATCATAGTAATTTGTAATTTTTTTTTCATTTAATCATATGTTTTGAGTATTTTTTTTTCTTTATTGATTTTAGAGAGAGAGGAAGGGAGAGGGAGAGAGAGATAGAAACATAGATGAGAGAGAACATCGATTGGCCACCTCCTGCATGCCCCCCACTAAGGACTTGGCCCACAACTTGGGCATGTGCCCTGACCAGGAATCGAACCGGCAATCTCTGGTGCATGGGTCGATCTTCAACCACTGAGCCACACCGGCTGGGCTATTTTGAGTATCTTTTGATGTTTGGAGAGCAAAAACCTAATTTTTACTTTTAATGACTGCTTGGTAATCCAAGCTACCCATTGTACTAACTCCTTATTGATTGATATTTATGTCATTAGTTGTTTTTTCAATAACATAAAGAACACTATATTTAATATTCCTGAGCATGTACTTTTGTGTCCTTCTTTTCCTTTGGATATATTAATTGAAGTAGACTTTTATGCTAAATAATAGCCACATTTTCAAAGTACATTTTGTGGGAAAAAAAAGGAACATCTAGAGTTGTACCATTTGTACTTCATACTTTCACCAACCCTTGATCCTAGCAATCTCTTCACCTCTGCTAATTTGATACCCAAAATAATTCTAACCCACTGTTGTTTTACAGATCCCCTGCCCCTACCTCTCAGTAATAATAGGTTGACTGGTGAACATTTTTCATGTTTATCTATCATCATAAATCTCTACAAAATCTTTGATTGGTGTTCTTTGCCTTTGTCCATTTGGCTTTAGGCATATTTGTCTTTTACATATTGATTCCTAAGAATAGTTTCTGTTTGTGAAAGTAGCTCTTGGTCTTTTGCTCACATATGACTAGTTATTACAACTATTTTAGTTTTTCTGTTTGTTATTGGTGTTTTGCTTCCAACCAAAATTTTACATTTTTATATAGATAAATCTATTTCTGTTTTTCTTTTTTAGTAATTGGCTTTGGGGATTTTGCATAAAAAAGATTTATTTAAATTTTATGGTTTTAGTTTATATTTCAAAATCTTCAATATAAGTAGGATTTACTTTGATGTGAGAGGTAAGAAAGTGATTTAACTTTATCTTTCCCACAAATGATTAGCTGATTGTTCTAAAGATGATGACTGATAATCCACACAAAGTAAATATGATCTACAACTGGGCACTTCCCCTTAGCAAAGCCCCATGTGACCAAGGTTGTATCTCTCTACCTAATCTCCAACTCGAGCTCTATAACCAGAGCTCATCTGACCTAGCAAACCTTATTCTTAGGTTTCCTTAACATGCACCTTCTGTTTCAGTGATGCAGAACTCCTTAGGATCCTCACACCCATCTCTACCTTTCTTTGTTTATTCTTGCTTTCTTGACTTTTCTTGATTTGTTCTACCTCCAACCCATCCTAGAGCATTTCCCCATCTCCCTGCATATGCAGGACCATCTGCCCTAATAACTTCAGCTGGCGTTGATTTCTCCTTCCTCAAACTCTTACAGTTTTTCTCACAGTATTCATGTCCTAGTTTACCAAATACTAGTACTCATACATTTATTGTTTGCTTATTTTTCTTTCATTAGCTTTCTTTTTGTCAAGTAGATTGTAAGCTTCTTGAGGGCAAGGATTTTACCTTATGCTGTTTTAATTGTTTGGATATTATCTTTAAGGCAAACCAACACTGTGCTAATTACATATGTCACAATCCCACATAATCATTGACATAGATAATAACTTTGGTTTATTAAAGAATCTCTATTATCAACTTTAGATGGAGTTTTTCTTTTGTAGACTATTTTTTTCTGAGTACATGTATTTCTCAAAGTAAGCAAGAGATTTTTAAAAAGCAATATATAAGCTGCTTTCTTTCATGAATTCTCCTCACTAGAACCATATAAAATTATTTTTCCCATGTAGGTACTTGTGTGTGTGGTGAATGTTCTTGCCACGATGTTGATCCTACTGGAGACTGGGGAGATATTCATGGAGACACCTGTGAGTGTGATGAAAGGGACTGTAGAGCTGTCTACGACAGGTATTCTGATGACTTCTGTTCAGGTAACTGCTCTCTGAATCCCTATTTTAAATAAAAAATATTAATTTTCCTATTTTGAAGATTCATTCTGATTCTCACAGAAACTATAAACGAACTGAATGCACATTCTAAAACATTGGGTATCTTCAGCGTTCTCATTAGTCATTTGGAAGCCACACATTGGGCAAAGACTAGAGATGAAAATGCACCCACTCTCTTAAAATTAGTCTAATTTTTCACCAAGGAGAACCATTAGCTCTAGATATCTATTGCACAACTCTGAGAATACAAAACTGGCAGATCTGGTGACAATGAATAAGATAGGTACCATATGTCAAGCTATATTAATATATTGCAAAACTTAAGATAATACAATTCTCATGGATATTTTAATGCATTAATTCTTTGGTATAATTTATATACTAACATTATTCTGCAAATTAATTTAGAATTGAGTATCAATTAGTGGATTCAAAAATTTTATTTTATAAATATTTATGAAGGAAATAGTATTTGCCAAGGTCTGGAGTTCATCTGGGCTTCTGGGTCCAGCAGTGAGAGAGACAAACATGATTCTTGACTTGATGGAGCTTGCAATCTAAATGCCAAGGGAAATGTATGACCTTCCAGAATTTTTAATGGTTCAAAGGATTAAAAAACAACAACAGTCAGATCTCTCTGAAAAAGTGTCATTTAGCAAAAATGAATTATGGGTTTTCAGCCTCATTGTGTTTGATACACCAGAAAGCAGAGACATATGCACCTACATCTCTTTAAGCTTGACTTTTTGATCGGTGTGCGTAGATAGGAAACTCCACGGATCTCCTGAAAGTTTGCCAGCAAAGGGAGGTCAAAGAGCTGCCCTATCTAATTATGATGATGCAACTGCAAAGACTTCTCTGGCCTGGTTGAGGGGAACCTGTTGCTTAAACTGCCCACTGCGGAAGGGTTTTCCTCTTCTGGTTAGCCCTCGTGTTCAGGAGGATTCCCTAAACATTTCATAAACCCTGTTCTCCTGAGGGGATGATGCTCTTCTCAGATTTTTCTATTATTCATTATTATGAATGTTTTAAATTATCATAGTTATTAGTGTAATGAGAACTTGACTCTATTGTAAAGGCAATGAGGAGCTCTAGGCAGTGGAGTGCTGTAGTCACAGGTTTCTAGTTTGGTTATCTGGTTGGTGCCATTTACTGAGATGAGGAATATAGAAGGAAGCTGTCAAATTTGTTTCTAGATATATTAATCATAAAGGAAAGATGGCAAGCTAAAATTAATACTGTCTGTTTTCAGTCTATCGAATACATGGGTCTAAGGGATTAGGACTGAACATGAAAATTTAGTCATAAGCACAGAGTTGGTAATGAAAACTATACTGAAGCTCAGAGAACACCATTTAAAAATGTCATTTTAAGATTGTGAGATAAACCCTGGCAGATTTGGCTCAGCGGTTAGAGTGTTGGCCTGAAGACCGAAGGGTCATGGGTTCAATTCATGGTCAAGGTCACATACCTGGGCTGCAGGTTCTATCCCCAGCCCTGGTCAGGGTTGTGTGGGAGGCAACCAATTGATGTGTCTCTCTCACATCTATGTTTCTCTGTCTCTCTTTCTCCCTCCCTCCCTTCCACTCTATCTAAAATTCAATGGAAAAATATCCTTGGGATTAACAACAACAACAAAAAGATTGTGAGATAAAACATGAATTCATACAATTTAAACTAGAAAATTTAAGGAGATAATCAATATATATATATAATTGTGTGGCTTTCTGATATACCAGTTTTTTAAACCATAAGGTGCACAGATACACTCCTCCTTATTAAACCCATGACCCTGATTTGGGAGTGGGGTTGAAAAATTCAAAATAAATACCTTATGGTGATAATTCAGTATCATGTGAACTAATTTATCTCATTGTGCGAGGTTAGGACTATGAGGGGAAGATGAGCATTGCCACTTCAGTTGATACTTCCGTTCTTTTATAAGTTCGCAATTGCTGTTGCACGTTCTTTAGGCTCAGCAGTACTACTGCAGGTTGGGCAGATGAAAACCTGAACGAAGGACTCCTTGGAATCTGAAGTTTTGCACTTCATTTATTCCCTCCCTTCTTCCTTCTACCCTATTTTTCTCTTTCTCTCATTTTTCATTCTTCCCTGTCCTATGAGATTTCAGACAAGAATGTTGAGCAACTGGAGTTTCTCATGGGAGGCATTGAAAAGATAATGATTAACCCTTTATATGTGGTTTTCATGCTGTGAGAGTTGACAGGTAGGGGTGGGCAAAAGTGTTAAGAGAATAGGCTGTTGTTTGAGCAATAAGACATAAGACAATGAGACATAAACTCTGTAATTGTGTTTTTATTTTCCATTCTGTGAGTGAACTGAATGTGTCCAGTTCTCCACAGCCTCCCTCTTACACTTGAGAAGGATTTGGGAAAGAAGAAACATTAACAGACCTCCTGCTCTGATAGACACTTACCAAGTTCATTTACACATCTCATTCCATTTTATGTTCACACTAACTCAGAGAGGGAGACATGATTATCTATATTTTAACAGAAGAGGAAACAGGTTCAAAGAAACTAAGTAACTTGAAAAAGTTCACACTGCCTTTAAGTGTCATCTGAAAACACATATAACTCAAATACTCATGTAATTTAATCTCCAATGATGAAAATAAAATTCTTCAAGTTATTTTGGTAAAGAATAACTGTCCTTTTGATGCTCAAAATTCTTATAAAACTAAACTTCTCTGAACATAATTCTGATCTTGGGCAGGCATCAGTCTCAGTAGCATTTCTTTATTCTTACTAAATCTGTGTAATTTTATATATTATGCTTAGTGAATTATTAGTCTTTACAATTTTCCTAATTGCCTAAGTTGCACCATAAGAAAGGTGCCATGCAGTTGATTATTGAGTATGTTAATAACTTAGTTTTATGAGACAAAAGTAACCCAACTATGTCGATATTCTCTAGTGATTTATGCACGGCTGAAGTGTATTAAGGTTTAGATGAAATGCAGCTTTATTTTTAGCTCCTATTCTTGCCATCCTGAGAGTGCTGGTCTTATTTAAATCCAAAGGAAATCTCCTGATGGAATAGTTTGTTGGCTCTTTTAATTGATATTCTCATTTTATTCATTCATTCTCACTCTGTCCATCTATTAAATAATGCACTTAAATGTAGATATTTTGTGCCTACTCCATTATGGGTATAGAAGATACAAATATTTTAAAACACAACCTCTGCTTTCAAATAAACTTGCTTTATTTATTTTTTCTTTTATTCCCAGATGTTGTTCATCATCCACATGTGTGTGTGTATTTATTCATACACAAACATGACTCAAAAACAGATACACACACACACACACACACAAACACCTCAAAGATGATACTATTAATATAATTTGAGTGTGACTAAAATGTGGTCATTTAGGTGACCAGTAATCCTAAACTATACCAACTGCTTTGTTTGTTACTTCAGTTCTATGAGCTGCTCCACTGAATTTACTTTCTGATTCTGAAATACCTCTATTATTCCTGATGGCTGCTTACCACTATGGTCTATTTCTAAAATTCCCATAATTGAAAAAATATGCTGCAATGTGACATTAAACTCTATCTTTCAGCTTATCCTGCTTACCAAAATAATGAAAATATAAGGTTAGTCTTGGCTTACAGTACCATTAATTTGGGAAATGGAATCATTTGAAAGAAGCATATTATGTGGGGAAATTTATCATTGTAGATTACCAAAACATTAAGGAAAGAAACTGAAGGAACTTATTAAGTATGTTCAGTTCACATTGTCTTGAAGGCAAATCAATATATTGAGTAGAATTAAAAATAAAAACAAGTGTTGGTTAGATCTAATTTATTCCCCAAACGTTTCCCTATTGATGGTCTTCATATTACTTTGTAAGAAGCTACTTGTAAACATCAGATTCCAATTCATGAGCATTTTTGATCATTTAAAAGAAAATAATATCCTCTGTAGCAGAAGAATGTTTTTCTAGAGTGAATGAAATTGGATTTGTCCTGGATTGATATTTCTGAGTTTAAATAGCTTAACTCAAAGGAGCACAATGATTGCAAAGGAAAAATTAGTTTTGGTGTCGACAATCTCTACTGTAATGACCATGATGCTGCTTGATGTCTGGTCTTCCTGCCAACTCCCTGCCCATATGGTACAGATTGGGTTGTGATCTCATTTACACACCGACACTAATACCAGGTTGTTCTTCCATTGTTGTGTGTATGTGTGTGTGTCTTTAATGTACTTATAGATCTTTTGAAAGCAATTCTCTAATGTGAATTCTCTTCATATTTGATATCAGGAATAAATAATAACATGCCATATCTTTCATCTCTATTTTGTTATCCTCTGCTTGCCAAGTTTAAAGCAATTGCTTCCTGTTAGAAGCAATGAAATTAACTCCTGCAGACATAATCTATATGTTTGACAAACTAGCATGGAAACATTAAATTTCAGTTCAGGGTGGGAAATTTCGCATCTCTGGTTCTCTCACTTTTATTTATTTATTTTTTTATTCCTCACCCGAGGATATTTTTCTATTTATCATTAGATACAGTGGGAGGGAGAGAAAGAGAGACAGAGAGAAACATCAATGTGATAGAGCTACATTGACTGGTTGCCTCCTGTGTGACTCTACCAGGGCCGGGGATGAACCGCAACTGAGGTATGTGCCCTTGACTGAAATCGAACCCAAAACTCATTGGTCCGTGGGCCGACACTCTAACTGCTGAGCCAAACCTGCCAGGGCTGGTTCTTTTACTTTGAAAGATAAAATCCAGTAAGATGAGGCCCAGAAAGATGAACTATTGACACATTAGATCAGGGACACAGGTATCCTACTTTATTTTATGCCCTTTCCACTATTTGTTTATAAAATACTCTGATAGAGTATGTTATGGCAGTCTAAAGGATGTTGATGCTTAATAGATCTTATCTTTTTGAAACTTTTCTTTGTATATCAAAACCATAAATGTTTACCTTCTTCATTTTATCCTTATAAAATGATTCCTTCTCTCTCTTTTTGGCATAACTCTTATACTAGAATTGAGAGACTAGGAACTCCAGAAGAAAAATTACAGTTTTATTTTATGATTCCCTGTCTTGTCTGAAAGGCTCAAGCCTACTTCAGAATCTGGTATCAATACCTTGCATTTCTAAGTGATTTCCTAAGTACATCGACTTTATAGAAAAGCTACAGTTTCATTTAAATTGGGATCCATAACATTCTAAAATAAATTTGACAGCACGTGACTTAGTGTTATTGAAAGATGTAGGATATAATTTTTCATTATTGTGAAAGTAAAATTTATGTTTATGTTTTAACTTGTCCATTAATCTCCAATAAACATTGTCAGTGCTATGTATTGTCATATTAGACTTATTTAAGCATTTTCTCTATTGCTTTTGCATTTGCTTCTTCTATAATCTTTATTGGGATTTTTGATTCAGATATTCTACTTTCCCCAAACAATGCAACCTTCAAAAAATTCCTCTATATCCTATTTCATCATTAAACTTGTTGCCATATGCTTTTCACTGACTCTCGGGAATTTTATTCACTATGGATCATTTACTTAGGTCAATGATATTTTAATAACCTCTTTCCCTCAGCTTTAACTTGTTCAATTGATGTTATGTTGACTTTTGAGGGCAAAGTCTAGAAGATTCACAAGTGGGTGATTTGAGGGGGAGCAGTGGCCATTCTGAACTAGACCTTATTCTCCCACTCTGATACTTTCCTATTTAGAGACAAAGCCTTTCATCCAGAAGCCAACCACAGCAATGACACTATCTCATTAATTAATTCCAGTGTGTAAGCACTCCAGTGTAGCTGGGTTATTGAGAGGGTATTTTGATTAGGTGAAGACTGAGGCTGAGGCAGAGGGTGCAGTAAGTTAGGGGTCATCACACACATGACAAAAGTGAGGACATATTATATATGTTGTTCCCGACTTTGCTTGGAGTTTACGATGACTGGAGGTGAAGCATACACTTGTAGGAGTCATCCTTGAGATGGTCCATGACACTGCATCAAATGCACAGGAAATAGAGTTGCAAGTTATTATAGGCGATGTCTTCCCCTCCTGTTCTAGCAGAGCACAGAAACAGCAAAGGACGAAAGAAATGAAGCTGCAATAACATAGAGCTGTTTTTTTCTAGAGCAGCTGCATTTTCCCCATAATTTATTAATGCATCCACAATTAATCTGACATCTTTTGATATTAATTGGACCAGATTTTAACTCTAAAAATATCTTATTTATAATTTCTGTCCTCATGAATTTGTTCTATTCTACCACAATTTTAAAAATATTGCCATGTAGATAATCCTCAGAGAGACAATAATAACTGCTCTTAAATCTGTATTCCTACTAATTAGACTTGAGACTATTCTCCTCTCAGTCACAGGTGTTCCCAGCACAGGCTCCTGCTTCTTTTCAGGTGCCTAGTTATTGGGACCCTCATTCTGGGCAAGGGTTGCTGCTTGTGAATTTCAAGCAACAGCAGCAGCAGGTGGCATCCTCCTGAGTAGATAGGGATTTCCTGGCATCTTAAACCTGCTGGATGTTTTGTTCTAACTTTTACAGCTATTTTAAACTTTCAAGAGTAAGGCGTTTCCTCTTTCAATCTAACTGTCTTGTTCAGTTTTTTTTTGTTAAAGTGTCAACTGGTCTTCTACAAATGGCAGCATGTTCTGTACTTTGCCTGGTATCCTTGTGGCAGATCTAACTGCTCTTGAAATGAAACATCTTGTCTTCAAGAATTTCAAAGTCATTGGCTCCTATGAAATGGCAGAATCAATTGTACTTTAAATGTTAAAGATTTTATTTTAAAAACTGTTATTTCCTATGCATTTGCAATACAGCTTTGTTTGCAGATTTTGCTCTAAATTACTCAAGGGTTGAGAAGAGAGGTAGGAATTTCTTAAGCTGGTATAAATGGCAAAAAGCCACAGAACCTAACAACCTATGAAAGCTAATTGCTAATAAATTAAACTATTATAATAAAAATTCTCATATTTGAAGGTCTAAATGATCCTATTACATGTTATATATATTTACTAATAATCACAATTATCTTTCCCTTTAAAATTATGAGCTCTAAGGCAGAGTATTAATGATAACAGCAATTTATTATTTACACTGTTAGATAGTGGGTACTCAATAACAATTTTTTAATGGAATTTAGTGTTAAAAATAAAAGATTTGTATTCAGTGATCCCTAATATCTTACCCCGCTTTGACCTATGATTTTATTATTTGTTCCATGAAGAATCAGGTTAATTGATGGTGAAAAGATTCTTGAGATGTGGAGCATTTTGAGATATAGTATGTACTCCTTGGTAAATGTGGATAGTTAATGCATTATTATCCTATTTACAAATGAAGAAACTAAACTTCGACGTGGTTGTCATTTGACTAGCCCAATCTGTAAGTAGCAGGATCAGGATTTGAACCCAATTATTTGATTGATAACATAGGCTTTTTTTTTTTTTTTTTTTTTTTTTTGCTATCCCATACTACTAATTTTCATAGTTCTTTACAGGCTTTGTGTCTATGTGTAAAGAAATTTAATATTTTTCCTGACCTCTTTCATATGTGTTAAATGGGTCTTTAAGGATTGTGAACTCCACACAGGTTACTGGTTTTCAGGCTCAGCGTATAGTGTGTGGTAAAAAGTAATGAAAATAAAGTGTAGGTGACTCCAAAAAGTGAGACCCTGCTTCAAAAACAAATTGTTTTCCATTTCAAATGCTCTCCTCCACATGAATTAATTGCCAGATTCATCAAATACTCCATTTAGGCCCCAGCAGGCCAATATAATCACCTGCATATGGATTTTGATGAATTCAAGTTTATTGCCCTATGAGTCTGTTTATCATACCTGGAGATGTTGCTTTTCTTTACCCTTCATGAGCAGTTAATATAAATTAGATATTTAAGAACTTGAGAAACACCTACCTTTGCCTTAATGTTTTCTGTTGTTAATTAAGATCCTGTCTCATTGGTGACATTTCCTGTTGTAATAAATTCTGACTTTAATACATTTTTCCCATGGATATGGATATATAATGTTTACGAATCTCATTGTGAAGGTCATGGACAATGTAACTGTGGACGATGTGACTGCAAAGCAGGCTGGCATGGGAAGAAGTGTGAGCACCCACGTTCCTGCCCGCTGTCGGCTGAGGAGAGCATCAGGAAGTGCCAAGGAGGCTCTGACCTGCCCTGCTCTGGAAGGGGTAAGTGCGGGCTCTCAGGCCTTGCCACCGCCTCCTAGTCCTGAGTCAAACGAATTCACTTCACATGTATCTTATTTAAAAGCTAGCAAAGATTCCTGATGAGAGATTAGTCTTTATTTATTTATTTATTTATTTATTTATTTATTTATTTATTTATTTATTTTATTGTTGAGAATATTACAGATGTCACCACTTCTCCCCTTTTACCCCCCTCCACCAGGTTCCTGCTCCACCTCAGGCCTTCACCTCACTATTGTCTGTGTCCGTGGGCCATGCATATAAAAGTCTTTGGTTACCAATCTCTTCCAAGAACTAATAAAACATACAGATGCTATGTCATAGAATTATACACTGAAATTTATATAATCTTATTAACCAATATCACTCAAATACATTTAATGAAAAATCAAAGTTCTGTGAGTGAAAGTACATGGAGAAATATCTCTCTCTCCCTTTCTGTCTCCCTTACTCACCCACATACACTCACATGCTATCAGTCCACCGTAACTCTGAGGTTTGTTCAATTTCAGTTCAGTTCAATGCTACTTAAAAAGAAAAGGAAAATGTTTGGATATTTGCTCAAAACTTCCTGAATGAGACCATCTAATTGTTCACTGACATTTCTGAAACTCGGTAACATTGTGCATTGAGGAGAGTGCTGGCTTTTGAAAGAGCGTTGCTTGAACAGATCTCTCTGAATAGGCCTTTGTTGTTTCTGAGGGCATGTGTCTCAGGTGTGCTCTTGGGACCAGATCAGTACAAACTAGAGAAGGAAGAACTCATCTGGAGGAAAGCTGGTTCCATTCTTTTTGATTTATCAAAATAAGAAATACAATTTCACCTCTAACATGAAAATGGCAAAGTTAATATATGCTTTCAGAGGAACTTGTAATTGAAGTTATTACAAATTTTAGTCATGAGAGAGGAAAAGAAGAAATATTTTTGTTATCTGGATGTTAAAATTTTAATTTTATGCTACAGTTTTCTTTTTGAAAAATAAATTTTATTGAGATAGAATTCAAACACCATAAAATTCACTTTTAAAGTGTACAACTTAGTGGTTTTTAGTATATTAGCAGAATTATGCAACTATCACCACTATCTCATTCTAGAACATTTTCATCACCACAAAAAGAATCTCTGTACCTCTTACCAGTCATGCCCCGTTCACCTCTCCCCTCAACCCCTAGAAACCAACAATTGACTTCCCATTCCTATGGATTTGCCTAATCTGGATATTTCATATAAATTATAAAATATGTGGCCTTTATGTTTCTGGCTTTGTTTTCACTTAGGATAATGTTTTCAAGCTTTATCCATGTTGTAGCATGAACTTCATTCCTTTTTATGGCTGAATAATATTCATGTATATGAATTGACCACATTTATTTATCCATTTATCTCTTAATGGACATTTGGATGGTTTCTACTTTTCAGCCATCATGAGTAATATTCTGGAAACATTCATGTATAAGTTTTATGTGAATTGTGTTTTAATTTCTCTTGGGTTTATACTCATAGGTGGGTCATATGATAACTCTTTGATTACTTTTTGAGGTACTGTCTTTAAGGTGGCTACACCATTTTACATTCTCACCAGCAATTTATGAAGGTTCCAGTTTCCTCACATTCTTGCCATTATTTGTTATCATCTGCCTTTTAAAAAAAATGCTTATAGTTTTCCTTATGTAGAAAACTCCCAAAGTCTCCATGATTACTTATATCATAGGCATTTTTCTATATTCTGATATTTATTTCTAACAATTATAAGTAGGAAGATAAGATATGGGTAGAAGGAATTTTTTTTCTTTTCACAAGCATGTCTGACTTACCCCATCTGTCACCGATAACCCCAGACAAAAACCAATGCTCTACCTGCATTAATACAATATTGCCATTGTAGTGCGTGAGTAAGTCTATCATGCTTTTAAAGCAACAAAGATTAAAAGTTAGTATCCCTCAGACTACTGTTATTTATTTATTCACTCACACATTCATTCATTTATTGTTAAAAATAATTATATAATGGAAAAGAAACAAAAGCATACAAAATATTTCTCAAACAGAAAAATCACTTAAATATATATATTTACCAGGTGTTTTTCATTTGTCTCTGATGTTTTTAATATACTGGTAGTGCAAGAAGATCCTAATGGGCTTTGTATATATATTTTTAATAAACTCTGATAAATGCATATTTGTGTCTTACCTTTCTAGAGATTAACTAATTAATTTAGCTACCACTTTAAAGCAATAGAATATATTTAAAGTTTATTATTAAAATAATGTTAATATATGTATTAAATTATGACTTTTTTTACTTTTTATAATTCATTTAAGCCTTTTGAAATACTTTACAGATAAATAATAAGCTTTTCTAGTTTCCTCATGGAGAAATGGAGTTATTAATGAGTAAAGTGATTTCCTAGGAAGTCATAACAAAAATATGAGGATTTTGAGACTGAAGACCAAAGATTTATGAGAGCCAGTCCTGTGCTCGGACCAATGATCAGAGACCCTTCCTTTTTCATAATGCTACATCTGCAAACTCATTGGCATTGGGTATTTCAAAGCAAATAGCCAATGTGAAGACTTTCAAAGGATTTGTTTTGTAATGTATGAATGACAGTTGTATCAGTGGTTACATGAGAGAGGAAAACAATACAAGGTCTATTGGTTCTCAAGCCTTTTAGCTTACCAGCTGGGGCCAAGAAAAAGATATATTCTCCTGAAAGAATGTCCTGAGGTTCCTCAGTCCAGTCCATCTCAGGGGCCAGGTGAAGGTATTTTTCCACTGGAAATCAAATTAAATTACTTACTTCTGTTGGTGATGACTAAATGTGATCATTATGTCTCAAAGATAAGGGAATAATTTAGTGATCTCTTACATTCTGTATTCATTCTTTGATTCCTTGATTTCTTATTGCCTATGAATATCTTTTCATTTAATTTAGATGACTCTCATATGGTCAATATGGATAATAGTTATTCATCTTCATTTCTGCTCCCGAGAGTTGGGCATGGCAGACAACTTTATTTTCAAACCAGTGTTCTGCTTAAAAACTGAAAATGGCTTATGATAGGCTACACATTAGTTTTAAACTGTTCTTGACTTAGAAATGCATTTTTATTGTTGTTGAGGTTCTCTTCCTGGGTCTGTGTCTGGCTTAGGTAAAAAAGAAATATGAGCAAAAGTAATGTGTTCACTTCGGAGCTGAATTTAAGAGGCAGTGAGAGATTTGTCATCTCCTTTTCCCTCTGGCCTGGGGACTTGGAGTGTTTGAGATGGTGGCTGATTCCTTAGCTTGGGTCTCTGAATGTAGATGATTAGCAGAAACCTCTGCTGACACCACCAAGGGACCTGTAACACAAGTGAGAAATAAACCTATGTTGTTTTCGGGTTGATATCAGGGTTGTTTGTTACTGCAGCAGAACTCCTGACTTATACCCTCTTCCATGTAAAAAATTTAGGGAACTCAGTTAAACCAAAGCAAATGCAACAAAAATCACACTTTGACTCATAGAAATAAGCAAAAAACAGTTGAGGTTATTACTATATGTACATCTTAACAATATCAATATGTATCTAAATATAAACATGTACATATTTTATAGATGATGTATTTATGCTATTCTATCAACAGCATGTTATATGCACTACTCAACAGGTAAAATGTTGAGAACATTAAAAGTATTGTCTTTTTTAATATCCCCCAAATACAGTGAGGTAGAATGAAGAACAATTATTCTTATTTTTACAGAAAAATAAATGGGAAATTTGAACAGTTTGTCATCTTACATGTAAGTGCCAGAGGTGCAAGGTTTATATATATATATGTATGTGTATATATATATATATGTTTTTATTAACATTTTAGAGAGAGAGGAAGGGAGAGAGAGATGGAATCATGGATATGAGAGAGAAACATTGAGCGGCTGCCTCCTGCACACCCCCTACTGGGGATTGAGCCCACAACCCAGGCATGTGCCCTGACCAGGAATTGAACTGGGACCTCTCAGTCCATGGGACAAATCTCAATCCACTGAGCTACACCAGGTGGATGAAGTGCACGTTTTTATACAAAAAAACTTGCAGGCCTCTGACTCCAGAGCTGTCATTTAGATGATTTACTGGTTCTTTTTTTTTTTTTTTTAATCCTCACCCGAAGACATTTTTGCGTTTATTTTCTGATAGAGCTGGAGGAAGAGAGAGAGAAACATCGATGTAAGAGAGACACATCGAGTGGCTGCCACCCACATGACCCCAACCGGGGCCGGGGACAAACCACAACCTAGGTACGTGCCCTTAGTGGGAACCGAACCCAGGACTCTCTGGTCCGCGGTCCGATGCCCTAACTGCTGAGCCAAACCAGCCAGGGTGATTTACTGGTTCTTTTATCATACCAATTTGCTGAATAGTATGCAATGAATATACTTTATTTCCTTGTTACAAATATTCTTATGCAAAATCATTGCTATGACTGTATAGTATTCCATAATGCGGTTGTAACAAAAGAAACAACTTTCTTTTGCTAGACATCTAAATTGTCTGATTTTATTCACATTCTAGATATTATATGTTACATTCTTATAGCCTAAAATTTGCACACATTCTTAGTATTCTGACATGTGGAATGCATTGATCTAAAGCTTTTCAATTAAAAAATTGCCCCAACCATTTATATTCTCTAGAAAAGTTGTGACAGTATACCCTCCCACCAGGAGCACAATAGGGGTTCCCTTTACCTCCTAATATTGACAATTTAAATAATAATTTAGCTCTTCTCAATATGTTTTACTTTTAGTGTTATACACTTTTACCATTTATCAAGCTCCTTTTATCGACTCCTGTAACGGTCAAAGAGAATGATTTATCTGCAGGCATTATTATTCAGAGGCTTGTGTTTGAGGCATTTGCCTTCTTTGATCATCGTCTGTCCTTGTGCCTAAATCATATTTTTGTTTGGTACTGAAATCCTATGTGTTTTCATTGCCTGTCCTCTGTGCCTTTTTTTTCTTTTCTTTTTTTTAAATGTTTTTTATTAGACTTGTTCTAAGAGGTATTACATGTGTTTTAGTCCTTAAACACACACATAACCATACATCCCCACAAGGGAAGGTGGGAAATGGAGCACAAATGATAAATTGAGGCTGATTATTTAATATTATAGCTTCTAAAAAATAGAAACCATGTCCTCATTTTTATCAATTAGTATGTTTTAATTAATGAATTAAGCAAGTTGGTTCAATTCCCTTACCTAGGAGCATACTTTCAAAGAATAATAGTGTGCCAAATTCATACCATCTGGCGATTTTTTCAATTTAAGCCATACTTTCTCTCTTGTTCTTACTGCCAAAGCACATCTTTGAAGTTTCTTGCTTTTATTTATCAGAGAAGTTTCCCTGATGCATGTATTGTTTTTATTCTTCATGTTAGTTACTCTATGTGATGTTTTACAAGTAAATAATTATTTTTCTTACTCATGTATACAAAGATGTTATTATTTGGAACTGACAAAAAAGTTTTAAAAATTGGAAGTCTTCCATATATATTTTTAATCTAGGGGAGAGAATCTATTTATTTTTTATTAAATAATTTTTTTACAGCTTTATTAAGTTATAATTGATATACAAAGAAAACCCACACTTATTTTATTTATGCAGTTTGATGAGTTTGGACATGCACCCATGATGCCCACCACAGTCAAGATAATAAACATACCCATTGCCTCTAAATATGTCCTTGTGTCCCTTTGCTTGTGTGTGTGTTGTGTGTGTGTGTGTGTGTGTGTGTGAAGAATGCTTAACATGAGAGGCACCTAAAATACTCAAACTCATAGAAGCAGAAAACAGAACAGTGGTTGCCAGGGAACAGGGGGCGGGGGAAATGGGGAGTGGTTATTCAGTGGGTCTAAAGTTCAGCCATACAAGATGAATATGTTCTGGAGATCTGCTGTATAACATAGTGCCCAGAATTAACAATACAATATTGTGAACGTAAACATTTGTTGAGAGAATTGACCTCCAAACGTTTTAAATTAAGCACCAGACCACCTACTGTGATTTTGATTATATTTTTAAAATTCTCAGTGGCCTAATTAAATATCGTATTGTAAGTTAATTGCAGTGGGAAAGGCACAGAGTTTTCAAGTGGCTAGGAACCCCGGTGTGTGATTTCAGTAGTGTTTCGAGGCAGTGAAAGGGATTCAGGTTAGTTCTATTCTGAGAGTGCAGGGCAGTTGAGCCCCTGCGTCTGCCCGTGCTCAAGGGCTCCAGCAGCCATGCACTAAATTGTGGAATTTCAAACTGTCATGAAGGGCCACAGCCAAAAAGAAGAAACGACCCTGTACAATTAATTCTTTACACTGCCATATCCAGAAGGAATGGTCCTGCTTTTCGTGCTGCACTAAATGGGGAAAATATCAGTGAATTGCTAGATCATGTCCAAAGCAAAAGTTTGCACTTTGTCATATTGTGGACATTAAATGATGAGAAATCAGTGCATCCCCAGAGAGTCTTCCCTGGATCTCTCAGCACACGTTGAATTTACAGTGTTCCCTCTCTGTTACATCCTGTATATGTTATATTATCGTGGAATAATCTGTAATAGTAATATAGTATTGAGAAAGAGTAAAAACAAACAAACACCTGTTTATTATTTGCTTTCTTTGGACTCAGAAAAACTCATTAGAATGTCATAAACTGTATATGCATCCTATATTTCACAAAAACTTCAGAAATATAAATGTTATTTATTATGACTTTATTGAAGACAATATGGAGACAATATGATTTTTCAGGGAGAACTAAATATGGTGCCTCCAACATCATTTCTCTCTGTCTTCATGATGTGTTTGGACTTCTGTGTGCAGGGATATTTTCTGTCTTCGTGAGGAGGCCTGTGGTGCAAAGGCCCAGATGTGGTGGTTTACTGGAAGGTCCTGATTAAATTCAGTATTAAATGTCTCATTCATATGAAGAAGCAGCATTTACTAAACTAAAACCATGATCTGCATATATTGAAGGGAATGATGAAAAAGAATTAAAAAGAGCCAAGTTAAACAGAGAAGGTATCATGCAAGGTGATTATTTCCTCTTTCCAGTGGGTAAATAATTATTTATGTTTCTTATTTCTCCATCTATATTTTATCTTGACTTTCTAAATGTTATTTTTAGATTCAATAAAACAGACAGGAGAAGAAATTCAGAAGCTGGATTTGATAATTTTATGTATCTTTTTAAAGGGTGGTAGAAACTATTTCTATGAAAAATAATAAAAATAGTATTTTTTAAATTACCCAAGGTTTCTCTAATCCATAGTCCAAAAAACTGTATCACTCTCAAGACAGTAGTTTGTTTTGTGTATTCCATTCAATGAGCTTGTTTAAATGTTTTATCTATGGCAACAGAACATTTTGTGTCAAAGATAGGAATCTATCCAAATTAATAGATGATTTTTATTACATTTTGCATAATGTAAATTGAAAAACTGTGAAACTCTATGGCCAAGAAGACGTCCTTGTAAAGGCTGCAACAAATATTGTCAAAATCTATTTGAAATGAAAATAGAAAACTGGATAAGAATTCAATCCTAATTTCTTTAAGTGAGCTTAAAATGAAATGTGGGACAACTGTAACAATTTTGTTACCACAATTATATATTTATTTCTATTAAAGCACTAAAGACAGTGAAGGATATAGTGTGGAGCTCTGGTGGTTATTTACCTGATTTTACTTAGTGTAAACAACAAGCAAACCAGATTTCTTTTTTAGTGGGAAACAGTCTGCTCTGGCTATTAGCCGTAATCTGCATGGAACCATAAATGCTACAGATTTCCTCTTTAGAAAATCAGTGAGGCAGAATATCATTATTTTGATGAGGACTTAGGGCCATATAGCTGATCAGAACTTTATGATTCCCTTCTAGTATACATAAGATGCTAATAAAAATCAATAGGGCTAGCCATTATTAGCATAATGTATTTAATATATAATTATACCATAGTGTATAGCCAACTCATGTGTCATATTTTCATTAGTTATATTGTTGATCAAATTTAATTCATCTCATTTTTATTGACCACCCTACCATATATCTCTTTACTGAGCAAGGGGCCAAGAAACTAGAATGAGGAGGCGTGCATTCTGTTTTTATAAATAAAGATTTATTAGAACACATATTCATTTGTTTACATATGACTGCTTTCTTGCTGAAATGGCACGGTTTAATATTTGCCACAGAGAGTGTATGGCACACAGAACCTAAAATATTTACTATCCAGTCCTTTACAGAAAAAGTTTGCTGACCCCTGTGCTAAGCGTTTGTGATAAATGTGAAAATTGCGGTAGGAAAAGGGATTAAGTATCTTAAGAATAAGAAGAGGAAGATAACATTTTATAAATAAATTTGGGTACAAAAATATGACTTAGTGAAGCTAGGATTGAGTCTGCAGAGATGAGTAGCAATAGGCAGATAATGATTTAAATAAAAAGTGCATTTCAGGTGGAGGGAGCGGCAGAGAGATATACATTGAGTTAACAAGGAAATAACTTTCACAGGAAACAGGAAACAAATTCACTTTTGATGATATATTAAGAATAAGAAAGTGGTGAGAGACAGTCTAGGGACAAAGCTCATCTCTCCCATCCCCCATTATCCTTCCCCATATTGTGATAGATTTGAGATAGAAGAAGCAACTTCTTTGAGAACTCTTGTTCTCATAATTGTCTTATGAGGTCAATTGTTATTAAGAAGGATACACATTGGAAGTATGGATTGTAAATACACTAAAATGATATCATAGAAATGCCAGGTTAACCTTGCTTAATGCCCACTCCATTATGTCATTGCTAAAATACCGTGTTTAATGTAACTAAAGTTACCACGGTCCAAATCTTTCCATGAACCAGATAAATGCATTAACATCCCTTCACACACCTTTATTTCTCTTTCTTGCACCTCAAATCATGCTTAACTTATTTACTGACAGCGTATGAGAAGACAAATGCAAATATAAAGTGGCTGTTTTATTAAAAGTCAATCATATAAGCAAAGTAGTAAAATGATAACAGTTTAGCAATTAGATTAGTATATGAAGGTCGCATTATATGTATTGGGTATATATACACATACCTACATGTTTTAAACGGCAAAGGGAGATCATGTCACAGTGAGGTAAGATTGGGAGTTATTGGTATGGGAGCGAGAGACTCTAGACTTAGTCCGGGCTCTGTTAGGTTTATGAGCCAGCAAGTCACAGGCTAAAATAACAGCAAAACCCTGGTAGTGACTTTGAACTTAGTTTCTTCAGGCTACTTTCCCACCTTACTTCTCTCTGCAGTATGTGAACTTGACTCTATGTTCCAACTCATTTGGACCCCTAGATTTTGTGTTTGCTTTCATGGGCTTCATGTCTTTTATTCCCAACTCACTTTCATACTAGTCTATGTGTCTGTTTTTGCATAGTTAATGAGACATACAGAGAACTGACTACTCAGGAGAATCAGGTCACTAGCCAAGCTGGACTTCTTGATTCTGCTTTCTACCAAGTGAATGTTTTGGGTACAGAGTGATACATTTTTTCAGTTATGGCATCCTTTCATTTGGAATGTAACAGTTGAGATGGATGAGTTTTTGTTCTCCATAAATATTTATTTCTCATGTGATGCCTTTTATTTGGATACAAGAGGAAAACCAGGATTCTTTGGCTTCTTTAAGTTTCTAAATAATTTTGGCCTATTTAATGCTTAAGATATCCTTGACATGTGAATGCTTGTAAATAGTACCAAATGGTCTGGCATAGTACAGTTGTGAGCCGTTTAAGGTTTGAATGGTCCCAAGGATGAAATAGCAACTATCTGAGGTCATAGTAAAGTCCTTTATAAGGATGTTAAATCCTTTGCCAGGATTCCTTTCTCTAGATTTCTTCCTAAGGCCCAGTATTGCACAATGGTTAACTGAAGGAGCTTTTAAAAAGTATAAAAACTGCAAGCAAATACAGAGTATATAGTGACTGGAAAGTCCTGTTGCTTCACCTGATTGATTAGTTGGAAGTCTGGGTATGGTTAATGTTACTATAGAATTATGATGCAATGGCAGGACAGAATCACAGAACTTATACTCGGGAATGTAGTTTATTGTAATTATAATGAAGTAGTAGCCAAACCCAAGTGGTGCAATGCATGTCGATTCTAGATCGACTGTTCCAGATGATTGTACTATATAAAGATAGAAATCTAGAGGAATTATTGATGAGTTCTTGGATGTGTTATGAGTCTTGAGGTCTTACAACTGCACAAAGATGTGACAGGGCTGGTACATGCTCACATTGTTCAACTTTCTTCCCAAATGTTACTCCCACCTTTTGCTTGTATGGTCTCTGGGAAAACTATCAACAGGCATCACTTTCCTTGTTGGGTAGAGCGGCTCTTACATTCTGCTGATATTGTGCTTCCGTCCTTTCAGCTTCTAGATCCTCCTCTACTCAGCCACTCCCATTGTGAGGGCATTTGCCTTTGAGGGGACACGAGTGAAAGAGATGGCCACATGGCCTATGACATCCTCACAGGGCAGATGTGCTCACACCATTCACTGTTACTGTGCCCCTGTAAAAAAATTTTATAGCTCTATGGACCCTCACTTTTGTTCTTCATAAAGGTGGTATTATAACTGCTCTGTTTCTTCTAAAATGTTGTTGTGAGGCAAATTAAGATACTACATAAGAAATTGTTTTATTAACTTAAAAACTAATATGCAATTGTAAAGGATTACAAGGGTTTAAGTAGATGACCACAGGTGAATTCAAGGACATAGAGTTTAAAAGAGAAAACATGACCAATATTCATTCATTCATTCACTCATCAATTCATTCATACATTCAACATATATTTATTGGGATCCTACTATGTGCCTAGAACTAGTCCAGGTGCTAAGGACAGAGTAATAAATAAGGCAACCAATGTCAGCGATATCATAGATTCTAGAAGTTTGGTTGGAGAAGTTAAAACACACACACACACACACACACACACACATAATTGTGATTAGTGCCAGGAGAATGAAATCAAGATATCATATTAGAGTTGCCTAGCTGGACTCTCCAGAGGTCTGGGGCTGCTCCAGATGAGGAGATCTTATTTGTCCAGATCTGTGTATTGAAAGGGGACCAAATGAGAACTGAAGAAAAATGGCTGGAAAAATCATGGGAAAAAAATGGTTTACACAAAATTTCAGACTCGGGTGATGAAGGTTTCCCAGTCAGGTAACCTTTGTCCTTCAAGAGTCTATAGGGGAGATTTAGAGTGTGTTGAAGAAGTATCTTTAAAATACCAATGCTGAGCTTCCACCTGATTTAATTTGTCAGCGATGTGGCCTCGGCATCAGGGATTTTAGAAACTCCCCGGTGCTTCCACCCTGCAGCCACATTGGGAATCACTGCTCCGCAAGGTTGTGTAATGGGCATAGCTGTGCAGCAGAAAGGACTAAGCAGAAGACATTTTTGCTTTTGCCTTACTTCCCACAGAGCAAACAGGGCTTCAGGGAGTGCTTAAGAGTTGCAGGAAAATTACTGTCTTGTGGGGTCTTTTCCTGATGCTCTGTTGAATACATGGGAATGCAATAAGGCAGGGATGGGGGTTTGGGGAAAGGTATGCTCTTGGAAAATGGCATACAGTGGTTTCCAAAACAGGAAATTGTATCAGGAAGCACAGAAATAAGAAAGAATATGGTATGTTTGTTCAGGGAATTGTTCCATCCTAGCTTTTATGTATTTGAGGTGGGAGTGAAAATCTGTATTTTTAAATAGATCTCCAGTGTGATTATGAAGCATTTGAGTGTGAATGCTGGGAGTATATTGCTTTCACAAAAATGTCCTTCCATGGTCTTTAATTGCTCAGAAGACTTGCACCTGCTCTCAACCTTCACAGTTTCTGAGAACTAATCTGTGATGTGTTTCCTCGACCAGGGTATTACAATGAGTGTTCTTAGAATTTTATATCCAGGGATTCTTAACCTGAGATTCATGCAACTCTGGAGGTTTTTGGTTGGGTATCAGGGCAATAAGAATCTCTTAAAATGGCACAAATATATTGTATGTACCTTTTTGTTTATATTTTTAAGAAGAGAGAGTCCATGGTTGTTGTTTTTTTACCAAATTCTAAAAGGACTACATGATATTGACTAAAGGTGACAGCAATTAAGAAACCACTGTATAAAACCCAAGCACTGTAAGAAAGGTGCGATAGCAGATTATTAAGGAACATATTTTGAACTAGATGTGCCTTAACTATACACTGAATAGTTTAATAATTGGATTAATAAATATTTCATTAGAGATCAAATATATAAATACTTTGTGATATTTAGTTGTATATGGAACTTATGATTTGGCTTCTTTAAAAAAAAAAAAAAACGTGTTCACAAGCTTCAGATTTGGAATGAAAAGATGGACCAAGCCCAAAATCATTTTATTCAAAGTCGTGAGAATTTGTCATTGAAGATTCTTATTAGGATAGAAAAAAAATTCCATTCATGTTTTTCTCTCAGAACAGAATGACATTTCTTCTGTAATGCTTTAGGTTTTAGTCTGTACCCATGAGAGGTGTCCATTCTGATTAATAAATGTTCAATGCTCGTAACAGTACAACCTGGCATTCTAGAAATAACAGGCGTATAGGAACAAGAAGAGAAGGAAATTTAATTTCTATGCTAATCAAGTTTCATTTGGAATTGTTTTAAGGAGACTTGTCTCATTATGTGAAAATAGTCTTTTATAAAAAATATAAAAATTTAATAAGGAAATAAAATAGGTGTTTTGCAATTCTTACATGGCTCCTAACTAAGATTTAACTATAAAGTTATTTCTAATCAACATTCAACCCTATCATTCTAGTTTTAATTGTGGCTAGGTAATGTTCCTATAAATCTTGGAAATGTGTGGGATAGAGCTAAATTATCAAAGAACATTTCAAGCAATGTGACAGAGCACATAACCTGAGGAGACAGTAGAGAGAATAGACAAACAGGTCATGAAGTAGCTGCTACTGTTGGTTACTAACACTGAGTGATCCAGTGCCTACATCTTGGGTTTATTTATCATTGTTTGTTCATCATGCATCCATTTATTTTTCAATCCAATTAATAACATTGGCAATATAATATGACAAGGAACCTCCATAATATTTACTCTAATGAAATAATTTGGGTGGCTGTTATTTTACCTTTCTGATGTTGCTTCAGCATCTGGTTGAATCCAAGGGCTTTATTTCTATGTGATAAACTGGCCACACTGAGGGAAATGTTTAATGAGAATGTGTGCTATTACTTGTTCAGTGTAAATTTATAAGGTGTTCAGGAGACCATGGTTGATGCCTTCTGTGCATCAAAGATTCTCAGCAACACAAAGGAGCAGCATTACTGCCACCAGACCCCACTTAACAGCAACCCCCAGCTTGGGGCATGTAAAGAGTTGCTTAGTTTTTATGTCCTGGAAGAACTCTAACTTTCTTGATTATGTTTTTAATTTCTTTGTCATTAATTACAGTGCTGAGGATATAACAAAATTACACAGCATCTATTTTAATTAAGAGTCATTTGGATGCCAATGGCAGAATCCCAATTCAATCAGAATAAACAAATGAGTTATGTGCTCACATAACCAAGAAGGACAAGGGATGAAGATAACCTTTAGGATGAATGGAAAAGGGACTTAGACGACCTCACAACAGTCTTTCTCATTCTTTCTCTTTATCACACACACACATACACACACACACACACACACGTGCATGCGCGCATACATGTTCACACTCACCTGCCCCCAGCACACACATTTTTACTTCTGTCAGCTATTTGGTCTTAATCTTGTCCACTGCAGAGTGATTTTTCTCCATGCAGAAGGAACATGAATTTTAGCACCATTTAAAATTATATTTTTACTGTAACCTGACCAAGGAGGATGAGAGACTCTTCCCTGGAAGTTCAAGGGAGGAGAAAAAAAAAAAAAAAAACTCTGAGGAAAAACTCTGATTGGCTTAGCTTGGAACAATGATCAATTTGGAACCAATCACTGTCCAAACAGAGGGACGGTAGAATACTAAACTTGGCCCACCTTGGGGGCAGTGCTGGAGTAGTGAGATGTAAGATTATAAGACTTAAAAGAGTCTTTATGAGCAGACAAAACAATTTTTACTGACCACAGCTGCCTTTGAGGTTGGTATTGATCTTGAGAACCTTTGATTACATGAAGAGCCTTCTTGGTATAGTAAGGATGATAAATAGCATATGTTCAGATTATAACCAAAGGACACCACCACCAGACAAGACAATTCATTAATGGTTACAAGCAAAATAATGGCTCTCAAAGACATTCATTTCCTGATCCCTGGAACCCATGACTATGTTAGATTACTTGGCAAAGGGAGTTGCCCATGGAATTTAAGATTGCTAATCACAAAACTACAGTGGATTGTCTGGGTGGGACTGATATAACCACAAGGGTCCTTACAAGTAGAAAAGGGGACAGAAGAGGAGTCAGAATCAGAGATTCAATATGAGAAGGGCTTAACCTTGTGTTGCTGACCTTGATGATGGAAGAATAGGGTCAAGAGCTAAAGAATGCATTTAGCCTCTGGAAACTTGAAAAGGCAAGGAAATGGATTGCTCCTGGAGCCTCCAGAAGGAATACAGTCCTGCTGACACCTTGATTTTAGCTTTGTGAAATCCATTTAGACTTCTGATCTCCAGAGCTGTAAAGTAATATATTTGTGTTGTTTTTAGCCACAAAATTTGTGGTAATTTGTTATAGTAGCAATAGGAAACTATACAGTGATCTATCAAAACATTTTTTGACATAATCACTAGAATTACATCAAAATATGTTTCTGAGTGAATTACGTATTCCTGTGAATTATTAAAGTCTCTATACAGATAATCTGTAAAAGACTGATGTTAAAATGCTTTTCTTTTACTGCTAGCATTTTAACTATTGGCATAAACATAAAGATAGTAGCTAAGGCATAATTTCCTTGTTGACTTTCCCCTTGCATCATTTTAAAATAATGGAAACTAGTTTTTAAGCACAACTTTATATCCTGCTTTTTGCATTTATATGAGATCTTACAGTTTATTCTATGTTGTAATATAGTCTGAATACATTGTTTCTAATGGTTAATACTATATTATGGTATTTTGACCACGTATAATAGACAATTCTGTTCCATGATTTAATCCATTATTCTATTTAAACGACCCATGAATACAATTATAAGAGTTTAATACCCTGATTTGAATTTTTTCCTGTTTCCCCATTGTAATTCTGCTTTGTAATTTTGGGTATACTATTACCTAGACAGATAAGTAGATCCAAGTTTCTCAGGACCTACATTTTAGGAGCTCTTTTTAATAAAATAAATTCAAAATTGCAAGTACAAAATTAGTTGATGTGCCTACTATATATTTAGGATTAGAAAGTAAATCAACACAAATTACATTTTTAAAACAGGTAAATACCACAGACATCACAACATTCAGAATATGATGTAATTATAATTTTTTTTTTCTTTATTGGTATTAGAGAGAGAGGAAGGGAGAGGGAGAGATAGAAACCTCGATGAAAGAGAACATCGATTGGCTGCCTCCTGCATGCCCCCCACTGGGGACTGGGTCCACAACCTGTGCATGTGCTCTGACCCGAGAATAAAACCGGCGACCTTTTGGTGCATGTGTCGACACTCAACCACTGAGCCACACCGGCCAGGCTGTTATAAGTAGCTTTGTGTACTTCAAAACTTGCTTCTTTCAACTTCTGAAGTGTGGGCTGAGCATTCCATATTATGAATGGATGTCTGTCCTTACATTGTTGTGACTAAGGGAGCTTTAGAAGTATTTTTAGAAGCCATTCCTGCATTCTGAAAAAACTGTGGAAGCCACTGTACCCCAACTAGTCCCAAGTAAATGCATCCTCAATTCAACTTTCCTTTGGCTGAATCCCAAAAGTGCCTGGAGCCATTCCAGTGCCCCTTGAGCTGAGAGATAGTACAGCTGAGTGGAAATTGGGACAAAAAGAGAGAGAGTGGCCATGATGGATTCACTTAAAATGTCCTGTTTTTCAAAATTTTCAAAAATATATGTCACCTATTGCCAGGGTCTTCCCCAGCACTGTGGAAGGAATTGCCACAAGTGAAGAAATCTGAGGATTCATTGCCTTGAGCCCCATGGTCAAGGTGGTCTGACCCTTTCATGACTGACACTGAAGAACTGCACTTGGGGCTGTACTCAAAGTAGAGAACACTGAGTTTCTGCAACCTGTCATTGACTTTCTATGCTTCCCTCTTCAAAAGAAGAATAAGCAAATCATTTGTAAAGGTGAAATACTTGCTGTGGTTTCAGTCCTTCTTGATATCACTATAAAAAGTGAAGTCTCTCTATAACTTTTTAAAAAATTTTTTTATCCTCACCTGAGGACATTTTTGCATTTATCTTTAGATAGAGCGGGAGGGAGAGAGGGAGGAAGAAAGAGAGAGAAACACCAATGTGAGAGAGACACATCGAGTGGTTGTCACCCACACGACCCTAACCGGGGCCAGGGATAAACTGCAACCGAGGTGCATGCCCTCGGCAGGAACCGAACCTGGAATTCTCTGGTCCACAGGCTGACGCTCTAACCGCTGAGCCAAACTGGCCAGGACTGTCTATAACTCTCTATGATGCTCCCCCATGGGGACTGCTGACACCTTTGTAGGCTGGCAGCTATCTGTTTCATGATAATATTATAAACATTCTTCTGAACTGGTAACAGGAACGTATCTGTTTAGAGTTTTGTTACATGTGGGTGCCTCCAGCCCAGGCATCCTTCCTTCCCTGAACATGTGAGGAATTTGAAATATTTGTCAAACGATCAGCTTCCAAATCATTTTTTAAAACTGAAAGTATATAGTCTGGAGCATCAATGTTTCTGTTTTTATTTATTTATTATACAGGATGTCACTTCTCACCCAAACCCCTTGCAGACATTAAACACTTCCACCTAAATGGAATGTGACCTCGAGTCTTAGTGTCATGGTCCACAAAATGCTAGATATTTTTAGTGATAGAAATCAGAGTCGGAGCCCTCACTTAAAAAGAGATAAGGAAGCTGATCCACCTCAGATTGATGCTAAGCCTAAAACGAGCTTTGCATGCTCATTGGAAGTGTTCCCACACTCTAGAGTCCTTATTCCACCTTTTAAAATGCTCTTGTCCATCTCTTCACAAAGCTTTGGAGACAGGAGATTTTCAGAGTTTTAATGACATGAAGATAATACAGAAAGAAAGTTTTTTAAAACTTTTTTATTTTCTACATCTCTTGGGGAAAAAACAGACCTTCATCTTCTTCAAAAGAGAATAAAACTGTTGGCATGACCAATGAAGGTTTGAGGGGATAATTGAAATAAGGAAGTTGAAAGGTTTGGCAGATTATCCCCAAAGCCTGGATCAGACAAGAAAATAAACCATAGGCAGCACAGATTTAAGTGCCTTCAGGTCAAGGGCCTGGGCTGGTGGGGAGCAAAATGATGGTACAGAACAAAAAGAAATGGGAGGAAATGCCTTAACAGAGTGAAGACAGTGGTTTATATATAAGCAGGGTTTTTGCCGGCAGAGGTTATGTTCTCTATTTCTCGTTTCCTTTGTATGAATAGTCCCTAGAAAGGTATTAGAGGCTTAAGTGTTGATTGGATTAACCTTTCCCTGTATGCAAAATCTGTATGATTAAACTTCTGTTCTTATGCAGTACTTCTAATATTAGATTTAAGATTGAGTGACTGATAGTGGACATTTAATGAGTACTTACTATGTGCTAGTGCTAGGTACTGTGCTCAGTGCTTGATATACGTATCTCACTTAGTATCTTGTGACCTCATGATGGTGGTATCATGATTATCTCTACACAGCTAATAACAACATGTCTCTCTTTTTCTGTCTATGTAACTTCTGTTGTTTCTGTTTCCAAAGATACTATTCTAGTCCAAGTTCTTGCATGCATCCTTTTCTCTACCTAAGATATCCACTGAGACCTTGTATCCTGGAGTAAATCAAACTTCACATATAAATGTAATCATTTTTCTCCATGTTACAGGTAAACCCATGGACACCTTTATTTTTGCATATACACTACTTTACTATAATTATTTGTTTAATGGTCTCTCTTATTCCTGGTTCCATGAGCGCTGGTATTTGTATTTCTAGATTCTAACATTGAACAAGCACTTGGCTGAGAGTAAATGACTAAGTGGATGCATAACAACATATGATTCCAGTTACTTCCTCTTTTAAATAAATGATCATGCACAAGCAATTAGAGAATTGGTTCTAAGCATGGATTCCTAAGTAGTCAGAGACTCATGAGAGGAAAATCTTGATTTCAGTGAACACAGGGCATGGGTTTAGTTCTATATTCCCTAGCAGTGATCTGGGAGGGAAAATGAAAATTGAATCTGGAATGAACTTGGGGTGTGTGTGTATGTGTGTATATTTTCCTGTACTTATGACTTAATTTCCGTTAGCAAAACCATGGGATTTTCCATTATCTATGCTTTTTCTTTTCTCTAATTGAGTTTAGACTACATTTATATTTTGCACACAGCTGAACAAAATTTTAATCCATTGATAACATGTAATTTCTATAAATCACTGACACTTGTTAACATTAAGATGGATTTTAGTCTCCATTTAAATTGTTTCAATCTTTTTATTAAAAATAATTCACTGCAAATTTAAAGAACACTTTAAAAATTAATACCATAATACAACCTATTAATTTAGCTCGATCCTGTGATAAAGTGATCTAATATTTAATATATGATCAACAACCTGTAGGAAATGTTTAGAGGTTACTGTTAGCTTATTCTAATAAGGGTGATAACTACTGTTTCACTAAAAGTTAAAAGCATAGTTTGTTACATGAATCAAGTCTCATATTTTTTATACTGAAATTGTTTTATTTCTACCCAAATACCTAATCCACATGTTTCTTTTTATTTCTTATTCCATATGCAGAGACATTATGTCATCATTTTTATAAAGGGCATACAAATACATTTACTTTCTCCTTCATTTCTGGTTCCATACAGATTCCTGAGATGATGATTCTATAAAATTATAAAACCCAGGTCTCCTGTTGACTTGCATCTGAGGACAGGTAATGAGGTTACCTGTGAGTCATTGCAGTTAGTTCCAAAGATGTAAAGATATCTCTTACCATCGCACTTAACCTTCACATGGAGTTCAGGGGGAGATGCAAGATTTAAAAATGGACAATTAACATGAGAACTTTCTCCTTCACACTGAGGTCATCAGAGCAGTCTGATGAATAGTCTGATTATAGATCACTTTAAAGCAGAGGTGGGGAACATCCAGCTTGCAGGCCCTATAAGACCCGCGAAATCAATACCAGTTAACATCACTCACCTCACCAAATTAGCCTGACCAAAAAAAGCAGGCTAATTTTTAAGTTGATAATTTTGTACGGCCCGAGAATGATGTTATAAATATCCAAATGGCCCTTGGCAGAATAAAGGTTCCTCACCCCTGTTTTAAAGGAATGAAAAATTTTTTTGACTATACACTCACTCTAGCCTTTTGAGACTATTTTAAGTCTTTTCAAAATTCTCCACTGCATAAAACAACTAAAGGAACAAATTTCATAAAAACCCCATTGGACCGGTTAAACCTGCCCCTTGGCAATCTATTTAAAATAGATGCAGTCCCTTGTATTCATTCAGAATTGGGATGTATTCAGGGTGACCCAGAGCCTCCAGGATTCCCAGAAGTATTCTCCAGAGGTTACCTGGGAGAGAGAAAAATCTGGGTCTATTGCACTTTGCCCACACCTACCCCTCGCTTCTTCCAGGTCAGTTTCACTTATGTATGTTTTATTTAGCAAGGATCTTCTTGTGACTTCATTTAGAATAAAATATTTCTGCTAGTGTCTACTTCTTGATCGCTCAAACGTGAAAACCTTTGCTTTGACACCCTTTCTTCCTAAATCACATCTCCACTCCAGGCAAACATTTACCTTCTGTGCTCTAATAACTACAATACTTTTAATTTTTCCTGTTCTGAGCCTTTAAGGGTTCACCTGAAAGCATTTACTCTGTCGCTCCAAAAGGAAATGCAGTAAGTGTCCCTGGAAGGGGGTGGCGGTGGGGAGGGCTCAGGATTACAGATTTACCTGGGCCTGGTCAAGGATTGAGACTGAAAGCAAAGCCGAGGTAGAATAAAATCAAAAGGAGAAGAATGAGCATCTGTGCTTTCCCTTTGTCCAGTACTAACACATGGCTCTCAGCTGCTCTGCATTTTATTCCTGTTACATCAGTAACTTTACTGAGAAACAGGCAGTAGAGCCCAGCATCAAGGATCTCCTCTCCCTTCAAACCTGGTCGCTGCAACCGCTGGAGCCAGATGCAGAATCCCTTTGTTGGTAAGTGGTTCAGGAAGGTTAGGGAAATCCTTCCCATCAACAAGCTGCAAATGAACTGAACTGCAGCCCAGTTCATGACAGGACTAACGTTTACCCTCATTTTTGTAGGGGAAAAGGTATTTTTAAATAGTAATAAGGTGCAATCTGCAAATCCTGCCATATATCAAATTAAAAGAGCTTCTGCTGGTACAGCAGTCCATGGAGAGAAGAAGCAGGTAGTTATTCAGAGATAATGCTTCTGGAACAAAATGTTGTCACCACATAATGGTCCCCTGCAGGTAGATAAATATAGAGGCAAAGGCAGTGTGCTGATTTTTAAAGCAAGAGACATTTTGTTGGTGACACAATTGTAGCCCTTGTGATGACCATTCCTCTCTACCAGATGAAAGGTTATAGATCTAATCATCATGCTTGATGGAGGACTGGTGTCACAAAGTGATAGAAGTGATAGAAGCCGGGTGACAAGAGCCTGTTGTGTACAGACTGACTTAGTAAACACTTTTTGGCATAGGCTTTAGCCAACTGAAAACCTATTTAGTTATAAGTGGGTAGATTCTTAATTATGCATCTTCTAAAATTTGAAATCAGTTATATTCTACCAGTTAAGACTCACTATGACTTTGTTTTGTCAATGAAAAGTCGGCTAGCCAGTGACATATGAGATGACACATTTAATTTGCGTTTAGGGATGACAGTGTTTCATCTGTAGGTTGAGGGTTGGGTCTAGTGGCTAGATAGTTCTATGACTACACCGTGCTGCAAGAACTCATCTGGCCCAACTCTGTATTTATACCCAGTAATAATAGCGAACTTTTATTGAGTACTTACAATATGTTAGACACTATTATAAGAATTTCACATAAAATTTTCATTAATCCCATAATATTTTTAAAAAAATGCAGTTTTTTATGCAGGTCAATGCATTGGAGAAAGTTCGCGACATGGTCAGAGATGTAATGAGAAACAGATCATGCAGGCCTAGGTCCTGTTAAGGATTTTTGCTTTTACTTTGAGTAACTTGAGAAGCCATTGTGCACATGAATGATATGTAGTCAGTTTTAGCGTCCACACTGGCTGCTGTGTAGACAAAACACAGAAGAATGGCAGAGGGAGGACAAGGATGCCAGTTAGGAATCCATTGCAACATTCCAAGATAGAGATAACTATGGCTTGAAATAAGTTGTGGTATTTGGGGTGATGAGGAAGTGCTGGGTTCTAGATGTTTTCCTGAATATAATACCAATAGGATTTCCTGACAGAACATGAAAGGACTATGAAATAAAGAAAGAGGTCAAGAGTGGGTTAATAAGCAAACGGAAAGGAGTTGTTATTAACTGAAGAAAAAGAACATGCGGTAGATATCCTCATTTTACCCAGGAAGAAATTAGAACTCAGGGGAATAGCTTGTGCAAGATCTCATAGCTAATAAATGGTGGGACTTTGACTCAGCTGAATTGAATGCTGATACCTGTCTTAGCCATTGTGCCTTTGCTATTCAAAGTCGGGTCCATGGTATAGTGGTATTAGCATTGCATCATCTGGGAGCTCATTAGAAATGCAGAACTTCAGACCTCACACCTGACCGCTTAATCAGAATCTGCATTCCGGTGCCATCCTGGGTGATTGGTGTTTACCATGAGGTTTAATAAGGACTGTTCTATGTTACATGTTTGCCAACATATTTTGCATCTGTTTCGGAGAGTAAGAGTTTTGAGTGCCTGGGTAGGTGACGATGACTTTTTTGGAGGGTGTGTGAAAATCATAGCAGTGCCTAGGGGTTGAGACTTTTCTCTGAACATGATGGAGAATACAATGCTTTGAGTTTTAATGACAAGGGGCAAAAGAGTGCCCTGGGAAGTATCTCAATGAAATCCTAAAAGAAAATAAGGGTAAATTCAGAAAGAGATTTTGAGGTACCTAAGCATATTTTCAAAATAATTTCCTCTTATGGCCCCACATGAAATCTTTTGATTCTTAATTACTTCACGTCATGTCCTACCACTATCCTGGACCCCACTGGAATCACACTTGTAAGATCATTATGAGGGCCTGATATTTAGGCCTGAGGAAGCCAAATATCCCCTTGAAGATGTGCTGGACCCTTCCAAACTAAATGGAAAATTTTTACAGAAATTTGAAACCTGTAACTTAAATACAGGAATGGGTAAAAGTAGATTTACAGTTGTCTGTATGGAAAAAGACATGAGGGTTATGATTATAATAATACAAGAATAAACTCTGTGTTTCTCATACTTACAACTGTAAACCTACTTTTGCCCACCCCTGTACATTGTAAGATGCAGTTCTGAAATGCTTTCTCAACATGCAACATAGTAAGGTTGATATTTAAGCATTTGACAAATTGATATTTAAAAGGGAAGTTACTTTTTTATTTTGAAAGATTGCATTAATAATTGGAAAGGACAGGAAATATACTTTCAATGATTTTCCATTTTGGATACTATTTCAATTCATTGTTTCAAACAGGCCCTAGAAGAAACATAATAGTGCATGGTTTTAAATTAGAAAGGAAAAGTGGTGAGTGCAAAGCCTGAAAAATAAGCCTAATTACTATTATCATATTTCATTATATTACTTTGGTTGTTAACTTCAATTATTTGAAGAATAATTAAGATAGCAATGAAACGGATACCTCAGGCTTTAGATGCTTGTCAGCTTCAATACTACCATCCAGGAGAGGTGCAGCAACATCCCAATATGCCTAGTCTAACCTATTTTCTAGATGTAAGACATTCAATAATAAAGCATACTGATGATTGGCAGTACTTGAATAACAGTTTCAGGCATAGGAATGCTATATAAAATGTCTACATTAAAATAATTGAAAATAGCAAATATCTATTATTATTTCCAATAATATAAATTTTAATCTAAGCCTTCTTCATAGACAGTGACTACAGATTCTTCAAACCCCCCCCCCTTTTTTTTTTGCTATTTTAAAACATACATCACTATGGCTCATATATTTTCATAGCCTTTCCTATAATCCTCGATCTATAAAACATTTTGAAAATGACACTATAATTTCAAGGCACAAAAAAGAATAACAGTTCTGTGGGCATTTCAAGTTTTTTAAAATGTAGTCTGTCACTGATTGGAGTTAGTACTTGAGTGGTGGTTCTTTTGAAGAATCACTCACATCTCTCTCGCCTAGCTTTACCTAGTACCATCTGCTCCAGGAAACCTGGCACTTTCTACCTCCTTGAAGTGCATTTGATTTTTGCTTTGCCTATGATAGTTTTCTGCAGGCACAATAACTTTCTTGTGTTTCAATGCTTTGTAAAGATATTTTAAATACAAATGAAAGATTTGAATTGAAATGAAAATCCCACTGCACACCTTCTTATTAAAGTTCATAATTAAATTGAAGAGAAAATCTAATCAGTACGTATTTTTTATTGATGTTAATTTGTCTGTTCTCAGGCAATGATAGTGCATCATTTTTTTAAAAAAACAGTTTTGATTCATCCTAATTTCAGAAAACTTAAAATATAAAAACAATATTTTAGAATCAAGGGTCAGCACTTAAATGCTTTCCAGTTGCAATCTTAGTTATTCAATAGAGAGCCCATGGAGTATTTTGAAAATGGCTCTGGAATAAGGTACAAAATCTAGGTTGAAGTCCCGTGTCAGCCACTTTCAGGCTGTGTGACTTTGCAGTGATCACTTAACCTTTCTGAATCTCCTTTATCCTGTCTGCAACTAAGAACAAAACTTTTTTTATGATTAAGTAAGGATTACTTTGTGGAGTTTTCTATTTTTCTAATCTCTGTGACAGGTTTTATGTTTTACTTTTATTTTCACTGTTTCTCAAAGTATAGGATTTCTCTTTCAGTTACACTTGTTTCTGGTTATCTCTTTCTAGCTTTATGGTATTCTGATCACAGAATATAGCTTATAGAAACCATGTTTTAGAATATTTCAGTGATTTTTTAATGTGATGTCTATAATTTTGGTAAATGTTCTATGGATAGTTTAAAGAAAGTCGCCATTTAATAAATTAGCCCTATTGATTACTTTGTTCAGATCATGTATGATCTTATTTTGATTTAGTCTATCCAAGACTGGAAGAAGAATACTAAATTTCCCCACAGCAATCATCAATTTCTCATTTTGTTTCTAGCAGTTATTACATCATATATATTGAGAATGCATGATATGGACAAAAACAATGCATAACTTCACATATTCATTAGCACTGAAATTATAAAAGAAACAAATCATATGACTTTCTTGTTTAGTTTTGTTGTTTTGTGTTTCTACTGGGTCTGAAATTTATGTTACCATCTGTTTTATTCTATATTCTTGACTAATCTTTGCCAGCCCTGTTACTTTTATTCTTCTTCATTCATTTGAGTCAAATTTATCTCTTGTGAGCATCACACACTTGGATTCATGATTTTGTTTATTCTTTATGTAATCTGTGAATCTTTTCCTAAGAAGGTGGGAATTAAGCTATTTGAGTTTATCATCATAACTGATGTACTTGATTTTATTCCTGCCACCTTGATTTATCCTTTCTTCATGCCATTTTTTATTTTCTGTGTTTTGTTTCTATTCCTGTATGAAACACATTTTGTAAGTTTTAATCTCTGATGCTTTGTGAATAAATGTATCTGTTTTTATTTCTCCTAATGATTACCTTATATTATTTTAAAAATATTGTCAGTATTAATATTTGTGAGTACCAAGATTTCAAATTAAATGATATCATTTGTCTTCATCTATTTTAAAATGAAAGATTTAGCATCTCTTTATTTTCCTCTTATCTTTCTTTACTCACTGGAATTATTAATGTAACTTTGGATTTGAGGACTAGATAAAAAAAATCAAACTATGACTATTTCTTAGTACTTCTGTTTCAAGCACTGTTTTTGACATTTTCATTGACCATTAAATCTAACTGCTGTAGGTAATGATTATAGTCCCATTTTCTACTGCTCTCATACTTTTGAGTCCTCTTATGCACATTTCTGTATTTTGCATTTTGGAGTAAATTTTTAAAGAATTTGATTTGGGAAATTTATTTTCCCAAATTTTGATTCGATAACATTATTTTTTTTCTGTAGCTCCTAAACCTGAACATTGATTTATCTTTGGGAAACGATATCTTGAATGATAACATTTGATTTCTATCTGCATCATTTTTTTGATGTTTTAATTATAATAAAATTTGATCTTTTATAGGTGATCTATGCTTATTTTCCACATATATATTTACATTTATCATTATGTGAATTTCTTTTCATTGGTCTTTCCATGGAGCATAACAAATTGTTTTTAGCTTCATTCTCAGATATGGTTTTAGGTACCCAATGTATTCTTTTTTTTTTTTTTTTTTATCCTCATCTGAGGACATTTTTGCATTTATCTTCAGATAGAGCAGGAGGGAGAGAGGAGGGAAGCATGAGAGAGAAACATTGACGTGCGAGAGACACATCAAGTGGTCACCACCCACACGACCCCAACCGGGGCTGGGGACAAACTGCAACCGAGGTACGTGCCCTTAGCGGGAACCGAACCCTGGACTCTCTGGTTCGCGGGCGACACTTTAACCGCTGAGCCAAACCGGCCAGGGCTACCCAATGTATTCTTTAATGATTTATTCAACATCACTTCTGGTCTGTTGTGCTTGATTCTCTCTAAAGAAGAGCTGTGATTCTAAATTGAATTGTTCTAAATCTGAAATCATCTTCCAATAGTTTTGTCTTGATTCATTTTCATTGCATTTTTGGAGATATTGTTACGTTTGTTTTCCAAATCACTGATTAAATCGGCCCCCTCTTGTAAGTGCTGCTCCTGATTGTTTTCTTAGGACAGTTTAATGTTACAAATATGCTTTACTTTCTTTGTTCTCTTTTTCCTGCTGCTCCCTTTTACTCTTCATTTTCACTCCTGTATGGTTTTTCTTTTTAAAATGGAAACTATGTGTTTTTATTTCAATGAATAGAAACAAAATAAAGTCTTCTTTTGGTGTTAAAAGGTTTTAGACACATGGATTTTTCTTGACTTGGACTTGTTTTCCTTGTTCTATACTCTTACCCTCCCTATGGTGATTATTCTGTCCTATCCTTGGAAATACATAATGCCCATCAGTTTGTTAGAGGTACTGATACATCCTGCAGTAAGAAAACTCCTTAACTCTGTCCAAACCAATGTCTCCTAAAATTAATGGATCCTAGATCTTTTCTCCTGGTGAAACACCTCACAGAGCAAGTGTTTCATGAAATTATATTTGCCTATAAATAGCTAAAAATAGGTCATTTTTTAACCTGTAAACATTATGAGAAATCTTTGCTATAATTATCAACTATTACTTGTTTTCACTTTAAGGGCAATTTATTATGGTTTTATACTTAGTTAGCAGTGTCTTTCCAAAGGAAAAGAGAGTGATGCAGAGTTTCCCAATGTTTTTTCTTGTTATGTAAAAATATGTAGATGTTAAGTAGATACCTTCTAATTCTTTAAATGAGGAGGAAAATACTTTAATGAAACTTTTATAGACACCCACACAGAGAAACTGCAGAAGAAAATTGCAAAATTTATCACAAGTCATACTAGCATAGATCACATTTATTGCAAAAGAGTGCCACAAGTTGTCAAAACAACTAATTACGGGATGTGAACTCATGTCTTTGCCTAACTTTGTACCAGTTGGAGGATTCTGTGTCTGGGGGTGGGACATTTGAAAGTACCTTATTTTTTGTGTATCTTATATCTATATAGAATATAAAAGATGTATGCACAAAAGTATATAAAACATGAAAATAAAGAGGGAACTACAACTACACCAAGACAAGTCAATGAGGACAGGAAACCTCTTCCACAAATGGTGCTAGAACAATAAAATAAATGAATGGACCACTACTACACACCAGATATAACCCAATGTAAAAGTTAGATAATAACATTTCTAGAAGACGCATGAGGCAATATTTTCATGACCTTGGGTTAGGCTGAGATTTTTATAGGAGACACAAGAAACAAAAAATTTATTGATAAATTAAACTGCCTCATAATAAAAACAATACATTCTAGTTATCAAAAGATATTATTAATAAAACAAAAAAGAAAATGACAAATATGATAAAATAGTCTCTCTCTCTCTCATATATATATTTATGACAATAACTTGTACCTACAATACACAAATAATCTTTATTACTCAGTAATGAAAAGATAAACTACCCAACTGCATCTGAAAAAGACTTAATTAGGCTTCACAAAACAAGACACGTTTGACATAACCATATGAAAAGCTACTCAGTGTCAGGGAAAAATAAATAAAAACCCCAGTGTGTTACTCCTACACAACCACTAGAATGGACAAAATTAAAGAGACTAGAAACATCAGATGCTGATGAGGATATGAACCCCAGAATTCTTATACATTGTTGTTGGAAGTATCAAATGCAACACCAACTTTGGAAAAATTATACTATATTCTTTGACTCAGCACCATATAGGTATTAACCCAAGATAAATGTCTGCAAAAAAATAGTTATGAGTAAGTAAATTATGGTAATTAATAAAATGGAATACCACTCAATAAGAGGGAATGTACAATATACCCCAAAATATGGATTCTCTGGATGATATACACAATAATATGGATCTATTTATATAGCTTTATCTCCACTCAACAGCAATAACAAAATATTTTTTTTATTAATTTATTTTTGTTACAGATGTTTCTTCTTTTTTCCCCATTGACACCCTCCTCCCCATCCCCCCCACCCCATCCCCAGCTTTGTTGTCCATGTCCATTGGTTATGGGTATATACATATAAGTTCTGTTGTTTATCTCTTCCCTACCCCCTCACCCCCTCTTCTGAGGGTTGTCAGTCTGTACCCTACTTCCACATCTCTGGGTCTACCCTGTTCCTCAGACTGTTATGTTCATTATATTCCACAAATAAGTGAGATCATGTGATATTTGTCTTTCTCTGCTTGGCTTGTTTTGCTTAGGATAATACTCTCCAGGTCCTTCCATGTCGTCTCAAAGGATAAGAGTTCTTTCTTTCTTACAGCTGCATAGTACTCCATTGTGTATATGTACCACAGCTTTTTTATCCATTCATTTACTGATGGACACTTAGGCTGTTTCCAGATCTTAGCTATTATAAATAGTGCTGCTATGTACATGGGGGTACATATATTCTTTCTGATTGGTGTTTCAGGCTTCACCATTCAGGGTATATTCCTAGGAGTGGGATCACTGGGTCAAATGGCAATTCAATTTTTAACTTTTTGAGGAAACACCATAGTGTTTTCCACAGTGGCTGCACCAGTCTGCATTCCCACCAGCAGTGTACTAGAGTCCCCTTTTCTCCACATGCTTGCCAACACTTGTTGTTTGATGATTTGTTGATGGCGGCCATTCTGACAGGTGTGAGATGATACCTCATTGTTGTTCTAATTTGTATCTCTCTGATGATTAGTGATGTTGAGCATTTCTTCATAAGTCTCTTAGCCATTTGTATGTCCTGTTTGGAGAGGTGTCTATTTAGTTCCTCTGCCCATTTTTAAATTTGGTTATTTATCTTCCTTTTGTTGGGTTATATGAGCACTCCCTATATATTTTGGAAATTAACCCCTTATCTGATGTATCATTGGCAATTATGCTCTCCCATACAGTGGGTTCCCTTTCCATTTTGATGGTTGTTTCTTTTGCTGTGCAGAAGCATTTTAGTTTGATGTAGTCCCATGTGTTCATTTTTTCCTTTGTTTCTGTTGCCTTAGGTGATGTATCAGTGAAAATTCTGCCTCGTATGATGTCCGAAATTTTGTTGCCTACATTTTCTTCTTTTATGGATTCACAAGTCACATTTAAGTCTTTTATCCATTTTGAGTTTATTCTTGTGTATGGTGTAAGTTGATGGTCTAGTTTCATTTTTTTTGCATGTAGCTGTCCAATTTTCCCAACACCATTTATTAAAGAGGCTGTCTTTAAAATGGAGTACATTGTATGTTCTTGCCACCTTTGTCAAATATTAATTGAGCATAATGTCTTGGGTCAATTTCCGGATTCTCTGTTCTGTTCCACTGGTCTATATGCCTGTTCTTGTGCCAGTACCAGGCTGTTTTGATTACAGTAGCTTTGTAGTATAACCTGATATCCGGTATTGTGATCCCACCTACTTTGTCCTTCTTTTTCAAGATTGCTGTGGCTATTTGGGGTCTCTTTTGGTTCCATATGAACTTTTGAAGTATTTGTTCTAGTTCTGTGAAATATGTCGTTGGTATTTTGATGGGGATTACATTGAATCTATAGGTTGCTTTGGGTAATATGGACAATTTAATGATGTTAATTCTTCCAATCCATGAACAAGGTATGTGCTTCCACTTTTTTATAGCTTCCTCTATTTCTTTTTTCAATGTCCTGTAGTTTTCTGCAAATAGGTCCTTTACTTCTTTGGTTATGTTTATACCTAGGTATCTTAATTTTTTTGCCACGATGATAAATGGGATTTTTTTTTTAGTTTTTCTTTCTGTGAGTTCATCATTGGTGTATAAGAATGCTGTCAATTTCTTGACGTTAATTTTGTATCCTGCTACTTTGCCAAATTCATTTATTAAGTCTAGTAGATTTTTGATGGAGTCCTTAGAGTTTTCTATGTATAGTATCATGTCATCTGCGAATAATGACAGTTTCACTTCCTCCTTTCCAATTTAGATCCCTTTTATTTTTCATGTCTGATTGCTGTGGCTAAGACCTCCAGTACTATGTTAAATAACAGTGGTGAAAGTGGGCATCCCTGTCTTTTTCCTATTCTTAAGGGAAATGCTTGTAGTTTTTGCCCATTGAGTATGATGTTGACTGTGGCTCTTTCATATATGGCCTTTATTATGTCGAGATATGATCCCCCTATTCCCACATTGCTGAGCATTTTTATCAGAAATAGGTGCTAGATTTTGTCAAATGATTTTAAAGTGTCTATTGATATGGTCATGTGGTTTTTACCTTCCATTTTGTTTATGTAGTGTATCACATTTATTGATTTATGAATATTATACCAGCCTTGCATCCCTGGGATGAATCCCACTTGGTCATGGTGAATAATTTTTTTGATGTATTGCTGGATCCGATTTGCTGGTATTTTGTTAAGGATTTTGGCATCTATGTTCATCAGGGATATTGGCCTGTAGTTTTCTTTCTTTGTAGTGTCTTTTTCTGGTTTAAATTAGAATTATACTGGCCTCATAAAACGAGTTTGGAAGTCTTCCTTCTTCTTGAATTTTTTGAAGTAGTTTGAGGAGAATGGGTGTTAGTTCTTTGAATGTTCGGTGAAACTCCCCCATGAAGCCGTCCGGGCCTGGGCTTTTGTTTGCTGGGAGTCTTGATTACATCTTCAATTTCCTTCGTTGTTATTGGTCTGTTCAAGTTTTCTATCTCTTCCTTGTCCAGTTTTGGGAGACTATGTGTTTCTAGAAATTTGTCCATTTCGCTTAGATTGTCGAATTTGTTGCCATATAATTGTTCATAGTATTTATTAACGATCCTTTGTATTTCTGTGGTGTCTTTCATTTCTGATTTTGTGTATTTGGGTTCTCTCTCTTTGTTTCTTGGTGAGTCTAGCTAAGGGTCCATCAATCTTGTTCATCTTTTCGAAAAAGCAGCTCTTTGTTTCATTGATCTTTTGAATTGTTTTTTTGGTCTCCATGTCATTTATTTCTGCTCTGATCTTTACTATTTCCTTCCTTCTACTTGTTCTGGCGTTTTCTTTTTGTTTGCTTTCTAGTTCTTTAAGTTGTGAGGTTAGGTAGTCAATTAGAAATTTTTCTTGTTTCTTGAAGTTGGCCTGTAGTGCTATGAACTTCCCTCTCAGAACTGCTTTCGCTGCATCCCATAGATTTTGTGTTGTTGTGTGTTCATTTTCATTGGTTTCCAGAAAGTTTTTAATTTCTTCCTTGATCTCCTCAGTAACCCACTCATTGTTTAATAACATGCTATTTAGCCTCCATGTCTTCAAATGTCTTTGCATGTTCTTGTTGCAATTGATTTCTAGTTTCATGCCATTGTGATCTAAGAAGATGCTTGATATGATTTCAGTCTTCTTGAACTTGTAGAGACTTAGTTTGTGTCCTAACATGTGGTCTATCTTTGAGAATGTCCCATGTGCACTTGAGAAGAATGTGAATTCTGCAGTTTTGGGGTGTAATTCTCTGTAGATATCTATTAAATCCATTTGATCTAGTGCTTCATTTAGAGTCTCTGTTTCCTTGTTAATTTTTTGTCTAGAGGATCTATCCAGTGATGTCAGCGGGGTGTTGAAGTCCTCTGCTATGATTGTAGTGCTGTTGATTTCTCTTTTGAAGTCCTCCAGAAGATTTTTAATATATTTTGGTGCTCCTATACTGGGTGCATATATGTTGACCAAGGTGATATCTTCCTGTTGGATAGATCCTTTCAATAGTATGTAGTGGCCTTCTTTGTCTCTAGTTATGGCCTTCATTTTGAAATCTAATTTATCAGATATGTGTATTGCTACCCCAGCTTTTTTTTCCTTTCCATTTGCTTGGAAGATTTTTTCCATCCCTTCACTTTCAACGTATGTGAGTCTTTTGTTGTGAGGTGGGTCTTTTGTAAACAACATATATATGAGTCATGCTTTCTTATCCAGTCAGCTACTCTGTGTCTTTTATCGGAGCATTCAATCCATTTACATTTAAGGTGATTATTGATATGTACTTATTTATTGCCATTTTTGTTTAGTGTGGTTCTATTTTCCTTCCTATTTCTTCTACTAATTACAGCAGTTCTTTTAACATTTTTTGCAGTGCTCGTTTGGTGCTAATGTATTCCCTTAGCCTTTTTTTTTTGCCTGGGAAGCTCTTTATTTGACTTTCTTTTTTGAATGATAGCCTTGCTGGATAGAGCAGTCTTGGATTCAGATCCTTGTTTTTCATGACCTTGATTACTTCATGCCATTCCCTTCTAGCTTGTAGTATTTCTGTTGAGAAGTCAGCTGATAGCCTGATGGGGGTTCCTTTGTAGGTAACTTGTTACTTATCTCTTGCTGTCTTTAGGATTCTCTCTTTGTCTTTAATTTTTGGCATTTTAATTACTATGTGTCTTGGTGTGGGCCTGTTTGGGTTCTTCTTACTTGGGACTCTCTGTGCTTCTTGAACTTGAATGCCTTCTTCCTTTACCAAATTAGGGAAGTTTTGTCACTATTTCTTCAAATATATTCTCTAACCCTTGCTCATTTTCTTCTTCTTTGGGGACTCCTATGATGCGAATATTATTACGTTTCCAGTTGTCCCACAATTCTCTTAAGCTGTCTTCCTGTTTTTTAATTGTTTTTTCCTTTTGGTTTTCTGATTGGTTGATTTTTTTTTTACCCTGTCTTCTACTTCACTGATCCGGTCCTCAGCTTCCTCTACTCTGCTGTTTAGTCCTCCCAATGTGTTCTTTATTTCTGCTATGTCATTCTTCATTTCTTCTTGGTAGTTTTTCATTTCCAATTGGTTGATTTTCAGTGTTTCTATGTCTTTACTCATGGTGTTGATGTCCTTACTCATGCTGTTGAGTTTCCTCAAGATCATGGCTCTGAATTCTACCTCTGTTAACTTGCTTAACTGCATTTTATTTACCTCATCTTCGGTAGAGTTCTCTTGTTCTTTCATTTGAGATTTGTTTCTTTGTTTCACCATTTTGGCTATCTCAGTGGGTTTTGGAGACTGCCAAATTTTCCCTGTAGATGTTGGTGTCTGCTGTTTGTGGATCCCTCTACTGGGTTTGAATGAGCATGGGAGGACCCATGTTAAACACCACTGTCAAGTCTTACTTTCCTGGGTAGATTTGCAAGCCCAGGAAAGGTTCAGTTACCCTCTAGCTTTTTGCCTGGAGTCTATTAGTCAAGGTTACTTGAAGAACCTTGGGTTCTCAGTTGAATGAGAAACTCCCTCGGGTGTTCAGTGTAAGAGGATTTCCGGAGGGTGAGGCAGATCCTGGTTGTTAATGAGCCTCAATTTGCATTTCAATGGCCCACCTGGGTGGGGTTGAATCTCCGAGGGAGGGGCCGCCACCTCTCCCCACAGCCCTGGGAAAGAGTAAGATGGCCATGGTCCTGCGTGGCCACAACTCAGCAAAAGCTCTGAGTGCCCTCCAAATCCCGAGTGTCCCCACACAGTTCCAGTCCAGCCCACCCTCCCTCTGCTGTAGCCCCAGGTGAGTGACTGTGGCTATTTTAGTACTCTGTCCCAGCCCTCTGTACTGTGGAGCCAGCTTGGGACTTTGACCCCAAGGGTGCTGCTCACAGCTAAGACTGATGCTGTCCTTGGTTTCCCAGTCCCCCTCTCTCACCTCCACAATTCTACCAGAATCCATTCAGTGTCCCTGGTTATATGGTCCTTGCAAGCTGCTTTTCTGTTGCTTTTTCCCGACAATTTGTCTTTATTTTAGTTGTAATTCCAGTTTGGTCTTGGGAGATGGTCTGTATAGGTTCCATTCACTCCGCCACCATTTTGGACAAAATATTTTGAGAAGAAGATACATTTTTTTCTTTCTTTAGCTGAGCTTGTCTTAAAAGAGACTATGGGGTTTTCAAGTTTGGAAATAAGAATACACTTTTGTAAAAACGTGAAGTCAGAAGAGAGGAACTCCTTAGTCCCAGACATAGCTCAGCACTCGGTTTAATTTCACCTGGTAATATTCCTTTTATCTGATAATTACAGTTAATACCAAAGCAGTGGTTCTCAAACCTTAATGCACATCACAATCACACTGAGTTTCAGATTTAGCAGGTCTGGAGCAAAGACTGATCATTTTCTTTTGTCTTTTTTTTTTTTGAGTGGGAAACATTCTATTATCACATTTGCTTATAAAAAAATAATTTTAATAGGTCTGAATTTAAATGAAGACTATGAGAAGATTTGTCTTTCAGTTTTATTTGTGTTATAAATAAACACATAATTTTGTTCATTATTAAAAAATATTTTTGTCCATCCATCATTTCAACATTCCTTTCCCCTTCTTCATCTCCTTTAGCAACAATCAATTTGTTCTCTATTTATGTGTCTGTTTCTATTTTGTTTTGTTCATTCATTTGTTTTGCTTTTTTACCTTCCATGTGTAAGTGAAATTATATGGTATTTGTCTTCCTCTGTCCGATTTATTTCACTTAGATCCAGCCATGTTGTTCCAAATGACATTTTGTTCTTTTTCTGTTGCTGAATAATATTACATTGTATGTATATACTACATCTTTTTTATCCACTCATCCATTGATGGACGTCTAGGTTGCCTCCATATCTTGACTATTAAAAGTAATGCTAAAATGAACATAGGAGTGCATATATCTTTTAGAAATAGTGTTTTTGTTTTCTTTGGTTAATTAAAAAATATTTGGTTTTTGGATAAATGCCAAAGAATTGCTGGATCATATGGCAGCTATATATTTAATTTTTAAAAGAATCTCCATACTGTTTTCCATAGTTGCTGCACTAATTTACAATACCACCAACAGTATATGAGGGCTTTCTTTCCTCCATATCCTTGCCATTGATTTTTATTTGTAGATGTATTGATGATAGCCACTCTGACAGGTGTGAGGTGATATTTTATTGTGGTTTTAATTTACATTTCCTTGATGATTAATGATGGTGAGCATCTTTTAATATATCTGTTGGCCATCTCTATATCCTCTTTGAAGAATTGTCTATTCAGGTCCTCTGCCCATTTTTAAATTGGGTTGTTTTGGGGGTGGGGTTGGTGTTAAGTTGTGTGAGTTGTTATAATTTTTTTATATTAACCCCTTATCACATGTGTTATTTATAAATATCTTCCCCCATTCAGTAAGTTGTATTGTTGTTTTGTTGATGTTTTACTGTGCCAACTTTTTAGTTTGATGTTGTCCTATTTGTTTATTTTTTATTTTGTTGCCTTGGCCCAAGAAGATATATCCAAAAAGATATTGCTAAAAGCAATGTCACAGAGTTTACTTCTCGTGTTTTTTTCTAGGAGTTTTATGGTTTCAGGTCTTAACATTGAAGTCTTTAATTCATTTTGAGTTTATTTTTGTATATGGTATAAGAAAGTGGTCCAATTTCTTCCTCTGCTTTTTTTTTTTTTTTTTGCATGCATCTGTCCAATTTTGCCAACACTATTTATTGAAGAGACTATCTTTTACTCCATTGTATATCCTTGCCTCTTTTGTTGTAGATTGAGTGTATAAGTGAGGATTTATTTATGGGCTCTCTATCCTATTCTATTGATCTATATGTTTGTTTTTATGCTAATATAATATTTTGATGACTGTTGCTTTATGGGATAGTTTTTTTTTATTATTATTGATTTTAGAGAGAGAGGAAGGGAAAAGGAGAGAGAGATAGAAACATCGATGAAAGAGAACATCAATTGGCCGCCTCCTGCATGCCCCCACTGGGGATTGGGCCCACAACCTGGTCATGTGTCCTGACTGGGAATCAAACCGGCGACCTCTTGATGCATGGGTCGACGCTCAACCACTGAGCCACACTGGCCGGACATTATGGGATAGTTTTATATCAGGGAACATGACATCTCTCACTTTATTTTTTCTCAAAATTTTTTTTATTATTTGGGATCTTTAGTGGTTCCATATAAATTTTAGTATTAATTCTAATTCTGAGAAGAATGCCCATTGATATTTTAAATGGAATTGCATTGAATCTTTATATTTCTTTAGGTAATAAGGACATTTTAACAATATTAATACTTCCATTCTATGAGCAAAATATATACTTCCATTTTTTTGTATCTTGTTGAATTTCTTTCTTCAATGTCTTATTGTTTTCAGAGTACAGGTCTTTCACCTTGTTGTTTTAATCTATTCCTAGTTATTTTATGCTTTTGATGCAATTGTAAATGGTATTCTTTTATTAATTTCTTTTTCTGATTGTTTATTATTGGTGTGTAGAAAAAAGGGAGAATTTTTATTTTTAATAAGTTTCCAGGTGATGCTAATACTGGATAATTGCTTCTCTTGGTAGCAGCTGAAGAGCTGAGAAGAATAGTTAACTTCTAAATTTGTATTTCAAACACTACATGAATATCAGAATATGGTGGAAGCACCTGCTGAGTCCTGTCCTTCAAGGTATATCAGTGATATGACTATTGTTTGGGTTCTTTAAGCCACTTAAGGCACATTCATAATGAATGTGTCTACTTTTGGTCAAAATTTACTGCTTTCATTTCTACTTGACCTAAGGAATAGCAATAACGAAAGGTTATTATGCTATGTCATTGATTTATTGAGAGGGGTGGGATGGTGTGGTAGATTTTATTACTGAGCCCAGTTCTTTCTTCCATGCATGTTGCCATATGACTTATATTGCTGCATGGGATGGGGACATGAGAAAGGATATTCTTCCACCTGACCAAAGCTTAGACATATGAGTTGTCTTGGCCAACAAAAAGTGAGTGGAATGTACAGTTCTGATTTGAAGCTCTGTGATTTTTTTCAACTGTTTTCCCCCTTTTGCCAGAAGAATGGTATGTCACAAATAGTGTCTACTCCTTGGCTAGAATGAGAAAAATATGTGCAGAAGAGTTGTAGCCAATGTGTTATCTAAGCAAGAAATGAATATTTATTGTTATATGTCAGTGAGATTTGGGAGCTATTATTGTAGCAATATGTAGAGAAAATTGTTGAATTATCTCCTACTTGATACCAGGTATTAGGCCAGGCTGATTTTGTATAATATTTTAGTTTTAGTTACCACAATAATCCTATTGGTTAGATATCCTTACTCAAATTGTAGAGAAAATAGGTTAACAGAGTTGACCACACTAATTGGCAAAATATTTCTTTTAATTATACATAATGTAGTAATGCATTAAATGGTGATATATAAGTAAATAAGATTATATCAAAAAAAGTAAAATTTATTAGAAAATAATGTTAGTTTACCCTTTCTAATCCCAATATCTTAATCAATGTGTAGCGTTAATGCAACTACAGAAAATAGCAGGACCTTCTGCACCAGAATTGTTTTTTTCTTTCATTCAGAGTCAATTAAATATATTTTTAACCACTCAGAGCAAAAATCTCCAGTTAACAATATTTACTCTTCAAAACTCTGAGTATAATTTAATTGTTTTGTTGTTGTTGTTGTGTGTGTGTGTGTGTTTTGGGGGAGTAGATAGGCTAATATCAGAATGGCCTAAGGTTTTGATGTTGAAAATGGAAGATTCCAATAAGGTGAATAAATGGGAGATAACATTAGCCTATTTAAGAAAAATTTAGTTGAGTAAATAAACATGATAACTTAATAGATCATTGAAAGATTGGTTATTAGTGAGGCAGTCAAGGAGGAATTCAAAGGAGAGATGACAACGGCTCTGGGATTCAAGGTTTGTGCTTAGGGGACCTGTGTAAGGAAGAGTCTAAGCTTAGGTATATACAAGGTAAGGTATTTTTCCATTAAGGTGGAAAGATGTTTTATGAGGAAAGATTAGAGAATCCACTGTGATATAGGGCTAGCTTTCTTATGTGTTTTGTTTATTCATTCTTTAAATAAGTGTTTATAATGCACCTGCTCTCCCTCAAGTGTGCTATGTGCTAGATGTGGGTAACATGCAATGAAAAGGAAATAAATGTGCTCTCACAGACCTTTTACATTCTGGTGGGGGAAACAAAAGAAGCAATAATCTTTTGGAAATCATAAATACGATGAAGAGAATGATAAAGGAAGACTGGATTGAGTGTGACTATTTGCTGGTGGGTGGTATTTGCAGGAGGGGTGGCTTGGGTGAGCCGGAAAGGATACTGAGGAGAACCTGATGTTTGAATTGAAACCTGAATGAATGAAGAAAGCCAGCTAGGGAAAAGTTTGGAAGGAGACTCTTCCTGGATGGTACAAGCAAGGGGAAATTGCCTTAAGCATCAATGAGGTCTTCATGTCCCATAATATCACCAAGGCTAGTGTTCCTATATTTAAAAGAATACATAGATGTAGATACTATATATGGTCTTTTGAATATGAGTGTGTTTGTGTTTCCATTGTTAAGCTCCTTTTACATAATTATTTTCACAGGCAGGTATGCTCAATTTCTGGTTTGATTTCTTTTACTTCATTTTTTGGCTTCATGGGCATGTCTTAACTGTAACAGCTGTATGGGGAACATGTTAAATTATATATCACATAGTCAGAAAGAAAATGAGAATGTACAGTTACCTGGGAAGTTTCATATCATTCATACAAGCTGTTTGAAATTAATTTTTATTGTTTAAATTATCTGTGCTGCCTCTGCAAATAAGAGTTTCTTAAACTTTTGTGAAATGTTGCCCCCAAATATTCTATGGATTTAGTCACTCGAATATTCCCACCCATGATCCCCCTCCAAAAATAAACACACACACACATACACACACACACACACACACAAACACACCTCAAACCAAAGAAAATAAAATACATGTTAAATATCTGGATAAATAAACCAGATTAAAAAAACCCAAATAACAACTATTTTAATAGAATAAGCAGGAATAGCATCTCTTTGAAAGCAACTCCAATTTAGTCATAAGTAAATTATTTTCGTTAGTCACAACAATATTATCCTATATTATATAGCTGTATGCAGTAAAACAAATCAATCTCAAAGCTTATTAAAAGGAGCATAATTGTGTCACTTGCTCAAAGGGTTAGAATGACACAAAATGTGGCCCCATTTCAATTAGTGCTGTTGGATGAATACTTCACTAGTGCCCATAGAGGAGACAGAGGACACATCTCTTATCTGAATGCACTCAGGTAGAGGAGATTATATGCACAGCTCTTGTGTATTTGAGCTAGGTCCAACAGCTAATGTTAACTGAACTATATAGAGATAGCGATTATATATGAATAAAGATGAACATGTTAAGCTTTTCCAAATACTCAAAACAGTCCCTAAGTTAACTTTCTACTCTCATATGAGGATATGAACTGAAGAAAATTCAAACTATAAAATGCTTCATCATTTATATTCATCATTGCTTAATTTTGGCATAATTCACCAGTATCTAAAGAAAACTGAGAGGGAATAATTATTGTTCATCTAACCATCAGCACCCAAACACAAAGCCATTTTTGTTTTAAATGACATATTTTCCAATGAACTATTAGAAAATATAGCACATCTAGAACTCTAAAAATTAATAATTTACTCAGTGATAAGATTGAATGTTTTTTCCAATGGGTAAGAGACCATGTTTTGATAATTTTCCTTCCATTTTATTCTTTTATGTAATACATTTTACAATTTCACAATGTTTCATTTTTAGCTTGCCCCCAATGTTAGACACAAGATTCCCAATAGCAATTCAGAGTAGAAGAACATTTAAATCCAGAAATCTAATTTGGGGCATTAGAAACCTCTTGCAAATGATTTTCTTTTCAGGGAGAAAGGCCACTGTCTAATTAGCCAGTGGCAAATCCACCCAGTCTTCTAGTCATCAATCATATATCTTGTTAGTGGGAAAGTTACCTTAGTTTATTATCATTTAATCTTATGATTCATCTTCAAGCTGAGTGAATCAGACACTTGCATGATCTGTTGTTTAATGAAGGGCTACCAGAGGAACTAGCACATAAATATAGAGTATCCATATTTGATTAGATTACACTATAAATGTTCAAACATTTATAGATGAGAGACTAGTAAATATATTACTTATATTTCCTCATTATTTTCTTTATAAGAGGAAACTAAATATTAATTGGAACCTTTTCATTGACTTTCTTTGGAGACACTGAGTTCTAGTCCTAAGTGAGCAGCGTATGTTTCAGTGCATTGAACTACTGAAAAATGGCTTTAGCTTGTTCTCTGCAGAGGTGGGGAGGACAAGCTTTTGCAGATAGTTATTCCTCACTTCTACTGGGTAATAAACTGGTCACGATAACTTTTAATACTTTAGTGTGTTCCAGCATTTCTGAATTTTCTAGTCTTGACATAGCTATACCTTGTACTGGATATATCATGTCATGTTACTTGTTTGGATGTCAAAGTTTCAGCCTACTGCCTTGGTAAATTTTTTCCTAGCTCATTACAACAAATATGTTTTTTGAAAGAATTGAATTAGAGTAATTTTATATATAATATAATTAAATAACCACATCCAATTTAATTCTGCAATTAATTCTTCACTGAGGCTATGGTTTGAATCTACTGAGTCTAGACAATTCCATGGGTACTAATTAAAAACTTTTTTCATAGTCATAGAGAGTTTTATGTGTTCATCACCAAAAATAAAAAAATAAGAAGAGGCATCAGAAGTTGTTTAAAGCAGGTATTGCTGTCCGGCTGGTGTGGCTCAGTGGTTGAGCATCAACCCATGCACCAAGAGATTGCTGGTTCAATTCCCAGTTAGGGCACATGCCCAGGTTGTGGGCCCACTCCCCAGTGTGGGGCATGCAGGAGGCTGCCAGTCCATGTTCTCTCTCATCGATGTTTCTATCTCTCTCTCCCTCTCCCTCTAAAATCAATAAAGAAAAAAAAATTAAAAAATAAAATAAAGCAGGTATTGCTAAAGCTGAATTTTTGGTATATGTCGACATTTTCAATGACTTATAGTTGTTGATATTTTCAAATAAAGTATTTTAAAAACACTTCAATTCAACGTGTGTTGCATTCATACACTAAGATGCCAGATATATATATGCATATGTGTGTGTGTACATGCATTGGCTTTGAAATCAAATCAGTGATGTGGGAAACAAAGTCAAAATGAATGGAACAATAATTTAAAGAAATCAATTATTATTATATTGGCTGCATCAACAAAAATACTGCCATTACTATATGCCAAGTACCTCTTCTAACCTTAGATTACATGGAAGTCCCATATCTGGCTATAGAGAAGTATGTTTCCTAGGGAATCGCTAGTACACCTTTCCATTGTCAAACACTGCAAGCACTTAAATTAATCTTTGGTAGCTCATGACTGAGTTGAGTTGATTTGTGCAGGTAGACTTAGTTCTATAACAACAACTAATCCTCACTTATTTGTGTTGCCCCATCAAATTATTACTGAACAAAAACTCATTAAAATAAAATAAAGCCCTTTTTAAAAAGAATATTCCTAGTAGACCACAAACTATATTAACAAACATTAATGTGAGGTTAGAAGAAAGGAAGGATCTGAAATGAAAAACATATTCAAGAAGGATTTTTACCTGAAATACACAATTTAAGAATGTTTTCAGAGATTCTGATAGAAGTGTACTGCTCATCTTTGGAAGTTCAACTCCCCTGCTTCAAAGAGAGTAGTGGCATTATTCTATAGAATGTTTGGTAAGAATGAAATGTATCTTAATGCCATATAAAAGCAAAGGCATCATATTTTCAGTTGCTACATAATGGGTATATTACAGGTTGCTGCTGCCCTTAAAGCACAGCATTTGAAGTACAAAGAGAAGAGAATACTGTCCCATCTTAGTGTGATTTGAGGATTAAATGAACTGGCACATTGCTTGGCATGTATTTGGCTTTCAATATTTATTTTCTTACAAACATTAGCCATTGTTTGGAATAATCATTATGAAATGAAAAATGAGATAAAACTGAAAATCTTTCACAGTAATTTCTTTTGGAGTTAAAAGGTAATTTTGTCTTTCAATAATGAACATAGTGTTGCATGTTTTACTTAACTGTGTGCATTTATTAATTATTTAGAAACATTAAAAAAACATAACCAACTAGGGGAAAAAAAGAAGGGAACACAGTGCTATATTCACGTAGATGATCTGGTTCACAGCATGTTTCTCTCCACGAGGGCCCAGCCCCTGTCTCCCGTCTGAGAACCCACTGTCAGGAGCCCACATCCAAAAAGACCAACCCTTCCTTCCTGAAGTCACAACCTAAAATAGCTGTTTAGATTTGGAGGATAGTATTATAAGTATTCTGTTTTAAACACCGTATCTAGAAATGAAAAACAGAAACATGTTTTTCTAAGTTCAGATATCTCATAGATTTTCTATGCCATATATATATATATTTTTTTTTTTTCAAAATCCTCCTCCGAGGATATGTTTATTTATTTTTTTAAATCTTTTATTTATTTATTTTTGTTACAGATGTTTCTCCTTTTTCCCCCCTATCCCATATTTTTTAACTCATAGCCAATGTTTTCCTAAGACAAAGTTTTCTTTTGTTCTGAGATGCACGGCATAAAATAGCTCGAATAAGTAATATGTGAGGGTACTGATGAGTTTCACAAGAAGCAAAAATACACATATTTCATTGTCACTGGCAGTTGGGTGAGTTGTCTTCAAATTACTTCACATTACATATGATCAAGTCAATTATTTAAAGTATAACCTACAGATTTGGTGAAATTGGTATCCTTTCAATATATTTAAAATGGAAATAAATATTTACTATTAATATTTATTCTGAAACAAGATATTTTACTACATTGAATAGATGTAAGATTTCAATTTGGGATTTTTGTTTTGTTTTGTTTTGTTTTTTAAAGGTAAAAGGAGGGCTTTTCATTTTAGAATTTATTTAATTGTAACTTTATTCATCCAGATTTTAAGCACACGCTTTGTGTGTTTCTAATTACAAGACATTGGATTCTTTCCGTCTTTCACAGCATTTTGTTTTTGTTTTTGAAATATTTTGTGGTTGCATCCTCCCTAAAATGCATTAAAGCAATTTTATTTAAACTTCAGATCATCCAATTATCAGAATAGCACGATGTAGACAACACATGAAGAAATGAGTCATTCACCCATTTCCCGTCTTTTATTTCCTCTCCTGATTGAAGGGTTCAATAAATTGCTTCGGCTCATAATGACTATGAAAGTTAAATACTATTTTTATCCATTCAGCTGGGGTTTCAATACAGCATGTGGACCCATCATTCTGTCATGGGCAGAAGCTCTGGAAATTCTTGACAACTTATAATCTTCCTTGCTCATATTCACAAGTGGAAATGATTATACTTAAAAGCAGGAACTTTACACACTAATTTTTGAATCAACTTTCTAAAAGTCAACAACCCCATAAAAATGGGTTGCACTCTATTGCTTTTGAGAACGTACTTACCTCAGAGAACAAAGCATTCAGGTTTTAAGGATTAAACTTATTAGTTATTTTATTTAAAGAACAAAATATATGAAATTTATATATTTGTGAACACCTTTGATTTACGTATATGTAAATTTTCTAAGGGTAAAGTTGACTCAAAAAGTTGGTAGAAAATATTATTTCCGCATTAGAAGAAATATACAAGACCTGGCTCACTCAAGCTAATCTATATGGAGCACCAAGCCCGATCACTGTTTAACCTTTACCCTGCATATATTTTTTCATAGCTTTTTACTACCTAAAGTCTTATCATTTTGTATTTACTTCTAAAAGTCTATTTTACCCATAAGAGTAGAAATTACAGAAGGGTGTATACTTTTCTTCCTTACCTCTCCGGTCTTCAGCCCTAGACTAGTACATGACATATCAAGAACTATGGTGTCCCAATAAAGAGCTGATGACTGACTGACTGACAGACTAAGTCAATGAAAAATCCCTTACTTTGTTTATTTAGTAAGAGTGTACATCTTGCTCCCAAGTACTTTTTATACACAGCATCTGTTACTAAAGGTTTTGAAATCGTCACTGCAGGACTTCACCATGGATTTTTCTGTCAGTCAGTATATTTTCTTACGTCTGTTTTCTGCATGTAATTATATATATGTATATTACATACATATATATATATATATATGTATATTACATATATATATATATATATATATATATATATATGAATCTTCTCAGTTAGAATGGAAACATGCCAGCGGCAGGAACTTACAATATCTTCATCTTATGAGTTCTGTAATGTCAGACATAGATTAGGAGCTTAATGACTAGTATATGGTATATATCTGGGTACCTGGTGGGTGTCAAATGATGGTTGTTGAATAAATGCTTTAGTTAAAAAATAACCTGACTATTCATGAATAAGGTAATACTCTCTTCTGTGTGTATATACATATATATACACACATATGTTAATTCATAAAAGGATATATATTTTTAATTTTTTCTTTGTATAGTTTTCTTTATTTCCTGTTTGTATATGAAAGGAATTAAAATAGAGGATTTTGCAACCGCCTTCAATTTTTTCAATCATCTATTTATGTAATTAAGGTTTTTATTCTCAGTTCTGCACAGACCTCCTTCATAACTTTCTGTGTATTTCTCCATCCCATTAGCATGTTGTTAAAGTCCAAGGCTTCATTTTCTCACATGTGAGTTTTAGTCACCAGTGAGAATGGACTTTCATTCCCCTGTATTTTTACAGGGTCACAGGAGGCTCTTTGAGATCCAGCTAGTTCTACCGTATGGCTTGGGAGAGTCACATGATCTCTTCAGGCCTCTATTCCTTCACCTGAAATCAGAGACATCGATGTCCACCGTGGAGGTAGGGCTGACTTCATGGGCTGGCGGCCTGTGCAGTCTCCCACTTCCATACACTCAGAACAGTGTGCTTGGTTTAACAGTCTACTATCGCTGCCCTGAAATTCTTACTATTTTTTTTAACAATAGACCTTACATTTTGATTTTATACTGGGACTTGCAAATTATGCAGCCTGTCTTTTTGGCAGGATATTGTAATGGTTAAATTAAATAGCATAATATTACAAAATATTTAGAATAGTACTTCATTAACAATAAATTCTCTTCCCACTTATTTCCTCTTTTCCTTCTTAAAATGTATAGATTTGTGTATTTCTACAGAATATTCAATATTCAATGACGAATAATTGTGCAAAGAAATAAGTACTGATGCATATATATATTTCAAAATGAATTAGGTAGCTTTCAATATGGGAAGATAGCACTCTCGCATAATTCAGTTAGGTCCTTAGAGTTTTGCAGAAAGCCAGTTTTTTCTCACTGTATATAGTTAAAGAAATCTAGAGAAAATAATTCAACTTTCCTTTCTTACATTAATGACTAGTCTTAACATTTCCCATTGGGCCATTTCTTTCTGTTTTCTATATCTATTTATATATTCACAATATATTATATATTATACATAATTATATAATTATACATTATATTGTACATATTAAAGATAATACATATAAAATAAATGGCTGATATAACATGATACTGTAGAAAATAACCAAGACTCTGTTTTCCATATTAAAATAATTTATGAATTAAAATAAAATGGAAATAAATGCCTATTTATAAAAATAAATATTTAGTTCATAACTAAGCAAAACTAGACAAAAATTTTAAAGGACACATTTACAAATTAAGTGATAAATAAGTACAAATAATTAAAGAAATGTGCCTCAGGAACCGGGCAAATTCTAAGGCTTTACACAGTCTGCAAAGGAGCTCTGAGCCCAGGGCTTAAGTTGTCTCATGGGCTTTGGAATTGATCAGCCTCATGCCTTTGGGGTCTGACCAAGGGTCCCTGACAGCTGCACTCTTCCCTGTGTGTAGTCTGGGTGGCCCTCAGGCTCTAACCCTGACATTAATTGTTCATCACGTCTTGCTGTTTTTCCAGTGAGAAGAGCTATAACTCAGTAAATACTAAGTTCTTTATCCTCCTCCTGGGGTTATAACCCAATTATTCTTCAGATTGGTCCACACAGTGTTAGCTCCATTTCAAAATTAGGATCAACATCTAGATTTCTGAAAATTTCTGAAAAAGTGGAAGATCTGGCACCATTGGCCCAGCTCCCTGACTGGCCACATCACCTCAACCACATATGGCCCTGTGGGAGGTCCCATGCCTCCCCTGTTGACCCTGATGCTACTTGTTGCTTTCTCACCTAAACCTTAGTGGTGGTTGCCAGATGTCCTCATATTCGTTTAGTAGAGCCAAGAGGAGAATAAAATACGAACTCTGCACCTTCACTCAATTCACAGGCTTGGTTACTGTAGATATTTGAATTGGTCCTTTCCCCACCAGAGTGCAATACAGTGGAGTTTTATGTGTTAACTAGAAGGAAATGGTCAAGTTTAATTCTCTTGCTTTCACTGCATTTGGAGACTGAATGATATTTATGGAAAGGACAATAAAGAGGTGAAATATTAGAGGTAGTGTCTGATATTTTCTACAGATAATAGTAATAACAAATGTTTGTGATATATATAGATACTGATGTAGCATCAAAGGTATTAAGTAGGATACCTTTAAATTTCTAACTTCTCGACACCTTGAATGAGATTGCATCAGGAAAAATAAAATTCACCAAGCCCACATTCAAAAAAATGTTTAAATGATATTTGCCAGATAAAGATTCAAATATCTTTTTTAGGGATTTAGCAATTACTGTACTTAGAAAGCAACATCATCTGTGTATGTGAATTGTTAGTAGTAGGTAAACACAACCTAGTAGTTTATAAAGGTCTCAGTTACTGTTATCTTCTGGATATCTTCCTAATTATAAAGCCAATTTATTCTACATGTGTTTTTTTTCCTCCTATTTCTGAATTAAACATGGCTCTGATTTTCTGTTTAATACAAATTCAGGAACTCAATTGACAAATAAAAGAACCAATTGGGTGATGTGAAGTATCTGATGAAAATATTAGACTGCTTAAGTAAAAGGATTTCTAATTCATATGATGCTTTAAGCACTAGATTTGGAGGAAGACTTTTTAGTCAGTTGCAGAGGAAAGGCTATTAGAATAAAAATGTAATCAAAGTGAAGAGGCAGCAGAGGAAAACGGAGATGAATTGAATGAGTACTTAGAGAATTGCATCAGTCAGAGATAACTTTTGGTTCTGATTAACAGACACCCTTCCTCCCAATCAAATAGTACCTTAAACAAATTTTGAAGGAGGTCTCATTTTAAAGAAGTCTGAGTGTAGGCAGTGTATCCAGTATGACACTATCCAGTATGGCAACTGTATATGTCATCAGGGGCCCACGCTTGCTTTGATTCTTAGGGTGGGCCCACCCTTGCCCTTATACTTTCAAGGCATCTGTTGAGACTGCAGACATCACGCCTTGTCTCAGGAAGGATGAGCATGAAATGCTGAGGGCAAAAAAGTTGATTGCAACTTAACTTCTTTAAAGGTGCTTTCTCAGGAGCTTACTTGGTGGGTTCTGCTTATATCTCATTTTATTATATTCCATTGTATTATATTTCTTTAGACAGGATGCTAGCCATGCCTAGCTACAAGTGAGCCTTGGCAAATGAACTTTTTATTTAGTCACAATGCAAACATGAATAAAATAAGAAATTTGTCAGTAAGACATTAGGGGACCATTATATTGGATAGACCACTAGCATTATGTCACATTTCTCTCATTCAGAAAAATTAATGTAAGTGTAATAATATCTTGATGCATAGTTGACAGTCTCTGCAAGAAACTTACCTGGTTTGAACCCAGCAATAGTGAAATGATAAGAGTCAGAGTCTGGACACACGCCCTTAGAAAAGAAGGTGAAAAGCTCAGGGATGGATTATAGTATGGCCACTTCAAGGTTTAGACCGTGGGACTGCCTCATGCAGGAGGGACACGTGGTCTTTTCTCACATGTGTATGAGGACAGTGAATTTCAGTAAGTATGTTTTATAAGTGAATCCTTCATGTCCCATCTTTTATTTGCTGGAAGTTTCTTTACTTTTTTTTTTTTTTTAATTAAGTAGGAGGAAAGCTTAATATTTAGGTTTTGGTATTAGAGTTTTTTTCTTTTCCTCCAGCTGAACTTCTCTTCCACCTGACTCCAGAAGCAGTCTCTAATTTTGCTGCAGGAGCAATATAATGCTGTTCTCCACCTAATGAAGAAAGTAGCTAATAATGATTAATGCTAATGAGTGTGTGCTCAGTGGGAGGAACAGAACTGTTGGATATTGCCTTCAACTGTCCATTAGATTGATGTGTTTTCATTGGCTTTAACCCTCTGTTTCCTTACATCCACAACAGTGTGAACTTTAAGCACCATATTGATAATAACATGCCTTTGTTGTAGGGCAACAATTTGGAATGTATTCTACCACTCCACTGAGTTTCTCAGTGAACAAAGAACAATTATGGTAATTGGTCTAATTACTTTTCCTGGTGAGAGGTCAGCAAAAAAGAGTTCTTCTTAATATTAAAAAGTCTGAATATTATATGAAAAATACAAATTACACAAAAAGAATGGTCGAAGGACTTCAACAACTTACCCAAAGGAAAATAATTAATTAAAAATGTATATATAAAAGTTCCTTTGAATTGGAAATGTAAACTTTTTAACATGTAAATTGGAAGAATGTTTTTATGATATTTAGTGTTGATAAAGATTCACTATGAGGAACAGGCTTTGGCTTAAATTTTCTTAGAGTAATTTGCCAATGTGAATTAAAGAGCCTTAAAAATCTATACCCATTGGCCCAAAAGTGTTATTTCTAAGAATTTACCTAAGCAAATTCTCCCAAGTGCAAAGATTTGTATGTATAAAATTAGTCTTTGCAATTTTATTTAAATAGTGGAGGGAAAAAGAAAACTACCTATAAATCTAATAATAGCATTAAATGATTAAATGCAATACAATGCAGAGCCACACTAAAAAGAAAGTTTTCAAAGGATAATTGAAAAACGTGGACAGTGGTCATGATATAAGTAAAATAAGCAAGATTAAAAATACATCCTGAAGTTTTATAATATTATATTATGTATATAATATGCTTAGAAGAAAGAATAGAAACAAAAAGGCAAAAGATGTGAAAGTAATAAACTCTAAGTGGTAAATTTATAAATTACTTTTTTCTATTTTCCAAATTTATATTCATTCAGTCGTTAAAGTATGATTAAATGTCCTGGTTAAAATGATATTTATTATTCACCGAACTATTTGAAATTAATTCTAAGACAAATGCTAGCAAAAATGGTGTATGATCTGAGAAGAGTTTTTGACACCTTTATTTGCCAAAATTAAAGAAATCAATTAACATCAAGCAAGTGATTCAGTTACATAGTTACACAAATTAATACTTTCCATTTTCAAAATCCTCTGTGATGAAAAAATATTTGTCTATAATTTACTTGTAATAAAATATAAGATATTATGTGGCAAAATTTCACTATAAACCTATTTTTAAAATTAACAAGTGGTTCTATTTCTCACTATGATGAATAGTTTTAATAGACCAATGTTATGGCCAAAGACAAGAAAAGCTGGAAATATACCCCCCAAAAAATCTATGTGAAGGAATGAGAATGCTCTTGAGACAGCCAGGGCTTGAGAAGCCAAGACCTCAAAGAGAAGAGAAGCTAATTTAGGTGTGAACCTGGTATTCTGTGCAATGCTTTCCCCTCAGATCATTTGCTGATTTTTATCTTGTACAGGGAAGAGGGTAAGAAGCCAGCAGAGGGCTTAGATATAAGAAGAGAAGATAACAAAACTTTCTGGAATCTTAAAAGATGGCAATAAAATATGTAATGTTGAAGCTACCAAGACTGCCAGGATTTGAGAGGTCATGATCTTGAAGATAAGGGACTTGCAGAAAAGTGAGCCAATATTTCACCCTAGATTTCTCTCCAAGGTATTTGCCAGTTCACAAGCAGAGACTAAGACTCCAAGAAGAAAGTGACTAGCCAGCTGATTAGAACTTCAGGGAGTCATGAGGTGCTTGGGAAACAAACATTGAAACTGACCCCCACTAAGAACATGGATCCCTTATTCTCATAGAAATGTTGTTGAATCAGAGACACATCAGAACTAGCAGGAATTGCAGCGTATTTGGAGACAGCTCAGTCCTTTATTGGATTGGGGAGATCTACCTCTGATTTTGATGCCTGCTAGAGAATAAGATAAATTACCTCAGGATAATTATTACACCATTCAGAGCCTCTTCAGTGTCCTGCATGCAATACAAATATGTTCAAGAAAACAAAACAAATAATAATAATAAAAAAAACCCAACAACCAACTAGGGCCATTTGGAAATAAAGACAGTAGAAACAGACCCATAGGTGATGCTGGAATATCAGGTCTACGAGATCTAAGTTTATGAATAGAAATGACAAACTGCAGAATTTAAACATATATTTCTAACCAATAAAAGAATACTAATGTGAATTAAAGTAACTAATATTGAGAACTCAAATGGTGTATTTCACAGCAGATTGGGTGTAACAGGGGAGAGTATTAGTCAAAAAGAATGAAAAACATATTTAATGGTGAAATGTTTAAAGCTTTTCACCCTGAGATTAGGAACAATACAGGGATTCCTGATAGTACCACTTGTATTTATCATTGTTTTGGTGAACCTAGATAGTACATAAAGGCAAGACAATTATAAAAAGATATAGTAATGAAAAAAAATAAATAAAACTATCACTATTAACCCATGACATGAATCTATCTATCTGTCTATCTATCTATCTATCTATCTATCTATCTATCTATCTATCTATCTATCTATCTATCATCTATCTCTATCTATCTATCTAGATATAGATATCCAAAAGAATCTCAGGCAAACCACTAAATTTATTAAATGAATTAGGAAAGTTTCTACAAAACAAGAATGTACAAAAAAATTGTTTGTATAATTTTTATCCCAACAACAATGTTAGACACAAAAGAGTATATATTCTGTACGATTGCATTTACATAACTTTCAAAAACTGATCTAAGTAATAGAAGCTAAATTAGTGGTTGTGTCTGGGGCTGATGAGTAGGGCAGAAGAGAAACATCTGGAGTTGTAGATAACTTTATATTTCTTCACTTGAGTGTTACATGGGTCTGTTCACTTTATGAAAATTCTTTGAGTCATACACTCATGGTTTGTGCACTTTTCTGTATGTATATTATAATGACATTAAAATTAATACACTACAAATATGAGACACCTATGCAAGATTTTAAAGATTGAAATAAGAGCCATAATTAAAACCATGATGAACATATTTTTCCTCTTAATAAAGAGGCATATGCATACAAATCAAGAAGATCATTTTAGTTTTAGAATCTTGGCTTTTGAACATCTGCTCATTTTTGTTACTCACAGGTTTTTAATTTTTATTGAAATTCAAATGTGAAAACACATCTGTTTCTCTGATTCATATTTTTATGGTGAACTCTGAAATGAGACAATTGTGAACCAAGAAATCATTCAAAACACAGGGATGTGTCCTCATATTATTTATAGGGAAGAAGTACATAATAAAGTCCTAAAATCAGCAATTTGTATGGTGGGCTTGTTTATGTGGAAATTTCTATTACATATTTATTTTTCTACTTGTATATTTTAGTCTTTTTCAGTTAGAATATAAGAGGGTCCCTAAATAAATGATTGGGAAAAAATAAAATGGTTATTGTGATAACTTTGCATGGTAATAGATAATTACTAGACTTAGTGTGGCGATTACATCATAAGTGATATAAATATCAAATCACTATACTGTACATCTGAAACTAATACTGTATAGCAACTATACTTAAATTAAAATTAAATGAAGAAAGAAGAATAAAGAAATAGATTTTAAAATATTTTAAGATACTGGCCCTGTGGATGATAATATTTCTTATGGAAATTTTATGCTTGTTTAGATATTCTCCTTTCAGTCAAATGAAGAAATATCAGATTCTCTACATACCTCTGTTATAACCTTAGCTCAGGTCATCATCTCTTAGTGTGTTACTCTAAGAACCCATCACCTTGTTCCTCTATTACTTGTCTTGTGCACTTTGATTTATGTTTTCTCCATACTGCTGTCAAGGTAATTTTGCCACAATTCAAATTTGACTTTCTAATTTTCTAGCTTAAAGTGTATTAAGCCTTTAGGGAAAGTCTAGACCCCTTTCCTCCCCCACACCCACTTAGGGTAACTTTAGAACTCACTGCAGGTATCACTATTTCCAAGAAGCTGCCCATGTTTCTGTGTTCTCCTGACTACTTTTGTCACATTCTTATAATACTTTGCTGTAATATATAGGCTTCTTTGTCTGCTCTGCCCCACAGAATGTAAGATATCTGAAGAGTAGTGAGAATGAGAATGAGAGGAGAAACAGAGACGCTGTTGGCTGTTTTCTTAAAATGCATGGCTGTCTTAGGTTCACTGTGCTATTGGGTCCCAATTTTCCCATCATATCCTCAAATGCCTCAAAGATTTTTGACTAAGCCAAATATAGTTGATGTCCCACTTTGTGGTTTTATATTTTGTCAATTGTACTGTATACTAATAGCATTAGAAGATATGCCTTATTTTCTTTGCTTTATGAAGAAACAATAGGTTAGTTAGTTTTTCAAATGACCAAAACCAGTTTTCAAATGTGTTTGTAAGGAGATGATATAAAGGTTTGTGTTTTTTCCCCCTATACCTGACAGTAGATATTGGATTTTTGCATGAGACATTTCCCCAGTACCTCCCTTTGTATTTAGAGCAACTTTTCTATCATGACCCATATGTATTTTGAAAAACAAGAAATACATTTTATGTTAACTGATAATGTTAATTACTTATCTTTGGCATTTGTCCAAAATAAAGAATAAATATAACCTTGTGATTTAAAATATGTGTTCTCGACTAAGCCAGATATTGGATCGAATCTTGGCTCCACATTTACTGACTGCATCACTTTGAGTCTCATTTACCTAGACCCTATCAGTCTATGTACATTGTCTGCAAAATGGGGATAAAATCAGAACCTTCATCCATGGGGTCACAGTGGAAAAGAAATCAAACAATGAATGGGGAGTATTTAGTACAATGCCAGGAAAATTGTTGAACAGTCACCATTATACAACTGTAGTAGGCAGTTTTCAGCCCCAGAACTGATATGTGGAAAACACAAATTCATTGTCTAAGGACAATGAAGTTCTCAGTGACTGTCTACTATAAGTTGACTAAGTATAAGTGATTTCTTATAGTTATTTAAACATATCAGCTTCTAGATGGAAAAAGGTGGAAGTGTAACATTCAGAAACACATAGAATGCATGAGAAGGAGACGGATACACCAAAATTACCACTTTGATTGATGGCATAGAATAGGTGTTTGGTTTATCTTATCTATTTTCTTGTGTGAGAGGAATGGACATATTGCAAAAAGCAGTTGTTAGACATGCATATTTAAATGTAGCAAAAAGTGAGGTGGTAGACAAGATAAATTTAGTCAAATTAATGCACTAATAATTTATCCTCAGAAAATGCAATCCCCTGTGGTAATTAAGCCATTGGTGTTGCAAGAAAACTAGGCAACTGGAATGAGAGCAACTGGTGTATAAGAAAAGTGTTGAAAATTGTATTTTTAAGCTCCCCTCTCTTCTGCTTCTTAATTAATATTTCCATATCTGTAAACCCAATTTTCACTTCCCCTTCCTATGAAGCTAATCGCTAGATCTTATGTCTTTGCCTTCATTTCAAATATCTACTATTACCTTTAAAATTTATTTACTTCTCCACTGTTAAATCGGATGGTCACAACCTCCCACTGATGTGCCACATTGACTGGTATGTGAGCTGACTGGTTTGGTGGCAGTTCTTGTCACAGTGGCGATGCCTTTTTCCATCAATTGTCTCAAGTAATCATTGGCAATGCCCTTAAAAATAAGCAGTTGCAAGCCTTCATATTCAGAGAATGTGATATATATTCACATATACTCACCATCTTAACACCCTACTTTTTTTTTTTTTAATCCTCACCCGAGGATATACTTTTATTAATTTTTAGAGAGAGAGGAAGGGGGAGGGAGGGAGAGAGAGAGAGAGAGAGAGAGAGAGAGAGAGAGAGAGAGAAAACATCAATGTGAGAAACATCGATTGGTTGCCTCCCATACACACCCTGACTGGGGATGGAACCTACAACCTTTTTGGTTTACTGGACCATACTCCAACCAACTGAGCCACCTGGCCAGGGCATTAACACCCGACTTTTCAAAATGCACTTATATTCTAATTTGTTTGTCTTAGTTGGCAATACTTCCTTTTCCTTTGTGAATAATCTTCACCCTTATTGAACATGTTCTTTGAGAGTAGTATAACATTTTTATTGCAGCTCCAAGTCTACATAATCTATTTTTACATCCTCCTTATTACTTCTTTTTCTTTTTGTCAGTAAAATACACCGTAGATATATATTCAGGCTCCTCTTTAGTTTAGGTAGTGTTAAGTTGGTTAGACTGTGTTCCCAGTATTTTTTCTGATGCAAAACTTGCCCAAATGCAGAAAGAACAGTGCCTAGACTTGGCCTTAAACATAATGAAGCTATTATAGTGTTCACTGTGTTTTAAATTTGAATATGGAATTAACTGCAACATTTTATTGTATTAGTGAACTTTTTAAATAATGTTTTTCCTCATTTATATTTAATTTTAATTCAAGTTACATAAAAATGTATTATTTTCTTTCTTAATAAAAGTATTTATTGTTAACATTTTATTTAATTCATTATTTAAGCCTTTTTCAACCATGTCCCCTGTCTGCTGAGCTGATGTTATACTGGCCCTGGGCAAACAGTCTAATCTAACATGTATACCAAACTCTATAAAGAAAGTCTAAACATACACCAACGTTATAATTCTACCTTCCCCTTCACCTGCCCATCACACATAAACTAAAAAAAAATTTTATGAGTTGTATGATACATTCTTATCCACATTGTGCATTTTACTATGCATCCCTTTCTTTCATTTTGATTTATTTTATTATTTATGACACCCCTTACATATTAGCTAAACCTGCTCAACTCATAATAGTGGTTTTCTTTATAGTTAGAAAATATTTGGAGGTCAGTTTTCTTTCTGTGGAAATTGGAACCCATATTGGAGGGTAACTTTCTCTTCCTTGGGGTCATTAATCTTCACAGACTTATTGGTTTGATTTAGATTTTAGACATTCTCCTTCTGTGTTCTATACAGTACCTAGACTGCTGTTCACATGGTTGAATATTAATGGTTGTCTCGGCAGATAAAAAAGCAGAGAACCAATAGTTCTCTATTAATAATCTACATTAAAACAATCCTGAATAAAGAGACCAAGGAAAGAATTTCTGTGACCCTTACAGTTCTGCTTATTCTTGGGTAGCACACAAAGCAAAGAAGCTTATTTGTGAGTTCATGGGCAATTTTAAAAGAGTGGTGTAGAAAGATTATTTTTTTCTTCCTCCTAGAGATAGCCTACTTACTGATTTAAGTGACTAAATCAGCATTCTCTCTCCCTGGGACTGAATAGCCAATTAGTCAAGCTCTCAGTAAATTAATCTACACTTGAAATTCTGTCAGCAGGAGGAATTCAAATGTGTGTAGCAGAGGTCACGGCTGGTATCATATACTATCTGCTCCCTTAAAAAAATAATACCATATTCTAGGATTAAGTCAAGCTACAGTTTAGATCATGAAAAGGGCTACTATGACCTTAATTAAAATGAATGTTCTTCAAAGTGCTCCTAATTGAAATACTTATGTTATATTTAGATAAAATTATACTGCATTGTTTACTCACATATGTAAAAATAGGTGTAGATAAAAGACTAGAATGCAATTCATTGTAACATTAACAGTAATTATTCCTGGAGTTGAGTTTAACAGGGAATTTCCTGCCTTAAACATACGTTTTTCTTTTTATTTACATTGGTCCTGTACTGATTTATGTATTGCTTTATATGATAATGTATTTTAATCAGTGAAATCATAATTTAAAAACTAAAAGACACATTATTTTAGTACATGTATATGTGTGTTTATATATAATATTTTAAAATCTTGATTTGAAATTAGGGAAGTGATTTTTACTAGGAGATAATGGAGCTATACATTAAAATGACAGGGATTGGAAGTCTTAGAAAATGGCATAAAATACTAATTTTGATAAGCACTGGATGCAAGACGCAAATGAACAGTTTAGATTAAAAAAATTATGTAACAGACTTCAACACCGTGGAGCACATTTCAGATCAATCAATATCTGTTAAAGCAGTACCAAGATTCTATTTTAAACATCATAATGATACTATTCAAGCCTTAAGTGGTGATTGAGTGTGTGGGTTGAGGGAGTGGCAGGCAGTGCTTCTGAGAGGAGTGAAAATGATCAGTCTTAAAGGATGGGGTGTAGACTTTGGTGGGGGTCATTTTCATGTGAGCACGTATATGTGCATATATATGTGTGTGCGTGAGCTCAGATGCCAGTGTTTTTAGACCTCTTGGGAGAAGGAGGGTAAACAAGAGATAAATGCAATTCAGCCTCTGGTAAGCTCCATTGCTTTTTGGATCTGCCCTCACTTATTTTAGAATTTCTCAATAGCAGTACTCTTAACATTTTGGGCTAGAGTCTGTGCTGTGCTTTGTAGGATGTTTAACAGCATCCCTGGCCCCTACTCACTAGAAGCCGGTAGCACCTCCAACCCATCGCTACACTAAAAAGTGTCTCCAGACATTACCAAATGTCCCCAGGGTCAAAATATCCCTGGGATAAGACTCACTGTTCTATCTGCTTACAAGAGGTAAACCATTTCTGAGGAAAAGACTACCACCCAAAAGCTCTGTAATCTTTTTTTCTTCTTCTTTATTGATTTTAGTGAGAGAGGAAGGGAGAGGGAGAAAAAGATAAAAACATCGATGAGAGAGAACATTGATTGGCCACCTCCTGCATGCCCCCCACTGGGGATTGGGCCCACAACCTGGGCATGTGCCCTTGCTGGGAATTGAACCAGCGACCTCTTGGTGCATGGGTTGACACTCAACTACTGAGCCACACCAGCTAGGTTGTTTTTTTGTGTGTAATTTTTTTATATGCTATTTCTGACATTCAATAAAAAAAATAAGCATCAGGACCAAAGAAATAACAGACAGTAGAAATAGATATATAAATGACCCAGTTATTTGGATTATCAGATATTAGAATAATATGACAAATATATTCAAGAAAAAAAGTGGCAAGATGGTTTCTTAGACAATATCCTGTATATAGTACAGAGCTAAAAAAAAAAAAAAAAGTTTTTTCTTTTGCTCATGGAGATTTGTTTCCTTACGTGTGCGTGTGTCGGTCTTCAGGACATGTGCTGCCGAAGCGAGCATGTGTGTGGATCTTCCATTGTGAGCTTATGCATGGTGTGTCCTAAACTCTGGAAAATCTTGAAGCCTAAATTCAGGACCCTTTCCTCCAAGGAGTATTTGTGTTAGTTTCTCATGGGATTACTGGTCTTGGACGTCTTTAAGTCCTCTTCAATTTTTCTATTTCATTCTTTAAAGTACCCTCAGGACCACTTTCGCTGGAGCTTATGGTAATTGCTCTTGTTCTAGCTCATAGTTTTTGTTTTTGGGTATTTGGAGAATTACATTTCTTCCCATAAGCCCAGCAATGGAACAAGCACTTTATTTTAGGTCCAGTATGTTATTTGCTCTTCATATTGCTGGAAGTTAAATCCCACATAAAGTGTACTTCATTGGGGTATATGTTTTGTAAGTGAAAGTTAATGAAAACATTTAAAATCACATATTCTCACCAATAAATAAATAAAATTGAAAAGTAAGTGGAGATAAACAAGAAACTTAGATTTGGGAGAGAAAAAGTTTAGAATATTTACTAATTAAACTCAAATCTGGTATTATAATTTCTGTACCCATTTTTCTTCCACAGTGCTTTGGCTCTACATTCACATGAATGGTATCTGAATATCTAGGGATGCATTAAAGCTATAAATCAATTGTTGGAGAAGTAACAATTTTAAGGTTCTAATTTATAAATATGGTGTACCCTTCCTTCTACACTTCCCACAAAGAAGTTGTCATTTTCTAGCTAAAAAAAAAAAAAAAGCAAATTAAAATTCCCAGTGGAATTAATGTAGTGTCTCATTACATAACACATCATGGACAAGCAATCAATCCTTTGGACTCTCAGGCAATCAGATGTATTTAAGGCAAAGATAACTCAAGACAAAAGTAATCAGGGTCCTCTAACATTGCTTTTTGTGTAATGTAAAGCTTATTATTGTTTAAAACATCTAATCGCTTAGCCTTTTTTATTCTCTTTTATTACCTCATTTCATTCCCTGAATAGATTTTGCAGTAGTAATGTTAACTATTATTGCTAGGACTGATTGAGTAGTTTATTTCTTTTGATACATCAGGTGAAAGTAAAAGTCATTTCATTGCAGAGCTGATACTGTAATTTCCTGTTACTTCAAAGACGACATTGCTTTTCAAATAATGGCAGGAATGTTTTTGACAATTAGCAATTAGATGTGATTTTGTTTTGTTTTGTTTTATGTTCTGTATTCACTTCTTTGATTTTATCGAAGATTTGAATGAGAGAGACACATAAGCACAGTTTAACTCACAATATAAAGGGATCCAAATAAGCTGAGGTTCTATTTCAAACAAATGATTATTTATCCTACATTTTCTTTTATTTTTCTTTAATCCTTACCTGAGCACAATACATAGAAAGAGGAAGGGAGGGAGAGAGAGGGAGAGAGAGAGAGAGAGAGAGAGAGAGAGAGAGAGAGAGAGAGAGAGAGAGAGATGGATGTGAGAGAGAGACATTGATTGGTTGTCTTCTGTAAGCTCCCTGACTGGAGATTGAACCCACAGCCCAGGTATGTGCCCTGAAGGAGAATCAAACTGCCAACCTTTCTATGCACAGGACGACGCTCAACCAACTGAGCCACTCTGGCTGGGCTGTCCTACATTTTCTATAGTCAAGGAGATGTGAAGGCTTGCAAAAATGACCTTTATTTTCTGACATTTTTCTCCATTTCCAATATATAGGCAGATGATCACATGTATTTGAGTGTTCTTTTTCTTTCAACACCCCCTTTTCTTTCCCTTAACTGGAAACATATTTCCCTCTCTTTCTCCATCTCTAAGTTACACCTCTGATATTCTTACTAAAACAAAATGTTTTCTCTTATCTGGTAGAGTCCAAGGAATGTAGAGGATCCTCATTTATTCAGTCATCCCACAGTTTGTATAGTTAGCATGGAAGTCTCTATTCTATGGTATCTCCTATGACTAAGGATTTAATTATCTTGAAATAGTGAAAAAGATGGTCAAGGAATTTTTCTCATATGTCTTTCCACAGTCTCTGAACTTTTCCATGACTTTTAACTACACTCTATTGCCTTTACAAGCAATATTCATTAGTATATAATTTGAGGATATGTTTTTCTAGATCTGGATCACTATGGTCCCAGTAAGTCCCATTACTTGAAACTGTATTTCTATACTTAACCTTTGTAGCCAGTGGTAGGAAGTATTTCTCTATCTTGGTTTCTGTAGAAAAGAAATTGATTTTAAGGGAACTACAAGTAGCTGGCTTTTTGTTTGAGATGGAAGGCAACAATTTTAATATTTAAATATAAGTTTTAAAAATTAGTATGATTTTAAAATGTGCATTGCGTATTAATAGTCTTACAATGCTTTAGCTATTTTTATTCCTTTACATTTACTTATATAACATTAATAGTACCTGACTACCTAGAAATGCATTAAATCTATAAATCAATTGTTGGGGAACTATCAGTATTAATGTTCTAATTTATAAACATGGTATGCCCTCCATTCTATTTATATATTAATTTCACTTAATAATTTATAGTTTTCTATATACAGGTCTTGACAACTTTCATGAGTATTTCTATTTTATTTTTATGTTATTAAAACTATATCTTTAAAAATTCATATTTGTTTCTGCTGTATAAAACTACAACTAAAATTTTAATATTAACCACTTGTGTCTTACAATCTTGCTAAATTTATTTCTTAATTTTAATTGTTTATATGTAGGGTTTTTGGATTTTCTACTAACATAATCATGCCAAATGTAAATAATGACAGTGTTATTTCCTCCTTTATTTATGCTTTTTCTTTCTTTATTTTGCCTTAGGACACTAGATAAGATGTCTGTACAATTTTTTGTTTATTAATCTTCACCCAAGGATGTTTTTTTCCATTGATTTTTAGAGAGAGTGGAAGGCAGGGAAGGATGGAGAGAGAGAGAGAGAGAGAGAGAGAGAGAGAGAGAGAGAGAGAGAGATCAATGTGAGAGAGAAATATCGATTGGTTGCTTCCTCCACCCGCCCCACCAGGGCTGGGGATGGAACCTGCAACCCAGGCAAGTGCTCTTGATCAGGAATCAAACCAGAGACCCTTTGGTGGATGTGCTGACACTCTAATCATTGCGCCACACTGGCCAAGGTGATGGCTGTACAATTTTGATCAACAATATAGTCGACATTCTTGTCTTGCTTTCAGTGTGGGGGAAAATGTATTCAATGTTTCACTCTAAATCTATAGACTTATTTTAGATTACCTTCATCAAAATAAAAGATGATAATACTTTTTTTCTGTTAATGTGATGAAATAGTTTGATTGATTTTTAAATGTAAACCAATACTTTAATCCTGGACCAAACCCATTTGGGTATGATTCTTTTTGCAAATTGCTGGATTCAAAGTTCATGAGGGGCTTTGTAACATCATTTTTCTTAATTTTCCTGTGTGATTTTGTTGTACAGGTTATTTTATCATCACACATTTGAATTCTAGACTTAGTTTGACATTTTCAAGATTTAATTTTAATTCTATGGACTGCTTTTATTTAGATTTATCCTATAATTACTTTTTTTTTAATTTTTTCTTTATTTTAGTGTATATATTGGATGATTTTCCTTTGTGTAAATAATTTTTTCTTTAATTTTTTTCTGATAAGGCTCTTCTTTCACAACTTTTAGTTTTCATTTGTAAAATTTCTCATTTTACAATCAAAATGGGAAAGATATTTTTGCTAGGCATAGAATTCTAATTTAACAGTTTCTTTCAGGATTTTAAAGGTGTAATTTCATTTTCATTGGGCTTAAGAATTTATTTTGGCAATCCAGTTGTCAATCTTCTTGTTTTTTCTTTTGAAGTTAATCTTTCTTTCTCTGACCACTTTTAAGATTTTCTTTTTGTCTTTCAGCAATTGACTTGGCTGTGCCTCAGCTATGCTCTGTGTTTTTTCTTTTTATTTAATTCTACTTAAGCTTTATGAAGCTTCTCGATTCTGTGTGTTAAATTCTAAATAAATTAAATTCTATCAGTAGTGTCTTATCTATTATCCCTTAAAATATTACTTCTTCCTCATTCTATCTTTTATTCTGGGAATCTAATTATAAAAGATGACATACTGTTTTATATCAGTCTATGTCTTATGCTCTTCCCACCCTCCATCAATCTTTTTGTTTTCCGTGTTTCAATCTGGATATTTTTTACTGACCTATCTTCTAGTTTACTAATCTTCTCTTTTCCTGTGTCTTATCTACCACTAAATCTCTTTATTACTCAGTTATTTTTTAATTCATCACTGACAATTCTAGTTTGGACAACTGTATCTTTTTTGGATCTCTTTTAATTATCTATTTTTCTTTTTTATTTTTAGTTGTTCTGCCTGTCTCTGGACATATTTGTTATTTTTTATTAAATATAAATATTGTTTAATAAAATTGATAGAATTTTATGAACAATGTTACCTTCCTTAAAGAAATAATTTCCTCTTTTTTTGATAGACCGAAAACCTTAATCCAATCAGGGGATTGAAATGATTTCTAAAGTGAAAACCTGGATTGTTTATATAATGTTTATCAGTGTCCTCCTTCTCAAAGATCCCCTAATTCCGATTACTGTCTTTCCAACCAGATGGAAAACAAAAAACTCTGTTTAATTTATTCACCTTTTAGATGTTGCTTTCTGCTTGATGTTTCAACCTCTTGCCCTGAAAAGTTTGAGAACATGACAAATACACAAAGGTATTATTTGCATATAGGGTAGAAATTATTTTCCTATACTTCCTTTTTCTCTAGGATCTTGGCCACTTAAATCCAGGCTGCCTAAGAGCCTTTGACTTAATCTTCTACATTGACTTTTTGCTAGTGAAAAATTTTCGCTGAGGCTAGAGACAAAATGGAGATAGAACTTTCAGGTGTAATAGGAGTTTGTTGAAAAATAATGTCAGTATAAAATACCCTTTAAAGAAATAGCATTACTTAATGTGGAAACCGTAAATTATCTGAAGCTTATTGTTGGCAGAAAAATAAAAATAAAGTGGACGTTCATATTAAAAGAGAAACACGTTAGTTGTGAAAAAAAAATGACATACTACTTCCAATTATATAAAAAACATATAAAATTATACGTGGTTCTACCTGTAGAAACCTTTTGCCCTTTAAGTTATATATTTATTTAATTTTAAAAAATGTTTAAACACTGTGCCACAAATGGTATTATCACAGTGGTACTTAGGAAATCCAAAGAGTAATACTTAAAATATACATTTTTATGCAGTTTCTTTAAAGGTTCTTATTAAGTAAATATTCCCAATTTTGAAAATTTTTAAATGGAGGAGTTTGTTTCCTACAACCATAGAACCTATAAGTGATAGATAGTACATTCTTTCTCATTTTTTTCTGAGTCCAGAACACAAACTCTTAACTGTTATCAAAGACTAACTTCTTTTAAAAAAAATCTTTATTGTTGAAAGTATTACAGATGTCCCCCCCCTTTTTTCCCCCATTGACCCCCTACTCCCCATGCCTTCTAACCCCCTCCCACCTTCCCCACACTATTGTCTGTGTCCATTGGTTCAAAGACTGCCTTCTTGATTTCAATTTCTTCACAGTGATGGAGCCTTACTTCCTATCATAGCAGTACCTTCCCTGATGAACTACTCTAATGGATAGAATGTTATTTATTACAATATATTAAGCTTTTTCCCTGTAACTCTTACCTATTAATCCTGATTATGCTAACTGTGCTATAAAATGGCAACATTAAAGCAAGTTAGCTATATCCTTAAATTTTAAGTTTATTAAATTTCTGTCATTTTCATCTGTACAATGCCAAGCTCTGCATGTTTGACACAACTTTATTGGCTTAAATCCTAAATATGATGTTAAACAATGTTTTCTAAAACTGAATGTAAAATGTGTAGATAGTTATATATATATATATTGATAAGACTTTATCTTTTAAAAATATTTAGCTACATATAGGTAAATTATATCTAGAGATATAGTTATATATTTTATAATTTTAAAATATTTTATTTTGAAATAATTTTAAACTTAGAAGACTTCAGAATAATATAAAGAGCTTTTTATACATGAATAATTTGAGGATAAGTTGCTCACATGGAGTTTCACTATCCTCTAATTTAAATGTACATATGCACTTAAATTCTCATGTATGTATACAGTTATGTATATACACAATGCTCTTTCTAATGTTTTATGATTTAGGGAAATCAATATTAGTAAATTTAGAAACAAAGAATAATAAATAAATTATCAGTGGAAAAATTGCTTTATGGAATAATTTTTCTTAATTGTAGATTAGCTTATTAATGGAAAATATATTATTTACTATTATATGGATTTCATTGTTCAATTTTAAAAAATGCATTTATTAATTATCCCTGATGCAGGAAGAAAGCTGACACTTGTTTCAAAAATTATGATATATTCACTCATACTTTTGAATTTTTTTAAAGTAATGAAAACCAAGAATTTAAACATGACCAGGGCCTGATTCCACCCCAAATAAAGTTCACTTTCAAGAAACTTTTTATAGAACCATTTCTCTAATTATATCACACAGCAAGCACACTGTCTTTCACTGGTGAATAGCATTTGTTTCCTGTGTCTGTCCTTTGGCATTTATCCCTTAGAGACTTCCATGGGGAATTACAGTTGCATGTGTATATTTATGACCTACAATGGATTCATTTAAGTCAATACCAAGGATGGGTTCATGTGTGACACAATTAATTTTGCAGAATCCCAAGACCTTGTTTCTGAAGCACAGTACTGCCCACTGTCCAGGAAATAGGTTTACTAGCCAGGAAGAAGGAGATTCTTATTCTAATTGATCTTGGCTACTTCATGATAGGCCATATTGATTAATTACTTAAGCTCCATATTTTCTACTTTAGTCACATTGACTTTTTAACCTTGGACCTGTCACTTAGTTTCTGAGTTAATTGGTAAATGAATGTGATATTGCTACCTAATTTTATTGCTACCTATTTATAGTTTAATATTTCTAACTGTATTTACCTAATTTATAGTTAGAAAAAATGAATCAAATAATTTCATTTTTTATTTTAGAAACTATCTTAAGTTTGAAATAATGAGATAATCTAATTTAAGGTCTATTAGGCCTCCTCTGTGCTATTTTGTTCGATACCTTGGGAAACCTTTAGGGAAAAATGAGGCCTGGTGCTCCCATTTCCCATGTTCAATTTTAGACATTCTAGGGCAGACAACAGAAAATTATATTAGTACAACATTTGCCTAAATGTCTTTTTTCTCTCTCACACAGTTCATGATTGATTACTTTAATCCTTTTGTACTAAGAAAGCACAAACAGAAGAATTGACATTTATCTGTGTTTTTAAAAGTCATGAGCAATTCTTCCTTGGCTAGCAATTATAATGTCAATGTGGCTTAAATTATAAGTCTCACTGCCCATTTTGAAATGGAAGGTGAAAGGTGCCTCTTCACTTTCAAATGTCTGAATGGAAGATGACGTGATTCTCACACGAAAAAATATTGGGATTTATATGAAATTGTATAGAACATCATAATTCTCCAATGTTTAATTCCTTCTCCTAGAAATTTCAACGGAACTTAGGATGCATTTGGCAAGAGCTTTTTCAAGTGCAATCAGGTTGCTATGGTAAACCCATTATTTTAGGCAAGGAGGACTGTGTTAGTAAAGTGCTAATCTCTTTTCTGTTTTATGTGAGACTCTAATTACTCTCCAACTACTGAGCATGTACTGCAAGTGTGGTTTTTATCATTTTAAAAGCGAAAGAAAATAAGGTCATAGAGAGTGGGTCTGCTGTTTCCAAGCTGGTAGGTACTTTTGATGATGTAGTGCTCTTCTTAAATAAGCTCATTTTGGATCAAGGAATACAGTTGTTTTTTTAGAGAAATGCAGTGAGAAAGGAGAGGTATGAATTTTATGTGAGCAATTAAAATCCAAGCCTCCCAACATATTTTTATTATAAAAATATAAATAATATCTATTATTTATTAAACAATACTATGTGTCAGGCCCTGTCCTGTGTACTTTATATGCATTATAATAATCAGCCTGCACAATAGTCTTATGTTATTGTTATTATTATATTCTCATCATGCAACCATGATAAACGAGGCTTAACTTACTTTTCCAAGGAAAACTATTTAACAGTGGATGTACCAAGATTAAAATCCAGATTTATTTAAAATCAGACTTCATGCTTTTAGTTGTATCTGTGCTGTAAAATCTATTTCCCTTCCTCTTTGCCAGACTGACATTTAACAGACACTTCAAGACTCACTCCCAGGTCACCTTTGCCAGGAAATTTCTCTAGTGCTATAGGGTGTGTGTGCTCATGTATTTTACCTTTTTTTCTCTATTAAAATTTTTTAATGTCCCACTTAATTTTGTATCTTCAGCATCTAGCACAATATTTACTCCCTAGTTTATATTCAAAAAGTGTTTGTTGAATGAATGGCTGGAGGGAGTTATCAAATCAATGCAGTTTTTCAAGGTTGATGAGCCTGATTAAATGTATTCTTGAGTAAGAACACGTGTGTGTTCTCTGTTGTGTAGTTTGGAGGAGGTTAAAATCATTTTCCACACCTCAAATGTGAGTATATAGGATAGAATTGATTTGTGAGTGAGTGAGTGTGTGTGTGTGTGTGTGTGTGTGTGTGTGTGTGTTTCAGTTATGGATTCTGGAGTTAATTTTAACCCTTAACAGTCATTGTTCAGGTCCACACATCTACCATGTGGTGTCTGAATATTCTAGATTTTTACTCCTTTACAAATATTCAATGGTATTAGTGGTGGTAAAGAAGAGAAGATTGATTTGGTTGTTAACATTTAATGAGGTACGAGTTTATCCAATTAGTTAATCAGAGGATTCTCTCCTGTTAATCCCTGAGATTAGGATGTACTGTCCCTTTTGTTTATCTCTGTATCTCCCCATCTAGCATATTGTCATTGCTGATTCAAAGGTTCTGCCTTATGGTAATGAGACATTAAAAAGAGAAGTTTGAAGAGAATGCAGGAAGGAAAAGGCAAAGTCTAAAGACTGAAAAATGTGTAATGGTTAATACTGTGCAAAAAGAGGAATCCAAGAAGGAAAGATATATATCTACAAGAAAGAAGAAAGGAGTGGACATGTGTGTGTGTGTGTGTGTGTGTGTGTGTGTGTGAGAGAGAGAGAGAGAGAGAGAGAGAGAGAGGGAGAGAGAGAGAGGGAGAGAGAAAGAGATATGGATGGAGGAGATTGGTTGGGAAGACGAAGGGAGGGAGTAGAGAATCAAGAGAATAAAAAAGAAGGAAAGAAACAATAGATATAGAAATGATTGAGGAATACCCCTTATTTGCTCTGTGACCTTGAGAGATGACCTTTGGATCCCTTGTTTTCACAGTGTGACCTCTAGCAAGACACACATTATCTTATGCTCAGAGCTTCATTTTTTCTCTTCTGTAAATTGTGGGGCTTTTTTTCCCCTTGTAAATTGACTTTTCCATCTCTAACAATCTCCAATTTTGTAAAAAAAATAAATTATTATTTCTACTGTAAGTGTAACTGCACTCTAGTGATTAATAAGGATGAACACTAGTGAAATTACTCAATAAATTTTTGATCTTTTAATTTCTAAAAATGAAAATGAGGCAATCTACATTTTATAAAGGTATCAAGTTCCTCTTTTTTAAATCTCATCTTATAATTTACATATGAATTATCCTATATGTAGAATGAAAGCTTTGCTTCTTATTTTAGTATTAAAATTTTTTTGGCATATGCCTTGCAGCATCTTGTGGGTAAAATCCAAGAAACAATAAATGAGGGTTTCTTCCAGGCTAAATCAGGTAAAATCTTATTCAGTTAAAAGATTTCAGAAATTTTAAATATTTTAAAAAGCCAGGTGACTTATCAACAAAGCATAATTATTTTAAATTTGTGGCTTATTTCCTTGGGATTTACTAAGATATAAATAATGCACTGTTGATAATCATCATCATGTATTATTTCTATTGTGAATGATCCATTTTTGTCCTTAGTCTATTTTTCTTGCAGGTGTACATCATTTGTTATTTATATATGAGCTCTTTCATTATAGTCCTATTTACTTATCTGTTTTATTTGTACTAATGTTCTGTCTCAGTTCATTGTTTATATTTTAGTCTTATGTTACTCATTGTTTTAAGTAATTTAAATATATGTTTTATGGTTAAATTTATGTTTCTGGTTTGTTGTCATGTTTAGAATAGTCTTTCCCATCTGAGGGTTATGAAAACTCCCAGCTATATTCCTATCTAGTATTTTATGTTTTAAACTTTTATATTTAAATGTTGAATTGATTGGGAATCTATTTAGTTGTAAGGAGTTAAGTAAAGGACTGCTTAATTTTGCAACATGGCCCACCAGTTATTTCTTGAATGATCCATTATGCCTAAAAAAGTCTGTGGCATATTAATTTATAGCATTATGAATCCTTGTAAATTAATCACACACCAAACTATGACTGATGTGCAGAAGTAGAGTAATGCCAGAATCCCGAGAGCAACCTCTCATCTTTCCCCAAATACCACACACACCCTCCCCTGTAAAGATGACCATTATTCTCACTTTCAAGGTAATCACCTCTGTACCTGTCTTTAGTTTTTCAGCTAAGTATATATTCCTAAACACTAAGGTGTTTAGCCTTGCCTGTTTTGAAATTATCTCATCTAACAATATTTACTATTTGTGGCTGACCTCTTACGCGCTACATTTTTAAGATTCAAGTATGATATGCAAGTAATGGTGCTTCCTTCATTTTAATTATTGTACGGTGTTCCATTTAAGAATATAACTAATATTTATCTATTCTATAGTTGATGAACATCTGGGATATTTCTCCTTGGAGACTATTATGAATAGTCTTGTTCTGATTGGTCTGGAACATCTCCTGGTACAAATGTGTATACTTTTCCCCAGGGAATATAACCAATAATTGAGTTTCTAATTTATATATTAAACATATTGACTTTACCAGATAATGTTGAATATTCTCCTAAAATATTCTACTAATTTTTACTTCCACCAGCTGTAAAAACAAACAAACAATCCTGCCTTCTATTTCCAAACCACTGCCAAACTTATTATGGTCAATTCTTAAATATTTGTTAATCAGATGGGTTTGGGATAGAATTTCATTGTGGTTTTAGTTTGCATTTCTCATAAGATTAAGAGGAGAGAATCTTTATATGTCTAGTGACCATGCGAATTTCTCAGTAAAACAAATATTGAAAAATTTTAACCTTTAAATAACATAACATTATATCATATTAATTTTTTTCTTTATTGATTTTTAGAGAGAGAGGAAGGGAGAGGGGGAGAGAGATAGAAACATCGATGAGAGAGAACATCGATTGGCTGCCTCCTGCAGGCTGATTGGACCCACAACCTGGGCATGTGCCCTGACTGGGAATCAAACCAGTGACTTCTTGGTACATGGGTTGACGCTCAACCACACTGGCCAGGCTGATATTAATTTTTTATTATAAAAAGAAGTCAGTAATTTTGCTCAAAACAAATAAGATTTTGATATTTGGAAATATCATTCTCCAACACTTTTATTGGAGTTAATACTTAGTGAAATTAAATAAGAAATTATACAGAATAGCAGAAATTATAGACTACATATCTTTTGTTGAATATTAATTATATTCTCATACCTAATCAAATGCTTCACACAAAACAGATTGTTGAATTTCTTATAACAAATATTTTGGAGTAAGTGCATCAGGGTTTTAAATTTTAATCTAGTGCTTGTGGCAAATACATATACATCTTAGAAAGGTGTTTAATGATTGTGAGAAAATTTAAATTAAAGAGATTTGAATTAAGTGATATATATCTTATTTGTTAAAATGATTAATTGGACATAGAGCTACAAACTGTGCCTTTGGTAAATGTATAGATTTAGAATTTTTCTGTATTTTATACAAGTGTCAAATTTGGAATATTTAAGTAAAATCTATTGATTGGAACTTCTAGATATCTGCTTTATTTCATTATTTATCTTTGTTAGTATAAAACCAGCCTTAAAATATAATTTATAAGGGTTACAATCCCTTATAAAATGATATTACTAGACTTTCTGTATTGCTTAATGATTATCTACTCTATTAAAATGTAGAACGAGTGGGCAGATTCAGCCTAGAGTAAATTTAGGAATTTGATTTCTATCTTGAAGATCACATTTGACCTTCATATGAAAGGGAATTACATAATCATAGGTATGTTTTTAAAAAGTGGATTTTTAAAATAATTTTAAATTGAAAGAAGAATAATTAATAAAAGGAAGAAATCAAATATGTCATCAAGTTTTTTAAGTCTTGGTGACAGATTAGATGATAGTGATCTTCTCCTGAATAAAAGGACTGGGGAAGAGGAGTAGGTTTGTGATTAAAGATGATGAATTTGCTATGGGACATATTTCATTGACATAACCATGGGAAACACAAATGAAGGTATTCAGGAAATTGGAAATGTTTATGTACTGGGGAGAGATATCCTATTCTAAATTCAAGTTCTACCATCAAAACTTATGGGTTGTGTGAATGTAACCAAACTATTTACAGGTGATTATTGTTTAGTGCCTTCATCAATAATATTGATTCAGACATTACCAGGACACATGAGAAGTGCAGTTAATTCTGCTGCATTTGTAAAGCTGCATGAGTAGGAGGGTGCAATTGTCATGGATTTGACGAAATTTACTTTGGATCTTACCTGGCAGATATGTCTTGGTAGTGACTGGACTGAAGATGTGAACTGAAACAGCAAAATAATGCACTTAAAAGTGTGGACTGTATGAAGAATTTACTCGTCTTTACCTTTCTATCTGCAATAAATGATCTTTTCTTTATGTATGATATTTTGCTTTTCCATCAGAATCTACTATATCCTATAAACTATATCACAGCTACATCCATAAAGTTAATTCAGCTATTAGTTGCCTTAATTTGTCTTTTTAAAACTACTACAAAAACAAGAATTGCACAATGGTTAATTATGCTCTGATATCTGAAAAAATACATAAATTGATATTTATCAGGAAAAACTGCATCTAGGACTGAATATTAACACTATCCAACTCTATAGAAGAAATACAAGACAGAAACTATCCATTGTGAAAACAATGAAATGTAGATACTTGAACACATACGCCAGTATTTAGTTCATCCTTTCCAGAGAAGCACAGAAACCAATAATGCATATCAGGAAACTTCCTGTATGCCTTAAAATGTTAGTAAAATTGTCACCATAAATACATATGCCCTCAAATTTAAAAATTGATGTTGTGTTGGTAACTGGGACTATATTGCCTCTCAGGAGTAAGGTGATTGATGTTTCTGACGTCTGTCCATGCAAGACTAGTTAACTGTACCCGGCCATGCTGCTGGTGGTCTTATAGTTTGTCTGTTTGTCTCCACAGTCTGGATTATTATTGTAATTCACATATCTACCCATGGTGAGGGCTAGCATGTTTATGCACACCAGAAGAATTACTGGGGCTCAGAAGATCTGGGTTCTAGCAAGAACACTGCTAATGTCTACTTCACTGGTCTTAGGCAAACCGTTTAGCCTCAGCATGCTTGAGTTCCCTCATCTATTAAATAAATTGCAGTAAGTCATGGATCTTCCTGGCATTAAAAATAAATAAATAAATGTAGGATGGTATATTTTTCCAGGGAGAGATCCGAGGGCTACCAGTTTCTTGATAGCAAACAACGGAAACCGACTTCATGAACTGGAATGAAAAAGGATTTTATTGGAAGCGGTTAGGCTCAGAATGCAATCTTGGACAATCAGCTCATGCAGCACTCCAGGGAAGCAAGGCATTGCCAAGAACCAGACCCTGCTGCCACCACTTTGGAACTCCAGCCGCTATGTGCCAAGCTCACTGCTCCTGGACACTCCTGACTGTGCTGTTGCAGTCACCCTCAAAAGTCAAAGTCCTGCTGAGAGTGTCTGGTGTGTCCCTGTTCTGTCCACCAGGGCATAGGCAGAGGGAATGGCACTGGGCGAGAAGAGGGGCTCTGTCTTCTGCTGAACTTGGGACAGCCTCCAAGTAGAAAGACAGCCTGGTTGAAGGGCAGCCAGAACAAGAGTATCTATTGCCATGTCTTTCACTAGCTTCTCAAAGGGATTATGACCCCAACACTTCTGCCTGAAAAGATTATGAATCATTGCATTAGATTATCTTTAATTACAGCTCTGAAATTACATGATTCTAAATACTAATTTTCCTTTCTTCCATCATCTACCAACTCAGAATTTCTTTAACAAGATACAAATGCAGCAACAGAATGACTAACAACATTGTGGGGTCAGCCCTGAAGCATCTCGTGATCATTTCAGTGGGTGTGTAATTATGATGGTTGGCTAACGACAGAGAGGAACAGATGTCTCAAAGTAGTTACCCAGCTGAAATTTTGGCAAACCAGTACAAATTCCTCAAACAAAAGAAATTTACTTTCTCATACTGTCATCTGGTGCTGTGTTATGAGTACATTAAGGTGCAGTATGGCTTAATGGTTAAGTGTTCACACTGTAAAATTAATGAGAATGGATATAAATTACAAGCTGGGTCACCATGGAAAGTAACTTGACCTCAATATGTCTCCGTTTCCTATTTTAGTAAAATGATAGTGGTAATGCTAGACAGTGTGTGGCATTATGAAAACAGAAGGATGGAATTTAAGGAATCATATATTTAAAGAATTGTTTTCTTTATTGATTTTTTTTTTTTTTTTTTTTTTTTTTTAGAGAGAGAGGAAGGGAGAGGGAGAGAGAGATAGAAACATCAATGAGAGAGAACACTGATTGGCCACCTCCTCCATGCTCCCCACTGGGGATTTGGCCCACAACCTGGGCATATGCCCTGATTGGGAATGGAACCTCTTAGTGCATGGGTCAATGCTCGACCATTGAGCCACACCGGCCAGGACGAATTTAAGGAATTATAATGTTTGACACCTATTTACAGCTCAAGAAATGATGATGAATGTCATAATGATAATAGTTAAGGAATACCCAAACTATGAACCAAACTCATTCTAAAAAAAAATGTTTAGACATTTAATTTTTAAGTCTAGAATGATAGCTATTTAGGTCATGGGCTTTGACACATGCTCCATGTCAAAATGTGTTTTATGAACTATAAAATTGATGCCAAATAATCACTGAAATGTCATGTTGCAATGTACCAATGAATATTTTTTTATGTGATAGATACACCCAAAATAAAAATGTTTTTAAATGACAACATTATGCTAAATTTGTCAAAATACGTAAAATCCATTCAGTCGTGTTAGATGGGGTCATCAAACTAAGTAGCATATGAAATATGCAGACAGTTTAGCAACTGAATTGGTTTCCAAGATGAATGAAACAAAAGGTGGAAAGTACTACAGGTGAATGACTTCTAAGCCAGCTATCGTCACGTTTACTCCACCACCTTGGCATTTGTGTTTGACCTTCAGCTAACCAGAGGGGGTTAAGAAAAGTTATTTGCTGGACTAGAACCAGGCACCGCCTAGAACTGGTCCAGGAGGTCTGGGTTTAATAATGTGCTTGTTTCCTTTGAAAGACTTCCTGGTTCTGTGAGCCTCGTAGTGAAAGTGCCCTCCCTTTGTGTTTTGCAGGTAAATGTGAATGTGGCAAATGCACGTGCTACCCGCCTGGGGACCGCAGGGTGTATGGGAAGACATGCGAGTGTGACGATCGCCGCTGTGAAGACCTCGACGGTGTGGTCTGTGGAGGTGAACAATTAACAGCCCTTTGCTACTACATACAGCTTGCTTCCTCTGCCTTTCTTATTCTACTTATCTTAAAAAAAATGTTAAAAAGAAGGTCAACAAAAATGAATATACAATTAGACTTCAAAGCAATATACTGTTAAGTTTGTAAAGACCTTTATGTACATGGACTCTTGATTCAGGGGCATGTGAAAGTACATAGTATGCTATTGACATAGGATGGTTGAAACTAAACGGAGTTCTGTAGCGATAGTAAAAGGCTTTGCTGCCACTAAACAATTTAAAGTGATCTTTATTACTCAACTCATAAATACTGGGGGAAGTAAGTATCACCTATAAACTTGAAAAAAAAAAAAGCAGTAAGAAAACTCCCTAAGTTTAATTACAAAATTACAGGAGATATACAATATCTCAGTTCCCATGATGGCACTGAGACCCAAATAAGAGTTTACTAAAAGCAAGAAACTATGCAAAGAAAGAATGAGACAGATAGAATGTGGTCAGCAGAGGTAACACAGCGAAACTGAGAGTTTCAGAGGTAGGAGGTTGACAGTGTCTACCTGGTCTTCATCCAGGGGAGGGAATGGGAGTCAACATTCTTCTCGCAGTTCGGTCTTGCAAAACCTGGTAGAGTAGAGATGATACATGCTGATTACAGCTCCTTCCAGGTTTCCAGTCCAACTGAGGTGAACTGGATGTGGAATTCAGACTAAATGAATATAGCTGTATCTCTTCAAGATAATTATCAGAATGCAATTGGGCACTTTATTGGGAAAAAAAAATAGAGGTACAACATATGAAAGGCAGGGACACTATCACTACCATCTATCCAATATCTATGTATATCTATCTGTTCTCTCTCTAACCAACTATAAATCACTTGCACGTTGACCACAGCTTTCCTCTTTCTTCTCTTTGCCAGCCAAGGCAGAGGCCCTTTCTAAAGACTGTTGTGTCAGGTGGTTTATCTCACCCAGTCCTCATGCCAGCCACCTGGAAAAGTGAGTGAGATTTGAGGCATTGATGTCCCATAACTAAAAAGTGGTAGACGCAGGATTTGGGCGCTGACATTCAGTTCACAGATTTTCCTCTATATTATACTTTTCCCCGGAGTGATATTCAACTATTTTGACTTTATCTCAATGTTACCTTTAGTTTAGATTATCCCTTCATTGGTATTATTCCCAGAAGTATCTAAGCAGAGTGGAGTCTTTCTGTTAAGTACATTATGTGTCCTGACTCATTTAATTCTCAGGGTGCTGCATAGAAAGCCTCCCTGGCACTTGGAGAATGCCATCTACACATCTTTGCTCTTATTATCATTGTCATCTCCTCTGACATACAGTGTCCACCTCACACGGGTCTCCTTGCCCATCTACTCTGGTGACTTCGTTGAAATGATTGATATTGTAGAAACCAGTTATATCTACATACCCTTTGCACATTCCAGTGAGTAGTTATTTGTTTTCCTTCTTATTCACTTCTTCATCTTTCTTGGTGATGGTTAGTCCTATTGCTTGGACAAAGAGTTGCAAGAGGGAGAGGGTGAAATATCTTCATGCTCATGTTTATCCTGAATAACACAAAGCTAGAAAAGCTACATATAATTTACAATCCACACAAACACTCTGTTTAGTATTCCTCAACAAAATAGGCCCAAGACACAGTCAGTTCTTATTATTCATGGTGGTTTGGTCCATAACGTCACCGTGTACACTGAATTAGTGAATACTGAATCATTGCTCCTAAGGGAAATATAAGGTTAAGGTCCTGCCTCTGGTCACAGCATTTTCATCAATAGATCAATAATACAAAACCTTGCTTTATGTATGTTGCTGTTCAGAGACATCTTGTATAATATATAGCTGACTCATTAACATCGAACTCATGGCCAACAGCCCTTTAACTCATGCCTGAACGAAGATGACATAACACACGTATTTTTTCAGTAAGGCACATCACAGCCTTTTTGCACTTAGGAACACTGGATAACACTTCAGCACTGCAGCTAGGGGCTATCTTAAATATCAAAATCACTAACAAAAGGCACACAAATGTTAAAAGCATGGCACTATTTTAGAGTGTAAGAGCTGAAGTAGAAGGCAGAGCATAACCTTCTTTGACCTTAGCTAGGAATGTAAACTTCAGTCAACTCAATTTTTTCACCATTTTGCCTGTGTTCTCAAATGTCCTGGAAAGCTTCATGAGTACTTATTTGGGAACTACAAAGACATTTTAGTAAGTAAGCAAATTCTCAAACATGGTATCTGTGAATAATGGGGACTCATGTCACTCACCTTGAACCTCACTGGAAACATCACCTACTTTAGCTTTGCACTTGGCCTCAAATTCTGACTTCTTTGCAACAGATAGTAAAGGTACTGTAATTTTAATTCCTCTATTTTTTTCACAGTGCATCATCGAAGAAATTATAAGAGCCTTGACTATTATAGTCTTGAATTTCATGTCTCACCTGTTCTCTGTAAGGAAAATACAAGAGACAAGCCATTACTTATATGTTTGAACCTATAGTAATTTTAGTACTAAATTTTTTTGTATTTCCTTCTAGGTTTTGTGTGTGTGTGTATGGTTCTTTTGTTTGTTTGTTTTGTTTTTGTTAACTCTCATCCAAGGATATTTTTCCATTGATTTTGAGAGAGAGAGAGAGAGAGAGAGAGAGGGAGATCGAGATCGATTGGTTGCCTCCCGCACAAGCCCCGACTGGGTACCGGGGCTTGAACCTGCAACCCAGGTATGAGCCCTTGACAAGGACCTTTCGGTGCATGGGCTGACGCTCTATCCACTGAGCCAGGGTGGGTTTTTTGTTTTGTTTTGTGTTTTTGAGGGGTAGAACTTTTTTCTGAATCTAGATTTATGAAAATTCTTTGGGTATTTTGATAATTTGTGTGGAGAAAGCCCACATCCTATGCTATGTTCAGTTGCTTCAGTTAGTGTGTGCAGACACTCTGCTACAATTTTTCACGTGAGATTTGAGTAAATAGAAGTAACCATTTTCTTTTAAGCAATGTAAGGCAATGCCCAGCAGCAAAATGAACATGAATCTCATATTAAAAAATACCAGCATTTGGATCCTGACTCTATTTCCTACTAGTTGTCATAACTTGGATGGGCCATTTAGTCTCTCTGCCTTGGTTTCATCATGTGTACAATAAGAATAATAATGCCTATCTATTGGCTTTATGGTAAGAATGAGACATAAAGAATGAAAAGTGCCTGGTACTATGTGATACGTGGGTAATCAGTGAATGCCCTGTATGTGTAATGGAAAGCAAAAGATTGAAGTGCCCATCTACACACCAGGACAAAACAATCCATTTGTCTAAAATATCTTGAGGCACTAGTTACAAAGTGTTTTGGAAGGAAGTTGGTTGGCATCCTGTAAGTCAGCATTTCCATGTGTCAGGGAAGGAATGTCAGCTGCTTTGTTCAAAGCCTTTAGTCTCCCATCACGTGGCAGCCAGTGGTGAAACTCATCAACATCATCCTTCTGGTGTGGCTTCAGAGGACAAGAAAATTGAGAATCACTAACTTGGGTAATTTTCTCAGTTCAGCACCAGACACTGAGCCATCGTTTGTGTAGCTTTTCACCTGGAGGGAGGAACTAGAACCTGTGTGTCCACTGTGTGTTCAGAGCAGCTTCCAGGTCCCTGACTCCAAAGCAGCATTTCAGCAAACAACAAACAGTAAAACCCCAAACATCGGTAAACCTACCTAATCAGCAGGTTCCGGAGAACTGATAGCCAGTATTGTTTATCCACCTTCCTGGCAATAACACTGATGATTAAACCAGTTCTGGCAGGCTGGGATAAATAAGCAATTGTACCTGAAGGTGAGTGGAAGTAATTACATAATTCTAAGCAGTTCAGTTTTGATTATACCGAAATTACAACCTGAAAATGACTGGCTAAAAGAAAGTCAGTATAAAGTAAGACCATTCTCCATTTAATTAACTTATTGGAGAGTCATGTTCAGTGATCATAGAGACGTATGTGGACCCTCTCAAAACATCTTTATTAACAATAGAAATTTTACATGACCTGTAATTGCATGGATTTTTAAAATCAGATAAGTCATTACTGAAAAATTATGCGTTGTCCAGAATGATAGTCCTTAAGATGGACTCATTGTTTAGTGGTATAGAAGTTTCATATTTCACAAAAGAAAATATATCTATAGGATGGCTCATGTGTGTTTGTTTTTAGCCAAAATAAGCTTAATCAAAGCCCTCTTTCCTATACTCTCATACCCAGGATGGGAATAAGAAATGGACTGCTTATTGCTTTTTTTCTTCCTTCTGTGCTCCTGGAATAGCTGCCCATGAGTCCAATTTAAAAAACAAGTGGGGATAATGAAGAGCCACCTCTTAATTACACAATCAGTTTACATTTCTTCAGGGAGTTCTTAGTTCGTAGCTACAATTGGAAGGAGCTCACGTAGCCTGAGAGTGTGAGCGCAGGGAGCCCAGCACTGCGGGATTTCTCAGATTGAGGAAGACCTCAGACCACTCACTCAGACCAAGTCTTTTTCAGTTGGGCAATATAGTCACTAGTGGGATTGTCCCCAAATTACATGTTAAAATCACAAACCTCTTGCCTCAGTTTATAAATGTACCAGTTAAGACTGTGGTTGGCTGAAGGTAATTTACACAAAGAGGTCAGCAGGTTGTCACTTCCAAGATGGATCTTGAGGTGACTACCTGAGACCCAGCAACATCTCGTACCCTTTCCCTCTTCCTTTACGCTCTGCCCTTCCAGTATGACTTTTATTATCACGCTCCTGGTAAACCTCCAGCTGTGTCCATCTTCTAGGAAAGAAGAAAGGGGAAGGAAAAAAGACAAAGGGCAAAGGACACGTGCTGACTGAGTCTGTCCCATTTGCTTTGAGAGACAATCACTTTCCTGGAAACCTTGCCCAGAAAGTTTTCTCTTATATCTCATTTATTAGAGCTCTGTCCTAGGAGTACCTCTAGGTCAAAAGGAACCTGCATAATAAAACATCTTCCATATGACATATTATCATTTCCTTGGGGAGGGGGCTCTCTTAATGTTAACAAGGGGAGAAGAATATTAGCCATGCAGAAGAATATTAGCCAGGCAGAATATTATATCTGATATAATTAGTATTAATTCATGGCTCAGGTTCCCAGTTAAGAACTATCATTGCAGTATTTAAGGAAATGTGCCTCTGAGCCAGTGAATTTCATTGCAAAAAGTCATGTCTAGAACAGCACTGTCCAATAGAACTTTCAAAGATGAAAATGTTCTGCCTTGGCCGGTTTTGCTCAGTGGTGAGAGCATCGGCCCGCAGACCAATGAGTCGCGGGTTCGATTCTGGTCAAGGGCACGTACCTTGGTTGCCATTCATCCCCAGCCCTGGTCAGGTCCTGCGGGAGGCAACCAGTCGATGTGAGATGTGTCTCTCTCACATCAGTGTTTCTCTCTCTCTCCTCCCTCCCACTCTATTTGATGATAAATATAAATTTATCATATGACAATTATTCAACACAGTCGCCATTGGTCATATGTGGCTACTGAGCACTTAAAATGTGACCAGTGAAACTGGGAAACTGAATTCTAAATTTTACTTAATAAATTCAAATTGGACGGCACAAGTCTAGAGCATTCTAGAATATTTTGGTGTGGGGGAGGAAACAGGACTAGGAACAAGAGGCACTGATGGGAGTAAGCATTTGGGACAGGATGAATGGTGCTGGCAGTGGAGACAGAATGGAAAACTACTTTCCTGTGGGGAGACCTGAGAAGTCAGGTGAAGGCACATTTAGTGTACTTCAAGTGGTTCATTAGGCTGGCTCTTTCTACATGTTTGTTCTAGAATTATTTATTATTGTCCACTTATAAGAAGATAACTTATCGCCCGGCCGGTGTGGCTCAGTGGTTTAGCGTCGACCCATGCACCAAGAGGTCGCTGGTTCAATTCCCAGTCAGGGCACATGCCCAGGTTGTGGGCCCAAACCCCAGTGGAAGGCATGCAGGAGGTGGCCAATCGATGTTCTCTCTCATTGATGTTTCTATCTCTCTTTCCCTGTCCTTTTCTCTCTCTAAAATCAATAAAGAAAAAAAAAAAAGAAGATAACTTATCTTCTAAATGCAGTCTTCCACAGAGACAGTGTTCTCACTGAATAATATATGTATATATGGTTCTAAGATAGTTCTGCAAACCCTAGGAGATCTACTCAGGGTCCTAGGTGGCAAAAGAGCAGGGTTGGTCTTATTTTCTTAACTCCAATTTTCAGGATCATTCCATTTGGTAGGCTTTCTTAATGGCCTCCTTTGTCATTTTGTGAGACAACACAGTCGTCTCATTTTTCTCCTCCTGTACTAAATGTTCATACCTGTCTGCTTCATCCTCTGCCTTAGCTCTAAACACTGGAGTTTCTCCCTCGGTGGCTCATTGACTCCCAGAGCTTAAGTGCCATCTACTCTTGGAAAGTGCAGCATGTACACACCTAGCCCTAACCCGTCCTCAACACCAGGCTTCTGTCAATCACTTCCTTTACTTTCCACGGGGTTGTCTTGAGAGTATCTCATGTGAAATAGTAGAGGGAAAACAAAACACAAATAAATGACAACATAAAACTGCAGACAGTACCTCCTGATGAAGGTGGAGAGCGACTGGACTTCCACACTTTCATAGGAGGTGCACTTGTCATAACCACTTTCAGAAACTCTTTGGTAGTATCTCGTCAAGATGGACTTACACGTACTCTAAGACCCCAGATTTCCACTCTTAGGTAAATGCCCAATAAAAAAATTCCTCCAGAAAACAACAACAACTTTAAGTCAATCACATGAGGCTCAAAACAGAGCTGATTTGCTGCTCTCAACCTCTCCCTCCTACAGCTTCCATAGCTAATCAATAGCATCACTATTCAACATATTTTTCTAGTCAGAAAACTAATTCTCTCTTTCTCTCACCTGCCACAACCAGTTCAACAACAAGTGTTATTGGCATCACCACCAAAGTAGATCTCCATCCACTTCTCTCCACTTTCTCTGCCCCATCCTACTTTAAGCCTCTATCACTTTTTACTTGGACTATTGCAATACTCTCACTTTCCCATATTCACTTTCTTCCCAACACACCTTAATTTCTCACACTTAGCTGTCAAAATAAATGTACAAATTGTAAATTCTATCACATTACTCTTGCTTAACACTCTTCTATGATTTTCTATTTCTATTAGAATAAAATTTAAACTCCTTACCAAGAATAAACAGTTTGTTATGTTCTACAACTTATTATTTATTCCATTGTTCTTACTCATTTTTTTCTACAAACACATTGGCCTTTTTTCTCTGCCTGCAACATCCCAAATTCTTTCTTATTCCAAGAACTTCTCATTAGCTTTCCTGGAATATTGCTTCTATGGCCGCTTCTCATCCTTTGGGTATCATAAGCCCTTCCCTGACAATTCCAGTTAACAGTGTTCTCACTATTGAATATACTAGCATCATTTTTAATTCGTCTATAGCTCAAGTGCATTTGTTCACTTGTTACTTGTTTTCTCTAGTGGACTGAAAGCACCATAAGGATGGGTCTAGTATGATGCCTGGTGCACAATAAATAGCTCTTGAACGTATGACTAAAATTATTAGCGTTTATACATAAGATATTATTTAAAGCATTTAAAAATGTTTCTAACTAAAGGGAAACCATGTAAGTGGAAAATCAAAACATGTAACTACCAATGCATTTTTACTATTGTCTGGGCTAGATGCCAACCTAATGTAGAAAGATGTGATAAATGAACTAATAAATAAAAAACAATTGCCTGTCCTTGCATTGAGATTATCAGTGATATTCTAAGTCAAAGGCAGAATGCTGTTCTCTGCAATAGAGATTTAATCATTCTAATTATGTAAATTGATTATAATTCTTACTAACCTGAGTCAGTAAAAAACATGGACATTTGAAGAGGGTATGGTACTAGAAGCTCTCTATTGCTTTCTTACTTACTTTGTACCCCAGATTATCTGCCCCCAAAGATGGATAACTTTTTTTAACTTCTCAAGTAGACCTCACTTTAAGTGGACTTTTGTTTTATTGGAGAAGTCAAGATATAGTCAATTTAATAATTATTAACTGAATGTGTAGCTGTTAGGGGACACTAATTCTCTAACTTCACTCTGAAGAATGTAGAAATCAAATAGTCATCTAAGAATGGTCCACTGGTCTTGAAGGACAGACCTTTAACCAGATGATCTGTAAACATGTCCCGGATTCAGTTTACATTTCTCGATTGTGATTTATTTTAAAAAATGAGGAGATGTTGTTTAAAACATAACCTCAATCTACAAGTGTATTTTGAAGATCCGCTATGACTAAAGCAATGTGCTTGGTACTCTGAAGGCTACAGTGATGGGTCAGAAGGGATTCCCAGTCTCAAGGAATTCACAGTCAAGGAATGGGTTTATTTGATTGATAACTACATACTACAAGGTGGAAGTCAAAAAGTTCCACAATAGAAGTGAAGAATAAGGTAGCATAGAAATTCAGAGGAGAAGATGAATTTCACTTGGGGATATTAGAAAAGTCTTCACAGAGGTTTGAAAACTAAGCAGGACCTGAATGTGTTTAGTAGGGGAGACAGCATTTTTATCGAAACAATGCACAAAATCAGAAAAGCTGAAGGAATGTTATAGAGAAGGAGTAGGTCCACTTGGTAAAATCAAGAGGTCTGTGCAAGGGGAGAAGAGGAGAGATTGTAAGGGTGAAAATGTAACTTGGGACTCTATTTCAGGAACCTAAAACATAAGGAAGGCTAAAGTGGGTGAACTTCATCTCATAAACATGAAGGAGTCATACAGCATGAGATTTCTAGGCTGTGATGTGAGTAGAGTGATGTAATATGAAGCTGTGAGCAAGAATATTGGAGAAAGACATGATAGGACGGTTTCTCAAAGAGTTATGATGGTGATACGAGTGGGTATTTTGGGTAGTTGCAACAGGACTTGGCAACAGTTTACATGAGGGGATTAGTGGGGATTCAAATATGATTGAAAACATTTTGAACTGGTTGGAAGGAAAACTGTATCATTAAAATAAATGGACAACACAGAACAACAATTTTTAGAAGGAAAATTATATATGCAGATTGAGAAGTATACTTTTTTCTTGTTAATCCTCAGCTGAGGTTATTTTTTCCATTGATTTTTAGAGAGGGTGGAAAGGAGGGAGAGGTGGGGACAGAGAAGGAGAGAGAGAGAAACATTGATGTGAAAGAGACGCATTGATTGGTTGCCTCCCACATGCACTTGGACCAGAGCTGGGGGTCGAAACTACAACCCAGGTGCATGCCCTTGACTGGGAATCAAACTTTTGACCCTTGATGCACTGGCTGACACTCTAATCAGGGTAAAAAGTATCAATTTTGGATCTAGTAGAACACAAAGTATGGAATCGCAGGTGTGGTACAGTCCTGTGATCATTGAGATTATCAGAAATCCTGTGATGTGATGAATTTTTCAAACGTGAAATTATAGAGACATAAAAGGTGATTGAAGAAGTAGACAATGGAGGAGCGTTGGAAGGATAAGGAGAGTCCAATGTCATGAAAACCAATACAGGAGACATTTTTTAAGAAGAAAATGCCCATGAATGTCAAATGTATACCTTCAAACTATGTAGCAGCTAAAGGAGATAGGAATTAAGAAAACGTTTTCTAGTTGTCTCAAATTGATAATTGTCATTTATTTCCCAAAATGCACTATAGAGGCAAGGTGACTGTAGAGAAAGTGTGGACATTGCAAGCAGAGAAATTGAAGTTGAGGTCTGATTCTGTGTGGCTGAGGTATGTGCTTTGGGGTAAAGTTGTTTGTTTCTCTGGACCTCAATTTCTTGACTGTAAAATGAGGATAATACCTGAATCAATGAACTGTGAGGTTAAATTTAGTAAATCAACATATGGATAAGAGACGGCTGTTGGAAATAGGTCTGTTATTCCAAGTCTCTTTTGAGTTTGCCTTCCATTTGCTTTCCATAAACTTCCAGATGATCGTGTGTTATGGAAAAATCTTACCTGGGTTTGTGGGAGGTTAGGTAAAATTAATCATTACAATGAATTGTAAACAGTTAAGCATTGACCCCTAATCCCTCCTTGTGCAAAGCTGAGTGCAGCAGATGGAATAGGTTTACTCGTGAAGGTCCTGCCACAACAGATGGTCAGGGCAGAATGGTGTCAACAGGTCCAGAGGGGCTGATCAGTGTAAGGGATGATTTTATGAGCTCCTGGGAGGGACGCCCGTGTCCTTGATGCTTGATTTTGCATACTCTGGTGCTTACCAAAATGCACTGTTCATAATAGAGGCTCAGTAAAATTTTGCCAAACAAATAGCTGTTTGTTTGTCCTGTTTGGAGCGATCTGGCTGTAAGATAATACACATATAAGAAAAAGGATAAAGCATTGATTGGAAACAAGAAACTAAAATGGAAAACAATGCAATCTCATGGGCTGTTGGTGGCGAGCAGCTAGGCAGATGTACATGCCAATGTATAACTGTCACAAATACAATGTTGTTTATATTACCAAAAGATAAACATTTCCCAAACCAGGAGCCAATGACAGAAACAAAAGGGAAAGGAAGTTTGAGATATGAATCAAAACTTCATGCTGTTTTTAACTTCTAGATAATAATAGAGAGACATGGTAACTTACTCTTATATCAGTTCTTATTAATAAGCAGAGAGGTACACAGACAAATAAATATAATACCATTCTTTTGGAAGTTAACCTTTTGTTTTTATTTGTAAACAGGAGGATTGCAATCAATAAATATTGCATCAGTGGTCCGGTGACTAGCCTTGCCCACTAGTCTGGGTGTCATGATGTGCACAGTGATGAAAAGTATCAAGACTCCATACTGATAAAAATGCAAATGACATATTTTGTATCAAGAAAGGGGGGTAAAATTCCATTTTAAATTGTTTCAAGATTTCTTTCTCTCTTGAGTACATCTCCTTTGCTACATTCAAATACATTACGTGAAGCTAGAACTTTGTTGTGAAGTTCTTTTAAGCTGTTAAAGGCTCAGTTATGCATAAAGGGAACATGTGTTTGCTGGATAGGAAACTAGATCCTATGGTTTACATGTTTCCTCCTTAAAAACTGCAATGCAGCCAGATATTTACCCCTCTCCTTCCTTCACCCCACCCTGTGATTGCTTCGCAGGCCACGGCACGTGTTCCTGCGGTCGCTGCGTTTGTGAGAGAGGCTGGTTCGGAAAGCTCTGCCAGCATCCCAGGAAGTGCAACATGACGGAGGAACTGAGCAAGAGTTTGTGTGAATCAGCAGATGGCATCTTGTGCTCAGGAAAGGGTGAGTATCTGCCGGAGCTTGGACTGGATCCCTGTGGTGACACGCGGTTTGCACAGCAGCACACAGCAAACATCTTTTTCAGGCTGCTATTTGCGTGAATGAGAATCACTGTGTCCTCTGCTTGTACCAGACGTTAAGCTTGAAAGTTAACCACGTGAAGTTTAGTATCCAAGAAGATGAAGTGGGTGAGGTGGGCTGCATGTGAAAAGATCTTAAGCCACTTGTATACAGCCTCATTGTGAATGAAATACAGTTACTAATTGTCTAAAGAAGAAAGTACAATAGGATGTGCTGGGTACTGAATGGGCCCCCCTCAAAAGGCGAAAGTGTAATCATTGAGTTCACCTGTGAAATAGCAGAGACCAGAACTGCATACAACACTCTGGAAGCTCATGGCATTCTCACTAAACGTTAGGGAGCTGCCCTGCCTGGAACTGGACGTCATTTCCCAGCTCTCCTCTTCGGCTCAGTTGCCTCCTTGCAGAACAAACCGCCCCCTTTTCAGATTTTCATAGCTGATGCTGCGTTTACCCTCCAACACCTACCCTGGGTCAGGAGGAGCAGGTAAATATCTTTCTGAAGAAGACACAGAGAAGCAAAGCCAGTTGGCTGAGGAGGTCTCAGAAGCAGAGTGGCCTCGGGGATGTGCCCCTAGCCGCGGCTGTTGCTTTACTTATCACTCAAGGCCAATGCTATCCCGATGAAAGAGACATCTTGACGTAATTAGAAAGATAAATCAGATGGACGCTGTGACCACATATGGTGCCAGGAGGAAGGCTGAAAATTGATATAAACGTGCTCATTTCAATAGACAGCCGTGTCCTTGGTTTCCAGGAACTCTGTGTTTGAGACTGGTGTTTACAGTGCACTGGCAAGGAGGCCGAGCCTTCCACCTGATGCCATTACAGCAGCCAGCAGCACTCAAACGGATTTAAAGCAATCACTTTGTTCCCGTTTGTTCTATTAAATTCATTCTAATTCCACGTCCCAAACAAATGTCCCACCATTGCAGTTCTCAGGGGACCTCAGGTGCTGGAAACACTTGCTTTAGGTTCAAGAAGTTTTGTCAGGCCCTGGCCCCAGCTGGTGTGGATGTTGGTTGGGTGTCGTCCTTTGCACTGAAACTCCCTGGTTCAATTCCTAGCCAGGGCACATGCCCAGGTTGCAGGTTTGGTCCGGGATAGGGCGTGTGCAAGAGGCAGCTGATTGATGTTTTTTTCTCTCCCTCTCCTTTCCTCTCTCTCTAAAAATCAATTTAAAAAATATTTTTTTAAAAAAAGAAATTCTGGCCCTGGCCGATTTGGCTCAGCGGTTAGAGCATCGGCCTGCGGTCCAGAGAGACCAGGGTTCGGTTCCCGCTAAGGGCACGTGCCTCGGTTGCAGTTTGTCCCCGGCCCTGGTTGGTCGTGTGGGTGGCAGCCACTCGATGTGTCCCTTTCACGTCGATGTTTCTCTCTCTCTCTCTCTCTCTTCCTCTCTCTCCCTCCCACTCTATCTGAACAAAAAATGAAAAGATGTCCTCGGGTGAGGATTAAAAAAAAAAAAAAATTCTGTTGGGAGGAGGAAGGAGAAGTTAAAAGGAAAAGACAGCCTTGGCTGCTTGGCTCAGTGGTTAGAGTGTCGGCCTGCAGACCAAAGTGTGTCGTGGGTTCAATTCCAGTCAAGGGCACATACCTGGGTTGTGGGTTCTATCCCCCACCCCAGTTGGAGTTGTGTGGGAGCAACCTATTGATGTACCTCTCTCACATTGATGTTTCTCTCTCTCTCTTCCTCCCTCCCTCCCTTCCACTCCCTAGAAATCAATGGAAAATGTCCTCAGGTGAGGATTAACAATAAATAAATAAACAAATAAATAAAAGGAGAAGACAGAGGGAAGGAATTGCTGAGGAAGAGATTAAGAGATTAACAAAGAGAACAGCAAAGGGGGGGTAGGGATAGAATTAATCTTCAAGGGGGAAGCAGGAGGGAATACAAGAAATGTTATCAGATCAGAAAGGAGTGGCCTATGTATACAAAAGTACTGAGAATGATTCATTTGTCTAAATTAGATCCCTGCCCCCACCCAGTATAGCTTCAAACACAGAGCCCTAAAGTTTAGATCCTTTTGTTGCTGCTGTTGGTTTTCATGATGGCATTATCCTTGGGATAAGGATATCAACTTTTCACAGAAACTCTACTGAATGAGGAAACTCTTTTGTATTGTAACATTGGTGTGCTTGTTTATATTTGTTTATTTTAAAAATCAGCCGTTTTTGCCCTGGCCACTTTGGCTCAGCGGTTGGAGCGTCGGCCTGCGGACCAGAGAGTCCCGGGTTCGGTTCCCGCTAAGGGCACATACCAAGAAAAATAAAAAAGAAAAGAAAAAAAAAATCAGCCATTTTATGTGTGTGTGTGTGTGTGTGTGTGTTTACCAGACACACTATGCAATAATTGACAATGTTCATAAGTGGGTCTCCGCTAGTCATGTCCAATCACAGGTGCACAGAGCCATGCTCACCTGGGTGGTGAATACCAGGGTGTCGTTTCCTAAACTGAAGTTCATGCCAAAAGACGAGTAATTTGTTTTCAAGAAATAAACATTTTTTATTAAAGTCATTCCATTCTGAAGAGGGATTCTCATTGTTCAGCATCATAAATGTAGAAAATGCCAAAAAAATAAAAAGGGAGGGGAGGGGTGAACCCAGCAGCATTTCCTCAAAATAAAACAAGAAAATGTCTCTAGTTCATGCCTCTTTCAAATTGTTTGCTTTAGGTGATGGAACTATATCTACAGATCGGTGAAGAGTTGACAGCGTATATTCTAAACTATTTGTTTATTCTTCAGTGGGTAGAAAGTTTTTAGTCTTTAAACTCAGAGGGAATGGATGTAGAAGCTGCCTCAAGGCTGCATGTTTTGAGGCTGGCGTTAGTGGTGGGCATTCTGTTGTCCACAGCTGGCCGCAGGCTCCTTTCTCTCCTCTTATTCTGAAGACATCAGCGCTGGGTTATAGAAGAATGAGACTAACTGAGACCATGGAACTGTGATCTTCCACAGGCACAGGGAATAGTGGGCTTGCAGCAGTTGTTTCTGTCCCCGTGGAGGGTACCTCCCCACGCCCCACCTCAAGAACCACAGAAAAAGTAACTCATGAAAGAGGCTACCGGTGTTGGACATGGTAGCAGAGAAGAGAAACTTATTCCAAGTTATTTTACTGGGACCAGGTATTTCTTGATAGAGCTCAGGGACTTGCCAGAATTCCATACACTTTTCCTCAAAAATTATGAATGAGAACGCCTCACCCTGATATCACAAAGCACACTGAGTGTTTTTTCTTCCCCCCACTAGGGGACAGGTAGATGCAGTGAGCATGAGGCCACCATGGCATACACCACCCAGGAGCTGGTACCCAACTGTTTCCACCAGAAAGGCAGGTCTGAAACACGCGCTCCCCCTGAGCTGTGAATAAAGCCGTCGCCTCAGGAGACGATGAAGAAATAGCGTTTTATTTCTTTACAAATTTATAGCCAAGACAATAAATCACTCCATAGAAAAATTTAAAACAGGATACATTGCTGTGACCTTCACAACTGATGGAGTCGTTAGTACAATGGTGAAAACTGCCTGCTGGGATGTCAGGTTGCAGCATTTTGTCAGGCTTGATGAATGGAAAGGAAAGTCCACTTTGTCAATGGGGCCGCTAACCAAGGTGCTCGTCCTTACACTGAAAGACTGCTTTTGTGAATAACCAGAGAGATGAGCTTGGAGCCAGGTCTCCTCTCTGTGGAGCTACCTTTGCTGAACACACAATATAATTATTCATTGGCCGTTTGTTCATTTATTTGTTTATTTTTGTCAAAGATGTTGCCTGATGATGGCTGTAATTGCCTGTCAGGAAATGTCTCCCTAGAACTCTCACAGTGACACTGTGGAGTCCCCCATCATCCGGATAAGTCCATGGTACACCCACCCACCTACTTAGCCCTCACTTCCACCATCCTGGCCTGTTCTCCATCCCTGGAAAGAGACAAGGTAAAAATTAGGCTTCAAAAACCAGACTGAACCAGTGTTTTAGTTGCCTCACCCACTATGACTGTCAATGGGAACACAGGACTCACTTTTTGAAACTATATGAGGGTTTATCTGGTGGGAGGCATCAGAGAGAGGCAGATAGATAGATAAACTAGTAGACTGAATTGGATTGAAATCTTAGGTTAACTGTTGTTTATTGCCCATGTGGCCCTGGGAAATTCCCTTATTCTCCCTGTATGTCCATTTTCTCATCTTTGAAAGCAGAAGAATTTCATTGCTTTCCCCTTCTTAAGTCCTATGAACGCTCTGAAGACAAATGAGAAAATGTGGCTGATTCCCCCATGAATGGTAGCCAGCAAAAAGCACAGAAGGATGATCAGAGCATTCTAAAGGGTCCTTATACTGAGAAAGAAAATAAATAATCAGTGGTGTCGTGGTCATGAATTTACCACCCTGGAGTTCCTGCCAAAATGGACCAGCTGCTCCCTATGGCTGGACTGGGTCTCATGGGTGTAAGTGGATGCCTGTCTAGCTGAGATGAATAATTGGTCCCCTCTTGGAAGTCATGTAGCTTATATCTGTCTGACAGAATCCTCTTCCTAAGATTTTCCCTTTCCAGAGATGGGCAATTTGACCCCTGATTATTGACGAAAGCAGCCGGAGCACTCTATAACAAAGGCGCTATAAGACATCCTAATAACGATCACACTATGTTATTACATGCTCTGCTACTCCCAGCTTCACAAGCAGTAGAATTTCCTACCTCTAAGATGCACTGAGAATTGACAGACAGGAAAGAACAACACAGCTGGGGAAAATGCTGACCGAGAGAAGCTAGTTTTTCATAACACATACAAAAATCAATCCCCATTTTTCATTCTAAGTATTTTAGTGAATAGTAGACTTTTCGAAATGGAATTTACTTGTCAAATGGTCTACCAATGTGTACCATATTAACTCTAGCTGAGCTTACCAGTTTTAGGAAATTACTTTACTATGGCCTGAAGCTAAGCATTCCAGAAGCAAGAGCCGTGATCGGAATAGTTCTGGAGCCAGGAGACAAGTTTAAAGATGAAATGTGTTATTTTTTCATGAATTGCAGGAAAAAAAAGAAAAAAGAAAAAAGATATTCTAGGTGTAATATATAAATATCATGGACATATAAAGTGATTTACTTCTACTTCTGTTGTAGAAACAATTTTGGAAAAAAATTTGGGAGGTACTATTTTAGAAACAATAAAAAACAGTAAAATTCTTTAAATAATCTTCCTCTACACACAGAAATAAAGCACTAAATCTGATGTCTTCTGAGGATATGTTAATGAAGTCATTAAAATGCCCCAACTTTTCTTGGTTTTCGATATTTCTCTAACCATTTGCAAAATGAACAGTTGAATATTGAACATTTCTGTGCCTAGAAATTTGACAAAGTCTTTAAAGTTAGAATAAATAAATTTCTAAATAAACACTGTACCTGGATAAGACTACGAACTCTCACAGCCTGGCCTGGGAGGCCCAGTTATGGATCTTAAGGGACCACCAGGGTACGTGGTCACCCATTAGGATGGAAAGTTGTCTATGTTGCCCAAGAGCATGCAAATCAACCTAGACCCTCAGTAAAACAAGTAAACGAAACCATGCTGCGGTCAAGTAAGAAGTTAATAAATGTAAACACAGTTCTCAGCATGTAACTAATTCTGACTACTCCCTTACCCTGAGAAGTGTGACAAGGAATATCGGAAGTTTAATTAGGCCGTTGGGGATTCTTACAGCTAAAATGCATATACCGGTTTCCATAATGGGAACTAGCACGGTATGCTGAATGCCTGGGACACATTTATATGAATCCCTTCATGATAGCAGTAATAAATAAAAATTTCATTCTCTAACCATTTTGATCACCCAGGTTGTTACCTCACTTTTGAGCCACTGTGTTTCATAGAGGCACTAATGATTGATTCTTGTCCCCTCCCAATATATTTTGAATTTACCAAGTCTGGAATTTTGTTCAATATGTCAAAAAACCTTTTTCTACTTTACATTCTCTTAAGATGATAGGTATCTTGAGTAAAAAGCAATTGCATTTAGAAAGAAGAATCAATCCAAGGATAGAAGGAAGAGTAAGACCTTTCTATATGTATTTATTTCTAATTTGAAAGTTTTCCTTACTGCTGTCATAGAAGTGTTTGCCATGTGAGGCATTTTAGCCTGTCATGTTGAAGACATTTAGGCTGAGAGAACTTTCTTCTCTCTTTGACACCATTTAATTTGTATATATATTTTTTCTAAATGTGCCATTAATAAAACTGTTTCTCAGCAAACCAAAATATTTTTAATAACCAAAGAAGAAGTTTTTAATTAGGTAGGAAGCAAAAAGAGGGAAATGGGTGAAGTAATGAGAAAGTTGGTTGGATCAAGAGCCTCATAAAAATGAACACTGAGGGGGCAGTTAGAGCTTTCCTGGATTATGGCAGGAAATCCTGAGGATGAGATTTGATAAGTCAAATATATATGAGTGACTGTGTGTGTGTTTTTAGCACCTTAATGAGCTACCCAAATGCAGGCGTGTCCTTACTTTAAGAAAATCATGTAAACAAAAATCCAAAGTGATAAACACAAATTTAGTAGTTGTTTTCATTATAAAATGCACCCTCACTTAATAGACTTACTATTCAATTCCTTTAAAGAACAGACACTTTGAAAACATGATTCAATTATAAAAAAAAAAAATCACATCTATTTTTGAACACCTTTTTGGAAGGCCATCTATAAAAAATCAGCCACATTCTGCTCTCATTGACATTTCAACCAGACTGAGCCATGGAACATTTGCTCAAGGCTAATTGCGACTGTCTAGATCCATAATGAAGCCTTTCCTGGATAACCTTTATGAATTACTGTAAGTAAAGTTCCCTTCTGAGCAACTGGCTATTCCATAAACTTTTACCTTTGGAAGATAGGTTATTGGAAGCCGATTGTCAGTACATTGATGGTATTCTATTCTAGACGGAAACCTTTAGCTGTGTGGTGACAATCAATAATATCCTTTGTGATTTCAGGTTCTTGTCACTGTGGAAAGTGCATTTGTTCTGCTGAAGAATGGTATATTTCGGGTGAATTCTGTGACTGTGATGACAGGGACTGCGACAAGCACGATGGTCTCATTTGCACAGGTGCATTACTGACCTACTCTAGTTGAGTTATGCCACATTTTGCAATAAAGGTGAATGACACACATCCCATATTGCTGTAGATCACTGGGCAGGAGAGCTTCCACGTACTCAAGGGCCAAATAGCAAGATAAAGTACGTAACGGGAGGTGGTGGGCTTTAGTGAATAAGCACTGTCATTATTCCCAGGCATAAAAGAATACAAAAGAATGCACCCAAATTATATGATTTTGGGGGAAATTCCACAAAGTAACTTCCCCCAACTTACACATGTGCAGTTTTATATATTGCAAAAAGAAAATAATTCTCTTGACAACTATTTCACTTTGAGCATGGTGTAGAGAATGGAATATTAGTTTAAACAGGAGCCAGGTACCAAAGCTGGTTGATGTGTTGGTTGTTTTTAGGGAATGGAATGTGTGTGTGTTGGGAAGACAGGAGTATGAAAACAACTTAGGAGGATAACAGATACTGCTATCCTGAGTTACTGTAATTAGTTATAAAATACATTTTCTTAAACAAGTCACAGGGGAAACAGAGACATGTACATTTGTTTCCTTGTTTCTAATTAAAGGTAAAAGATGAGTGTTTGTGTGTCAATAAGTTAGACATTCCCTTTCTGTCCATCCCTTCTACACAAGGCTCCTCTTCTAGCTGGCTATTCAGCCTACTTCATCCTATGTCAAGGAGCTGTACATTCTTTAGCATTTATTCATAAATTACATATAACCTGCTCTCTACAGAAAAACAAAATTATGACATGGAATCCTAGCTGGAGTGAAACTGAGGGTCACCATTAGATTGATACTGACTTGATAGTAGCACCAAGTAGATGCCGTTAATTATTTGAAAAATCAAATTTCTTATAGCTGCTTAATAAGATAATAATAAGATGGCTGCACAATAAGAACATTTTCAGAGGATGCATAAAATGGCTTTGATTATGAACAGTCATGGTTGATAATAGCATGTATTAACTTGGTACATTTCTATCATGATAGTGATTCTCCTGTGTATTTAATTGCAGGGAATGGAATCTGTAGCTGTGGAAACTGCGAGTGCTGGGATGGATGGAATGGAAACGCATGTGAAATCTGGCTCGGCACAGAATATCCTTAACAATTCAATGGGAGAGGACTGGATTCGGGTTTTTCTAGGCCATTAGAACATGTAAAGGCAGAGGAAACCATGTATAGTCACCACGAGGACAGGTCAAACAGACTGTTGTATGTTTTTCTATGTCTGAAAACCTGAATGAAATCTGGATACCCATTAAAAACTAGTTAAGCAAACTCTGATGTAAATAACATCAGAAAGAAATTTTCTTCCACAATTTACACCAGTGGTTCTCAACAAGGGAGACTTTGCCACCCAGAAAATATTAGGCAATGTCTACAGACAATTTTGGTTGTCACACTGTGTGGGGTGGGAGGGTGTGGTTCAGGCCTCTAGTGGGTAGAGGCCGGGGATGCTGTTAAACACCCCACAGTGCACAGGACAGTCCTCCACGATGAAGAATTATCTGGCTTCAAATGTCAATAGTGCGAGTTGAGAAACGCTGAATGACATGGTTGTTAGAAATGCACATCCCTACACAAGAAAGACCATTTTAGAATCTGAGGAAAAGATACATTCTCACATAAACCCAACGATCAGACTTTGCCAGGATTCTGTATCACTCCGCATTTCCATGTGGGAACAATGAAGACAAACACACAGGAAGTACAATGTTGGATAGGGGTGGGGGCAGAGGCCAGATCACCAGTGCTTTTGAGAAAACACTGGTCATTTTTAGTCATGAAGTCATTTGTCTAGTCTCACTTTAAACTCACAAAAGAAGATTCTCTTAAGATGAAGGAAGAAATTATGAAAAATGTACAATTTAATACTTTTAATAAATAGTGACATAAGTTGTTTATACTCTGTGTCAATATGTATTTTACCAACTAATGGCTGACAAAAAAAATGAATTGTTATTCAAGAGCATCCGTTTTCTGTTACTAGAACATTTTAAAACTGGGCATGGGTTACATGTACAAGGAATCATCTGATTTTTCACTAGTTAAAAATGGTAACTTGCCTTTTGAAAAGACAATATCTAGTTAGCTCTATGATGGGCCTGAAATATGCATTCATTTCTCTTAAAAGGCTCTCTAATTTCTAAGGACAGATTACTCACTGGAAAAGTAGGGTCATGCATAGAAGTCAAGAAGAGATACTATGATAAAGTGGTACCAGTCTCACAAGCTCAGAAGATTTAAAGAAAAATCTAGAAATGACTTAAATAGAAATTACAAATATTCACTCAGTGATAGGAACAAAATGTTTATTTTCGTACTGCTAAATCTTGCTCTGTATGAAATTCACATCGAATTATGAAAATGTACAATAATTTGTACTTCCCTCACATATTTGCAATTAAATCTACTTACACACATTAGTTTGGGCAACCTTTAATTATTTAGAGCTCAAAAAGACCCATTTATTTTCTAAATGTGAATTATATTTTGTAAAATCCTGCAATAATGTAATAAAATTTTCATATTGTTTAAGATGAAAACTTTTACTTGGAAATTGGACTTAATGCTGTAAATATTCTAGAGCCATGACTTGGACTTTATAAGTCAAATCACCAAAAGTGAGGAAAATATGTATCTGCTAAGTTGCTTAAAATGTATATTGAAAATGATTTAAGAGAAAATTTAATTGATACTGATTTTTATAATACTAACAGTGTTCTACTTTAACGATTTATAAAATTGTTATCTCTATCCTGAGATTAAGGAGTGCAACCATATTAGTTGTATCTTGATTGTTGAGTACATCAATTGAGATAGATATCAGTTTTGTAAAATGACAGAAATGTATGCAGTTAAGAAATAACATATATATTATATCCTTTCCTCTTCTCTAGCTAAGCATTTTAAGCCTCAAACAAACCTATTTTAATTGTTCAGTAGCAATTTCAATATGACTGATTTGATGATGGACACATTGGAATTCACTACATTGTCACAGTACAAGTGACACCCAGATTCCCTATTGCAGAGCTCTGGGACCAGACAGTAGATATTTTAGACTTTGTGGGACACATATATCTGTGTTGCGTATTCTTCTTCGTTCGTGTTTGATAGTTTAAAACTGTAAAAAGAAAAACAAAACAAAACACTCATTCTGAGCTCCTGGGCCAGTCAAAAACCAATTGCAAGCTGGGTTTCGCTCACAGCTGAGGCGTCGGTGGCCAACCTGTGTTCTGATAGAACTGCCCTTAATTTCCTGTTTCCTCACATAACCCCAGGTATGTCTTATTTTTCTTGTAATTCTCTATACTTGTTATCCCTTTTTATTTACAACAAAAGCATTTCCCTTTTTAAAATTTAATACAAGAAAAATGTCCTCAGCATGTATGTGCTTAAAGAAAAAGTTTAGATATGAGAAATGGTTATTACGAAGTTCAGAATGTGTTTTATCCAAATTTTTTGACAACTTGAAAATATATGGCAGTCGGCTATATTCTGGGTTCATTTAACTACAAATTATTGAACTGAAACTTTTCATATTTCTTGTGTGTGTGTATTTGTGATTTTGACTCTAGCTTGCAAACATCAATAGATCTATTAAGAAGTGATTTCATTTACATGTTTAAATTGGAAAAAATAAAATAAACAAAGTTACATGTAAAGATATACATTCTACCCTTCTTAAATGTGATTTTGTACTTTGACTTTTGATTCCATTACTAAGATAGAAACTCCCACTTAAAAAAAGGCAAGGCAAGAACAAACTTGTAATAGGAGGGAAATGTGCAAATCTCATTGCCTTGTGCAAAGTTGTCCCAAGTTACAGTGGGATTAATGTCCATTGAGAAGCATGCAACAAGCGATGCTGGCCAAACCCTGCTTCTTGGCAAACTGTCACTGAGGAATCCTTCCAGAAGGACTTCTCCATAAAATTCGACTAAGGTCCTGAGACCTAAGAGGAGAATCATTCTACCCCATTTTCTCCCTGGATTCCTTGAGCTAATCTAGATCCTTTCAACACATTGAAAGGAATGACCTCACTACCTCAAATGCAAACGCAGTCTCTGCCAGCAAACATCAAGATTAGACTGAATGGTATAGAAAAACAGAAGAAGAAAAAAACCCCACGTAATTTAGCCTTTGTTTACAGACTCATTATCAGAACTTTGAAACCCTATTCAGCATTCAAGCATCAAGCCCTCTGTACCACCTTGTAAGCTAGGGAATTTAGGCTACGAAATGCATTTTCTCCAAAGTCACACGGTTCACATCTGGATTTTGATATACCTGCATTTAGTGCAGTTGCTTTCACTGGACATGGTCCTGTTCTGAAATGAACTTGAACATAATTTTCACTTGCTTCTGAAATAGATTTTTTAATCAATCTGGTCTCAAAATGTTAATTCTCCCTATAATACTAGGGAGAAACTTTAAATGAAGTGATACATATCTAACATAGAGAACAAGAAGTTTGTTGTTGTTTTTTAAAGAGAACCTAATCTAATATTGGTCATCCTGAAAACATCTGGCCATTTTAGTGCTGTAGGCATTAATTACGCAACCAGACAGGTGTGATAAAGAAAGTGTTTACTCTCCAAGAGGCAAACAATTAGAAGGACTATAGCAGGAATCTATGAGCTCATCGTGGGGCTCCTGAAGCCACCTGCTACCCCAAAACAGGGCAAGTAAACATTTAGAGCAATAATTTCTAAATTCTCCAGGACTTATAATGAAGTGATACTTAGTACCAATTTACTCTTTACATAGGGTGGACCATTTGCATCTATTCTGTAATTTTTCCAAGTAAAGTTTTAGCAAAACATTTTAGAAAGCAAACTTCTAAGAAAATAAAAATAGTGTCACTTGAAATATCAAAACTGTTAACATTCCCAAGCATTGCTGAGAGATGGGTAAAGCAATCAATCAGCTACCACAACAAATCGATAGAAATAACCCTCCCACACCAGGTATGCATGCAAATGGAATGTGCTATCAGACTCGATACAATCAACAGATGTACATGTAGGTACAAAACACACAGTCTGTAAATACAAATGAATTCCATCAGATTTACTATACAGAACATCAATGGTGACAGATTGCACTTACTTAATAACATCAAACTTGATTTTTGAGGGGGGAAAAGGGAGAGAATCTTATCCCGGAAAAAATAGCAAGAGAGGTATCATCAAAGAGCTAAAATTTTCTTTGGCACAGTAAAGGGGGAAATTGAGTTTACCAACTTATTTACATGACATGTCTCTATACTTGTGGGTGATGCAATGCCATTTCATTATATAAAGTTGTTTGATGTTTTATAATATGCCTTCATATAAACATTTTATTCAATGTTTTGTATTTGTGAATAGAACAAATGATATTAAACACAGAAACTGTACAATGCAGACACACTCTTTGTATGTAAATTGAGTAATACATACCAACAGTTCTTGATACCCAGGCCCTACTACATGCAGTCCAACTGTGCTGCTCTCGTCCCGAGCAACAGATGAGACCAGACACAAAGGAAGTGGTCAGACTAATTTACAAACAACAAAGACCCCTCTGCAATATGTCTAAACACATATTAGAAGAAAGTATCTTGGCATCCATTCATAGGGATAAATGCCCTGATAGACAACTTATATAAAAAACAAAACAGGTGCACATTTACATAAATCTCAGTCATTTATAAAAATAAATTTTGTCTTAATTTTAACCAATAAACAGGTTTGCAGGGGGAAGAAAGAAACCAGCAAGTAGGTCTGATTACCAAAAGCAAATTGGTGGGGATGTTTGGAGTGTGTGTGTGTATATGTGTGTGTGTGTGTTGGGGGCTTGGGGGGAGCATAAGTAGTGCCTATAAACCCATCTAATTAGAATTTCAAGTTAAATTATTCATAGTGTGCCACATGTTATGGATTATATGTCTTCCTTAAATAATTAGTAATGAAATTCATCTAATGTATTTTAACTTATCCTGTTAAAAGCAATAGGCTTTGAAATGATGCAACAAGAAATCAAAAATGGTCCAAGGAACCATTTTGTTGTATTTGTACCTTAGCATTATCAACAATAAATCTACTCAAACATTATGCTAACTTTTTATTTATTAAAATGGAATCCAATATGAAAATGAAATAAGCATAAACAGTTAAATTTATACTAAATCTTTAATAAGCTAAGCAGGCCAATATTTTAAAATGCTGGGCAAGGGCTGTCATGGAGACTTAGAAAAAGCAGTGACAAAATAATTTCCCAGTAAATACAGAGCAAATGGGGGCAAATGGCGACCGGGTCATCCTTCCACATGGAAATAATAATAACAAGAGGCCAAGATAATGATCTCACATATAGTTTTCCATAAATGAGGTTCAATTTGGTCTCAATGAACTCTTCTGCGAACAAAACATTGAATTTTATTAAGTATACACAGAGTTAACAAATATATTTCCAAACAGGTTAGTATTAAACACTTTGAAACTCCAATATTGAACATTTTGCATGGTTTCTTCACTGTGTAGTCAACTATTCATGGCCTTTCTTGGTAGTTGTCTTCCCTACGCTCAGAGCTATTTAAAAGGAAATTGAGAAAGCAAATAAAACAAAAGCAAATCGGTCGGCTGGACCGAAAACCTGATGTTTGAACGTGTTGGTCTGCCTTTAATTTTATGTAGAATAATTCAATAGACTGCATTCTGAGATCATGGCAAGGCACCTCTATCCCAGCCCTTGGGCAACCTGGGCCCTGAAAAGCTGGGTTAGAGGTATGGACTGGTGAAATACACAGTACCTGACTCAGCATGCTGAGCTAAAAAAATTTTTTCCTAATGTGTCCAGTTTAAAAACTTGTCATTAAACACCAAAAAAATATTAAAGTCTAATTTATAACTAAGGTTTGCATTGCTGCTGCAGAAAAGAACACAACAGCCGCCTTGCCCATGCTCTGCCGAGTGGGAGTGGGATGCAGCCAGAACCCCGATGGCGTGAAGTTCGGTTCATTAAAAATAGGAAGGATTCTATCTGAAATGGATTTAGGTAGCGCAACTCTTGTAGGTTGTAATTATTGATTTTTTTTTCCTTTTTTTTTCCAAATAATGAGGATTCGTAGATGAAAAATGAACCTTAATCAGGCCTACAAGGCCTACAGAGTTCTTTGGACCCACTTTCTCAAAAACCAGTGGGTCTTGCTCGCTGGGCAAGGCAAATGTTACCATTACCAGTAAGCTTGTGATATGTATAAAACACACACACACACACAGAGAAACTACAGGGGGATGTCAAACACATGCCGTAGAGAACTTCCCATGGACCGTGTTTGACCCATTTCTCACCTGGGCAACGCCGACCTCAGGAGCACAGTACCTGCCACTGAACAGAGCGTATATGTGTGTTTAATTGATAGTGAGCCAGAGACAACACTCTTAATCTTTATGATGCAATTTGTAATAATAGGTTTAGAAGGCTTCCTGAATCCCTGATCGCTCTCCGAACTAAGCCAACTGCAACATTTAAGATTTAGAGGGACACAATCCCCGCAAAAGGTCACAGACAGTGGAGCGAGCAGCCCTGTAAAAACGGGGAGAGGAATCCATAATAGCACAGGTTTACAGCTTCTAACTAGAAATTACTCAATAGTATTTGTGTGCTACAAAATTGAACTGAAACACATGGATTTTGCTGAAACAGGACTCAAAAAGGATTATGGGTAGCTGTCAGCAGGCAAGGTATCGAGTGTACTTGTGAAGTATGTCATTCACATGAAGTGTCACAGTCACAGAAAAGATATTAAAAAGGCATTCCATATCTGGTAGGGCATTCCATGGTCTGAGTTTAGCTGGTTATCCAGGTGTCTTCTTCTTGTGGGGGGTGCAACATGTTGAGATTTATCCACTTGCAACCAAGAAGTTCGAGAGCAAAGAGCAAGCATCCGCTTACTTCCAGCTGCTCCTCAGCCATGGGAGCAGAAATGTCTGGCAAGGATAAATCACTCAACTGTGCTCGGGACCAGTAAGTCACAACACCTGTGAGGATCTGGCTATGTTGTCTTACTTTTGTTGACTGGTTTGCCTCCATTCATTATTGCAGACGCACTTGTGCTTTTACTTGGCGTCACCCCGGCCTTCGGGACTGTCTCTCCAACATCGTGCAAAGATGGTTCTCGGTACATGGCAACTAGGGACAGGAAGGAGGGCATGAAGAAAGGAGGAAAAGGAAATGTTACCTAGTTCGGTTCCAGAATCAGTGCACACACAGACCTCAGCAGTTTGCCCTGTCCTGTTTCCCTGAAACAAAGCAATCCCATTGAGAGGGATTCCTGTTCTAAAGCAGTAATTTCCTGCCCCCAAACAGAAGACATTACTTCCTTCACGCTCTCTGGTTTATATAACTAAAATATGTACATTGCTGTGAATGGATGTTTTTTCTAGGAGAGAACGTTTAAAGACTTTGAGGGCCTAAGATATAAAATACACACAGACACGCACACACGTGTGCATGCACAAACACACACACGCCAAGTATAGGAGAACGGCAAACTTAAACCTAACTCTCTTTGTACAGCAAGGAAAACTCAGACTTCCCTTGCACTGCACACTTCAACACTCAAAGCACTCATTCCTATTCATCTTTTTAAGGATTCACACCCTAGGTCATTGAATTATTTTTCTCTCGAGTGGTTCAAAAGCAACCTAGTCACACTGGTGTTAACTTCAAAGCAATAACAAAGAACTCCCTTTCCCTAAGCCAGGGCCTTCGAAGATCATTGTTGAGATTTCCTCTCCCGAGATTATGAGAAGAGACCCTTAAATAACTGAAGTCAACTGTGTGGCATTTTCTTTCTTTCTTTTTTTTTTTTTATGCCTCATTTTCTGATATATTATTAAACATCTAATAATTGATGTCATATAAGGCAGAAGCACAGAATGGCAAGAGAGCAAGTGGGACTGACATCTGGTGAACTCTGAGAAATTGCCTGAATAGTGTCTGGCCACATAATTAACCACAAGAGTTCATGTGGCTTTTTAGAAAATGATCCTGAGGAATCCTGGGGAAAACATTTAAGCGTGACTGATGTTTGAGGAAAACTAGGTGAGTTAATATCATCTGCCATCAGAAACACAAGTGCATTAGACCTACCCAACCTGCTTTTTAAGGTTTTGAAAGTTTATGATACAGCAGGTCCTCGAATAATGTCGTTTGGTTCAAGTTCATTTCATTATAAGGTTGATGAATGAAGAAATGACTCCCAGCTGGGGCCACTGTCTGTGTGGAGTGTGCACATCCTCCTCATGTCTGTGTGGGTTTCTCCTGGGAGCTCTGGTTCCTCCTGCATCCCACATATGTGCACATCGGGTGAATTGATGTGTCTACATTGTCCCAGTCTGAGAGAGTGGGTAGGTGTGAGTGCGCCCTGTGATGGAAGGGGGGGCCCACTTTGGGTCCTGAGCTGCTGGGATAGGCTCCGCCACCCTGGACCCTGAACTGGAATAAGCGGGTTGGGAAAGAATTCTCTTACTTGTTTTTATTCATCTTTCTGAAATGTGTGTATAGCTCACATTTATTTCATTGTTGAACTTAAAAATGTAATGGGTCTTTATTTAGAAGTTTGGTGATATTTTTGTGACCAGAACTATGCATTAGGAACTTCACTCTTATTTATACTGATTAGCTTAAAATTGGTTTCATTAAATGTTGCTTTGCTTAAAGTTGCAGTTTCCAAGAACTATAGATAACGTGAAGGGAGGTCTAACTGTATTTTATGAAGAGAACTTATGTTTAGTTAGGATGAACTACCATATACATTCTCCGTGTTCAAGGTGGTAGAATTTTACCTTTTGCATCAATGAAGGGTGATTTTTCAGCAGCACATATATTTGAAAGTGCTTAGGTACATCAGACCTATATTAAATGACTCGGCAATGTGGTAAGAGGGATTACTCCATATCCTTGAAGCACTTTCCCATTGCTTACTCCTGCTACTACTTCAATTAGGAGACAACAGCATCGGAGCATTAACCTTGACTGTCTAGCATGAAGTTGTGTAGGAGATAGGAATGTCCCAGAGCATCAGTGGTCAATCAAGTAGCTAATTTTTCCTAACATTTCCAATGATATAATTTATATCCTTGTATGGGTCTTGAAAGCTTGAAATTAATGCCCTCTATTAATTGCACTATGTGATAAACTCTGTCATTACAATATACCCTTAATTGTTTTTTTTTAGATTACTTCTATCTGCTAATTATTTGAAAATACTGTTTCTCTCTTCCTCATATATACATATACACAACACATACACACAACAACAGTTCAATGTGTGATTGAAATAGCAAGTGATATTATTACCCCACACCTTTAGAGTCTCAGACATTTCTTGTTGGTTATACCAAAGAGCTGGTTTCCAGATTTTGCTTCAGTTAAGAGAGACATAAAGGTCTTTTTGGTTTTCATTACATTTTATGCAGCTAAGAGATAAAGTTTTAGAAATTTAGTCAATTCTTAACTGTCCACATTGAAAAAATTAATGTAAAGAGACAAAGCGAACTTTCTATTGATTTAGTTTTGAAAATTTTCACTTGCATTTGAATATTTGTGAATCTGATGGTTTCAGAATTCATTTAAAAGGGTGAAACAAATCAAAGAGGCGTTATTTTAGAAGAAAAAAGAAACTCTCTAATTCCTTATCACTCCTCTAACTTTCTTTATGATTTATCTGAGAATAATTTACTCATATTACAGACTGTGACGTAATTTTGCATTTCCTAGACAGGCCCTGGTGGTTAATCATTTGGGTTTTAATGACCTGTTCTAGAGGCAAATTTAGTTAAGGGTGATAGGAAGTTAATAGCATGGAAATGATATAGATAGCATTAATCAACAAGAGTGGTTTTTCAAACTTAGGCAAACTGAAAGTTCAATTATACATTCACATATAATTAATATTTAACTTTCAATATTTCAAATTATCTTATTCCTATGTAGAGAATATGGATTATAAAACCTATGTGGATTTTTTTCTTGATGGTTAAGGTTTTCCTATGGGAATAAAAAACAAAAAGAAGATCAAGCTGTCTAAACGAGCATAAAGTGTTTATTGTAGACCTGATTTTCTGTGAAAAGTAAACAAAAGTATTTAAATAGAAAACATTTTTGAAAAACCTCAAAATCAATTTTTTTTGTAGTTGTCAAATTTATATAAGTAAAAGTAAATGACACTTCTGGCAGAATCCTTGATGAGAAAGGTGCAGACATTTCTGATTAACTAACGAAAGTTTATAGCTTGCACTCCGAGAATCTGATCAAAGTTCATGACTTCAGCCCTGGCCGATTTGGCTCCGTGGCTGGAGTGTCGGCCTGAGGACCAGAGAGCCCCGGGTTCGGTTCCCGCTAGGGGCACGTACCAAAAAAAAAAAAAAAGTTCATGACTTCACTGTTTACAGGTGAATGTAAAAGAAGGTGATGCCACAATAAAGAATACTAAACAACTATGCAGTTTGGAAGGAAGATATGTAAATTAACAAGTTATGTGAAGGACAACTTACTGACTCTTCACTTTCTGTAATTATAATAATTCACAAATATATGATTTTACTTTAACCTAGATAACATCAAAATGGGCAAATACATTTATTCCATAAGACTCAAAACTGAGTTTTTCTAATATACCTATTGTCACAGTCACAGATTTGTAATGTCATTGCAAATTTTAAAAATTTTAATGTTAATTAATCAAAAATTCCTAGGGACTAGAGAGGTTGGGGCAGTGAGGATTTGAGACATTAGAAATGGACAGAGAGGGGTTTTGCTGGCATTTTTTTAATTAATGGAATATATATGTGTGTATATTCTATAAATTTGTGTGTATATATGTATGTGTGTATACATATATAGACACAGATATACAATATACATATATACAGTAAAGTGTACAAATCTTAAATGTACAGCTTAAGTAGACACCTGTGCAACCACTACTCAGGTCAAGATAAAGAACTCCAGGAAGGTTCCTTGTGGCCACAGCAGAGTTATCAATGTGAAAAATAAATGTGTGATAAATCTGATACGGATAATGCACACGTAGCACTCACCTTCCAATGGCTTGGGTAGAAAATGAGCTGCTGGTTTGGTTTTCTTTACTCTGTTTCCTTTCATAACTTGCCCTTCTTTATTCAATCCCAAAAACCAGGCTCTACCAGATTCCTGTTGTCTGTACAGCATAGATGAGTAGATTACATAATAGTTTTCAAAAACAGATTCCTTAAACTTGCATTCAGGGGTAAACAGTTCCTGTTGAGAGAAAAGGAAGAAAAGAAAGTTAGAGGAAAGTACAGGAGTTTCACTGTGGTTTCTCTTCCTCCCTCCAGTAGCTTGTTCACCAAGATGGAGTCAGCTCTTGGGCAGGGATGACCAGACTCACCTCTTCTTGCATGCACTAAGTGTCCATATACTTTTTTTCAATATATGCTGAATAGAAAGTCCGCTTTTATTGGGAATATATTTATAGGCAAAATTATAGATGTTCTTTAACAAGAAAGTAGAGACATAAGCAAATTCAAAATCTTTTTATTTAAAATTAAAAAAATGCAATCAAGGTATAACCAGAAAGAGCACCACAAAGTAGTATCATATTCACAATACATTAAACAAAAATCAAATACATATTTAAGCTATTTGCTAATCCTTTTTCAATATTTCCATAGGAATAGTATATGATGCCCTAACAGTTGCCAGTTGTTCATTAGATCACTAATATTATAGGGTGATTCATTTTACCTACAAAGAAACAGATGGAAGCCCCAAACTAAAACCATGACAATCAGCTGGCACACCAACTAGCCCCTGGAGCTGAGGCCTGGCGTTGTGTTAGCTGGTCATAGTGACAGAAGCTGAAAATGATGACCTAATTCCATAGTTTAGAGCCCCATTGGAACTCCTGAAGAAAGCTGCCCTAACTGTAATCCACCTAGCATTTTTTAAAAGAGAACAATGAGTTAAATGCCATGACTCTCAATGGCATGATCTATGTTGATTGATGAGTAGCACAAAGCTTTACTACTTTATGATTATCATTAATAACCAAATATTCATAGATGACTTTTACATACTTCTGAGATTTAACCTACAAAGGCATTTCTAATAGACCTCTATTAAAATTAATTTAAAAATTCAACCTCTCTAATTGTAGGCCTTGGAAGCCCTTTAACTTGTTTTAATAGCCATTTTAAATAGGCTGAACACTGTACTATTTTATAGGTATGAAATATGGATGCAAAAGAGAGCTTTAAAAAATATCACTATACTTGGAAAAAAAATTTACCTTATTAGATTTTTATGACTACAGGAAAAATAACTTTTATTTTTCTTTTAAAAAATAATTTTCTATACACATCCTGAAAATATACCCTTTAGGATCTAAAAATTAAAACTTTTAAGAGTTAAAGTTATGCTAACTATAATAAGGAATGTGACATTATTGCCAATAGAAATTTTCTTTTAATATTTCCCATGAGAGTGTGAACTATCAAATAGTGTCTCTTGCAGGTTATAATTTATTCAGAGTACCCTATGCCTTTAATTAATTCTCTGAAAGCTAACAGCTTTCTAAAAGGAACAAGTTTTGTTAAAGGCAGATGCTTTTCATAACAAAAATGACAGATCCAATGATTTATTTAATGATATTGGAAAAGCCAAAAGACAGGCTTAGCCTCTTCTGAAAGGAATTTATGTAGACCTTCATTTCTTCTAGATGATTCTACCTCAGGCTTGATGACAATCCTGTCAAAATAAATGTTCTGGCCCTCCACTAAGTTCTCCAAATATTCTCCATTAGTTCTCTCACTAATAAATAACAGTCCTATTGAGTCAATCTCCTGACCTGCCTCAGAAGAAAGACTAATAAAAGGGTACTTGTTCATACACCTGTGGTGAGGAAAATAAAATGGAATGCTGTAAATCTGGCTTATCCTCAAAAGACTAATAAATATAGCATATTGGTTGAAGTGCACCTTCTAGGACAAATAGATGAGACTTATCTTTTTATTGAGGTATACCAAGGCATCCAAGTATATTACTTATTAGTTAAAACCTATCTCAAATCTAGCTGGAGTGGGAGTGGTAAAAGCTGATGCAAACTGAGGTCACTCAGGGGTCAGAGGAGCTGGCACCTGACTTCTAGGACACCAGGTCTCTGCCCAAAGCCTTGTTCACCTTATTGATAGGATCACTGATGACTGATCTTTATCTAGAGAACCAGGGCAGCCAGCTTTGGAAATTCAAATCCATAGGGCAGTCAATCCTTATTCTTATCTAATCCCCTCTACCATAGTGTAAGGAATATGGAGGACACTGCTTCATTACCATTAGCAAATTAAAAATGTATTGTCCCCACTCTAAATTGACTAAGTCCAATACAAAAGAAAAGGGAGACCCTTGATGTCAAAGAAATCACTCATTCTCAGAGTAAATCTTAAGGCCATCTGACATCAAGTCTTTTTATATAAAATGTTGCATCGTAGGATTCTAAGGAAGCCAATTCCACAGCTCTTGTCTGTGAGCTGTTCCAGAGGCGTCACAGATAGCTGATTCTTTCTGTCTTCTTCAGTGAAAGCCATTGTCTTCAGTTGCTTGTGATGGTGGAGACTGGTCAGCACATTTTCAGTCTTCTTTATTCTTGGTTAAATAGTTAATATGCACAAACATTCTCTATTCAAAGGCACTATTATCTAATAAATTTTGATAGACTTACCTAGACTTCTCAAGAATTTAATCAGCTCATCAAATATTGGAGCACAGAAAGAATCCCTACACTCCCAGGAGTACTGACAGGACTAATGAAAGTTAAGATTAGTTACTATTTATTGGGTGTCATAAGGGACAAATATACATTTAACACATAAATGGGAGGCAGTGGAGTAAAGTTACTATGAACACCATCTGTGGAACCAGACCTCTTGGGCTCAACCTGGCCCTACTTTTTATCAGCTGTGTCCTTGGGGAAATTACTTAATCTCTGGCCTTGAGTTTCTGCCTCTCTAAAATGTGTACAAAACCATAGGAAAATAGAGTGGTTGAAAGGACTGAGTGAATTAATACATATTTAGAAGAGAATGTGGCATATAGTTAAGTACTCATTACTATTCTAAAAAAAATTCCCCATTACTTCTAATCTAAAATACACCTGTATCAGTTATTTCAATTATATCAATATTTCAGCAAACCAAAATTTAGGTAAATAATTAGTCAATGAGTACATTTTTACATTAAATATTGGGCTCAGTATCAGATACACCAAAATGAACATATAAAAATGGTATTGTGAAGGACAGTGGTGGGACATGCTATGGTACATTTGGAGAACTATAATTAGTTCATTACTGTGACTTTGTGGGAACAGAAGCGGATAGGAAAGTGAGTTGGATAAATGTGACAAAGGGTGTTGGACACTCTGATAAACACGTTAGACTTCTTATAAGCAGGAGGTAGACACAAAGTTTCTTAAATAAGCAAGGGAATAATGGCATAGCTTAATTTGTATTTTATAAATACCAAACTGTTGTCAACATGAAGGATGATTTTGAGAAATTAGGGTACATATCATATATATACTGATGTGTTAAATCCCAATATCTTGCAAAATGGGCTTGAAAATTGTAGAACATGTATAAGTGTGTGCTCATCTTAGTAATGAGTATTAATACAATAGTCAAGGATGCACAAAGTAAGGGAGAAATACCACCAGAATTATGACACACTAATTGAGTTCTGAACTTCCTGGTAGCCAAGACAAAAAGAGAAGGGCTATATGTTATAAAAATTATGGACGAGAGAAAATCTTTTCTTTTTCTTGGCACTAACTTCCAAAAGACATTTCCTTACAAGGAATAAGTGACATTGACCAAAATAAATAAAACATGCTCTTGATAGTAATTGCACAATTAATGACTTTATTAATGACTTAAGTTTTGTGTATGAGTCCTACAGTATGCTTTAGGAAATAGTTGAAGTGAAACGTCCCATAGGCAGGACTTGAAATAATTGTAATTGATGAGATCCCCAGGGATCATGCACACAGCAGAGGCCATAAACTCAAATTCCTATACTGACCAGGCAGAAACAAGAGTTGAAGCAAGCCAGTGTAATCATAGTACCCTTATGAGGATGAATGTCCCCTTACTCAGGCTCTGCAGAAGAGACAGAGAGAATAGTAGAAAGGACAGCTATCATGTGAAAATAAAAACCTTAGATCTTTAGTAGAACCGATTTTTCAAAGGAAGTAATAAATCCAGGTTTCTAGGTAACATCTCCTTTTAACGGTGACAGCTATTTCTTGGTTCTTGTTTTTGTGTTTCAATATAGCATGGACCAGGGGTCTGAGATGGGGCCCGTGAGCCTCCAGTGAGACCTCCAAAGTAGCGTGGGAAGAAAAGTACTAAAAGAAGGAACCCCAGGTGGCTTATCAATGCATCCCTGACCTCACTTACGGTTCCTATACATTTGAGTAATATGATGACTGTGCCAGCAGAACACTCCAAAGCAGGTAGTAATAATGTGAGACTGCTTATTTAAATTTAAGCTTAAATATAAACTCTTTGAAACTGCCAAAAAGAAATAGATAAGGAGTTTGATGTGCCTTTTTCTCATCTTGCCTGCCTATATTTAGAACCACCAACACCAAAACAACAAAATCAACAACAGTTGAGTTCCAGCAGAAGCTTAAATATTAATTTGTAGCCTTGCCAAACTAAATCATCAAGCCATAGAATAGAAAAACACAACAATTAAACAAAAATTTCATATCTCCTTTATGTTGTGGTTGTTTTTGAAATGAAAGCACCATCTGTGGTGTACTTACTATCATAACAGTAGCAGCAGAATTCCTCTTCTAAGGGAAATGTCTTTGTTTAGGAAAATACCCTGATGAGCCATTAGCATGTACACAGCTAGGTTTCTGGCTTCAGGATAAAAGGAGAGGGTGGAGGGAAGAGAAGGCCCAAGTTTCTTAATTTATAACCAATGAATTAACCATAAATCCAGATAATTCAACATAACCATAACCAAAGAACTAAAAGTTACCTTGAGAATCTAACTTAGTGATTGGCAAACCGCAGCCCATGGGCCAAATGCACCTGCCACCTGTTTTTGTAAATTCACACCAAAAAGATCAGAAGTGAGTTGTTGAGACAGAGACTATATAGCTTGCAAAGCCTAAAATGGTTACTGTATGATCCTTTGCCAAAAAAGTATGCCAACCCTGTTGATAAGGTAAATTTTGAGGACTTTTCAACCTAGGTAATTAGAGGGAGGGGTTGTGAATCTAATTTCAAAATTCCCAAGGAGCTAAGAATTCCCAAATTAAACTTGGATTGCACTCATTCTCATTTATTCATATGGATACAATTTGAATCAGAATTTTCAGCACAGTTTCATCCCTGGAAAAGTCTTTACAAGCCTGGGCTTCCGGTAAGAACATGCAAGTGGCATCCCACAAATTCCATTTATGTAGTCACGGCATCATCTTTAGTGTTATCTGTGACTAAATAAAAATTTTGTTTGGTTAATATATGCCAGTGTGCTTAGCACCAGGACCAGCACCACTGTTTGAAGGGGAAAACAAAAAACAGGCATTCCAGAAAAATTTACAGCATTTCTTTGAGTACAAGGTAATTGCAAAATAAATTAAAAGAGAGGATCGAGAAATAGTATTAGAGATATCACAGCAAATAACATATAATAAATCCACAATAAGTAATACTCATTAACATTCTATTAACATCTATATTCCAGATTCATCCAAAAATTCAATCCCTTTTCATCATCAGTAATGACCTTCACCCTGGACTTCTCATGAATATTTCTCCCCAGGCTTAAACTGAGAAGAGGAAGGATCTTCAAATTCCAAGTTCTTATTTAGAGGATAACAAAGAATTTTTGCAAATATTATATAAGATAATAGAGGTGCAAAATGATTTGCAAAGTATAAGTTGAGTTGTAAACTATGGCTACATTTATAAACTATGAATCGAATAAAAAAAGTACCAATCAAAGGTTAATTGTTATCCTGACCTGGTTAGTAGTTATTTAATTTTCTTAACAGGATTCAATTTAATTAGACATATCTTTAGGTGGGAATCTCAACGATCCACCTAACTCATATTCTCAGCTTTTTCTTCTTTTTCTACTTTTTGGAAATGTGGTCTCCTGAAATCAGCAGAGATGTATCCTACTTTCCCTAATCTTTTATAGTTTTAAAAATCAATCATATCCTTTTAATGATGCTATTATGACACTACCCAGGTCTTTAAAAAAATACAGAGCATTCTTAAGATTACATATAAAGGAAAGAAAATTCTGACCTTTTAGAAGATTTTATACTTACAAACTGTGAAACAAAGAAGAGTTTGTACTTAACACTCAAAAACAGAACATTTAGTTGACTAATGTGTTTTACTTATCTGAAATTCTACATTATCAAATATTTGTAATATTGGGCTGTAAATAATGCCCACAAGGAGAAATAATAGTAAATTGTGTATATATGTCAAACTAAAGCATATTTATATATGTGTTTAAGAGATAGTTTTTATTTAAAATTATAGGACTCAGTAATTTTAACTATTTCCCACTGACAAAGCAGTTTCCACAGTACTTATCTTTAAAGGACTAGAAGCTGTTATTTCAGTAGTTTCTAGGGAAACAAAATTTTTTTTTAATTAATTTATTTTTGTTATAGATGTTTCTCGTTTTTTTTCCCCCATTGACACCCTCCTCCCCATCACCCCACCCTGTCCCCAGCTTTGTTGTCCATGTCCATCACTTATGCATACATGTGCATAAGTTCTGTGGTTTATCTCTTCCCTCCCCCCCCACCCCCTCTCCTGAGGGGTGTCAGTTTATACCCTACTTCCACGTCTCTGGGTCTACCCTGTTCCTCAGACTGCTATGTTCATTATATTCCACAAATAAGTGAGATCATGTGATATTTGTCTTTCTCTGCTTGGCTTGTTTCGCTTAGGATAATACTCTCGAGGTCCCTCCACGTCGTCTCAAAGGATAAGAGATCTTTCTTTCTTACAGCTGCATAGTACTCCATTGTGTATATGTACCACAGCTTTTTTATCCATTCATCCACTGATGGACACTTGGGCTGTTTCCAGATCTTAGCTATTGTAAATAGTGCTGCTATGAACATGGGGGTACATGTATTTTTTCTGATTGGTGTTTCAGGCTTCTTAGGGTATATTCCTAGAAGTGGGATCACTGGGTCAAATGGCAATTCAATTTTTAATTTTTTGAGGTAACACCATAGTGTTTTCCACAGTGGCTGCACCAGTCTGCATTCCCACCAGCAGTGTACTAGAGTCCCCTTTTCTCCACACCCTCGCCAACACTTGTTGTTTGATGATTTGTTGATGGCGGCCATTCTGACAGGTGTGAGGTGATACCTCATTGTTGTTTTAATTTGCATCTCTCTGATGATTAATGATGTTGAGCATTTCTTCATATGTCTCTTAGCCATTTGTATGTCCTTTTTGGAGAGGTGTCTATTTAGTTCCTCTGCCCATTTTTTAATTGAGTTCTTTGTCTTCCTTTTGTTGAGTTGTATGAGCACTCTGTATATTTTGGAAATTAACCCCTTATCTGATGTGTCATTGGCAATTATGCTCTCCCATAGAGTGGGTTCCCTATCTGTTTTGATGGTTGTTTCTTTTGCTGTGCAGAAGCTTTTGAGTTTGATGTAGTCCCATGTGTTCATTTAGGGAAACAAAATTTTTAATGAACACTTTTATTTTGCCAATAACGATATTATTTGACATTTAAAGACATTATATATGTATGAATAAATAAATTAATACACATATATCTTTAGGCATTATTTTATATATTAAATGTATTTTAAATTTATTACATGATATTTAATATTTATTTTCTTTTTATGACTTACTGACATGGCTTTTAAAAATTGTGGCAAGAACATTATTTATTGGAATGATTAAATATTAAATACTTAATTTATTTTATTTACTATAAAGATGTATTTTTATAGATTTTAATACATATCATATATACAAAAATATATAAAATCTTTAAATATACATAATTTATTCAGGGATCAATATCAACTTCTTCATGTGGTCACTTGTTAGAGATGCGGAATCCCAGGCCCCATCTCAGACCTACTGAACCAGAATTTGCACCTTAACACACACCAGGGGACTTGTATGCACATTACAGTTTGAGAAGCATTGGAACATGTTTCTGTTACTGCATAGAACAAATAAGTAAATGATCACAGAATTTTTGGAGATATCAATTAAATTGGTGTTATCCATAAACTTGCTACCATTTCTTAACATTGGTATCAAATGTATTAAAGTAAGAAAATGGAAACAAATAAAAATGTAAAGTATTTACAGTACATACTTCAGAAATTCTAAGATTATAAATAAAAACATGTGCCAACTAGCTCTATAATGTTAAATCTGTTTTCTCTAGAACGCAGACATGTATAAATTCCTAAAATAATAATGCTTGTCACATGAACAGATGGTACCTGTGCTATAAATATTAGGAAGAAACACCACAAAAGAAATACATTTAAGAAAGTATTGATACAACCATATACCATCCTCACACATGTGCCAGAGCTCAACAGTGAATGCTTCAAAATCACAGTCATATTAATAATCATAATCATAGTGTTAATAACTATAGCTAACACTTGTGCATACTTCTGTACCAGGCAGTGTTCTAAGCACTTTACATAATCAACTAACTTAAATTCTTCACTATAACCCTGTGGGATTAGTACTGTTATTACCTCCATTTTAGAAATGAAGAAACTGAGCACAGAGGAGTTTAGTGACTCACCCAATATATTTATTTTCATCAAGATAAATATATTTAACTAGTCCTACTCATTTCTCCTATTTCTCATGTTATTCAATTGAAAATACTTATTTTTGGATATGTGATCAATTGCAAAAATGGCCTGAATTCTTCACCCTCCCTTGTACCAATGCTCTTCAGCATGTCATTTGGTGTGCCTTCCCACCATAGAGCTAAGGTGAAGAAAGTAGAGGCTTGACAAGCACTTGTGCCACTGGGTTTGCCCTGTCTCTGCCTTCTCCACTGCCGTGAGCACATGCCTGAGCTAGCCTGCTGGAGAAGAGATGAGGCGCAGAGCCAAGATGCCCCAACCAAAACTAGCCTATTCCCAGACATGTAATCAAATCCTGCCAATATCTGCAGAGCTAATGCTGCCTAGCCAGGCTCCATCTGACCCTAGGTGCACAAACAATATACACTTACAGTTATATATCACATGAGCTTTTGGGGTTGCTTGTTACATGGTATCATTAAGGCAACTGATAACTGAGATAAAATTCAACTGAATTACTCAACTAAAACACAAAAAATCTGTACCTTATAATGCTGCTTTTTATCTGCATCTATACCTACATATGGAAAAAATATGGATGGAAAACAGTAATGAATGATATATCTTATCATATTGGCATTGAAACAACTCAGAATATAATTCTTAAGGGGGAAATATATTCTCAAAAGTGTTCAAAAACAGAAACAAGATAACATATGGGTACTCCCAATAAATCTCTTCTCCCTTCACCCAACATCTACATACCTTTTCCCCATTGATCCATTAAAGATATAGTGAACAAAAATAGAAATTGGGTTGGCTGCATCTGTTGCCAAACATCCCCCCAGAAAAGCATAACTCATTGTTGTCATCAGTTGCCCAGGGAAGGGTTAGAATGGGATGAAGATGTCATAGCAGGTGGTTTTGTGAGTTAAATCTGAGCTCTCAGATCAAATGTGCTGTGGTGTTTCATCACACATCAGCTTCCCAATAGTATACATCTCCATCACAGGCAGGGTTATCTATTAACCGGATGGAGCTTTGCCTAAAAGGGAAATGCAACACTGATAGTACTAGTGCTTTATGGGAAAGTAATCAGACGGAATGTATGTAATAAAATCCAGAAAAAGTGCTGTCGTTCGTTTTTTAAAGTTTTCTGCATGATCTGAGTGAATAATGTCATCATATAACAGACGCACACAGTGATATACAGAGTTTCTTGGTCTGACAAATACTCAGAGGCTTCATCAAAGTAGAGATTAGTGATGTCTTCAAGTCAGATTGTCTGCATTGTCTAATCCTTAATTTTAAGGTTTTTCAGATTGTTAGTGATTTGTACTTTTGTTACAGCATAAAAATCACATTAAGTCAATTTTATATTGATACATACACTAACCATGACAATATCAGTGAAAATTTGAACACTTTAGAAATGAGATTATCTCACTCAAGAGGTAAATAATAAAATATATTACATAAGTCTTCATTATAGTACTATTTGATGAATGATCCATGAACCTGGGTCTATCTACAAATTATTCTTTTCCTGTCTTCAATAAATCAAGTGCAAAAATTGAGCAAAAACAGTTATAAATGTCTATAGCAATTTAAAAATATTTTATATGTATTTAATATAAAAATAAAAATATGGGATTTACTTTGTATTTTTATTTATTTCTTTAAATATGTTTTTATTGACTTTTTTTTTTTTTTTTTAGAGAGATAGAAACATCGATGAGGGAGAGAAACATTGATTGGCTGCCTCCTGCACACCCCCTATTGGGGATCAAGCCTGAAACACAGGCATGTGCTCTGACCGGAAATTGAACCAAGACCTCTCAGTCCATGAGATGATGCTCAATCCACCTACTCACACCAGCTGGGCTACTTTGTATTTTAAAAAATATGTTTCAAGTAAGTTAATTTTATTATATTTTTTGAAAGTATCTTTGTGCAAAAAATTGGAAATTAAAAAAATTACTGTCCTTCACCACAGATAGTCTAGGGAACACTGCTCTATTATATACAGGCATAAATATAAATCTAATTAAAGGACAATTAAAGTGAGAATTCATAATAATTAACATTTATTTATCAATGTAAGCCAGTCACAATGCTAAAGGTTTCACATGCACTATCTCATTTTATTCTTTTTGACAGTCCATGATGCTTAAGTTAAGTATCTTGATGAGAGTTTATATAGTTAGTAAGTGGCAGAGTGGGGTTTTGATCTAAGGCTATCTGAGTCTATGGCCTGAACTCTTTTTTTTTTCCTTGCATTTTATTTTATTTTTTAAATTTTTTTATTAATTTTTTTTTGTTACAGATGTTTCTCCTTTTTCCCCCATTGACACCCTCCTCCCCATTCTCCCTGCCCCATCCCAGCATTGTTGTCTATGACCATTGGTCATGCACACATGCAGATAAGTTCTGTGGTTTATCTCCCCCCTCCCAAACCCCCTCCTCTGAGATTTGTCAGTCTGTACCCCCACCTCTATGTCTCTGGGTCAGTTCTGTTCACCAGTTAGTTTAGTTCATTATATTCCACAAATAAGTGAGATCATGTGATACTTGTCTTTCTCTGTTTGGCTTGTTTCACTTAGCATAATACTCTCCAGGTCCTTCCATTATGGCCTGAACTCTTAATCACTAGTCATCCCTCTGGTCAACTCAATCTGTTCTAAAAGAGAACCAAAGAGAGGAATGTGACTTTACAACAGCTGAGGCAACCACAAGGGAAGTTAAATTCGTTCCAAAACAAAATTTCTGCTTCAGTAAATAACTCTTAAGAAAAGAGTGAAAAAGATTATCAAATCCGTTTGGATAAATTATCTAAAAAATTATGTCTTAGTAGTTATTTTATTCTTTAACCTTATTTCGTTACTTTTCCCTAATATCTCCCTAGTGTCAAATTTGGAACTGGACTTGATCTGGTGTGATGGTCTACCTGGTCTAATTCTATCAGACATTACATGTACCAGAAATAGAAGAAATACAGAGAGATATCATTTAAGAAATGAGTGCATAATTAAGGGATCCCAAGGCATTCAGGGAATACAACAACAAAAATCTGTGTTCCCAGAGTCAGGGTACTAATGGTGGGGGTCGGGGTGGAGTGGGGCTGGGAAGAAGTGTAGCAAAGAATTCCTGAAGGACACAAATGCTGCAGAAGATATTCAGCTCTTTTATAGCTAACTACACAAAGATACCACTTGTGCTAGCAAACATTTTCAATTAATTGCACTTTTTTTTTTGTTAGCTAAAACAAGAGCAGAATTTACTGTGCAAAAATTCAGTTTTTATAGTTAATGTAGTTAGAATAGATCAATTCAGTATCCTGTCATGTCCTACCAAAACCTACTCTAGCTGCTTTATCTTTCTTTCAGCTACTTGTACTTAGCCCGTTTTATCTTAAGTAACTGAATACGAAATGATAAATATTTGACTGTGACTTTAACTCTGCTAAATTCTATGAGTGAACATGTACCTGTTTACTTGTTGTTGTTGTTGTTTTATCAGTTTTTTTCTTCCATTTAAATCTTTGAACTGTATTTTGATACTGTTCCTACAATTCCATATACTTCTCTCCTGAGGCCTATTTCTATGTGCATCTTCAAGGTTTTTCTTCTCTCCTTTCTTTTTTTTAAATTATTTTTTCTTATTGATTTTAGAGAGAGGAAGGGAGAGGGAGAGAAATAGAAACATCAATGACAGAAACATCTATTGTCTGCCTCCTGCATGCCCCCCACTGGGGATCGGGCCCACAACCTGGGCATGTGCCCTGACCGGGAATAGAACCAGTGACCTCTTGGTGCATGGGTCGACACTCAACCACTGAGCCACACCAGCCGGGCATCTACTCTCCTTTCTTTAAACCTCATTCTAAATTAGACATTCAACATTTTTTTTGTATTAAATTTATGTGTTAGAGATGTTTCCTAATAAAAACCATGTACTTACATAAATAAAAACCAAACCAAATCAAACAGATCAAAAGCACCTACTTATCCAACCTTTAAAATGCAAGCTTCCAAAGAAAATTGAAGGAAGCTATATAAGCATATTCTGTAGTACTCCTAAAATACAATCTTCATCGAATAATATTTGTTTTCATGCAGCTTTATTATTTTCAAAGACTATTCACATGTTTTGCTTGATTCAATAATGCTATTAAAAATACTTTTAGAAGAAAAATAGCATTACCCTATGTCATAGATGATGACTTTCAGTCTCAGACAGCACAAGTCCTAAGAAGCAAAGGGTTGAGATACTTTTATTTCTATGCATGTGATATTTTACCTACACTATGCTGCTTACTTAGCACATATTCATTAGTTATAACACTGTTGAAAATATGGGCCAAATGAAAAAGATTTAATTTTTTTCTAAAAACAGCAAAGAAATCATCTTACTGGAATAAGAGAAAAGTCAGTATATGATACGAATCACCAATACTAAATGTGTGGAACACAGAGAAACCCACACGGTGCTAAAATTAACACCTGAGGATTATGTTTTCTTGATTTTGCTTTATTAGCTAGAAACACATTGGCCATGATGTCCCAGATTCTAGTAACAACTTGTTCAATAATTCCAAAGGTTAACACAAAAGGACAAACATTGAACACCGAAGAAAAGGCTAAGAAAGTAAGGAGAGAGGCAATAGCAATACCCTCCCAGGAAGAAGAGCAGCGAGGAGAGAAAAACGTCGACCTGTTGGCTAAATAGTTCTAACTAGGTGAAGCTGAAGTCCCTAATGTTCATTTCTGCTATGGACTTTAATTATCTCTAAATTAGCCCTGAGTTATTTTAATGTTATATTATGAAATATTACAGACATTGATGAAGATAATGTCTCACTTTCTGGGTTGTTGGTTGAGAATGGGACATGAAATAGGAAGAATTCTTTTATTTAAAATTGGTTTTAAGAAATAGTACCCTTACAAATACTAAATTTTCTGTCCCAGATATTAGATCATAAATTTTTAAACTTGGATATTATGAGCACATGGAAATAATTTTTCACTTTTTCTATAAGTAATAGAGTCTAAAATTCCTGCATTTGTTTAACTAATAAATATTTAGCAAGCTTCTAGTATTTGCCAGTCACTGTTTTTTTTTTTTCTTTTTTAAATTTAATTTACTGGGGTTACATTGGTTAATAAAATTATATATGTTTAAGGTGTACAATTCTATAACACATCATCTGTATATTGTATTGTGTGTTCAACACCCCAACTCATGTCTCCTTCCATCACCATTTATCCCCCCTTTGCCCTCTCCTGCCTCCCCTCACCCCTATTTCCCTCTGATAATTACCATACTGTTGTCTGTCTATGAGGGTTGTTTATTCCCTTAATCCCTTTGTCTTTTTCACCCAGCCCCCCTCCCCTCCCCTCTGACAGGTATGAGTCTGTTTCTATTTTGTTTGTTAGTTTATTTTGTTTATCAGATTACACATATAAGTGAATTCAAATAGTATTTGTCTTTCTCTGACAGGCTTATTTCACTTAGCATAATACTCTCCAGGTCTATCCATGCTGTCACAAAAGATAAGCGTTCCTTTTTTCACAGCTGCATAGTATTCCATTGTGTCAATGTACCACAGCTTTTTTTATCCATTCATCTACTCATGGGCACTTGGGTTGCTTCCAAATCTTGGCTATTATAAATAATGCTGCAATGACCATGGGAGTGCATATATTCTTTCGAATTAGTGTTTCAGGTTTCTTCAGATAATTCCCAGAAATGGAATTACTGGGTCATAAGCCAGTTCCATTTTAAATATTTTGAGGTAACTCCATTGCCAGTCACTCTTTTTAATCTTGAGTTATAACAATGAGCAAAAATTGGTATAGTCTATCCTCTCTTGGAATATACAGTAGGAGAGAAAGATATTTACATAAATGATCATATCATTACAAAATAAGACAAGTTCTTCTTACAGGAAAAGGAATGATTTCTATGAGAAAACACAACAAACAAATGTGACCAAATCTGGGTTGGTAAGGAAAAATGCTAAACTCTGATCTGAGATCAGTATGAGTTAACTAGGCTTAGAGCAAGATGAAGAATATTCCTAGAAAGGATGATATCATGTGCAAAGTCCCTGGGGCAGGAGCAGGTACAGATCATTTGAAGGACAAAAAGGAAATAGTGAAATTGAAATGCAGCATGTGAAGGAGAGATTTGGGTGTTAGGTATGAGCCAAACCAGGTTGTCATGTTAAAGGCTTTAGTCTTTTTAAAGGCAATGGGAAAATATCAAAAGAATTTATGCAAGAGCATGTCATAATCAGGTAAACATCTGGAAAGACCATTCTGCCTAAAGTATGAAGAAGGGAAAATAAGAGAATCTGTTTGGATACAAGAACACTGGTTTAATGATTGCAATATCGGGCAAGGGCATTGACAGTGGAGATGGAGAAAAAAAGGCAGATTGGAGAAACATTTAGGAGGTCAAATAGTCAGTGCTGTGTGATTGTGTATGGCAACTAAGGGAGAAGGAGTGTCAAGCACAGTGTGTAGGTTTCTTGCTGGTGGAACGGAATGACATTTCGTATGTGTTCACTGCTGTTTCTGAAAGGTCAAATACTGCAGTTTTGTATTCATGGGCAAAATAAACTTACGTGTGTAACATAAGTTTACGTGGTGCTTTCTGTCCTTTTTGTAAAATATTATTTCAAATATCCATAGGGTAATTTTCCACAATGTTGTATTTTTAATTTTATCCTGAAGTAGCCTGTCGTGTGTGTGTGTGTGTGTGTGTATTTTGAATTCCTGATTACTTTAAAAAGTGTATTCATTCCTAGAACAAAAACAAATCACAGTTGAGGAACTATTATTATTTGTAGAGCAAATAAAGTTGGAAGAGAAAAAAAAAGGAGAATTTGGTGGAAATTCCAAATTCCTTATAGTGTGTGTGTGTGTGTGTGTGTGTGTGTGTTTGTGTGTGTGTGTGTGTTTTAAGTCCCACTTAGTAAACAAAGTGGTTCCCGGCTCACCACTAAAACATCAGAGGATGATGATCACTATGGCTTTCCCCCCTGAGGGCAGAAAATTGCAAAAGGTCTATCTTATAAGTTTAATACAATAGGAAACTGTTCTACTCCTAGTCAGTTCAGTTAAATACATAACACTGATCCAAAGACATTGATGAAAGAAGTAAATTTTCAGAATATTATGAAACACAGTTATTCTTACTGATGACAGAGCAAGGGGTTAGACGTAGACTCCTATTTGTTTCCTTAATACATGTTATTTTTCCATCACTCATGAATTCATCTAACACTTTAAAAGATAATTTTCACTTTCATATTGTATTACTGTTAACACAAATTCCACCCCTCTTCTCTGCATTAAACTTTGCACTTTGATCCTTACTTCCCACATTTATCTTTCTGCATTGAATTGTGCAAACTTTCAGGTCTAGTTTCCTAGAATAGTTCTATTCATTTTATGGGTCCAATTTCCTTTTGCAACTAAAGAGACCTACCCAAAGTTAGGCCCTCTGAGGAGGAAAACTGAAAACAAAGTAGCAAGTATCACCACACCTTGTTACAAAGTGTCAAAGAGCTAGCCCTTGGAGAACTGTGTGCTCCTTGTGTCACTACACTTTTAATAATATATATGCGTGGAGAAAGACAACTAAATCAATCCAGGGTCGGGAAGTGGTTGGAATGAGGAGATCAATAAACATGAATGTGGTTGCATTAAACTCATCAAGAGAGAAAATTACAGATGAGAATCCGTGATCATTGAGTACAGCTCACCCTAAGTGCAGTGAAGGTTAAGGTTGAGGATTTGGAAATTGAATAGACATGGGTTTGCACCCCATTCTGGCCTCTTATAATAATAATGAGCTTGGACGAGTCACTTAACCTTCAAAATAAAATATTTATTTCCATGGAATTATTGGAAAGTTTTTGGTGTAAAGTGCATTCTGTAAATGTTAGCTATTGTTCTTATGAAAAGACTAAGGCTGAAGAGAATTGTAGTACTGTCTAACAGAATTCACAAAAATGAAGAAATTATATCAGCAGGTTCTACAATACTACTTACCTGTATTCATCAAATAAAGAGAATTCAAATCTGTTTATCAATCATGGAATTCTATATATAGGAACAAATGCAAAGAGGAAGTGAATGGAAACAATGAATGGCAGTGACAGGGGACCAGGGGAAGTAGGTGTCACCAGCAGGAACTGCCAGGAGGGAGTATTAACAGGTAAGAATTATTGGATAGAATTGGTGAATGCTGGAGGGGAGATGTTTCAAAGGAGGATGTCATAAAGATTATAAAAAATACTTTGTAAAGAGCACTTTGCAAATGGCATCTGAGGATGCTACTGAGAAACTGACCAGATGTGGCCTCTCTTTCAGATTTCACCCTAGAGAAGGAGAGTAGATGGAGGGGTTGGCAGAAGGGAGTATAAATGACCTTTGAGGGGGAAACTGCAGTCTATGATTGGGTATCACAATTTCAGTTAATGAGGCAAAGACCACATTTGTGTTTAAATTTTTTGCAATTTTGATCTTATAACATTGATTTCATGCCCCTATTCCATAATAATCCTAGCCTAAGATTGTCATTTTGTATGAGAGATGGAAAAGATTTTCTGTGTTTTGCCAGTATGACAATAGAATATTTGTATGGTAGCATCGAAGCAGAATGTGGGTCAGCTCAGCTGTGTCGTTATGGTGTATACAAGGTGAAGATACTGAATATGAAACAAGCTTTGAGTTACATATGGAGAATGAAACTTACAACAAATACCAGAGGACCTATTTTTGTTTCTGTTTTTCCAGTGCCAGCCAATTCATTCATTTATTTGACAAATATTTGAGGATCTACTCTGTGCCAATCATGTTACTAGTTGCTGGGGGGGGGGAGGGGAATAGGTAACATTTAGTCCCTGTCCACTAAGACTTTCAGTTTCATTTTAGTGAACCAAATCAATATCCCATTAGCAATCACAATACAGAGCTTCCAGGGCTATGCTGGAGACATTAGAATGAGAGTGTAGAGGAGGGAATAGCTATGTCTGCCTAGGGGAATGGAAAACAAGTTTTATTTAAAAAAATTTTTTTTGGTTTTTAATTTTTTTGGTATTTTATTGTGAGAAAATACAAATAACAAAATTTATCATTTCGGTCATTTTTAAGTGTACAGTTCACTAGCATTAAGTACATTCACATTGTTGGCGTAACCATCAGCATCACCCACGTCCAGAACTTTTTCATCAGCTGAAACTGAAATTTAGATATGAGAGTATTTAGCTAGGGTTTGAAAGGTAAATTGGAGTTTGTGAGGTGAAGGAAAAAGAGTAAGACTTTTCATTTGGAAAAAAAAGAATTGCATTCTGGAAATTATAAGAAGCTCTCTGTGGTAAGAGTGGTTGGAAGTGGTCAACTAAAGATGGAATACAGATGTATTGGCCATGCCATAGAGTTGTGACTATCAAATAAGCAACGATGAGCCCCACAGATTTTAAGGAAAAGAATGATGTGTTAAGATTATGTTTTAAAAGATAACCAATCACATGAACTAGCAATTATGCTCCTTGTTATTTACCCAAATGAGTTGAAAATTTACATCCTCACAAAAACTTGCATATCAAAGTTTAAAGCGACTTCATTCATAACTGCCAAAAATTGGGAGCAACCAAGGTGGTTTTCAGTAGATGAATGTACAAAAAAAACTGTGGTAAATTCATACAATGAAATATTACTCAGCAATTATCAAGCCATGGGGAATGTTATATGCATATTCATCAGTGAAAGATGCCAATACAAAAAGTTTACATATTATGTGATTCCAATTCTATGACATTCTTGAAAAGCAAAATTATGGAGAGAGTAAATAGATCAGTGGCTGAAATAAGCTGTAGGGGGAAGAGTGGATAGGTGGAGCACAGGATTTTTAGGGCAATGAAACTATCTGTACAATACTGTAGTGGTAGATACATGCTCTTATATATTTATATATTTGTCAAAACCCATAGAATGTACAACACAACAAATGAACTCTAATGTAAACTATGGAATTTAGTTAATAATAGTGTATCAACATTGGCTCAACAATTGTGACATTTGCACCACATTAATGTAAGATGTTAATAAAAGGGAAATGGAGGGGGGTAATGGTGGCAAGGGGGCATATGCAAACTCTCTCTACTCTCTACTTTCTGCTCAACTTTTCTGTAAACTTAAAAAAATGATTTAAAAAATGAAGGTCTATTTTTTAATTAATAAGCCTATTAATTAAAAACAAAAAATTGACTCAGGGTAGAGGAGGATTTTGGTCCAGAGGCAGAGATTTTGCAGGCTTTGCATAGGTCCCCCCATTAATGTCTTAATAAATTCCACAGGAGGAGTTCTCAGTAGTTACGCATTAAGAAATATACATATATTAACAGTTCTGAAGAATAATACTTGAAAGGCCAGGTTAGTGAGGCAGAAATGAAACCTCTAGATCAGGGATGAGCAAACTATAGCCTGCAGGCCAAATTCAGCCTGCCAACAGTTTATGTAAATAAAGTTATATTGGAACATAGCCAAGCCCATTAATTGACATATTGCCTATGGTTGCTTTTGAGCTATAATAGAAGTTAATTACTAGCAATTGAGATCATATGACCTACAAACCTAAAACTTTCATCTGGCCCTTCATAGAAAAAATTGGCCAATGCCTGCACTAGATTCTGAATCAGGGCTGGCTGAATATAGTTTTCATGGGATTCCCTCATTTTAGAAAAAATAATTTTGAGATTCAGAAACATTCTCTTGAAAGAAAGAAAGAAAGAAATAAGAAAGAAAGAAAGAAAGAAAGAAAGAAAGAAAGAAAGAAAGAAAGAAAGGAAGGAAGGAAGGAAGGAAGGAAGGAAGGAAGGAAGGAAGGAAGGAAGAAAAGAAAGAAAGACACTCATCTGTGTATTGATCCCTCTGAAAAAATCTGAGATTTGGAGATGTGATTCTGAAGATCTATAGGGGTGTTTATGCAGATTTATTAAACAGCCCAATTATGAAACAGATTGAGCAGCATTCTACATCATATATTTTATTTCTATTTTAATCATCACATGGATACACTTTATTTCTTATCAATAAATTGAGGCACATTTCTAATAAACATGTAATTAAAGAAGCATCAATAATTAAAAAGAAAAATCTAAGCATTTGTATTTGCTTAACCAGAAACAATATTTGTAAAACAGACAGATTTATATTATGTTTATCCTCTCAATGGTCTCATGCAATATTGATCAGGGAAGTAAAAATAAAATAATTAAAATTTTATGGAAATAATTTTAAAATAGTTAATACAAAATTTTATTCAGTTACATAAGCTACAAAGGAAAAAAGTAATCTACATGTATAAAATACCAAACTAGTCTTATTGTTATGAATGATAATATAAAAGTGATCAGATATGAAAAATTAAAAGTACTTGGTAGAGGAACACCTAAATACATTAAAAACTTCTGGAGGACTTCAAGGGAGAGATCGGCAGCAGTAAAATCATAGTAGGGGACTTTAACACCCCTCTGACACCACTGGATAGATCTTCTAGACAAAAAATTAATAAGAAAACAGATACCCTAAACAATGCACTAGATCAGCTGAATTTAATAGACATTTACAGAACATTTTGCCCCAAAGCTGCAGAATATACATTTTCTCAAGGTCACATGGGTCATTCTCAAAGATAGATCACATGTTAGGAAACAAACCAGGTCTCTACAAGTTCAAGATGATTGAAATCATATCAAGCATCTTCTCAGATCACAAGGGCATGAAACTAGAAATTAATTACAATAAAAACACTAAAAATCATTTAAATACACAGAGGCTAAATAGCATGTTATTAAATAATGAATTGGTTACCAAGAAGATCAAGGAAGAAGTAAAAAATTTCCTGGAAATTGATGAAAATAAATACATAACAACACAAAATCTATGGGACGCAGTCAAAGCAGTCCTGAGAGGGAAGTTCATAACATTACAGGCCTACCTCAAGAAACAAGAAAAATTTCTAATAGGTTATCTAACCCTACAATTTAAAGAACTAGATAGTAAACAAAAAGAAAAACCCAGAGCAAGTAGAAGGAAAGAAAAGGTCAGAGAGGAAATAAATGACATAGAGACTAAAAAAAAAAAAAAAATTCAAAAGATCATGAAACAAAGAGCTGGTTCCTTGAAAAGGTAAACAAAGTTGATGAACCTTTAGCCAGACTCGCCAAGAAACAAAGAGAGAGGACCCAAATAAACAAAATCAGAAACAAAAGAAGAAAAGTAACAACTGACACCACAGAAATACAAAAGATTGTTAGAAAATACTATGAACTATTATACACCAACAAACTGGACAACCTAGGCAAAATGGACAAATTTCTAGAATCACACAGTCTCCCAATACTGAACCAGGAAGAGTCAGAAAACTTGAACAGACGAATAACAACTAAGGACATTGAAGCTGTAATCAATAAACTCCCAGCAAACAAAAGTTCGGGTCTGGACATCTTCGCAGGGGATTTTTACTGAACATTCAAAGAAGAACTAATACCCATTCTGCTCAAACTATTACAAAATATTCAAGAGGAAGGAAGACTTTGAAGCTCTTTTTATGAGGTCAGCATAGTCCTAATTCCAAAACCAGATGAAGCTGCTACAAAGAAAAAAAACTACAGGTCAATATCCCTGATGAACATAGATGCCAAAATCCTCAACAAAATATTAGCAAATTGATCCAACAATACATTAAAAAATTATTCACCATGACCAAGTGGGATTCATCCCAAGGTTGCAAGGCTGGTACAATATTTGAAAATCAATAAATGTGACATATCACATAAGAAATGTGATATACCACATAAACAAAATAAAAGATAAAAATCATATGAACATATCAATAGACACTGAAAAAGCATTTGACAAAATCTGGCACACATTTCTGATAAAAACGTTCAGCATAGTGGGAATAGAAGTATCTTATCTCAACATAATAAAGACCATATATGAAAAACCTACAATGGAACACTATGCAGCTGTAAAAAAGAAAGATTTCTTGCCCTTCCAAATGACATGGAGGCACCTGGAGAGTATTATACTAAGTGAAATAAGCCAATTGGAGAAAGACAAATATGACATGATCTCACTTATTTGTGGAATATAATGAACAAAATAAGCTGATGAACAAAATAGATCCAGTGACATGGAAGTAGGGCTCAGATTGACAAACCTCAGAGGGATGGGGGGTGGGAGGGGTGGGAAGAGATAAACCAAAGAACTCATGCATATATGCACAACCAATGGACATAGACATTGGGTTGGGGAAGGCAGGAGGGGGTGGGAGCGGGGAGTAGAGGGTCAATGGGATAAAAAAGAGGGGCATCTGTAATACTTTCCACAATAAAAAAAATTCTGGTTATGCAAAGTAGAGTGGGACTATTTACAAATATTCTCAGATATTCAGAAACTCATTCTGGTTCCTGGAATTATTGCGGTGAGATATCTAAAACAATGTATAAATATAAATACATTTTCTGAATACTTACGTTATAAGGATATATATCTAATTGTCCAATGAATCAATGGTGGTAATTTTAAATCTGAACCAAAATGTCCAATTACCAAAGCTTTCAATTAAGTAATATCTGCTATGAGTTATCTTTTGAGAATACATGGGTATAGCTTCAGCCAGCTGCTTTACATAAATATATTTGAATGTTCACAGCCCTCCAAGTGGGTCTTACTTTCCTATTTTTACAAACGAGCACGAATGAAAAACAGATTCCACAGCTCTGCAGCTCTGGCTGTTAGTCCATTATACTACACTGCTGCAAAGACAGTGAATATAATAAGGTATTTGCTTCTCTGATCCCACGAAGTTAAGAAAACACAAAGGATAAGCTGAAGAGAATTACTGCAGTGCAAATATTATTGTGACTATATGAAACATCTGTATTATTATCACATATTGTGACTATGAGACATTTGTATTGTTCATCAATATTTTCCTTGTCTTTGACGTTGGGCTTATATATATATTTAATGGCAAATACAATCTTTCTCCTAATAAAATAAAAGTACTTGGTAGAGTCACTGTCTGTATTATTTTATTATTTTTGTTTTTTAATCCTCACTCGAGGATATTTTTCTATTTATCTTCAGATAGAGTGGGAGGGAAGGAGAGAGAGGGAGAAGAAGGAGAGAGAGCGAAACATTGACCTGAGAGAGACACATCGACTGGTTGCCACCTGCACGACCGGGGACAAACCACAACCAAGGCACGTGCCGTGCCAAAGACCAGAATCGAACCCATGGCTCTTTAGTCCGTGGGCCGATGCTCTAACCGCTGAGCCAAACTGGCCAGGGCAGCTGTCTGTGTTATTTTAGAATGCTTGCAACTACAAGGAATGGACTGTCTAAATTGTAGAGGCTTAAATAGTAGAATTTGAATTTATTTTTCATGTAAAAAGTCTTCAGAGGTCAGTGTTTACAGAGCTGCATCAAGTGCCTCTGATCTCACCAAGGACTCATGCTCTCTATACCTTTCATTTCTGCCATCTAAGTATTTTGGCAATTTTCTCTCACAAAATAGTTCTTGTAGCTTCAACCATCACATTTTCACAGAACAGCATCGCAATTAAGATAGAGGGGGAAAGGAAGAGCTGTCTCTCTTTTTTTCTTTTTTGAAGGAGGAAATATTTTCTCAGAGGGTCTCTGATAGAGCTTATTATTTATTTTATTGGTCAGAATAGGTGCACATAGACATACCTAGAATAATTGCTGGTTAAATTCAATGGGGCTTCTGTGATATGTGTGTAAAGTTTAAGCCTTAAATCAAGCATTACTAATTCCTGAATTAGAGCATATGCTATGCAAATAACTCTGGAATTCTGATACTGAAGAAAAAAAAGTTATTTTGGAATTTAAATAACATTAAAGTAAAACAAACTCTATCTTTCTCTTATAATATTTTAAATATATTAGTGTTGCATGTTTAATGGCATGATTTTATTATATGAAACACCATTTTAAACAAATGACATGCAAACACAGCTCAGTAATACCATATCTTATACGTGTGCAAACATATATATCCACATACATGCCATCTGTATTTGCGCACACATATATGTGAGATTATATGTAGGGTCTATAATTTGAACTGTGATAAAGGAGGGCATAAATTCCATTTTATTTTTAACTTCTCAACTTAAAGTCTTAAAGCATTTTATTTTTAAATATCGCTTCTATTCCCTTCAATTTTGTGGTTTTCAAATTTTTATTGTTGAAAATTTAATTTTAAAAACAATTTTTAACAGTGGTTTAAAGAATGCTAATTCTTAAGACATTCTGTGCAATTTGACAACATAAAATACTCTTTCCAAATACTATGCTTAGTTCTAGTCACATAAAAGATATAACAGGAAAAATTCTATTACAAAGTTATAACCAGAACCATTCATGTAGTTTAACAAAAGTGTCATTAACTGAAAAAAAAAATAAAACACACTTTCATGGTGGACAGTTATGGTCCTGTAGTTGCTATTTGTATGGATTGAACTATTTGTTTGTGTCCCTACTCTACTTCAAATGCATATGTTGAAATCTATTCCCAGTATGATATTTGGAGGTGGTGCCTTTAGGAGGCAAATTAGGTCATGAGGATGAAGCCTTCATGAGTGGGATTAGCGTCTTTATAAGAAGAGGCCAGAGAGCTAGCTCACTGTCTTTCTGCCATTTGAAGATAGAAGGATAAGGCAGTGGTCTGCATCCCAGAAGAGGGCTCTCACTAGGAGCCTACCATGCTGGAAACCTGATCTGGCCTTCCAGCTTTCAAAACTGTAAGAAATAGATTTCTATGGTTTATAAACCACCCATTCTATGGTACTTTATTGTAGCAGCCAAAATTAAGAATGGAAATACTTATTTACTCTCCTTTTCAAACAGTTCTTGGGTAGACTCTTTCAAAATAATTTAATTGGTCCATTGTTATTAAATGGATTTTCATTTTTCCAGTATTTATTGAAAGATAATGCCATTATACAATACACAGAATTCATCGGGATAGTAGATATTAATAAACTAGGGATTTAGAGACCTAGAACAAAAATTAAGAAAGGTTACTTAGATCATCCAGGGTAGGGGTTGGCCAACTTTTCTTTGGAAAGGGCTGAGTAGTAAATATTTCAGTCTTTGTGGACCATATAGTCTTTGCTGGAACTACTCAGCTCTGTTAATAACATGAAAGCTGTCATAGACAATACTTAAATGAATAGGTGTGTCTGTGTTCTAAGAAAATTTTAGTTATGGATACCTAAATTTGAATTTTATATCATATCAAGTATTAAACAACATTATTCTTCTTGTGCATTTTACAACCATTGAAAAATTTAGAAACTACTCCTAACTCTTAGGCTGTACAAAACAGAGAGGGGCCATAGTTTGGCAACCTCTCATACAAGTGTTTCATATCAGGAGGACCTAATTTGTCAATAATTTGGGTTTGGAATTCATGGAGTTGTCCACACCCATTGATAATTTTCTAGTTCAGGAGAAGCTTGCTGACCCCTCACCATTCTATTTAATGTTGCAACCCACTCATATCTTCCTCAGTACACCCCAAACTCTTCAAACTCTTACCATGCTCTCCTCATTCTTTTTTCTGTCTTTATATTTTTTGCTCAATTTTCAGTATAATGGAACTTTCATGATGGAAAGGATCTTTGTTTCCTTCCCTTACATATCACAGGTATGTAGAAGAGCTCCTGGCACATAGTAAGAGCTCCATAAACATCCCTGCAAACATCAGGCAGGGAGTATGGTTGGAAGACCTATGTTTGGAGAACATTACAGAGAATATGGTGACCATACATTGCAATGCCTGGAATAATCCTGTTTCTTTTACTTTTGTACCAGTTAGATTACTTTTATTGTTAAAAATGTCCCAGTTTGCCCTGGCTAGTGTGGCTCAGAGGTTAGAGCATTGGCCCACGGACCAAAGAGTCATGGGTTTGATTCCTGGTCAAGGGCACATACCTCGGTTGTGGGTTCAATCTCCAGCCCCAGTCAAGGTTGTGAGGGAGGCAACCAATCGATGTGTCTCTCTCACATAGATGTTTCTCTCTCTCTTTCTCTCTCCCATCTTCCCTACCACTCTATCTAAAAAAACCAATGGAAAAATACCCTTGGGTGAAGATTAAAAACAAAAAAATAAAAAATAGCCTGGCCGTTGTGGCTCAGTGGATTGAGCATTGCCCCATGGACTGAGAGGGCACATAGATTCCCAATCAGGGCACGTGCCCAGGTTGTGGGCTCCATCCCTGGTGAAGGGTGTACAGGAAGCAGCCGACCGATGTTTCTCTCTCACATCGATATTTCTATTTCTCTCTCCCTTCCTCTCTCCCTAAAAAATAAATGAAAACATTAAAAAAAAAAAGAAGCCTCAGTTTGACGATGAATATTATGATCATCCCAGCTTAGAGATGAGTTATATGCCTCCTAGGACATCCCTCTGCTTCCTGGAGCTGCAAGGCCTCATGACCAAGGACCTCACTCATGCTCTGGGGGTGGCATCAACTGGTGCAGGCTGCTGCCTTCCAGAGGGTCAGCATTTCAGTGCAGATGACTGGAGACACAGGCAAGGTACACACCTCCTTCTGCCTCAAGGTAGCCGTGTATCAGGTAAAATAAACAAGTAGAGAAAAACCTGCTGCTGCTTTGTTGCCGAGAATTGTAACAGAGTTCTTCCTAGAGGGCATCGCTCTCTCATTTTTAGTGTTTTTAATGCTTGTGAGCCACATAGTTAGTGTACACCCTTATTCTGATGATAAAAATTAGGTTGCATTTTTTTTACACAAAATCTGACATTGCCTATGACTTTATTTTTAGAAATTGAGAAGCTGAAAACCCAAAATTCCACTAGTAATGATGAAGAGGAAGATAGCAGGTCTTAAACCTGGCGAAATATCAGTAACTAATTCTCCTCACTTAATTATAAACTAGGGTTAATGCTAAGTTGAATGCCCTTCCCAAGAGAAATGGAAGTTAAAGTACTTAGGTAGGAAGAGATTGTATATACCACATCAACATTGTTGGAAATAACAGGGAAAAGTAAATATCTAAGTATAGATACATGCCTGTACATAACTAAATAGTATAGAACTATTACTACTTATAGAAATTATTTTAAAATGTCTAGAAATGTAAATGGTTGAAATTATTTTTTATTTTTGTTCACAGGAATGCACAGGAGGCATTCTAGTAATATTTAAAATAAATGTATCTACATTTTCTTCCAAAGATGAACAAAATAAGAATAAAATGATACTTGGCAATTTTCACTCCACACTACCCCCCTCCTAACCCTCTACTATTCCCGTTTAGTTAGTTTTCTCTACATCTATCAATTGCCCCTTAAACTCTATCTTAAAAATGAAGAATTAAAACAGTTGGCTAAAAATAAATAAATGAAACCTTAAACTTTCAAGGAATTTGCATAAATTGAGACAATCTAAGCTTAAACTGGGAAGAGAATTGAAGATCCTGCCTGATTAGTTGCTCTCCATATGCACAGGAACTGTCAAATCTTAGCAATTGATAGACAATGTCATATTAGTCATATAGTTTAGTCAGAGTTTACAATTGGAAGGAAAGTCTGAGTGGCATCATCATGAAGTAATTAAATTGCATGTTTCTCTTCTAACTCTAATTTGCAAATGAGAGTTTAACTCTATATCATCTTTAGGCTGCAATGGTTATAAGAGTGTATGCTTCAGACAGACAATAGTATAGTGATTACCAGAGGAAAGGGGGTGGGAGGTAGTAAAGGGTAAAGGGGTCAAATATATGGTGATGGAAGATGATTTGACTTTGGGTGGTGGGCACACAATGCAGTATACAGGTCATACATCATAGAAGTGTTCACTTGAAACCTATATGACCCTATTAACCAATGTCACCCCAATAAATTTAATAAAATAAAAAGAGTGTATGCTTACACATAACTCCACATAATTTTCAAGAATGTCTTCTATAGTTTTAAAATGAGAATTACTTGATGGAAAAATACCTAATTTTGAACATAGAAGTAAACGATAGCAGATAAATAATGTATTAGCTAGAGAGAATTGCAAATTTATCACAGTAGTTCTTCACAATTCTATATAAAAATACATGCAACAGTACATAGACACTATTTTAGTGTGAATTCACAGCAAGTTTATTTTTTTCAGGAAGAAAGGTTTCAGTAAAGGCTGCTATTTGTTCCCTCAAGAATACAACAATGGTAAAACCACCCATCTTTCAAAAGACTTTCAAAAGACTTTCAAAAGTCTTTCAAAAGACTTACTTCTTTGCAAAGGCTCTCTCTCACCATGAACATATATGTAAGTTAAACATTAATTCAGACTTTATTTCTCCTTCAATTTTAAATGATAGCCTTTTTAGGTAAAGAGCTTCCCAGACAAGAAAAAGCAGAAGGGGTTTGTTACCACAAAACCAGTATTACAAGAAATGTTAAAGGGCTTGCTTAAAGAAGAAAAAGAAAAGGAGGAAGAGGAGAAGGAGGAGGAGGAAGAGGAGGAGGAGGGGAAGAGAAGAAAAACAAAAACAGAGGAACATAGATAAAAAAATAAATGCAATAGATATATACCTATCAATAACCATTTTAAATGTAAATGGCTTAAATGCTCCAATCAAAAGACATAAGGTCAATGGATAAAAAAAAAACAAGACCCATGTATATGCTGTCTTCAAGATACCCACCTCAGAACAAAAGATACACACACACTAAAAGTAAGGGGATGGAAAAAGATATTTCATGCAAATGGAAAGGAAAAAGAAGCTGTGTAGCAATACTGAATTCTAACAGAATAGACTTTAAAACAAAGGTTATAGTAAGAGACAAAGAAGGACATTACATAATGATAAAGGGAGCCACCTAACAAGTGAAATTGAATCAGTAATAAAAAAAAAACTCCCAACAAATAAAAGCCATGAATAGGATGGTTTTATAGGTGAATTTTACCAAACATTCAAGGAAGAAATAAAACTTATCCTTCTCAAACTATTCCAAAAAATTCTAGAGGAGGGAAGACTCCCAAGCTCATTTTGAGAGGCCAGCATTATCTTAATTTTAAAACCAGATAAAGACATGACAAAGAAAGAAAATTTTAGGCTAATACCCTGATGAACATAGATGCTAAAACCCTCAACAAAATAGCAACCCAAGTCTAGCAAATTATTAAAAACATCATACACTACGATCAAGTGGGATTTATTCTAGGGATGCAAAATTGATACAATATCTGAAAAATAATAACCGTGATACACTACATAAATAAAATAAAGGATAGTAACCACATGATCATATCAATTGAGGCAGAAAAGCATTTGATAGAATCAAGGGCCCATTTATGATAAAAACACTCACCAAAGTGGAAATAGAGAAAACATACCTCAACATAATAAAGGCTATATATGACAAGTCCCACAGCCAACATCATACTCAATGAGCAAATCTACAAGTGTATCCCTTAAGACTGGGAACAAGACAAGGACGTCCACTTTCACCACTCTTATTCAGCGTAGTACTGGATGCTCTAGCCACAGCAATCAGACAAGAAGAATAAATAAAAGGCACTCAAATTGGAAAGGAAGAAGTAAAACTCAGTATTTGCAAATGACATGATACTGTATATAGAGAACCTTAAAGATTCCATAAAAAAACAAAACAAAATAAAACTACTAGAACTGATAAGTGAATATAGAAAAGTAGCAGGATACAAAATAAATATCCAGAAATTAGTTGCAGTTTTATACACCAATCATGAACTATCAGAAAGGGAAACTAAAAAACAATCCCATATATAATTGCTTCAAAAAGAATAAAATACCTAGGAATAAATGTATCCAAGGATGTAAAAGACCTCTATTTGGAAAATGATAAGACACTGAAGAGAAAAATTAAAGAAGGTACAAATAAGTGGAAACATATACCATGTTCATGGATAGGAAGAATTAACATCATTAAAATGTCCATACTACCCAAAGCAATCAACAGATTCAATGCAATTCCTATCAAGATACCAATGGTATATTTCACAGAACTGGAATAAATATTACAAATGTTTATATGGAACCATGAAAGACTCTGAATAGCAACAGTGGTCTTGAAAAAGAAGAACAAAGTTGGAGGAATCGTGCTACCTGATATCAAACTACACTACAAGGCCATGGTAATCAAAACAGCATGGCACTGACATAAAAAAAGAGAAATAGAACAATGGAACAGAATAGAGAGCCCAGAAATAAACCCACACCTTATAGTCAATTAATATTTGACAAAGGAAGCAAAAACATAAATGGGCTAAAGATAATCTATTCAATAAATGCTACTGGGAAAATTGGACCGATACCTGCAAAAAAAAAAAAAAAAAAAAAAATGAAACCAGACTAAGTTCTTATACCACACAAGAATAAACTTAAAATGGATTAATGACTTAAATGTTAGACTTGAAACCATGAAAATCATAGAAAAAAACATAGGCAGTAAAATCTTGGATATTTTTCATAGCAATATTATTTCCTGATATCTCTCTTGGTCAATGGAAACAAAAAAATATATACAAATGGAATGTATCAAACTAAAAAGCTTTTGCATAGCAAAGGAAAATATCAACAAAATGAAAAGACAACCTACTGAATGGGAGAATATATTCGCTGATACATCTGATAAGGGGTTAATATCCAAAATTTATAAAGAACTTATAAAACTCAACACCAAAAAAGCAAACAATCCAATTCCAAAATAAGCAAAGAACATGAATAGGCACTTCTCCAAAGAGGACATACCGATGGCCAATAGACATATGAAAAGATACCCAATGTCACTAATCATCAGATAAATGCAAATTAAAACCATAATGAGATATCACCTCAAACCTGTCAGAATGGCTATCATCGATAAATCAGCAAACAACAAATGTTGTCAAGGATGTGGAGAAAATGGAAACCTTGTGCACTGTTGGTAAATGCAAATTGGTGTAGCCCTGTGGAAAGCAGTATGGAGTCACCTCAAAAATTTTAAAATGGAACTGCCCAATGACCCAGAAATTCCATGTCTGGGAATTTACCCAAAGAAACCTGAAACACTAATTCAAAAAAATATATTCATCCCTATGTTCACTGCAATGCTATTTACAAGAGTGAAGATTTGAAAGCAGCCCAAGTGTCCACCAGTAGATGAGTGGATAAAACAGCTGTGGTACATTTACACAACAGAATACTACTGAGCTGTAAAAAGGAAGAAAATTTTACCCTTTATGATAGCTTGGATGGACCTGGAGAACATTATGCTAACAAGTAAGTCAGTCAGAGAAAGACAAGTACCATGTAATTTCATTCATTTGTGGAATCTAATGAACAAACTGAACTACCAAGGGAAATAGAGACGGACTCATAGATAGGGAGCAGGCAGACAGCTCTGGTGGTGGTGTTGGGGGTGGTGAAGGGATTGAGAAAAAAAAGAGAGAGAGAAAGAACTCATAGACACAAATAATAGTGTGGTGACAAAGAGGGGAGGGGGTAGGTGGAGGTAGAAGAGGGTATATGGGAGATAAATGGTGATGGAAAAAGAAAAAATAAAATAAAGGGGGAAAAAATCTAATTCATTCCACAGAAATATCTTTTTTTTTGTATTATAATAGGTATGTATTCTATAAGTCAGTGTTTTTTTGTTTGTTTCTAGAGGTGGATAACAATGAAAATCTGTACTGTATATGAGAACTCAAGTTTAATTACTATAGTCTTCTTTTGCATGAGATTAATTGATTTTCTTCTTGGCAGGATAGCTATCCTGTGTTCCAGAAACATTCTTTACAATACTCTAAGAAAAGAAGCAAGTATCAGTATAACCTACATGTATTAATAGAATTAGCACTATCCTATGCTAAGCTTTTCTTTATGTTAAAAATTATTAAAATCAAAGTAGAAAAAAATCTAGTATCTAAACCATGTAGAATACATAAATATTACTTGAGTTCTTCATGCTGCAAAATGTTGAGTTAATTGTACAAAAGGTATTTACTAAGATGGTTTTTAAAATAACATTGAATTCTGGTGTCCTACTGAGAGATGTTTAGCAGTTATTTTAACATTTACAAATATTTTACTTCTTGAATCGAAACTCTGAAAAGGAAACCAAATCTAGTGATCAATATTAATTTCTTAAGGTTTGGTTGAAACTGAACTCTCTCATCATGGTCTCAACATCCTGATTGTGCCCTTGTTTTTTTGGTATATAGAGAATTTGTTTGTCTTACTTTTATTTTATTTTTTTATTTTTAAATTATTTTTTAATTTTTTTATTAATTTAATTTTGTTAGAGATGCTTCTCCTTTTTTCCCCATTGACACCCTCCTCCCCATTCCCCTACCCCATCCCCAGCTTTGTTGTCCATGTCCATTGGTTATGCATACATGCATATAAGTTCTGTGGTTTATCTCTTCCCTCCCCCCCATCCAACCCCTCTTCTGAGGGTTGTCAGTCTGTACCCTACTTCCACATCTCTGGGTCTACCCTGTTCCTCAGACTGTTATGTTCATTATATTCCACAAATAAGTGAGATCATGTGATATTTGTCTTTCTCTGCTTGGCTTGTTTCACTTAGGATAATACTCTCGAGGTCCCTCCATGTCGTCTCAAAGGATAAGAGATCTTTCTTTCTTACAGCTGCATAGTACTCCATTGTGTACATGTACCACAGCTTTTTTATCCATGTTTGTCTTACTTTTAAATCACAAAATGGAACTTAATAATATCCTGCAGGCTTTGGTTTTATTTTGTTTTTATAAATCAAAGTGAGAGAGTTCTCTTTTATCATATTTTCAGTTGTGTGTTTTTTTTTTTTCTAGGGGATGGAGAGGGACATTTGAGAAACAGAATTGAAAAAGATAAAAAATTTTAAAATTCAGACTTACATTTATTAATAAGGAATTTTACCCTAAAATGCAAACTAAGATTATGTGACAGCTCAGTTTTAAATGTCCCCATCAAACTACTAGATTAGTCAGAAAAGGTCAGTAATTCAGGTCTGAGTTGGCCTGAGAGGTACCTTTGGATTCTCCCTCACCAGGAATAAATAGCAGTGCAAACTAATCTTGAGGTGACTGCAGAGGATGCCCTTAGTATATCTGCACCCTGACTTAGATAAAGGTCACCCTCTAGTGGGGGTGGCACATATTTCAATCTCAATCCTCAGTCTTGGAGAAGAAATGTCACTTAACATCCATTTGAGTTGAAAAAAATGATTGATTCTGAAAATCATAGTCAAATCCAGATTCAGGGATTTTTAATTGGGTGTCCAAGATGAAGAGGTAGAGATTAGTGTACTTAGCCCCAAGAAACTGGTCCTCACCTGGGAGAAAGATGTTGAAAGACCTACTAAGCCTATGAATGCCATGTCAAATTCACCTGTGAATGTCTTAAAATGACTTTAAATGACAGTAGAAAAACAGATAGCCTGGTTCTAATTTTTTAAATGAAGAATAAAAAAAAAACAAAACAACAACCTCATTTCCCTTGTTAAGTACCACAATTTTACAATATCTAGATCCCTTTTATAATCTTTAAATGAAACTTGTAACACGACTACTTATATGATAGGCAATCTATAGATTCACCTGATATTAAGCAATCAGAAAATTGGAGCAACTTTAAAAAATTAAATATAGACACAATGATATTCTGACTATGTATTGAACACTTATCTTGGGCCAAGTGCTTTTGGTCCATTAGCTTAGTTTAATAACATTAGAAAATAGTATGAAGAATAACTCTGTGGTATGAATTATTATTATTATCATTATTATTATATTACAGAAAAGGAAGCTTAGAGCAGCAGTCTCAAACATTGGCATGTATCAGAACCACCTAGATAGCTAGTGAGTACATAGGTCAAGGGCAGGTGCAGACAAGAATTTGCATTTCTAACATGTTCTCAGGTGATACTGATGCTGCTTGCCTTGGAACACACTTGGAAAGTCACTGCACTGATTTAGAATACATATATGACTTTTGCAAAGGCAATTCCTTCAACATAGATATGATAAGTGTATAGTAGGAGTTCAATAATTTTAGCTTTCTCCCCTAGTAAACCATAAAACACATAGGAACTATAAAAGTATAATACCACAAGAAAAGTAATGAAATTGCAAGGGCTTTGCACAGGAGTCTAAAGCTAACATTTTTCCTCATTTCTGCATCTAGCTGTCAAACTCCCTAGTTCTTGTGTGACTGGCAACAAATTGGGGGAGTTAGTAAAAGGATGTAATGCCCTACTAGAATGTAGATATTTGACCTGAGTATAGATCAGTGCTTCTCAATTCAGTGTGCATCTGTACCTAGGCCCTACAAATTTTGATGCAGCAGTTCTGAGTTGGGATGAGGTATCTGCTTTAATAAACAGATGATTCTGATGCAGGCAGTATTCTAACATGCTTGGAAATACTCTGCCTTATAGATTTAACAGATGTCTGCTTGCTTCTGTCACAACAATAACAATAACAACAATAATCACAAACGTGCCTTTTCTATCAGGGCTGCAGTTTTGAGCCAAGTCTTGGTTCAAGCTGCCTGACCATGCTCTACTCAAGCCCTAGGACTTTAGGAGTCAAGTGCAAAACAGAGTTACATGCAGAAGTGTATGGAGGTATACTAGGTACTGGTCATATTGACTACTCCAAACTTGGGGTGAATCTCAAGATAGGCAAGAGATAGGGACCCAACTGCTCCCCCTTCACATCTCTTCTGCCACTCCTAACTACTAGGGCACTGCATGTATTCTAAGGTGGCCAGTCAGATGTTCTCCCATGGGCGTCTGAATCTGGTGGGAATGAAACACATACCTAGTGTATTAGGAAGCCTGAGTGGAGTAGACAATGAAATCATTAATCAGAGTGTGATTGTGACTGGGGCAGCTAAGGACCATGGAATGTATCATCGATGGCCAGTACGTGGTCAGTGGAAATGGCATCAGTGGTAAATCATATGCACAGTACTTCTGGCTGGACTGAGCTTCTCCTGGCTCCCATCAAAGCATGGTTATCCAGCATATCTGTGAGTGCTCAGTATGCTGCCAATACATTTCTATAATTCTTAACCTCTGATCCCTAGGTTGAAGTGGCAGGTTGACATCATTGAGTGAATAATTTTCTCACCTATTTCAATTTTACATAGGGCCTTCCTATTGGTGTTACTTTGGAGGAAATAATTTAATCTTTTGGGTCTCAGTTTGCTCAACTGTAAATGAAGAAGAGGAAGGACCCGATGATCTCTAAGGCATTTTCCAGTCCTCAGATTCTGTCCCATTTAGCCTTCACATAAATGTCTGTGGGTGGGAACTATTACTGTAGAGGAAAGAGAATCAGATTTTTTATCTAGCTCTTTTCTGAAGAAGTAGAAATGGAATTTAGATAAATGAAAGGATTAGCCTGGAAGTTTCAGAGGCTGCTCTCTTCTCTTAAACGCTAAATTTAGTGGCAGCTAAATAACCTAATAAACTCCTAAAACGAAAAAGGATTTCCCAACTGACAGGGAAATCTTATGTCTCTTCATTTAACACAAAAATAGGGGTGACTCCAATGGTTTTTGGTTTTGTTGTTGTTGTTTTTACATATTACAGCACTAGCAGCTCAACAGAAAGTCTACTTTTTTTAGTCCAGGTATTATAACAAACTGTCCTCAGATGAAACTATTTTTGACAGAGATAAAACTGAGTGAAATATGAAGCAGTTTCAAGAATGAAAGGCAAGACTATTCCAATTAAATTCTTTGGAACCATTTCAGTTCCTGGAGTCTGGGAAATAAAATAAATCTATTTGAGGCTTACTCTGTGTTCACTGCTTCTTGTATAGCTTTTACCCTCCATTAAGAAGACCGTCTAAGACCTCAGGTTGTTTGGTGACTTAATACCGTATCAACACCTATTGTTGCCTATCCACATAATTTCAAGATTCACAAAGACTGTTACAGGGAGAGTTAAAGTGGCAACAGAATCCATAAGAAAGAAGCACAAGGTGTACTTTTAAAAGTGGCTTTCCAGTGTTTCAGATGCTCAAAGCTCTGTTCATGCCATTCCCTTAATCAAAAGCCATCAGTGAGTGGCTCCCTGCACTTTAAAGTATAAAAATCTAAATATCTTTTGGCATGTGATGCAGTGAAATTGCCTTAACCAACCATCTCATCCATCCATGTATTTATTCAAATGTGTGTTCATTGCCTAATAATACTATTTTTCTTTAATTCTCTCTAACATACACCTCACACTCCAGCAAAGTGGCATTTTCGCATTACCAGGTTTCCTTCCCCCTGAAACATCCTCTCATTCTTTTTACCTTCAACAACGGAAGTCCTCCAAGACTCAGATCATGCTACTTATTCCATGAATCTCTCTACAATGTCTCAACTGTAATGAACAATTCTCTATATTTTCCTGATGATGGTCTTATAATTATAATAATGGGTTGGTCTTGTACTTATATTACATTAATGGGTTGGAGACTGGGTGAAAAAATGAAGGAACCAAGGCAAAAAAAACCCCCAAAAAACCAACTCATAGACACAGACAACAGTATGGTGATTACCAGAAGAAAGGGGCGTGGGGGGAAGTAAAAGAGGGTAAAAGGGGGATACATGGTGACAAAAGGAGACTTGACTTTGGGTGGTGAACAAACAATACAATATACAGATGATGTATTATAGAATTGTACACCTGAAAACTACATAATTTTATTAACTAATGTCACCCAAATAAATTCAATAAAGTTTTTTATTTTTTAAATGTGGTTTTATCAGAGAAAAAATACTGGCCATGTCCTGAGTTGTATCTTATTTACTGCTATATATGTTTTAACTTTAAATCTGGATTACAAACTCTTGGTTTATAAAGAGAATGTCTAGAACTTGCATATGGTAGCTTGCAATCAATATCATTGCTAGTTATCTTGAAAAATAATTTCCATTGAGGTTAAGGAAAGAATTATAAAAATTGTAGCCCTATAACCAATTTTGTAATTTCTCTTTGTAAGTCCCTTGATAAACACAGTATAGCCTTGTCTTCTAATTTCTTATCTTTTATTAAAATAAATGTAGTATCAAAATATAAACCTAAGTCCTAAAAATGCATTTAGGAAAAGTTATGACACTAGCCATTAAAGTACAGATGGCGTATTATACTTACTTGTTAAAAAGAAACACTAAAAATCAGGGTCACAGAAAACCAAGACCATACTATTTCATTTTTTTGTTCAAAACAGTTGCTTGAACAAACTTTAAAACCTCCCTTAAAAATTCTAATAACAATAAATAGCAAGTGACAGTACTATGTTAAATTTTATTTAGTATGTTAATTACATAACTCCTACTTTTTAATATTAAATTTTAAAGGTTACCTGGGAAAAAACTGAAAACCAGCAAATACTAGTGTTTTATTGTTAATAATTTTCTGGTTTACCAGAAGAACAAGTTACACACCAACACTGGTCATTGTGGATTTGTGGAAATCAATGATAGCACTGGAAAATCAAGGTAGCTCTATATTTCAAAATGAGAAAAAAACAGATCTTGTAACTTAACTATTTGCCAGTTATTTCAATGTATAATCTGAGTAAGAATCTAGAATTGATTTTTAAAAGGAATGGTTTGTGAGTAAATAGAAACAATCAACATCCCTAAAACCTGGAATGTATATACTAGAAGAAATAATTTCAGACTCTCAAATTTCCTTCTAGTGGATTACCAGATTGTGAAGAATCATGAAACAGGTAAAGTATGAGACATTTGACTAGGGAACATTAACAACAGCTTGTATGGTTGCATCTAAATAATTTTGAATCTCTGTCAACCTGAGCAAGGTTGATGGTGACCTACTCTAAGCTTTCATCTTTGATCCAATTTTATTTAACATTTTTTCCTAGTAAATATGAGATACTAAACAAATTGAAGATATCATAAGGCTAACAATTTCAGTATATAGGATGGGGCCAAAATAGACTTAGAGTTGTGAACATGCAAAACACTGTTTATTCTTGTATTGTTATTTATTAATTACTGTATAATTTTCAAAGCAAACAACTGTAAATTTAGTTTTGCCTAACCCTGTATTGAATGATAAAATCTAGATCTAAAAAATTCTAAAAATTTGGAGTGATAGGTTAGATATAATAAAATGAGATTCAACAAGGATAAAGTAAGTTTCTGCCCTTGGGTTCAAGTTCACTCTTCACAAGTACCTGATGGCATATTCATGGAGCAGTAGATCTGAAAAACATTAGAGGTATGTAGTTGAGAGTAGGCTCAATGACTTAACTGAGGGATATGACTGCCAAGTCAACAAAATTCAACCTTATTCTCTATCTGTAATAAATACTGTTAAGATAGCATCTCTCTGAGTATTCACTAACTAGACGACCTACTTGGGAAGTAGATTTGCACCTGCCATGTTGGCTGAGCCTGTCTGGCTCAGAAATTACTTACTTTTTTTTGTAAAAAAATTTTTGTGAAAAGTTTATTTGATTAACCCTGTAAAATGTCTATATTGAGATAAAATAGCAGAGTTGTGAATTGGTAAGGGATATATGCTTTAAAGCAAACATGAACCCTCTCTGGGTTCTTCTCACACAAAGGGATACAGATTCTTAAATAAAGTAAAATTCCTTAAAAATCTGCTACCTAACAACTGTTTACATCATAGAAAAAAATAGCATTTTTTGTAAAAAGAAATATAGTTACTTAAAGTTGTTCCTCACTCAACTCATGACTTCTTAGGCTATGACAGAATTCAATGAGAAGAATGAAACATATTTGTAATTAATGATGTTTTTGTTCAATGGGTAATTCAATCTACATGTATCTCATCAGTATTTAGGCACATATTAAAAGAATAACTCCATTCAATTCTTTTTTTTTTTTTTATCCTCACCCGAGGACATTTTTCCACCTCTTGTTCAGATAGAGTGGGAGGGAGAGAGAGGAAGAGAGAAACATCAATGTGAAAGGGACACATCGAGTGGTTGCCTCCCGCATGACCAACCAGGGCCCGGGACAAACTGCAACAGAAGTACATGCCCGTAGCGGGAACCGAACCCAGGTCCCTGTGGACCGCAGGCTGATGCTCTAACCGCTGAGCCAAACTGGCCAGGGTTCTATTCAATTCTTTACCAGTAGGTCTAGTCTGCATCTTTCCTGTTGCTTTCAGTTCTTGGCTCCTCACTCTGAGAAGATAATAGATGATGTGAAACTAACACGTGTACAAGAGAGAAGATAACATTCTCATTTCATACGGTCCCATACAGCTTTCACAGCAGGGACCACTGAATAAAACTCATCATGTAACATATTTTGACCTAATATGAGGAAGAATATTCTGTCTGAAATAGAACATGTAGTCATGGAAGTTCATCATTGGAAAGGAGAAAAACATGTGTCATTAATGTGTTAACAAAGAGAGGTAAATCATTTCATGGATGGTTGTCATAGGTCATATTATGGGCTGACTGATTGTATCTTCCCCAAATTCATACACTGACATCCTAATTTCGAACATGATGATATATGTGAAGGTGAAGGCTTTGCGAAGTAATTAGGTTTAGATGAGGTCATGTGGGCGGGACCCTCATGATGGGATTAGTGCCCTTAATATAAGAGGAAGAGACATGAGAACTATCTCCATGCACACGCACATGCACTGGGGAAAAGCTATGTTAGGACATGTTGAGAAAGTAGCCATCTGCAAGATAATAAGAGAGGTCTCACCCAAAACCAACTATGCTGGCATCTTTTTCTTGGATTTATACCCTCACCCTCAAGAAAAGTGAGAAACATATTCTGTTGTTTAAGCTATCCAGTCTATGGTACTTCGTTATAGCAGCCTGAGCTAAGACAAGTGGCCATTGGGCTCTTTTTGATGACTTTGTCATTTTAATATGAACAGAAGCAAAGATGTGCCTATGTTAACAAAATACTATTATAATTTATTTTATCACTAAATGTTAGTGTTCCAATTGCGTTAATCTATCTCCACAAAATACTATTTTATAAGCTTTATTTTACTTCAGCTGTCAAAAAATTCATGAAATTCAATTAACTAGGAATTAATATAAGGTTCTAGGTGATCTCTGACTTCACATTGAACCAAATTCTCCTTATTTAACTCATGTTTGCCTCCAGAATCCAAAGTTTTCTTTGTGCTTTGCCATATATTCTAAGGACTTCCCCGCCACAGGGCCTCTGGATTTGACATTTCCTCTGCCCAGAATGCTCTAGCCCTCATATCTATGACCCACATTTCTCCCTCACTTTCTTCATGTTTTTGCTCTAATATCCCCTTATTAGAGAGGTTCTCAGAATCACCCTCTATAAAACAGACCCCTCTTCTTATCCCTGATATGCCCTGTCTTGCTCACGTGGCTTTATTTTCCTCTCCCCAATACCACTGTGGTTTTTTAAAAATCTATTTGTTTAGTATCTGTCTCCTTCCACTAGAATTTAAGCTTCAAGAGAGCACTGACTGATATCCTCAGCACCTAGAACAATCCTTAGCATATACTAAGAATTCAAGGAACATTTGTTGAATTAATTTAAAAGTGTTTAAAAAATTCAAAGTCAGCATGCTTGATACTTTGTAGACTTAATTACTGTCTAAAATGATAAAAAAAAAAATAGTATTAGTTCACCCAAACCCCCATCAAATTCTTTGGATAAAATTTTAATATACTAATCATATTTTTAGACCAAAAATATAAATATGGCACATTCCTTCTCCAATACTACTTATTAACATAGGTTATAAATCCAAAGGCCTTAAATTAGAAACATTCATTATATACAAACAACCAAATAATGCTATGTGGTTCTGTGTTTAATTTATATTAAAAATAATTTTTGACTCAAATAATAACATTTTGTAAATCTCCAAACAGATCATATAGGGGAAAATATAAATCACTCCTCACTCTACTTTAAGTAATGCTTTAAAATGAGGAAAAACATGTCCTGGCCAGGTGGCTTAGTTAGTTGTAGCATTGTCCCATACCCCAAAAGGTTGAGGGTTTGATTCCCAGTCAGAGCATATACCTAGGTTGTGGGTTCAACCCATGGTCGGGGTGTGTATGGAAGGCAACCAAGGCATATTTCTCTCTCACATCAACGTGTCTCTGTCTCTCTCTCCCTTTCTCTCTAAAATCAATAAAAATATATCCTCAGGCGAGGATTTAAAAAATTAAAAATGAGGGAAAACAAGATGACATATAGATTTTCTAGCTAATTAAAAAACTCTAAACAAAGTCATTGCATGATATATGTCATATTTCAGGTTATTTTAAAAGCCAAATGACTAGTCCCTGTCACTTGTCCAGCCAGGGAAGAGATCAAAACTTGATCATGGGTTCTCCCTATCAATAGCCCTTTTATGGTTCTGAGCCCTGTAGGAAGTCCGATGGCAGACAAACCACTTTTATTTAGGTTTCCTGGTCAGGTTCATAGCAGTGAAAAACATCATTATTTTTCACTGGCTGTAAAGGAGTGAGCATTTCTCTACAAATATTCAATTCACAACCCAAAGACTTGAATTACAATTAAAGCCTTCCATCTCTGGAGAAATAAGCCAACAGAAGAATCCGAGTCGGGGCGGGGGGAGTACTCTGCCACAGAGTGAGAATTGGGGAGAAACCCTTTGATTCTTCTGATATCAATTTACATTTTGAGCACAAACAGTATGTATTGATGATCTGTGTAGGAAGCAACACCAGGTACTGTATTGTACTGTAGGTTGGTCCACAGCGTTTGGAGACTTGAGTAAACTTGAAGTCAAAACCCAAATGTCGTGCCATGTTGTCCAATTCCTAATTACATTCTTAAACTTATTTTTAAAAAGCTTATGGAGATGTGTGCTTAGTTGAAAGAGGGTTAAGTTACAGAGTGCTGCATAAAATCTACCCAGGAATGCATTATTTTGAAATCACATGCCCTAATACAAAATCGGTGATATTTGCCTTCGGTTGGATAAATTTTCCAGTGAAAACGTCTATCCCCACTGTGGAAAATCCAGATTTTCAGACTGAGTCCGAGGTCCTAAATAATAAACTCACTAATTTATTATACCAGAAGAGCTTTTGTTCAGAGCGTTACACGCAAGTAAACACAGGAATCGTTGCCCTTTTTACTTCATATGCTTTAAGCTATCCATTTAAAGACTAATGAGAAATATAACCTTAGGTAAGAAATATAAATATAATACCAATTCAAGCAGCTGTTCTTTATCTGTGTCATTATGTAACATGAGTGAAGAAATTAAAAAACGTCGAAACCGAAAGCAGCTGGCCCATAAGGCACTGTTGTAAACGAGGCTCCCCTAGTTAAATGGAGATAACCATAGTGCCATCAAAATAATTTAAACTTCAACACTTTTCTTTACACTTTAATACCTATACACTTTCTATATACTTAAATACCTGTTGGGAATATGAAATATGCCCGTTTTCATTAAACTGCATGGTATTAGCAATTGTCACATTTCGTTTTCCCAGATCTGTATCATGTCAAATCCTACCTCCTGCCTTGTCATATTTTTCCTCTTGCCCTGAGGAATATTTTCATGCTAGTCAAGGAGTGATATTTTGGCAGGCTGCCGACACAGCCATAGGGAATATCTTTTAGTGCTACGCCAAACACACACCCCAACTCCAGCCTTTAGCCTTCCGTCCCATCATGAAAAGGTCAGGGGCTGTCTTTCAGACTACCAACTGCCATTTCTCCTTCTCATCAAACGGAAAGTCAAATATAGGGCATTGAGTGTGTTGAAAGTTTGCAAAATGCACAGCAGTAAGAGCATTTGGCCTAATGAGTTTGGTTAGGTTAGAAGTTGAGAGAATCAAGAGCAAGGAGATGGAAGGCACAGAACAAGGACCTGTAATTACAGTAGTAAAACATTATTTTACCTGTCACAAAATAAATGACCCATAAAATTCCCCAGCCAGTTGTCCCCAGCCGTGGCAAGGCCAGCAGAAAGACAAGAAGAGCTTTCTGTGTCACGGATGGGTATGAAAATGTTGGTTGACCCAACCCTACCCAGTGTACCACTATTAATATGTAACCTGCCCAACCTATGAGATTTAACAGCAGTTTATGGGGCTGTGTCTTCTTTCTCTAAAAAGGTATACTACTTCCATTATAAGATTTAGACTGGGATGGTGAAGGAGCTTTGAGGGCATGTAGAGACACAGATGTGAAATTTGATCCCATATTTATGAGTTCCCATTTCCTCTCTAGTTTTGATTTGGGGTAAGATACTTAACCTCCCAAAGCAGTGGCAGACCAAGATAGGAGGCTAAAACTCTGTCACATGGGAAATAGTATTTCATCACTGACATTGTTTAGAATGGTAATTAATACAAAGCAGAGTAAGTTTCAGTTGGTTTCATATTACTATTTCTTAATTCTCTACGACCAATGCACTCTCCTGTTGTCTGAACCCAGGGACTGCTGCCACAGACCATGCTGCCCCCTCAGTGGGTCTCTGAGCTTCAGTTCTCTAATTTGCATATGACAATTTCAGTATCTGCTCCTACTATGTCACAGAATTGTGAAGATCCAATGTGATAATGGGTGAGACAATGTTTTATAATTGTCAAGCAAATTGCAGCAGAAAGAACCAAACTTGAGTTCAGATTTCTGGCCTCCAGAACTTTGAGAAGATGAATTCCTATTGTTTTCAGCCTCCAAATTTGTGGTAATATTTTACAGAAGACATAGGAAACTAATATAAGGACTAAGATGACTTTCTAGTCATTCTGTAAAGTAGTATTATCAGTAAAAGAATTTCCCTCTATTATATGTGACAGTCCTTACTTTACTAAGCTGGAAATGCAATTTATCACTTTCCTAGAAATTTGTCTGTTTGTCCTCTCAATTTATATTGACAGGAGGTAAAATAATAGCTGTCCTCAAGTAGCCTAAAATATTGCAGGCCTTTAATTATCTCTTTCTTCCAATTTTTTTCCTAGCCACTTATGTGATGATGAATTAATATAGACTATGATTAATATTTATGAAGACACAGCCTGTTCTTTTGTATGGAGCCATGGTTTGCTACCATCATTGCATTTAAGAATCACCAGAAAAGCTGTTTTAAATACTGAAACCAGAATCCTGGCCCCTAGAGATCCTGATTTAATTGGTCTGGTATGATACCAGGTCATACTTTTAAAAGATTTTTTTAAGTTCCCCAGGATTTCAGAAGTGCAGCCCAGGTTGAAAACTATCGCTACATAGCAGGGCTTTACTAGAAGCTGAGAATGTTAAATGACTCCCTGGAGGCACTAAGTTGAAAATACAAATAAAATCAAAGAATAAGCTCTCAATTTGTGCTTATGTTTTACTAAATCTCTATTATTATTATAAACTCATGCAATATTTTAACTTGATATGATTTCAGTAGAATCTGGGGTAAGTAAAAGATCATGGAATGTGACCTGAATCAGCGAGAAAGCAACATCTCATTGGCTTGGGGGCAGGACCGACCATAAGATGAGGGTAGAGAGAATGGGCTTCCCAGAGTAGCAGAAAAAAATGGGGATGGGAATAATAAAACTTTTGTTACCTTTTGGGACAAAATACTCCAGAAAAAGCAACTAAACAGAAGGGGGGAAAATGTTACTTTTGGTACCAAATGTGTTCTAAAAATGATTATATTGCGTTTTACATTTACCAGTGTGGATTCAAATTTAATTATTTTGTCACACAAACGAGATACTTTTGAATACAAAATTGAGAGTCTATCTTGTCAGCCTAAAATATCTTCCTCATTTTCCTCTTTGATGCCCACATTTACATTTTATTGCTTACAAAAGTTAGTTAGAGGAAAGCACTGTTTTTTCTAAAATGGACATAAAGTGAACCATAAAAGTCAACAACTTGTAGACCTTTTGGTGTGAAGAGGGAAGTCTCTAACGACATATAAGCTAAAATATGTGTTACTTTTTAAAAAAAATTTTTTTCCTTTATTGATTTTAGAGAGAAAGAAAGGGAGAGGGAGAGAGAGATAGAAACATTGATGAGAGAGAACATTGATTGGCTACCTCCTGCATGTCCCCCACTGGGGATTTGGCTCACAACCTGGGCATGTGTCCTGACCTGGGAATCGAACCGGCGACCACTTGGTGCATGGGTCGACGCTCAACCACTGAGCCACACCAGCCGGGCAAATGTGTGTTACTTTTGAACCATACATTCTTAAAAATAATTTCACTCCAAAAAGGCTGAATCAAGCATAAAAGATGTGATGAATATCCATATAAATATTAGGAAGATTTTTTAAAAGTACATTTATATCAAGGTATTTATCCACTCATGGTGGCAACCATTTATGAGTGGTTGAATCTGACCATAATTTTTGTACAAACCGTTTGCTACAGAATAGTGTGTTGACACATTCAGAATATTAGTAATTTCCTCATCTTTGCTATATGTTTGCATCTCATTTCATCACAGTGCATACTAGTAAAACTTAACATAAGGGCACTCAAATATTTTAACTAGAATATTAAGTATTGTTAAGTGGTACTTATTAAAAGAAATGTTTGAATAATATATGACAGATCAAATTTTATTTGATAATTAATAAAATAAAATATTATATTTGATAATTGATAAAATAAATATTACATTTTAAAAAAAGAATTAGCCTGAAATACTGGTGGTAGTCCTATTGCCTAACCTTGGAGTTGAGTAGTTAAATTATTAGGAAAACAAAACATATCCTCTAATTATTTTCTTGTATGAAATGCCTGTAACTACAATAAAAATATGTAAACCATATATTGTATCGATAAGTAATTACTGTTAAATAGCATAGTCTAAAATACCAAGTAAGAAGCTTAAAAATACTAAAATGGTTTAATGTAATGGTTGGATATTAAACTTGATGCTTTAAAAAAAAATGTCCTTGTTATTTTGGAGAACATGGATAGAATGCACTGCATTTCTAAACCCCATCAATAGTATTCAGATATATATTGCAATGTACCAAAAACAATATTTGGGATAAAAAATGACATGGAACTGACTATCAAGGAACTTACTGGGAAAATATACCTTAAACAGTAGAAACAGACACATTTAAACCCACATGGAAAATTAAAAGAATGCATCAATAGTATTTTCATATATGTATATGCAGAAGGATATTTTAGTGTGAATTAGCATGGATGTTCATATTTCCCCACTGTGTGAAAAGACTCAAGCCTCTACAGACTTAACGTTCAGTTGATAACGTATTTCATTAGCATGCTTTCTCTACATGCACAGCACACAAAGAGGGTTTCAGAAAGCCTCAGCAAATGCACTGAGGCTAACAAGACACATGATGAAAGGTTAATTGAGCATGTTGCAAGGCTTTAATTATTTGATGTGAGAAATGGCTCCCTTTTTTTTCCCCAAGTATTGACCTGAGATAAGCAATTTCTTCTCATTGTGGGTAGGCTAAAAATCAACATAAAAGCATTAGTAGATAATTACAATATTTGTGAACCAATTTTACTATGTAGTAAATCTTTTCATGCCACCCAAATGCAGACTTTTAACGACATAGAGAGCCTCAATGAAATTATACTTACTTAGAATTTTGAACTTGAAAAAAATAGATGTCTGGCTTTTTACTCAGTGGGAGTTGTTGTGGCATTGAGTATTTATTTGGTCCCCAAAATAACATATAGCTCAATTCTCTGATCTATAAATTTAGGGAATTGGCTGGCAGAATATTTTCAAGTAAAACTCTCAAGTTTTTCAACTGGAGTTTTGTGGAATTCCAGGAATCCATGTATTTGTTTTTAACTTTTTTTTTTCAAACAAATTTTAATGATTTTCATAATAAAAATATACATAGCTTAAAGGAATGTATATTTTAAAACACTTTAAAATACTCTTTAATTGTTAAATACTTGTACCACTTTGCTTTTGCACATACATTAATTTAAAAAGTAATGCCCTTGAACAGGTGTGATTTGATGCCTGCCTTTGATACAGTACAATAAAATACAGTGAATACAGCAGCATTCATATGCCCAAGAAAGAATGGCATTGTTGGAATGCCATTGTTGGAATTGGGCATGGGTTACAGTGTTGCCAAGAGCACTGGGGAAGCCCCCTGGCCCAGAGACAGTCTGGCAGCATTTTGATAAGCCGTCAAAGAACTAAGAAACTAAAAAGTGACCAAAAAAAAGTTTAACTGCAAAACCTAAAAGCTAGTTATTACAAAGTCAGCTTTAAATGAAGAAATAAAATATTTCCAATATTCCTCTTTGTAGAGTGTATTCTGAGTGGTCTGTCTTTAAACCACAGTATCAGGACAGAACTTTCCATATAAAGAGACTCCTCATTACATTTTAGGCCCTTTATTTTCTCTTCTCTCAGGATAGACAGGCTTTGGATTCTGTAATTACTTCCCATTTATCCCTAGTTGAAAGTGGGTGAAATTTTCTATTAATTAAATTTCAATTCTCTCTAACTGGCAAGCCTAGGACAATGACAGGAATAAATTGTAGCATATATTGCAACAGAAATAAATTATAGCACATATTGCAACCAAAACAAGGGTTGATGTAAAATAGATACATTATGTGACTTAATGAAGCACTATTAAGAAAATAACAATCCACAAATCATTCCTGTCCAAAGATATAAATTAACTGCAGCATTAAATGAAAGTTAGAAAATAAGAACTGACTTTTACTAAGCTGATGTTTGAGAGAGGCCTGTGAGGACTACCACCTGTAGAATCAATGATACTTTTCCTACACATAGGAGAAAAAGAGGACTCACACAAGACCCCAAATTATAGATTATTTATAAATAACTAATTTGGCTTAATTATGTATAATCAGTCTATCTACTGTTAGTTTCTACGTATTGTTTTTTAAAAAAATAGCTGAAGAGACTCTTTGGGACTTCATGGATCTATTGTCTAAGATTAAGGCAAGCTGGACAATTAATATACTTTAATTGTCCATTTTGTATGGTTTTTGGACCACTGTTTGCTAATTTGACTCTTTTCATTAGTGGGTGGGGGTATGATGCTCATCAGTTCATGTCGGTGTATAGTCTGCATTTCCTTCTTTCCACACCCCCAAAAAAAGAATTTTAAAACTCAGCATATTGTTTTAATACATATTGGATCATAAAACTTTTAATGCATGGAAATCCCTTAAACATTCTCAGCCTGGTTTCTTTCATTTCACAGATGAGTAATCAGAGGCTCTGGGAGAGGAGGCTATCTGCCCAAGGTCACTTAGCTAATAGAAAAACCAATTTGCAACTAATGACAAATGTATGTTCTTTCTTTCACACCAAACACTTGTAGACTTTTTTTTTTTTTTGGCCAATGATATGGCTGAACACAATTTCATAAAATTTGCAGTTGAACAGAAACTGAGAGGAAGAACTAATATGTTAGAGATGATCATAAAAGAGTTCAAAAAATGTTGGCAAGTTAGGGTAATGGGAAAATCAAATTTGGTAGAAATCTATGTGCAGCTCTCCTCTCAGCTGACCATGCACATGTAGAGCCCACACAAGTTCAGTGACCTGATTCAGAAGGTCAATCTTAAGAAGGGTTCTTGCCAAAACAAGCGATTGGCAAAAAGACTAGTATAATTGAGCATCATTAATGCAAGTTAATGTACCAGTGAAGGCGATGGTCCTACTGAATCTGTTTTGGAGTCAGAAGACTTGGGCTAAAGTTTCAACTCTTTTACAGTTGTGACTATGATTTGAATACACGTTATAATTTTGTACATAGATGCCATCCCCACTGGGTTGTGAGAGCTTTGACGGTGGCACCATACTTGATTTATTCCCTCCTATACCCTAAGAGTTTGCACTGTGTTTGTCGCACAGTAGACACACAGGTCATACTTGTTGAATCGATGGTTAGGTATGTGGTTGATCTTCTCTAAACCTTAGTTTCCTCATTTGAAAAATTAAGAACCTAAAGTTGTTGCTGTGTGTGTAAAATAAGAAAGTAAATGAGAGTTTTGGGAAATTTCAAAGTACTAGAGATGTGTAAGCAATTACTACTACTGTAGATAAATGCTACCAATGATACTTGAAGAAACTAAAACAGCCTTAGTCGGTTTGGCTCAGCAGTTAGAGCATCATCCCATGGACCAATGATTCTCGGGTTCGATCCGGTCAAGGGCATGTACCTCCGTTGCAGTTCATCCCTGGCCCTGGACAGGGTCATGCGGGAGGCAGCCAGCCAGTTGATGTGTCTCTCTCACATCGATGTTTCTCTCTCTCCCTTCCTCCCACTCTTTCTGAAGATAAATAGAAAAATACCCTTGGGTGAGGATTTAAAAAAATAAAAGAAACTAAACAATGTAGCCTGGAAAAACTAAGACTAGCGGACTGTCATAGTTGTTTCCAAATATTTGAAGTAGTGTATTAAAAAGAGATCGGACCCACTTTTGTATATTGCACCAGAGGGGCAGACTGGGGGCCAATTAGCCAGGCAGATATGCCTTAATGTAAGAACAATCTGTACTAATTAGAATGTATTCTATAATTCTCTATCACTGGAAATTGGTTGAGACTTCAAAATTTCTCAATGTCAGGGCTTAAAGGGTAGAGCACCCAGGTGGTGGTGGGAGGGGGGGGGGTTAGAAGGTGAGAGATTCATCTTGAAGCAAGCTCAGTCCATCACATAGCAAGCTCAATGTTTTACTTGGCTTTTACACATATTTATTGTGGTCCAAGGGGCTGGAGGAAAGGATATTTGTTCTGAATTCCTGCCTACCCACACCTCCACTCCTGTCTCTGTCTACATTCTGACCATTGATGGACATTTTTTAACAGAAGCTAATATAAAAAATGATAATGTGAATGTTATACTGGCTAGAGAGTGAACCTTTAAGTTTCAAGGTCACATCCAACTGCAAGTCTTTGGATATAAGCTGAAGAAACTACAATTTTTGAAGATGGTAATAAATAAATGAGTTTAAAAAGTACTGAAAAGAAGGGATGTGAATTTCTCTTTTTGCTTCCCTGTAGTAGGGAAAAGAGTTTAAGAAACAATTTATATTGGCTATACTGCCCACCTTTAAAAAAAATCACTATATAAAATTCTAAATAGGAGATAAACGTAATTATGTATTACTATATAAATATGACAGTTTGCACATATAATGCATATACATACACACGTATAATGCAATTACATAGAAGAGTTTTCTAATTCACATATTTTATTTTTGCAACTATGCGAACTTAGTTGTCAAATACATTAACCTGCAGAAAATTCTTTGGGAGTTGATGAACTTTGAATCCATTTAGAATCTTTCTCTGCTAGAAGAAGAAGAAAAAAGTGTATGTTTTTAGAAAAACATTTGGCCCAAAGATGTTATAAAGAAAAGCTTTTCCCATTTAAATAGCTACTATTTTTATAAATGGAACCAAATCAACTTCTCCATAAGGAGAAAACACTCTTGGGAAGAACTGAGAAATTCTGAGAAGCTGGGGGGAAGGGGGAGAGGAGTTAGAGTTGCCAAGTAGTTTTCTCTTACATTTCAGAAACATATCTTAGGGGGGAAAGGGATACATTTGGACTTATTTTCTTTCACCTGTATAGATTAGTACAGCAAAGAGTGAAGTCTTAAGGGAGAATGATGATACTTGGGGAAAAGTGCAATTATGCCTAAAGGTTTCATGGAAGTCGATGGGTAATGTAAAATGAAATTGGAAAGGCAAAGAGGCTGTGTTCCCCTTGATGCCAGTATGTGCTTTCATTTGATATTAATAGTCACTGAGCCAAGGTGGAAAATCATCTTTACCCTTTATAATTATTTATTGCTACCAATTATACATACGAGCTAGAATGTTCAATCCACATACACAGACTTCTCAATTAGAAACACTGTATTTCTAAGACTGATTATAAATTATAGCACATGGAAATATTTTTTCAAGATTAAGGAAAGTTCATAAAAGCAATATATGACTCCCTGAAATTAAAAACCAGCCTGATCAATAAAGACTACCTACTGAAGTTCCATTTTCTTATTCACATGACACATTTAACAGTTCCATTAATATAGATGGAAAGATGTCTCCAGGAAAGACATCTCCGGCTTTCAGCTGTTCCCATTATTATCAGTGGGACTATCAGAGGGCAGTTTTCTTTCTGCGTGATTTCTCTCTCTGAGTGAAAGCTTGTTATTTAACTGCATTTGTTGGTTAACCAGTCAGAACGTGAAGACATTAAAATTTAAAACAGGGCTCCAGAAAGGTGGCTGTTCTGTGAAACACCAAAAAGAAAATTGCTTGGTGTTGTTATGGCCATCTTCACTCGAAGCCACAATTAGGATGCATTTCTCAAGGGTAGCATCTAGGGAGCACAGAGACAAGAATCAGAGTTTATTTTCTCCTGAAGATTGCCATTTAGGGACTCCATTTTCAGTCCAGGGTAATACACTTAATCCCCTACCAATTTCTACAAATCAGTGTCAGATCTCAGCTGGTAAAAGGCAGCTTTTAAGTTGACCTCTTCAAAATGTAGAAAGCCACAGCTCCCAATATAGTCACTGAAAGCTGGTCAGAGCTGAAGGAAATTCTGGCCGCTAAACAAAATCCACACTTCTTCAAATCACATCCCTGTGTCAAGCTCTGATCACACGGGATGCATCCTAAAGCTATGCTTCTGGGACCTCCACGCACCACCCCCCTTGGTCATTCCTGTGCTATACAAAGCCTCAGAAGGTACAACACTCCTCCTATTGAAATATCTGTCATTAGAGGCTAAAGAACAAAGGCCAGTGACAAAGCAGTAGACTCCAAGTTCTTCCTCAATACAGCTCAGAGCCCAGGTCACTGCAAGTCTTTCAGAATATTCTCATGGGTCTGAATCCTGCCCAGAGAACTTGCATGGCCCTTCCCGTCTACAGACTGGCATAGAAAGTCAGCCAAGCTTGGAGAAAAAAAGTGATACAAAGAAGGAAAATGTGTTTGTACTGGTCATGAGTCACCATATGCCACATTACTCCAACACAACAAGCTGGATAAATGATTCTGATGACCTACAGCGGAATCAAGCAAACATCTTTATTCTGAAGGGAGAGTACTGACGGTGAACTCCATTCAACTCACCTTAGCAGAGCCCAGCACTGCAAACTCCTTTCCTCAGTATGTGTCTCATCTTTTCATCTAATTCCTCACTTCCTAGACGAGAGCACTGCTGCTTCGTACCCCTTTTCCACTGAGACTTCTCTAGATGATTGTCAGCGGAAACCTGCTTTGCTATAAAAAGGATTTTTTTCTACACTGGTGAATAAAAGAGGAATAGTCATTAAGAGTGGTCATTTGTTAAGGTGCCAGTCTTTGTTAGGCAGTCTTTGTAATATCATAATTGGCAAAATTCAGAAATTGATGTGAGACCTAGCGTAACCATGTTACAAGCCAGGGCTGTCACCAAAGAGCCAGGTTGACATCTGAATATAAGTGACACTGCTTGCTTTGAGGCTGACTTCCCATTGTGTCTCTAACTGCAAAGGAGAATGACTCCCTGAGGGAAGCCTTTGGAATCACAAATGCATAAACATCTGGGATTCAAATCTCTTTCAATTACATTAATGATCTACTATGTGCAGGAGAAGGCTTTGAGTCTAAAATAACATTAATTTAATCTCAAGGTTAGAGAGAGAGATTTGAAACTTTCTCTAAACCCCAAATGCCCTTTAAAACCCCAGAGGGGAGAACTCTATATGCATACTGTAATGAAATTGTGATTAGACATGTGAAGGGAAGCATATCCTTGAGCTTCTTTGTGAGGTAGCTGATATATCAAATGGCTATGTTCTTGATTTGATAAATCAGGCAAAGCAAAGTCCAGGCTGCCAAATTATTTACCTAAGAAGTGGCTGTAAAATATTATTCTACCCAACAGCAATTGTCCATCTACACGAGCTTAGTGCCCAAATATAGTTAAATTCTCCTGGTCTTTCCTTTGAAATCTCACTCTCTAATGATGTTCATTGCCATCAGCTAAGACAAACTATTGTCTACCTCTTGCCAAACTACCCACACCATGTAAATATTATAGCATCACTTCCAGCATGGTTCTCCTTGTGCAAACAGTCCACCTAAAAGAGGAAGCCTAAGCCTTCATCACATAGCCTAAATTTGCAGCCAATACTCCTTTGCACCATTCCTGCAAGCAGCCTTTCCTACTGGTAGGCAGGCCTTCTAGCTGATCCACTGACATTTACATTGATATTTATTGACTTGTATCTACTATGCTACGTGGCCTGACCAGAGCACCCTCCTTCTCCCCTGCTTTCCATTATCAAATGTTCATCATTCCCAAGGTCCAGTTCAATTTCTACTCCATTGAGGAACCACAGCTCTTTTGGCTCTCACAAATCCCCCTTTCCCTGTAAAGTGTATTATGGGTTTTGAATATGTTGTGTGTGCTTGGGTACATGTGTGAGTAAATGTGTATCCTTAGATAGACAGACACAAGCTGTAATTTCTTAAGGTGGCCTCTACTTCTTTTGTGTCTTCCAAACAATCTGAGACCAATTTGTGAATTCCTCTGCGCTCATCAAACATGCCCAACACCATTGATTCGTTCTATTCCACTGTCAATTAACAAACATAAATGACTGAAAAGTCATAGAAGATGTCAAAGTATCATCTTCTCCTTTTGCCCAGGCCTCCTAATTTTGAAGTACCTCCCTTAGTTAGCTCACCCCCTCATCCTTAGGTGACATTAAAGAATCCTTTAAAAGGGCCAGAAACTGCAGTGGGGACCAGAAGTCGGGTAGACAATGATGTCATTTGTACATATCAACAATAAATGTTCCATCCTAATTGAGAAATCAGAACATCGTTTCACTACAATCAAAACACAGTATCAAACCTAATACTCAAAGCCACAGAGAGGTTCAATTTCTCATGGTTTTAATCTATTTCAAGACCAATAATACCTTTAATGATATAGCAATTGAGTGAGTAATGTGCCTCAAAAATATTTTTAGATTAAAAATTGGACTTAATATTAATTCCATTTGGAAATATTTCTTAAGAGTTTATCATAAAGGTAAAAAAGAAACCTGAATATGAATGGCATAAAAATCTATGCACTTGCATGTATCTAATATGAAGTTATAAATATTTGGGGTTTAAACTATAGATCTGAATATGCCACTGAAAACACTCCTATCATTATTATCATCTTTATATGCTCACTTAATGTCTAATGTAATTTATTTAAAGTGTTCCCATAGTAATTTGATTTGACTATTATATTTATATAAAAGAAACAAGCTGTGGTGTTCTTTTCTGGCAAACAATAATGCTAAGGAGGAACAGTGACAAATTACTTGAACTATGTGTTTCACTAATTAAAAAAATGGGGGGGGCAAATTTAAAGTAGTATCTCTTTAAAAGTTCAATAAAAAGGAAAAAAATGAAAAGAGGTATATAAAAAAAGTAAGTAGCATGTCTTTATTTTCAAAAAGTATAATGCTCTAGAAAACGTACCCGCTCTGCTGTTCTATGGTAATATATAAAGTACACAGACTGTGGACCCCAGTGGTTGGCACAGCTATTTATTAACTGAATGGCATTGGACAATTCACTTAATGTCCTAGAGCATCAGTTTTTGTATCTGGAGTGAATAAGGTAGTGGTGGTTCAATACCTACTATTTAAAGTTAAGATAAAGCTAAGATAAATAATTATTAGTAAGTTGCCCCAGCCATTTGATAGAAAGAATTACCTCTACAAGCTAAAGGGAAACAAGCTGTAAAATGCCACAAACTGTGTGGAGTTCTAAAGGCGTCCTGGCTTCCTTTGTTACCCTCTGTCTTGGGAAATCATTGTCACAGCATCTCAGCAGCCAGAAATATTGCTGCTGATTTTGTGGGTTTCCAGCAGGCACTTGCGAAACAGCATATGCTCTAATTTTTTTTTTTAAAGAAATTCTTGCAACATTTAAAAAAAAATAGACTCATTATGTGAATGTCAATCTGCAACTTAAAGTCTTTGGTACTTTTCTTAAACATGAAGTCAAAGTCTCCATCATTAACTTGTAATGACTGGTGTCTTTGTGTAAATAATAAAGCTGTATGTAATGACATATACTGAGATTTTCATTTTTGCTTGTGGGTTTGTTTGAAGTAGCATAAGGGAAAGGTGTGGTGCCCTGGAAATTTTGTTTTTTCTTTTATTAAGCCTTCCTAAACCCTGTTAAATTGTGTGGTTCTTTTTTTCTCCCTTCAGACATGGAAGGACCTTTACTGCAATTCACCAAGAACAGAACACATAAGTATAGCATTGATACACAGGCTATGGGGTAGGGGAGGAAATAAGAGGCTTGGAGAAGCACAACTTAAAGATTTAGTAAGCATTTCTTTAACTAAATTTAGGAACTCTAATTTTCCTCCAAAGAAGATAATGTTACCCGCTTGCTATCAAATCCCCACTGGCTTCTCATCACCCTTAGAAAAAAATGCAAACTCTCAGTCCAGCTTAGAGGACCTACATGATCTTGACATTGATGACAGCTCTGACCTCTACCCCTTGCCTATGCCACCCTAGCCGCAGGGCCTGCCTTCTTGCTGTTCCTCCTATTTGCCTCTGGGTGCCACCCCATGGACCTATTTTCTCTTTCTTCCACTACTCTGTGAACACCAAGGAGACTAGAATGTGTCTCTCTCTTTCTGATGTATAGCCAGCATCTGAAACATGGCTGATCATGATAGAAACTCTAAGATTAAATGAATGAATGAATGAATGAATGAATGTTGTACATAAATATTGAATAGTGGTCTTTTAACATTGCCTTTTATAAGAAAGCAGGGAAGAGTCAAGAACTAACATTTAATTTTCTATACATAAATAATCACCTTTCATCCTCATTTTATAGCCTCAGATTTTAGAATTTAAGGAACTTATACACTTAGCAAGCGCCCACCAGGATTTGAGTCCTCAGTGAAATAGGTAAAGGGATCAAGTAAAAAAACAACAAACAAATGAAACAAAACAAACAAACAAACAAATAAAAACTCATGGCTTTTAGATTCCAAATTTGATCATTTTGTCTATATTTTAAAGAAACTTAGGGAGTTTAGCAGACTTTATTAATTTTTAGTTAAGTGGTTAACATTACAAGGTAACATTAACTCAGAAGCTGGGATGAGAGAAAAAAATGAAATAAATGTTTATATAAGGAAAGACCCAAACTAGCAAGTGAATCAATAAAACCTAATATTTCTCATTCTTCTCTGGCTTTACTTCTTCCCAATTTCCCTTGAATGTAGGTATCCCTTAAGACTCAATATGTATTCTTTTTCATCTATAGTTTTCCTTTGGAGAATTCACTCTTTTTTTATGGCTTCACAACCTTAATTCTGTATTTCTATAACAATTTCCAATTGAACTCCAGCCCTATCTCCTAATATCTGGTGAACATTCTCACTTCGGATTCTAGCCATCATGTCTTCAAACAAAGTCAATTTTTCTCCATGTCCAATCACTAAGGATTAGCCATATTTAACTGCTTAAGCAAAAAGTAGTTATATTTAATCAATTGTCATTTGAATTATGTCTATACCTTGTATTTGTCTCATCTTTACTATTTAACTGCCAAATATCATATTTCAAATCTGTGTGGACTCACATGGATTATTAAATAGCTCCTTAATTGATTTCTCTGTTTCCTGTGTCTCCCTATTGGAATTCATTCTGTACATCACTGCAAATTAATATTCCTTAACATTTTCTGAAAAAACTCACTGTCTACAGTTTAAAGGTTGCACACTGTAGCTTGGAAGTAGCCATCTACAATGTGGTCCCAATATGTCCATTCATCCTAACTCTTACTATTCCTTAGTACCCTCCAGTTCAGGGAAGTCTTCTAAATACTCCCTATTCACTTCTGTTGACAGGACTTTTTTCACACTCTGGCCATTTTTTGGAATGCAGTTCCTTCTTCTCTCCATTTGTCCAGATCCATCAAGGCTCAGCTTATAACCTACCGTCATGAAGACTTTTCTGATTGGGTTGCCACACGACTCAACTCCAGGAGAGACCAACAGCATATTAGTGCTCCGCACACTTCTTTTTCATTTGGACATTAGCTTTTCTTCCCTGTAGCCTTTAATATTACGTAATGTTTAATTAATGTCATTCTGAAGATTATTTAATCATTTCAATGCTTGAATTGTATCACGTCCTGAATATAATCTCTCCATTCCCATCTATTTGTCCATTCCTATCTAGTCTTTCCCTTCTTCCACTTGCCAAGTCTGCCCTGCTTTTAGGGGTCAGCATGTATTTATTAAACACCTGTTTCTTGTCTTGGATTGTTTAAAGCAATGGGTATACAGTGTTAAACAAATCAGGCTGATCTTTGATTTGGCGTGAAAGAAAGGCACCACTGACATCACTGTACATTAGTGCATGCACGCTACAGGACCAAGCCCTGTGAGGGAGGTGTAGCTGATTGTAGAGGAGCTGAGCAGTAGGCAGGTGGGGTCATGAAGGCCTCAGCCATCTATGTCATGAATAGCCCTCAGGATCACCTCTAGCTTTACTCATACTGTTCCCCAGGGAATGACAGAATATTTTTCCATTTTCCCTCATCACCTCCTAAATGCTCTTTCTGTTTGAGCAGAATGACAAGTACAGTTATTACATCCTCCACATAAAAATACACCTCTCCCCCAATATATGTATGCAGTGTGCACATGGTTGTGACACTCACATACCTTTATTTTTAATTTTTTGAACTACACATAGATATGCAAACTACTCAAAGTCTGGGAGCATAGCTTCTCTCTGTTTTGGAAGACATATTTGCAATGGGGTCAGCAATGCCAGCTTATGATATTCAAAGTTTCAAAGGCTGGCTTCCCTCATAGGCTAAAAGAAAGAATGATCAGTCAAAAAATATAAAGTAAAATAATACTATTTCTGAGTGCTGGGCAATTTGATGTATAGTTTTTTTGCAGCTTGAAATGTCATTGCAAGCCATTCTTGACCTTAGTTTAGTAGCAGGGCACTGTAATTAAACATCCCTATTTTTAAACTTAAAGAATTTATAAATTGCAACTCTAGTCAATTATCAAGGTACCTGGCTTGATAGTAATATATGTGTTAAAGGCCTTCTTCCTTTCATAAATTGTTTCTGGGTCTTTTCTAAGTGGTAGAAAGAATTGAGTGCAAAAGATTAAGGTAATTTATAGTGCTTTTTATTTGGCTATCAGCATGATCCTAATGTTCTAATATTAACATCTTGAAAATTCTACTGTGCACGCTTGAGGACACAGACCAACTGCAATTTTTACTCACGTTTCATTATTACCAGCCATAGAACTATACTGGACAAAAATGATCAGTGTTCCTACGGACCCTTCTTGGCCATCTGGAATATTCCCTGAGTTGATGTACCAGAGCCTGGCTGATAAACCAGCCACTGGATGTCACTCTTATTCCATACCAACTGGACAGGACTGGCTGGAATAACTGCCATCAGTGTGTCTGCCCATCACTGGCCTGGCATCCTGGTACCAAGGCATTGCCTCATGATTCGGGCAGTACCTTTTACCTCATTTCATAGAATTATAAAAGTACTAGTATTCACTAAGTATCCTGATCTGTCTATTTCTATGTGTTTTACCCATCTATCTGTAAGAATAGGGCTTTTACCTGGGCAAAGATTTAACTATTTGCGCATTAGAGAGTTCCACTGATCCTAACTGTGAAGAGAAGTCCCTTTTTCTATTAGTTTTCTAGGGCTGCCATAAAGTACCACAAACTGGGTGGCTTAAACAACCAAAATTGATTTCCTCAAAGTTCTGATATCCAAAATCAACACATCTGTAGGGTGTTTTTTTTTTTCTTTTCTTTTCTGAAATCTCTCTCCTTGGCTTATGGATGGCTGTCTCCTCCCTGTGTCTTCATAAGGTCATTCCTATTCTTTCCCGGTATCCTAATCATCTCATTATATAAAAACAGCAGTCATATTGGATAAGGGCTTACCCTAATGACCTCAGTTTTACTTAATTACTTCTTGAAGGGTGCTATCTCAAGATACAGTCATGTTTTGAAGTAGTGGGGGTTAGGACTTTGACATATGAATTTTTGATAGGACACAATTCAGCCCATTATACTTTTCCTTTCCCAATTGGTCTGTCTTTGGTTTGTTTGTTTCTTCCTATGGTTACTGACTATTAAACCAAAAAGCATGTATATAGGTTGCTAGAAGGCTGATGATGTTCCTTTTAAGATACTTAAAAAAAATCAACTGTCTCCATGATAGAGAGGTCAACACTGATAGCTCAAGTCATGTTGCTATTTAATCCTGTTCCACCTGCCAATATACAAATGGTTTTGTCTTCCCAGTTACATTATGTTGTATACAATCTAAAAGCCAGAATCCCGGGCTAATGCAGCCCTTTATTCTTTAAGCGATTATTAAAAACAGAATAAATATTGTGGAAAATCACTGAGCTATAATTTAGAAAATGTGACATGCAGTGTTACTAATTAATGGTGTATCCTTGATCATATTGTCCAAGAGTATATTGTAAAACTAAGCCACAAAACTTTCCCTAACTTTCTAATACTAATACTGTTCTAACAAAGTTAGAATCTATATGAATGTCCTTTGAAAGCCATAAAGCACTATTCAAGCACTATATTGGATAGCTATTATTATCCATTTTTGTGATGATTATTGCATGAGTGAATGTTTCTATACCTCAAATTCAACTAGGTGCTCTTCCCATGTATTTCCATGGTTCTCTCGACTTACCCTTTTTATAGTGTCCTCTATATTATATTTTAATTAAGTTCACTCATCTGTTTTCCCACTGAATTATAAATCTCTGAAGAAAAGAACCGTGTCTACAAGCAAATCTGCTTCTTCAATGCATAACCTTATATGGTTCTCAGTAGAAACTCGATGTGCTTTCTACCGACTGCATCTCTTCACAGCACGTCAGTCTGATTTTCATTCTGGGTAACACATGTCCTGTACTCTTTCCTTCCTCCTCCTCAGACAGCTCAGGGCCGCCGCCATCCACAATGATTGTCTAGGCACACTTCCAACACTCTTACATTGTCCCTCACAGTGTGTGGCACTGTAAGTAGTTTTGGTGTTTGCACCCCATTGTTCACCTCTGCCCACTGAAAAGATTAAATCACACAGAAACGCCTGGCTCTTTTCAATTCAATTACTTTTTCCCCCTAAAATCACCTGGGCAGTTCTGCTGGCATGCAGAACACACAAGGCGCAGGCACACCAGTGTAGGTGCCTCGACGATTTGGGAAAGACACCCAGTTAATTTGAGACTGCTGAAATATCTGTCTTGTGGTTTTCCCATCCAGCCTGCCGCTGTCAGATTAGAGCAATTAACTGGTAATTAGGACTCTGAATAGGAAAATTAATTTGGAGCTGTAATCACCATCCTTCCTCCAGGAACTCTACACATGTACGTAAGCACTGAGGAAAATTCTGAAATATCTGCTAGTATAATAAAAAGCAGCAGTCTTGAGATGAAATGCTTAATTAAGTTATTATGAACCCAACGCATGTACTTATCAGAGAGACCTAATCAATTGTTTTAATGTGATTTGGACATTACATGTTTGCCTTTTTTGCTTACTTTGAATGTGACAACGTTTAAAATCAAATACAAAGGGAAGGAGATGTAAACACTTCAGTGCATTTTCAAAGTGCATTTTCCCTATTTTGTATTTGTACTATCAACTAGAAAGATTTGTTTTAAGTTCTAGAAATATCAACAGCCCCATATGTACAGTTTTGGATATTTCTTCACATTTTTTTTCCCCTCCAGGGTGCTCCCTGATTTGAGGGAAATCCTCACTCTTTCATTTTTCTGTGTGCCACATTTTTTACCATAAATTTTCTATATATTTATTATAGGATATTTTTATTTCCTCCTACAGAAGGACTCATGCTTTGATTTGCCTTTCTATACACACCCTTTTTTAGGGGTTTATTCACTATCACATTTTCAATCACCATGAGTCACAAATATCTCTGATTTCAGAAATTCCTGTTTCTTTTTCATTGTGGTGTAGTTGAACATGCTCAGCACTTTCTCCATCCTAATAGTTCAGTAGCTAGAATTCAGTGTGTCTGGAATGAAGCTCTCTTCCTTATGAAATCATTCCTCCTAATTTTTATGCTTCCCATCACTCACATTGCCTTTCCGCATCTCCAGGCTTATAATTCTGGAATCCATCGGGAGTTCTTTCTACTTGCCTTGCTCCTGACCTCAACAGGCACAAAGCTCCAAATATTATTTCCTTTCTAACACAATCAGCTTTTGGGAGTTCCACAGGTGTCCTCATGCCCTAGTTTCCAATCTCCATGTTAGTCTTGTAAGAAGACTCTGTCTTCATTTTCCACCTTAAATCGTAACTTGTGACTTTCCTAGGAAACCACACTCTTTACTCTCCATCAAATGCGACTCTCTCTTCTTCATCCCATTCACAGATTCCCCAGCCAATATGAAGTCTATATATATATATATATCAGTCACTTGAGATTCACGTGTTCTCCAATTTTAGAAGATTATAGTAAATTTCTAAGGATCATAGAAACTTAAGATCCTATGGACAACTAGAGTGAAAAGACTAATTTTTGGAATGAACATATGGCCATTCTTATAGATATTATTAGTTTCCTAAGATGGGATAATAAAGAGTATATTAAATGAAAACAATATCAATGACATTTTATGCATAATAATAATAATAAAAAGAGCTCTCTATTTAAAGGATTTATCATCCTTTGATCACTAGATACTCTTCTTCAAACTTTCTGTTAATGTTTCAATGAAATGTCTCTACTTTTTTTTATTTTGGGGGGCTTCATTGCAAATAATATACACTGTAAGAGGCTCCCCTTCCTTGCTTTCGGACTTCAACCAGATGTTAAATGACATTCTGATTTTACGACCCTTACATTCTGCCTCCTGGGCCCCATCTCCATCATCTATTTTTAAAATTGTCTCAGCTTTGTCTTTGGATGTTGGTCTATTTCTAACATTTCCCCCAAATCCTATTTTTATAAAGATTTATTTATTTATTTATTTATTTATTTATTTATTTATTTATTTATTTATTTTACAATGGTCTTCTTGTACTCTCTGCTGTCCACTCTACCTTTTTTTTGGGGGGGGGGTGTTAATCCTCACCGGAGGATTTTTTTTTTTTTTTTTTTAACATTTATCTCCAGATAGAGCGGGAGGGAGAGAGGGAGGAAGAGAGAGAGAGAGAAACATCGATGTGAGAGAGACACATTGCTTGACTGCAGCCCACACAACCCCAACCGGGGTCGGGATGAACCGCAACCGGGGTACGTGCCCTTGGCTAGAATTGAACCCGGGACTCTTTAGTACATGGGCCAATGCTCTAACCGCTAAGCCAAACTGGCCAGGGCACCGGAGGACATTTTTAGAGAGAGGGGATGGGAAGGGGGAGGTGGGGAGAGAGAGAGAGACATCAATGTGAGAGAGACACATTGATTGGTTACTTCCCACACATGCCCCTACTGGGGCTAGGAGTGAACCTGCAACCCAGGTACATGCCCTTGACCAGAAATCAAACCTGTGACCCTTCCGTGTGCAGGCTGAAGCAGTAACCACTGAACCATGCTGGCCAGGGCTACCTCTCTTTTTCTATTTGTAATCCAGGAGTTCCTTCCTTTTTCTAATCATGTCCAATAAGAGTTTTCAAAAAAAAAATGTATAAGAACTAATCTGCTCTGAATTTCTAGAGAGTACAGTCAACTACATTTGAGTGAGGGGAACTAAATCTTGGGTAACATTACTGGCTGACTTCATTAATTTTCTTTTAAATATCTATATTTCTCCAGAATAACCGTAACATCATGCCTAACCCATGAAATACTAAATTCTATGGGCTAGCTGTATTTATCAGACTTTGGTGTGCTTCGTTGCACCTTTTGAAAAAGTGTTAAAGGCTATTTACTCCCTGGGTCCCATGACAGAGATGCTAGTTTAAAAGTTTGGGGCTTATGCTTAGATATCAATATTTTAAATAAGGATTCAATGTGATTTTGATGAAACTTGACTTTGGATCATATTATAATAAACATTGATAAAAGATAGAAAGGAACCATTAGTGGTACATCTTTATAGTATCAGCGATCTGTCATATTTGTTTTCATTATACCAACTATAATGTGTATTTGGTATGAATTTTTGTGCCAAAAATATCTACACTTTAGTAAACATCTTTTTGCTAATATTATTTTCAAACCCTTTCTCCAATGCATCCTTACCAGAAAGAGGATTATTATTAGTGAGTCTATCATGATCTCTGCAAAAGGTCAAAGACAGTAGAATGGCAAATTTCTAAAAACATGGGTTCCAGTCAAGAGCCTCAACCTTATTACTCCTCATCTACCCATTAGTATTACATTTAGCACTTTTATGGTGGATTTCAAGTAAAGTTTATAAATGTTCACTGAAACCCACAGCGTAAAAACGTGACTAAAAGTTTAGGATTTGTGTGCTTTACGGAAAAAGGTAACTGAGTCTGACTCATCCATTTCAAAAATAAAGTTCCCTGGCTGTCAAATAACAAGCTAGATGTGTTTATGTATCAGAACTTAAAAAATAAAATTAACCCAGTACTAGCTTTTCTTAGAGAATGAGTGCAATTAATTACAGCACCCAATGAAAGTAAATAGGAAAGTTTGTTGAAGCCATACTTGGCCTTTGTGACAAATGAGAAAATAAACTGTATATCGAAATGGTTACAGTAAAACTATCTGGAATTGTCACAAAGAGTATGAAAACCAGGAACCCTCTTACTAACAAAACAAAGTTTAAGGAGAATTCAGGCAGAATAGTAAAAAGAAAAACAGAAAACAGTTGGTCAGGGTGATATAAAGATGAACAAGAACAGTGAACCGTAAGTTATTTTCCTTTATCAGATGAAATCTATAGATCGGAGGTAAAGAGCCCTGATTCACACCCGGACACCACCATCCCTTTGGATGGATGAAAATACATGAAATAAAGCAAAGAAGCTTCTGGTACAAAATGACAGCTTTTCATTTTGGTTCACTCGTGTTGACAACTGACATACAAGACACATGTCACAATTCATCACTGCCTATCTTGCACATATGGGCCTTGGAAGTTTCCAGCAGAAAATGAACAGCACTGTGAAATCCTATTTCATGAGATGAGCTAAGATCAAAGTCATTTTTGCGAAGGAAAGAAAATCATGGAAAGCAGTTATTAATGTATGCCCCAGACCGCCACTGCAAGAAGGCTATAAAAAATCAGGCCTGTTGTTATATAAATCCAACATCATAAAACAAAGCTTGGTGCACAAATGTTTTCTTTGCTCCTGTACTGCTTTTTAAAACCAATTGGACCTACATCTAAAAATCAGGAGAACTGACATGAAATTGAGATTCCTAGCTTCTCGTGAAAAATCAGAAGATTTTGCAACACAGGCTCATATGCCTTTGACACACAGCAAGAGGGAGCTGAATAGAAGCTGCTTCTGTTGCCCTCATCGTCTATCGCTTTCCACACACAGACTGATTTATCATTGATTTATCTGCCTGAGCTCATAGACATGTGAGTCTGAGATCCTTTGCTAAACCACAGATACGATTGTTTTGTGATTCACTGCCTCTACATTTTATTACTGAAATGATCGAGTAATCGCACTTATCAGTGGAATGCTAATGTTAGTAGCTCTGTTGACCTTAGGTGATAAGGCTTCTTGAGAAGATGTATGGAGATACATGGAGATTGATAAATACACTGAGTGAGAATCAGAATGCTCCCTGTGTCACACACACACACACACCCCTCCAATGTCATATCAGCAACTTAAGCTGTTATCTCCTTGGAAATGGGTATAGTCTGCCTCTGACCACATTCAGTCTGTCCATTTTATGACTCAACTTCTTTCCTGGCTTCATCTGTGTCTACTTTATTTGCTCTCCCTCACTGTACCCCCTCCCACAAGGAAAGGCTGAACTACACAATTCATAATAGTTATCAGTAGATGGTAAGATTGTTTTCAAATATGAAAGTATCTGCTAAAGTATCTGTCCTTAGATAAGCTGGTCTGAAATTTCTTCCCTTTCATCTCTTCTCAGTACTTTAAAAGGAATTTATTTGTTTGTTTGGTTTTTTGCTTCTTTATTTATTTTAAGATTTGGTTGTTAAGGACTTCTGCATTGTTATACAAAAAAACCCACAAAAACCCCAAACTTGAATCGATATTTTTTCTAATGAAAGAAAACAAACAAGCAAATACCAATCTCAACATGTCTTTCACATTTTCCCTAGAGTAATAATAATAATAAAAACATAGCCCTGGCTGGTAGGTTCAGTGTTGTCTTTTGCACCAAAAGGTGGCTGATTCAATTCTCGGTCAGGGCACATGCCCAGGTTGCAGGTTCGATCCCCAGTTGGGATGTGTGCAGGAAGCAACTGATCAATGTTTCTCTCTCTCTCTCTCCCTTCCTCTCTCTCTCAAAATCAATGAAACACATTTTAAAAAATAAATAAAACATAGTAAGAGCATGTAGTGAACAATTTAACTTCACTCAGATGTTTTGCTGTGATGTGAAACCAACAAATAAAGAGGTAAGTATTAGTCTTTTAAATTAGTGATATGTACTCTAGAAAAGTTATGATAAACTTTCTGGTTTGAATCTCAGCCTCTGCTCTGAAAAATATCCTATGATAAAACAGTTTGACATTAAAATAATTAAATTATGCTTATTTACAAATAGTTGACATTATTGACATTGTAACTCATATGACAATTTGTTCAGAAATTAACAGATGAGGAAAAAATCTAAACTAAAGTTTGAATAATACCATTCCACATCTCAGATGTTTAATAGGTCTTTTGGGGGGAGAAAATAGTGGTCAAAATTGAATATACCCACAGGACAATGAATAATCTTGTTATGAATAGGCTAATACAAATTTTAAATCATATACATTTTGCATGTTGTCATTTTAAGTGTTGTATGTGAACACTTAAGGGATGTGTTTTCCTGTGTCTAAGAAGGGGCCGTTCAGATATGTGCCCATAGAAATAACTGAAATATGGGATTAGGTAGAGGTATGTGTGTGTTTTAGACTTATGACTGGGTGGTTTGGAGTAATAGAAAGGGAATCAACATAACCAATGACTTTGGTGTGACATCTGTAAAATTTTGTACTAACTTAATTTTGAAGTATTATTTCCTGAAATGAGTTACAATAGTCTGCTTTTAGAGAGAGGTATTGTTAATTAGAGCATTAGTCACTTGGCAAAAAGTTGATCTCAGGCAAAGATTGCCTTGTACAGATATAGTAATCACAAATCACTCTTTACTGTATACAAAAGACTTCCATTGAATTTTTAATGCAATGTGAGTATACAGTGTTAGTATACATCTACTCAAACCTCAGTGTTGTTTGCCTCTTTCTTTAACTCAAGTCTGTTTGGGGATGGAAGGTTGAAGACATTTTTTTCCCCTGTCTGAACTTTCTCATTTCACATTCAAGCTGTTCCCTCTGATATCCCCTTTGTCTTTCAAATCTGAAGTTTCTTAGGATGTAAGAGCCCAAAGGATAGAGAAGTCACATCAATGCCTTGGTGTGACATTGATGTGATGTCTCCTAAGCTTTCCTTCTTTCTTTCCAGACTCAGCTGTTGTTCTCTTGATAAGGGATGCTTGCAAGCAGTGAAGGCACATGAACCTGAGGCAACTGACTACAGCAAAACATATCTTTTCGTAGTTTGGTGCTGAGATGGAAAAAAGATATAGAGCAAAGAAACATGGCTGTAGGTTCATTTGAATAATGTGTAACTGAGACAGAAACACCAAGCAGTCAAATGTTTGGGAGAAAATTAATAAATATATAGTATGTATGTGCTATTCAACAATAATCATTACTTTTTCTCATGGTCGTGATCTCAGAGTTTTGATTCTGTTCCTCCTGGTAGACCACTTCCCACTCCCTTCCCAAAGTGAACTATTCTTAGGATAACAGGAAGTCTGTACAAAGCAAGAAGAAAAGTTAGAGGACAAATGATATAATAAAGCTTTTGAGAATAAGACCTTTATAAAAATCCTTAGAGAATAGCTCACCTACAAATGGTCTTCAGAATTGTCAACAGTAATAATTTCATGGAAGTTACAATGGGAATTATATGATAACATATATAGAAGCATGCATATGGGTATTATCAGCCTTAGTATCTAGTGCAGGCAAGTGTGTTGCCTTTTAGGTAAACTTGAGATAGAATAAATGTCTATTTTTTCAGGATGTTGTCTCCACAGAGACATTAAAACAGTGCCATGAGGTAATAGGCTTTTATTTTAATGAATTTGTATCTTAGGGTTTGCAGACAGAAAGGGTATTTATTTATTTTTTAGAGAGAGAGGAAGGGGGAGAGAGATAGAAACATTGATGTGAGAGAGAAACCTGCCTCCTGCACGTCCCCTACTGGGGATCGAGCCCGAAACCCGGGCATGTGCCCTGACTGAGAATAGAACCGGGACCTCTCAGTCCATGGGATGGCCCTCAATCCACTGAGCCACACTGGCCAGGCCAGAAAGGGTATTTTGAATAAAAACTGAGTATCTTAAAACTCATCATGGGTTGCATTTCAGCTGAAAATTTCTCTTATTTTCCTATGGAACTATCTTCCCCTTTACTATTAAGTGGTTTTCAAATTAATTTATAATTCAAAGACTATTTCATCTCCTCAAAAATTATTCAGAAATATAAAATATAAAAATTGATAAAAATTAACTATTCATCTAATTTAACTGCTAAATATAAAAATCATTATAATTTATATATGAAATAATGTAATAATGTAGGTATATAGTTATAACAACAACTGTATATCATAATAATCCAAACCTAAAGTATATCCAAACCTAAAGACACTTAGCCAACTGTTGCTTGCATTAGTGTAAAAATCTGAGACTCAACTATCCCTTAATTAGGATAGCAATTAATCATAAAACTTCTTGTGATCATGATAACTACTTCATCAAAATTAAATCAAATTTATCAACAATCTCTATACCCTGTATGCATTTCCACCTGGTATATTTTGGTGATGCAGATGGCAAAATAATTTGACAAAGAATAGCTTCACTGTATAGTGTATAATCTTCCACCTCCTTCTAGAGAGCTTTGGATATAGGAGTCAGCACCTTAGTAGGGCATCTTTTACAACCATAATCAAAAGACAGAACATCCTGAGCTTTCACAAATGTTTACTCAATGATGAAAATGCCTGGAAGATGGGCTGTTAAACAGTGTCAGAAAATCTGACATAATACCCTGACATAATTCCCTTAAAAGATATATCAAAACAAGTGCCAGTGTCTTAGTAAGAGTAAGTATCTTAGTCCATTCCAGCAGCTATAACCAAACCCCATAGACTGTGTGGCTTATAAACAACAGGCATTTATTTCTCACAATTCTGGAGGCTGTGAAGTCCAAGATCAAGGCGTGGGCAGATTCGGTGTCCAGTGAGGGCTTTCTGTTTCACAGGCTGCTATCTTCTTGCTGTGTCCTCACTTGGTGGAAGGGGCAAGGGGATTTTTTGGGGTCTCTTCTGTAAGGGAAATAATCCCATTCATGAGGGCTCCACCCTCCTGGCCTAATTATCTCTCAAAAGGCCTTACTTATAAATAGCATCACATTGGGGATGATGTTAGTATTTAACATACAAATTTTGGGAGGACACAAACATTCAGTCTATAACAGTCAGACAGAGGATGACTCTCAAAGAGCACATATCTAAAAGGTACTTCAAATAACTTTTTGTTGGGCTCTGTTATCATTGCTGCTAAATGCATAATTCTTTTCCTCAGTATGGTTGAGGTCTGAGCAGAACACAAAGTCTGAACTGAACATGAGGTCTTTATCTACAAGGAAAATTATAAATAATCATGTTGAGTTCATATAGCAAGAAGTCTTATGCTCTATTCAGAGCATAGAAAATACAATAATTTATTAAATACTTATTGTATGTTTAATATGTGCTGAATGCAAATTTTTCTATAAAGAGTTGTATAGAAATACTTTGGGTTTTATGGGACATAAAGCCTATTTCATAACTTCTCAGCTTTGCTTCTGTAACATGAAAGCAGCCATTGATAAATAATACATAAGCAAATAAGTGTGGTTGTTTTCCAACAGAACTTTATTTCAAAAACCAGGAGACCTTCTGAATGCCAGAGGATCATATCTCGCTAACCCCTGCTCTAATGTATATCAAATAAATAAAGGGGGGCAATATGATGAGATTTGGATATTCTTGGAAGCTTGCTCTGACTGACCTGTTTTAGTAGGGTAATTAGAAGAGGTAAGAGCACTTGAGAAAACAGTTGAGTACTAATTTGCCATACAGACCCCAGCAAGAGTAGAGCTTGACTTGGACAGGTTACCTTGTTGATGATGGAAATGGAGAATAGTTGATGGATTTAAGAGCTATGTAGGTGGTAGACTATGTATATAAAATTTGGTAACCAATTGACTATGCGATCTGGTAGATGTGTTCTGGATGGCACCCAGGCTCTGACATGAGAAATTGGGCAGATGTTGCTGCATTTACTGTGCCAGGAAACACTGGAGGAAGCCAGGTTTGGGGCAGAAGAACATTAATTCAGTCTAACACATATTGCATTTCAGATGTATGTGAGGCATTGATGTGGGACTTTTGAGTAAGCAGTTGAATTAACTTACAAGTTTGGGGTTCAGAAGAGAGATCTAAATTAGAAATATAAATATAGAAGCCATTGGCATTTAGATGCAAATTTCAACCATGGCTATAGATGAGTAAAATTAGAACGAGTCTAAGATCAAGCCCTAAGGAACCATAACATATAGAGTTTAAACCAAAGAAGAGGGAGGAGCATATGGGTATGACACTGTGAGGCCACTGAAGTGGTTCAGGCAAGGAGTGAATAATTTATGTCTAGGACCATTGAAATACCAAAGATGATGAGTACTTAGCAACTTGAAGTCTGTATGAACCTTAGTAAGGATGGTTTCAATACTGTCTTTTGAGTTTGTGCTGAATAGGTAAATAGACAGTAGAAACCAGATTAAAGTAGGTGGCAGAGTAAACAGAGCATGATAAAATGAAGCAGATCTATAACAGTGGTAATAAAGATGAATAGTATTGAATCCTAGAGTCACTTTGAAAATTTGTTGGTGTGTAGAGGTAAGTGCTGCTGGCATGTAGTATATAGGGGTCATGAGTGCTATGCCCCAGGTGCTGAGATAGTGCCAAACTACAAGAAGGAATTATTGTGCCTGCAACACAACTGTTTGATATCCATGGGACATTCGTGTAGATTAAACATTTATTTGTAACTATCTGTACTTAAATCACAACTCCATTACACACACACACACACACACACACACACACACACACACAAATTCACCCCCTTAGGCTAATTTTTCTTTCTCTGGAATAAAATACCATTTATAGTTTTCTACCTGAACTTACTTAACATATCCTTCTAAATTCAGAAAGAGGAAGAGGCAGAAAAGTTAAAATAAAAAAAATAAAAAAAGAAGGAATGTTGAAAAAAATATATATAAAAATAAAAGAAAAAGATGCTCCATTACCTCATTCTAAATTTTCTTCAGACAGCACATTGCTTTTTGCGCACTAGCCCTTAATGCTGAACATGAACTTAAATTTTTTATCAGTTCTTGAGACATAACTACTACACATTCCCATTGTGATTTTTGAGGAAAATCAGAATTGCATCCACATTTTAACTTTTTTTAAACTTATTTTTTGAGGAAATGCATAAACTGATAAGTGACACCCTCCCACTCCGGCACCCCCTACCCAGCCCCGCAGTAGCTATCTTGCTGAGCAGAATCATTTTCTACCTTAGGATAGAAAGTTAGTAGGCTCAGTGGCTTCATAACATTATGATTTTTCATGGAACTGGATAAAGATCACTCACCTTAAATCTTCTCTCTGAAAGCTAAGAGCTATATCAAAGCAATGTAATCTACATACTCATGAAGTACCTCTAATGAAGCAGGCTCCTTTTTTCTTTTTTGGTACTATATGTTTACTTTTCTGTGTTGGGGTTTTAACTAAAGCATCATTTTTCTCCTCTAGTGTTTTATAATTTGGAAAAAATAAAAGAAGGAGAATGTGCTATGGCTAGGTACACAACACTCTTAGGCTAAGGAAAATAATTGCTGAATATACATAATTTTTAAAACTGGAAAGGCATATTTATTTTATATCACTTGCAAACAAAGAAGTGAGTGGAAAGAAAGTGGCTAAAAATCACAGATTTGAATGGGGGTGGTTGGGAGAGATTGTCACTTGTTGCCAATGCAGGGAGATCTTTCATTTATTCTGAGCTCACAATTTTGTTTTTAATAGTTTCACAATAATATGTCATGGAAGTAAGAAAAATGCTAGACTTCCAGTTCATCAGTTGGGTTTTATGTAGTACAGTGATAATCTTATTTTGCACAATGCTGGTGATGCTCAGGAATAATTTGTGTCTGGTAGTTTTTTCTGAGTGGAGAATGTAATGGTTTAAAGTTTGCAGCAGTTAAAAAGTTGTAAGTAATGGCTAATGAGCAAGTAATATTTTTTATGCCATTTTCTTTCACAGAGTTCAGTAATGTGCTTTGTATCTAGTAGGTTCAATATATGTTTGTGGGATGAGTAAAGGAAATTAATAAACAAAGTTTTCCAAAAAATAAATAGCAAATAGCAACTCAGAGCTCAAAGATTTTTAGTATAAGTAGCTCAATAAGAGAACACCATTTACTTATGTATCTATGAATCTACTAAATATTGTTGTGTCTGTCTTTCTTTACCACTCATGCTGTCCTCTTTTTTCTTTTCTTCAGTATTTCTCTCTTTCTGTGCTTCTTTACTTATAACATTTCTCCATTAATTAATCATTATTTGGAAACAAAGTGATGTATTATTAATCATTTTAATCAAATATGAATTTTGTAAACCATGCTTACTTTTACAAAGCTATTAATTTAATGCTTTCTATGTCTTTAGAAATTACAATAAGAAATTAACTTGATGTTCCTTAATAAATTGTAAAAAATACTGTCTCTACCCCAATCTTGAGTATGATAAATCAGCTTTTGCTAACAGAACCAGAATGAACTACTAGTAATGAAAACATGGCATGGTGGCTATAACTTGACATCATTTCCTTGTTGAAGGGCATGATTCTGCAACACACTATTAGTTGAAATACCTACTGGGTGGTAGGTGTCTAAATAGATAAGACATTGACGTAACTTATTATTTTAGAAATTTTTCCATGTAAAGGTTTTAAGCATATACTGAGGTTGGTGACGTCTGACTATTAACTAGACAACTAAAAACTTACATTATTCTTTAATACTTTATTATTAACATAGGGAAAACATCCATAAAATAGAGGAATTTAGTGCATGATGTAATTCACAATTTCTTCTTTTCCTATATTACTTGAAAACACTATTTTGGGTCCTTGCATATAATTCTTAGGTACTCTGCTCATCGACTCATCATACTCTCTTCCACTCTGATTAGTAACCAGAGTGTTGACATTTGATGCATATGTTAAAACTCCCTGGAGTTCTCTGCTTTCAATAAATTGGGGTATTTATTTAGTGTTATTTTACTTGAGTATATGTCCTGTATTAAAAGTGTGACAGTGACACCTATATTTTCACAATTCAGGCAAATCTTTTATCTATCTTATATGTTTCACAGTGAAATAATATGTCAAGATAAACTGATGAAAGTGTACATATCTAGAAAAATACTTCATATATAGAAAAACAACTTAGTTTGGATTCTAGGATTTTATTTTTATTTTCAAAAAAGATGATGAAAAATCTTTAACCATATTCCTTTTTACAGATGGCCAATTATCACCACAGCAGTCAATAGCCTATGTCATATGTCATATTTGTAGAAGTCACTGCATACACCTGGCTGTCCCAGGTGCAGGCTATGAAGAGCTTATCATAAAATGTAAAACCAACAAAACGTACAATAGTGAAACAGGAATTCATTTGTGTACTTTAATTCACATGTATCCTACAAATGAACACAGAGGGCTGTTAAAATTGAGATCACCTGAACTAGTGAAACTAAACAGGCAAAGAGACTCATAAAGAAGCATAACAATTCATAAAAATTCCACACTCTGGATCTAGGGCAAAAGATCCATTCAAAGTGTATGGTATATAAAATATTTTAATATAATAGAACATGAAAAGTTCATCCAGAGTTTTCTAGGACTCTAAGATTTGCAGTTCTTAAAGACTGTGTAGGTTAATTCTTGGCTAAATCAGTCCTGGTGTTGATTGATAGCTGTTGATCCATCAAATGGGGCTGGCTATCTAATTAACTATTTATTCCTCACAATAACTCCTTAAGGCATTTCATTGTAATCCATATTTTGTAGAGGAAGAGAATCCCTAAGGTAACACAACTAGTTATTTAGCTAGGGAACTGGCTGAGTTTGTATTTGAATCAAGAGTTTGATCTCTTTGTAAAAAAAAATTAATTAATAAAAAATATTAAATTAAATTAAAAATTAAAAATTAAAAAAAAAGAGTTTGATCTCTTAACTACTTGAGATTGTAAATTTCTTGAGAATAGAATTTACATATTAATCATTTTTGTATTCTTATTGTATTTACAAATTAGTAGACCTTTGGTATTCATACACAATTTTACTAAGACACGATTTCAAAAATCCCACTTCATCATTACCTCCCAAATGTTCACATTATGATAGTCACAGCTCTGTCCTTCCCAAAATTCATTTCAAGTGGACAAAACCACGATTCTCATTGCACACTATTCCTTGCATTGGATAAAGATCTCTAACTGGGCTATCTAACAACACTGATGTCTACACCGTTGTCCAGGGCCCTCTGGTTTGGAAATCTCCAACTCAGCCAGGCCCATCATTCTCTCCTTGGCAAGCATCTACGTCACTTCAGTCCTCTCTCACCCTCACTCTGTCACTGTGTCTTACCACCTTCTCCTCACATTTCACGTTCTTAGAATGTGGACATCACTAATGAACCCTCAAAGGGGATCTTTCTTTAGGCTGGTTCACAGTCTAGTCCTACAGATATAAAGGCTTATTTTATAGTTTTCTCAATATCCTGTTCTTAACTATTTCTAACCTTCTTGAATTTTCAGAGAGATCTCTGAATCTTGTCCTTTCTGTGATGAGATACTGGAGGGCAACATTGGAAGAGCCTGGGCCACTTTCTAACTGTGTGGCCTTGGGTATGACACTTAATCTCTATGGTCTTCATGTTTTCATTCATAAAGTCAAAGCATTGCTTTAAACATTTCAGCTTATCTTTTAGGTCTAAAGTTTGAAGGTCTCTATCAAATAATGTTGTTAATTTTGAATTATGTGGTGAAAAATGAACAAGCAAATTCCAGTAGTTTAATTTCCTAAATGAAAGGATGATATGAACAGGGTCCTAGACACTGTCAGATCTGGTTCCAAAGGATTTATCACTAACCAGTTATATGACTTGTGCTAAACCACTTCAACTTTATTTAAGTTCCCTCATCTATAATAAAAGTGATTAAAAGACACCCTATTTCCCCAGTAGGGTTGTTCTCTGGAAAATATATAATAGCATTCTAAATTATTTAACAATATCATAGGACAAAGACTGTAAATTATTACTCAAATCTGATAAATTTTAGATCTTATAGAAGGTATTTGAGTTACATTTCCTGTAGTGGGAAAATGCAGGTAGGTATTCTCAGAGACACTAGTTCCTAAAACAGTATTAACAGAACTTTGATGAGGAATCAGAGGGGCTAAAACAATCATTGGGCTTAATTTAAATGGTCACTGAGAGCAGTCCAAGGCAGCAACAAATATTTTAAAGGTCAAAGGGCTAAGTACTGACATAGCTAAAGAAATTATTCATCAGCCTGGCCAGTGTGGCTAGGTGGTTGAGCATCAACCCATGCACCAAGAGGTCGCCGGTTCAATTCCCGGTCAGGGCACATGCCCAGGTTGTGGACCTGATCCCCAGTGGGGGGCATGCAGGAGGCGGCCAGTCGATGTTCTCGCTCATCAATATTTATATCGTTCTCTTCCTCTCCCTTCTTCTCTCTCTAAAATCAATAAAGAAAAAATATTTTAAGAAAAAGAAATGATTCATCAAACTACGCATATGCGTATCATAAACTATGTCGCATGAAAATAGGAATGTTTCCACTTATTTATAATGGAAGACAAGTAACCCTTACAGGCCAAGCAAGTGGAGAGACAACAAAAGGCTTTCTAAAAAATGTGTTCCCAGACCAGAGACATGGGCATCACCCAGGAGCTGGTAGAAATGCAGAATCTCAGCTTCCACCCAGAACCACTGAACCAGAATCGCATTTCAACATACTCCCCGGGTGACTCATGTGCACATTAAAGTTTAAGAAACATTATCCAAAGTACACTGGAGCTGAGAAAAAAGGAAGGGAGCAGGAAGGGATACTTAACAGGAAAACAAAACAAACAAACAAACAAACAAAAAACACGCAAAACAGAACTATGCAAAAGCATAGTTTTGGGGACTTTAAAAAAATGTATCTTCACATTTTCAAAAGCTATTTTGAAGTAAAATCTATGTACCACAAAATTCACCCATTAAGGATACAATTCAATGAGTTTTAGTAAATTTGTACAATCATGCCCTCACATAAATACGATTTAGTTTTAGAATACTTCCATCATCCCCAAAGTTCCCTCATGCCTATTTTAAATCAATCCTCTCTTCCACCCCTGCCCCAAAATAACTACTTACCTGCTTTCAGTGGTTATAATGTTGTCTTTTGTAGAAATTCCATATAAATGGGTCATACAATACTTAGGATTTTTGGTCTCACTTCTTTCACTAGTAGGATGTTTTCAAGGTTCACCTACAATAATCAATATGTTCTTTTTTTGCCTGGCCAGTGTAGCTCAGTGGATTGAGCGTAGTCCCATGGACTAAGAGGTCCCAGTTTGATTCTTATTCAGGGCACATGTCCAGGTTTCAGGTTCGATCCCCAGTAGGGGGTGTGCAGGAGGCAGCCAATCGATGTTCCTTTTTCACATCGATGTTTCTCTCTCCCTTTCTCTCTCTCTAAAAAAAAAAATCAATAAAAACATATTATTAAAAATAATTAAAAAATAATAATATGTTCCTTTTTATTATTGAATACCACTCCCCTGTATGGATATACTACATTTTGTTTATTCATTTACCAGTTGAAGAATATTTAGTTTGTTTCCTGATTGGGGCTTAGTATAATGCAATGAACATTTGCATATACATTTTTGTGTCTCCAATATGGTTTTGATAACTATCAATCAGCAATCCAATTTACAAGTAATATGAAAGTAAAAACAAAATAATAAAAGATCCAAATAGACTTATTAGTCTCCTTGACAGTTATTCATACAATAGCAAACAGTTTGTGCCAATGAAGAGATTATCTCCTCATAGGGAAAGAGAACCCCATATTGTCACATGGAGGAAAGAATGGGGTTAGAGGAAGACTGACTTTGCTACTAGATCTGAATACTGATATTTCGGCTGGTGGAAAGGAAGAAAAAGTGAGTACCTACATTAAGTAACCATGTCTGTGTGAAAGTCCAATACTGGATTGGTGTGATGAGAAAGTAAAAGGGTAGACTGAATTTTAAGTCTGAGAAATGACATATTTGTGAAAGACAATAGAGATAAAGCACCCAGGCTCGACTGGTGTGGCTCAGTGGGTTGAGCATTGTCCCATGCACAAAGAGGTCGCAGGTTCAATTCCTGGTTGTGGGCTCGATCCCCATTAGGGGCGTGAGGAGGCAGCTGATCTATGTTTCTCTCTCATAGATGTTTCTTTCTCTCTCTCCCTTCCTCTCTCCCTAAAAAATCAAGAAGAAACATATTAAAAAAAAAAAAAAAGGACAGAAAAAGCACTCAGGGGGTCATTTTAAGATTAAAGGTAGGTTTACAAAGAGTATCCAAGTCTTAGGTCTTTAAAGAATGTTCATTGACTGTACAATATGGCATTTCCAGAGGGCTAATTACAAAGAACCTCCATCGGTTCACAGATGCTCATTTGGGATTCTATCATAAAACTGCAGCTACTAGGGCAGTGATTCAAGGTACTTGATGCTTCCTTTAACCTTGTATTTTAAGAAGCCCTAGAGACAAGAGAAGAACAGAATGAAGACACTTTGGCAAAAGCAGATAAATGAGGTGAAGTAAGGGACATCACATTGTTAATCCCCTCCCTTCATTGATATAAAAGGGACATGTGCTAGTCAGTTTACCCAAGACACTAACCAACTGCAGCTGGAGGAAGAGGTGATATAGCCATTGGAGTAACACTCCCTTATGTATATTTCTCCTAAGCATGTTTTGAATAAGGAGGTAGGTGTGAGATGTGGGATGAAAAGGTTCCACATGCCTGAGTGTGCAAAAGTCAAGGATGACTAAGGAGTAGAGGGCTGACAGGTGGGTTATTAGCAAGAGAAGGAATAGGCTCTCTTAGCTACAGACAAGAACAGATTCTTCAAATTTAACACAGGCGAATTCAGACACTGATTATTCTGGCATTACTGTGAAGGTTATAAAAAAGTTGGCTTGCCTTAAATCTAAAAAGAGATTTGAAGTTTAAAAGTTTTATTTAACATTTACCTCTTTGACTTTGGGAACATCTTGTTCTCTCCCCTACCTAATGCTGTGAAAGAGGGATTGAAAATTCACCTGAAAGTGAAACGATATAATTGACTAACAAATAACATAATTTCAATTTAGTCTCTAAAATATAATTACCTGGGTCACCATCTTGATCTGACATTTATTAAAACAAAATTATGTAAAAATATCCCTACGACTACAGAGACCTGAAAAAAATTACAGAGCATAAACAGTACTTTAGTTTTACTGGAATAAAATTTAGTTTATCTCAGCATGATTTTTACATATTTTAAGTAAAGAAAAATGTTATTTTTGTACTTCAGTAACCTTCTTATACCCTCATGCATAAGTGATAGTCTATTATATAGATGTCTAATTATAAAACTCTAGGTTAAAACAGGGAAATCCAACATATAATTTATAATATTCATTTTTATCATAAAATAAAAGTCATACATATTCATACATAGGAAGCATATTTTAAAAGCATCCTTATTCCTATAAGATGAACACCATTAACATGGGGAAATTTTCTCTATTGTACTGTTAAGTATAATTGTTATTTTGCTAAATTCAACTTCTTTAACAGTTTTTGACTAAATAGACATGTTTTTTTAATTTTTATTTATTTACTTAAAAAAATTTTTTTTATCCTCACCGGAGGACATTTTTACATTTATCTTCAGATAGAGCAGGAGGGAGAGAGGAAGGAAGAGAGAAAGAGAAAAACATTGATGTGAGAGAGACACATCGAGTGGTTGCCACCCACTCGACTCCAACGGGGGCCGGAGACGAACTGCAACCAAGTTATGTGCCCTTAGCAGGAACTGAACCTGGGACTCTGTGGTCCACGGGCCGATGCTTTAACCGCTGAGTCAAACTGGCCAGGGCTAAATGGACAGGTTTTTTAAACTATGTCAAATTATTTTATCTTCTTTAAAACAAAACATGCTGAATACCATATCTCACTTTCCTCTTCCTCTCATCTTTAAATAATTGTGTAAGGAAAAATCAAGCATTCTTGTTAGACTATTCTGAGAACTTCAGTAAGAAGCTATTTCCAAAAGTGCCCATGAGTTTATCTAGGCTACAATCTTCTCTCAGGATCATAGGGCCTGCCTGCTCAGTGATCTTCTGGAATGCTGTCAATATTCAGGCCACACTCACTTCATTTAATAATCTAGTTTCTCCCTCTCCTCACTCCACCCTGTTTCTCTCTTTTTCCTTTAATAAATGGATGTAAAATTATTCATCTAATTAATTAATTAACCAACCAAAAAAGCTTTGAAGTACCTGAAACATTAAGAAAAAAAACACACTAAACTTTAAATATAAAATATTCTCTAACATGTAAATACTTGATACTTATTTGGACTTCTATACACATTTATCAGAGACTGTCTTTACTCCATTAGATGCTCCTGCCTCCTTTGTCGAATATTAATTGACCATAAAGATGTGGGTTTATTTCTGGACCCTCTGTTCTGTTCCATTGATCTATATGCTTGTTCTTATGCCAATACCAGTCTGTTTTTATTGCAGTGGCCTTGTAGTGTAGTTTGATATCAGGTATTATGATACCTCCAAATTTGTTCTTCTTTCTCAAGATTGCTGAAGATATTCGGGGTCTTTTTTGGTTCCATATACATTTTTGGAATATTTGTTCTAGATCTGTGAAATATGTCATTGGTATTTTGAAACTTCTTTAGACGGTAATATTTCTGAATCAAGCCCAAACTCAACAATTAGTTCCCAATCACATGATTCATTTCTTTGTCCGTTTTGGCTCTTCCAAAGAACTTGAGCTTGGATGCCTGCCAAAGTAGGGTCTTCCCTTTGCTACACAGGATATTTTGGACAATACACTCCACCTAGCTTCTGTTAATCCTCCAGTTTTCCCATAATGGTGAAAGGCCATTGAAGGAAAAAAAAAAAAAAAATATATATATATATATATATATATATATATATATTACAATCAACTCAAACAAAAATGAAACTGATGGGAAATCCATGCCACAACTGTAACACTAATTTAAAATCTTCTTTGCTTCTTTTGGTTATTACAACTATGCTCTAAAATGTTTGGATACTTTAGAGTTTTTTTGTTTGTTTTTTAATCCTCACCTGAGGTCATTTTCTCAAATATCTTCAGATAGAGTGGGAGGAGAGGAGCGAGAGAGAGAGAGAGAGAGAAAAACATCAATGTGAGAGGGACACATAAATTGGTTGCCTCCTGCACGACTCCGACCAGGGCCCGGGACAAACCACAACAGAGGTCTGTGCCCTTGGCTGGAATGGAACCTGAGATTCTTTGGTCCGCGGGCTGACACTCTAACCACTGAGCTAAACTGGCCAGGCTAAAGAGTTTTATAAATACTTATTAATAGGTATCTCAGGCAGAATTGCAATCCATCAATAGTATTTCCCAATAAATTGTATTTCTAACCATTTCAGAATAGTTTATAATCTTTCAGAGAGTAACACAACTTAATCAATTTATGATGAACAAAAATCTATTTTACTAAAGGAAGCAAAAAAAAAAATGAACCTTTCAAATGTAATAATCTCTATGTAAAGCTAAGCTTACCTGATTTGTTTTTATTAATAGGATTTCCAGTCTACCTATCAATCCCAACTTTGGCTTGTCTAGGCATTATCCATCTGTTACTCCAGGTCAAAAATAACTTCTTTATCCATTTCTTCAGCTCCCTTTCTGTGAGGCTTACCCTCACCCCCAGCTAGTCTTGAGCAGTTAACTATTTCAAAAAGTGATAGCCATTTGTTGAGCATTTAACGTATGCCAAGTGTGCCATACGCATGTATTCCTCATAAAATAACTTATAAATTAGTGAATATTCCAAATAGAGAGGAGAAGAATCCACAGCTTAGAGAGTTAGGAGCCCATCTAGTACCACAGAGTTCTTACATCAATTGAGTGGCAAATTAAATTGTTTAAAGAAAAGCAACAAGAAAAGGGGAGAAAAGATAGAGAAACAGTCAAGATCCTTCCTTTATAGGCAGTTCTTTTTCTTATAAGAAATAAAATAGACTCAACTGAAAGACTCAGAGGGTGGCATGACTTAGCCCAGAGGTCTATTATGAGCTATGTGTAGAAAGGTTTGCATCAAAATTGGGTCTAAGGATTCAGGATGAAAATGAGAGACATCAATGTTCTAGTAAAGAAATAAGTACCTTCTTATTATATCTAACATATTAATAACTTAAAAATTTACCTATATTGCTGATAAATAGGAAAGAAATAATATGGTATAATTCTGGTTAAAATAAGAAAGTTAAATTGACTACTTCGAGTTATAATTGCATCACCAATTATCTGCTTAATTTTAATTGTGGCATTAAAAATGATGCAGAAATCTGCATTTTTTCTAGTATTGTTGCCCCATTCATTCCCAAACTATCATAATAATGGATTTTTTAGAATTTTTGTGAAGATACATGATAGATCAATGATAGGTTTTATGATAAGAAAGAAAACATGCCTTTATATCTTCTATCTTGGGATTTTAAATCCACATTGTTGTAGGCTCATCTCTCCCTCTGATGGGGAGGATCCTCCTTGATGTATGTACAGGGTACAGGCTGTATAATTAGAAAAAAGAAGTGCACTTGAGGCTCAACACTACACTCATCATTTTTGTCATCTAAGAGCCAGAGCTCTTGGCAAATCAGCTCTCCCTAGCTATTTCTTGGCTGACAGCAGGTGAAAGATTTAAGATGACAATTAACTACACCATTATCAAGCGAGCAAGGGACAAGAGAGCTCATTGGCCCCAAAGGATATAAAATGTCAGGGAAACGGCAGCAGCAATATATCAATAAACGGATGTTTTTGATGCTTGACAAACCACATTATGTCAATAAAAGGTGTGTGTTCTGTAACGTGATTGTATAAGAAAAAAAACAACACTTTCAGTAGATACACTATTTAAAACAAAGTTTCTTTATAGCACCAATGGTAAATAAATGAGTCCTACATAATTTTAGTACCTTTGCTTAATTTTTTTTTAATCCTCACCCGAGGATATTTTTCCATTGATTTTCAGACAGAGTGGGAGGAAGAAAGGGACAGAAAGAGAGAGAGGGAGAGAGAGAGACACACATTGATGTGAGAGAGACACATCAATTGGCTGCCTCCTGCACAACCCCAACCAGGGCCAGGGATCAAACTGCAACCGAGGTACGTGCCCTTGAATAGAACCCGCAACTCTTTGGTCCTCAGGCCGACACTCTAACCGCTGAGCCAAACCAGCCAGGGCTCTTTGCTTAATTTTTAATAAAATAATAAAAAATATTAAAATAAAATAAACATTGATTAATACAGTTAAAATTATTAAATCAGACCAAAATTAACATACCCAAGGGGAAGATTAAGCTTTCATGTTTAGTCTGTGCTTTTGAGTTGAATTATTACAGCAAAGTTAAAATTAACATTTAAGAAGTAAAGTTAAATTTGAATTTTGAAAAAACATGTTGGGGTTCCCATAACAGAAACGTATTAAAAGATAGCCATGTCATTTTTTTCATAAAAGTGGTATCTATGGTGATTGTGAAAAGGAACATTGAAAGTGCTTTCTAGGTCATGATTATACCTTCTTTTTTCTGGTCTATTAAAGTATAACATATATATTAAAGCATTCAAATATTAAGTTTATATCTACAGCTACATTATATACACACAAGAAAACATATACACATATCTATACAGACATACATACACATACATTCAAACATATGTGCATGCACACACACCCACACATACCAGATCAAGATATAAAGCATTTTTTTTTTTTAAATCATCAGATAGAGTGGGAGGGAGAGGGAGAGAGAGAGATAGAAACATCGACATGATAGAGCCACATCGACTGGTTGCCTCCTGGGTTGGGTAGGGGACAAACTGCAACCGAGGTACATGCCCTTGACCGGGAATCAAACCCGCAACTCATTGGTTTGTGGACCAACGCTCTAACCACTGAGCAAAACCAGCCAGGGCAGTATAAAGCATTTTTAACTCCTCAGTAGACTCACTAGTGCCTCCTCCTATTCAATAATCTCTCCCCAGAGGTGATCACCATTGTGACATGAATCGTCAAAGACTAGATTTGCCTGTTTTACAATTTCATAGATTTTTAATCAGTCAGCATGTACCCTTTAATGTCTGGCTGCTTCTTTTGTTTCCTTATTTATTTTTGTGCGATCTGTCCATATTCTAGTATATTCAGTTTCATTGCTGTGTGGTATTCCATAATATTGTAACTTATTTATTCATTCTATTATTGATGGACATTTAGGTTGCTCTAATTTGGGGCTACTAATAATGCTGCTATTAACATCCTTACACATGTCCTTTTAGTACAAACAAACACTCATTTCTCCTAGCAATATACCCAGGAATAGAATTCTTTAAGATAGATGTATGTTTAAATTAGTAGATCTTGTCAAAAAGTTTTCCTAAATGGTTGTACCAGACAGCATTCCAGTAGTAATATATAAAAGTGGCATTTTTTTTTCTTCTTTTCCTTTCTGTTTTTTTGTTTTGTTTTGTTTGTTTGTTTCTTTGCTCTACATCATTGTCAACACCAGGTATTCTCATTTACTTTCATTTTAGCCATTCTGGTCAGGGTCTAGGGGCATCACTTAGTCATTTTAATTTACATTGCTCTGATAGTAATGATGTTGAGAAGCTTTTCATAAACTCATTGGCTATTTGGATATCCTCCCTTGTGAAAGCTGATTTCACTTTATTTGCCCATTTTTAAGTAACTTATCAGTCATGTTCTCATTGTTTCATAGGAATTCTTTATATATTCTACACATAAATTTTATCAGATATAAGTATTGCAGATATCTCCCCCCAGTCTCTCACCTAATCTACCTTCTGGTTTCATGTGAATGGAATCATATGTCCTCTATGAGTGTCTTCTTTCACATAATGTAGTTTTTCAAAGTTCATCCTGTAGCATGTATTAGTAATTCATTTCTTTTTATGGCTGGATAATATTTCATTGTATGAATAGACTACATTTTTTTTATCCATTCATCACAGATGGACATTTGGGCTGTTTCCACCTTTTGGATATTATGAATAATGCTGTTATAAACATTTGTGTGCAACCTTTTGTATGGATATATGTGAAATTGCTGAGTCATATGGTTACTCCATATTTAATCATTTGAAGAACTGCTTTCTGATTTCAAAGAGTGTGCTCTTTCTGCTATTGTCATTATATATTGACATATATATTCTAAATATAAATCTCACGAGCCCTAGCTGGTTTGGCTCAGCTGTTAGAGTGTTGGCTAGTGGAGCACAGAGCCATGGATTTGCTTCCCAATCAATGGCACGTGCCTCAGTTGCAGGTTCCATCCCTGGCCCTGGTCAGTGTTGTGAGGTAGACAACCAATTGATGTGTCTCTCTCACATAGATGTTTCTCTCCCTCTCCCTCCTTCCCTCCCACTCTATCTGAAAATCAATAGAGAAATACCCTTGGGTGAGGATTTAAAAATAATAATAAATATAAATCTCATGAGATACTATTACTCTTAAATAATCAATATTGTATTACATGCATATATATTTAACATATTTGGTGTTCTTAACAATTCTTTGTTGTTCTTCATACCTCTCTCCTTTTCTGTCCTTTCCTCTTGGTGATGATTTATCTTCAAGAATTTCCTATAGTAAACTTTGCAGTGTGTCTTTGCTGGTAAAGAATTCACTCAGGTATTATTTGTCCAAAAAAGTATTTCAATTTATTTTAAGTATATTTTTGCTCATTATGTAATTCTAGATTGACTTTCAACATGTCATAAATTCTTTTTCTTTTTCTTCTCATTTCCACACTTTGTATTGAGAAGTCAACTTGAGTTTTTTATTGTTGATCTTTTGTCTTTTCTTTATTCTGACTGCTTTAAAAAATTCCTGTTTGCTTCGGTTTTCAACAGTTTGAACGTGATGGACTTATGTTTCTTTCTTTCTTTTTTTTTTTTAATTTTTCCTCTTTTATTGATTTTAGAGAGAGAGAAAGTGAGAGGGAGAGAGAGATAGAAATGTCGATAAAAAAGAACATCGACTGACCATGTCCTGCTTGCCCCCCACTAGGGATCAGGCCCACAACCTGGGCATGTATCCTGACCAGGAATCGAACCGATGACCTCTTGGTGCATGGGTCAATGCTCAACCACAGCCACACCGGCCGGACAAGAGACTCTGAACTTCTTATAGCGAAACTTCTTGTATCTTATATTGCTTTTCCGCAGATTTTGGAAAATGCTCAGCTATGATCTCTGCAAATATTACCTCTCCATTCTTTCTTTTCTTTCTTGAGATGATGACACTAATTATTTTGTTTGGTTTTTAAATTAATATGCCATCTTCTTCTGCAGTAAATGATCATTTTGATATTAAAATCACAAAATAAATTTAGGATTTAAACAATTCTGAATCTATAACTTGTTATTTTCAAAATGGAGAATCCATTAAAAAAAACCCACTAATTTGTCTCTACAATTTAAATCTGTGACTACATATTATGGTATAATACCCATCACTACAGTTAATGCTGTAGGAAAATTCACTGTAGTATTAGTATGTATCCTGAATCAGATTTTGAAGCATGAATATCATCAGAATGCATTACTTACCCAAGTAGATGGGACAGATGCTTTAAAATACTTTGAGAAGGTATGATGCAAGTGTCACAAACTATTTGTAAGGTGGTCATTAACTTAACTTGAGATAATGCCATCCAAGAAATCAATCAACTAGAAATATCCCATGAGGACTGCAAGGTGGTTGAACAAGAGGGGTTAAACATTTCCTGAAACAAAGATAAAATTCTAAAAATAAGAATTGTATCACATATATCCCTAAAAGGCAATGTGAGGAGTCCTCTAAAAATTGGTTGATAAGGCCACTGCATTCAATTTATGCCTTTATCATATATTTGTAAGACATATTCTGTTTATCAAGTCATAATTCAGTATGCATATATTTGTGTGTGCATATAAATATTTTTGTAAATCATACCTATCATTTAACTCTGCTTCTATTTTCTTTTGAAATAAAGTAGAATAGACATTGTATATGTAAAAAATTAGAAAGACATTTTCTTTTTTACAGTTAAAACATGCAGCATGGATATACAGAGTGGGGCAAAAGTAGGTTTACAGTTGTGTGTATATGAAACACAGTTTATTGTTGTATTATTATTTATTGTATTATTTTCCATATGAACAATTGTAAACCTATTTTTGCCCCACTCTATATTCATTTTTTAGCCATTTTCTTTCTGTCATTCTCTCATTGTTCCAATACTTTAATATTCTTTTATCACTAAATTCTTCCCCCTCTCACACAGCAATACCTGACAATAAAGCTTTATCCTGAGGCACATTTAGTGTCAACCAAATAAAAATTTACTTGGGCTGCATCTAATTCCCATTCTATTGCTAAATATCTGTATTTACATGAATCAAATTCTGAGCAGCCAGGTCATAAACAGACAAGCTATAAAATAGTTCTCCTATTTAAATGACAGGCTTTTATTGGTTCATTAATGTTTGATCAAGTGAATTCATCACCTCAAACTTCCCATATCCTGTAGGCAAGGCTCCCAAAAGTTTTTTAATGAAAATATAATATGTGGAACAGAAAGAACACAGAATCATCTTATATTTGTTTCAAATTAAAATAAGTAGTAATGTCTCATTTGCTCATGTGGTCAAATCTATTAACTGGTAGTCTTAAATCAAGTTATGTACATAATTTGATGACAGATAAGTAAGCCTGATAATTGATATAACTAATAATTTTAAATTATTCTGATTTAGTCTACATTTAAAAGCAAATATAAAAATTTTCGGTAACTGAATCATCTTCAAATATTTCTGCAGCATATATAACTTTAACTTAATGAGATTTTTAACTGGTTAATGTGGAATAATACTAACTTTTCTGACATGTATCACTTCATAAGAATTTAGCTTATGAAACAACTTATTGCCTAAGTATTTATAGCAATAACTCCCATTTAAAGATGTCTTAGGTATAGTGGTAGCCTAACTTGTGAACATTTATCCAAATAGTAAAGTCTACTTATAAGAAATAAAATATTTATATGGCAATTTATATTCTTAAGAAAATACCACTATATTCTTAAGTAATTTATATTTTTCTGCGGTTAGAAGAGAAAGCACTTTTCTTCTTTTTTTTTTGTCAATATATAATAAAATAATACATACAAGTGTCTAAGTTTCAAGTGTTAGCTTTTTGAGAATGACTGTTCAGATAATGTATGTCATCTTTTAAAAATAGGTTTTGTATAGCACTAGAGAATGTCCTTTTCATTTAAAATACACATTTTATTGGTACTGATGACAAAACAGTTACCAGCAGTAATACAAATATCAACAAATATTCAACTCTTAATTAATTAAGTATAACAATTTATAGCAACTTCCAGTTGTTCCAGTAATTTGGCATTCTAAATTAAATATGATGTGATGTGTGTGTGTGTGTGTGTGTGTGTGTGTGTGTGTGATATAATTCTTATTAGTAGCTATGTAAGACATGTTTCCTTATAAACTCTCTTATAAGTGTTTTCTATACTTTTGTAATCTTCAGAAAGAGTAAATCTCTTCATAAGATATATATGAAAAATATCTGTGATAGTATGAACTAAAATTTATTATTCAAATTATTTTTGTGTAGCTTGTTTATAAAGAAAAGTTGGACAATGAAGAGTATATTTTAATCTAAGTTTTTTATTATGTAGGTTGTTTATGAGTTTAAAATCATTCATAGTAACCATAATTATTAAATATGAAATTACTAATTACTGCTCATTTAAAGTAAAACCAAGAAATAATGTTTCACTTTAGCTTCACTGATTGAATTAAGACAATATAGATCTTTACTATTATAAGATAACTTTGACTACTTAGAGATATTAATCTGAATAATTACAGGTGAATTTAAGCAAATCAACTGCAAATTTTTATAATTACTAAAATTATGTAGTATGGTATTGTGCTAACTCTGTGAATGTCAAGATACAGATTTCAGTGTCATATCTGAATTATTGTGAAATCTCCTCCTTTATTCTCCCATTCCAAGTATATCTCATTCAAATAATCATATATTACAAAGAAAAACATATATACATATACATTACATAGTATATATACTACATACAATACATATATTATCTTGACACTGTATAATATATATACACATAAAAACATATATATGTATATGTTATATATACACACATATATATTTCATTATATATTATTCTGAATATTTTGAAAGAAATGAAGGTCATGATAAGGTGATTTTCAATTGTTTTAATGCAGTAGTTGCATTACTTGCTACAAGTCAATTTGCAAACCTCATTGTGTCCACAATGCCACTACTTTTGCTTCCATAAGGCTGATTCAAGCTCAGTATAGCACATCATTTCCTTAACACTGACTTTGAAACTGCTTATCGAGCATGGAATATCCTTAATGGCTCCTCCAAGCCATTTGAAATTAACATACTCATCCCTGCTACCTGTTTCTGCCACTATATGCCACTCAGTAATTGTTGAACAATTCCTCGAGCTATTTCAAAGACTCTAACAATAAAATAGACTTATTTTTGGCAAGGAGAGAAGAGAAAGCATACCTCGTAATAGCTGCTTCTGAGTTCATGTGGTAATCGATGTTATCATGAAGTTTCCACATTGAGGACTGAAAGGGTATCTGGAATTCTTAGGATGCAGCACAGTGCACTGAGTTCTACACAACCACATGGCCAACACTGATTTTTAGATTAGATCCATAATAACCATGCTATCCCAAATGGATGGGTTAAATCCATGGATTAATTTAATTCCTTACATGCTCTAATTGTATTCCAATTATGCTTGCTGGGTTGAGATAAAAATACCTCTGACTTTAAAACAGAAGGAATGCATTTAAAGAAATCTCTATTGATTTGCTCTTGTTGCATTTATCTTTACACACATGCTCAGCAAGAGAAAGCCAAGAGTGCAGTGTCACCCTAGTTCTCCCATACTTTTCCTGTCTTCTCATTTGAAACTCATTACCTGTGTCACACTGGGCAATACGAACTCCTGATGGCAAACTAAGTCAAGGTCAGTGAAACTTATTTGTGGTCTCTGTCCTTCAGCGTCTGAAATGGTGCTTTGAAATTCAAACTTTTGCTATTTATCCCTGGGCAGAGACATAGATCTAATTGCAGGTGAGTATTGATATCCAGGGTTAAAAAAAGCAGAATCAAGAAATAATATTATTACCATCTAAAAGTCTTTACTGAAAGCACAAAGTAAGTTGAAAAAAGAACAAGCTAGCTTACAGCTTGGCAGATTCTACGTCCCTGTAGGGGAAGCACCTTTGAAATGCAGGTTTCAGCCCTGGCCAATGGGGTTCAGTGGTTAGAGTGTCAGCTCACGCACCAAAGGGTCACATGTTTGATTCCCAGTCAAGGGCACGTACCTGGGTTGCAGGTTCAATTCCTGACCAGTTGGGGTGTGTGCCAGAGACAACAAATCGCTTTGTCTCTCTCATATCGATGTTTCTCTCTCTCTCTCTCTCTCTCTCTCTCTCTCTCTCGTTCTCTTCCTCCTCCCTCCCTTTCATTCTCTCTAAAATTCAGTCAAAAAAATATCCTTAGGTGAAGATTAACAACAACAACAACAACAAAAAATGCAGGTTTCAAGGAGCGGGGAGATATTAACTTTGATGAAATCTGTGTGAAGTTAGTTCTATGCTTATGTTACTTTAGAAGGAAAACGGGACTTTGCAGATGTGATTAAGTTAAGGATCCTGACATGGCGAGATCATCCTGTATCATCTGGGTAAGACCTGAGTTCTACCATATGCCTCCTATAAAAGAGAGACAGAGGCAGACATGACACATGAAGAGGAGGGGGCAATGTAACCATGGAAGCAAAAATGGAAGTGATGTGGCCATAGGGATGCAGGCAACCACCCAAAATCAGAGGAGGCAAGGAACAATGGATCCTTCACCAGATCCTCCAGAAGACCATGGCCCTGTGAATACTTGCTTGTGGTTCACTAGAACTTATATCCCACTTCTGGCTTCTAGGCTGTGAGAGAATAAATGTGTGTTGTTTTAAGGTTTGAGGACATTTGTTCCAGCAGCCATACAGGCAGTATTGATCAGATAGGGAATTTAGATGTTTGGAGGAAAGGAAAGTCATTAAATTTAGGAATAAAAGAGTTGAGTTAGTCATTTCTGAAGAAATTTTTCAGACCAGCTGGACTTTGCAGAGGAACAGAAAAAATACCAAGAGGACGCAGGATGAGCTACAAAATGATTGGCATTTTTTTAACCACAAAAGTTAAGGGAACTCAAGAACAGAGTAGAGTGAAAGCAAGCAGACTTAGATGGCAGCTGACTTTCCCTCCTGTTGTGTCCCCTGGAAACAGGATCACTGCTCCACGATAATGACCTTATGGAGAGAAAAGGGCACGCACTTTCTTTTTTTTTTTCTTGAGTAAAAATTTTTTTTAAATTTATTTTTGTTACAGATGTTTCTCCTTTTTTTCCCATCCACACCCTCCTCCCCATGCCCCCCATCCCATCCCCAGCTTTGTTGTCCATGTCCATCAGTTATGCGTACATGCATATAAGTTTTGTGGTTTATCTCTTCCCTACCCCCCACCCCCTCTTCTGAGGGTTGTCAGTCTGTACCCTACTTCCACATCTCTGGGTCTACCCTGTTCCTCAGACTGTTATGTTCATTATATTCCACAAATAAGTGAGATCATGTGATATTTGTCTTTTTCTGCTTGGCTTGTTTCGCTTAGGATAATACTCTCCAGGTCCCTCCATGTCATCTCAAAGGATAAGAGATCTTTCTTTCTTACAGCTGCATAGTACTCCATTGTGTATATGTACCACAGCTTTTTTATCCACTCGTCTACTGATGGACGGGCACTTGGGCTGTTTCCAGATCTTAGCTATTGTAAATAGTGCTGCTATGCACATGGGGGTACATATATTCTTTCTGATTGGTGTTTTAGGCTTCTTAGGGTATATTCCTAGAAGTGTGATCACTGGGTCAAATGGCAATTCAATTTTTAATTTTTTGAGGTAACACCATAGTGTTTTCCACAGTGGCTGCACCAGTCTGCATTCCCAAAGGCACCTGTGCTAGAGTCCCCTTTTCTCCACACCCTTGCCAACACTTGTTGTTTGATGATTTGTTGATGGCAGCCATTCTGACAGGTGTGAGGTGATACCTTATTGTTATTTTAATTTGCATCTCTCTCATGATTAGTGATGTTGAGCATTTCTTCATATGTCTCTTAGCCATTTGTATGTCCTGTTTGGAGAGATGTCTATTTAGTTTCTCTGTCCATTTTTTTTTTTTTAATTTTTTCTTTATTGATTTTAGAGAGAGGAATGGAGAGGGAGAGAGAGATAGAAACATTGATGAGAGAGAACATCGATTGGCCGCCTCCTGCATGTCCCCCGCTGGGGATCGGGCCCACAACCTGGGCATGTGCCCTGACCGGGAATCGAACGCGCGACCTCTTGGTGCATGGGTCGATGCTCAACCACTGAGCCACACCGGCTGGGCTCTGTCCATTTTTTAATTGGGTTCTTTGTCTTCCTTTTGTTGAGTTGTATGAGCACTCTATATATTTTGGAGATTAACCCCTTATCTGATGTATCATTGGCAATTATGCTCTCCCATACAGTGGGTTCCCTTTCTGTTTTGATGGTTGTTTTTTTTTTTTTTTTTGCTGTGCAGAAGCTTTTGAGTTTCATGTAGTCCCATGTGTTCATTTTTCCCTTTGTTTCTGTTGCCTTAGGTGATGTATCAGTGAAAATTCTGCTGCGTATTATATCCCAAATTTTGTTGCCTACATTTTCTTCTAGGATTTTTATGGATTCACGAGTCACATTTAAGTCTTTTATCCATTTTGAGTTTATTCTTGTGTATGGTGTAAGTTGATGATCTAGTTTCATTTTTTTTTGCATGTAGCTGTCCAGTTCTCCCAACACCATTTATTAAAGAGGCTGTCTTTACTCCATTGTATGCTCTTACCACCTTTGTCAAATATTAATTGAGCATAATGTCTTGGGTCAATTTCCAGATTCTGTATTCTGTTCCACTGGTCTATATGCCTGTTCTTGTGCCAGTACCAGGCTGTTTTGATTATAGTAGCTTTGTAGTACAACCTGATATTCGGTATTGTGATCCCACCTACTTTGTCCTTCTTTTTCAAGATTGCTGTCACTATTCGAGGTCTTTTTTGGTTCCATATGAACTTTTGAAGTATTTGTTCTAGTTCTGTGAAATATGTCGTTGGTATTTTGATGGGGATTGCATTGAATCTATAGATTGCTTTGGGTAATATGGACATTTTAATGATGTTAATTCTTCCAATCCATGAACAAGGTATGTGCTTCCACTTTTTTATATTTTCCTCTATTTATTTTTTCAATGTCCTGTGGTTTTCTGCAAATAGGACCTTTATTTTTTTTGGTTAAGTTTTTCCTAGGTATCTTAATTTTTTTTGCTGTGATGGTAAATGGGATTTTTTTTTAGTTCCTCTTTCTGTGAATTCATCATTGGTGTATAAGAATGTTGTCGATTTCTTGATGTTAATTTTGTATCCTGTTACTTTGCCAAATTCATTTATTAAGTCTAGCAGATTTTTGATGGAGTCTTTAGGGTTTTCTATGTATAATATCATGTCATCTGCATATAATGACAGTTTCACTTCCTCCTTTCCAATTTGGATCCCTTTTATGTTTTCTTCATGTCTGATTGCTGTGGCTAAGACTTCCAGTACTATGTTAAATAAGAGTGGTGAAAGTGGGCATCCCTGTCTTGTTCCTGTTCTTAAGGGAAATGTTTTTAGTTTTCGCGCACTTTCAAATAAACAGTAAGATATGGAGTCACAAGAGTTCCTGAGCGAATGTTGTAGGGGTGGTGTGGGATAAGTTTATGTCACAAAAATTAAGATAGAGAAGAAATATTGGAGTTATTCATAAAAGCTATTCTATATTCTTATACAGAATTTCTTAAACAGTGTCACTGTTTCCCTATGGTTTTCTCACAAACTCTGGTCCTTTCTGTGTAAGTAAATGGATTATTACTTTGCCTAATCTCATTGGCACCACTGCCAGAATGGGACCACAGACCAGAAACACAGTGGTTCTGTCCTAGGAGTAGGAGTCTAGCCTAGTAACCTATAGCAGGGGTGGGTTTCCCATCCTTGTTCCCCCTCAGGACAGCTGCATTAAAGCCAGTTTGGGTAGGAGGTAGAATCCTTCCACACAGTACACAGATCCTTTTCTTACACTTTCCCAAATAGGAATGGCATTAAAAACTCACAAAAATCTTATATGCATGTATTTATGACCCATGGACACGGACAATAGTGAGGTGGAGGCCTGGAGGGGAGTGGGAGTAAGGGGGAGGTGGTCAATGGGGAATAAAGGGGGGACATCTGTAATACTTTCAACAGTAAAAATACTTTTTTTTTTTAAATCCTCTTCATGACCAAAGAGGAAAAAACAAAATAAAACTTACTTATTTCTAAAACATAAATGAAGCCACGACTCTAAACTATTTTTATACAAAAATACTTTTCAGAATGGAAGTGTTTTTGTAACAAATGCCTATAGAAAGACAGATATTTAGCAAGTCCACTGCTGTTTTACATATACTTCCCTTTTAACTTGTGAGGGGGGAAAAAAAGCAGGATTCCTATTTAAGAAGCTAGATTCCCATTTTAAAAACATTATCAACTGTATTGATTGAATGGTTTCTACAGTCATATACTATTGACTGCTTGGGAACACAGAGATGAAGAAGTAAGGTTCTTGTTCTTCAAAAAAATATATGGTCTATAAGTTTTGTTATTTATAGCTAAAGAATTGAAAGACAGTCTCTTGCAAGTTGTTCAAAGACATGAGATTCTTGCATTTTTAAGAGGACTGTATATAAATATTGCTAAATATGTATCTATACATATAAATTATATATATGTATATATACATACATACATACATACATGTAGTCATGTGCCCCTTTTCAATAGGGCTATATTCTGAAAAATGCATCGTTAGGTGATTTAATCATTTTTTGAACATTAGAGAGTGTACTTACACAAACCTAGATGGTACAGCCTACTACTGTAATTGTATGTGTCATAATTTTGTATGACTGGCAGTGTAGTGGGTTTGTTCACCACAGTCGTGTGAGTAACACATTGCACTATGACATTATAATGTCACTAGGCAATAGTAATTCTTCAGCTCCATTATAATCTTACGGGACCACCATCATATTACGTGGGGCCATCATCGACCAAAATGTGGCACGTGACTCTACATACCATATAACAATATGTAATACATGCATCTATATGCACATATGTCAGTAGAAGAAACCATAGGCTATTTGTTTTATGTTGGTGAGTCTGCACACTGTTTAAATGTGTAAGGAATTCTTCATTACCACTGGTTTAATTACAATTCAGCATCTTGCCAATTGCCATTAAAATTCAAATCCTGTTGTTGTGTATTGTTACTTAATTGTAGACTTGGGGTAACTAAACGTATGCTGAATGTAGAAGTTAGCAAACCTCCTAAGTTAATGAAAGCACTTTGTTATATCTTGATATAAATCCAAGAAATTTAATGGAATATTCTCCCAAACAAGATCACAGTCCTAATTCATATGTATTCAAAAGAGAAAACCATAGTTAATATATTTATCAAGCCAATAATATATTCCCCTAGTGATCAAACAATTACCTCTAAGTGAGAATATGACACACAGGTTGAAAGATACAAAATAGCAGAACTGGAACTGTAAATAGTGTTGCTATGAACATAGGGGTATATATATTTTTTCTGATTGGTGTTTCAGGCTTCTTAGGATATATTCCTAGAAGTGGAATCACTGGGTCAAATGGCAGTTCCACTTTTAATTTTTTGAGGAAACACCATATTGTTTTCCATAGTGCTGCACCAGTCTGCATTCCCACCAGCAGTGTACTAGAGTCCCCTTTTCTCCACATCCTCATCAGCACTTGTTGTTTGAGGATTTGTTAATGGCAGCTATTCTGGCCAGTGTGAGGTGACATCTCATAGTCATTTTAATTGGCATCTCTCTGATGATTAGAGATGTTAAGCATTTTTTCATATGTCTCCTGGCCATTTGTATGTCCTATTTGGAGAAGTGTCTATTCAGGTCTAAGTTTAAAATTCAATGACAGATAACTTGATTCTCTCTATCTATCTATTCTGATTGAATAAATCAGGTATATCAAATTGCTATTATGTAAAATAATAACAGGTTGCATTTATGAGGATTGTATGAACTTTTATATGTTTTATAACAAAAAAATCTCATATTTAAACCAGAAGAACTCGTAAAACACCAACAAACCTTACCTGGTTCATTGACTTCTTCATGATAAGATAAAACATCTGAACTCACATTCTTTATCAATAAAAAATCAATATTTCATATTTAAAAGCATGAAGTGAAGGTCAATACAGACCTCCATGAGTACACTATAAACTACCAAAGTTAATTAGAGATTTAAGGAATATTCCTCAATTACTGCCCGCTGAGACCAATAAACTCTTTTAAGTTCTAAACATGTATCAGCCTTGCATTTCAGAAAAGTTTACAGCAAAATGTTCAGCTATAGCCTACCAATGTTTTTTGAAAAAATAAGTAATATAGCTCTTTACCATATTAAAAAAAACAGCACCAGGTTATTTTGTTACATATTTAAAAATAAAATATGAACAGTAATACTATATAAAATACATATGATCCAAATTATCCCAATTAACCAAATATCCTATTTTTTTTTTCAGAAATAATGTTTTTTTTTATAGAAATTGTTTTAAAACACCGGAGCTTTCAAAATATTCCTCTAAGAATTTTCCCAACTTTATCACTCAAATGACGTAATTTTCAGAAAGATGGACAAAGAAAGAATTTTTAAAATCTCCCCACTCTCATCAACAAAAACAAACCAACAAACAACACCTCCCCTCCAAACACACATACAATAAGAAAATAGAAGAAAATGTAAAATTCTTAATGCTGAATCAAGGATGTACACTAAATCATTCTCTTGATTTCAAAATATTGTTTTATTATTTTCCTGAATTATTTATTCACTCTAAACTATAAAACCAATCAAGAAAACTCTTTGAAGCACCATCTACACATACATTGGTTGGGGGCATAAAAATAATGTGTTGGAAATATTCAACTAAAAAATCATATATTTTTGAAATGGAAATAACTTTATACATGAAAGATCCTCATTTTGCAAAAACACAAACAGTGGCACCTAAAATTTGCATAACACTTCACAAATTACAGAGGACTAGCAAGTACTGTTGCTTATCCAAATTGCAACCCTAAGAGACAAGTATTAAAACTACCATTTCAGCCCGGCTGGTGTGGCTCAGTAGTTGAGCGTTGACCCATGCACCAAGAGGTCACTGGTTCAATTCCAGGTCAGGGCACATGCCCAGGTTATGGGCCAGATTCCCAGTGGGGGACATGCAGGAGGTGGCCAATCGATGTTCTCTCTTATCATTGTTTCTATCTCTCTCTCCCTCTCCCTTCCTCTCTCTCTAAAATCAATAAAGAAAAAAATATTAAAACTACTATTTCCCATGTAAAGAAAGCTCAGTGGAGAAACCTAGTCAGAGAGTAATTGTTGGGCTTTAGACTTCATGCTGTAACATAAACTTTCTGAGATAGAGTTTAAGAAGCTTAACCCTACACCTCAGTAACTGATTAAACACTGTCAAGCTAGTTAGTAGCATATGTAAAATTATAAAACATTTCTGTTCTTTCACATTAACTTAATCCAAATGGAGGAGTCAGTGGAAACAAGAATCCCTAGTATATGCTTCAACCTACACATACTAAATAAACACAGATAGTGGTTAAATAAGGAAAACAAACAGTACCATACATATAAACACAACTCATGGAAGCAAGGGCAAAATAATCTAATGATAGAGTCAAAATTTCTTGGAAGAAAGTATCACATGGTAAAACCAATGGTTATCAAACTTTAGCAAGTATCACCTGAAGCGTTTCTTAAAATACAAACTACAAGATTCTACACCCACGTGGAGATTCTGATTCAATTGGTTTGGATAAGATTTAAATTAGTTGTGCCCACATTTTTCTATATTTGAGGATTACCTGGGTTGCTTTTAAAATCCCAATGTCCAGGCTAAACTCCAGAGCAATTCAATCAGAGTGTCAAAGTAGGAGCCATACATCAGAATTTTTTAAAAGTATTTTTCTCATGGATTAACTCAGGATTAGTATTTTAGATGTATATATTTTGAAATATATTCTAATTGTCCTCAACAGAAACTTCATACTAACTTTGTTTATATTCCAAAATGAAAAGAGAAAGAAAGAAAGAAAGAAAGAAAGAAAGAAAGAAAGAAAGAAAGAAAGAAAGAAAGAAAGAAAGAAAGAAAGAAAGAAAGAAAGAAAGAAAAATTCGTGACCCTGCCCTGCAACTTCTCTCAGTTCTTGGGAGTTAAATGATGTTCTACTTCTCCAAGAGGAAACCTGGAGCCAGAGAGGTCCCTGGTGATTCCTGGTTGCCTCTTGGATGCTCTGCTTCTTCCTTGACAGAGATTTTGCTCCAGGCAGAGTGATTCATCCTGGAGCTGGAAGCCAAATTGTGCACGGAAGTCACTATTGGAAGATTAAAGTTGTTATTTAAAAGAGAAACGGTGGTATAACTAATGAGTGCTTATGCAATGAATTTTAGTTGCATGGTAATCATATCACCTTCAAAACATGGCCTTGAGGTAAAAGTACTTTTTATCCTCTGCTCTTATAAGGATCTAAAGTAAATAGGCAAGAAGTTGCGGTGCTGTGCATAGCGGACCAAAAGTAAAGCCTTCACACATATACGCAGTGGCTAACATGAGCTTAAACTAAGTAGGCAACTCAGAAAAAACGGTGTTTCAAAAGAAGCAGCAAGTAGTGCAAATGATTTTTACCTGACTCCCAAATAATGAGAAAGTTGATAGGTAAAGAATGTGTATTATGCTGAGCAAAATAAGCCAGTCGGAGAAAGACAAATACCGTATGATGTCACTAATATGTGGAATCTAATGAACAAAATAAACTGATGAACAAAATGGAACCAGAAGCATGGACACATGGAACAGTCTGACGGGTGTCAGAGGGAAGGGCTGCGGGGGTGACTGGATAAAGAAGGTGAAGGGATTAACTAAAGAACAGATATGTACATCCAAGGGATACAGACAGTACTGTGGTGAAGGCCAAAGAATGAGGAGGTGGGGGGAAGTGGAGGTGGGCAAGGGAGATGTTGTCCACAATAATGTCAACATTAAAATTTTTGAATTAAAAAAAAAAGAAAAGAAAGGCATTACATACATACACACATACACACACACACACACACACACACACATACACACATGTACGTGCGCACACACACACACAAGAAAATAAAAAGAAATTAAATCTTGAAAAAAAAAATGTCCAGGAAAGCAGAAACATATATTTTCCAATTGTTTCCAAATATATTTTTTTAGTTGTTTAACTGCTAGAGCTATAGGCAGATAAAACCTGGAGTATCTATTTGAATTATCTAGGAAGCTTTGAAAATTATCTACACAATTACTCATATCCTTTCCCAAACTAATGATATCAGATTCTCAGACAATGCAGCCAGGTACTAATATATTTTAAAAGGTGTCAAAGGTGCAGCTAAGGCTGAAATCCAGTATTTTAAATTAACATGAAAAATATGATTATATTAATAATGGTGCATATCTATTAATAAACAGATATAAGCACTTTAATGTTTCTCTAATTCTCTGCACTTTGGAGTATCCAATGAAATCTACACTTTTAATTTAGTACTTCAAACACATTATGAACTTTAAGTTGAATGCAATGTTAGGTTCTCTTTGGTTCATTCTAGCAATAATGGCCCGTGAAATTTAATTTGCAGCCCACATACAAATGTGATATAGAGAAAAGCCTTGGTTTTTTTACTATAAAGAAAATAAAATTTCAGTATATGAAGAAGATATTTAGAAATAAAGAGAAAGATAAAATTATGACACTCTGAAAAAGGTAAAATTAAAGTAAAATTCAACTATCAGTGATACCAGCTTAAGAAAGGCCACAACAAAGTGAATGATGAATTCAGGGTAGTCTCAAAAAACATAATTTGGATATAAAGCTTCAGTATAGGTTTTGTCTACTGTGTTTTCCCAATTGCTCTATTTTATTGTTTAATTTGAATTATAGTTCACAGAATATTAAAGAAAGTCCCAAGAATATGACACATAATTTAGAATGTTACTCCATGTACACAGACCCCAAATGAAGAAAATGTAATGTTTCTTCTAAGCTGGGAAAACCCTCGCCCAGCCAATGTGGTTCAGTGGTTGAGTATCGACTGATGCACCAGGAGGTCGCTGTTTCGATTCCTGATCAGGGCACATGCCCAGGTTGTGGGCCAAATCCCCAGTGGGGGGCATGCAGGAGGCAGCCAATTGATGTTCTCTCTCATCGATGTTTCTATCTTTCTCTTCTCCCTTCCTCTCTCTCTAAAATCAATAAAGAAAAAAAACCCAGCATATAGTCCTTCTTTACTCTAGAGATGCTTTTATCTAAAGAAATTAGACAAGAACCTACTCTTCCTAGAGAGCTGGAAGAGAAAATAAAATCAATTCTTCTTGAGAATAACAGCTGATACGTTTTTGTGTGCCATTAACACTGGTAGCTTAATAAATACCTGTGATTCAATGCTCAATGAAGACATTATTGAAGGCAAACCAAGTCTCACTTTCTTCTTGGCAAATGAGGGGAAAAAAAGTCCTAAAATGTAAATACCAGTTCACTTAATTTCAATGTAAGGTGGATACATGCTGATATGTCATATCCACTTAGAGAAGTATTGACTATATCTATTTAAAACGGGATTCTAATGTTGTAAATTGTGAAATGATGTGCAGTTCCTCTAGTCTATTCTTTTATTCAATTAACAAAAATTAATGTGGTCATTTTTTATATGTAATTTAAAACATATTATGGAAAAGTAATTCCCAATTTCTTATAGCTCATTGTATTGCTTGAAGACTTCTCTTTATTCCTCATTATTTAATATCTTAAGTATCTTAAGTGTCAATTATTTTATTTTCCTTGCTGTTTAAAAATACTTATGGATGTCATTTCAGTGATAAGAAATATCTCTCTTATAGACTAATATAATGATATACTTTATAGTAATGTGACCAACTCCATTATGTAAATTTGATTTACACGATGTACATTCATAAATTGATAGTCAAAAGATGCACAGAAGGATATTATTGAAATAATACTGAAAAACAGTATCATGGATTTAAGTAAAAGAATCTGCCACCTGTATTTAAATCTTTCAACCATAGCAGCAAAAGTAGTAAAGTAGTGTTTTGTACACGTATAACAACCAAGTAGATAAAATACACAGGTAATTCCATCCATGCAAAGAGCTTGTTTTTTCTAAAATGGCTGTACATACTGTTACCATAACCTTAACTATTCAAATCTATCTATATCCAGAGACTATCAAGAACATGTGCTCATATGTTTTAATAAATGTTTTTACCATAGTTTAGTAGTTTTAAAATTGTTATCTCTAGAGAAAAGATGTAGTCATACAAAAATATTATCAGGGCATTTACCATCCGGATCTCCTTGTAATAAGGAGTCTACCTTTACAAGTATGAGACTGTTTATGATTTCAAGTGTAGAGCTCAAGCGGAAATCCTCCTTGGGAAATATCATGGATTGTATGGACATAGTGTATGGACACTAAGAAATCAGGGAAGTCCAAATAATTTGTAAAGAGAATGCGCCCTGTTGATATTTGGGATGCAAATTGGTATCTTTGTCACTGTAATAGTTATCCTTGGATTTAAAAACAGTCTTATGTGGCATATACAATAGAGACCAATAACAAAGGGGGATTTACATTGCTTATTTCATTATTTGGAACCTTCATATGATGTAATGCGGTTAGAACACACTGTGAGAATGGCATATGGGGACAGTAGTTTACCAGGAAACACCCCAATGGGCCACTGATTGAACTAAAAGAGATAATCCCATCTGTATACTCATACTAGTTTAAAGAAATCACAGATCTATATGGATGTTTTAAAAGAATCTAAATTGCTTTCCATGACAAAGAATGTACGAGTTAGTCCATTTTAAATTAGATGTCAGCTAATAGATTTGTTTTTTAACATAATTTACTATTAAGCATCTATGCTATTTACTCTTAAACATAATGCAAAATCCCATCATGTTAAATGCAAACAAATTGAACATCTTCCCATGAAGTCATGAAACCTAATACAGGACAAATGTTCAGAGAAGGAAAGCAATTGCCAGTATTTATTAAACATGGGAATGGTGAAGATTGTCAGTAGAACTAGTAGCTAGGAAATCAATAGTGACCCTATAGCAGTTGCAGGAAGGCCAGGTTCTCATGACTCCTCCTCCTGCAGGACACAAACTGCCATTTTTATCAATTCTCTCTCTAAATCACGCCTCAGACTTTTTGTTGGACCAGCGATGTTTTGATCAGCTGAGGGCCCGGGACTCACAAATGCAAGAATATCTGCTTCTTCCAGATCTGCTTTGTCCCTCCCATCTTTTCTACAGTCACCCCAGAAATGCGCTTTTTGCATGTGAAAAAAATATTCACTGTAATCATTTATGTAAACCATGTGATTACTGGGCAGAATATAATTAAATGTGCATATAATTAAATATATATATCAATTTTTAAATATTTCAAGTTTTTTTTTTGTTTATCTATCTGCTTATGGTATCTCAGTTATAGAGTACCATATTGCACCTGGCCAGTGTGGCTAAGTGGACTGAGCATTGCCCCATGGACTGAGAGGTCCTGTTCAATTCTGATCAGGGCACGTACCCGGGTTGCGGTCTCAATCCCCAGTAGGGGGCATGCAGGAGGCAGCCGATCGATGTTTCTATCTCTCTTTCCCTTCCTCTCTCTCTCTACAAAAATCAATTAAAAAAAAAAAAAGAGTATTATATTGTATTTTTAGTCTTATATCTAACCTCTTTTTGAGGAACCTTGGATGCTCAGTGATTTTTTAAAAAGGACTTAAACTCTGCACAGTGCTAAATGTTTCCCATCCCTCTTCCAATAGTCCTCTCTGCCCTCAGGAAACAGGCATCATGGTTGTTGCGCACCCTGCTTTCATCTTTGTGTTTCTTCTCTCTTCCTCAACTCTCTTCTTCTTAATAACACATCAGGGACTTGACTCCCTTCTGGCTTATCAGCACATTAGCAATTATTTTTATAAGGCTGAGCTTCACTTTTCAGTGTTATTATCTATGAAATATTAGTCTTACAAATGGTAAATGGAGCAAAAAGATGCTCCTCCATGCAGAACCCCACAGGGCAGGAGTGCTGATAAACTAAATAGGTCAAATTCAGACCCAGAAAAGTGGGTGGGTGAATAAATATCAGAACATGTTCAGGAAGCCAAAGGGTAATTGCTATTGGATGACTGGGTAGGAAATGTTAAAAGTCCTCTGTGGAAAGAAAAGGGCTGTAAAAGAGAATAATTTCAGTAGGAAAAAAAAAATGGTGTTCATCTCTAACCAAGTAAGGAAAAGGAGAGAGTTGAGAAGAAGAGAACAGAGGTCAAGGAGGCAGGTCTTGACCATTGTGGTTTGAACTGTAACAAGCATCATTAAGCAAGTCTTATCATAGTTTAGCAGTTTGACTGAAGCATGGTTTATTTCCACTACATCATTCATGTCAATACTCAAATTAATTATAAAACAACTTCAAATATGATTATACTTAAGGGTGACCATATATTGGATCCTCCAAACTCAGGCAAATGTAAAAAGAGAGCACTATTAATGTTTTTACCAGGACAACTTGTGTGAACCAGAACTGCCCTGGGAAAACTAAAACAAATGCTTACCTTAATTATTATTCATCTACATGGAGACACACATATAATTGAGGCTTTCAACACAAATATGTATTACACATCTGTAATATACTGGTATGCAATAGAGCTGAATCTGGCATTGGGATGATCAGATTCTAAAATTAACAAGTAAGGCAAAATTAAATTTAGTCAAAATTATTCTTAAGTACTTCTTAGGACCATAACATTTTTGGCGATTAATAAAACATTTGGATATATATTCAATAGAGCCCATTTCTCTCCACACTAAAAACCAGTCATTACTCCTCTGGCCTCACTGTGCATCAGGCAGCTTGCATTTAGGAAGCAATGCATAATGTAGTTTCATATTGTTACATATATTGTACACAGTAATTTTGGTCCCTGTGCAGATACATTGTGAGAGCTCACAGAGCTGATTCAGACAGAGGGAAAGCAGACCAACATCCCCCATCTGCACTCACTCTGGGCACATGCACACGTTAGTTTCCAAGTAGGTAAGTATGGGGGACTTCGCTTAAGTTAATTATGATGTGATTAGCATAGGCTGAGCATTTGTGCTTCTCTTTTATAATTCCCAAACATTAAGTGATAAACTGCAATCATTACATGTATTCTCAGTAAGCATTCCCACTGACTTTTGATTTAAGAAGAATATAAGTTGCTTATATCACATGCAGCTATTTGTCTGGGAGATATGTCCACGTAGGTACACATATATCCTTAAACACACTTCACAAATCCAAAACAATTATCTCAGAGTACAGAGTTATGATGTTGGAAATCGGAAAGTATTGCACATGCCAGAGACCAACACTCCCACCTCCCCTGACATTGCAGAAATTTACAGAAATGAATTTAGCCCAGCTGGTGTGGCTCAGTGGTTGAGTGTCAACCCATGCATCAACAGGTCGCCGGTTCGATTCCCGGTCAGGGCACATGCCCAGGTTGTGGGCCCAATCCCCAGTGGGGGGCATGCAGGAGGTGGCCAATCAATGTTCTCTCTCATCAATGTTTCTATCTCTCTCTCCCTCTCCCTTTCTTTCTCTCTAAAATCAATAAAAGAAAAAAAAATTAAATGAATTTAGATCAGGAAGAATCTCTCTAGTGTTTGGTAGAGCAATGATAAATCCTCATGATCTACTTAAAATGTGAAATCCCAGCCTTGAAGGACTTGGCTTATGAGGCATTTTTCACCATGCATCAGCTAGTACTTTGTAAATGGCATGTAATGACAGCAGCATGGAAAATAGAAAACAAAGTACATTTACAATAAAAATCCTTAAGCACTAATAAATATATTTCAGGGTTTAGTGATATTTTTAAATGTCTGAGATAAGAGAAATTATTTTGTCACTTGTGACTAACACAACCTTACTTGGTAAAAGCAAAGTTTCTTTAAGAATTTAATGTTAGTTGAAATTTAGATGTATTGGATTTTTCAATTATCATCACAACAGCTTTCACAGCCCGTTGCATGTTGGAAGCATTGCTAAATCCAAGACCTTAAATGTTTGGCTTAATAAGTCTTTATTTGCACATAACTTGCAAAACAACAAATGACAGCTCTAATCTGATGTGAAAACTTGGGGAACCATTCCTCTAATTATAACAGCTGGACAGGAAGCATTGCTGCGGGCACGGGAGAGAGCAGACTGCTAAAGGGGCCATTACAAAGATACATGTGAAGGTGAATGATTAACTTGAAAATATCCAGTGGCAGAAACTAATTATGACTTGGGGGCAGTGGTGAAGGTCACAGGGAAACAGAGAAACCACATTACAGGCATGCTGAGGGAGACAGAAAGGAAATCAAGGGTGGAAAGGAGAAGGTGACCATGGAGAAGGGTAACTTGAGAAAGAATCTGAGGCTCATAAATATCTGAAGCAAAGAAAGAACGGCATCAGAGACGTTAACGAGGAACAAATAACATACGGGTGTTGAAAGGTTTCTCCTTGCTTTGGGATGTGGAAGAAGGAAGGGCAATAGATCAGGAAGGTTTCATGGGTTAGGCTGTCAGGCAGCTTTGACTTCCAGGGCAAGGAGTCTCGGCTGTTGCTGGTGGCAGAAGTCCCCGTATAATTGTAATATCGTGGATAGTGAACATATCTGTTCAGTGCCAACAATCTGGTCAGTATACAACTATGTACGCATTTCCAACATCTCCCCATACTGCTCTGTGCAGTTCACTTGAAATCCTCTGGACTGCAACTTTAATAGGAGTTGTATCTAATTTATTTGCCAAGGAGACACAACTCATTAGTAGTTCTAGCATGGCACCTAGACAGAAGTAGAAGTTAAAAACAGATTACTAAAAATAAACTAATGGTCTAAGAAGACTGATGCAAAACTAATAATCTGATAATTTTGAAAATGGATCAGCCTCTAGAGAATCACTAACAAAGGATATAAAAGTTGGAAACGACACAAAGATTAAGTGTATAACAAGTAACCTCATAAAGGGTCTTAGCAGGAAAGAAAATGGAAACAGTTCAAACTATTATCTGGGCTTCCTCCCCACTCCCCTTTAAATGTATAGGGAGTTGAGCTGAACCTTAAGCGGGTGTTTTTCCCCCTTCATTTTTCAATTTGGCAATCTGGATATCCAGAGATTTCCCTGATTGTTACACATACATTAAATAGGATGAAAATAATTTTATTATCCCTGTTTATAACAGAATTACAACTATTAAATGGAAAATATCCTGTAACCAATTTCATAGTAAATATGAATAAAATACTTTTCTCATACTACATACATACCAGCAACTTAAATACTATTATTTTCCTTGAAACATTATTTCTGTCATGCAAATAGGAATAGAAATATGGTTAACTTTTTAACAAATAACCACTGTCAGGAAGATCCAGACATATATCACAATTAAATAAATTATATTTTTAAAAATCACCAATGTAATAAAAATACACATATCTTTTCATTAAAATAAGTTAGTCTTCTCCATGTGAAGTGATAAAATGGCATAGGACACATATTACTGTAAGTTGAAATAAAAGTTTTACTAAAATAATCATCAAAACAAAGTCATGTTCTCTTTAAAATCTTTAAAACCACAGATTGAATCTATATAATTAGTTTTCAAGTAAATAAATTTAAAATCTGTAACAAGTAGCCCTTAGAAGAATTCAGAAACTTCATAGTTTTATTTCACACTTACTTATACGATATTGACATTCTGTCTCGTTTCAGGGCAGAAACAGATAACATGGATGTGTTATTTTATGGTGTCTACTTTCACAGAAATTTTTCTAGGTCATTTCAGTGACAGAGTGAAAGCAATTTGACATTAACTGAAAGAGAGTAATAACAAGTGTAGTCATGAGATAAAGAAACCCTCAGGTCTACCAGTGAAGTGAACTCAGTTGTAAATCAGTTTTTAAAAAAGAAGGAAATCTTACCTTTTGCGACAGCATGTGTAACAGAGAATGAAAAGCATATCCACTTTATAAAATATTGTACTAACCAGAATTCAATGTACTAACTAGCAAACCAACAAGTCCATTGGAACAAAAACAGAAAGCAGATTTCATGCTAACACCCTCTATTTAAGCCTCTATTTTAGTGCATTGCAAGGACCAGCAGTTCCAGCTCCTGTCTAGATAGGAGATGACCAACCACAGCAATTCGGCTGACACCAAAGGATTCAACATGCTGACACTGAGATCTTTGTCGGAACCAGCAAGAACACTGCCTACACATCTCCACTTCCCTTCAGTCTCCTTATAAAAGCCACCGGCTTAACCAGAGAAGTTAAGGTGGTTTTTAGACTCGACTCCGCCATCTTCTTGGGTCGCTGGCACCTGAATAATCTGGAGAGCATTGTGCTAAGTGAAATAAGCCAGTCAGAGAAAGACAAGTACCATATGATTTCACTTATATGTGGAATCTAATGCAAAATAAACTAACAAACAAAATAGAAGCCGACTCATAGATACAGAGAACAGATCAATAGCTGTCAGAGGGGAGGGGTGTTGGGGAACTGGGTGAAAAAGGTGAAGAGATTAAGCAAAGAAAAAGAAACTCATAGACACAGACAACAGTATGGTGATTACCAGAGGGAAAGGCGGGTGGGGGGAGATAGAAGAGGGTAAAGGAGGGATAAATGGTGATGGAAGGCGACTTGACTTGGAGTGGTGAACACACAATACGATATACTTATGATGTGTTATAGAATTGTACACTTGAAAATTATATAGTTTTATTAATCAATACCACCTCAATGAACTCAATACAAATTTAAAAAATAAAGAAAGAAAGAAGGATTTTTTGACCCTAAAGCTCCAGACTTTCTTTCTTATGGGCTTGTTGTGTTAATAATTGGAGTGCTGGGTGAGAAAGGCTATTTCATTTTTCTTCAGAACTCATTAGACTTTATGAAACTTAGAAACCCTTTGAGGATATCATAATTGTAGTCTTCCTACAATTTTGAAGAGGGATTCTGGGATAGATAAGCAGAAATGAGGAATAGCACCCCCTCCCCCCGCTAGCCCCTGTTTTAGCACTGGGATCTCTCTGCAGTAGAAGACATGCTGGGAGAACAGAGTACAGCTCCTGGCACTGTGCTGACCAGGCCAACTGCACAGCTGGAGAAATTCTAACTTGTTTGTAATGTGTATGTGATAGGCATGGCAATGTTTGCTGACCTCATGTAATTAATTGTCACCATTCTGCTAGACATAATCACAATATCTAAATACAGTATTAAAGAAAACGTAATTGAGTGTTTCTTCTATTGCTTGGGAAGCATTTCAAATGTCATCATGTTATAAAAAGTCATTGAGAATTCTCAAGGTCACCCAGAGGGCCCAAATGCTTAAATGAGTGCTGGTGACATTGCCAGCTTTCATTTAGTCTTCTTCGATGGGTGTTTCTTCCTTCATTATACCTGTCCACCTATCAATCCCACTCTGTAGTCCATCTAAGAAGTGAATTATATAAGGAATTTGCCTTTGAAGAATTAAAAATAACTGGAGTTGTGAAACATATATATATATATGTATATATATATATACATACATATATATATATATATATCCTATACAATAAAAAGACGGACTTTATTTTCACAGTACTTCACAAATGCGTATGCAGAAAAATCCCTAAATGGTAACAAAGAGAAAAATACCTACCTGTACATAGTAGAATCTTAATTGCTACATGTGTCCTTTTCATTGTATAATAAGGAGTATTCCTTAATCGTTTATGGTTGTAGAATAATTATACACAAATGCTCAGACCCCACACAGTACCCGTGGTTCAATAATTCTACTTTTCCCCAGTGATAACATACCCATGTGGTCTGCATTTACCTCTTCAGGCTATTGAATGACCCTTTACAAACTCACTTTGAATTAGAATTAACAACATAATTCAGTAATTCATTAAAAATGACTCTGGGGTTTTGCATTCCCTACATGTGCAGAACGTGGGCATTATTTTTCTTCCCCTTCACCTTGCTTTTGTTTGGTGAAGATTTTTCTCACCATCTCCACCCCAAATGTAAAATCACCTGGAGTAACTGATAGTGCAAACTATCAAACTATCGCTTTTTTTTTTTTAGAGTAAAAAATTATTTCAAATGCTTCTAGGTAGAACACTATCATCACTAGAAAATACAATTAGGTATTGAACAGAATTTAGCACACCCTTGGGCAAGTCTCTTATTTTAAAAAATGATTGAAATGTTGGATAATTGAAATTAAATACTACAATGTGCTACATTCCATAGTCTTCCTTAGTTATACAAGGAGCATAATGTCTATTGGAATTATTATTCATAAAGCATTTTAAAGAACATGGTGTTTTGGTGATCGTAGTTGATGGTTTAATGATTCTGGGGAATTTCTAATTAACCCCAAAGACTGATCATCAGAAAAAATAAAGAAAATCAGGACTGGTTTTTGTGGCTCAGAGATCAAGGTATGACTGAACCCTGTGCTTTGAAATAATCAGGTGTTACTGACATAGTATATATATATATATATATATATATATATATATATATATATATATATATATACATATATACACACACACACACACATACATATATAGTTATTGGATGAGCAATGCACAAAAATTGATAAGAACTTTGCATTCAAATTCCTACAAGGTATTATTTGATTTTTTTATATAAACACTGGGGAACTATTGCCCAAGGCAATTCTTCTATCTGCCCATTTCAGTGTGTGAGCCCTCTCATGCAATGCAATTTTAAATTAAATAAAGGCTCACTGCTATTTCTCCTGGGCAGACATTTTGCTTTGCTAAGTCAATAAAACAGTCTTTCAAAGGACTCCAACTGCATTAGGAAAATAGCTAACCCATTTATGGCACCTGTGGGACAATTTCTTAATAGCTTCTTCCTTTATTTTAATATGATATTTCACCTTAAAATTTATTACTTCATGGACATTAAGAGAATGCCTCATATATTGACTCTAGGTAAGAGTTGCCTAGAGATCTTTGAAAAGTTTAAACGTTGACTTTTCTGTTATTAATATTGCTTGAAATATAGATACTAATTGATGTTGGAATAAAAACAATGAAGTTCAGCATAGTCACCATTAAATGGTAAGGAGAGTTATCAGAATTGCAAATTCTGAATAAAAATACATTTTTTTTTCATTTCCTCTATTGATATCATTAATTTAGGGTTACAAGATAGAAAGCAAATGTCAATATTTAAATAATAATATAGGAGATAACATGGTATCTTCCAAAGTGACAATTTTTTATCAATCATTTTACCATTTAACATAATAACAATGATAATATATTTTGATTACAGAAGTACATGCAAATGAATGCTCATTGTGAGTATTTAATGTGCCTTTCAATAAAAACAGTTGTTTCTCTTACCACAATAAATATGCATCGTTCAAGGTAGTATATCAATATATTACCTTGGAAGACACGTATTTCTTCAAAGCTATGTCTGAAGGACAGGCCAAGAAACCAACACCCTTGAACCATAACAGAGTATTGCTCACCATAGAAAATAATTTGTCATGGCAAGGATTGCACTGAGTCCAAGGTTTAAATAGTGGAAACAATGTAATAAAGGGCTCATGTTTGAGAGACAGGTAAGTTAATTGGAGAAGTTTACATTAATGGGGAGTCGTTGAGGTTCAACCTTTGTTGTTATGCCCTCATCAAGGGCACTCATGGTCAATTTATTACATAACATCAGTAAAAGCTTCTGCTCTCATTTGTCAGGTTAGTCCCCTTAAGTACTAATTACTTGTAACAGGTTAAAAGTAAAGTAGGACAATGCTTCCTGTTTGCCTACATAACTATTTCTCCCAAACCGTGGCCGGGATCCTGGATAAATAACCAAATAAAATATCTCCACCTTGTCAGAGATGTAACAGTTCCAAAGCCTCACAAAAATATCTTGTTTCCATTCAGTCTCCGACTTTGTTTGGCAGCAAATAGCCAACAATTATTATGTCTTTGCTTGGGCTGGGACATGCCTATTAACAAGTGACTCATCTCTATTTCATAGAGTAGTCAGATCTTAAAGCTCACATCTACCTCCAAATAAAACTCTTAAGAAATCTACCACATCCTTGCTCAGAAGTGCCCTTCCATGAACTTGGACTCCAAAGTGAATACATTACTTTAAGACAATCAAGATCAGCCTTCAGTGAAACGCTAAGTAGCTCAGAGCACAAAATGACCTTCCATAGGTAGAGAAGTCATTCAAAGTTGGAATGTATTGTGCATGGAACTAACATCATAGAAACTGTAAGTTCCATGAGGTCAGGGGCCATGCATGCCCACTTTTCACTATTATTTCTCTGGGTTCTAGCATGTGTTGCATCAATATTGGTTGACAAGTAATATTAGAATGGAAATGTGGCCAATATTTTCAGTCAAATAAATGGCCATCATTCATTCAATAGTACTATAATTACAAAACCAGTGGAGACAAACAAAGCATAAAGAAAAGGAAGCAATGAAGATTACCACCAAAGGAAGAATTTTGCCAATTTTTAATATATAACATATGAAGGAGAACAGTCAATTTGATTTTTCAATAAAGGTTGTTATAATTATTTCTCAGGAAAAAAAGAAAAATAGAGTGGTTTTTCATATTTTTATGAATTATTTCATAAATTATTTTTCTTTATAATTCCCAAGTTACTAGAAATGGAATTTAAATTATTGGGGCTATGTTGAAGGAACTGAGAAAAACACCCAATTCCTTTTCAGAGCCTACCACAAATTCACGATTCATGGGTTTTCAGAGTCCCTGGCAAGGTAGCGCACATGCCAGAAGTAGGAAGAAAAATAATTCTCTAAAAGTAAAGATAATCAGAAATAAAACCCATCTTGGGTGAATGGTGTATAGCAATTTCAATCACGAGGCTTCCCACATGTGCAAAGATTTTTAAATAGGTAGAATTCTCCCCCTCCACCCCTATTTTAGTAGCTATTAACTGTTGTTTTCATGTTAAATTTGGTTTGTCATTCACTATATGGTATATTGACCTTCTTAGCATTTCTTTAGTTTATTGCAATATTTTTTCCATGATTTAAAAATGAAAACAAAAAGATGGTCATTCTCAAATATTGTTCATCTGTTGTTTTAAGACTTAATCTTTTGGGTAGTTTTAAACCTCCTCACATATGAAAATTTCTTTCAGCCCAGCTGGTGTGGCTCACTGGTTGACAGTCGACCCATGCACCAAGAGGTCACCAGTTCGATTCTTGGTCAGGGCACATGCCCAGGTTGTAGGCCCGATCCCCAGTGGGGGGCATGTAGGAGGTGGCCAATCGATGTTCTCTCTCATAGATGTTTCTATCTCTCTTTCCCTCTCCCTTCCTCTCTCTCTAAAATCAATAAAGAAAAAATATTTTTTTAAAAAAGAATAAATATATCTTTCACCATCTACCACTCACCATCCACTTCTACAAATACAGATTTTTAAAAGTTGAAACATTCTGATCAAACCTAATTTTGTTGCTATTTACAATATTTTATGTTTTCAACCTAAAAAAAAATCAGGACAAAATTGCAAACTGCGATAATAACTTTTGACACCAAAAGGAAATATAAAACCAAAGTATTTCATATCATTTTATGAACATATAGAAATAATAAAGTCCTTTCTCTATCATTATTCATGCACTTGCTTTAAAATGTTCAAGTTTAAGTGGTAGTGATATTTATTAGAATTCAAGTTTTGTGTGTGTGTGTGTGTGTGTTTGTTGTTGTTTTTGCCCTGAGATTCTCTATTGAGGTGAAAACATTACCACTCAATTTATTAATGTAAATATGGCCACATTAGAAGGCAGACAATGCATGTTCAAGTCCTGTCTCCGTGAGTTTTTCATGCTCTTTTAGGAAAGGAATGTGTAAATAAGTGCTTTTCTGCAACTCTGACTTGAGAGATAAACAAACTCATATCTTCTTTGCCAATACTAAAGTTTTTCAGTGGGGGAAAGATAAGTGACACACATAATAAAGATCGTGAACAGGAGGGCACAAGAGGAATAAATTAATAAAATATGCTGGTAAAATTAATTCCACCTTAACAACGATCAATCAAGAATTTCAGACTGAACACTTCCTACATTTCCATCACTATTAAAGAAGTGACAGCAAATGTACAAATATAATCATGGAATCACAGATTCTGAGAAAAGATAGAATCCATCTAGTCAAGATGTATTCCAAATTATTTCCTTCTAGCTATTGGATTTCAAGGGGTTTTAGTTTGTTCATTTTTAAATCAAGACCTTTTCATGTATCTTTGAAGCTCCAGCACAATAGCTGTCATTGAAAGGCGTACAGTAATGTTTGATGAATGAATGAATGCACACGTTCATTACTACACTCATCCATGCCAAGTACTTGACTCGTTCGTCAGCATTTATGTTAGTGCCAAATAATAATATGGAGTAGAAATGGTCTTCTATGCATTTCAGGCAAACCTTTTTGCTATCAGATACATGTGTTTAAATTTTTAAGTAGATATGGGCTGTGGCACAGTTAAGAAATTTGTATAATGATGGGCTCATATGGGATCAATCCACTCTCTCCATAAAACCCAGAAAAGAAGCTCAAAGGTGGGCTTAGCACAGGGTCCTGCTGATCACCTAGGGGAGAAGAAGGAAGTCTCCTCTGTTCTCAAAATGGGACCTGTGTGGGAAGTCCTCACTTAGAGGAAAACAAAATTATCTCAGAGAAAATAGAGGATTAGGAAAAATAAGCAATGTATTAAATATAGATATACAGGGGTGGGCAAAAGTAAGTGTACAGTTGTGAGTACACAAAACAGAGTTTATTCTTGTATTATTATTTATTAATTATTGTATTATTTATTTGTATTACAACTATAAATCTAATTTTGCCCACCCCTGCATGTATTTCATTAGTAATTTTTTTTAAAATCTAAAAAGCATTTACTTCTGAAGCAACCCAGATTTGTGGTCATTGGAAACCTGCTCTGACAGGATGCCCTTGTCCTAAATCACAGCCTTCAATTCAGCAGGTGCCCCATGGCCCCATGCTGATTCTAGGTTGATTTCTCCCCTAAGCTCTATATGATAGAAACCACCACTCTTTTTCAGTATTGCAAATCAGCCATTATTGGTTTGAAATTCAATATCTTACTTTGTTTCTCTTTTTTTCTTACTTCATTTTCTCAAATCCTAGCAAAATTCCCGTCTTTCTCTATATTATCTTAACGCTCAAGGACACATTTCTTGTCCTATTCTCTCCAGACTGAGCAGAGTCCTGATCAGCCAGGACTTTTCTCCATGCACTTCCTCAAAGGCCAGCTCACTTGGTCAATGGATAGGTGAGCACTACTTGTGGTCCTGTCATTCTGCTTATTCAAGGGGCTTGAACTGGACCATGAATTTGTCATCATTATCATCATCAACAACATTATAATGAATGCTAGATATAAAATAATGTAATATTGAAGTCACGGTTCATGAGACAGTGACGTATGCCGTGTTTATCCATGTACGCTCCTTTAGGCACCTGCACTAGAGATGCCTGGGCTACGTATTCAAAATTCTGATTCTTGAGGCATATTTAATTGAAATCTTTTAGGTTAATGTTCTGATATTTACAGTGTTATCAGAATAAAATTATCTACTATGAGAGTATCTGAAGGCCTAATATTTTGTTGCCATATTATTATCATCATTTTTATAAAGACACAAGTTATAAATTTAACTCAGCTAGTTCTCTCCTCTACACCCAGTGTCCAAAATTACCCCTATTGATGATGTATAATTTGGAATCAAGTAAAATATATTAGGAGACTTTTCAAGAAGTTATGTTAATAAAGTTTTTTCTAATACCTAACTTTACCCATGCAGATGTCGTTCACCCCATTCTTCATCTTTGACTCGCATTTGGGGGTGGGGGTGGGAGGAAACAATCACCATCCATCACAGGACAAGTCTTTATTTGCACACCATTCTTCAGACCAGCCCTTAGACTTGTTTCCTTTGTGATAAATGAGCTTGGTCATTGTGCAGTAGTCATTCAGTGAGATTATAACCCACTTGGATAAAACTGAGTGCAGTGCATTCCTCCACACCAGTCCCCTCCTCCTCTGGGTTCTGTTTTCTCAGGGAAAAGCACCACAGCTTACCAGGTTCTCAGTTCGTAATACCAGAGTGAGCTGTGGCTCTGTCACCTCCCATACCCAGACAACCTCAGAGTTCTTTTCCTAACTCCTCAGCAGCCACGTTCCAATGTCTCTCGTCCTTTCCAGTCCCTTCACTGAGGAGTTGCCAACACCAATGTCTCCAGGCCCAGAAACAAAAGTTAACGTGTGTAGTGTCCTCCTTTCCAAATTTAAGAATTAGTTATCATTGTGGCCTGTAGACTGTAGAGTTCATGCCTCACCTAAAGGCATTCAGATATCTCTCTCTCTCCCTTTCTCTCTCTCTCTCTCTCTCTCTCTCTCTCTCTCTCTCTCTCTCTCTCTCTCACACACACACACACACACACACACGTTGTCCAAAAAAACAAGTGTTTGCAGTTTGCAAGCCCTACTTAGTTCACTCTTCTTTATTCTCTTTTTCTTTTATCTCTCTGTTTCCCCTACCTTCCTGGCCCTGACAACCACAGTTCAAGTCTCTGCTTGTATGTATTTCATCTGCTTAGATTGAACAAAAAAGATCATGCAGTTATTTTTTTTTTATGTCTTGCTTACTTTACTTTACAATGTCCTCCAGGTTTATCCATATTGTTGCAAATGGCAGATCTCTTTCTCTTTTAAAAAAATGAATAATATTCCATTGTATATGGGAGTGGGCAAAGTAGGATTTACAGTTGTGAGTATGTAAAACACAGAGTTTATTCTTGTATTATTATGTATTAATTGTTGTATTATTTTCCATACCAACAGCTGTAAACCTACTTTGCCCCATCCTGTATACTCAGCATGCCTCTTCGGGACTATTGATTGCAGTGGTTTCCACACTGGCACTGATCTACTTCCATGAATTCTCACTGTCACAGGTACAATCCTGTGGAAGTTAAATATGGCCACATTGTCTCCTTGCTTAGACAATAACAATAACCAAGCATAAATACCATTCTGAAAGAGGAGGTTAAAAGAAATAGTTGGAAGTGGTATGGAGCTGGACCAGAAAAAGTATTGTGGGTGTGGTTGGAAACTCCAGACTAGGCTTCAAAAGGGAGGATTTTGTTTTCTCCACCTCAGAGCAGGAGGCTGGAGCCAGGGGTCAGGTGGGTTCCAGTGACATGACGGCGTGAGCAGAAGACATGGGCCCTCTCTGCTCTGTCCTCCCACGCCCTTCCCTTTGCTGTCTCCTCCTCCCATCCTCTCTTCTTTCTCTTTCTTTCCTCTCCCCTTTTCCCAGTGCTGCTTAACATGGTTTCCTACTGCTGATTTATCACCTCCTTTGTATTTCTCTTTTTTCCACTTCTTCCTCTTAAGCTCTCAGTATCTTTTCTACCTCAGTCCATGTCCTTCCTTCAAATTCCATAAAATGGCACTTGAACTTGGATAGCCTAAAAAAGTACATTTATTGCTTTATACAGAGTAGGGCAAAATAGGCTTACAGTTGCTCATAAGGAAAATAACATAATAATCAATAAATAATAATACAAGAATAAGCTCTGCTTCATGAACTTACAACTGTAAACCTACTTTTGATCCTCCCTGTATTTCCTATTATCAACCTAACAACAGAAAAAAATGGGATGTTTCATATTCTTCTTTTGTCCAAAAGGCTACTTAAATTTAGTTATATGTAGTCTATCATTTACATTTGTTTCTCAATTGCATTTTCTTTCTGGTAAGTTACCCTAAGTAGAATGGCAGCGTTCTTTCCTTTGTCATAATCAATTATATATAGTGCACTGGTGTTCAGTGTTTTAGGAATTGTATGAATATTAGAGGGAAATTAACTGAAGTACCATACTTGCTTCTTTATTACTATAAATTATCTTAGCCAAAATACCAGGAACAGATAATAGACATTTTCACCAGGGAGATATATCCAACTAGCAATAATATGAGAGAAACCATAGGAGAACAATAAAAAATATTTCTAAGCATAGCAAGTAAAGCTTTAAAATATGTGTAAATCTCAAAACTATCCTTTAACATTTATAAAATAAAAATAAAGCACTCTGACTGGAAGTGCAATTATGTGAATAAATGTGTCTATATTTAAGCCCATGTATAATTCCAATGAAATGCACAAATATATACATAAATTATACACACACACACACATACATATATATTGTTTTTTCATGGTGTGGTACCTAATTTCCCTCAAAATATTTCTATTCTTCCCTGAGAGTTATGAATACAAAGCCATACACTATCACACACCTGTATTTATATGCTCATGAAGTATTATATGTGTGTTTTGCCCATCTCTGGTACCCATCCTGTCTCTGAAAAAATCTATGGGCTCCATCTTCAGGAAACTACTCCTATACATACATATATATATATATACTCAAAAGGTGTTAGATATTGTTTTTGCAGAAAAACATGCATATAGAGTCATAGATTAGCCCAACCGGTGTGGCTCACTGGTTGAGCATCGACCCATGCACCTAGAGTCATAGACTGTTAGAATAAGAGAGACATTAATAATAATCATTTCAAATTTAATATACTTTTTAAGATAAAGAACCTGACCATTCAGAGAAATGAAGAATGAAAGATAAAAAATTTCCATTCTGAAAGGGGTACCTCTTTGTATCCAGAGAAACCTGGAATCCTGCTTGGTTATAGTAGTCCTTAAATGCCCATGGTCCCCTACAATGAACACTGATGACTAGTGATGGTCACTATAGCTCAGATTATTTTATTAACCCCCTGCACTGCCTGGTACCTAAATAAAATGAAAAAAAAAAAAAACAAAACAAAACACTAGGAGGCATGGATGGGATGTGCCTACCTGCACAGGAATAAATAGTGAGTAATTTCCTGAAGATGGAGTCCATAGATGTTTTTCAGAGATAGGATGGGTACCAGAGATGGGCAAAGAACACACATAATACTCCATGAGCAGAGAAATACAGGTGTGTGATAGTGTATGCCTTTGTATTCATAACTCTCAGGGAAGAATAGAAATATTTTGAGGGAAATTAGGAACCAAACCATGAAAAAATAAAGCAGTTCTATTTCTATGGCCCAAACTTGAACAATGAGCACAAGAACAAATGTCAAGAGGAAATGACATTGTTCCATCCCATTTGGCTACAGTTATGAACTCAGCAGGGAGATGTACAATTGATGGTAGGATGAGGAGCTCTAAGCCCTTCCTGTCTGGGAGGCTTTGAAAAATTGAGGATGGAGAGCAACACAAATCAAGACACATCAGTAAGAGATGCCTGCTGGCACAGAAGAGGGAAGGTGGAACCATCTTTGTAAAAGAGGCTCATGAATATAGTTCTGAAATATGATTGTGATATTACAAAACTATCTCCTATAAAGTAGATAAGACTTTGAAGTCCTTGAAAATGCTTTTTGCATAATACACAGCATTTATCTTTTTTTCCCTTAATTAAAGAACATTTCATCCCTATGCATACATTCATTTTATATTGTTGGGTGGATGGATCCCAGCATACAGAGGTGATAGCATCCAGGTGTCCCAAGGCTTCGGGTTGCTGAATTAGTTAAGAGTGCAGAATTTCTGTAAACCTCAACTTAGCGGTAAAGTTAGGAAAACCAAATGTTTTATTTTGCTCAATGTTGGTTTCTGAGCCTGGTTAGTCTCTCTACCACTGTCCTCAACTCTACTCTCACCACTTGGTCTAAAGCTATCATCGCCCCCACTGGCCATTGCAACAATGCTTGTTGTGTGCTTGTTGATTGCTGAGCTTCAGAATCACCCACCAGTGGGCAGGAGGGAGAGGTAGGGGGATCCTTATCAAACTGTAGATTCTTGGGCCTCCCACCAGACCTACTGAAGTGATGTAGCTAGAGGTCGATCCAAGGAATCTACATTTTCCCACTCTCTTCAAGTGATTCTTATGAGACCTAATGTTTGCAAAACACAGTAGCAAAGCATTCTCTTGATTCATTATAAAAACCTACATGAAAAGGGATTGTCTTCCTCTCCACTTGTATCACTTGGTTATGAGACTCAGATGAAATATTAATTTCAGGAGAATGCCAGGGCTTACTGCCTCCCAGATGCCAGCATCTAAGTAATAGAAACATGTAGAGCACCATTTGGAAACTAATATTCTCATAAATGTCAGCCGGTGGTAAGACAGCAATGATAAATCTTTATGTATTTTATGTACATTTCTTACCACATCATTCAGAAAAATCAGTCAGGCTAAAACCAGAATTTTAAACCTCAATATTAACTTAAAGCATCCAGGGAAGCCCTTTAATTTCACAGATGAGAAGACTGAGAGCAAGAGAGTCTGGGACATGATGACACAAGTATTGGCTTTCAGATGCAAGATCCCGGCGTTCTGAAAAGGCCGGGGGCTTTCCCCCATGGTATCATCAGTCTCTTTTCCTCCCTTCTCCCTCCCCCTCCTCCTTTTCTTATATCAGAAACACAGTGTGACTTCAACTATTCTTTATCTCTGTTTAAAGAATGAATGATAGATATTTTTTTCATGTCGTGCTTTCCTTCAGTATTCAGAATTTACTTTAGAGGATTTTCTTAGTCTAAGTCATCGTTTGTTTGGAAGAGGGGGAAAAAAATCTTGACTGTTCCTCACAGCACTATAAATAGTTTATAGAAGATCAAAATATATTTTTATCCTAAACACCATTCCAAACTAATTTTTTAACAAAGTACTTCCTTGTCAGTTTCTGTTCTGTAGCGTTGCGGCCTGCATTCTACTTGCAAGCAAACTGTTTATATCCGTCACCAAATCTCCTGAGATACATCTTTAAGTAACATATGAGATGATTATGACCACAAATAAAATCACTACTGTCGTGTTAAAGAGAGATTCCCCAGGGAACAAGCAGCTTCAGCATAAGAAACGTGATTATTTACATCTCAGTCAAGATAACTTTTTTGTCCCCCTGAGGTGGATTTCTTTGACAAATTAAATATCTTTATTTGGATGGCAAGGGATTATGAGTTATTTCCTGAGACACAAACAGAGAAATATATATACCTTGAGTTAAATCACTAGTGTGATTTTTATTTAACAGAATTCACTTTGATCTGAGTATTTTATTGCCTACGTTCTCAATAAAATTGGTCCCATATTAGACATTGGTTTACACTGCACAAACATCAAGTTGATCGTTTTAAAGTGGGCATAAGCTAAAAACAGATTCTTTCATTTCCTAGACTTTAATCTTTATTAACTTTTTTCTTTAAACCTGAGCTTCGTTGGAGTTCTCTCTTTTTTTTTTTAATCCTCACCCGAGGATATTTTTCTATTGATTTTCAGATAGAGTGGGAGGGGCAGAAGGAGAGGGGAGAGAGAGAGACATCATTGATGTGAGAGAGACCTATCGACTGGTTGCCTCCCACATGACCCTGACCAGGGCCGATGCTCTAACCACTGAGAAACCAGCCAGGGCTGGAGTCTTCTTTTGAAAAATTTACTCAACCAAGTTCAAAACTTCTTAGTTGGGTTAGCCATCCTGGCTTTTAAATTTAAAGCTCAAACATTACATGGAATAAACTTTAAGAATATTTAACAAGCAGTATTTAATATCAAACATTTCCTGAATAAATAGAATTTTCTATGATGTTTATTGTTTTATTTGAGAATCTCTGAAGAAAGCAGATTGTTTCAAATTACACTTTTTAATAATTAAAATGAAGTACCTTCCCTAGGTATCAAATCTCTAAATGTTTTCAATATTTCATCATGTGTTTATAAGTTGTTATTAGAATAGATGCTGGACCATGTTATGAAAATGTCTGGTGCATGGAAGCAATACTGTATAGTGAAACAGTTAAAAAAAAAAAAAAAGCCCTGGCGAGTTTGGCTCAGCATTAGAGCCTCCACCTGAGGACCAAAGGGTTGCAGGTTCAATTCCCGGGCAAGGGCACATACCTGGGTTGCAGGTTGAATCCCTGGCCCTGGCCCTGGCCCTGGCCCTGGCTGGGGTGGTACGGGAGACAACCAATTGATGTGTCTTTCTCACATTTTTTTCCTCCCTCCCTCCCTTCCACTCTGTCTAAAAATCAATGGAAAAATATCCTCTGGTGAGGATTTAAAGAAAAATTATAAGTATGAGTCAGACTAATAGTGCTCAAATCTTGTCTTCTCTATATCCCACTTTGGTGACTTTGCACAGATTCTTAAACTTTTTATATATCAGTATCATCATTTTAACAGTATTAGCTTAATAGGTTGCTTCAAGGATTAAATAAGCTAACCTATAAAGTGCTTAAAACAGTGCTAGACAGAGTGTACTATATAAATATAGCTATTATCATTATTATTATTTTATAAGTAGATCTATTATTACATAGTATAATAATTGTTATATTGTGTTACTATATTATTATTTAGTAGGCTCTCAGTACTATGGAATAAATGACTGAATGTGGAAAAACACTCTTTTTACTGAAATATTTGATGTTCAATTTTTATTACATTGAAATAAACAGAACACTTTAACTATGGAGTATTAGTAAACATAGAAAATTACATTTGATTTTTATCTAAATCCTTTTCCTGAAAGATGATTGAGGATTCCAAGGGCCTGGCCTGGGCAGAGGGTATCTTTTAGGGTAGGGGCCGGGCGAATGGAGTGTCTCTTACCAGATTCTGGGTTCAGAGCAGAAAGTCAAAGATGGGAAGGGGTGAAAACCAAGATCTGCAAATCAGAGAATCAAGCCACCAAATGGGTAGTCCAGAAGCCAAGTAATCAGGGAGAATCAGGGGGGAGAGAATAGAAATCACTGAATTAGAGAATATGCATGAAGTTGTCACTGAGACAAATCCTGGGGCAGGTGGTGTTGCCAGCAGGTCTGACCCCTGGGCAGGGAGGCCCTAGTTAAGACGCTGAGGACTGGACCAGCAGTTGGTGTCTTCCTCACCTCTATTCCTGCTGCACTGCTTAGATTGCACTGAATATAACCAGTACTGACTTGTATTTTAGGCTAATGCATATACTCTTACCTTTAATAAAACAGCACACTTGTATAACCTCATCACACAAAATATATATCTAAAGCATCTCTCCCAGTAGCAAAAGTAAAACAAACATTTAAATTTCTCCTGACATCAACACATCTACCAGAGCATAACAACGTGATCGAATCATCCACAGAAACCAAGGACTACAGGCTATGGCAGACACTGAATCTAATCATTTTTAGGCATCTCAAAGATTACTTGGGGGAAGAGAAACAAAAATAACAGAATAAATGTCAAATCAATAAAATTGATTTGTATCTGAAATAAAGCATCTTTAGAAAATGATCTTTATCTGAACTGAATTTTCTCTCAAGGAGGGGTAGGGAGTTCTAGGTTGATCTTGCTCTCAGTACATTGAATATTCATCTTATGTAACAAAACCCAATTTGCATACTGAGGGGCCCAGATCTGTGTGCCAGAGCACCTCCAAGGAACTCAGAAGAAGGTTCCAGCTCACCACAAAAGGAATCCACAACTCACATTTTATTTTCTTTGACAGGATTTCCCAGATTTGTTAAAGAAAATGTATCAAATTGTATGGGAGGCCCCAGAGAATGTTTCTGCTTCAGTTCCTTGTGCATGTGTGTATGCCTGTGTGTAATGTTTGGATGTATGTTTACATGTGGTTTTTTTGACGATGGTATTTAACAATGACAGAGTTTTAAATAATATATATGAAAATGGCATGCACACCCAAATGAAAGCATTTTTCTCTGAGGCACCATGACTTCAATCTATTGAAGGACAGTAGAAAGTACTTTTATCTAAGTTTCTATTGCTGAACCTGTGGCAGAAATGAATTCTAACAGGATTATAATGTATGTATACATCAGAATGCAAATTATTTGTAAATATTAAATATTCCAGAAGAAGTTGTATGGCTGGAAAAGTGCTCAACTTCTAATCTACGTGAACACATAACAAGGAGACTTGCTTACAGTTAAAAGCAATATACATTTCAGTATTAGAAGTATTTTCCCAGTAAAATGCTTATACATTTTAAATTCTTAGTTTTAAAAGAAGTGCTCCCCTTAACATTTTCTTTTTTCTTTTTAGAATTCACATTAATTCTGTTTCTTTTTATAAAATAATATCTTACAAGACACTTTCAAAAACAAGTACATTCCCAAATAGAAATAAAAAGATTATATTAACATCAACTCTTTCAAAATTGTTCAATTTTCTATGAGCTGGGTCACCTTCTAAAATATGCAGACGCACAATTTTACGAGGTATTATCACTCTTCTGCTTGATATGCTGATAATACCAAAAGCTGATGAATAATGAATAAACAGATCCTACAACACTGTAGTAAAGATTAAAAAATGGCAGAGTCAATAGACACAGAACTTTCTCATTTTGTTATCACTGCTACTGTTATTTTGTAAACATTGAATAAAGGACCAATAACTTTGGCATGTTACTTACTGATGGGTAGAGGTAACCTTCTCCATTCATGGCTATGTACAACCCTGTCTTCACTCCCTGGATGGCAACAACACGCAGTCCCACTGGTATGAGGTTGAACAGTGCTAGAAAGAGAAACATGGTCTGTCACAATGAGCAGAAAGAAGCAAAGCACTGCCATCACTTTTCTCTCTCTCATTTATTTTATTTAAGCAACATCATCTTTGTTACAACCTCCTGAGAATTTCCAATTAACTAACTTTTATTTCTCCTTATCATTAAGAAGTTTCTGCTAGGAATAAAATTAGCACTTGAACTTCAGTATGTAGATTTTAGCAGTCTGCCTATAGCATTTTGAAGAGCTGGTGGGAAAATGAACAGAATCAAGCCTGTAATTATGCTTCTAGTATCACAGTCTCTGACACTACTTGATACCAAAGTAATCAGCTGTGAAGATTCTCAAAGAGGAGAATTTAAAAAGTCCAAGTTGACTGTTTATTCTGGTCTTTCATGCAGAAGGTGTGCTTAATCATTGCAATGTAGGACAGGCCAGAGTTAAAAAGGTAATTCCAAAACAATTACTGTTGCTGAACCAACAGGATATGACAGCAGAGCCCAGAAAAGATGTGCATCTGATAATGTGCTAAAATTAGGAAGAACTAATCAAACTGAATGCAATGCCAATTTTAGAAAGACAATTTTCTTTATTAATACTTCATAAAACTATAAGTGTAAACTAAAATAAAAAAGGGAAAAATGCTCAATTTTCCTACCTTAGAGATAAAAATTCATTTGTTTCCATGTTGTGCTTCTTCCCTTATTGACAAAGAAGTATTTTTATATATTTTTCACATAGTGCAGATAGCAATGTTATATTGGTTTTTTAAAAAAAATCTTAACATCTCTTTAACACATTTCCATGCCAGTATTGCATGTTGACTGTTTAGTGAGTATCCTAGCATCATTTTTAGTAATGAATAGATGATTTGGGAGATTTTATTACAGATACATTTATAAGATAACTATTAGTTATCCACAGTAAGGTTGTCTATTCTCATTTAAGTTCCTTTTAATTCACATATAATTCTAAGCAATAGGACCAGGCCAGAATAGGCAATGTAGAACAAAAATGTTGAAGTAAATGTATAAATAAAATATTTTCAGGTTTAGGCTATCAACTGTATTCCACAAAAGATAAATAATTTGAAAAATGTGGGCAATTTTGACTTCAATCTATGGATCTATTCAGTAGCAAAACATAGACTTTATATATTGTGTTCTATTTAATTTGGAGGCATATATTTTCTTTGAATAGGGTACAGAAAGTTACTCCTTCTCTTCCAGGTATTACATGTAAATGATCCCAATATGCAAAGATGTCTGCGCTACACAAATGATAAAAGGAAAATGGCAGGCCATGGCTGTAGGTGATTATCCTTAGAAGAATTTTCAGGGCATATATGGTTGGGTGAATAATTAACTTTCATGATGCAGACTAACATTGGACTGTCCCTAAGGGGGAATAAGGCTTATGTTTGCTTATTTCTACCATTTAATTTTAAACATGAGTGTAGAGTTGGTGAGTACTATGAGGTATTTGTGTCATTGTAACTCACAGTACTCCTTCTTTGTGGATGAAGACCATTGGCCACTTTCTGGAACATCTGAATTGTCCCATCTTTCTCATACTTTGAAAGGATGGGTACCAGAATAATTACTGATTTATGTGCAAAAGATCTTTGGGGAAAACATATTTGTATGCCTGTCCATGCAAACTACCCTAGCCTAATCTATTTAAATGTAATTATTCTAAACTTTATACCTCCTAATGATATTTGTAGGTTCCATATATTTGTTTTAGAACAGATAGTATAATTCTAGAAAGTAAGTGCACCATGAACTCACCAAAATAATGAGGTATGGGAAAGATAAAAATTATAGACGATAGTCTAAAATGACCATACTAAAAATAATACTGAGTTTTCCTTCCAGGGTTTTGTTTTGGACCTGAATTTATAAATATAAATAAATATAAATATAAATATAAATAAATACAAATATAAAATAATAATAAAAAGTGAATCCAGCCTGGCTGGTGTGGCTCAGTGGTTGAGTGTTGACCCATGCACCAAGAAGTCGTTGGTTCAATTCCCAGTCAGGGCACATGCTCAGGTTGTGGGCCAAATCCCCAGTAGGGGGCATGCAGGAGGTGGCCAATCAATGTTCTCTCTTATCAGTGTTTCTTTCTCTCTCTCCCTCTCCCATCCTCTCTCTCTAAAAAATCAATAAACAAAAAACTTGAAAAAATAAATCTCCTTAAAAAAAATGAATCCAATAATCACTGTAATGTGGAAGACCATTCAGAGATGACCATGTTGGATACATGGTGCTAATTAAAATCACAGATCCTCACATTAATTGAGACATCATTATATTTTTTTCTTTTACTTTTTTCTTTCTTTTTTTTTGCATTTTACATAATTTTAAAGCAATGTCACAAAGTTTAGGGGAGTAAGAATATGAAGACATTCATACTATTGTGTTTATTCTGTGGAATACTCTAGCTCTCCATATAACAGTGATTTTCAACCCTGGCTGTACTTTAGGTTGGCCATGTCCAAGCCCACACTAAATCAGAATCTCAGGAAGTGAGTCTAGGACATAAATGTTTTTTTATGCATGTAATGCTTAACCAATGGACATAGACAACAATGCTGGGGGGGGGGGAGGAGTGTGTTGGGGGGGAAGGAGAAACATCTGTAACAAAAATAAGTTAATAAAAATTGGAAAAAAATAAATGATTTTTTGAAAGCTCCTCAGATGACCCTAATGTACAGCCAAGATGAGAACCACCACCGTAAGGATTGTGGGATAGGTGTCAATTTGGCAATTTTTACACATCCAGGTATTACGCTGAGAATTTCTAAGGAGAGAGGGATTGGTTTGTGTGAGGTTTTGACATTGCTGTAGTTACTAGCATACTGTATTTCAACATTCGTGTTCTGTTTGCAGTGTAAGTCTGGTAACTGAAACGATGGAGTTTAGCAGCCAGGAAAATTCCATGGCATCCCCAACAGCAAACTGAGGGAAAGAAAACCATTCCCTAATCAAATATCATAGTTCATGGTAATGCTGATGTCTAGTAGATAGAAGGGAAGCACTAAAAATGTTAAAGAAGTACCCCCTGAAAATGAGTGTGGTCACGAGGTAACCCGGCTGTTCACTTCATCTTGCAAACGATCTTTCTAGGGCATACAGAAGCCAATGATAAATAGTCAAGTTGCTACAGAATCCTCTCTATTAGGACAATTATCCATAATCAACCATTTCTTGCCATTTTTCCTCCCAGAGATTTCTAGAGCTCAGGCTGGAAACCCTGGGAGGACATTAGTATCAGATTCACCTGCCTGCTGGCCTTTTTCCTCTTCTTGACTCATCTAAAAATGTTCACAAATGCAGCTTCCAAGGCAACTTTATCTAGTTCTAAATAATTTCATATTTAGTAGTGGGATATGTGTTGAACTAAAATCATGAAGATTTGAAGGTTTAAGCTTCAGGTTCGTTATTTGGTAACTTTTGGGTTGCATCAGGGCAATTTTCAGGTTATTTCTCCTTATTCTTCCTACTTTTGCATGACTAATCCTTGCTTTGTGTTTAGAGAATTATCAAAAAACTGAAACACATTGGTGAATAATTCTATCACACCCTTCCTCAAACCAAAAGGACAGTGCTCTAATCAGGACCTGTCTCCAACTCTCAGTCTCATTTAAGGAATATCTTTCCGTGCTAGGAATTTTCTTAAGATGCATAAGACTACTGTAGTGAACCAAAGAAAAGAAAATATCTCAAAATTCATCATAAAAAGTATATATTTCAATTCAAAAGCTGACAATACAAGTAGTTAATTAGTTATTCTTATTGCTTTATAAAGCTGCTATAATTCTGCCAAGTTTTATTAAATTTTATAGTTGTGCATTTTTATAGCCTTTGAGGAGAGAACCTGTATCTCACTCTGCTTTATACTTCTCTGCTATGTCTTTGCAAATGTTTTTGTTTTGTTTTTTTAATCCTCACTGGAAGATATTTTTCTATTTATCTTCAGACAGAGTGGGAGGGAGGGAGGGAGAGAGAGAAAGAAACATGGATGTGAGAGAGACACATCGATTGGTTGCCTCCCACATGACCCCGACCAGGGCCGGGGACCAAACCGCAACCGAGGTACACGCCCTTGGCCAGAATCGAACCTGTGACTCCTTGGTCCGCAGGCCGACGCTCTAACCACTGAGCAAACAGGGGAGGGCTGCAAATGTTGAAATGGTAACAAAACTAACCTAACTGGCTTGAAGTACACAAAAATGCAATGTAACTTGTAAGAAAAGAAGCTATGGACCAGATATTTGCATAGGAATTTAAGTCTCTTGAGTGTGGGCACTACGATTTGGTTCTGAGTTGTTTTTATACAGAGGCTCCTAGTCCTGCTTTATGCCTAGAACTGTTCCTTGCCAGCATTTAGGGAGATAAGAGATGATTTCAGGAGTTAGCAAGAGATTCTGTTCCTTCTAATGCAGTTACACAACAGGAGGGAAGAAGCCCCACACATTTAGAGAACAGAAGGTCAAGTATCTTTTAGTATCTGAGCTTTCCAGTTCAGTGTTTAATGTTATTCAGACAACCAGATATAATTATGCATGGATGCATACAATGTCTACATCCTGCACTTCACAATTTAGAAAACAATGTGCCACTTCTTTAATTCTGAAGGATTAATGCTTTTAAATGAAGTCTACTTGACCATTCTGAGTTTGATATTGATTCTCATAATTAAAAGGAACCAACTCATTTGGCATTATAAAACCCAAAGAAGAGGGTAGGGAAAATATCATAAAACCTTTACTGGAAGAAAATTTTTTTTCCAAGAAGTCCAACTACGCTGCATTTTCATACAGGTATATATTATTTCCTTTTTCAAAAACCTTTGTCATAATAGATGACAACAGCCTCTAGTCTGATAAATCAGTGTCGTGGCTTTTGTAGTGATCAGAGTTATGGAAAACTATTTCCCTTGCTCTGCTAGACTCTGGTCAAAGGAAATCGGAGAACACTGAAGACCTCAGAACTTACTAATCTCCAAAGTTCACGACCCCCACAACTGTAAGACACAAGAAAATGAGAACACCTTATGTGAAAAAAAATGGCTAAGGAATTAAAGATAGGAAAAAAAAAAAGAGCAGATATATGTGTGAATTTTAACTAGAAGAAACGGACATATTTTATAAGTCAAAGATGGTCAAGTACTGATAATATTAAAAGGTTCAACCTAATATGAAAATCACAATAAGTAAACTATGGTATTGGTCTTATAATAAAAATGTCTCCTCTTTCTTCCCTGTCTCTGAATTAATTTTACCTTCTCTTTTCTTAAATCAAAAAGGGAAATAAAAGCAAAATAAACCAATGAACAGAAATGATAGGGAAAAGTTTAAAAATGCAAAAGGATAATACAATAGACACAAAAAGGGGAAAAGATTAGACATTGAAAAGAGGAAAGTGTAGATAAACAAAGAAAAATCTTAAAATAAAATAAAAATGAGTAATATCCAAAGTTTAAAAAGATAAACATAATGGCTGTAAAAATATTGATATTTCACATAGTAACACCAATTGTAAAAATAGTCTATTTTGTATTATTAGGTACTCTCAGAATCAGTGTTAACTGAAAATTTGATTACTGGAATTTAAAACAAAAAATGCTTATAATTTGTTTACATGCATTAAAATCCTCCCTTCTTTGCATGGAATGAAGTTCCATAAAGAATAAATGATAAATGAATGAAAAGATTCAGATCCAATCCTGATCTACTGGTAATATATGATTAAATATTTCTAATAAAATCAGTTTTTGTTTTTCACTAATTTTCCTGAGCAGTAGAAAGTGTGTATATTTTAGAACTGATGTGTGAAATTAAAAGAAATCAGATGCCCATATAAACAGAAAATGGGAAAGGAAAACACAAACAGCTGAATAAGAAGGGACACCAGAATAAAAACACAAAGAAACATTATATATAAATAAACAGTAAAACGAAGACAGACATTAATACAATAGGAAGTGTGTGGCTTTTTACTAAAAAATGCTATCACAGACCCAATTCCATAAAGTAGTTAAACATTGTATACAATGTGTTTCGAGGCACATGGCCTTCAAGTCCTCTCTATAAAGAGATCTTTTCTTGTTGAATGCAAAAAGTTTGAAAAATGGAGTTTTTATTATTAAAGCAATTTGTAGCTCTTAAGTTTCCATAATTATCATTAATAAGCTACAGGCCTGATAAAAATAACACTGCCAAAGAAACTTGCAATCAACTTCTATCTGAATGCCTTATTAGTGTACTTAACCTGACCTTTATGACAATGAGATTCAAAGTAACAATAATATGCGAGTTATGACAATTATTTGAAAAAAACTTAAAACATTAACAGAATTATCTTAAAGTAACAGTTATCTTTTCTTGCTCTATTAATATTTTTGTCCATTTGGTCCAAGTAAAATTATGTCATTCTAGTGTGTAACATTGTAAAAATGAGCCAACATAACCATAAAAAGTCATTTAGCAGTGTACCTTCCACCAACCGTGTTAACTGGTCGCCCGAGGTTGTCACTTACTAGAATTAGTGCTGTCATCCTTGGTTCCGTCGAGAGCTCCATCGGGGTGCATTTGCAAGTAGTAGCCTTGCCTGCAATATAACCTGGTCACTATACCCTTGAGCTGGGGATCTGAAAGGTAAACATAGTTATCATAAGACTCACAGGTGTCACAATATAATTTTTTTCTGCTTTTTTTTCTTTCTTTTTAAGAAATAAGAGGGCATTTTATAGAAGTAGCATCTTATAGTTTGTATCTCCAAGATTTCCCTATATTTATCAAACGTGGAGATACTAAGCATAGAAGGTGAAGAACATGCTGTCATAGCTGTATTTGTCAGCTGCAGAAAATAGGTCATTTTATGAAACTAATACGCTTGTATTTAAATTATCAGTTCAAACAATCAAACTACTTAATCTATTAGTTAAGTCCTGAACTAATTAATTTAATAGTTTAAGCTGATATCATTCAGGATGGGAGTACTAGAGTTTTATAAAGTTCTGGCTCAAACAAACCACATTAAAGGCTTTTAAATGGATTTTTAAACTTAATTTAACAAGTAGTCCCCAAATGTGAAAACCTGTATTAAATAAAATCATACTGGCCCTGGCAGGGTAGCTCAGTTGGTTAGAGCAGCGTCCCAATACGCCAAGGTTGTGCACACACAAGAGTCAACCAGAGAATACACAAATTAGGGGAACACAAATCTGTCTCTCTCAAATCAATAAATTTTAAAAAATAAAAATAAATCATACTAACATTTTGATACACAGTCTTAGAAAAAGCCCCAATATGGAGAATGTTTCCTTGATGTCTAAAGGGTCACACTAACTTGCATGGATAGATCTATGGTTCTCATGCATGAGCCATAGGAAAATGAGAAAATCGATTTCTGAACTCAAGGTGAGACCCAATAACAAAACTATGTTGTGAGGTCAGCTATGGCCACGATCTGGACACATCAGACAAATTAAATAGATAATCTTACTCATTTTTAGAACTAAAAAGGAGAGTAAAATTATCAGTATAGATTTTGATTCTTTGTCAAAAGGTCTTGAGGTAGAGGACAATGGAAGTTTATTAAAACAAAAAGGGAAACTGTATAGTAACAGACTTCTCATTTAATGATTATTGGAAAGATGACTGCTCTAGTGATCCAGTGCTTCACAAATAGCCCATTGTACCTTTGAAAATAAATATTTGCATGCGGATTTTTAAAGGACATCCCCAAATCATGACTAGATTTGATGTGGGATATCATAATCCTCGCCATGGCAACTAGCATTTCCACAATTGCTGAACGGGGGTGTGCAAATAGGATCATTCTGTCAAGACAATAGGATGTTACAGAATGATGAAACCTAGCATCTTGTAATCGACAGAAAAATTGTGGTCACCACTCCAAGTCAAGCCTCCTCCCACTGCACTGGTGAACACTCAATACAATATACAGATGATGTATTATAGAATTGTGCACATGAAACCTATACAATTTTATTAACCAATGTCACCCCAATAAATTCAATAAAAATAATAATAAATAACCCTTCCTATATTACAGGTTAAAAATAAAGAAAAATTGTGGACTTGCAAAAAGGTGAACACAAAATACACACATACAAAAAACAAAAACAAAAAAAGCTCTTCAAAACCAGGATATTCTTTGCCTTTTGTTTAGTCCTCAAGAAATTAAAAATGCCAAAGCTGTTTAAATGTACATCTGATAAAACCAGTAACTTGAAAAATGACACCGTGGTACACAGATTTTCTTCAAAGGTAGTATGTCATGGAAAACCTGAAAAATAATGTATGGACACTATGGCATCACATCAGTGTGATTAAACATATTATAATATAGATGCTTTTAGAAGGCTAAGATTTTAAAAAGAAACACCTGGGGGAGACATCTGAAAAACTTTTAACAATAAAAGTAAATTAAAGCCTGGCCCCTGTGGCTCAGTGGTTGAGCATCAACCCATGCACCAAGAGGTCACCAGTTTCATTCCTGGTCAGGGCACATGCCCAGGTTGTAGGCCTACTGCCCAGTGGGCGGCGTGCAGGAGGTGGCCAATCGATGTACTCTCTCATCGATGTTTCTATCTCTCTCCCTCTCTCTCCCTTCCTTTCTCTCTGAATAAATAAAGAAAAAGAAATTTTTAAATAAATAAATAATAATAAAAATAAAAGAAACATCTAAGTGATTATTAGATTGTGTTACATATATTCCTTATTCTGTAGTATAGGACTTTAAATGTCACATCACTCTAAGATATGCATTAGTGAAAAAAAATTATTCTTGCATTTTAGTCTGCCCATCACTCAGTAAGGTTTGACTGGGAAATCAACCTTCTAAGTACTAAGGACTTCTTTACTGAGGTTTGTTGCATGAGATTTTTGCTCATTACTGAAAATATAGCACAGAAAAGAAGAAAACAAAGGTAAAAAGGCAGAGGAAGGGAGATGAATTCTTAATTGCCAAGAAAACATTCAGAATTTTTGAGATTGACCATTTTTCTACAAAACCTTTATGTTCTGAATCACTGATTTTAAATAATCACATATTTGAGCTACCTTATCTTCTGAACTTGAATTAACTAGGCAGGAAAGGCAGTAAGAAGACACCAGCTCTCTCAAACTTACACAAAGAGAGCCCTTCTTTTATGATTTTTCTATCATCAGAAAAAAAAGAAGTAACAAGTATTGATGAGAATGTGGAGAAAAGGGAACCCTCAGGCACTGTTGGTGGAAATGTAAATTGGTACAGCCACTGTGGAAAAAATTATGGAGGTTCTTCAGAAAATTAAAAGAACTACCATATGATCTAATAATACCACTTCTGGTTATTTACCTGAGGGAAATTAAGTCAGGATCTCAAAGAGATATCTGTATCCCCATGCTTACGAATTGCATCATTATTCACAATATGCAAGATATGGAAACAACTTGTGTCTATAAAGTAAATAAATAAAGAAAATGTACACACACACACACACACACACACACACACACACACACACTGAAAGATTATTCCACTTTAAAAAGAAGAAGTCCCGCCATTTGTGACAACATGGATGAACATGGAGGACATCATGCTAAGAGAGCCTCACTTGACCACACCTCATTTCTAATGAGGAATTTTATGTAAAACATGAAATTGTGTTTTTGAGTTCTCATTTTATTTCAAGGAAACAAAAATATATTTTTATTTATCTAGTTTTACATTATTTGGTATTTTCTTCTTAGAAACCATAACAACATTGATTGTGTTGTTCTCAGGTGCCAAACACTGTTCTTAGCACATTGTAGGATTACCTCATTGCATCCTCACCACAAATTACTGAAAAGGTAGCCCTGTCTGAAGATGAGGACACAGGGCAAGTAAGTAACGAGAGCCCATAACGAATAAGGAAAAGCTGGGGTTTAACATGATCCTGCCCACTTCACTACTACCCTACGTGGCTTCTATAAATTGAACAATTGAAATGAACCATCTTAAAAACTTAAATAAAACTCAAACCAATCTGGTTTGTTTTCTTAAACTAGGTTTTTAAAGATCAACCACATCTGCATCTAAACCCAAATCCTGCATACTTGCAGCTAAATCTGTGATATAAAGCACCAACATGAAGTTAGAAAGGATCAAAGTTCCTGAAAGCCTAGTCTAAGATCCACCCTACTTTGCCATTGGCTGCATTTCCAATAAATGTCCCTAGTCATGAAATATAATCCCGTAACTTTAAACTTCCTCCAGTATAATTTTCATTTCAAGTCTCCCATCTTCACCAATTCCATCTAAAAGGTATTTTACCCTGACATGACTACTTATATTAATAGAATCCGTCCCCTAAAGATCAACACCGTGCTTGCCTTTTCACTTCCACCTAATGAGTGCCCAATTCCTACAGATGCTGTCTTCCTAATGTCCCTCATTCTTTTCCCTTTTTCCATTTTCACTGCTAGCAGTAGTTAAGCCCTCCAGGGCCTCTCCTAGGTGATCTTCCTATCTGCACTGTGCCTGTTCCAATCCATCAGCTCCAGAAATACACAGCAACTATTTGCCGCCAGCTCAATTACTCAAACACCTTACAACCACGGGCCTCATCTTATCTGCCTGGCCTTGTTTTCTACTGCTCCCATGACATCCCTTGCTTATAGCCCAACCTGGGTCACTGCGGGCTGCCTACGAATATTACATTATCTCCCACATTCATCCTGTTCCTATAACCTCACCTGTCTCAAATACACTCACCTGCATAAAGTTGCCTCTTGAACATCTGTGCACACCCTCCCACACGCATACATCTTTGCTTAGTCAACTCCTTTTCCTCTTTCCCAAGTTCAGCTCCATCAATACCTCCTCTAGCACACTTTCCTAACACCTCAGAAAAAGTCAGATTCCTCCTTGGATGTTTTTTTTGTTGTTGTTTTTTTTACTGATTTTCAAGAGGGAGGACGGGAGAGGGGGAGAAAGATAGAAACATCAATGTGAGAGAGAAACATCTATAGGCTGCCTCCTGCATGCCTCCCACTGGTGATTGAGCCTGCAACTTGGGTATGTGCCCCTGACCAGGAATCAAACCAGTGACCTTTTGGTGCACAGGAGCACCCAGCCAACTGAGCCACACTAGCCAGGGCCCTCCTTAAGTGCTTTTATGGCAACATTTTTCATAGGTGTAACTTATTTTTTAAACATCAAAATTATTTCATTTTGAAATGTTTTTAATATATTACAAGATGCAGAAAACAATGCAACCTACATCTATATACCCCTCAATAAAATTAAATAGATGTTAATATTTTGCTCTATAATTTATAGTTTTAGTTCCACATTTATTTGTGCAATTATAAGATTGATATCTGTCTCCAAACTGGACTGTAGGTTTCAAAAAGAAAATTGAAATGTATGATATTGCTCACCATTACATCTCCAGGGTCTAGATAAATAGGAGCTATGAAATATATATTTTGTAGATCAATTCTGATAAGAAGATAATTTATAATTTCATATATTGCTGGAACAACCTGGAAACCAAGATGGTGACCACACAAAAGCCTTAAAAATGTTCACTATTTTGCCCTGGCCAGGTAGCTCAGTTGGTTAGAGCGTCATCTTGATATGCCAAGGTTGTGGTTTCAATCTTTCAATCTCCGGTCAGGGCACATACAAGAAGCAACCAATGAATGCATAAATAAGTGGAACAACAAATCACTGTTTCTCTCTCTCTCTCTCTCTCTCTCTCTCTCTCTCTCTCTCTCTTTATCTCTTTCTGTCTGTCTTCCTCTCTCTCTCTAAAATTAATAAGTTAAAAAATTAAAATTAAAAAAAAAATGTTCATGATTTTTGACCAGGTAATCGTACCTCCCAGACTTCTTACTTAAAAATAAATCCTCAGTGTTAAAAAGTTTCGTGTAATAATATACATGTACATAACATGAGCATGATTATGTAAAAAATACTATCCACAGATAAAAATATATGGGAGAAAAAGACACCAAAATGTTAAATACAACTGTATTTTGATAGTTATTGCAACATTTATTTTTCATACTTTTATTTGCAAAATGTTCTATAATGATGGCATGCTAATTTTATAATGAAAACGCAGAAATTTTAATGAAAATTTATTAATGTGTTTTGACAAGAAATGACTAAAAATATCATTTCATACATAATTGCAAATAATATTGTATACATATATGTAGATAACCTAAATTTATATTATTTTTGTAGATTAACTGGTTGCCCCAAATTTTCAAAAATTATATTAGTTTCTTTTTGTGCATAGTCACAATACATGAAACCTGCACTATGCCACTTTATTATTTATAAATTTGGCCATTATGCAATATGACTGCTTGTTCCTGAAGGTGACTCTTTCAAATAAATAAAACAAAAGAAAAAAAAAAAACTTTCCCCCAAGGCCAAAAATATGCAAATAATCATATCAAAAACAAAAACTATTTTACTGAGAAAACAACATCAGTTCTGTGCAGTCAGGCAAAGCAAAGGTATAACTAAGCTTCTAGCTCTACCATGTAGAGAAGGATACAACACTTCATTTTGTCACTCTACAGTAAGCATCATCTCCAGTCTAATATGTCTGGACATCTCACTTACATGTATTATCTCCTGACCCCAGAAAAGTTAACAGTAAGGGATGAGAAAATCTCACACAAATGTCAGGACGGACAGGAACCAGACTGGGCAGTTGCAATAAGAGCACATGCCTGCAAAGCAACAGCGATGCCTTGCACTGTGCGAAGATCCAGCATTAGAACCTCCTGTTTGTTTATTATCTCCAAAAATAAGAAAGAAGTTAAGCTTTGCTAATATTTAACACACATTGACGTTTTCAGGGTCACATGTCACACTCTGTCCTTGCAGTACTGAGGCAGTTTGGGTCACACTGTAATTCTGAGGGGCTGACACAGTGCCCCTGGCTCTCAGTCCCTGGTCCTAATGAGTGCTTTGCAATGTGTTGAAGTTTATGTGGTCCTGATTAAGTAAACATGCAAATTACATTATTTAGCTTAACAAAAGTTATTATGGTTTAGGGAAAAAATATTTCACAGAGATAGTATGGATTAAAGGTGAAGGGGTGGGGCAGGAAGAGACTAGCCAAAGAACTTATATGCATACATGCACAACGCATGGACACAGACAATAGTGCCCTAAAGGTGGGGAATGGGAAGGGGGTCAAGGATGGAGGGGGTCAATGGGGGGAAAAGGGAGGGACATCTATAATATTTTCAACAATAAAAATAAATTATAAAAAATAAAAATTCTAAACAAAAATAAATGAAATATAGGTGATACTGGGGTGGGGGGTAGAGCAAAAGCTAACACCAAGAACACAGCTAAGATGATATCTTTGTTTATAAGATATCTTCTGCATGGATTTGTGGTTAAGAACAAGTACACACAAGTCTTTGATTACTAAGAACTGAAATTTATAAAATCACATTATCAGTAAGTCCAAGGGTAGATAAGCTACAGGTATGATCAGATAAGAATCATTTTGTTTGAAGATGCTCCTTCGCCAGGCATGGGTCCACCCTGGCACCAGCCACCTAAATTTCAAAGGCGAAGCATCAGAGAAGAGTGGCTCCCAAAAGGAAAATCAAAGTGCTACTAAAATAGCCAAGTGAAACAGGAGTGGAGGTGGGGCAGCTACAAACCAGCAGCAGGACAGTGCGGGAGCCCAGTCTCCAGCCCTCAGCAAACAGGCAAACTTCCCTGCTGGGTAGCACTATGGGGAATTGTGGACTTAGCACAGGATTCTCCCTGCGTAAACTGGACAATACTGGTAAGGAAAGTGGAATAACATTCCTGAGCATTCTGGTGCCAAGCACAGTGTTTGAGGCGCTACTTGTTCACCTCTCCAGTGTGTTTACTCCTCAGAATTACTTCTGGCCTTTCCACAATGTTCTTTGAGAGTTATCACATGAGGCCGTTTTGTCATTTAGTCTGAATTACTATATTGGTAGTTAGAGTTCTTTAATTATGTTCAAGAAAAATCAACAACCATACGGGTTTTAAAAAATAAATATTTTGGGTGAAAAAGGTGACAAGATTAAGGAGAGAAAAAAACCTCATTGATACAGATATCAGTATAACAGTATGGTGATTATCAGAGAGAAAGGGGTGTGGGGAGGTAGAAGAGGTTTACGTAAACAGGGGAAATGGTGACGGAAGGAGACTTGACTTTGGGGGCTGAACACACAATACAATATACAGATGATATATAATAGAATTGTACCCTTGAAACCTATACAATTTTATTAACCAATGTCACTCCAATAAATTTAGTAAAAATCTTTTAAAAAATACAAATGAAAATTTTATCAATTCAACAATGAATATAAAAATGGGAAAGTGATTATATTTAAAAACAAGTACACAAAATAAGTAACAAAACAATGAAGATCTAGTCGGATCTAACATGAAGTAAATCAAGTCTGAATGTTAAGAGACAATCTAAAACACTTCTACTTGATAAAAATGGAACATCACTCTAAAGGAATATTATGCTTTGATATATAAAACAGTGAAATATTACATGTGTGAAACAAACTTATATTGAGGTACATGCTCACTATTTTCATTAAATTGATGGGGTAAGAAGGTTTGGTGACATTCTTTTGATGAATGTTAAATATAAGCCTTACAAGAAAAGGATTTTGTATTCAACGTACTGACATATTCCAAACTTCTACAACTCAGACTTTCAATTAATAATTGGAGAGTGACTAAATATCTGAAGTGCCACACCCATCTTTGAGTTAGCCATGTAAAACTGCAAAATAATTTTTCAATTCATGAAATTGCTAGAGTTCTCTATTCTCTTCCAAAACCTTTATGCATTCACTATATCCACTTTGCTTAAGAAAATAAGAAAACTTAGGTTGTCTTAATTCAATTTTCTCTTCTGTTTTTTCTTTTCTTTTTTATTTCCTGTGCCTCAAATATTTTGAGGATATTGCTTGTGTAAAACTCTGTTCTATGATCTCTGATTTTAAAAGCTAATGTGCATGTATACCAATAAAAAAAAAAGATGTTTCATAATATATTAACCTCAACACTCAGAACTGAAAGAAATGCAAATCAGTCCAACTGCCTTCAGATACAGGGGAAAAACATACCCAACATTTTTAATTAAAACAATCACTCTCTCAGAAGTGGGTTCATTTAAGTCCATCACTGTCACTAATTGTTTTCATCCAATGTGCAAGACTGACAAAAGAGAAATCAGGATAACCCATAGAATGACGTATACATTTCAATCATTATTTAAATTGAAAAAATATATAATATGCATGCATTTTATATATTATATACTATGTATATCTATATATATACACACACACACACCATAAATACTAAATCTTGGTACTAATTGGTTATCAGTATAGGTTCTTGAATGTCACTTCTCTGTCACCCATGGAAAATCACGTTTTTTACTGGGTAGAAAGCAACTTTTGGAATATACATTTTGTGGTAGATCAAAGTAGATTTTGGCAGTCTTAAGTAGCAGAAGATAGTATGGTGAACAATTTACTCAAAGCCATGAATTATCATATAATTCAATCACAAAAATAAACCATCACAGGAACTCTTGGGCTGAGGGAAAAGGGAAGGTTGGAGCACTAAGGAAAATGATAAATAAAACTGAAGGTACATGGAAATTTGCTACATCTTTTGTTAATTCCTTAGGATGGCATTTAGTTTCTTTTCGGGATTAACCCCATGCTACCTTGAGAGCCCCATACGTCTAGGAAAGTTGGTTCAGCTGTTTCAAAATGGTTGCCCAACCCACCACCTTAATTCACTGCAGTATCATGTCTGTTAAATTTAATTGCTGATTCTTCAGCCTAAAATAGTCTCTCCACCTTTGCCTACCAAAATCCTATGTCTGTAGGCACTAAGGATAGATCTTGCATTTAAAAACAAACAAACCAAAAACAAAAACAAAAAACACAATTCTTGCCCTCAAATAGCTTGCTGTCTATTGAGGAAAGGTTGGGAGAAACTGGAAACCTGTGATATGGCTTTATGCCAATTAATCATGTGTTAAATTATTGAGTTTACACACTTTCCTTCCTTTCAAATGCATTATAAATCCTTTGATAATCTGCATCACATATGATTCCAAATAGCCTATCACTATTCTTTGTACAGAGCAGATGCTCAACAAATACTTATTGAAATAAATTCATTTTCGTTTAGTTTTTCAAAGAGTCTATATATAAGCCATAAAAGGCATTCAAGGCAAAATGCATTTTTTAAAATCTCACAAGAACTGGAGAAGCTGAGCAGGCTTAAGATAAAGATAAATGTGGGGTTTGAAATAGAAACACCAATACTTTTAAATATTGTTTCTTCTATTTTGGCCAAAAAAAAAAAGAAAAAGAAATCCCTCCAGGCAAAGTATATTAAGAAAACAAAAGTGAGTAAAGCCTCTTCTTGGGGAAAATGTTTGAGAAGATCACTAAAAGGAAGGCAGGCAGTAAAGATGCTGCTTAATATTTGACACAAGTTCCAAGGAGCAGGTAGACCTCAGAGTGGTATCTTGGGATTCCTAGCACAGGTTGTACTCTCGCTACTTTTATGAATACATATTCAGGACCTACAAGCTCCAGAAGTAAGCAAATCTTTGGAGTTCGGCTAGAAGAGCACCTCTTTTCAATAATACTTTCCAACAAGTTTCTCTAATCGCAAGATTCTAACCTATTGACACTAGAGTACCAACATAATCCAGAACTGGACAGTAAAATGGCCAAAATGTTGGCTCTATTGTTCTACCTTATTTATTCTTCACTTACAAAGGTGAATAATGATATCATAAAACATTGTGTGCTTGCCCTGGCCGGTTTGGCTCAGCGGTTAGAGCGTTGGCCTGCGGCCCAGAGAGACCCGGGGTCGGTTCCCGCTGAGGGCACGTGCCTCGGTTGCAGTTTGTCCCTGGTGTCCCTTTCACATCGATGTTTCTCTCTCTCTCTCTTCCTCTCTCTCCCTCCCACTCTATCTGAACAAAAAATGAAAAAATGTCCTCGGGTGAGGATTAAAAAAAACACACAACAACATTGTGTGCTTCATTCCACTAATTCATTCCATCTAAATTTGAATTAAATATTTAAAAAATTAAATTATAAATGTTAATAATAATATCACAGTAATATACAAAATTCTTGTGGATATTTAAGTAAGAAAAATATGTGTCCTTTAGTGACGACATTTGAGATCCAAGTCAAGTCATTATTATTACTACACCTAGAGAAACTTTCCTGATAATATCCTGTGTCAGAGCCTCCTAATTTATGAGTGACTTTACTTGCTCCTTGTCAGAAGACATAAGTGCACAAGGAAAGCAGTGGGCCCTCGGTCTCGTCCAGTGTGCTGACGTGCCACTGTGCACGGCCTCGGCGGCACTTAGAAACACGAGCACATTACTCAGGTGCAGACTCCTCGTTAATGTGTCACTGACACAAAGTATTAAAAAGAAATAATATTACTTGGAGACATTTTATGTCTTCTTCTTTGTATTAGCATAAATATTAGGAAGGACTATGCAGCCAGCTGAAAAAGAGCATAATATTTCCCAGATTGCTAAGCAAATAACTGGGCATTTTACTTAAATTTTCAAATGCTATTACCATAGAGTAGAAACTGAGATACTTTAGTGTAATTGCTATCTACGTATTATTATTATTTTTTAACTCTAGATATACATTTTGGTATTTGTGTTCCTAATGTTGTTTTTATTGCAAATAAACACATACAACTAAATATGAAATTACCAGAATATTCCATGCTTATTCAGTCAGCCTCTAAATGTTTAGTAACAATCTTCCTTCTATTGACTATGACAGTATTGTTTAACTGAGAAAGTCACATTGGCAATAATATTGCAGAACTCTTTTGGAATAACTGATTCTGAAAGAAAACTGCACCATCTCAAAACACTCACAAGTTCTGTGTTTAACCTGTGACACCTTGTCACAGTAGACACACATACACACACACACATATAAACAACAAATAACAAAGATGAAGATAAAAGTTTTACTTTGCCATATAAATGACCAAAATTACATCCTTTTATTTTAATAGACAATCCTACATATACACGATAAAATACTACTCAGCCATAAGAAAAGATGAAATACTGTCATTTGCAACAACATGATGGACCTTGAGAATATTATGCTAAGAGAAATAAGTCAGAGAGAAAAAGTTAAGAGCCATATGATTTCACTCCCATATGGGATATAAAACTTAAAGCAACAAATGAACAAACAAGAAAAACAAAAACTCATAGAAACAGACAACAGCGTGGTGGCTACCAGAGGGAAGGGAAGTGGGGGAGCTGTGTGAAAGAGTACAGGGGGTCAAACATATGGTGACAAACAAAGATTTGACTTTGGGTGATGGGCACACAATGCAATATACAGAAAATCTGTCATAAAAATGTACACGTGAAACCTATATAATCACATTAACCAATGTCACCCCAATAAATTTAATATAAAAATAAAAAAGACAATAATTTTAATTTCTTACTGCTCAACACAAAAGTCATTTTATACTCATTATAGTACAAACTATAACTCCATATTATATATATTAATCATGCTTCTCACTAAGTTCTTCATAAGTGTGAGGCTAATCACATGTAACTGAATGGCTTGAGGAATACAGGGCTAAGAGCATTATTACCATTTGGTAATATTTTGTAGTCACATGCTACCATAATGAACCAATTTCGATGCTGGAAATATGACAGGAAAAGAATGTGAATGTTACAAGAGTCATACACCATAATCTGAGAGCTTAATAATTATGTAAACTTTCTTTAAAAGCCTAAATGACTTCTTCAGACAAAGATAGAGTAACAGAGACCAGAGGGCCCTGTCACATAAAACAGTTTAAAAATTTGACAAATTGAAATTTTCAGGACATTTGACATCAGCAAATAAAGGGTAGTTGTCTCTGAGAAAGGGGAAGGAAATGAGGTGAGCCCTACTATTGCCTGAGTTCAAAGCCTGGCCAGAGATTGCAGGACATGGTGAAGGAGGGCACACCAATGAGCTCTCTAAATTGAGAAGATACAGCTGAGAGTCCCCGGAGACCAAGGTAGACAGTGCACAGAGTACTGGAGAAGAGAGAGCTGCAGAGAGAGAACTTCCAGGATCTGCAGGAGATTCCTTCAAGTATTCAGCTGTGTACTGATCAGCAATGTCATGTAAGGAAACCACTTCAGGCAGGAGAACCATCTGAGAGGATCAGAGTTCAGAGTTGGCACTGCCTCAATATACACAGGACTTGAAATAGTACCTGTCCTCACTGGTAAGACTGAAGAAATTCATAATTCATTGGACAACAGAGTATAAATAAGATTCTTGCGTCAGTAGTGGGGAATACTTAGCCTTAGTCTGATCACTGATTCAGTTTCACCTAACAAATTCTGAAAGAACTAAAAAGAGTACGTATACTATTTCCAAGTTAGTTAACTGCATTCCAGAATAAACTCTGGAATACTTATAGGAATACAAAACCACCAAGCACCCAACAAAGTAAAATTCAAAATATTTTGAATCTAATAAATAATGTTAGACATGAAAAGAAGCAGGAAGATGGGACCTATAACATGGAGGAAAATCAATGAGTAAAAACACCTAGAACTGACTCAGATACTAGAATATTAGACAAGGACATGCAAGCAGTCATAATAACTGTATCCTATGCATTCAAAAAGTTAAGTACAGACATAGAAAATATAAAGAAGGCCCCAAATCAAATTCTACAGATGAAAATTGCAATTTGTTAAATGAAAAAGATACATTTGATGAGAACTATTGCTGATTAGGAATTAAAAAATGTAAGTGGTAAATTTGAAGACAGTAATAGAAATGGTTCTAAATGAAACCCACAGAAAAGAGAGAATTTTAAAAACTTAAAAGAGCCTCAGTGAGCTGTGAAATAACTTAAAGTGACTGGATATATACTTAATTGGAGTCTCCAGAGAGAGTCAAGAGGGCAAGAAAAGAAAAATATTTGAAAAAATAGTGACTGAAAAATGTCCAAATTGGTGAAAACGAAAAAAACAAAGATCCAAATATGTTAACAAACTCCACATAAAGAAAACATGAAGAAAAACTGCGCCAAGACACATCATATTGATAGTGCTCAGAATCAGTGATAAAGAGATAATCTCTTCTTTCCCTTAAACCAGGAGAAGCACAGTATATACAGAAGAACAGAGATGGGACAGCTGATATCTTGTTTGTAACAAACGAAGCAACATCGTCAATGTACTGAAAGAAAAATAATATTCTAAAAAAGTGAACATACCTTTCAAAAACAAAGGTAAAATAAAGCTATTTTAAGACACACAGAAATAGAAAGTCTATCATCAGAGGACCTTCACTACAAGAAATGTTAAAGAAAGTCCTTCAGGAAATAAGAAAATGACATCAGATAAAAATGTGGATCTAAACCAAGGAACAAAGAACCCTGGAGGTGCTAAATACACGTGTCAAAACATACATTTTTTTTTTTGTTGTTATTTATACATTTTTAAAGGCAATTGACTGTATAAACAAAAATTATAACTATATAGTCTGGAGTTCTATAACTATAAACTATGTAAAATGTTTGACAATAAATAATAGCAGGGCTGAATGGAATACTACATGTACTCAAATACAAATCCTATATATGGTGTTAGCAAGGCCCCACATTTAGTTTAATGCTCTGCTGGCACCATCCTAAAATTCTTAATAATTTTCAACAAAAGAACCTACATTTTCATTTTGCCCTGGTCCCCTGGATTTTTATATACCTGGTCCTGTTCTTAAACCAAAGGGATGATCCATTGAAAAAGAAATGGTAAATTGAACTTCATAAAAAATTCAAAACCTATCTTCAAAAGACATTATTAAGAGACTATAAGGACAACTCGCAGACTAGGGGAAAATATTTGCTTATTTTCTATCTGATTAAAGGCTAGTATCCACTAATATATAAAGACTTTAAACTCAACAACAAGAAAATAAATATTGCAATAAAACAAATGGGTAAAACAATATAGCACTTTATACCAGAGAATACTAACAGATGAAAAAGAAGTTCATGGAAGGTTGCTCAAAATCACTAATCATTGGGGGAATAAAAATTAAAACCACAGTGGGATAAAGTTACACATATCAGAAGAACAAAATTTAAAAGAATACCATACAAATTGTTGGCAAGAATGTGGATCAACTGAAACTCACACTAATGGGAGAAAGAAAAATGCTCCAACCACTTTAGAAAACTGTTCACAAGTTCTTATAAAATGTTCGACATAATCCTGTCAACATAATCCAATCATTCCACTCCTAGATATTTACCCAATAGAAAAAAAAACATAAGTCCACACAAAACCATGTACCAGAATGTTCACAGTAGCTTTATTTGTAATATCCTAAACCCAAATGTCCATTCAACAGATGAATGGATAAAATGCTGCATATCCATACAATGGAATACTTCTCAGGAAAGAGAGAGAGAGGGAATGAACTACTGACAGATGAAACAAAATGGATGAATTCAAAAATAATCGTGCTGAATAAAAGCCATACCCACTATTGTTTACCATGTGTATAATATTCTATAAAGTGTAAATAAATATATAATTACAGAAACATGATCCGTGACTGCTTGGAGATTGGTGAATGACAAAGAAGCAGACCAGAGGCATGGAAACTGATAAATCTCAGAGGGAAGGAGGAAGGGGTTAATTTGGGAATTAACCAAATAACTTATATGCATATAAGCAATGCCCATTGTACACAGACAATAGGATGGTGAAGGCCTGGGGGTGGGGGTGGGGCAGAAACTGGGTAGAGGGGGCAATGGGGGGAAAAGGGGGGACATCTGTAATACTCTAAAAAGTAAAGATAAAAAATAAAAATTAAAATAAATTAAAAAAAAAAAAAACTAGCTGGAGGTTAGGAGTACCAAGGAGCACAGGAAACTTTTGCAGTGAGGGAAATATTATAATCTTGAGTGTGATGATGGTTTCTTAAGTCAAAACTTGTATTAATAAAATTTTACACTTTAAATATGTATAGATTATTTCATGACAATTACACCTCAGTGGAGCTATTAAAAATAAAAGTAAAGGGATAGGAAACAATAAACAATGCTAATAATCAATCAACATTAATAAAGGACAAAATAGATTTCTGAGCAGAGGATTTTAAGATAGATAGAGATCATTTCATAATAACAGAAGAGTCTATTCATTAAGAATACAGAACAGCATGGCTGGTGTGGCTCAGTGGACTGAGAGTCGTCCCACGGACTGAAAGGTCCCAGTTCGATTCTGGGTCAGGGCACATGCCTGGGTTGCAGGCTCGATCCCCAGTAGGGGGTGTGCAGGAGGCAGCCGCTCAATGTTTCTCTCTCACATTGATGTTTCTCTCTCTCTCTTCCTCCCTCTCTCCCTCTCGCTCTATCTGAAGATGAATGCAAAAATGTCCTCTGGTGAGGATTAAAAATAATAATAATAATAAAAAAAATACATAACAATCCTAGATGTCTGTGCATCTACTGACAGAGCTTGAAGAGCATGAAGCAAAAACTGATAGAACTTCAGGGAAAAATAGGACAATCTAAAATTATAGTTAAATATTTCAACTCTCAAAGAATGATGTAACAAATAGAAAATCAGTCAGGATATAGATAAAAAGTTAAGGCTCGGAGCATTACATGTTAAATTTAACATAGTCAAATCGCTACAAAGTTATGAGTCACTTCTCCTTTCAGGAACTAGAGATGGCATTCCCGAAATGTGAGGGATCCGAGAAACAACTGCTGTGACTCATTCATAGACTTTTCACAGCCAGCCAGCCCCTAGCAGGCCGCATTCATCTGCTCTCCAGCTGTTATTACATTATCTGAAGTTGAAGATTAGCATGACAAAAAGTATCACGTCAAAAAAAAATCAAGCGTGTCTGTTGAAATTAAAGTGCATTATTTTAAATAAAATCCAGTATCAAAGGCCTTTCAGTGAAACTTATAATCAGGATATATCATATTGCATGAAGAAAAGAATTACAGTGGATATGTATTTTTATTCATTTTCGTAACAGAAATTGTAGAGCAGTATACTGGTAACTTTGCATTAAAAAAAAAAAGAAAAAAGTATTTTCCATTTTTCTAGCACACATTTGCTTTAGGGTCAGGAAGTATTTCCCTAGAGGTATCATGCCAAGAGAATCAACAAGATGGTCAGCGAAATTAAGAAAATAATGCCACGTGACAAGGAATAATCAATACATTCTCTGGAGCTGAGGCTCGCACCTTTGAGAAATAGCGTTTTTCAGAGCAAGTGTAAAACCCATTTGCCAGTTCACTTCTAGAACTGCACAGAGACCTCCACCCATGGGCAGAGTTGGCTGTGTACATAGTTGAAAGTGATACTGACACATTCTTTAAGGCTACTTCCATTTAAAGAAGGTGGAAATATCTGTGGACTGTTCCATTCTAGGTTTCTATCTCAGACACTTGTCTTCCAGATGCTGCGAGGAAGAGACGAGAGTCATAAACTATTTCGTTGACGATGCCTCTCCTCTAGGACTTCCAGAGCAGCAGGGGCAGGAGCAGGAAGGAAAGGCATTCAGGGGTACCTGTGCATCACAGTGGACACGGACACTTTCAACTACAGGGGGAAAACATTTAAGCGAGAGGTTATGAAAAGAAAAAAAGAAAAACTCCTGGATATCAATGTGGAAGTTCCATAAAGGATGATGTAAAATTTAGTCTCTAGGTCAGAGTTCAGTTGTGACCAGATACATGCATATTGAAAACCCAAATCTTCTGTGTATTTTATAACCAGGACATGATGCCTCTCCACCATTTTAATTTAAAGTTTAAAATGAATGGCAGATCATAGCAATTTAATTTAAAAAATCCTTAATAGCACTTTGATCACAAAAATTCAACAATACGGCTACAAGAATAGATCATTTCATGGAAAAAAGGAGGGAAAATTCTTCCCACGTTCTGTTGAAGAATATTTTCAAAATATTTTAAGAATATTTTACTTAAGTTGATTGTTTAGCAAGCATTTCTTAAACATGTCCTTTGTCCCAGGCTCCTTGCTGAGAGCTGAGAGAAATTTAGAACTAAATCAGATTGTTGTCCATTATTCCCAGTACCAGTAAGCCGATGGTATGATATGGGTCCTAGAACATCAAGGCTGCATAAACAGAAATGTAATATCCAATACCAATTATAACAATAGTAAGAATAATAACTGTCATTTCTTGAGCATATACTTTGGGCCAGAAATGACTCTAAGTTCTTTATTTATATTAACTCATTTAATTAGAGCAACTTTTTGAGGTAGGTGGCATTATTGTTCCCTCTTTACACATGAGGAAACTGAGTGGTATGTTACTTGCCCAATGTAACACAAGAAGGAAACGATGGAGCTTGAATCCATGCCCCTGGAATCTGACCTCCCAGCCATCCCACGTGCCACTGGACCAGCTCTGGCTGAGGACCTCAGTGTACTCAGACCACACAGAGGTCACAATGACTCATTAAAAAGGCACAATGAGGGATACAGCCAGATTAGAGGAGAGTCGTCGACACAACAGGTCCTGGCAAAATTGTGTTAGAGAATGTTTAATCTAAAGAAGATGAAATGTATTTATTTCCAATATTTGTGAGGCTGTCATGAGAACAAGGAGTCGAATTATTTAACTTCGCTTTGCAATACAGAAATAGAACAAATAACTAAAGTGACACCAGTATCGAACATCAGTAAGGGCAGTGATTGTCACCTCTTTGGTCACTACCGTATTCCAGGTGCCTAGAACAGAGCCTGTCATAGTCCAGGCCCTCAATACATACATGACTAATATATGAATGCATGAATTAACAAGGACAGGGACATTTCCTACCCTCTTACCTGTCCAGTGAAAGAAACAACCAAATCTCCCACCAAAGCCATGGGTTCCTCAGCACTGAAAGTGTTCAAGAAGACGTTGGGTGGTTATTTATTAAGAGAACCAGGGGAAAAAAATGCTGCTTTTTGCTCTAATTTCAAGATTGCTTTGAAAAAATTATCTGAAGATACCAAACAAATCTGATAAAAAGCCAACTTTATATATATATTAAAAAAAGTGAAAGTCTAGTACCATTTGTAAAGGACCGGTTTAGGACCACTGCCCCTCCCCTCACACACAGGGAAGCACGGCAAGTACTGTCCCCTCCCTCTCCCTGTGGGTGGAGCCATGAACTATTAGGAAGAGTGGACAGAAGCGATGGAGCAGGGAGGACAAAGGGAAACTATTTCTTACTCAGTTGTTAAAGGAAAACACAGACCTTTCTTAGTAGGGCAAAGGTTTAGAAGGAATCTATAGCAATTGAAAGATTGAGAAGTTTCCATACCTCTTAAAGCAAACAGGGGTGTGGAGCTGTAGACAAACACAGCATATTTTAAAGGGAGTTAGATCTGCTCAAATCTAGGAGAAAATGTGCAGTGATTATTTATTTGATTTTCATTTTTTTGCATTTCAATTTTCTTTTTTATTTTAACTATTTCACAAATGTAGTCACGTAGACACGGTGTGCTAACTTAATAAGCAATCTTGCTGTTTGGACAAGTTTTCAGGGTGCAGGGCGGTGGGAGGAAGAGAAGTGGGGGACTTAATTGAGAATGAGATTCTCCTGCACTATCCCACCTCTTCGGAATGTACACTTATGTCCTGAATCTTGGTTTCCTTTACTAAAACTGGGATTGTGTTTCATGGCACTGTGCAGAGAGCTCATGGTGGCACACTCTTTCAGAAATGGCAAAGAGAACTGCTTATTCCTTATCCCACAGGCTCCACACTCTCATCCACCTGCAGCTCTGTTCCGTGCATTAAGCTCTTCTTGACCCAAAATTGTTTCTGACCTGTAACTAATCTAGTACTGGAAAAAATATCACAGTGCCCTGGAGAAGAACCGGAGAGGCCAGGGTGCCCTGGAGTCACAGAAGAGGACAGGATCTGGGAGGGTTGCAATCACACCTCAGTGAGCCTGGTTTCAAAGGACAAAAATGGCAAGAGAAAACGGAAAAGCAAAACTTGAAAACACTGCCCTCGGAAACATCACTTAACTGTGGGTAGGTCCATGCCTGTCCTTTCCTTTTCTTTTATAATATACCTTAGTAGGTCATAGAAGTTCCAATATTTTTACCAATTTAAAAATCACAGTTCAATCCTTCAGCACATGTGTATAAAACACATTTAAAACTTCTTTTAATTCCAACTCTGTACGAAAGACAGTGCTGAGACCCAAATCTACCAGGAAGTGTGTTTTCTTCCTTAAGGAATTTGCAGTTTTATGTGAACTTCAAGCTGGATTGGAACAAAAACAGATCAACAATAACAAAAGACTTAAGCCTTCATTGATAGAATGCCAGTGGCCAAAAAAGATGGCCATCCATCATAACTAACTGAAAAATGCATGGTGTAGACGTATGTGCGTGGTAAGAGCTGGCCATTCCAATCCAGGTGGTGAGCGGAAGGCTTCGGTTGGCATATTGAACAAGGACTGATAGGAAGCGTGTTTTCTCTGTTTTCCTGTCTTGCCTGAGAAGTGATCTGACAGTGTGACATTTTTGAGAACATTATCAACTGCAAACTGTTGCTCTACACACAATGAATGCTGGCTAAAATCAATTTAACATTTTAACCTGAGAAATTCATTTGTGTTTCTGAATTTCCAAATCTAATATTTAATCTTTGTTGTAGATAATTTTAGTGGTGTGTGTGTGTGTGTGTGTGTGTGTGTGTGACGAAATTTAAAGACTAGATGTAGCCTGGTTCTGGTAGACTTTTTAAATGCTGTGACTTCAAGTGATTCAAGATCATTCATACTGTCATTTCCACCAGAGATTAATTTAAATAATATTAAGGTAGCTTACTCTGTTGTTTTATGAAGGGGGAGGGGGGAGCTTTAAATTCCTATCAACATTTTTCTGAAATGTGCTCATACAGCTAAACAAATTTGTATCTCCCTGATCAGCTTAAAGGAAAACAACTTGAAAAGGCCATGTCTTCTTTTTGAGATTATCTTCTGATGAAAAACAGCAACCAAAAACATATTCTGTAAAAAATGATATAAACAGAACCACTTTAAAAAGGAGCTGGAGCTGCCATCCCAGAGGAACTGCGTTGCACATCGTATGGCTCAAATCTTTGGAATGTCAGAACAGGGCAAACACACTTTGGACTGGGCCTAAAGCAACAGTATCCCAAAAAACCATTTACAAGGATAACAACAATCAGGTGTTATGACTACTGGACTGATGGCTACCAGATTGAAAATTAAAAATACACTTTAAAATAAACATCACTACACCCTGGCTGGCATGGCTTGGTTGAGTGTTGCCCTGTGCACCAAAAGGTGACTGGTTCAATTCCTGGTCAGGGTACATGCCCAGGTTGTGGGTTTGGTCCTTAGTCAGGATGCATACATGAGGCAACCCATCTCTCTCACATCAATGTTACTCTCTCTCTTTCTCCCTCTCCCTTCCTCTCTCTCTAAAAATAAAACATGTTCAAATAAATAAATAAATAAACATCACTAAGTTATGCTATCTGCACCAATAGAAATGTCTTCCTTCTATTGATGAAATCATTCCCTGTCCCTTTCCCATTAACACACCTTGCCTTTGTCTCCTAATCAGAACACTGTTTGGGCTTCTGGCCGAATCAGTCAGTGTGTACACATAGCTATTCTCTTTGATCTCAGACGAATGCTTATTTGCCTCTCAATTTGAAAGGCCTTTTATTTTTAGGTTAACACTTCTTAAGAGATTTATCTTACTTATGTACGATCATGTGAAAGCTTCAAAGGGAGTAGCAATTAAAAAATAAAGTTTAACCCTCATGATTACTGACTTAGTATAGAAACAGACAAGAAAAATCTGAGCTACAATTTTCACCTCCCTGGAGAGCTGTTGTCTTTTTTGTGTACAAACATATTAGAAGAAATGAATTTGATGTAAATGTTGTATCTCAACATCAGTTATATAATGTATTCTCCAAAATTTAAAGTTTAAAGAAATTATAGAATTATCTTATGCCCCCAAATTTAATCAAGGATGCATAAGTTAATAGAAGAGACACAACTGAACATGTTTATAAAACCACACTTGAAGAAATCTATCCATTTCCATGTGGGGAAGTAAATTACAAACCATGGTTCAAAAGCAAAATGACAACTTGATGTTTAATTAGGCAAAAGAAAGGGAAATAGAGCTTTAATATATGTTTATTTGACCTAAAAACTTTTTGTTGTTGTTGTTAATCCTCACCCAAGGATTTTAGAGAGTGGAAGGGAGGGAGGGAGAGAGAAACATTGATGTGAGAGAGTGAGAGAGACACATCAATTGGTTGCCTCCAGCACATGCCCTGGGAATTGAACTTGTGACCCTTTGGTCAATCCACTGAGCCACACCAGTCAGGGCTTGACCTAGAAACTTTTAATGAACATTTCTTATGTCAGTCTTTGGCCCAAACCATGTAATACATGAAGAAATCTTGCATCTGAGAACATACATCACTGCCTGCTCCTGCCCAGCTAGTGAGAGAGCAAGTGGTTCTCCGTCCGGCAGGTGTGGGGCTCTGAGAGTGCCTTTGCCCTGTGGTGCTGTTTTTTCTACACACATTTACTATACTCATCTCTATCCAAGCTGTTTCTTCTGCCTTTACACCTGTCGAAACACTGCCCTACACCAAAGCCTCATTTAGATATATCCCACTGTTTATGAAATGTATTTTTACCCTCCCTGTGGGGAACTAGTCTTTATTTCATTGATTAGCTATTTTACTAAACCATCTTTGTTGAATTTTAAAGCTCAATTTATTTAGACACCACAAAGCAAAAAAGAACAAAAACATAACCTTTCCACATTGAAAAATGTTATAGTTGAGTTCTGATGTAAATCTTGATTTATGCCAAGGCCCGAACACAAGGTAAGAAGTGCTGATGTGTAGATTTCTGTGCCTTCCTTGGGCGTGGTTTGGGGCATTCTGGTACAGTGGCTTGGTTTCTATCCTCATCAGCTCCCATCTGTGGAACACCAGTAAGTCCCACTTGCAAAAAGCATTCCCTGGCTGACCTGAGAAAACACTGATCTTCTGAATGGACTAACGCCGACTTCTCAGGACTCCTTTGTGAAACCTTTACGTCTGCTTTGCTCTGCGGTGTACCAGGGGGAGCCATTTACTGACTGCTGCTCATATAAGTCCCTCCATTCAAATGAGAGCTGTAGTTCATAAGGTCAGCCCAGAAAGGCAAAGCTTTAAATAAAACTGGAACTTAAAAAAGAACCGTCAAATCTCAGAGAGGACAGCATAAAATAGGTTATAACAATATGGGTTGTAACAACAGTGCTCTGCTTCCACGCAGGTGCCACGCTGGAACAAAATGTTTCCCAGTCAGAGAGCAGAGCTTTCGTGTCTGTGCATCCATGAAAGCAGACCGGAGCAATGGGGGACCCTGAAACCCAGCGCTTCCCTAGCCACGCCTTGCACAGCACAAGAGAGATCCAAGCACGTCCTCCAGCCCTCTGCTCAGACACCTGCCGGTCTCACTCTTGATAGAATGAGATTTGCGGTGGAGGGAAAATCCCTGGATTGGGGGCAAAGGTGGACGGACTCAGGTACTCTCTCTCCAGACTGGTCTGCTGGATACGTGTCTAACCTTTCAGAGCCTGTTTTGGCATCTGTAAGAAGCCAAGTGGAGTAATGTCTACCCATCAAAGCAGGACCACTAATGAGATCAGGTATGTACGGGTTTGAGGACTATAACTAGCCCTTGGGAGAGGCCAAGCAGAGGTAAACCCCAACCCTGCCACGTTATACCATTTATTTTCACTGCTCTTTTTATGTGAATTTAAATTAGAATCCCTGATCTCCAAATCTTAGGTCAAATTGGAAACAATAATGCAGTGAGGCGGGTAGTTTGTGTAGGAGACTCTCTGGCCTCCATGTGTGTTTCTTCCTCTACAAGAGCCCTGTGGTCACCACACTCCAGACACTTCACCCATCCCTCTCCCCAGCTGTGTAGAAAATAACCCTATTCTAGTTGCTCCTCGTGGAGATGGTCCCTTCGTCTCCCAGTGTTCAGAGAGGAGCATCCCAGAGGGACAGTTCATAGCAGCCTACTTCCAACAAGCACCCTCCTGTCTAGAAATAGCAGCACGCATCCTTCTCTGCGCTCATTCCTCTATGATCCACAGAGAGAACAGTCCTCGTGCCCTGCTCCATATCCTCCCAATGTAATCCTTGCTGGGATGCTAATAGTAATAATAGTAATAATGACAGCTGTCATTTAGTCATTATTTAGTATGTGTCAAGCACAATACTAAGAATTGTATAAGCATTACTTGACATAATCCTTAGAAAACCATACAAATCAATTAGTATTACTCTAATTTTATTTATTTAAATACATATTCAAGACTTAACCAAACAAAGAATTTGACAGTGCTCACATTGTAAGTTGTAAATCTAGGCTCCAATCCCAGTTTTCAGAGCTGCTGGACGTAGTAGTAAATAATTATAGTTTTCATTTATTCCATCAGTCACAGAGAAATCTTCTAATTAATGTTTCTGATGGGTCATATTAGAAAAAGGGGGAAAAGATGCGGATGAGAGCTATAGGTGTAAGTGCTGTGCCCAAGAGTGTGTGTGTCAGAGGTAAGGAGACTGAGACATAGACAAGGAAAGGTTACCCAGCTGTTTCATATGACTTACAGCATAGTAGTCAATAGTATTAATGGTTAAAGTTTAAGACATCCAGAGTTTGCATAGCAGGGAAAAGAAAATAATAAGGAAATGGACTAGGCATAGTAAGTACAACAATGCAAAAGAAACAAGTCCCCTTTTACATTTCTTTGCTTTAAAAAAAATAATGTGTCCCTTTTTAAAACTCATAATTTTCCCTGAAAGAAAAGTACCATATATTACATAAAGACTTTTGATATGAAGATTTCCATATAAGTTCTTTTTGTAAATTCTTTAAAAAGTGCTTTAGAAACAAAGGAAAATAGTCCTCACCCTAATTGTTTACCAGTTAGCCACATATATTATTTGGGCATCTGAACAGGCTTAGTAAAAGCTAATTAAGATCGAGACATTCTTAACTGGATAATTCTCTTAACAGCAGAGAGGAAGTGCCTATGCTTTGCAATTATGTGGGCCATTGAACATGTGAAGTAAAAGGAATTAAACTTGTTATGACTCACTACAGTGCCCCCAAAAAACCCCAATCCCAGCATTATCTGGTTTAAGGGAAAATGAATTTTCAGAAAACAATGAGGCAGTTTGTCCTCGAATCCCTGAACCCCCCCAGGAACAAAACCTGCAGTTTGACAGTGGACTGGCCTTACCACACTGTTAGGAAGAACACTGGGCATCGCCCATTTATTGGCTGTGTGGTTTGAGGTCAGCCATAGCCTCCTAAATCTCTCTGCAAAGTGGATATAAAAATACTTGGCCAACCAATTTCACTATATGCATCTCATACCTTATTTTAAAGAAGGAGCAAAATCAAGGAATGAGACTGAAATGGTGGGTAACTCACTGTCCAAATCTTAAGAGGTCGGGTTAATTACATCAAAATGACTTTTATCCTGAGACTGTAGTAAGTCAGCGAATTAAAGCAGGCAAATGACAAGATCCTGTGAAGATGCTTAAAGTACTGTCTGGTCACTGGACAGTCGGATATGATATATGTAGTTAAAATACTATCCCTGTGACCATGCTGTAGATGGCAGAGCCTTTCTTAGAGGTGGGAGCAGTGGGGTGGTGACGAGTGCACAGGTATGAGAGCTATGTTGGAGGTAGGAATGGTAAGGTGAATTGCAAGGGAGGCCTGTTCTCTGCATTGGCTGTCTGCTGTTTAAAGTCAGCCTCTGCATCTTTTCAAATGGCTATTTCTTATTTATTTTGTGATCACCACTCCATCCAGTACCTCCTTTCTCAGGTCATTCCTACCCACTGCATACAGAACTGCATGAAGTCAGCTTGCATTATGTTCTCACAATACCTTATGGCCAAGTGCTAAGGTTGCCTGACTGTATTGTTCAGCGATATCTGTTCATGAGACTGTCTTGCTGTGGTCAACGGGATAATGGTTCCCCAAAGATGTCTACATCTTTTCCCCTGAAACCTGTGAATATGCTATCTTAAATGGTAAAAGAGCCTTTGCATATATGGTTAAATTAAGGGTCTTACTACGGTGAGATTATATGGGTGGATTGTATGGGTGGATCCAGTGCAATCACAAGAGTTCTCAAAAGGAAAGGAAGTGTGACAGAGATATGACTGTGGAATAATTATCGGACAGATGCACCATCGCTGGCTTTGAGGATGGAGGAAAGGCCACGTGCCAAGGAATCCAGATGGCCTCCAGAAGTTGAAAAGGCAAAGAAATGGATTCCCCTCTAGAGCTTCCAGAAAGGAATGCAGCCCTACTGACACCTTGATTTTAGCCCAGTAAGAGCCCTGTCAGAATGCTAACCTCCAGAACTATACAATAACATATTGGTGGTGGCTCAAGCATCTCCAGGGAGGAGCTGTATCTTTGACTCCCAGAGACATCGAACAGGTAGCTCTGTGCTTGTGAAAGCACTTGCACTGAACACCCAGCCTCTGCCAACCTTTCCTGTCCTGTTTTAAAGCATGTTCCCCCTTGTAGAGACATGCAAAGGCATATAGGAAGAGTGCAAATAGCAACAGGTTTCCTTTGCATTTGAAATGACCCTGTAGAGTTCTAAAGGTGCTTTCATAAACCTTAACTCAATTGAGATTGGGTAACTCCAGCTAAGATTGGATTGTATCCACATTATAATTAAAATAATGTACAAATACAAAAGAGAATGCAGAAAATGAAAATGCTCCATGAGAGTAGAAAAACTGTAAATTTGCTCTTGTATGATTATTGCAATGATAATTTGTTTTCGCTGGTACTGCTAATTGAAGAAACACCACTTGTGTGGGCCATATACATAAAATAGTCATTGCAGACAATATCTTAGGAATTATGTATTAGTGCAGTGAACCCCACAGCTTTCATGGGAACTAATTGAGACCCATCTTTGTCTACAGTACGAGGAAGCAGGATCAGAAACGAAGTCCTGCCTCACACTCAGAGCTACTACTGTGAAGCTGTAAGAAATGTTCACTTTCATTTACTACCTGTGCCAAAATGCTGTTTCTGACACATTACATTGCCCACATATACTGATTAACAAACTGTGTTATTAATTAATTTAGAGTAGGTATCAGATGGGAAACTGAGCTTCTCAAACTTCCTAAAATGTTTTTGGATATTTAATAAGCTTTTTCTTCACTTTAAGATTAAAGAAAGAAGAAGGTAGGAAGATGAGGAAGAATTCTACTCAGTAACAATGGTGTTATCAAGACTGTCAAATATATTTGCACTTCTTTACTCTAGTCCTAGTCACTTTTTTTTAAGTCCTCACCTGAGTATACATTTTTATTGATTTTAGAGAGAGAGGAAGGGGGAAAGAGAGAAAGAGAAACATTGACGTGAGAAAGAAACATCTATCGTTTTCCTCTGGTATGTGCCCTGACTGGCAATCGAAGCTGTAACCTTTTGATGTACAGGATGACACTCCAACTCACTGAGCCATCCAGCTACGGCAGTGCTAGTTACCTTTTAATTTTGCATTTCCAGCACAATTTGTATTTTTACCATTGAGAGCCTAGAATGAAAAAAGTAAAATATTAACTCTACTGTAACCTAAAACAATAAAGTAAAATAAATAATAAAAATTATTTTTCCCTTTTAAGAGACACATAGAGAATATTGATTTATCCATTATAAATCCTTTTTTATTTTCCCAAATCATTTAATCTGGGACTTTTAAAACAAATAATTTCCTTACTATAGCTTTGATAATTCAACTTTTCAGACTCTGTTAATATTAATACCTATCTCTGGATTTCCTTAAATCAAGGTCTAAACATACTTCTTTTTGTCATGGTTTTTATGTGGGAATAGGTTTCAGAGACCTTACACCATTGAATTCATAACGACTGTATGGGAAGGATCCTTTTACTTTTTCTAATGTATATTGTTATATATGTTTTTAAAATCCATTGGATTTTCAACATTCTGAAGTTTGATCATTTAATTTACTTTCAAATACCTTGAGTCCTTTACAAATATAAAGTAAGGTCATCAATTTTAGTACATAATTCTATTCGGTGAAGCATTTTATGCATTTCTTCTCCATTTCTTCCTTTATTTTCTCCCTCATTCATTCATTCAAAGCTGGTTTTGCACAGTACAAATGCCTTGTTCTTATCCTGGACGAAAACATAACATAATCTTTCACTTTAGGCAAAGAATCATTCAAATTTGTGAAACCTTTTAAAGGAAAACCTTTTAACCTGGCTGGTTTGGCTCAGCAGTTGGAACGTCAACCTGCGGACTGAAGGGTCTCAGGTTCAATTCAGGTCAAGGGCACAAACCTGGGTTGCAGGTTCGATCCTGGTCCCGGTCAGTGTTGCTCGGGAGGCAACCAATAGCTGTGTCTCTCTCACAGCGATGTTTCTCTCTCCCTCTCTTTTTCTCTCCCTCCCTCCCTTTCACTTTCTCTAAAATCAATGGAAAAATATCCTCGGGTGAGGATTAACAAAAACAATTACTCTCCCTGGAAGGGGCACAAAGATGCAAACACAGATGTACAAGAGAAGTAACTTAAGCAAATTAAATGCAGAGGGCAAGAATGCACCGTCTCTAACCCGAAAGAGCTCTGCCAGACCATGCAGTTTGGGTGGGGCCTGAACTAGTACCAGCATCGAAGCGTGCCACAGAATTCAAGTAGGAATATTCGGATTTCTGGTCAGGAGTACTCGTTTCTCCAGAGAGTTTGTGAGTAAGAAAAAACTGTTCCTCGGAGTATTAATAACGGCCTGGAGCATGGGATCTGCCATTTCATCTTTCTTGTTATTAGACACCCACAAATTAGAACACCCAAAAATCTTTATATTACTCTTTATGAGGTAAACCCACAAGTTTGTTTGTTTGTTTGTTTACAATCTGGAAAGCGGTTTCATAATCTACAACTTTGTTGCTGTTAGCAACTGTCAGAGAATAAATTTGGAGAACGAAAAAATAACCCAATTTTTACAATGAAATACAAAAGGCTTAAAAATAACTACAGCTGACAATATTAGTGGTGTAGTAGCATGGCAGATAAAATATACAAAAGATATAAACCCAGAAACAATTATTGAAAATGTCCACCTTTGCCCCAGATTTTATTAGAAATTAGAACTGAAAATGAATTCAATCATTAGGTAACATTTTAAAAGATCAAATCAAATTAAAAAACTGGTCGAGAGTTTTCTTCCAACAAATCCAAATGACTTACAAGAAAATTTGGTACTGAAGAGTTTATCATACTTATTAATTACAAAACCTCTCTTACTATTTCTCACAATACTGATTTTTCTTTCTATAGGCAGGAACTAGAAACCAAAAAGGGAGATAACTTCTAATTGCCAGTTTCTCTGAAAGTCAGTATTTAAAATTAGGAAAGCAATTTCACTGTTAGTTATGCACAAGTAACCACCATAAAATCAACTCTCCCACCAAATATGAAAGCTAGATGTAAATTTTATTGAAGGCCCTAGAGAGCTTCCCATGCAGCCAGGACTTGAGAGGCCAACATTTCAAAGAAAAGGAAAACATGGGCGGTAAGCACAGAATTAACATCATTCTGTCTGTCCAGAATTTGCTGTTACAGAAGTGGAAGAAGGAAAAAGGCTGAAAATCAAAGCAAAGGTTTTGGCAACCGACAATGCTACGGAGCCAAAAATTGGAGCTCATGCTTGCCAGTGAGTAGTAGTGGACTTAGTAAATATTAGGCCTTCAACTGTAACCCCTTTAAAGGTATACTTTAGAAAAAAAAAAAAAAAAACTAGAAATAGACAAGCTAACACACACATACACATACACATATACACACACTTGAAAATAATCTTCAAATATATTTCCTTTTTTTTATTGATTAATTTAGAGAGAGGGGAAGGAAGAGGGAGAAATAGAAACATTGATGAAAGAGAACATCGATTGGCTGCCTCCTGCATGCCCCGCACTGGGGATTTGGCCCACAACCTGGGCATGTGCCCTGACTGGAAATCAAACCGGAGACCTCTTGGTGCACGTGTCTACACTCAACCACTGAGCCACACCGGTCGGGCATCAAATATAGTTCCTATTAGAATAATTTGGGGTTTTCTGCCCCTACTCTAATTACCTGCCCCTCCTCCCAATCCTCTATAAGGAAGATAAAATAATAGATAGCCTCCATGGTTTTCTATCCAAGGTGTTCAACACTAAATGAAAATGGCCAAAATTACCAAAGAAAGTACAAAAAGACTGAAGAGAAAAAGAGAAATTAAAACAGATACTTAGGTTGTTCAGATATTATAGTTAACAGAAACAGACTTTAAAATAACTGAATGCTATGTTTAAGAAAATAGAAGAAATGATGGAGTTCTAACCAAAGAGCTGAAATAATCAACTTCTAAAATGGAAAAAAAATAATAATTGAAAGAAGAATATCAATAAATGAGTTTAACAGAAAAAAAAAGAAATAATTAAATAGTTGAAAAGTAACTCAATTGAAAATATCCAAACTAAAGCACAGGTCATAATAATGTAAACAATCAAGAAAAGAGAGTAAGAACATAATGGGAAAAAATAAAATAAATGTAACTGAAGTCCTAGAAAAATATAAATTAGAGAAGGGTGAAGTAATATTTGAATATAATTTTTAAAAATCTGAAAATGACATAAAACCTTTTATCTTTTCAGAATGTGCTGTAAACCTCATCCAAGATAAATACAAATAAAATGATAGCAAGGCACATCATGATGATATTGCTGCACTAAAAGACAAGAGAAAAATCTTAAAAGCATCCAGAAAATATGAATGCATATTCTCTTCAAATGAGAAATGAAAAGATGATAGCTGAATTTTCAATAGGAAATAATGGAAGGCAGAAGACAATAGAATGATATCATTAAAATGATGAAAGAAAATAACTTCCAATCTAGAATTCTACACCCAGTAAAAATACATTCAAAGATAAAAACAAAATAAATTTTTATGCAAACAAAACTGACAGAATTCATGACAAGTAGACTGCATTAAAATAATAACAATAATAATAGTAATAAAAATAAGATGGTTAGGCAAAGGAAAAATATCACATATAAAAACACAAAAATGTTGAAAGAAGTAAAGAGCAATTAAAAGAAAAATACCTAAATAAATATTGAATCTATAGGGCAACAACAATAATTTATGTTTTAAATATATACAGAAGTAAAAGCATCACAATAAGGAACAAAAAACTAGACAGACTAAATGACAAATGATATTAAGGTTCTCATATTGTATTAAAAGTGGTAAATAATCAAATTTATATTATATTCTATTAAGTCAACATTAAATGTGGTGATACCAGGATAATCACTAATATATTTTAATAGATTTATAAGCCTCAGGCTAAAATTAATGGAAAGTGGAGTAACTGACACATGAAAAGAATATAAGAAAACAAAAAGGAAAATAGAATAAGTTGGACAAATGGAAAACAAATGTTAAGAGATATAATTAAACTCAAGTGTATCAATAATTTCATTAAATGTAACTAGAGTATAATTCCAAATAAAAGTCAAGGAACACCAGTTGATGTTTAAAACAAAAGGTAAAGAAAAACTCAATAAATCCATGCTTACAGGATGTCCACCTTAAGTATAAGGATATAAAAAAGTTAAAATTATGCAAATACTAAGCCAAAGAAAGCTGGTGTAGTTATACTAAAAGCAAACAAAGTAAACATTAAAGCAAAATGCAAGGCATTATGATAAAAGGTCATATGTACCAGTAAGATATAATAATTTCATATTAACCTATGGCAAAAACTGACCGATCTGAAGGAGATGTGGAAAAATCCATGATCATATGGGAGATCTTTAACACAGAAATCTTGGTAACTGACAAATGTGGAGACATGCAAATCAATTTCTAAAAGAGAAAATTTGAACTACACAATCAATAAACTTGAAATAATTAATATACATAAAATGTTGCACCTGGCAACTGAAAAATAATGTTGTTGTCAATTCACATAATTCTTAGTTCTCTGATTTAACCTAGGAATTTTGTGATTCATTTTTATAAAAAGATAACTAGACAATCTCTAAATATTTGAAAATTAAACAAGCACTTTTGAGTAATCATGAGTAATAATAATATATAGCATAACCCAACTTATTCAGTGTAGCTAAATGTGAATGCTTACAGGCAACATGCTTACAGATAAATTTATATTCTTAAATATTTGCTTAAATTCTTTAAAGACTTAAACCTCATAAACTTAAAATTTATATTCCCAAGAAGTTTAAAACATTGCACATTTAGTCTAAAGAAAATAGAAGGAAATAAAGAGTAGAAATTACTAAAATACAAGAATATACAATAGAAAACATTAATGAAGCCAAATGTGGCTCTTTGAAAAAGGCTAATAAAACTTAATACATGTTAACAAAACTGTTCAAGAAAAAAAAAGAGAAGAGGCACAGATGATCAATATCAGGAAAATGGGGGTTATTGCTACAGATGTTATGAAATACTCCCAGGGTTAACATTACCTCTGTAATGTATCTCCAAACATAGTGGTAAGTAAAAGAAGCCAGACACAAAAAACACATGCTGTATGATATCATTTATATAAAGTTTTGAAGCAGGCAAAACTAATGCATTGTGTTAGAAGTCAAGATAGTGCCTCCCTTTAGGGTTCATTGATTGGAAAGCAGTAACAGTGATCCAGGTGGTCTTTATACAAGTGTTTTTATCTTATGAAAACTCAAGTTGTATATGATTTGTGCACGTTTCACTGTGCATGTTATATTTCAATAAAATACTTATCTTAAAATTGAGATAGCATATTGAATGTAAAAGCTGCTATTTAATTTATGAAACAGTCTTAGATGGCATACAAATCGCCTTCAACTTATAGGTAATTTAATAAACCTTCTGAAGTGTTTCACTCTAGGAATTTTTTACATGCCCAACTGTAGTCTTGCCTGAGAAATACTCAGAGGATTTTCTAATCCACAGAAAAACAAACCCTTTTTTAAAAAATGAAAGCTAGGGATGGACAAAAAGAAGAATTATAATGTTTCCCAAAAGTTGGGGAAGAATATTTATTCTGTTAGGTTGTCTCCTGGATTTTGTAGCCTTGAAAAGTTTATGAAGCAACAGAAATGAAGAAAGTCTGAGAAAAATGGAGTGGAATTGTTCATCATTACATAGAGGCACGTGAGAGAAAAAGAGGTGGGAAAAGGTGAACTAGAGCTGTACTTATCATCTCCCTCCCACTTCCAGAGGGCAGACTTCCAACCCTGATTGGGAAACGTGTTCTCTCCACTTGCAACTTCTTCCCTGATTGGAAAGAATGAATGCTCTCTGCACATTTTTCTTATGCTTTATCAAGAAAACTTCAGGGAAGAAGGTAGTTATATCATAAGAGAGCAGCCCTCATACTAGAAATCCAAAAATACAACGTTTTTTTACTCCTCTAGTATAGACTAGATGACCCAGAAAAAATTACTGGTATCTATAAGTTTCCATTCTTTCACGTGAAAAAGAGCCATGATGTTGTCTACTTTAAAGAGTTTCCATGAGGTTTCAGTGCAGATAACAGTGAAGTTTGATCAGCTAAGATATCTGTTGTCTTATATTTACTGGCAACAATGAAAATATCTCAGGATTATCAGTTTAGCAACTCTCTTAGATTATTCAAGGTCAATAGATGCTTAAGGAGGACAAGATATGTACAGCCACTTGGCCAGGGCAATGCATACAAGAGTGTACAAGGTCCCAACCTGTAGAATTCTGCTTACTGACTACAACTTCTACCTTTATGTGTGTTTCTCTCTTTCTCTCTCTCTCTCTTTCCATATATATAATTTTTATCCTTTTGTTCTGTCCTCTTTTTAGCTGCCTGATGGTGTTTCAATTTAAGTTGTTGTTGTTGTTTGGAGGGGGGAAGTTCAGAAATATTTGAATGAAAGAAGCTCATATATTTCTTAAGAATATACCCAACAGGCAAGAATCAAAAATTCCTTTTTGTGTGACATAGTTTCTTAACTTCAACTTGAAATCCTATATTAGGATATACAGTATATGGACCATCCACATTTTTCCTCATGAAACAAGATGCTTGCAGCCAATACAGCAACCATTAAGCCACAATGTTTAATCAAACCACTTGCGTCTAATGCATTCTTTAAATGGAATCACCTTGGATACAAGTGCTAATAACCACAGAATAACCATCTCCTTGAAGCATAAAGGAATCCTCTTGACTTATAATTATTATCTTCACTAGGAAAATTATTGTTTACTAAGACTTTAACCAAAGGTTGTTTCTCCTGTTCCAAACCCTATCATGGTTTTTGAGAATCTACATTTTCACTAGCTGATCGCTAGTCAGAGGCACATTAGCTTAGCCTACTTTCAAAACCAGCACTTTTGATATAAATCCAATAGCTTTAATTCTATGTTTAATTAATTCAACTTTTTAAAATTGAGAACTTCACTCATTTAGTGACCCTCCATCTCTTCCAAACGTAGAGCTTGATGCTTCTATTTAACTGGTTAATATTCAGTTGTCTTATTTTTCTAGTTCTTCAAATGCTGCCATTAGATTACTTTTTCCAGTTTTCTGTTTGATTTTCTTTTCTTTATCACTCTCTTTAAATGCATTCTATGTGCTTTTTGGGGCATGTTATGCTGTTCTTGAGGAATGTGTTCAATACTACTTAATAGAACATAAAACTGAAGATTGAAATTCCTGTGGGCACCTTGACATTCATTTAAGTTGCAGATGGTTGTGGTGTGTGAGTGTGTGTGTGTACCATTCATTTCAGTTATATCTATTTTTTTCTAGGCTTTTCATTGTTTTCATATTCCCTCTTTGAATCTTTATTCCTTTCATATGGGTTTTAGTTTAGTACCTAATGTGATTGGGTCAGATAAATCAAAGCTGTAGTTTTTTAAAGAAAATTCTGTGCAGATGTCAACCCTAGAAAAATATAATGAGGTTTGTTAAGGCAAAATAATAATAATAATAAAAGTGTCTAAAAGAATTGAGATCTAGAAATACTGGGAGAGATTAAACTGACTTTTAGTAGAGACCTGAGTGTCTTTTTTATTTTCTCTCTCAGTATTCACATCTGTGAATATAGGGGAATTGTAGCTTTTATCTGTATAAAGATGGAGTGGGAGACTTACAGGGGTGGAAGTTGGGGACTGAGCCACCGATTTCAAAAATATATATAAATTTTATTTTATTTTTTTAATCTTCACCCGAGGTTATTTTTCCTTTGATTTTCAGATAGTGGAAAAGAGGGAGGGAGAAAGAGAGAGAGAGGAAAAAAACATCAATGTGAGAGAGACACATTGATTGGTTGCCTCCCACACAACCCCAACCGGGCCCAGGGATCAAACATGCAACCCAGGTACATGCCCTTGATTGGGAATCGAACCCACAACACTTTGGTCCACGGGCTGATGCGCTAACCTCTGAGCCAAACCAGCCAGGGCAAAAATATATATAAATTTTAAATTGAACATACTTAGTACTTTTCTATGTATGTTTCTGCAACATATAGTATGCTTCACATTAATCTTTTTATTTATACACACACACACACCATATTTTCTCTTTCTCACACACTCACACACAGAAAGAGAGAAACACCTTTAGCTACTATTATCTCAAACTTGAACAGACAAGATTGTAATTATTTTATTATAATTCATAAGTAGTAGAATAAATGCAATATACAAGAATAATTAACCAACTATTTTCAAGCTGTATGTAGTGAACAGCCAACAGGAAGCATAGAACCAGAGTAAATCCAAAAGCACAGGGGTTCAAGAAGCATTAGGAGATGGGATTCTGGAGCAGGGGGACAAGGAGACAGACACTGAGAACAGACCATTGAGAGGACAATTCTGCTCTATAGATGGAAGGCCTTTTAATTTAAATGTAATCTCTGAGGCAAAGGAATGTAGCTCTGTCTTGATTTGTCTAAGGCCTAGCCATGTGGGCTTCTAAACAAGTGAGCAAATGAAGCATTTAAAACTAAAAAGTTCTTCCAAATCGTCTTATCCAACCTGCTCATTGAATAGAGGTCTCCATGTAGTAATAGACATGCTGGAATTTGCTCAGCCATTGAGAACTCAGCCAGTAGGTGGCATAGTGAGGCACTGGGTTTCTACTGTCTGAATCCACACTCTCACCATTACCCCATTGCACCACGGAGGGCCGATGTTGCTTGTGTGAGAGAGTACGAGCAGGTGAGATTTGGGTATTTCCTTTCATTCACGTTTTAAGGAACAAAATCAATAGGACAGCCTCAGAAGACAATGGACATTTGTAATGGAAAAATAGATAAAAAGGAACAGCAGTATGAAGCCAGCCAACTATGATGACATTTCGGTTAATGTTAAAAAGCTGTGATTGCAACAAAAACCAAACAAAACAAACAAAAAAAATGTTGCAAAGTGCTGTTGTTTCCTTTTTTTTTAAAAAAAGTGAATCAATAAGAATATTTATGTTATAAATGAATATACCTAGGGAGATTGTGCTGCAATAATCTCTTGCTACTACTGTCAAGGGACAAAAGAAAAACCCACACAGATATGAAAATCTTACCTTTAGGCTGATTTGTTGGTGTAGAAGTTGCAAAAAGTGCTTAATATTGTACTGCAAGTCTCAGTTTTACTTGACTAGACAACAGTAAACTATTAAGAAAGTAAAAATGATAACAGCCATGGGAGCATTTGGATACCAGGGACATTTCTAATGATAAAAATTGTATCAGGTCAGCAGCAGTAGCATGAAAAGAGGAAATGTTTGCTTATTATTGCCATATTCTTGAAACTTCAGCAACTTTTATTACTTTTATAATTTTCCAAAATGCAGTGGGATGAAGAAAATGAAAGTTTGATAAACATAAAATACTCCAAGTCTTACAAGAAAACTTCAACATTGCCACACACTCTGTGATGGCTTACTCCAAGAAGAAAGTCTCAGAGATGATGGAGTGATCATGACTGGGTTCTGCCATTCCATACAACTTAGTGACATTGTGTCCAAAGCATTGGACAGAAGTGGAAAAGTGGATGCATAGCCATTGACATCACTTCTACGTGAGGTGGTTCATATGTGCAACACTGCTGGACACAGTGGCTGCTGAAGCACCCTTATTCTCTCATACAGAGGCTGCAAGAATGAACAGAGGCAAACCTTGTGGTTGATATTCTACCCCACCCAGAGATGAACCCAGAAAGACACTGGAATACGGTGCTGAATTTTATTATTATTTAGGATCCACTGAGTTAACTTTAAAGATGTACATCCTGTATCAGACCTGCAATCAAATACTACTTTTGTCAAGTGCAAATCACTGGGAAAATGACTTCATTTCCTCTCCTCTCTGAAAATGAAAATAATACCACCTATTTGCTGTGATTGGCAGAAGTAAGAGATGTGGCATACAATGCCTCCAATCCTAGAAGATGCAGTGAAGATGTTTGCTTACTTTCCCTACATTTTCCTTTTATTTGTCAGGCATGAAGGCAAGATAAATACTTCTGTGTTGCACAGACTTGTCCAATTTCCTCATCCCTCCATTGAAGTCCAACCCCACCCCCAGAGAGGAGGGATATAGCAGATGCGTTCAGCCTTCTACACCAAGGTTGGCCTCCGCATAAAATTATCTTCATGAAAACAGCAGTTCTCAACAGCAGATATCTCATTTGATGGAATAAGGATGAGATAATTATTGAACAATCTAAGCCACAGAAATTATTAAGGAGCTGGTGGCATTTACTTATGCAGAAAGATTAATAGGGTTAAACAACTGTAAGTAGGCCAAATGGTAAGGAGGATAAGAAGCCATGAACAAATATTTAAAGAGCACAATGTAGCTACAGCTGGGCAGCAGTTATTTACAGAAATTTAAAGAGATACAATGAGGCATGTGGTGATATAAAGACATTAAGCAATTAGATTTTGAAGACCTTTTTATAAGAAAATTATTGGGCTCTGAAGAAAACAAATAATTGCCCATCAAAAATTCAAGAGTTTCCCGAGGGAAAAAAAAAAAAACATGTTCATGGATTAACCATTGAACCTTGTGGTTACATATCACCCTGGAGAACCTAACCAGAAAAGATAACAGAACTCTATCTATAAATTTATTTCTAAGTTCCAACTGCTAGCACTTCGCCATTTGTCATTCCTCGGAAGCTCTTTGCCATTCTGACAGGTGATTTAAAAAAATTAAAAATGCAAATATGAAAAAGTTAACTTTGTCACCAGTGTTCATTACTAGGTACCTATATCTAATAGGCACATACATAAGAGAACAAATATACAGTGAAATTTTCCAAATAAAGAAAATCAGCTGTGTTAAATGGCCCTTCTGACATTTATGACTATTTCTTTCTAGATAATGCTTGAATTTGAGTGATGTTGTTCATTAAACAAATAAATAAAATATTTTAATTTGCCAATTATTATTGGCTATGTTTATAATTAAAGAGTTCAGAAAACAGTAATTACTTATCACAAACCTATTATATTTGACTATAAAGATAAAAAATTTAAAAATTAACTCTATAAAGACCATTCAAATTCTTTTATTTTGTAGAGACAAGTCACTTATCCCCAATACAGATATGTACAATAAAAAGAATATTCTTCCCAAGTAAGGAAATACCAAGCATTACCTTTTTTAAAATTGATTATTTTAGAGAGAGAGGAAGAGGGAGAGAGAGAGCGCACACACTTCCTGCTTCCTGCCTGCCTCCTTCTGAGAATCTAGCCATAACTGGTGACCTCTCAGTGCATGGGATGACACTCAACCCACTGAGTCACACTGGCCAGGGCACCAAATGTTGCCTTTTAATGGTACCTAAGTACCAGTTGAGTACTAATAGTGTTTGGCAGGGCAACATGTCACACAATGGCAATAGTTAACATTAACATACTCAGTTAGAAAGATATATCATAAATATGAAAAAACAATCACCTGAATAGTGTTAGAGGGGAAAAACATTATGTTACAATTATTTTGATGGAAACTTTACGCACATTATAGTAAAAATTACAAGTTAATTATGAAAAGTTGAATTCCAAATGCTGTACAAGTAGGATAAGGGCTGAGAATAAACCCTTGGATTTGACCACTTGCAGGTCATTGGTGACCTTGACAAAAGCAGCTTATTGTTGGGGACAAAAATCTGATTTGAAAGGGTTCAAGGGAGGACAAGACAAGGGAAGTTGGCTATTTCTCTTTCAAGTTTTGCCAATAAAAGACAAGTGGTTTAATAGTTAGAAAGCAATGGATGATCCAGAGGAGATAACTTTTTTACAGATGGAATATATTACAACATATTTGTATGTTCATTAGAATAATACAGTAGAATATAGAAGTTATATGATGCAGAAGAGAAGAGAAAATCATTGCATTTGATGTTCCTGAGTAGGAGAAGGATCTATTTCTCAATCTGAGGAAGTTTTGACCTTAAATAGTAGCACTAAGAGCTCCATTCCTAAGCTCAAGAGGGAAAAGAAGAGTAAAAATATATAGAGAGATAGATCTGCAGATAAGCTTGTAAAAGCAGTTGTGGAGTATGTGACAATTTATTTTTGATTATTTCTATTTTCTCAGAGAAATAGAAGTAAGGGCATATTTGAGAACAGGTATGGGAGATAAGGTATAAGAGGTTTGAAGAGAAAGAAGGTAAAAAATATATAATTTACCTAAGTGGAAATATATTTTTTAAAAATATACCAAGGGGCCACTTGATGTTATTGATTATGAATTTAAAGTAGATTCAATTCATGCGTATGTGTATTTTTTCTTCAGCCAAAATCAGCTGTGTAGGTGAAGGCACAAAGTAGGTTGGCACTTGCATTAACCAATTAGTTTTATCATGTAAGGTAACAAGAAAATAAAAGCCAGGTAAGTCAATAAAATATTCAAATAACACATAATTAGATTTGTAAGGCTGTCCCAGAGTTAAAAATTCATTGGTGTGCAATTTCTACAAAGTGTATATAACACAATTTACAAACAACTTAGATGTGACTACATTATGTTTTCTGATATCAGTATTAAGAACAAAATCTAAGAACTCATTAGAAAAGGACCCTGAATGAACGTGTTAAATCAAAAGCAGCATACAACTCACAGTATCTAGATTTCTAACAGTCTTTAATTTTCATGATTAATGTATAACGTTGATGATTTGCTTGTTCAATACAGCCAATAATGAATGTAACCAATAAGACATCTTATTAGAAACGAGAAATGTCTAAAATACATAGTCATGAAAAGTTAATGAAAGACTTAATATGAAATTCATTAAATGCTAACGAAAGCACTCTAAATTAATCCTTTTCAGATTTCCAGGTCAATGTTGCAGTCATTAAGGAGGTAATGTCAACATGTGTCACATCCAAACACTTGTTGGAACTCCAAAACGACATTCCTGTCATAAAAGGCTTGGTAAAGTTCAGCATTTCTTTGTCTCTTCTGCAAAAGTCCACAAAAATGTCTCTACTTCAAGACAAACCTTCTTACACTCTCAATTAAAAAAAGAAAACTAATAATACACTACTACACACATCTAATCAACAGAAATATGTTGAACATCTACTTGCCTTAAGGTAACATGTCTTCCATTAATGATGAGTTCACCATGTCATAAAGAGTAGAGTGTAAAGTAGCAGGGAAAACAAAATTTAAGAACAGATAGATTGTTTTGAACTCTGGTTATGCCACTTGCTAGGTTTAGGTCTTTTGGAAAAACATAAACTTTTTGAGCCTCAGTTTCTTTTAATACGAAATAGTGATGAATCTCAACTAATTGAGATTATTTTTTAAATGTGGCAATTGAGAAGTGGCTTTTATTAAGAGCAGAGACTCTGGAGTCAGGCTGGCATTCTGAGTTTTAATCCCAGCCCCACTCTTTAAAGTTCTATGGACTTCGACAATTTATTCAGTTTGGTGGGAGAGGAGGGTTCAGATGCCTAGTTTATAAAATGGATGGATGGAGAATATTAGCGTATCATCCATTAATGGTTAATTTAATGTATCAATGGATGGGTAGTGTAGTGTACCTACTACATAGGTTTGTTGTGAGGATAAAAGAATCCTCAATGGTAAGAAGCTGATACACAGTGCCATATAGATTGGTCGTTAAACACACTGATAAGTACTCAGTCAGTGACAGCCAAGGCAATATACAGACTTATCTCAGCAGTCAGTCTATACCACTTCTACAAATTCTATTCGTAAATCCTGAAAAATACAGTTTTCCTTCATTCAACAAATGCTTGTGGAGTGTTAGTTATAAGCCAGGCCCTGGTGAGACACTGTCTTTTAAGTGGCTGTTCCCCATTGTCATACCATATGGGTCCCTATTAAACCTGATATTAGAGAACTATAAAAGCATAGGATGAAACACGTATTACACACACACACACACACACACACACACACAACACATTTCAGACAATATAGCTTTATGAAAAGAGTCTTTTCCCTGAATGTCAAAGTAGTAACTACCATAAGATGTTTTTTTTTTTAAGTGTTTAGATTCCTACTAACATTCCCTACTGCTATCCTCTCACCTCCAGTAAACAGTAAATTGTGACATATTTATGTAATCTGGGAGTCTTAACATTGGGATCATCATAAATAAAATTTATAAATTAGCTGTTTTCTAGTCATGTCAACAAGTGTGACTGGCATCAACCCCCCATAAAATGGTCTCTTGAGTGTTTGAGTTTACCATTATGTTTTGGTTTTTGTGTTTTTAGCTCTTAAGTGCTAGAATGACAACACATAAAACATCATATACAATCGGTATTATCAAAACACACAGTCATTTTTGGCTAACATTTCTCACCATTTGGGGAGAAGTTAATATAAAATGTAACTAGAAAGAAACCTAGATTTCCATAACTAAATGGATACATCAGACTAAAAAATACTTTATCTGCGTTTTCCTGTCAGTATTTTTAAATTCAGTAAATAAAATTTAGAATACATCATCTTACATTGAAGAGAGAAAGATCTGTGTGTATTTGAAAAAAATTTCTATGGTAACATTATATGGAATAAAGTAATTAACAGAAAAACAGAATTTGGGGGCCAAACATAGAACTATACTAATAAGTCTTTTAATTTGAAATATAAAGTGAAACCTGTAACTGATACTGGTAACCAGGACGGCGGTTTGGGAGCAGTTGGTGCTCCTGAAATTTTATATTAAAAAATGGCAAAGGACATTTCACCCGCCAACAATACTATTTCCTCAATATATGTAAACTCAATTCAATCTTTGAATCTAACACAACCCAAAGCAAACCATCTTACTTAACCTTACTTACATTGTACCTAACCTACTTCCCTACCCTAAAGATACACTTTATTGCACCACTTCTGAAGTTATTGCACCATTGTGGCATTAACCATTTTCAGAAGCCTATAGAAAATGTCGAATGTTGAAATCATAAAAATTAAGCCTCATAAAAAAATACATAAGCAAGCAAGGACAACATTTTTTAAAATCTTTAACATTATTTTATTTACCAGTATTCCCATAAGGTCTCTCACTTAGAAATCTCCCATTTAACAAAATACCCTTATTAAAAAATTGGACATTTCAATTTAGAAAAACTATAATTTTGTTTTACCTTAATACTACTAACAAATAATAGAACTCTGTTTATCAATAAGTTAGTAACAGGTATTATCAGAAGGTATATAAGACTCCCACAAATTGGTCTTAGAACACTAAAAAAATTACACTTCCAAAAGTAAAGAAGGATGATCCTTCAGGGAAAAGTATTACCCTGTGTATTTTGACCTAAACAACCAAAATAAGCCGGTGGTCTTTGTATTTTAACATGGTAATGGCTCTGAAGCAGTAGCACAAAGAAAGGTGGTCTTTTGAAGACTCTTTGCTGTTGATTATTCTCTGAAAGGGTGGACAAGTCTTTCCTTATACAGTACCTTATAGGAAGGAAGACCACTTTTCTTAGGATAACTGATGGGTTCACTTGCACACTGGAGCAAAGCAGTTTTGTTTTTATTGGTGTACGAGCACTGATGCTTTTTATAGTACAGAATAACTTAAAAACAAATTTTAAGTAGCTCATTTTTTTCATTCCTTACTTCTTATGACATCCTGTAATTTATTTTAGGTACAATGTGTTAGTGAGAAACCTATGCAGTTACTGATTAAACATATATGACACATGATACCATGTTCCTATGACAGTAGCCAAAAAAAGTGACTGCAAGAAGCGACTACATTAGCCACACCGAATATTTTGAAAGGTTATTATCCTAAGAGCAGTCAAGGTTCTTGTTTGGTTTAAAAACTCAAATAAAAATGTAACACTTTCAGGGTAACATGTGCATTATACATCATTACATGCAGTTTCTATTTTATTCAAATAATAAAACCATTTACAAATTGTTTGTTGCTTCATGCCTTCTTCCTTCTTTAGCTAAATTATCAGATAGCTAAATATCTATTATTATGAATTAAGCCTTAAAATGAGGTTGGTTATATTCCTGCATTTTTGAGAATAATTCCCAAATACATAATCACTTTCTAATTCTTTAAAAGCGGGATAAATTATATGTACATATTTAGGAGAAGTAAAAAGATATAAAAGTTTTTAAAATATATTTCTAAAATGCCTTAGAGCACTGTGGTTCAAGGACGTGTTTTTTAGCTTTAGACCTGATGACCTTTCTTATTTTACTTCAATTCAAGGTCAATGATGAGTACCCAGAGCATAGCAGACACTTTATCAATATTCGAGAGTCTGTAAAGTGCAGACAACATAGACTTTGCTCCTAACTAAAACCTATTGAATATGTGTGCTGGATTAAACAGCACTAGTGAGGTATAAAATGCCACAGGAGCCCGGCCTGTATGGCTCAGTGGTTGAGCATCCACCCATGAACCAAGAGGTCTCTGGTTCGATTCCCGGTCAGGGCAGATGCCCGGGTTGTGGGTCCAATCCCCAGTAGGGAGCATGCAGGAGGCGGCCAATCAATGTTCTCTCTCATGTATGTTTCTATCTCTCTCTCCCTTTCCCTTCCTCTCTCTCTAAAAATTAATAAAGAAAAAAATTATTAACAAAATGCCATAGGAATATTATTTTTATTTATCTTCAATGAGGACATACTTCTTAGAAGAGATGACATTTTCTCCAAGCTTAAGAAATGTGAATAATTTCAACAGGTGAAGATGGAAGACAGAAGACTCTATGCACAGAATAAAGCACAGGGATTTCAAATCATGTGGCTAATTTGGGGAACTCTGAATGGCGCTTGGAGTCTGTGGAGGTAGGGGAAGGATAGAGGGAGGTGGATTTGGAAAGGTGGGACAGAGTCATGGTGCCACACAACCACAAAATGCCACCTTGCAAATGCCTGTCCTTTATAAGACAAAATGGTACAACTGGTGCAAAAAACATTCTTCTATAGGGGTCGGGCGTGATCAGAGTGGGGGATAGGGCTCTACCCAAAAGAGCATAAATGAATATATCATACTCTTCACATTAAATTAATTACTACTTAAAGAAGCATTAAAAGGAAAAAGAAACTATACACTTAAGAAATGTATATTATCCTTTCCAAACTCACAAAATATGAAGTTATTTTTATTATGTTTGCCATGTCAAATGTATTTATATTTACATGTCAAAATGTAAACTTCAGCCAAAATGGACTATGATAAAAAAAAAAAAAAAAGTGGACTTAGTTTCCACTCCTTCTTTGCTTTTCCTCACAGGTTAAATTTTTTCCCCCATCAGGGTCTTCACACACACATATTACTCTTTAAATCTTTGCATCCTTCTCAGAGGTCAGCCCTCAACCTGTAGCTCTCAGAATGGCCCACCTTAACTACCTGTTCTAATTCTCTCTCTCCCCATGGATCCCTACCTCAGACCTCTTTATGCTTTACAGGACTTTGAGTTTTGTAATTTCTTCCTTTCCATATGCAATAACTTTCTACCCAATATTTGTAAACTCCATGATGGAAGGAACTTCATCCGTTCTATTCACTGCTCTACATAAAATATCTGAAGAGAACCTGACATATCATAAAGATTAAATAACTATTTGTCAAATTAATGATTTTCAAATATGAAGATATATACTGTTGTCATACTTAAAAGTTGTAACTTTTAAATTTACAAAACAAATTTTTTAAATTTCTTGGGGGCTATTCCTATGCAAAGAATGAGCATTAGAGGCAAGGGCAAATATGAATAAAAATATCTCCTAAAAGAGTATTTAATGAAACATTGAAATAATTATATATCATTATATATAATATAAATGCATATAATTATATTAATATATAATTTACATACTATAAAGTTTTAATATTTATTTTGCTTAAACTAATAATAAATTAATTTCTTTCCGATACTCAAAAGATATATCTATATTTTTTCGTCACTAAATAATATACTTCTTTATGTATAAGAAATATTAGGAGAATAAAAGAAGAAGTTCTGATGAAATTTCCTTCTAGGCTATCTTCTTTTCCATTCTCCCATCAAAAATAAGATCGCAAAAGCAACCTCAAATATATTTTCTTACAGATCATTGAGGCATGCATATCACTTTGAACTCATGAATACCAAGAGGGCAGTCAGGTTTCAAATAGTGAAACAGACTATTAGGGAGCTCAGGAGTCTTTCTATATCTGGAAAAAAGTATAACCCCATCTTAAAATCAAAAGTGTAAAGCAAACCTTCCTTCATCACCCAATATGACACAAAACATTTCCTGTACATATTTATAAAATTATATACTGGTTGTGTATTTAAAGAAAATATAAAATAAGTTTTAATCATTGTTTATATTAAAATAATCTTATCTAGAAGAGAATATGTTTATTTACTTCAAGTAGATGGCAAATTTGTAGCTCTACCTGGTGAGAGCTGTGTTCTAAAAGATAATCTGATGAAATAAGGGGAGAAGCAGACACTTTAAGTCACGATAATGTGACCCTCCATGGATCAACAATATTTAAAACAGTCAAGTTGGTCTTCTAATACAAAGGTTTGCTGGATAAAGCTCTAGGCTAAAGTGAAAAATTTTAAACCTATTTCCGTAATGGCTTCTACACTGTTCTGAAAATATCATTATCCCCAAATACTTCATAAAAAATGTTATATTTATATAATTTTATCTCCCTTAAAACAGCTGCTCTTATTTTTTTTCGAATATTTTCCTTTTAAGCTTGATTCTAAGAGCAAGTAATCTCCAATTTCTAATTGTGACAATAAGCTATTGTCCTTTTAAAATATTTAGCGTTAGCCTTTTTTGTTTTAATGAGCATTAAAACTTTTGGTCATAAATCTGTAAATGTGTGTAACACTCACATAGATTCACATGTATAGCATATGCGTCTCTCTCCTGTCTTTGGAACAACAGGACATTTAAAACAAATACAGCTGGGAACTGAGAATACAGTGTGCTGGGCAAACATATACTCCTATTAACGTAAATACACCCTTTGATGTTTCCTGACAAGCCCACATAGTTATGAAAAGCAAGCAATCCCCATTTCTCCCACAGAACACCCCACATGCTCTGGAAGCAACCGCCCTTAGCAACTGGATGTGGAGACAAGCAGAGATGAACAAAAGCCTCTGGGCTCTGGTTCCTTAGTGAGTTGCTTTCTCAAACCCTGATATTTCAAAGGTAGCAAAAGAAGGTCATGCTGGGCACTAGTTGTTTATATATACATTAAATGTATAGTAAGGCAGCTACTCTAGTCATCTGTAATGTAGTAACTGCTTGGTTTGCCTCGTGTAACTCACGAGTCCTTGAATAAAATTGATACATATTGGGGATGTATACTTCACCAAACCCCCAATTAAGACTCATTGTTCCTTAGTCTGAGCCCCTTTCTGCATCGTGCTCAAGGCTGCAGGCTAAGCAGCTTTCCCTAAATCTCAATTGAACAAACCCTTAGTTCACACACACACCCTCCACACACTTCTCTTACACCAGCCCCTGCTGAAGGCACTGTGGGGATCACCACATTTCACCGAGGTCTAGGAGCCAAGGAGGTTTCCAGACGACCTGGGAGGCCAAGTGATGCCAGACACAAAGAAATTCCTGACACCTCCAATCAGACTGGAAGCAGCCAGAGCGACCCCGAGGTGTTTCGGAGATCTTTGCCCAGTCTTCGAGCAGGTGGGGGGCAAGACCCTCCGGGTAGAAAGATTTTCTCTGGAACCTAGCCCGCATGAGACTCAAGAGCCAAGAGGCAGCCGGCAGAAGCTGGCCAACTTGCCGGCTTCTGGCAGGGTTGAGTTTTCAGGGGCTACAGGTTGCCTGAGAGCAGGTTCCCAGCTCCAGCGGTCCGAAGGCGCTCGGAGCGCTCCTAAGGGAGCCTTTGGGGATGGGGGGGGGGGGACTGGGAGACTGAGGGAGGAAAGAGGGAACCCAAAGAGGTCCATGCAGGCGGGAGATGGGGAGATCCGAGGGTGCAACTCCCAACAGTGACCCACACAGACCTTGGCGCCGCAACCTGCGCTTCTTGAGACCGAAGATGCGTACTTTAGAGAAGATATCCACCAGGTTGCCGTTGCAGAGCCCGCGGTTCTTGCTGGGGCTGCTCCGCCTCCTGCTGGCAGACGGCCGGTCCCAATGCTGCTCCCGCGCCTGCCGCTTCTGGCGGATCAAGCCACTGGCGATGGCCGCGGCCATGGTGGCCAGGGAATGGGTCCGGGGGAGGTCGAGGACAGAGGGAAGGGAGCTGGGGGCACGGGAGAGGAAAGAGTCGGTGCGGACCGCTGCTCGCCCTGGGGGAGGAGGATGGGGGAAGCCGGAGGGGTTGGGGAAGAGGGGTAGGGGCGCTTAGTCCCGCCTGGGACCCATCGTCCTCTCCACGGATCGCCGGGCCAGGTGCGCAGATGCGCCCTGGGCGCGGCAGGGCGAGCACTGTGAGCCCGAGGTCGTGTCCGCCGGCTTCTGGACGTGTCGAAGCAGGGAGTGGGGTTGGGGCCGCGGGCGCCGCCGGTCACCACGCGACGCCAGAGCCTTCTCCGGGGCCGCCACCACCACTCGTGCTGCCTTTTTGCCCTGCCCGCCTTCTCGGCAGGCGGTAGAACTGGCCGCCTTCTTCCAGGGCACTGGATGGAGGACAGGTCCCGGCCGGGACCCCGCGAGTCCGTCTGACCAGTGTGCGTTGGGCAGGACTCAGCGCCTGGCTGAAGCTGCCCGGCGGCTGCCGCCGCCGCCGCTGCCGCCGCCCGCTCTTGGGTTCTGCCGGTGATTGTCAAGTGCTTTGGAAATCAGCATCTGGAGAGAGCAATCTTCTCCTTGGAGATCTCTAATCAAAGCGCTTCGTTTCCATCCCACTACACCCCCTGCCCTCAAGTCCCCCTCCTCTGTCTCTCTTCAGAAAGAAAAAAGAAATGTATGTATATAATAATACTACTAATAATACTACTAATAATAATATCTTTTAAATATTATTAAAAATAATAAAGACAGCTAAATGGATTGCAAGGGGTGGGGTGCTAAGAGGTTGAGCCAAAGCAGATGGAATTGAGGAATAACGCTGCTCTTTTTCTTAGATGAAACTCATAGGCTTCCGAGGTTTCCGCGGCCTAGCTGGGGCTTCTGGATCTTAACGTGTCTCCTGGTTCACAAACTCTAAGCTGCGGGTTGGAGGGTGAGGTGGTTTCTGCCCTCCCCAATAATTCCTTTGGCACCAAAGCCACCCCACCCTGGGAAGGAGGAGGAGGAAGGATGGAGGCTGGGAGGGAGGAGTGTGCCCTGAGGAGGGAGGTGCCTCCAGTCCTTACCTAGTCCACCCAAACTTGCTGGACTCTCCCTTCTGCTGCCAGAAAGGGTATAGGCTTGTCATTTGAAAAGACAACACGGAGCAAAAAGAAGGGAGGAAAGGAAGGTGAGAAGATGTGGCAGTGTGACTTAGGAAGACCCCTTCCCAAATTTGCTCTCTAGCCCTTGGAGGAGGAGATACAGCCGTTGTAGCTGCTACAAAACAGCAGCTGGATAGGATAAACACCCAGTGGAAAATTGAAGAAGTCACAGCAGAAATATCAAGGGTGGGGGAGGGTGTCACTGTATTCAAATGACAACAAAAAGCAACCAGACTGAGGGACAGTACAAACTGAGATACCGACTTTGGCGTCCCTGGGTAGAGAAGCTCTGTCAGAGGGCCAAGCCATATGAACTATGTCTGAAATTCAAGTACAACAGTGCTGCCTCCTCTCCTTGATTTCCTGTCTGCATCCCTGACAGTGTTCTGTCTTGGATAAGTGAAAATATGAAGGCCCTAGAGGGAGGAATCAAGTGGTGAGCACCCTAGGAAAGGAGGTTGGGGGTGGGGGGGAGAAAACACTTTACGCTTGGATGATACAGATCTGTGGTTTCTAGGATACACTCCGAGTGACAGACGGACTGTGGCTTTTGCTATTGTGGCTTCTTACCTTTTCCTCTTCCCTTTTAGCTGTTTTGCTTATCATTACAGGAAGGTAAAGAAAAGAAATGCCCAAACTAGACTTCTCACAATCCAGAGTGAAGAATGGAGGAAAGAGGACTCATTTGGTAATCAGGAACTGGTAACCATCACTTCTCTGGTGACTGCTTCAGAACCAGAGAGAAGAGAGACACTCTAAAAGCAACCCTGGGAGGAGTTCTGAACCAACACACTCTTTCTCTTTGTTTCAGGAATAAGCAGTAAAGTACTACAAAGACTTGCAACCAGGCCAATGGGAGAAGTTCAGCCAAGGGCTGATTACAGAGAGGCTAGACACCTTCTGCTCTACAGAAGTTTTCCAAAATCTCTCCATGTAAGCAATTACTGCTCAGCTGTTATTTGTTCTATTCACTCCATATTTGCTAACAAGTCTCTTTTGGGGAAGAAAAACCTTTTAAAAATTATCTTTATTATTGAAAGAATTACAGATGCCCCCCCCCCTTTTTTTCTTGAGGAAGAGAATTTAAAGTAAAGGGAATGTGTAGATTTGGGTCCAAAGCAGTTAGGACAATGTATATCATACTTAACATTAAAGTACATACTCTGTTAGCTTATTTTCCCTACCTTGCTATGTTATAGCTACAAAATAACCACAATATTAAAAGGAATAGGTAGGAGTAATTTTTCCAGAAATTTACAACCCCTAATTACCCATGAGATAATAAAAGTGAGAAAAGGGGGTGTGTTAACTGTTTTTCTCTATCACTTTATTTTCTGTTTTACATATCTTTGTTCTTACATTTCTACTAAGTGTGTATTAATGTTGTGTTGCCATGCTCCTGCTTAAAAAGGGAAGGCTATCTTCAGAGATTAATACATCTAACAAAAGGCTATTAAAGTATGTCTTTTCAAAAATTCACTAAAATAAGTCCTATTGAACATAAAAAGTAGCTACTGCTGCCTTCCATTATTAAAGATGGGCCATTTGGACATTTCAGATATTATAGGTTGGAATATCCAAATGACTTCACAATTAAAGCAAACGTATTTACCTAAAGCTACTAGTAAGTTTTTCAAAGAAGCAAAATGTTAAATATGGTGGCCCGTTAAATATAGTACAACTCTCTCAATCAGCGTATCCTAGTCTGCTTTGCAAGGTTTTGTCTTTTCGTCTTTATACGTGTCTATTATATTAATTTGAACAGAGTGAGATTAAGCTTCATATTATTATAGCTGTGTTAATTATTTTCTTTCCAGGCATTTTCTTATACTGCAGTCTTTTCCCTTGGTTTGGATAATTGGGGAGGTCGGTTTTTTGGCTCCTTTATTGTTCTGGCAACCTACAGACTAGACTGAGATTCAGCACCGCGGACAGGGATCCCGCCCCAGCCACGGCTCTCAGAGCGGAAGCAAGTTCCCCAGAGTGTAGGAGCGCTGTCTGTGAGTCTCTGATATTGTCCTCCCTTTAAAGCGCTTTCTACCTTTTTTCTTTCTTTCTTTCTTTTTCAGGTGGAAAGGAAATTAATCCTCACAGCTTCCATTGACATTAATAACACACACCTTGGAGCATAAAGCCTTTCAGCTTTTTGATAACCGAGAAATAGTCTCTTTCCTGATGCATTCCGACCCCTGGCGCAGCGCTGAAATAGCGCACTCCTCAGTCTCGGGGCTAATATTCAGACTGTGAATTTCACAAGCCTTGAGCAGTCGTTTCTATTTTATGTGGTTTCCTGTTTTTAAAAGAGCTTGGCATGAGGGAAGCATTGGGATAATCAAGGTCTTTTAGCTTAATCCTTGCGTTTCCCTTTTACCTCCCCCAAACCCTGTTTAGTTGTTTACAGACAGAGGTAAGCGAAAGAAAACGCAAGAGAGCCATCTGCTGTCTTAAGCTGTGATACAAGCGTGTGCAAAACTAGAGTGAAAAGCCGTTCAGGGTGGGTGAACACAAATCCACACTTGACTGTGATTTCGAAAATAATTTCTCACTCATGAGAAGCTCCTCACAGTTGTGAATTTCACCTTTGACTTTGTAAAAACAACAAATGAAGTACTACCCAGGTAGAGTGGCTGCTGACCAACTTGTTAGGAGTCTGAACTCGGATTTCACACAGTCTTGGTTCATGACTTGATTCTGCTTCTACCTGGCTATAAAATAAAACAACTCCAGCAAGTTCCTTTATTCTCTCTCAGCTTCAATGTCCTCATCCTAACATTGAGATCCTAATAGAATCTCCTTTTCAACTGTTGTGTGTCTGGCACATCCTAAGTACTCAAAAAATGACAGCTATTATTTTCATTATCTTCCAGATCACCCACTTTTGCCTCGTAAATTCTTTTCTTATTTTCATGTTCTTTCACTATCAAAATATATGTATTCTCATGTATATTTTTTCACCTCCTAAGTAGGTACATGGCAAAATTTAAAACAATTAGAAATGTAAAAATTATTTTAAGTTATGGTGAAAGACGTCCAATTTCAAACCTTAGTTTGTAATTGACTAAATTTGTGAACTCAGTTCTGTAAGTCTATTTCCCTGCTCATTGAATACTAATAATAAAAACATTTTCCTTTTTACAGGGATTCATACGTGTATCTATGAGAAAGTGGGTCTAAAGTGTAAGGTAACAAAAAGGAGTTAGTTCATTGGAAGCTGATTATTTGACTACTTCTCTGTGCTTTCAGGTTTCCTAAGATGGCATGCTCCCATTGGCCCCTCTACTTTGCATATGTGCTCCCCCTGCCTGGACATTTTTAGTGCCCCTTGTCCATACACCTCTTGGTAATATACAACTGGCTAAAACCACAATTGGAGTAAGCTGTTATTTGTCTTTGTAAGCTTGACTATGTCTTTGAGCAATTCATTTAAACATAAGTCTCAATTTCCTCTGCTGTAAAACTATCATAATAATTTAATAAGGCTATTATGATGATTAAATGAGAACATGTACGTAAAACACTTAAAGCAATGCCTACTACATAGTGCCAATTCAATAGATGGTAGCCACTGGTTATCACTTAACTCCTCATCACTCAAGTCTTCATTTTTTCAATGACCAAGTCCTTCATTGACATCTCTCTGAACATGTCTAGTGAGTATCTCATACATAACATAGCCAAAATTGAATTCTCATTCTTCTTTCTCAAACCTGGTCTTCTGCAGTCTTCCTCATCTCTGGAATGACAACTCTGTTCTTCTTGTTCCTCAGGCTTAAAACTTTGACAATGTACTAATCTCATTTCTTTCTTTAATATCCCATATGTAGTTCCTCAATAAAATCCATTCACTCTTATCTTCAAAATTTATTTAAAATATGATTATTTCTCACTATCTCCACTGCTACCTACCACCACCATCATTCGGACTATCACAATAGCTAATTGGTCTCTTGGGATCCAATCTTGCTTTTCTTTTATTTCTTTTTTAAAAATATTTTTATTTATTTTTTGAGAGAGAGAGGAAGAGAGAGAGAGATAGAAACATCAATGTGACAGAGAAACATCGATCAGCTGCCTCCTGCACACCCCCTACTGGGGATCGAGCCCACAACCCGGGCATGTGCCCTGACCGGAAATCGAACCTGGACCTCTCAGTCCATGGGCTGATGCTCAACCACTGAGCCACACCAGCAAGGCTAACCTTGCTTTTCTTTGATATGCCCCCAAAACTGTGGCTAATGTGTTGAAGGTATAAATCAGATTATATCACACCACTGCTCAAAATCCTATACCTCAATAGAAACCTAAGACCTCACAGTGCCTACAATGCCCAGTATAATTGGCATTTCACATGTGCCTTCATTTGGTGTCTGATATCTCTACTTCTTTCTCTTCATTCACTGGTTGCTACTCCTCACATCACCTGGCATGTTCCTATGGCAGGACATTTATACTTGATCTTCCACCAGACTCTCTCATCTCCTTCAGTTCTTTGCTCACATATTATCTTCTCAGTAAAGATCTTCTCTAACAAATCTATTGAAAATTGCAACTTCCAAACACAGTCAATCCTTTCTTCCTTCCCTGCTTTCTGGTTCTACTTAGCACTTCCAACTTTTAAAAATTCTGTACATTTCCTTTATTTATTCGGACTATCTTGATCTCTTAAAATATAAGCCTCTGAGGAAACATATTTTATCTCATTTGTCTACTGCCACATATCCAGTGCTTAAAATGGTGCCAGGCCGAATAGGCACTCAATAAATATTAGTGTATTGAAGGCAATAATAAGCTGCATACATAGACATACAGACAGTTAATACCAAACAAGAGGAACAGAAAATCCTGCTTAGCCAAGTCTTTCAAGGATGAATTACCCGATGGTGTTCAATCTCCTTAAGCACTAAGACATCTAAAATTCTGTGTGGCTCACACACAAACTCAACCTCATAAATAGGGTATACAGAGAGTACTTTAGACTTTGCTTAATGACTTAGGCTCAACCTAACATGACATTCAGTTTGAGTTCTGAATTCCAACAGTGATACCCTAGGGCAGCGATTTTCAACCTTTTTCATCTCACAGCACATACAAACTAATTACTAAAATTCTGTGGCTCACCAAAAAATATAATTTTTGCTGATTTGATGAAAAATAGATATAATTTTGATTCATTCACACCAGATGGCTATTATTGTGTTGGTTGTTGTCATTTTTTTGTTTGACAGTCTAAGGGAAAAGAGGTTAGTGCCCCTGACTAAATAGTTGGGTATTACATGTTTTAAAAATTCTGTGGCACACAGGCTGAAAATCACTGCCCTAGGGACTTATTGAAGGATGTGTGACTGATTCCACCTCAATTGGACAGGACTATATTACTGATCTTTGCAACTTAGCTGTCCACACCCTGTTTTCTCCCTTGTTTTCAGATTGTCAGCTGACAATATGCCCCTTTTCAAATTTGTTACATTGACTCATCATAAATTGGAAACTAGATGAACATATACATTAGAATTATCTATAAATGTAAAAGTAAATAAAATCTAAGGGAAGAGAGTATATAAACAAATACAGCCTTATTGAAACTGTTTTAATTATTAAAGAAGCCATTTTCCCATTGCCTTCTGTGTTTTTGTTATGCTCTAGTGGACTTTGTTGCATAGATTGCTTAAGTTCCAAATAGATAAGTTTCTGCATGACTTACCAAAAACAAGTACATAATTTTGTGTTTATTTCAACCTCAAGTAAACAAAAAGTCCAAGGAATGTATTTTGTGACATTGATGTTTATATTAAATGCTATCACTTCTTATTCTCCACAAAGTAACAATCTGCCTTTTTTTCTTTTATTTCTGCCATTGCCACAGCCATTATTTAAACTTAACCAAATTCATCAAACTTAAGAAATCATTTAAGATGCATCATTATTCCAGGTATGACAGGAAAAGGGAAAAAACCTATTTGATTAAATTATGTCATACCATAGATTATAAAATGTATACCAATTTCAGAGACATTTATACATAACATGTATTTGCATCTTAGAATGAATGAAATATGATATAATAGGATTTTATAAGACTATAAGTGGGGATTGTACTCTTATTAACTCTGTTTTACTCTCTTTTGCTCAGACATCACACATCTTTTGATTAAAAATTATTTTAAGTGCCTCAGAGCATCTGAATTCTAAAACATCTTTAGTTTTGTTTCTGTTTTCATTCATCTCCAAGTGTCTCTAAATTGGAGACATATATAGGGTAGAAACAAATATTCCCCAAATGTTTCTTGTGTACCTACTTGATCATCATACAGTGAGGGATTCAGTTCATTTTGTCATATGGTCTCCTTTGTAAATCACTTTTGAACATTTTAAACATCTACTAAATTAAGGATAAAATATGAGGGTACAACATTTTTTTCACAAAAAATTATTATAGACGAATTTGGCATGAGCTGGAGCAGGGTTTTAGGATATATTGGCATTTATGTTTTTATCTTTTTTTCTGGATAAATGGGTTCTATTTGAAAGTGGATGAGATAATCTGGGAATATAGGGAGTACTGATGTCCCTTTTCATTTTTCACTCATTTGGGAGAACATCACAAAGAAATATTAAGTTGCACTTGGGACAAGATTTCAGCTAGTTAATTAAGATTGAATGCCTCTCTACTCATTACAATGCAAATTCAGAATAATATTTTATAATTTTCTGTGATAATATTATTCAAAGGATAATCTAAATATACGTTTAAGTACTTTAAATTAGTTTTTAAAAAAGTGATTATATTAATTTTATGTCTTGTTAATTAATTTTGATGAATATATTTATTTCTAATAGGCAACAGATTTCAATCTTTTTTTTTAAATTCTGGAAGGAATTTTATTGTTGCTTAATAGTTTGATTCAATAAAGGAAAAGTGAAAATTATTGGAACCGAAATCTTATGAACACTCTTCCCTATAGAAGCAATACCAGATTGATAATAGCAGATGGCTTAGCTTTACAAATCTAGTATATTTTTTAATCTAGCTAATATGTTGGAAAAATATTTTCAGTGGCTTCCAGCCTCCTATATTTGGATGAACCCAAAATATGATAACATCCATTTCAGAACTGTAAATATTAACTTATATTTTCTTACTCTGTATCAGTAGTGGGAGACGATAACATCAATTTTAATGATATGTCAGTGAATTAGTTGTCCAAAAAGACTATTGAATATCTCAACAACAAAATTTTACTCAATTTCCAAAAAATATTTGAAAAATGAATGTTCATTTATAATTTTCATGTAAAGATTCTGTGTGCACATGATACAATTTTATCAATATTTAACATTGTGAGCAATTTCTATTCAATCATTACTAGAATGACCACTTCCATAATAATTCATTGTTGTAGATTGATTATGTTCTTTGTATTTAGTATATATGGGTTAAACATGCATATAAACTGCACACACATGCACACATACACTCATATACACACATTCATGCACAAAACACGTAACTACATTTTTGAATCTAGTGAAGACAATTGTGAAACATTAGAGATTTCCAAAGAAAAATGATTTGCAATTCAAGTCTCTTAGAAAGACTCCCAAGTCAATACTCTTAGAAAACTATTTTCATTACTGCCTAAGAGTGTAGGTCCCTGGGACTCAGGGAAATAACTTAAGGATTAAATTTTTCAGTTCTTACACACAAAGTGGTACTAGGCTCATGAATATGACTTCAGTTTATAATAACATCTCTTAAAGTATATGACCTGGAAGTCCATCAGAATCTACTATATTCTACACACTTCCAAAAACTCTTTACAACTCAGAGATCACTTCCCTCTAAACTATGGGACCAATCCTTGTCTTAGTGTTCAGAGTTTAGGAAATCTAGCTAAATACCTTAAACCTTAGGGTTCTGGAAAAGTTGCTATTAATCTGTTTCTGATCTTGTAATCTACTTCTAAAGGATGTACATAAAAGTAATTTCCAAAGTGCAATGTACTTAAGAAATGTTATTATTATAAATTGATGTCATATTCCTGAACCTAACCCATACTTTGTAGGTAAGAACTGAACATTAGATACTTAACTATTCCCCTGAGTCCCAGGAACCCACATGATTTTTCCCATTGCTTTTGTAACAAATTACCACAAATGTAGTTGCTTAAAACAATATATTTATTCTCTTACAGTTCTGGAGGTAGGAAGTCCCAAGTAAATCTCATGGGGTTCTAATCAAGATATCTGCATAGTTGGTTCCTTCTGGAAACTCTGAGGAAAGAATAAGCTTACTTTTTCTTTTTCTAGAGGCCAGCTTCATTCCATGGCTCCTGGTCTTTTCCTTGCATCATTCCAAACTCTTGCTTCTGTTATCACATCTCCTACTACCGATTCTGATCGTCCTGCCTCCCTACTAATATGAACTCTGGTGATTACATTGGGACCACCCAGATAATTTTGGATAATCTCCCTATCTCAAAATCCGTAATTTAACCACATCTGCAGAATCTCTTTCACCGTGTCAACTAACATATTCGCAGGCTGCATGGATTAGGACTTGGGCTATTATACAGTTTTTCATACCTACCCTATATCTAAAGCACTTGGAAATATAACCTTGTCTAGCATTCGGCAATCACCCACCCAACCCAACTATAATGGACAAGATAATTGCTCCAGAATGTCTTTTTTTTAAATTAGAGTCCTGTTTCTTGCAAATATAATTTAATACCAGCTGCTTACTTGATTGAATCTCTGATGACGGCCTGCTCCTGTACTCTCATTGTTTTACTTTCTGTTCAGAATGATGTCTTATTATTGGCTGGGTCTCTCTGATATCGCCTGCTTACTTAAATTTCTTGACTTTAATTATTGCATCTCTCAGAAAGAAATGCACAGTGATTCTCAGTAGTTGTGGAAACAGAGCCATTTTGCTCCCCTGTGGATCGTGGGGATGCATTTTCTGAATCCCGCATAAATCTGTGGAGAATTTAATTTCTTGAGTTTATAACATGCTTTTCATGAAATGTATGGCCATAGAATTGAGCTGACTAAAACTAAAGCTAGACAGGTGATGTTCTACAAGATGAGATTTTGGGCCTAAGGCTATCACCAAATGAGGGAAATAAATTCTGAAAGTCTTTTTTTTCCCATTCCATTTTCATTCTTATGTAACAGTAGGGGCAGTAGATAATGGCTGTTTTCTTTTTGAAATGTAGACTAGCTCCTTAAGTAAGAATTTGCCTTAACTGTAGATTTAACACTAACTACAAATGAAAGACGTCATTCAAGTCAAATATTTTAAAGGAATCAGAAATATTTTTCACAGTTTAATGTGACCAGAAGAGGAGGAATGTCAGAAAAAGAATAAGTCTAGGCAGAACACCATGGAGAGTTTTACATAAACAAATTTTAGGGCCCTGGTCTCTAAATGTCTCTTTGCTCACTCCTTTGCCCTTTCTGCCCTTTTATGTTTGTCACTTACTTTACTTTCCTCTGGGTCCCTGCAGAGATTTGAAACTGGTTTCCAGAGATGAGAGTACCCAATGGTTGCAAAGAAATCTTTGGCCATGATTCAAGAATGGCAAGTATTCTACTTCGCACAGAGATACAGAGATAGATATATAGATATAACTATATAGATATATAAATTTGAAACACCAATATTTTCAGTACATAAGTCTCCCCCCAATTGGCAGGAATAAACTGTCCAAACAGAATTATTCTTCCCCCAGATACTTGGTTGATGCAGTCAGCTTGGCTAAGGAGAGGGTAGTTCTGGCCACGCTCATAGGCTTGTGTTCATCTCTCCATTAAATGGGCTTAGTGATCCTCTCAAGAGATTTAGTTCTAGCAGGACAAGCCTCAGAGGTAGTTTATGTCAGGGATTCTTGACTGCAAACAAGAGACAGCACTTTACGTATATTAATACTATATGGTTTCAAGTTTAGCTCTTGTCCTGCTACAGGAGTCAGAGCAGATATTCAAATGGTGCCTTTTTTTTTTTTTTTTTTTTCCTTCAGGCCCCCTTAGGCAGAGATAGGCCAGGTGTCCTGATTCCCAGACCTTTGTTGTAGCTTCCATTTCGTGACTGTGAAGTGCTGTTTTACTTGTCCTTTGGAGGGACATTCTAGCATCCCTCCATGAATTTATGCCCACCTACTCCCAGCTTCTCAAGCTCCCCTGGGATGATGTGTTTGGCCTCTAAGCACTCCAAGCTGCTTCAGCACCTGGCACAAGCTGACACATCATAGTATCAATTACTGGTTGTGGAAGGAAGGAAGAGAATAAGAAAGGAACAGCCTGGGGTTCTAGAGTTTTAATCTCTTTAATTGTTCACCCAACAGTAAAACCTACCTACCCTTGGTCCCATTTCCCAGGTAACACTGTAACTTTTCAAAGGATGTGAAAACAATGCCTCCTCGGAAAGAAGCCACTCTTACTCTTGAAGCAATAAAAGGGGCTCAGAGGAAGAGGCTTGGTGTATGGTGTTTGTGTGTATGTGTGTGTGTGTGTGGGGGGGTCTTCAGATCTCCTGATTTTGGCTAATCAATAAAAGAAAAATTTCTAATATGCTCATAAGAATCATATTTTATTCCTCAATTCTAATTATTTATGGATTTGAACTGAAATCTTAATTTGTTACACTATATCATTATTCCCTATCTTTAAAAATCAGAACAATAAGTAACCTTAAAGATGATCTAATCTAATAAGCACATTTTACTGATCAATAAACTCAACCCTAAGGAGGTTAATTAATTGACTAAGTTAATTAATAAGCTAACAGGAAGCAGCTCCCGGCCTGAATTCCACATCTGCTGATGTTTGTACAAGGACGTCTTGATTATACCTCTCTACTTTTTAGAAGAGCTTGGCTACACCATTGTATTGTCCCCAGAGCCATTCTGGACCACAACTACCCTCATTCCCTTCTCGTTTAGCATAGCCCTTTTCTTTTTCTATGCAGTAATACATACTATTCTTAAATAACCTGACTTGTCTATGAATTATTGCTTCTGACATTTGGAAAACAGGCTCTTTTTGGTTAATATATTCATAAAAAGGCAATTTTCATAGAGGCATATATTTTAGTTTACATGACTAGCCTTCATTAATTCAACCATTAATTCACTCAGTTAACACATGTATTGAGCACTAACTCTCCATCATTATGCGTGACCCAGCATGCAGACATCGAAAAGCAATTCTACCCTCAAGCAGCTCAGAGTATAGGAGAAGAGGGCTGCATATGTACACGGGACTAAAGTGTTACAGGTGTGGGTGCAAAGCTGGCAGGAGAGTGGAAAGAGGAGTCAGTTCTACCGGGTAAGAGGCAGAAAGGGTATTCTGGAAACAGTAACACATCAAGCTGAGATTTAAAAGATGGGAAGTATTTACCAGGTAGACAGGGGCAAGGGGATTCCAGAGGGAAAACATTAAATGAGAGAAACCCCAAGTTAAGACACAGCTTAATGTATGGGAAGGTAAGTGAAAACATTTTGTCACCGAAAGTACCCAATTTGTGTGGGAAAGAAGCACAAAGAGGTTCAGTTGGTGACCATATTAGGAATCATATGTCATTGGAGAAATTTACACCAGCTTGAGAACCAGCAGGGCAAATAAATATTATGTAATAATTCATGGAGACATGTTTTCCCATACAGGTGTGCTATATGACCTACTTACCTGGGTGTTTTCATGTCATCTCACTATTTTCATACTGCCCTTTCCCCATACTTTTATTTTTAATTTAACTAATTTATTTTTGTTACAGTTGTTTCTCCTTTTTCCCCCATTGACACCCTCCTCACACCCCCCATCTCCCAGGATTGTTGTCTATGTCCATTGGTTATGCTTATATGCATAAGTTCTTTGGTTTATCTCTTCCCTCCCACCCTCACCCCTGCCTTTACTTTTTTATTAATCTGAGGGGTAGGGTCATTGGAGTTAAACTGTACACAAAATAGGATACATGTGTGATATGTATACATATTTGTACTTTTCCTTCAATTTTTTATAAGGAGTATATGCTACCTTCATAATCACAAAAGGTTGTCTCTTTTTTTAAACAGAGAAGTTGAGTTAGAAGAAATGGGGAAAACAGATATATATAAAGAAGAAAGTCTTTATGTTAAGCTGAGGAGCTAGCTGTGGATATCCATTACCTGATTAGAATATTCTTTTTTCTGAATTTCATATAATCCTGTGACATCTTTTAACATGAAATCATATTTATTTATGTGACATTAAAAGCCTTGCATTTAGAATTCTTAAATATCAAAATCTATCCCTTTCCCTTTCTGCATAGAGATGTCAAATACTACTGTTCCAATAAAATCATTTCAATAAAAAAAACAACAATAAAACAATAACATCTTTTTCCTTGAGAAAAGTCAAGGTTGCAATCTTTTAGACAACCTTCAACATAGCTTTTTGGATATAGGTAATATAATTTATGGGTTGAGAGTATTTAAAAGGTTGGTGTCATAAAGAGCAAATTAATTTCCTGCAATAAAGTATTGCTCTCTTTATGGCCATATCTTGGCTCCCAGGTTAACGACCTGATTTTATTTATAATGCACTCATGTTCCCATATTCCAGTTTTAGTGGTGCACTGATAACCACAGAAATCATCTCTGTCGCTGGGATACTCAGTTCTCATGATGCTCTCTGTGTGGATATGCAACCACACAGATTCTTTTTACCTTAGAGAAACTTAGTCACCTCCAGAGTTTCCTCCTTCAATTGTCCTGGCTAGTTGGGATGAACAGTTCAATTTCATTTTCTTCACAGAATTATTTTATACTGTGACAGTCCTTGTACATTCAGTCTGGATTAACACACACACAGCTAAATAAACATTGCTAAACCCTCTGGGTCTGTCAAGAAAAAGAAAAATAACTGCTTCCACAGAGAGTTCCAGAGACCAGTTTGTTAAACTCACAGTTACTCTTCTGCTTAGAATTTCCATAGGAAGGGGCCTTATAATCATCTAGTCCTATTTTGTTCTAACAATGCTGTGAAGAAGATGCCTGATTTCCTCTTGAATTATCCAACGATTTCTGACCCAACAGGCCCAAAGTCATCCTCTCCTTTTTCAGATGGCTCTAATTTTAGAAGGGTCTTTCCATGATTGGGCCCAAAGCCTGACTTTGTATTACCCACTGAAACAAAATGTTTCCCTCTTCCACATGACAGTCTTTAAGTATTTTATTATAACATATACCCCTCTATTTCTGTCCCTCTGATTTCAGTACATTTAAATGACACTGACTCATCCATGAGCGCTATCAACAAAGTCACACAAAACCTATGGGCTTTTTTTACGCTTGTCTGCGGACATTTTCTGCTTGTTTCTAGAATTCAAATGAGCCCTCTCACTCTTAGCTTCTCTTCTTCCTTCCCCTTACCTTCCTAAGTCCTTACGTCCCACCATACATTGTCTCAGACCACACATTCGGATGTTCTGTTTAGTCGCAAACATTGAGACGTCAAAATGAAGCTGCATTTATTTTAATTCTCTTAAAACCTTTGGACAGGCTGCTCATCTTGCTCCTCCTCTAAAACGTTAGAAAGATGAGGGAGATTTTCAGCTTCACTAACTCAAGGAACTTTTCTATTTTGTTCACTGTTCGTACGATATGTCCCCGGAGCCTAGAATCACCCTTGGCTCCAGAAGTAATACAGTGACTGGTTGTTGCATAACTTTGGAAGGTTGAGTTCCTCTGGGCAAGATGGCCATGTTAAACCCTCAGATCAGACTTTCACACTGCAGAGACAAATTGGGTAAATATCTGAAGGGGTATGTACCCATCACTGGGCCAAAATGGCTGAAGAAAATGGTTGACTCATGCTGAACTTTGCCGTTGCATGCTAAGTCTTCTTCACATTATTCCCTATTGTGAATTAGATTATTATTTTAGTCTAGTCAAGCTCCACAGCTGCTGCTCATGAGAATCACAACTTTTATAAAGAATTTCTGGGGATGGGCATGTATTAAGTATGAGAACCTTCTCTAAAAGCTCTCTAAGATCAATTTCAAATATTAAGATATTATGTCAATGATCAGAAAATTCCATTAAAATTAAGAGTATAGCTATTCAAAGATATTGTGGAAACATATAATTTAGTGTGCCAACCTGTTTGCTCTTTTTCTCATAGCATATGGAAAGTAAAGTCTTTTAATAGAAGATAGTCTGGCCCTTATTTTGAGCCCATTGGAAAAAACGGGAATGTTGTTCTTTTCATCATTTTTGAAAAGCATAAAATAGACAATATTATCACAGAATTTCATGAGAATAGGTATGGGGAAACTTTGGTTCTTGGGTCTCATGCAATTACTGGTTGAGTTGAATTAGGCCATTGGTAAGTTTTCTAAAATGTATTTTTTTAAATAAAGGGAGTTATTCATCAATCAGTTGTCCTTACTTTTGCTAAGCCTTTTTTCTCTTTCCTTCGGTTACAGTGAATATATAAATTAGCACTTAGGAAGAATTCTAAGGGCAAGAAGCAAGTTCTAAAATTCCAACTCAAGAAATTTTATTTTTTATTATTTATTTATGTATTTATTTTGCCTCAGTGAATCACACAGAAGAACACATTTAGAGAGAAGGAAAAAAACCCAATCAAATACCTTTGAGGTCGAATTTGGTGAGACAGAAGACAGAAACCGAGGAAAGATGCAGCAGCCAACCAGCTACAGTGACACCTTAATTCCTGTTTTCCTCACATCTGTTTCTTTTCCCCTTTTTATAAACAATCTTTTTTTTTTTAAGCCTTAATTTTTAACTCTGTCCATCCTTATCTCTCCTAACTAATCACAATATAGAAATGGCTGAATTATCATTAATAACATGGGTGATATTTTAAGTATTTTCTTATTACCATTTTAAAAGCAGAGTTGAATTATGGTTATTCCCCAAAACATGTTCAAAAAGTAGATTAAAACTAACCAAAATTTGATATTCTTTTTTCTTTAAACACAATTTGTGTTTTGTTGTTAGATCCCACCCTCTTCCTGTCTCTGACCTCCCACTGTTCATAAAACAAATGCTGTAATAGCGATAAATAATTGTTCATTACAAGATTCTCTTTCATGAATATGTTTCTTGAATTAGATTGAATTAATGTTATTAATGACCTATTGGTATATTTACCTAATTAGTTTGTGATTTTAACTTTACATATTATTATACTAATCTTTTCAATTTAATTAACTGTTTATTATTGCTTCTATGTACACAAATATACATATTACACATATAAATATATACACATTTCTATTTGATTTTTACAAGTATGACTCAGAGTAGAAAACATATTTTAATTTCACAACTAATTTACTTTAGATTGTAATGTTAGCAGAGTGTGAAACTATAAACTTCCATATCCAACTTGACTTTTCTAACAGCCAAGGGAAGATAAGAAACATTTTAAGTACTTGCTAGTTTCAAACTTTTAATTAGCTTAATAAACAAGGCAAGGAGGTAAACCTTAAATAAGTCAGTGATACACATATTGGAAATGTTCAATATTCAAGAAAGGAGATGCCAAGGGGTGCAGTACATTTAGGACTATTGCTCTAATTTCCCACCCAAGTGAAGTGATGCTCAAGGTAATGAAATAAAGTTTCCACCTTATGTGGAGCAAGAAGTGCCAGATGGTCAAGCTGGATTCAGAAAAGGAAGAGGCACTCAAGATCTAGTTGAGAGCATTTGCTGGTTACTGTAGTGCTCCAAAGAATGTCAGAAGGATAGTCTATGTTTTATAGACTACAGTGAAGCCTTTGACTGCATGGATCATGAAGAGCTATGGGTTGTTCTGAAAACACTGGGCATGCCTCAGCACTCTGTTGTCCTGGTTTTTAATTTGTATTGTGGACAGGAAGCCACTGTCAGGACAGAATATGGAGAGACAGAATGGTTTCCTGCAGGCAAAGGTGTCAGACAAGGGTGCATTTTATCTCCCTATTATTTAATCTGTACACAGAACTTATCATATGAAAAACTGGGCTAGACTCAGAGGAAGGAGGAATGAAAATTGATGGAATAAATATCAATAACAAGATAGGCAGATGATATCATCTTACTGGCAGAAAGTAGCAATGATTTGAAATGACTTCTGATAAAAGTGATAGAAGAAAGTGCCAAAGCAGGACTGTATTTGAATATCAAGAAGACAGAAATCATGACTGCAAAAGCAATACACAACTTTAATATAGACAATGAAGTCACTGAAATTGTTAAAGATATTGCTTACCTTGGTTCAGTCATCAATTCAAATGGAAACTGCAGCTAAGAAATCAACAGAAGGCTGAGAGTTGGAAAGGTAGCAATTGAAGAATCAGGAAAGATGACCAAGAGCAAAGTTGTGTCATTAGAGACCACCCACACCCTTGTATTCCCAATTACTATGTACGGAGGTGAAAGTTGGACAGTGAGGAAGGTTGATAGGAAAAAAAAAACCAACCTGATTCATTTGAAATATGGCATTGGAGGAAAGCCCTATGGATATCCTGAACTTCCAGAAAGATGATAAAATGAGTCCTAGAGCAAATTAAGCCTGAAACATCGCTGGAGGCAAAAATGACAAAACTGAAGCTGTCCTACTTTGGGTACATCATGAGCAGGCAGGATTTTTTGGAAGACAGTAGTTCTGGGAAAAATAGAAGGTAGAAAGAAAAGAGGAAGACCAAATGTAGCACAACTGACTCCATAAAAGGAGCCATAAGCTTGAGTCTACAGCTGAGCAGGGCTCTTAAGGGCAGGACATTGTGGACATCACTCATTCACAGGGTCGCCAGGAGTCAGAGCTGACTCAACAGTATATAACTCACGTTATACTTAAATAAAGAACTATTAGAAGAAAACGACAATAGTAAAAAGCTCCTACACAAATGAGCCTATAGCCCTGCACACAGTTATAGCACATGGAGATTCTCTGGAAGTCCATACTGCCCCACAATCTGAACTTTCTCATTGCACCCTAAGTCACCTTCACATCACTTCTCCGTCATCACCACTGAGATTTGGATGATCTAATGTTTTGCTGCAGCCTGTCAGGTTAGTTTCACAATCCAAAATGTAACAAAGAAAACTCAGTTCTAGATTTGTTTTAGACTCATGAACAGAGCTACAGATACAGTACATTAGAGTCGAAGAGAAGAAAAGAAGAGGCAATTATTCCCAAGAAAAATTTTTTAATCCTCATTCAAGGATATATGTTTAGAGAGGGAAAAGATGGTGGGGAGACAGAGAGAGACATCAATGTGAAACATTGATCAATTGCCTCCTGTATGCATCCCAAGTAGGGATCAAACCAGCAACCTAGGTATGTGCCCTGACCAGGAATTGAACTCACAAACTTTTGGTGTATGAGATGACACTCCAACTTACTGAACCATCTGGCTAGGACCCAAGAATAAATTTTAATAAAACATTTTCTACTAAAGTGGAAATGGTAACAGAAGCTCATCACTTTCTACAATTAGTTTTCGGCAAATTATAACTGAGTTGATGTGAGACCAATTTCCTCCTTTCAACCGTTTGAGGACTGCATCCAGCAGCCTCTTGGGCTCCTAATATCTGCTGTTGAGAGCTCATTAACCAGGCAAAGCTGACCCCTCACACCCTCCCAATAGACTTGCTGTGTCTGCTACCCTAGCTACCCCCAAACACAACCCCAATATGCATACAACATATACAAAATCCAAAATGTATTACAGTCATCTGTCCAGAAAATCGTCTCTTTTCCCCACAGGGCTTCTAAGTTGTCATTTGACAATTGTGACAAGTTATGCATTAAATGCATTCTCTTCCCTGATTGGATGTTTTAATTCTTAATAAAGGATTTTTTAAACATACTGTTTAATACTGAAAGAATAAGGTAGTGGTAGACCGGTGGCAGGTTAATGAATGGGGAGATTTTGAAGGCTGGATGGTGGTGGTAGAAAGTATCTTTCAGCTTCTCAAACATCTTGTATAAACTAAGATTTATTGAGCACCACAGTATCAGACTCTTAACAGACATTATCTCTTTTAATCTTTGAGACAACCTTATGAAGGAGCGATTGCTTTCCATTAGCCAGATGGGAAAAGCAAGTGTGCTGTGGGGTCAGAGCATCTGTAGTCTCCTGAGACCCAATCAAAACTGCTACTACATTTCCAAACCATAAAGGTTATGAGGATGTATGTGGTCAGGAAATGAAAAGAATTTCACAGTGTATTTGTCTCTTGGGTTGACACTTATAGGAATTATTTACTGACAAGAGTTGAGTTTGGAGTGATGTACTAATCTTTCCACTTGCTTTCAGTGTCCCCAAAGGCCATGTATCAGGTCACGTCCCATTTCCCGACACAGCGCTGAGTAATACAGTCATATGATTTCCAGAACCCAGTATCATCCTTTGAAATATGAGAGGCAGACCATTGCAGATAGCAAAATGTAAGCATTTTGGGGACATTTCTACTACTTGTATAAATCATGGAATAAAATATTTTAATTAGTGTCTGATCCAAAAGAATCTAGGGCCAACATGCCAAGTTAGCACCAGAAATCCATTCTTGGGGAGCTTAACTGCACTATTCCTATAGTTCTTCTGTTTTCCAGAGCAAAGTGAGTCATGCTTTTTGTTTACCACTATCTCCCAATATTCAGCATATGCAGTAGATTGTCCATAATATTTGTTGGAAGAACAAATGAAAGATTGAATGAGAGAATATGCCCAGAATACATGGTTAAATCAGTTGCTACAAAAGCCTTAATTCATCCTCTATGGGATGTTTACAAATCCATGTTCTTTTTCTAGACAAGGAAAATGTGTGAGTTATATAGGAGTCAATCGGCTCAGAAGGGTCAGATTAAAGGGTGGAGATGAGGATTCCTGGGATACCAACATAGTAAAGACTATTTTATACAACTTGAAATATAAATCCCCCTTGCTAAAAAAGATGGCACAAATTTGTCACAAGCCTGCTCAGCCCTAAAAGACATTTAGGAAGCTTTGAAGTCCTCTGTCACTATGGATAAAATTCTCTTCATCTACCTCCTTGAATGGATTAATGGAACCAGTTGAGGACAGTAAATGTATTAGAATAATTCCTCAATTATAAAACATTAACATGCATGCCCTTTGTTATGGACTGAATTGTGTTCACCCAAGAACCATATATTGAAGCCATAACCCATAGTACCTCAGAATGTGACTGTATTTGAAGATAAGGTCTTTAAAGAAGTGATTAAGCTAAAATCAGGCTCTTAGCCTGGTCAGTGTGGCTCAGTGGTTGAGTGCAGACCCATGCACCAAGAGGCTGCTGATTTGATTCCTAGTCAGGGCACATGCCCAAGTTGTGAGCCAAATCCCCAGTGAGGGGCATGTAGGAGGCAGCCAATCAATGTTCTCTCTCATCGATGTTTCTATTTCTCTCTCCCTCTCCCTTTCTCTCTCTCTAAAATCAATAACCAAAAAAAAATATTTTAAATAAAATCAGGCTCTTAGGGTGGGCCCTAACCCCGTATGACTGGTGTTCTTGTAGAGATAAAATTTGGACACACAGAGAGACATCAGGGGGTTTTGCCCAGAGGAAAGACCATGTGAGGATACAGTGAAAAGGTGGCCATCTGCAAGTCAGGGAGAGAGGCCTCAGAAGAAACCAAACCTTCCAATATCTTGATATTGGATTCCTGCCCTCCAGAATTGTGAGAAGATAAATATCTGTGGTTGAAGTCATCCAGTCCGTGCCACTTTGTTGTGGAAGCCCTAGGAAACTAGTACACTATTTGAAAACTAACTTTCTCTTTTGTAAAGAGAAAAAACCCTGAAGTCATGAAGGCAGCCTTCACACTGATGACACTGCTTAGATTAGCAATTTCTTTATACAAGTTTTCTGACAAGGTGCCACTGAGGCCAGATCCTTCACTGTCTCTGTCAGCAGGTACCACTGTGTTGATATTGCTGGGTGTGAGAATAATCAACTCTTTAGGTTTTCATTTGTGATTTTGAAGTCTAGTCTTGAGAACTACATCCATCTGTGAATATAAAGCACCATCCCCATAGAGCCAGAGACCACTTTCAGCTATTTGCTGAATGCATGCAATGAAATTCATTGGCATAGAGAGAGGCCCATCATGTGTATTTACCAGGAATGATTTTTCTTAACCAAGAACTGTTAGAATTAATTCGGATGAACATCTAGTAAGAAATATATTCCTGATATTGATGTTTACAATTATTCCCTATGCTCTTACCTCTTGGGTTGATAATAGATATGAACATAGGAAGAACATTTATTTAATTCCTAATAAAATTACTACTAAAATAACATCATGGCATGTTTCTACTAATTGAATAAGGCCAAAAAGAAAACCTCGCTCAAATAAAATTATATTCATTTGTTATTGGTCAATAAAAATCATATAACTTATTTTTCCCTTTAAATTTGTCCCGTTGGAATCTCAAAGCTAAATGTATTCTTCTTATATAATTGGTATCTTTGGCCTAGATTTCTGGTATGTCTCTCCCTAAATTACTTTATATCATTTCATCTTTAGTCATTAAACTAATAAATATGCCAAACTATGATTTTCCCCACGAGCTTTTTCAAATCCTTTTTCTGGACTCAGATAGGACATAAATAATAAGTAATAATTATCCTTCTGAAAAAAAAAAAAAAAGCATTGGTTCTCTACTGGGATGATTTTGCCCCCCAGGGCATATTTGGCAGCCTGGAGACACTTTTAGTGGGGCTGATGGATGCTATTGGCATTTAGTGGATAGAAGCCAGTGATTCTGCTAAATATCTTACATTACTTCCCACAGCAACAAAGTATCCACCTAAAATGTCAATAGTGCCAAGGTTGCATTAGAATCTCTAAGGCCATGGTTGAACAATGACTCTTTGATGAAAGAGTGAAGTCTGATGAGTTTCAGGTTTTATATCGATCTCTAACTTTTCCCATCTTATACTTTCCAGTACTAGACAAAAAATTGCTTAATACAATTCTGTGCATTTCACAGACATTTTGGCTTTGGCCTCTTTTTCTCTGATTGTTGGTGGCAGAGTTTCTCCAGTCCTCCTGGAAATAGCTTTCAAGTTATTAGCAATACATACTCATTGAATGACAATTAGAAATGACTTGAAGCTGTGGCTGGCTTACTAAAAAATCTTAGTCCATCACCTCCTTTATTTTTGTTTGACTTCCCACGATCCCAAGAGTGAAGGCACGTCCCTTCTGTACATGATCCCTGACTGTAAGCCCAACTCTCGCCTTGAGTAAGGATGAGTGAAGAAGTTAGAATTAGGCCTGGAAGGCCTGGGGAGTTAACATGGGATCTAAACTACACCACTAGCCGTTGTCAGATTTGCATCTTGAATATTACAGCTTTGTGACATTCTCCTCACCATGCACTTGCATCTTCTTCCTTGTTCTCGATCAGTAGACTGTAAATGCCAATCGATTTTGTACAACTGCAACATTGATTCGAAATAGTCTCACTGTGGGGAGATTTCATTGTGTGTGTGGCTCTACTCTTTGAGTTCATGGAGAAAAAAAGCTGTTGGGTCCAAAGGTCACCAAACACTCCCATTAAGTGGAGACCGAGTAAAGAACTGGCATGCTCTGGAAGGAAATAGTGTTAAGAGAAGTGTTAGAAAGTGATAGAACCATGAGATCTAAGAGAAGAGGGGGAAAGATGGTAGGGGAGAGAAACAGTGGTGCATAGAAATGTAGTATAGCAAACAGAGCAAGGTGATTCAAAGAGCTCTGGAGTAGAATACAGAATTCTTGGGTTCTTTTCCTCCTTAAATTGGCAAAATGGCCTTGGCCAAGTTACTTAACCTCTCTAGAGGACTGCAAAATAACCTGCAAAATGGAGGACTTAGCTTGAATGACCTTGATTAAAGTCCTTCTAGGCAGTTAATATCAGTTCTATCTGTGCCTTGGATTGGCTAGCAAGAAACTCAGTAAATCAGCGTGTCTAAATAAGCAGGCTTTCACATATAGGCTAAAGTGTAGAAGAGCTGATTAAAAGAGTGCTTGGGAGGGTGAAACAAGGCCACCTCTGCCTCTGGAACTATGTAGGAAGACAGCGATTAAGGAGCGAGGAAGGGAGGCACAGGCCTCCAATGGAGTCATTTTCCTCCAGGGGGGAGATGAATAAGTAAGGTCTTCCCTGTGCTCGCCTCTCCTTCTCAAGGAGAAATGGAAACAGTAGAGGGAGGTAGGATTGCCTACTTGTCTTCCTCCAACAAGCAAAGCTTGTGTTCACCTTGAGGCATCTACACAAACTGATTTTCTTCCATCTGAACTATGTGGTAGGGCTGGCCCTGTCCTCTACATTTAGGTTTCCACTCCAACATCACCTCCTCAGAGAGACCTTCCCTGTCCATGTAATCCAAAGCAACCACCTTCAATCTCATCCTTCTGTTGTTGTTGTTGTCTGCTAAGATCTTTTTTCGGTATGACAATCTCATCTTAATGTTTGTTTCTAGGCACCTGTGATGTTTCTTCCTCCATGAGAACAGAGGCCTCATAGGTCTTGTTCATTGCTCTGTTCCCAACCCCTGGTACAGAGTAACATTCAGTAATATTTGTTGAATGAATAGATGCGTAAGAAACGCTAAAAATAAAATTTGAGGTGGGAGGATCTAAAAAATAGAAAATGGAAACAGAATATGGTAAGAACAGATAAATCCTTAGGGAGATAAGACTGCCAGTAGGAGGTACCTGTAAGACTAGACAGGAGACAGAGCTTGACCCTGCAGATCGAGACCTGAAGAATCACGAAAGAATAACCTTGTGAACTGAAAGCAGCAAAATTGTGGACAGATTGGTATTATCGACCTACCCAGTCCAGATGCCTAGAGGTAAACAGCTTCAAATCTCAAAAACTGGAATTCATCACAAAACAAGAACAAATGAAGCTTTTGTTCTTGAACAACCTTTATCAACATGCACAGCCTTCACATAGGACATATGCTCCTTGTAATAGTTGTAACTACTCAATCTCAAAGCTAATAAACAAACACTCAAAGCCTACAGTAGCTCTTTACTATCCAAGCTAGATTTCTATAACTAGAATAAATTACTATTTGCTGATTTCCATAAGTTATACCAAAATAAGATCATTTTATCCATGCATCCTAATTTCTTTCTTATAGCAAAAAATAAAATAAAACAAACAAAAATAAAACAACAACAAACACACTCTACCTTTTACCACAGAAATTAAGGAGAAATTTAAAAAGGAGCAAAAATCTGTCCTCAGTTTCAACAAGTCTCCTGATAGTGAAAATGTGCTGGGCCCTCTGCTGCCTGTGTTTGGCACTGAAATATAAGAAGCTTTTCTAAAGCACATAGAAATCTTCGAAAAGAGGCCATTTCTAGTTAAGCTTTCATCCAATTGCCCAGTTAAACAAATTAAATTCTTAGATGACAAAAAGTTCTTCAAAGGTTTAGCAAACTGGACTGTTCTATTTTGTATAAATTAAGGAAAATATTTCTTTTCAGTTGTAGTCAACTTGTCCTGTTCCAAAACTATGATAAATATCCTGAAAAGAAGAAATTCAAGTAAATTTTTGGTGAATTATTGTTTTAAATAACCAAAAAATATCAGTTACATTGCCATGAAATGGTAACTGATTTTGCTTATTTGATAACACTAAATATAAACATCTTTGTGTTAAATTATATTTTCTATTCTCTTATAGTAGAAAACCTCATTTAACTTTAAATAGGAACTCTTACTATGTATTCTTCAATTTATAGAGGTGAATCATTAATTGATTATTGAACTAATAAAAAACAAACACATATATTTTTAAATCACAGTGGTATCCTTTCAGGATATATGACTTAAAACCCTTACCTGAAAATGCATCCTGATGAAGGTAAAATATTATTCCTCACATACAGTAACTGTGTAAAGAATGTGCAATTATCTGATTTGCCAGCAGTGGACACTGTTACTCTAGTTATCACCACAGAGTGACTAGGGAAAAGCCTGCTTAATGTCTCAGGGAATGTCTGCTCTTTATTCCCTTAAATAGAGCAGGAGTCAGTAACATTGGTAATTATTCTGGAAAAATAATAAAATAAATTGTATTAAGGAATCAGTGTTATTCTTGGACATCCAAGAATTATTAACAAATAAATATTTATATTAAAAAATGTGTTTCTTATTTGATGTTGTTTTTTTTAAATATATGGAACATAGCTATTAGCTGCAGAATACCCATTCATCATCACTCTCAAGCGTATCTTATGCGTCTACAAAAGATCTCTCCTAGGAAATGTTGACAATTGGTGTTAAAAAATATACTGAACTGCAACTGAAAATAAATAAATAAATAAATAAGAAATATACCAACCAGACAATTAGTGGTCCCAGTCCCAGACCTGGATTCCCAGGAACTAGCTCTGCGACCCTAGACAGGTCATCAGTCCTCCCTGATCCCGGTCATCTCCTGCCTATAAAGAAATGACTTAAGACAGCAAATTGCCAAGAACTCCTGCACTGATGCCTGCTTTTCTGACTCTCTCAGTACAAACCGAGCAAGAAGCCCTAGCTACACTTGTATAATAAGATATAGGTGCTATTTGTTTAATCTCCATCCAGAAAAAAATACCCTTATAAAGCAGCTATCCCTTCTGTAATGAGGCCAGAAGCATAAGCTCAAGCCCCCAGGGCAAGCATAATGGAAACAAACTTGCAGAGCTAATAAAAATCAGGCAGTGGGCTCAAAATAGAAAGCCACTTCCTCTCGGCGTTCTAACCTGCACAGCAAGGAGAGCGTCTTGCCGCATCAGAGAGTTTACTTTGTACTAAGATTTACTTTGTACTAGGTAGTATTATTATTCCCGTTTTATAGATGAGGAAACTGAGGCACAGAAGATTAATATCTACTCCACGGATAATAGGTAGTAAGTGCTGGATCTGACTCTTGAATCAAGGCAGACTAACTGGAAAGTCTATGCCATTAAAACTGCTAGATTCTACTTTTCCAGATTTCATACTGACTCTCAGTATAATACTCTTCATATGCCCTCTACTAGACTGTAAATTGCTTAGGGATAAAAAATAAGAGCATCCTGGTGAAAAGACCAATGGTTCTCAACTCTGGGTGATTCCCCACCCCCAAGGGACACTCGGCAATATCTGGAGATATTTGTGGTTGTCACCATGGAAGATGAGCTACCAAGATCTAGTGGATGGAAGCCAGGGATGCTGCCATGCATTCCGTAAAGCTCAGGAAAGCCCCTGCTATCGAAGAATTACTCTGCTCAAAATGTCAATGGTATCAAGGTTGAGAAACACTACTCTAGAGTAAGAGAAGCTTTGCCACTCACCAGTGGTATGAATGAGCCATTTGCTTCAGCTCCCAGAACCTCTCAGTCTCCTCCCTTAAAAATATATATATAATCTATATATATGTGTATATAATCGACAATTATGGTTGTAAGAAGGACTGAATGCTTTTCAACTGAGAAGTTATTCATCTATTTTCAAAGACAGTGTCATATAGTAAAAAGAGCAGAGGTCTTGGAGTCAAAGTGGCATGAGCTCTTAAAGCAACCCCCAAGCCCCAGCTCTTTTCATCTATTTTTTAGAAAGAGGGGGTGGGAATTTCTACTGCACACAGTTTCCTCAGGATTAAATGAGGCAATGCAAAGATTCTCTCATCATATTTGACACATCATATAACCCTAAATACGTTCATTTCCACTCTTGAAAGTAAGTATGTGTATATTATTTTTTGTCTGTCTAGTATGCAAACCTCACCCTCTACAAACCACATTCCTTCCTTCCCAAACCAAATCCAAATTGTTTAGGTATCTATCCTTACCTCAGGCAGCCAAGTGCTCCAGGAAATGACTGTACCCCCCACATTCAGAAATGAGACTCCACTGACTTGATCCAAGGTCAATCCAAAGCACTTCACAAGTGGCAGAATCAGCGTCAGCCATGTGACCTAGTTTTGGTCAATAAACTCAGAGGACTTTGAGAACCTGGTTTACATTTCTAAGTTGTCCTGGGAAGACACAATCTCATTTCCCCCCTGGAAGTTGCTTCTGTTTGTGGAGCCAGGAACTGCTGTAGACATTTTGCTACCAGTTCCACAAATGACAGAACAGGGAAATGGGCAGATCTGAAGGATGGAATTTGAGAACATAGTTGAACTACTGGGTCAGCTGTGTGGACTGCATTTACTTTGGACTCACTGCAATGTTAAAAAAAAAAAAATGTTCTTTGTGTTTAAGCCAGTTTGATTCAGAATTTCTGTAACCTACAGTCAAAAATCATCCAAACTAATGTAAATGGAGCCTGGGCCCTGCCTCCATGCCACAGTTCACATGCATCACTGCCACCACACAGGTCTTACCCCAGTCCCTGGGATTATTTTGTGTCACCACCTGGTCTCATAGTCATTATATAATGGAAATGGAATAAAGCAATAATGAATGGCTTTTTGCTCTTTTACTCAATCATTTGTTTGTTTGTTATTTAGTTGTGGTAAAATAGACATCGCATAAAATTTACCACTCCAACCATTTTTAAGTATATAGTTCAATAGCATTAAGCATATTCACACTGTTGTCCAAACATCACCAGCATCCATCTCTAAAACTTCTCATCTTGCAAAACTGAAACTAGGTCCATTAAACTCTCCATTCCTCCTCCCCCAGGTTCAGGCAACCACTATTCTACTTTCTGCCTCTAAGAATTTGACCTCTAGGTACCCTATATAAGTGGAATCATATAGTATTTGTCCTGTTGTGACTGGCTCATTTCACTTAGCATAGTGTCCTCAAGGTTCATCCATGTTGTGGCATGTGTAAGAACTTCCTTTTTAAAACTGAATATTATTCCATTATATGCATATACATTATTTTGTGTACCCATTCATCAGTCAATGGACACTTGAGTTGCTTCCACATTTTTTGGCTGTTGTGAATAATGCTGTTCTAAACATGGATGTGAATAGCAAACTTTAATACAGCTATCAATTTTTAATCTTTAATGCATATTTGATCGTCTAAATCAGAGGTCGGCGAACTGTGGCCCTCAAGCTAAATAGGATCTGATGTCTGTTTTATATATAAAGTTTTATTAGAAAAAGGCCATGCCCATTATTTTACATATTGTCTAGGCTGCTTTCTTAGTACAGTGCAGAGTACAGTAGTTATAGCAGAGACCACATGTTTTCTGAAAACTGTAATGGAAAAAAAATAGAATGCAAATTCTACTCCATCAATCTACTTTAAGAACTTCCATAGTTTCCAGTCACCTGGAAAGATAAGGTAGTAGCTCCTTGGAACACCATCTAAAACAGCCATGATCCCACCCATACTCACTTCTCTCTGCCACTCCAAACATCACCAATGGCCATTGCTCAATCTCAAGGGCATCACTTCCTCTAAGAAAGCTTTCCTTAATCTTCAAGAAAACCTTGCCTAGCACAAACTACTTGTACAATCTTTATTTAATAAATGAATAATTTAATAAAGGATTTTTGCTGTTGTTGTTTTTACCTTTTTGTTACTATGTGTTTGAACGATTGTCTAAGCCTGCTGAAGGTGTCAAATAGAAAGTGCATGAATACCACCAGGAATTTCACCATCCTTAGGGTCCCTGAAATTCAGAATGGTGAGTTAGAATGAATCTTTTAAAGATGGTTGGACTGTATATTCCTGATGATTAGTTTACTTTTTAATTTTGTGTTTTAAAATTGTATGTTTTTGATATATGTATCACATTAGAGTGTTGGTTCTATTTGGAGTTTTATTCATTTCCCTGGGAAATAAACTGCTACACAATATTAGAAATAGAAAATAATAAATGTCAACTTAGCTGCACTTATATAAAATACAGATCTGATAAAAATCTGTTCTATATATTACCTCTCATAGATAGCATGATAGTGTCATTTATGGTTGTTAAAAATACTACTATATTATCTGGACAGTTAACTTTTACAAATACTTTTTTATATTAAACTTAATGAGGTTATTATATATTGTATTTAGAGGAAAAACTCTTTAGTTCCCAAAGTTTTTAATTACTTAATGGTGAAATTCTCTAATAAAGTAATCCTAGAAATAATCTTTCTTTAAAATGAGTTGTCTCTAAAAATAAGAGTAACACTTAAAAGGCAGTAATCTGGCAATTTAATGGTGGGAAAAAATATCTCTTAAAATAGGACTTCTTCCAGGTCAATTAAAGGGTATTAATTCAAATAAACCTTTAAAACTTTACTTTTAAAGGAAGGAAAACTTTGTTCAGAGTATATGATGCCCAAGTAGGCCACTGACACACACTGCCGATACTATTTTGTCTTTCTTCAACTTTAAGCGTTGTATTAAAGAGCTCTTTTAAATATGCTAAAATTTGGCAATGTTGTAGTGTAAAAGTCAAGATGAAGCAAAGACATGTGGTCATATTTTTGGAAGGCAATTATGTATTACTATTTGAAATTATTTTTTATTATCAGCAATTAATTTATTAGTCATCAAAATAAATTTTAAAATATTGCAGGTCTCATTACCCAATATATAGCATGCCAAAGGCACACTGAGAATTAATGTTGTTAAATAGTTCTATGGGGATGACTGAGAAAGAGAAAAGTGTGACAGAGAGAGAGGTTCTAATATGGTTGATATAGCTGTATAACATTTTCACTATCAAAGGGACAGACTTCTAGATCTTCTAGATTGCTTCTAATATAGGCAGCTTAATAAAAAATGTAGATATTTAAATGAATTTACTAGCAATGATATTAAATGAGTTCCCAATGCACAAAACTCATTAATGACAAAGAAGCAATGTTAGAGGGTTTTTCTCTCTTTAAAAAAAAAAAAAAAGAAAGAAAAAGAAATAAAAGAAGTTTGACACAGGATTTTCACATCTGCATAGTTTTTATAACTAGTACAATCATCAGACATTCCTAGAATAGGGAATATATTTGCCCTGAATTTTTGAAATACAGACACAATTTTCCTCCAACTTTGCAACAGCTTTTTCATTTTTTACTCAATGTTCCCTGCAATAAGTCTAATACATGCTGAAAAGTAAACAGAAAAGAAATCCAGTAAAGGCACACTGATTCTTATAAATGAATGTCCTTTAGTTATCATGCTATGGGAGTTTAGGGCTCATGAATTTTCCCAAGTGCCTAAATTTTCCCTTAGGATGTTAATTTATCAAAAAAAAAAAAAAAAAAAAAAAACTAAAGAAGAATTAGTAAGAGATTTTGTGTTGGTTGGTGTGGAAGCCACTAACTTTTCGCCAAGCAGCTTCCCACCCCTTTTTCTCAATAGTATTCCAATTTTGTTCACTGGAGCAATTTCCTCGATTCCAAGGAATGAAACACAGTTGCTCTAAGCCAACTGTGGCTAAGTTCACTTCTTCTTTCTCAGAAACGTATCTCCCTAGCTTTCTTTTGAAAATCTGCAGCCATGGGACCCAGTTCCTGGCCAATGAGATGTAAAGGAATTCTTCTACGGGGAGAGAGGGGTATGATCAAAGGGGTGCTAGGAAAGATTTTTGTCTTTTTCCTCCTTGATAAAATGACCATCTATTTTGCTTTGCCCCTTCCTTTCTGTTGGGGACATAAGTATAGGTAAGAGATGACTGGAGCTCTGGGAGTCATCTTGTAGCTATGAGGTGCTCAGTAAGAATAGGAAAAGCTGAGTTTCTAAGTCAGTAATGAAGCACTGAATAAGCCTTTATTGACCTCCCTTCATATATTCTGATTTAAAAATACATATATTTATTATAGATGAAGTTACTTATATCTGAATACATCCTAACCGCTATACTCAGGTATTTTCTAAGTCTGAATAAAATTACAAGATAGCAACATTAGCTATTCTTAGAGGGACTTAACTCAGGAATCACAGGAATAGGAACATTGTAGTAACCTGTGTTGACTTGTGCCATTGAATCTTCTCCATTAGTCCTTAGTGGTCAAAAGCATGCCTTTTACTGTCTTTAATATCCTCTCTATGAACACTAAACATAGAGTGAGGTCCTTAAGAAACACTCAATTAAACTTTGAGGAACTGTTAACCCAGTAATGTCAGACAACTTTGTATCATTAAGCAATATCTTTTTATGCAGTCACAACCTCAAAATACCTTTTAGCTCAAAAGGAAATGCTAGTTAAGCAATGTCTTTTCTTTCAGCAGGTTTTGTTCTTGAATGCACAATTCAACTTTAAAAATATGTTTGATGATAAGCTTAAATAGACATAGGTCTTGCCTTTAAGGAATTTTCAAGCCAATGGGAGAAGAACAGATCTTCATAGTTCGAAAGAAAATGATGGGATAAATGGCCAAACTGAAAAATGGCATGATTGCAGAAAGAGAAAGGGGTTCTTTGGACTGAGAAAAGCATTGAGCTTTGCTTTGAAAGTTAAGTAGGTTTTCAATTGTGTAAAACACATCTATTCCAGTTAAAGTCTGGTGAAGAATGAGGACTTGAACTAAAGAGAATAGCTAGAGCGACAGCAAGGATTTTAGACAAAATACATGATACAAAGGGAGTATAGTAGGATACACAGCTCTTTGAGGTCATGTCACAGAAATACTTATAGTTCAGGCAAAGAACACAGTTCTTCATTAAGAAAAATAAATGCAAAACTGCCTAAGGTTTGTGGCCAAAATATTATGTTAAGCTGATCTGATGCATGTTGTAAAACATAATTACGCAAGTAAAGAGTTATCATCAGCAATATGGAGTGAAAGTTACAAGGCTTTACCAGTCTCAGAAGAATGAATCTAGCCCAAGCATAGACCAGGGCAGTGGAAATAGGAAAAGAAAGAATTTAATTCCATTTTCTGTTTTCCTGGTACTCACAATCTTTAACTGTACAATTTCAGAAATGATATTAATAAGAAAATCATCACTTGTATACATTAGAGACTAGAAGCTTAGAAACATTAAGGAATGAAATAGAAGAATGAGACTCAGCCTACATTTTCCAAGAAGATGAATATCCTGTTTCCTTAAAAGAGATGAATGTCAACATTTAATCATCATTTTATAAATGCTCAAACTTGTTGATAACCTTGCTTCATAAATTTTATACAATTTATTTAATTAAATCCGGTCAACATTTATATGGTGCCTACTCTGTTGAGCATTGCATGATATTTTGTGCGTATTTTTATTTTATCCTTAAATTAAGCATGCAAATTATATATTATTATTCGACTTTACAGACAAGAAGACTAAGAATGAAAAGATAACTTATACGTAGTAGAGTTGAGACAAACTTTTCACTGAAAATTCAATGTTAAATTGTTTTCCATACTAGATGATCACCAGATATTTCCCCTGGTTGTACACCATGAAGGTAGATTTTAAAGGCAGGGCTTCTCTAGATTCTTCTCTAATACATTATTCCTCCAGTCTTCATAACTAGCACTGTACCCCTTGTTTTCATTCTCCTTTCTTTTCTGCCTCCATTGTCTGAAAGAACTAAGTACAAAGCAAAAAATAAAGTTTGTTCTAGGTTGATTGTTCTATGGTATAAGAGTAATACATTTCAATTATAAAATGACATAATTGGCAAAAGGAAATTTCATAATTGTTTCCATAGCAGTTAAAGATGTTATTGTGTTGAGTACCTGCCTCCGTGTTGCTTTATCTGTCTTTTAGTTCCTGACATGTCAAAAATCACCCAAACTTCTTAGAGTAGATAGGATTCACATGGCTTCTGATAGATTTTGGGTCCTTGAGATTTGTACAATACACACAAAGATAAGGTTCTCAATAGAGTAGGTAGAAGAATCTTAATTAAAACATGCAGAAGAATCATTGTAATAGTATTTGAACAGTGTTCCAAGTCATTTTGAGAAGCTTGTCATCATCTCAGAACTCCTTTTTCCTACCTTTACCTGCCATGTTCCCCTAGCTTGAAAACCAATCTTTTTTTCAGATTCATCTGTACACAAAGAGTTTTATATTCTCCTGACATTTTTCTATTTACTTTTTCTTTTTTATTCATTCCACTACCTACACACAGTTGTCAACCCTCTCTACTCAATCAGGATGATCAGCTGAGCACCCTGAGTGTCTGTTTAACCCAACAAGAAATCTGGGCACCATCCTGGTCCAGCAGAGGTGAATCAACTTGACAGCAAAATGATGGATGAGCACACTCTTGAGCTCCAACTAGGTGATGTCATATTTACTCCTAAATTCCCCTATCCAATTGCTCCTTTCACTGCTACAGATGCCATGAGATGTTGCTTAACAAACTACTAGCTTGCTAGATCTTACCCACCTATTACTATGAATTTAAGATCAAGACATCTATTACCTCTGTTTGTGGCTCAACCAGTAAAGAATAATTGAGTTTGAGTGAATAACTAGAGATTACTCTGGTAATTTCTGTGGTTCAAAGTTCTTTCCATTATAGTATTGTGGGCTTGTTGGAAGACAGGCTTCTCCTAATTCCTTGAAGAAACAGACAAAGGCAAGGCTAGATGAGGTCTGACTGCTCAGTCTTGAGCACTAACAGCATTCCTATAGAACTGAATGTGTCATCTAATGATTAGGAAAGCAGATGATGTCAGACACAATCTCTTTGTACTGTCAGGGCCTGGGGCAAGCTGCTCCAAGATATTCTGCAAAGGTATTGATTATTTCCAACTAAAATCACCTGAGAAGCACGGGGAGCAGGAAGAACTTCCTCACTCTCTTCTGTTCTCCTAAAATCAGCATGACAGTTGCACTCCCTGCTTCTGAAGGACTGAGAGACAACCTTATCACAAGCTTTATAAAATCCGAAGCATGTATAAACAAACCTGGTAACGCCTTTATTAATTTGCTACCCAAGCCCAAACTTTGTTGAGATTCCTCACAAATAAGCACCCAAAGCTTACTTAGATATTTTTCAAATGAGCACTAACTTTCCTTGTCTTGCCAATTTCTCACAAATGTATTATTTCTTTGTCTAAAAAAGTATAAAAAGGTTCGTAAGACTTCCGGTCAAGATGGCGACGTAGGTAAATGCGGTATCGCGTCCTCCCACAACCACATCAAAGTTACAACTAAACTACAGAACAACCATCACTCAAAACCGCCTGAAATCAAGCTGAAAGGAAGTCCTACAACTATGAAATTAAAGAAGAAGCCACATCGAGACTGGTAGGAGGGGTGGAGGCGCGAGGGGCTGGTCATACACCCACATGTGGCGGATAAAAATTAGGAGGTCACCTCGGCTGGGAAGGTCCTCCCTGAGGACTGAGGGGTTCCCGTCCCACACCAGGCACCCAGCTCAGAGTTTCAGTGCCAGGAAGAGAAGTCCCCATAACTTCTGGCTGGAAAAAAACAGTGGGAACTGAGGCTGAGGCAGCTGGAGCACCCCCCCCCCGCCCCCGCAGCTCCTCTTAAAGGGCCCATGCACGGAGTTACTCGGACTCGCTCCCTCCAGGCTCCAGGGTGCAGGAGGGAGCCTGAAAGGCACCAGAGTCATATGGGGAAGAACTGAGCTGTTTGGCATTGGAGTGAGGGCTGGAGAGGCAGCTTTCTCCTGGACAGACATGCTATCAGAGGCTTTTGTTTCTTTGGTGAGCCCTTCCCTGGGCTGGCAGACACCACCATATCTGGGACTCCAGCAACCTGGCTCACACTGTTTGCCCCGCCCTGGTGATTCCCTGAGGCCCCGCCCCACCCAGCTTTCAGGCCCACCCAAGCTGTTGCCAGTTGCTTTACCATAGGATTGGCCTGTCTTGGATCCTGCTTCAGCTTTTCCTAAATTCTTTCAAACAAGCAGCATCTGGTCTCAGCTAGCCCCATACCTCTCCCTAAGTAATACATAGAAACAAACACAGGGAGGCAGCCAAAATGAGGAGACAAAGAAACAGGTACCAAATGAAAGAACAGAACAAAACTCCAGGAAAAGAACTAAGTGAAATGGAGTTAAGCAACCTAACAGATGCAGAGTTCAAAATACTGCTTATAAGGATGCTCAGTGGACTTAGTGAGGACCTCAAGAGCATAAAAAAGGACCAGTCTGAAATGAAGGATGCACTAACTGAAATAAAGAATAGTTTACACACATGCAATAGTAGAGTAGGTAAAGCCAAGAAGCAAACCATCGATTTGGAATATAAGGAAGCAAAAAACACCCAATCAGAACAGCAAAAAGAAAAAAGAATCCAAAGAAATGAGGATAGTGTAAGGAGCCTCTGGGACAACTTCAAGCGTGCCAACATTCGCATCTTGGGGGTGCCACAAGGAGAAGAGAGAGAACAAGAAATCGAAAACCTATTTGAAACAATAATGGCAGAAAACTTCCCTAACTTGGTGAAGGAAACAGACATGCAAGTCCAGGAAGCACAGAGAGTCCCAAACAAGATGAACCCCAAGAGGCCCACACCAAGACACATCATCATCAAAATGCAAAAGGTTCAAGACAAAGAGAGAATCTTAAAACCAGCAAGAGAAAAGCAGTATGTTACCTACAAGGGAGTTCCCATCAGACTGTCAGCTGATTTCTCAAAAGAAACTTTGCAGGCCAGAAGGGAGTGGCAAGAAATATTCAGAGAGATGAAAAGCAAGAACCTACAACCAAGATTACTCTATCCTGCAAAGCTGTCATCTAGAATCGATGGCCATATAAAGAGTTTCCCAGACAAAAACTAAAGGAGTTCATCACCACCAAACCATTCTTATATGAAATGTTGAAGGGTCTTCTTGAAGAAAAAGATAAAAAAATATGAACAAACAAAATGGCAATAAGTACATATCTATCAACAATTGAATCTACAAACAAAATGAACAAGCAGAACAAAGACATTCACATAGATACAGAGAACTTTTTTGGGAACCAGATGGGTGGGGGCTGGGGGGATGGGTGAAAAAGGTGAAGGGATTAAGAAGTACAAATTGCTTGTTAGACTGACAAACCTCAAAGGGAAGGGCGGTTGGGGGGTGGGAAGAAATAAACCAAAGAACTTATTTGTATATATGCATAACCAATGGACACAGACAACAGTGTGGGGAAAGGCAGGAGGGGGCAGGAATGGGGAGGAGGGGGGCAAGGGGGGGGAAAATGAGGAACATTTGTAATACATTCAACAATAAAGATAAGTTATAAAAAAAAAAAAAGGTTCGTAATTTGAACACTTCTTTGAGCCTCATTTTATGATCTGGGCATCATATTGTGATTGTACCCTGTACACTTATTAAGCTTTATTTTCTCCTGTTAATCTTCCTTCTGTCATTTTAATAATTCTACCATTCAGAAGAACTTAATGGCAAAAGGGAAAGCTTTCTCATTCCCAACAGTACCATGGAAAGACCTGACGGGCCTGACCATGGCTCAGCCTGACCATGAGGTGCTCTACTTAGTAACATTAGTCAGTCTGTAAGTATTGATGGAGCATCAACAATGTATGAGGCATTGGGGAGGGGTCACAGTAGAAAAAAATTTAAGTTATAATTTAAACTTGCATGAAACTAAACATGAGGATGTGAGACACTAATGGTTTCCACACTTCTATTAACTATAGACCACTTTCTTCAAAATATGGTTATCGAGAGTCTAATATGTGAAACAGAGATACTCAGAGCTATGCTCCCATGCCCTGTGGGGACTTGGCAGAACAGTTTAGAACTGACTGAAACTATGTGTGTGCTCCTATGTACGGGTGTGTTTGCACTTGCATAGTCCATAAGACAAGCAAATTTTAAGTGTAACAGAACAGTGGTACAAATTCTAACAGCTGTGGAACTTCAGAGGCTGGAGGAAATAAGTACTGAGAGTAGCTGTTGGGCTTCAGCTTCTCTATAACATAACATTTGGCCAGAGTCTGGAAAAAAACACTTAGGATTCAAATCCCTTCAGCCCTAAAGAAGAGTGGCTAATGCAAGAGGAATAGAGTTTAGTCAACTTGATCCCTACTGACTAATCACCTTTGACTCTCCAAATTAAATGTGAAATAAGGATTGTTCCAAAATAAAAATTAGAGAGACACTTTGGCTATGGCCTTTGTCAACCATGAAGCCAGTATGTCTCAGTTCTTTCATTTGGACAAAACAGCCACTTGTCCTGGGGCCACTAGCTCTCTCTTAGATAGTGCTGATTAAGGCATTTCTAGTTGGAGACTGGGTAGATACTGGGTAGATCTAGCAAACCAACTAGCAAGCTCAGAGTTCACTGCACCCAGATCACTTTCATTTTGGATGTCTAAAAAGTGCAGCAATAGTCTGGTCAGTGTGGCTCAGTGGTTGAGTGTCAACCCATGCACCAAGGGGTCACTGGTTCGATTTCCAGTCAGGGCACATGCCCAGGTTGTGGGCCCAATCCCCAGTAGGGGGCATGCAGGAGGCAGCCAATCCATGTTCTCTCTCACTGATGTTTCTATTTCTCTCTCCCTCTCACTTCCTCTCTCTCTGAAATCAATAAAAGGAAAAAAAATTTTTTTAAGTGCAGCAATATTGCAAAGTTGTTTTCCACACCTTTCAGGCATGTGCTTGAACTACTAGGCAACTGCCTAGAAACTAGTCTATGGTGCAAATGGTTTAGCTTCTAAAATGCTCATCTAATGTGGCTCCAGTGGTCCTCGTGGGTAGCAAGTCCACACCTTCCTCTTGACTGTGACTCCACCTTATGGCTTGCTCTCTCAGCCATGGATAAGCTGCCTTCTTGTGAAAGACAAAGGAATACAATTCTTGAAGTAAGGAAACCATTAAGACACAAAAACTACCTGTAAAAGGATTCATTCTACTGCCTCATGTCAATAAAATAAAAAATGACTTAAAATGTTATAAAATATGTACATATTTAGATTTTAGTTACATGTGCTCCAATGACAGTGTGAAATGTGCATTACACACCACCTTCAAATTCAAGTCTCTTGAAAAGAAGGACAAGACATGAGTCACCAATATTAAGCAGAAACTATGTGGACAATTAATTTAGTAGCATTTTCTATGGTAAAAATTACTTTGATGGCACATGCATTTCTGAAACTATTGCTTCAGAATCAAGACCTTTTGCTCCCAAATAACATCATACAGAGTAGTTATTATAACTATTATTTGATTTACAAATGGAACCACAGTTGGTAGTCTTTAAAAGCAAAGATCCCTGATGCACTTTAAATATTATTCAGTTTACCACCCACCCCAAAAAAATAAGACAGAAAAAAAAAAAAAAGATATTTTAACAGCAATCTTCAAGACGATAAAGAAATAGGCAGCTGAGCCTTGGCTGGTTTGGCTCAGCGGTTAGAGCGTCAGCCAACAGACCAAAGAGCCACAGGTTCAATTCCAGCCAAGGGCATGTACCTTGGTTGCAGTTCATCCCCAGCCATGGTGGGGGTCGTGTGGGAGGCAGCCCATTAATGTGTCTGTCTCACATCAATGTTTCTCTCTCTCTCTCTCTCTCTCTCTCTCTCTCTCTCTCTCTCTTTCTCCCTCCCCTCCTCCCTCCCACTCTATCTGAAGACAAGTGGAAAAAATATCCTCAGGTGAGGACCAAAAACAAAAAAGAGAAGAAATATGCAGCTGAGATGCTTCCAAAAAAAAAAAGAGAGAGAGAAGGAAAGAGAGAACATATTCTTCCTCTGTCCTGTGGTCTTTCTCTGTGTTATAAATCTCATTATTTCATTTTAGAGGTAGAAAATTAAACTCTTGCTACAATGACACATTTAATTGGGAGACTAATGAGACCATAGTTCAATGTAATCAATATATTCAAGATAATTGAGATAATATGTAGAACTATAATCAGGACTCTGCATCATGAATACTGATGGTTCCAAGCTATAAAGAAGATGTGGAACCCTAAGGAAGGCCTGTATGCCCAGTGTTCAGGTACTCAAATTTGCATTTAGATATGAGAAGTAAAATGCAAAACAAAATGTAAACAAAAGAGATATGAACCATTATCCCATAAACGTCTCATTGCAAAACTTAATTTTGCTATTTCAATGAAGTGCCAGTGTAAATGGATTTACTATGGATTTACTCTTTGGACAAATAAAGTAGAGGCAAGAGTGAAAGAAAGGAATAAAGAGAGACCATACGTTTTAGAGAAAGGTAGGAGAAATGAGGAAAGAAGGAAAACACAGAACCTTGAGAAAAACTGAATGAGAGCTAAGAGAGTGTTAAATAGTTAACAAACTAAGTACAAGGACAAACTGAACCTTGCTCCACAATGTGTGGTCCCTAGGCCAGCAGTACTGGCATCACTTGGTAAGTTGTTAGAAACACGGCAGCTTGGCATTATCCCACATACCAAATCAGAATCCACATTGCAACAAGATCTCCAGGTGACTCATATGCAGGTTCTCATTTGAAAAGCATTAGATCAGAGCTATCCTTTTTGCTTGCTATGATTTAGAGCTCAGCCTTTTCCATCACACTGTCTCATAACCAGATAACTGTTGCCCACAGGCAATCTTTATGCACTTACCCAGGCCTACAAATGTTTACCTGCAAACACATATGAGACACAATTCCAAAGCAGGATGTGTGGTATAGCTTAAGGAAATCATTTTCAATCCCTTAATATCCTATCATATATGACTATATGTGTGTTCACGGGGGTTCATTTCCCCTCTATCCATCTGACTATGACAAGAAAAAAGAAACGGCAAAAGGCATTGAATGAAAGTATCAGATGAGTCCAAAATCATGAATTTAACTATAATAAGTAACCCCACGCCTATGATAGACCTGTTAACATCAGAAAACCGTTCTCACCTGCAAGGTTGGCAATCTATAAAATAAGGTGTTTCTATTGCTTCAGAAGCAACGCTCAGAATTAGTTTAGAGGAGAGATGTTAACCCATGATTGGCAGCTCCTAATGTTGGTAGAAATTTTCAGATGTGAAGCATGTGGGAATGCTAGTCCCTGGTCAAAGTGTGGAAGAAATAATTCCACTCCTTTACTTGGCCTTTCCTTTTTCCTGTCCCACTTCTGAGTCCAAGGTCCTGTGTGTCCTCCTGCACTACACTGGTCCTGTTGTACATCCAGTCTGGTTTGGACCGTTTCATTTCTTGTCCAGATTATTGCAGCTGGTCTCCTGGCCTCCCTTCTTTCCATATTTCACTTGCTGCTATCCAAGGGCAAATGAGGCCCACAGGTATTAATTATTAGCTCACAGTCTTCAATAACTCTCAGTACCTACAAAATGTTATTATGCAATTTTTTTAATGACCTGGAAAATTTTTAATGAGTTGCCATTTTTTAAAAGGCAGCAAATTACTATTATTTTTATTGTTATTATTTTGATTAGGTTTTAAAATCTATAATCCTGATTGAAAGCCAAAATAAGAAATTATAGAAGGTTCCCATGTAATGACCTCCTTTCTAACTTATAACTTTTTTCTTTATTGAGATATAATTGACATATAACATTGCATTAGATTAACATATACAACATGATTGCTATGTGATATATTGTAAAACGATTGCCACAATAAATGTAGTTAACATGCATCACCTCATGTAGTTACAAATTTTTTTCTTGTGATGAGAATTTTTAATATCTAGCAACTTTCAAATACTCAACACAGTATTGTTAACTATAGTCAACATACTGTACATTAAATCTGAAGAACTTACTTATCTTATAAGTGGAAGTTTGTATCTTTTAACTACCTTCACCCATTTTATCCCAACCCCCATACTTACCACCTCTAGCTATATATACCACATTTTCTGTATCCATTCATCTCTTGAGGGGCACAGGTTGTTTGCATGTCTTGGCTATTGTAAATAATGCTGCAATGAACATAGGGGTGCAAATATCTCTTCAAGACAATGATTACAAGTCTTAACAAAGAAAAAAGAACATTCCTGGCACTTATAAGCCAGCTAGCACTCAGAGCTAAGCCATAATATTCTCTGTGCATCAACAATCTCACAGAACACCAACTGCAGATATCATAATGAAGTGTGACAAATCTAATGTACTTCAGAATTTTGCCTAAGCACTGACGAAAACAAGACCCACCCCCAAAATACCAAACCCTCCCTCTCTTGGCCAGAATGAGCAAGTACTACTGCTTCTGCTTTACCAATTACAGCTCTATCCTCATTCTAGTCTCCTCTCCCTGTAGGTAAGACTAATAAACCAATAAATCAACAAACAACAAGTGCTGGCGAGGATAAAAAGCACTGTACTGTTGGTAGGAATGCAGATTGGTGCAGCCACTATGGAAGTTTCCTCAAAAAATTAAAAATGCTGCCTTTTGACCCAGTGATTCCACTTCTGGGAACATATCCTAAGAATCCCGAAACACCAATCAAAAAAATATATTCCTCCCCCTGTTCACTGTAGCATTATTTATAATAGCCAAGATCTGGAAACAGCCCAAGTGTCCATCAGTAGATGAGTGGATAAAAAAGCTGTGGTACTCTTACATAATGGAATACTATGTGGCCATAAAAAAAGAAGGAAATCTTATTTTTTGCAACAGCACGAATGGACCTGGAGATTATTATGCTAAGCAAAATAAGCCAGTCAGAGAAAGACAAATACCACATGATCTAACTTATGTGGAATCTAGTGAACAAAATAAACTGATGAACAAAATAGAAACAGAGTCATAGATACATGTAACAGTCTGACAGTGGTCGGGGTGTGGGAGACTGGATGAAAGAAGGTGAAGTGATTAGCCAAAGAACGTATATGCATAACCCACAGACACAGAAAACAGTGTGGTGATGGCCAGAAGGAAGGGGGATGGGGGGCAGGTACTGGGTGGAGGTGGGCAAAGGAGGGGCATGAATGGGGACATCTGTAATAGTATCAACAAGAAAAATATAGTTAAAAAATAAATGAGAAATAAAAAAGACTAATTGAGATGCAGAACCAGAGACTTGCCCCACTTTCTGACAGCATCCAATCTACAGCACACCCCAAATTGCTTAGACCCTCCACCAAATCAACCAGTTAAAGCCCTGATCCTATAATAGGTTTATTCTAGTATCCTCCTACCAAGATGGCCCATTATTTTCCAGTGTGTGTTCTTTCTCAGTGCAATGGGTTATAATGCAACTTGTTTATCTACAGGTGCATTCCTGGGAGTCTTTGGCTAAAAGGCACTGCAATTTCAGTGTAATGCTGAATGCCCTCCCTGACTTGGTGTTTTAGTACTTTTCCAGTCTCATATTCATCTCATTGCACTTCTCCTAGCATGCACTATATTTTCCCAGCTCTGTATGTGCTGAGCTGTTACTTCATCTTGTAGTTTCTTTCCTCTAACTCCCAGCCATTGAAACCTTGTTTATCTTTCAAAGCTCGGGCTAAATTCCACAAGCAATTTTCTCTGATTTTTCCAGTCAAGACATATCACTTTCTTCTCAGTGTTTTGTTTATACTTCATTTTTGACATTTACTCTACCTTGCACGGTAGTTGTTTATGAACTTTTCTTCTTCACTAAATTTGGAAGTTCCTTGATAATTCTAATCATGCCTCATCCATCGCTCTTTTCCCTAGTGATTTTCCAACTCTCTGTCTGGTAAATACTACAATTTTAATAACTATTCACTGTATTGGACTTGTAATAGAAATTCAAATATCTGAGTTAAAGGTAAAAATTCTGAGAGGCAATTAAAAATTCATTTAAGAATCTCAGCTTGCATCCTTATAAAAAGGGGAAATTTGCACATAGAGATAGACACACACACAAGCAGAACATCACCTGAAGATGAAGACAGAGATTACAGTGGTAATTCACAAGACAGGGGATGCCAAGGGTTGCCAGCAATCAACAATTACTTCCAGAACTACCATCAGAAAAGGCATGGAAGAATTCTTCCCTACAGGAAGGAGATTAGCCCTGCCAATGCCTTGGTTTTGAATGTCTGGCCTCCAGAACTTTGAGAGAATAAATTTGTGTTGTTTAAGCAACCCAGATTGTGATACTGTGCTAGGGAAACTCTAGGGAATAAATACAGGAGGATTATGAGACAGTTGGTTATTGTTTGCAAATTGCATCTGGAAGTCTGATCTGATCAAGCACTTTAGGAACTCAAAAGAAAGAATGGTGGTTGCCAGGAGTTGAGGGGTAGGAGAAATGGTCAGATGTTGGCCAAAGGATACACACTTCCAGCTATAAAATGAATAAATTCTGGGGGTCTAAAATAGAGCTTCAAGACTATAATAGCTATACAGTACTCTGTACTTCAAAGTTGTTAAGAGAGTAGAGGTATTCTTTTCCCTAGATTTATTAAGGTAATTGACAAATAAAATTGTAAGATATTTAAAGTATATAGGTGATGATTTGATAAACATATACATTGTGAACATATTCTCCCCCTCTAGTTAATTAACACATCCACACCTCATATAAGTTTTGTTTTTGGTGAGAACATTTACTGTTCTATTCTCTTAGCAAATTTCAGTTAATGATACAGTGTTATCAACTATAATCACCATGTTATACATTAGATGCACAGAATTTATTGTTTTTATAATTGAAAGTTTGTATCTTTTTACTTAACCTCCCCAATTTCCATCCCCCCCCCCAGCTTTTGGAATCCACTTTTCTACTCTGCTTCTATGAGTTTGACGGGTTTTTTTGGGGGCGGGGGGGAGGTTTCAACTCTACATATAAGCAATGCCATGCAATACTTGTCTTTTTCTGTCTGGCTTATCTTACTTAGCATGCTCCCTTCAAGGTCCATCCATGGTATTATGAATGACAGGATTTCCTTCGTTTTTAAGGCTGAATAATATTCCATTGTGTAGCTACATTTTCTTTTTTCCATTCATGCATCAACAGAGAATTTGTTTCTACATCTTGGCTATTGTGAATAATGTTGCAATGAACATGGGAGTACAGATATCCCTTCCAGATAATGACTTAATTTCCTTTCGATATATACTCAGAAGTGGGATTGCTGTATCAAGAGAGTAGACCCTAAATGCTATCACCATACAAATTAAAAAGTGATAATTATATGATGATTTAGAGATGTTAACTATCCTTATTGTGGTGATCATTTCACAATACATACATGTATCAAAACATCATGTTATAGACCTTAAACTTACATATGGTATATGTCAATAATGTTTCAATAAAGCTGGAAAAAAATAAAGAAAATGAAATTTTAAAATTGAAGAGGATTGAAGTGGTATAAGATAGTAAGAAGCTAGGAAAATTTCAGGTCAGGAGGAATAGGGAAACAGAGACAGGAAAATTAAACAAAGCCAAAAAGCTTTGCAGGCTGCTTATAACAGGGTCTTACCTTGAAAACAAAGGGTTAAAACCTCTTTTTCACAAAAGAATGCAGGAGAGGAGGTTGGAGGAAGAGAAGAAAGAATCCTAATTCAACTTCTCACAACCAGAGAGTACTTAGTGCAAATCATCCTGGAGCTCTTGAAACAGCAAGGAGGAGGGGGAAAGAAGAGTACAGTCTTAGCTCATCCCCTGTTTAAACAGAAATTCCTCAGTCTGAGGCTTTAATTGCCAGGTGCTTCTAGTAAATTGTGGAAAAGCCATAATATAGAAAAAGTGAGAACTTCAGAGTTAATCTGTACCAGGATATCGAGCAAAGGAATTTAAAAAAAAAAAAGGTCATAGACAGGAGGGTATACAATGCCTTGAACCCCCCACCCTACTCACTCTTCAGATTAGCTGAGAGCCCATCTGCACTTCATAGGTCAGATGTATAGATTTGCTTACCTTGCTTTCTTTAATAAATGTGCATGTTTTAATTTTTTAATAAATTCACTTTCTTTAATTTTTTTAAAATAAATTCACCTTAACACAACACAAATATTATCTGGAGTCACTCATTTGAATTCTTTCCAGTGAGCATGACAATAATCAAGGTGGGGTCAGACCTCCCCCCCTGACACAGGGGGCTGTCCCATAACACCTCTCTGGTGTCTGTCACACAAGGACTGACTAAGAAAATCATTCTAGGATTGTAAAAGTTTGGATAGTCAATTTAAACTCACATCAATAGCTAACTAACCCAGTCTTAGAATAAGAACACCAAGCATCAACACAATTTTTTGAAAAATAGCACCAAGCCAGCATTTCTGTGACATTCATTAGGTTGTTCAACAGAACATCTCGGCATGTGGCCTTCGGCTTCCAGCAACAAAGTCACACTTAAAATTCATATTTCCAATGTTTATCCCAGACCTACTGAATCAGACAGACTATCTGAACCTCTTCTATTGAAGAAGAATGTGTGAGAAGAATGTGTGAGAGTGGGGTCTACTGAATCAAAATGCCAAAAGGTATTAAAAAAATTTTTTTAATTCATTGATTTTTAGCCCTGGCCAGTTTGGCTCAGTGGTTAGAGTGTTGGCCCGCAGACCGGAGAGAGTCCCAGGTTCAGTTCCCACTAAGGGCATGTACCTTGGTTGCAGTTTGTCCATGGCCCCGGTTGGGGTCATGTGGGTGGCAACCAGTCAGTGTGTCTCTCTCACGTCGATGTTTCTCTTTCTCTCTTCCTCCCTCTCTCCCTCTTGCTCTGTCTGAAGATATATACAAAAATGTCCTCGGGTGAGGATAAAAAAAGTAAATTTATTGATTTTTAGAGAGAAAGAGGAAGGAGGGGAGAGAGGAGAGAGAGAGAGAAAGAGAAACACTGATTAGTTGTTCCACTTACTTGTGCATTCATTGGTTGTTTCTTGTATGTGCCCTGATGAGGGATCCAACCCATAACCAACTGAGCTATGTGGCCAGGGCATTTTTAATTACTCTCAGATAATCTTTGGACATATTAGGTCTGAGAACGACTGTTCTATATTTTCTATGACTGTTTTCATAATAATTCCCTGTTGGCTATGCTAAAGGTAAAATTGTTGAGGTAAATGTGTGCCAATGTAAGTTTTTGCAGAACAGGCAGAGCATAACCATTTCCAGGTCATGTGGTGAGAACTTTTATTTCGTGTGGGAGGAACGTCTACTTATTCCTTCTTATGAATACCTAAAACTGCAAGAAAAACAATGGAAACACTAGAAGTCACGAGTAAGCAAATTTGTTCCTTAAACATTCTTCTTTCATAACCTGTCTAATTCAAAGGTGTTTCTTTAAAAATCCTACACTTGGACTTGTTTATGCATCTATACTTCTCTATGATGTTATCTTTGAGGACTGGGACCGTGGCTTGCTTGTGATGTTTTTGTATCTCCTTTGAATCCTTCACAAAATTTATTGCATGTCTCATTTAAAACCGTTAGACACATTGAGAGCCCAAATAAATACCTGCTGCCTAATTAGAAGAAGGGAAATCTGATAAATACTTTTAGAATAAAAATGGGGTGTTGACTTGGGACACACTGGTCACAGGAGATAACATTACCTTTTTCTGAATTTGAAGTGCACCTACAACTGTAGTGAAGATGAGTCACTTGGCCAATGGTCATGTTGTGAATTTGTAACTTTCTGCCAATTGTCTGCATTTTATTAGCTAAGACTGATGACCTGGAGGGGAAGCTATAATTGATTACATACTACAACCAATTTCTGTTTCTCAGACAAGTGAAAGTGTAACACCAAGTAGATAAATATTGTCTGAAAAATGATAAATGAATATAAATGAGTAAAGGTGAAATCGTAATGTAATGGCTAAGCCCGATTTATTAGGAGCAGTGTCATAAATCTGACAAAAAGCCTGAAAAACATTTCTTTGATTTTTTTTCCAACCAATCAAACTGTAACTTAACATTTTAACTGTTGGCTGTATAAAATCCTGTTTTCTTATAGCAACTACTGGACACAATTTTTTTTTAAATAAAAAAGAAGAAAATATTTAAGAAGGCCCCACAGCTCAAGATTTTAATATTTTATATTTAAGGATATCCAATGGGCCTGGCTGGTGTGGCTCAGTGGTTGAGTATCAACCCATGCACCAAGAGGTCGCCGGTTCAACTCCCAGTCAGGGCATATGTACAGGTTGTGGGCCCAATCCCCAGTGGGGAGCATGCAGGAGGCGACCAGTCGATGTTCTCTCTCATCGATGTTTCTATCTCTCTCTCCCTCTCCCTTCCTCTCTCTCTAAACTCAATAAAGAAAAAAAAAAAAAAGTTTAAAAATAATATCCAATGGCAAAAAAGTCAGAGAATACTGCTGCTAAACTTAGTTTCCCCCAAGGCTCTTTTATCTCTCTTATTCATTCTTTAATCATTCATTCATTTGTCCCATCAGCAGACTACTTCTGATCTGAGCAATGTTTGAGCTGTACAGAGCTGGGAATTTGAAAGTCAGGAGGTGCTTTCTGGAAGATCGATTTCTACAGTCAGGTTGCTTTTCATCTACAATTTCATTTTAGGATTCCCTTGGTCTGGACAGAAAAGAAGGACATGCCAAGCATGAAGTTATCACAGAACCCACAGAACCCACCCACTGACAGGTAAAATAAATGCTGACAGAAGAGAGGGTGGAGGGCATTTGATCAATGGGCTCCATGTTTGGAGACATTCATGGAACCTTCTTTGTAAAGGGATGGACTGCTTAGGTCTTCTTAACTAACTTTCTCAATACTTAGCTCATAGTTAACACTGATAAGTGTTGGTAAATTAACAAATAATCAAAATTAATCTGATCCTGTGACTCTGGCTGAAGGATAAGAAATGGTATACCTTAGCATTTCTGGCCGCCCTCATTTGGACAGTCATAGGTAAAAACCCCTGCCTTTGAAGTTCTCTGGTGCTTGCAGACATTCTGTTTCAAAGCAGCGAAGGGGGCATATCAAATGGATCATTAGGGAAGCCTGGGTAAAAGGCTCATGTTACCCGCTCTCCAAATCTCACATCCCTACACAAAGTCCACATAACTGTTTTTATAACTATTTTTCACTCCAAATTAAACTCAAAACTGGATGGTTGCACCTATTTTAAATTTTGGCTTGTGTTAGTTTTTGTTTTGTTTTGTTTTTAAGACTTGTTGCCTAGAGTAGAAAAGCAGCATTCAATTAGATACATATAAAAAAAGAAGGAAAGAGAGAAAGAAATCTTGTTTTTATATGAAAGATGTGCTTCCTAGAGTAGAAAAGCAGTATTCGATTAGGCACATACCAAAAAAAAGAAAAAAAAAAAAAAACTCTTATTTGGTAAGGTACAGTTGTGATGACTGGAGGGAAGTATGGGTTGGCCAGAAGGTTGTTCCTTTTTCTAGTGCACAAAATACCTCTCATTCCGACAAGGAGTGACTTCAAAGGACCAAAATAAAGCATTCTTTTTTGTCTTTTTTTTTTTTTTTTTTCATTTTTCATCCATGTAACAAATATTCATTTTTTGTTGATCAGAACACTTTGAATGCTTTCTCTGGTTTAATTGTTATTTGTCTCTTAACAATCTCTTGATCACTCTTGACTGTCTTTTGTTCTTTTTATTTTTTTTTCTTTATTGATTTTAGAGAGAAAGGAAGTAAGAGAGTGCGAGAGAGAGAGAAACATCGATGAGAGAGAACATCGATCGGTCACCTTCTGCATTGCCCCTCCCCTTCCCCAGGGACTGGGCCCACATCCTGGGCGTGTGTCCTGAGTGGGGAATCGAACCAGCGACCTCTTGGTGCATAGGTCAACACTCAACCACTGAGCCACACAGGCCGGACTGTCTTTTGCTCTTTTTAAAATGAATGTAGTCTAATAGTTTTTTCTAATTGTCTCTGTTGTCTGTCAGTTCTGGGGGACCACATTTGGGTCTCATATTTTGAAGATGAGGAAACTGAGGCAAATAGAAACTACATATTTGTCAAGTCTTACCGTGGCAATACATGGGAGATCTTCAGCACAACCAAAAAACATTTCTTCAATTCAGTTTGTTCCCAGTATATTTTGAAAGTAATTCCCCCTGTATACAATACATTTTACGCTTCACATATGGCCCCTCATGCGAAAACATTTTTGAGATTCTCTTATAATTTTCTCTGCCTAGAGGATCTTCTGTTACATTTAAGGATTTCAGATCAATCAAATATGCAGATACAGGAATCCTAGATGAGAAAAACTACAAAACGTTGATTTTATAGTTTTCTGTGGTGGTGTCTCCAGTCACCTAATGGGGCACGCAGAAATTCTCTATGCAAAATTAAATTTTAATTCAGTTAAGTGTTTTTGAAGCTACTTTAATAGCACTTTTAGCCGAGGAGAAATGATTTTCTTTTTTGTCAAGGGAGTTTAACACAAAAGTCCTTTCCATTACAAGGTGGCTTCTCTTATAAAATCAGGTCAGTGATAATATACCAAATGCATAAACATTTTAAATTTTATAGTGCAGCAAATACATAAAAGTATGTATTAAATACAGTAGGTCAACCAGTCACATGTTCTACCTTTACATTTTCCATGGAGATAGGGATCCAAAATGGGAGTTTCACACTTAGAAACATGCAGAGGCAAGATTCACTCCTCTAGCAATATTACTTTAAGCTTCCAGTAAAATTCCCTTATTAATCAAACTCAATATAATGACAGGTGAATAAAAAAATTATGTGCTTCAAATAAGAAGCATGCTTTCAATGGTACTCTGTTCTTTTGTGAGCATAGCATGTATATTTTTTCTGTCTTGTCTCACCTGGACTCCCAACCCCAGAGTTGCTGGCACAGTAGTAGCTATTCATGAGTCCTTGTGCATACCAACCTGGCCCAGGCTATTTCAAAACAACCAACTGGAATTATTTAAAGAAAATTCAAAGGTCTCACTGTTTAGTTATGTGAGAATTGACAACCATTTCATGGCTATTTTTGCTTGAGGCTGCAACATTCTTGCACAGAGAAGACAGAATTTGGAGACAATTGACTCATCTACATGATTGACTCCCTTAAAATTTTTCTCTAATTTCTAAATTGTTTGGTGTGTAAGTGTCCTAAGAGGTAATTGGATTAGCTTATTTTTTCATACTTTCGAAAAAAAATTTCTCCTTTCACCCTCATTAATCATAGAAATTTATTTTTATTAATTAATTTATTTTTGTTAGCAGATGTTTCTTTTTTTAAATTAAATTTATTGAGGACATTGGTTAATAAAATTATATAGGTTTCAAATGTGCAATTCTATGATACATCATATGTGTATTGTATTGTGTATTCACACCCAAAGTCAAATCATCTTTCACCACCATACCTTTGACCCCTTTACCCTTTACTATATCCTTACCATTCTTCCCTCTGGTAATCACCATACTGTTGTCTGTGTCTACAAGTTTTTGTTTGTTTGTTCGTTGGTTGCTTTCAGTTTTATATCCCACATATGAGTGTTATCACATGGTTCTTGACTTTTTTATTTTGCTTAGCATGGTATTCTCAGGATCCATCTATTTTGTTGCAAATGACAGTATTTCATATTTTCTTATGGCTAAATAGGTTCATTCCAGGGACATAGGAATGGTTCAACATATACAAATCGATCAATGTAACACACCACATTAACAAAATAAAGGATAAAAATAATGTGATCACATCAATAGATGCAGAAAAAGCACTTGACAGTATACAACATCTACTTATTATTAAAACACTCAATAAAAATGGGTATAAAAGGAAAGTAGCTCAACATAATAAAGGCCATATATGACAAACCCTCAGCTAATATCATACTCAATGGTAAGAATACTGAAAGTTTTTTGTCTAAGATCAGGAACAAGATAAGCATGTCCACTCTTACCACTCTTATTCAACATAGTACTAGAAGTCCTAGCCAGAGCAATCTAGCAAGATAAAGAAATAAAGGACATCCAAACTGGGAAGAAAAAAGAAAATTGTCAGTTTTTGCAGATGGCATAATTTTTTTGTATAGAAAACCCTAAAGATTCCACTAAAAAAAATCAACAACAACAACAACAAAAAATTCTTAGAAACAATAAACAAATATGGTAAAGTTGTAGGATACAAAATCAATGTATAAAAATCCATTGCATTCCTATATACTAACAATAAAATTTTAGAAAAATAAATGAAAAAACAATTCCTTTTGCAACTATAACAAAAAGAATAAAAAAGCTAGGAGTAAAACTAACAAAGGATGTGAAGGGCCTATACACTGAAAACTACAAAACATGATTAAAATAGATCAAAAAAGTCTGGCCAGTGTGGCTCAGTGGTTGAGCGTCGACCCATGCACCAAGAGGTCACCAGTTCGATTCCCGGTCAGGATACATGCCCAAGTTGTGGGCCTGATCCCCAGTGGTGGGGGGATGCAGGAGGCGGCCAATTGATGTTCTCTCTCATCAATGTTTCTATCTCTTTCTCCCCGTCACTTCTCTCTCTAGAGTCAATAAAGGAAAAAAAAAATAGATCAAAAAAGACAAAGAGAAATGAAAAGATATTTTATGTTCATTGATTGGAAGAATCAATATAGTTAAAATGGCCATATTACCCAAAGCAATATACAGATTTAATGCAATCCCCCAAAAAATCCCATGACATTTTAAAAAATAAATAGAAAAAAAGTCATCAAATTTCTGTGGAAACACAAAAGACCCTGAATAGCCAAAGCAATCTGAGAAAAAAGAACAAAGCTGAGGTATCACTCTCTCTGACTTCAAATTATACTACAAAGTGATAATAATCAAAACAGCATGGTATTGCCAGAAAAACAGACACACAGACCAATGGAACAGAATTTGAAACCCAGAAATAAGATCACATCTATATAAGCAAATAATTTTCTACAAAGGAACCAAAAACATACAGTGGAGAAAAGAAAGCCTCTTCAATATATGGTTATGGAAAAATTGGTAAGCCATATGCAAAAGAATGAATCTAGATTACTGTTTGTCCCCATGTACAAAAATTAACTTAAAATGGATCAAAGAGATAAATATATAGCTGAAGCAATAAATTACATAGAAGAAAACATAGGTACTAAATTTATGGACCTTGATTTTAGATAGGATTTTATTAATTTGACCTCAAAGGCGAGGGAAGTAAAGGCAAAAATAAATGAATGGGACTATATCAAACTAAAAAGCTTCTCAACAACAAAAGTAATCATCAACAAAACAAAAAGGCAACAAACCAAATGGGAGAAGATACTTCAAACAATACCTCTGATAAGGGGTTAATATCTAAAATATATAAAGAACACATACAATTCAACAATAAACAAAGAAAGAATCCAATTAAAAAATGGGCAGGAGACCTGAACAGACACTTCTCCCAAGAAGACATACAAGTGGCCAACAGATTTTTGAAAAGATGCTCAGAACTACAATGAGATACCACCTCATTAGAATGGCTATAATCAACAAGACAAGTAATAACAAGTGTTGGAGAGGTGGTGGATAAAAAGGAATCCTCATTCACTGCTGGTGGGAATGTAAACTATTACAGCCACTGGAAAACAGGAGATTCCAGAAAAATTTAGGAATACATTTACCATATTACCCAACAATACCTCTTCTGGACCTACCCCCAAAATTTGAAAACATTTATTTGCAAAGATATATGCACCCCTATGTTTATTGCAGCATTGTTCATGGTGGCCAAGACACAGAAACAACCAAAGTATCCTTTGCTAGATGATTGGATAAAGAAGATATGGTACGTATATACAATCATAGCAATCTTATTGATAAAGTCTTTCCTTCAAAGTTTTTTGAGTTTTTCTTTTGCATTGATAACCCAAGCCCCAAAATAATGGCATAGGGATTCCTTTGCTGGAGGAGAGTTTCAATTGTATTGAGAAAGAGCAGATTTGACAAAGAAAATGATAAAGTGGAGATCTGAGATTTATTTTCAGTAATGTTTTTAACTTGGTAGGAGGATTGCAAAAATAACTCTTTAGCATTGTAATTTCTCTCCCTTTAAGATGGAAAACTATCTTCAGTTTTCTCGTATGTACTATTTTTAGTTGATGGGACACATCAGAAAATTCCCTTCATTTTACCTTCCTTATTTCTGTTTGTAAAGTTCTTGAGAAAGCATTTAACCAGCTGGCTTGGTACATAATGTAAACTGAATAATACACACACATGTTTAAAAAAAGTTAGCCTCATCCTCCAAAGGTTGTAGTCATGGAAACCTTCTAATATCTTTAAGTAAAATATAGCCATTTTTTCAAAGGAAATCTGCAACATCATTTACAAAGAAAAAATGCAAGTTGGCTTGGAAATATTCTCCTTTGCCACAGTAATTATTTTACTTTCCCTTGTATATTTGATAAAGAAGTCCCAATTTGGCAGTGGTCGTTGTTTGGTTCATTTGCTAATTGCTGGCATACTTGCTTCCTTATTTATTCCATTAACATCTAATTTTTTACTTTTACTTTTAAAAATTAAAAAAAAATCTCATTCAATATCATTCATTACAATCATTAAACACTGTACTACTGACAATCCTGAAGTCTAGTTAATAAATCATCTGTGCCTTGTTAATCCATTTTAATTTGTTGTAGCATCTACCAAGAGGGAATATATCCCTAGGCTGTAGAGGCACACCCTCAGGACTCACATATGGTTCATAATCTTTACAAGAACTTTCAGAATTGAGTATTATTTTCTCCATTTTGTAATAGAGGATGTTGAGGGTCAGAAAGGTTAAGTAACTTGTTCAAGGTCACATGGCTGACAAGTGTCAGAGCCAGAACCCCCCAGGACTGTTTGACTCAGAAGTGTACTATGCAGCATGCCTCTAATATGAGATTGCAATCAAATACACCAAGCATTTAAAGTGTATTAATATAATAAAGTAGCTTTAGTGACTGGCGAGTCCACATAAGAAACTGCAATGCTGAATAACAATATTTTTAAACATCAACTACCCTAAAACAATACACCTCAGTTATCTGAAACAGAGCTGCCTCAGTGCATAACTCCAGGGGGCACCAATCAACCATATTCCACAGGAATGATGACTCTTGGAGAAATGCATTCCACTCCTAGCACAGTCATCCATGACAGCCCTGAAGATAAAGTCTTCCTGACGACTGGTTAAAACACAATCCCATGGGCAATGGGGAAAAGATGAACAGCAAATCATACCACAAAAAATAATTTAGTTTTGATAACTCTCAAGTCAAGGACCCAGACAGTTCACTCTACAGGTATTCAATAAATTCTTGTTGAATGGATGTGTGTCCAGGATTAGATCAGAAGTAAAATATTTCTGATTGAGTGGTGATAGATAAATAGGCCAAATTTCTTGAGGTAAAAGTAAAGAAATGTAGTAAAAGTGTCAGGAAAACAGGCCTAAATACTACAGAAAAAGAGAGAGCGAGACTGAGAGCGAGAAAGGTGAGGAGATGTTCATAATAAGCATAAAGGATGGAGAGAACAGAGGGACCAGTTTATTAACAGGTCTCACTTCCTGTCTGCCTTTTACCTCCAAGAGACTACTGAAACCTTCCCCAGCTCTGCTTAAAATTCTCAATTATAGAATTAAACACAACCTTCAGAAAATACAATTAATATCTACCCCATCTTGCACCAACTGTACTCTCAGCCTCATTTCAAGTTACTCTTTCCACCTTCCTATCTCCTCTCTGCATCAATTGCTACCCACACCAGCTGCTTCAGCCACATGGTCTTGCCCTGATTTTCAGACCTGCTGTCCCTTAGCCATGAACCATTGCAAAACCTCTTCCCTGCATCTCAGTTGGTTTCAACTTCACCTTGGCCTGGTGAAATCTTCTCATGTCTCAAACCTACAGTAGATACCATCTCCTCCAAGGAGTGTTATCTATCCCTTTCATTAAGAAAGTATTCTGTGTTCCTCTTTGTTCTCAATACACTGAAAACCCCTATCCAACCACCTTCCACTTCCTGCCTTAATCATTTAACCACATCTCAGCTCCTTTTATTACATGTTTTAGCATCTTAAAGACAGAGTGATGTCTTAATCATGGTTTTAGCCTCCACAGGAGGGAGCACAGATCAGACACATGGTAGCTATTTTACATATACTTATACTGTCAGCCATGTCTTAAATGTCTGTCATATGCCAGGCTCCATGCAACGCCTTGCACATTGAAACATCGACCTCCTTGGCCTCTTTTTACAGTAAATGTGCTGAGCTTCACAGAGGTAACTTACTAAAATCAAAAGGCTAGTGTTAGAACCAGACACCTAGTACAGCCTATCAAAAGTCCAGGACCCTGCCATTCTTTTATCCTGTTTCTCTGATGGGGGAACAAAAGCCAGTTAAATGAAGTAAAAAACTGCTAATATTAGCCTAAAATATATACATGTCATTATCGTCCCCACCCCCAAAGCCACATTTGGATCCTAAAGCCTACCACATACAGTCTGGTTGTGGTGATGCATCTGGAACCTGTATTAAAGATCTGGGTAATGTTTGGTGTTTAGAATGATGAATCTGGGCTATTATAAAAATGTTTCATCTATTAAACATGCTCTACCTTAGAAGTCAGAGAATTACATAATATAGCACTGATTTTATTAATTTATCAATTTGTTAAACTGAGTGGACGCCAATTGGCCAGTCCCAAAATAGTAGAACTCACTGATTCATAAACTTTCGCAATTCATAACACTCTTAGGTGCCTCAGTGATTATTTTTTCACTATACTCTAGGCCAGTGGTTCTCAACCTTCCTAATGCCGCGAGCTTTCATGTTGTGGTGACCCCCAACCATAAAATTATTTCCGTTGCTGCTTCATAACTGTAATTTTGCTACTGTTATAATCGCCATCGGAAATATGTGTTTTCCGATGGTCTTAAGCGACCCCTGTGAAAGGGTCGTTCGACCCCCAAAGGGATCGCGACCCACAGGTTGAGAACCGCTGCTCTAGGCCAAAAGGACTACCTAACAGCTGCATTTATTAAGTAATTAAGTCTAAACAACTTAATAAGCGTTGAGGTAGTCAATTTAGTAGTCAATTGAAAAAAGTAATACAATCATATTTTTGTTTCACTCTTTGATAGCCATGACTAATGGTATGCATGCTCCCATTGAGCACTGCATGACTCCTTAAACCTTGGAATTAGATTTGATACTGTGCCACCCTCTAGTCCTGTTCCTCACTGATTTCTCATGGAGCACTTGCTTTTTAGCAAAAGGACTTTCCACAAACCAGGTTTTCAAAGAGGGAACATTATTGAAATGAAAATAATGAAGGAACCAAAGTTTTGACACCCTAAAAATATTCCTTTTTGAGATTGATTTTAAACTGGTATTAAGAAACAAAGGATTCAGAAAGAAACTTTGACCCTCACCCTTTACGTACCTACAGGAATTCAGATAGAGGACATACTCCAGGAAGGGAGAGATCATCACAGAGCAGAAACTAGTAAGGCCCATTTGTTCAAAGTCCTCTCTGTGTTCCATTGTTAAAGGTGGTCTGACAAACATTCATTTACCAAACATTTATTTTCTTATCTCCATGTGAATTGCCTTTCTGCTCTTTGAAGTCTCAAACCGCAACCCCCCTTTCTCCTCAGCTCCAGATGGCCCATAAGCCTCAACTTCCCAATCAGTCCTGTGTCTCATTATGGCACCCCTGGATATGCATTCATGTAATAAACTTTGGACATTTTCTCCTGTTAATCTGCCTCGGTTAATTTGATTATTAGCCCAGCCAGATAAACTTAGAAGGTGGGAGAAAAACTATCTTTTAGTCCTCACAATAGCATGATCTAATATGGAAGCTCTGAACTATCCCAAGTTGGTAGTTGATAGTGTTCAATAGATATTTGTCGCATATTGCTTTGTTTCATCCAAATATTTGAAATAGCCCATGGCAGCACTCTGTGTTTGCCATGACACCCTGGGCCTTAGGGACAGTTTGCGAGTTTTTTTATGTGATCACTATATACCATTGTATATCAGTATAATCAGTATAATCGTTACATTTCACGTTATTTAATAAATAACTTTACAATCTGTTTTATATCCAGGTTAGGTTTATATTTAATTTATTTATGAAAACATAGTTAATATGGGAAGATATATAAATAATGAGTATACAGCTAAATGAATTTTCAGAAAGTAAACACATCCATATAACCTCCACCCAGATTAAGGAGTAAAACACTAACAACACCTCATGAGACTCCCTCATGCCCCATATCCAGCCATTGCTCCCCTCCTCCCTAAAGGTAATTACTATCCTGACTTGTAACGCCAAAGATACGATTTGCTTTTTTATGAATACACAGTACTCTTTTTTGAAACTAGCCATTTTTAAGTTTCAGTAAACAATATGGTTGCTTCTTCATCATTTTCCCCATTTCCTCTGCCTTGTGAAGCAGTTATAAACACTGACCCCCAAATAGGTCCAAATGCTCAGTGCTGAACCTCTTACTTTAAACCTCCATCCATCACCTCATCACATTCCCTGGTAAAGGTGGACAAATGAACTAAGAATCCTATCAAATAAAGATGCCCGAATTTTCCTCCCTCCTTCCCTTCTTCTTTTCTTTTCTTTTTTCTTTTCTTTTCTTTTCTTCTCTTTTCTTTTTTCTTCTCTTTTCTACCTCCCTCCCTCTTTCTTTATTCATTCTTTCTTTTGAATGTGATACTCTCTCTGTATGAGCTGAATAAGAAAGCCAGTGACCCCAGAAAGTTCTGACAGTAATCTTGCAAATGGAAACTGAGCTAGCCTTGGAACAGACTGGGAAAAAGAAAAACCAGTAAATAAAATAAAACATGTTTTCTATCATCTTAGAGCCACTGAGTCACGACTGGACTTCATATGTATGTGAGCCAATAAATTCCCATTTTTTTATAAGTCAAATTGAGCTGGAGTTTTCTTTAACTTACATATTTACCAAATCATAAGATCAGGTAAATATCAGCTAACTAGAACTTTAGTAACAACCCAGGTCTCAATGTGGAAAAACTGGAATATAATTTTCCCCATAGGAAAGAAAATGTTAGTGAACTAAAATTTTCATTTGCTAAGCCAGCTTTTTCTATACTACTTTATTTTACTAGGGCAAAAAACATTAACCTTTCACTCATCCCTCTTGCAAAAAGGGTGATATAAACAGGTTTAAAAATGGGGGTGCATTTTGATGGGTTTAACTTATTCTGTAAAGTGCCATCTTCCTGCTCTGTAGACAAATATCCTCCTTTAATAGAGTTGCATTTTCAAAGCAAAAACCCCTTGCTGTCCTTATCTTGCTAATGGAGTTTTCCACTTACCTGTAATCTGTGTAGAATGGGGATATTTGATGTGGCATTTCCTTGACATTTCTATCCTACTACAATCACATTCTTTAATTATGTCTGCCTCATCTGCAGAGTAGAACTGATGTCTCATCCTAGTTTCTAATTTTAATCAAATTCCATGAAGCCAGAAGTGTCACTAAACAGCATTCAGAAAACACTGTTATCAAAGACATTTCCCAATGTTTTAAAAGGCCAAAGCAAACTATATTTTTCTTGGGGGGATAAAAAAAGGTCATTTGCATATGTGAAAAAAATAAAGGATGACTCTTAAATACTAAATGGGTTTTTTAAGCACTAAAATAGGATAAGTGCAAAACCAGAGTAGGAGACATCTCTTAAATTATTTGACTGATAATATCATCTGAATTCATTAGGCATTTGTGGAAAACAATGATGATTCTAGTAAATGCCAGATCTAGTCTCAGAGTATCTCTGTTGAATGAATAAATTACCTCTGTGAGGTCACTAAGGAGTAGTAGTATGGTACTAGAAGCAAGACAGCAATTCTAATGGACGAGCCCTCCCTTGAGAAAACTATTTCCTCCGGTTTTCCAAAGGCCAGTACTTGTCCCAAAATGATGTGCTGATTCTCCTGGAGAAACAGCCAATCAGTGTGATGGACTTCTACATGGTAGAAGCAGACACAGAGCTGAAAGGGCAGGACTAACAGCTAAGGTAACAGCCACCAGCAAATCCTCATATAAGAAAACATCTCCCCTTAAATCCATTATTTCTTGAGCAAAATACAGAGAAAGCATGACCAGCAAGGAGGTGCCGTGATGTGGTTATGACCACACCTCCCATAGCCAGACCTCCCAGCTCAAATCCTACCTGGGAGGATGGATAGCTCTATGGCCTTCCTCAAGATACTTAACTGTTTAGTGGTTAAGTCTTCTCAAGAATAAAAATGGGGATTACAGATGTGTACATGTGAAAGCATATCATATCTTCTTGGGGGATGGGTTACAATTGACCACAAGGGAATAAATGTAAGTTGATTTGTATTTTTAAAAAGAGTAAAAATGGGGAAAATAAAAGAAAAACAAAGAAAATAATATTTTGTGGGGTAGTTATGAAAATAAAATAAATTCATATTTGTAAATTGCATATTATACCATTAAGTATTACACATGTGTTCGGTAAATGAATAAATTTAAATACTGTTTTAACTACTATGACTGTTTACCACAGTTTTACTGTATTTCTTGCTCCCACAAAGGGAAAAGGAATGAAAATGTGCTAAATATATTTAGTGAAAAAGGTATTTCACATCCCCTATCTCACTTAAGTCCCCTTAACAAATTTCACAGTAGGTATTATTATTACTGTTTAATGGAATTGAAAAATGAGGATCAGAGAGCTTAAATAACTCTCCCCAGTGCACTATAATTTGCACCCGGGTCTCCATGGCTCCAAAAGCTGATGTGTTGTTTGTTTGTTTGTATGCTTTCGCATTGCACATTATATGTAGAAGTTGGAGTAGGATGCTAAAGGCCTGAAATTGAAATAGAAGATGAACAAAATCAAGCAGATAGAGGCAAATACTAAATAGGTTGGAGGCAATAGGGGATAGTCTCTCATTTCTTTGGGCACAAAGTTAAGATGCCCCATAGAATAACAAAGAAAGTAGCTTTACATAGAACTGGTTGATGATGAAAAAGAGATGCCAAAAAGAAAACAATACAGAAATTCACTTAGATGATAATGCAAGGCCATGAACAAGCTAAGGGCGACAAGGAACCAGAAAAAGCATCAGAAGTGCAGACTTTCAGATTCCAGTCTAAACTGTCAGTCAACATTTAATTGTTGGCTGCAGAGAAAGCAGCTGCCCACCATCAGTAGTAAGTCAACCAATGCCATTTGAAAGGACGTTTTACAACCTAGAAGTGCCAAGACTCATAGTGTTATTGCTACTATTTATAAAGAATGAAAGGATTAATTATGAGTAAAGCCAGCACATAACTTCTGGCAAGCTGCAGGGGAAAAAAATGCCCTGTTGTTTCGTAAATAGATAAATGTGCAATAAAGTCCTATTTAATTAAATAAATTGCAAAAAAAAAAAAAAAAAAAAAGACAAGATAGCTATTTCTAATAATTTGTTACTTAAAAAGTATAGCTGGAATAAAGGCTAGTATTTTCATTCTGATTCACATGGATTTAGGGGTTAGTTTTGTCATATTTCTCAGAACAAAAATGACAAGAAACAGAACTAGAAGACATCCTAAGGTTTTATAGCATCTGAATGTATTTGAAAGTCTCTGGATATATGAGAAGGTTAAAGATGTCCATTGAAAGTGGATAATAATAAAACTAAAACTACACAATCATAATGATTTTGATTTTTTGGAAAGCAGTTGATAAAGGAATAATTTTTATGTGGATTACAATTGATTTGTCAAAAAAGTTCAGGGCCTTAGAAGAAATGGTTGTCTTCTCAAAAATTTCTCTTATGAGCTCCAAAATATTAAAATACATTTGTTGCAGTGGATCAAGTCATCATCTACAGAAAAGCCCCCTCCCCTCTCAAGTGTCAACAAGCAACCACAGAGGTTGAAAACAGTCTATAAGCCCTAATGTTACATCCAAGTTTCAAATACAGGGCAGTACTCAGAAGGAATGGGGCAAAGATAAAACCTATTCAGGACATGTGACAGAGTTGGAAAATTCAGGTGGGTTCTACCCAACACCCTGGTAAAGCAAGAACTGTACAAAGACTATAGGTTTGATAAAGATCAGAGGGTGAAAAACACAGGAGAGAAAGTTGCAATAATGAAATAGAAAAACTCAAAATCATGGTAGGTTGGGAAGAGAGAATATAAAGCAACTGATTCTCAAGCTTAGTTCAAGTTGGGCTCATCAGGGGTCCATTGACAATTAGGGAGAGTCTTCAAAAGAAATACAAATGTCTCAGAATCACGGCAAAAGAGTCAAAAAGGACAGAGATGGAACAAAGTAGCCCCTCCATTAGCCTGCCATAGTAGCAAGAGATGTGCTGGCAAAAGGCATTAGGCCAACTTAGCAAGGCCAACCTTTGATGGAGTCCACCTTCAGTTCCACAGACTTAGCTACCACGGTCATTTTTACTTCCTATTTGGGAGATTCTCAGAGAAGAAAAGATGGTTGAGGAGAAAACAACAACAACAACAACAGAGGGGCCTCAGGTATGGATGAGTCTCCTTACGTGACCAGTGTAGTTGCTGGATGAAAGATGGGTGGCAACAACTCAATTCCTCTAATTTTACCAGCTAGTAGGGTGACCATAACGTTTGGCATTCAGAGAGAACCCTTTTGAGAAGTGTTGTTATTAATGATTGTGATGGGACAACAGATATAAACAAACTAGATTAACCCTTCTAATTTCAATGCTTATTTGATACAATTTTGCTCTACCATAGTTATGGAATACATCAAATATGTCTTTCTAATTAATACATAGTTTTCAAATTGTGTCTTTCCATTTTACACAATAGGTTTCTATCTAAAAGCATTTGTTTTCAAAATTAAATTCATCTTCAAAATATTAATGTTTGGCACTATGAAATCTTTTTTAAATGTGCTACAGTGGAAGACAGAATTACAAAAGAAAATTTCCAACAAGGTTTGAATACTGCAGTATGCCAGAATAAGAGTATACACACCCTGCCACCCTGCAAAGTGGTGAATTAAAAGGTAACATCTTTTATATGGGTATCTAATGTTGAATATTCTCTAAAAAAATAGATCACAACAATTCCTATTATTATCTAAAAGTGCAAATTTGCATTTTAAATATGTTTGAGAACTAGACATGATGGATCTCAGAGAAACCTAAGGAATATATTATAGAGACAAAAAGCCTATTACTCATGCTCCTTGAGATACACTGTGAATATAGTTGGCCTACCCTGTCCCAAGAATAGAAAGAGAAACTGAATTCAGTAAAATCTTACTTATTGTCTGATCTAAGAATCATATGCTGGTAAAAGTTAATCTTCCAGCAAGTAGATGGAAAAACTGGAAAAAAATGTTTTCCTGTATAAACCCGCATTCCTTAAGAGACATGATATACCTGAATTGTTTGGTGCAATAATACTATGCAGAAGCCCCTCTATGTATGAACTTTCTACCTAAAAATAGTGGGCACAATCAACCCAGATGCCCACACAGAAGCATATCAACTGATTACTGCCAACAGTCCATATGACTGGTTGTTTGTAGTATCTCTTTGGAGTTATAAATGTGATATAGAGTCTTTCAGAACTAACCAGTTAGGATGTAAATAAACTTTTGTGCAGCTATTTATTACCCAGAATCATTTGTACCCTCATATCCTTTCAAACCAGCAACATCATTCAGTATTCCTAAAAAAGGAATTAACCTATAGCAAAAGGTTAGTTCTGTATCTTTATACCAAAATTATAAAACATCCAACTAAATATTCAACTATTTTTGGGACATATGACATTCATTTACTATTAAAATATTTCTAATACTGTGTCATTGTAATTCAAGCCTTTGGCCAATTCTTAAACAATAATTGAAAGGTAATTTCAATCACTTAAAGTAAATATGATCCTTAATAGGAATAGGATAATATAATTTAATCAGTAGTGAATTTCAAAAATCACATTTTCGTGTCTTTTTTTTTTTGTTACAGATGTTGCTCCTTTCCCCCCCCCATTGACTCCCTCCTCCCTATCCCCTCCCACCCTGTCCCAGCTGTGTTGTCTATGTCCATCGGTTATGCATACATGCATATAAGTTCCGTGGTTTATCCCCCCCCCCTCGTCTGAGGAATGTCAGTCTGTACCCTACTTCTATGTCTTTGGGTCTATTTTGTTCATCAGTTTGTTTAGTTCATTATATTCCAGAAATAAGTGAGATCATGTGATATTTGTCTTTCTCTGCTTGGCTTGTTTTGCTGAGGATAATACTTTCCAGGTCCCTCCATGTCGTCTCAAAGGATAAGAGATCTTTCTTTCTTATAGCTGCATAGTACTCCATTGTGTACATGTACCACAGCTTTTTTATCCACTCGTCTACTGATGGACACTTGGACTGTTTTCAGATCTTAGCTATTGTAAATACTGCTGCTATGAACATAGGGGTACATATATTCTTTCTGATTGGTGTTTCAGGCTTCTTAGGGTATATTCCTAGAAGTGGGATAACTGAGTCAAATGGCAGTTCAATTTTTAATTTTTTGAGGTAACACCATAGTGTTTTCTATAGTGGCTGCACCAGTCTGCATTCCCACCAGCATTGTACTAGAGTCCCCTTTTCTCCACACCCTCGCCAACACTTGTTGTTTGATGATTTGTTGATGGCAGCCATTCTGACAGTTGTGAAGTGATACCTCACTGTTGTTTTAATTCGTGTCTTTCATTATTAAGTCTGGATTCACCCAAAAAGGTAGATATAGTGGGCCCAGTTAACTTCATTTTCTATGGACATTTTACAGGTTTCCTGGCCTTCGATCCCTTATTGGTTAGAATACATCATTTCTGTGATCCAAGAAGCTGACTCTCATATTTTCCCCAGGGGGCCCTGAGGCAGCACTGACAGAAATATTTTAAAAGACTCAAACCAGAGCTGTGTTAAGAGTTTCTGGGTAGACATCAGTTACCTGAAAAATAAGACACAGTTTTGGGCTTGAATAAGAATTGGGCCCTGCCATTGTCCACCTGTTCCACACCGACATGACACCACCTCACCAACTGGGTTCTCTGTAAGACCAGAGCTTTAGGGCAGGTGGCCGCTCAGATGATGGCATTTCTCGATGTCTGGGTTCACTGCTTGGACACACTTGACCATCTACACTTTGGAATCAGAGATATCAGAATTCACTTATTATTGCTATTCCTGTGATATAATAGAGATAACTTCATCTTCCTCATGGCATCACTGTGAGAATTAAATGAGATAATGCATGTAAAGTAACAGGCCCTCATATATATATATGACTGTCTTTTATGTTGATTTCATAAAAGGCCTGGTAAATATATCCAAGGATTCGCACTGATGCTTTTCAGTTTTGTATTTTTATCCTAAGCATTTCACACCTAAAATATGGAAGAAAATAACTATATCTATAAGCCATTTTAGTAGTCATAAATTTTCTAAGAACCTGGTCAATTCAATCTATCGTCTACTGTCACCATGAACATTAAATATATAGGTAAACCATGTTTAAAAGAAACTTTTTTCCTATCTATCTAGTTCCTGATTTCACTCTCTTCCGTTAAATGGGGACTCCCATGAAATTGCTGTTCTTTGAAAGTCATTCAGATATAAATGACTAAAATGGATTTTACTAAAACTCATTTCCAGCTGCAGGGATTCATTCAACTCTACATTAGTTCATTATTATTTAACTAATGTTAACCTACGTTGTACTTTCAGACCATCAGAACCACCAGCTCCTGTGAAATGTAGCAGTCTCACTGGCAGGGGCCTATTGCAGGAGGCATCAGGATCCATATTCCCGAAAGGTACACACATGAATTGAGAAACAAATCATGACAACCAAAATGCACTGAAGACGTGTTCATAAATTTTTAAGAAAAGTAATGTTTTGGCCCAGCCAGTATGGCTCAGTAGTTGAGCATCGACCCATGGACCAAGAGATCGCCGGTTCAATTACCAGTACGGGCACATGCCCAGGTTGCAGGCTCAACCCCCAGTGGGGGGCCTGCAAGAGGCAGTTAATCGATGTGTCTCTCTCATCAATGTTTCTATCTCTCTCTCCCTCTTCCTTCCTCTCTCTCTAAAAATCAATTAAAAAAAAGAACAAGAAAGAAAAAGAAAGTAACGTTTTGGGGAAACAGGCCTGAGTTGTGAAAATATTACAATTACATTTATGCATGTAGCATCATAGAATCTGGATAATCTATAACAAGGAAAGCACAAAAATATTCCTAAAAATATAAATATTTATAAAATTCTGTTGGGCTATGGATTAAACTTTGTAATTTTATAGACTACAAAGACAAACACTTAAAATGTGAATAAATAACTGCATCAATAAGCCACGTTAGTAATTGTGAGTGTCTAAGAACCACATGAATTCAAGGGTTTTGCACAACAACAAAATTATCTCAGGATTTGCTTTAGAAAATAGCTTTTCTAGTTCCTATAGAGCAGATTACCAGGTTACTTTTCATCAACTTCTAAAAAGATTTAACCCTGAATAGATGATTAAGCTATGGAGGGAGTTCCCAAATATACTAGCAATTTTTAAGTTAGCTTAATTAAGTAAATTGGTTAAATTTCCATGTGTGCATGTGATTTATATTTAGAAAAAGAAGAGTTATAGTTACATGTGTTTTATTATTTTCATACAACTAATTCTCTTGGTAAATAACTTTTAGAAATAAAAAAATTAACACATCCATAAAAATATCTCATGAACCAAGTGTTACAGTGATTATATTTCTAAAATGCAGCAGAATCCCATTATTTCGGTACCTTGCTGTGTTTCACTGAATCATCAGCATTAATCACAGATGACATATTCCTAATGCATTAGTGCTGCCCTTCATGGTGTGAGAACACCTACCAGGGAAATAGCTCTTTCTTTGTTGGAAAAAAAAAAATCCATGGTTCAGATGAAGAAATCAGAAAATATGTGTTTTTCATCTTTATCTTTGGCACTTTTTGCAGCTCGAAGTGACATCCTGTAAAATGCTATGCATAGATTTTTGAACAGGTATTACCATTCAGTTCACAATAAATATTACTCAAACTATAAGCTGACTAAGCACAGGTCTTTGACACAGCTTAAATATTTAAAATAGAAGAAAATGGTGTGTCAGGCTTTAATTTTCTGCAAAGTTTTGTCAAAAGAGCTACTTAGGCACTGGCATTTTCACCATGCAAGTCTGCAGGGATGAGCAAGACACTCCACTTCTACTCAAGCCCGTGGTTACATCTCAGATTCTTAATGACTGATCTATGTGCACACAGAAGACAAACAGAAAAATCCAACTTCAGGTGAAGAGATTGATTTTGCCCTCTGCCCATGACTCCAATCCATTAGGAAATCCTGTCAGCTGTACTTTCATAATATTTCTAGGACTTAATCACTGCCATCACTTCAACTGCTATTGACTTCATCCAAGCCATTAGCACCTCTGGTTTAGATTACGGTAAATATGCCTAACTACTAATCCTAATTCCACTCTGGTCATGCATGTACCATCTTTGTTCTTTGAAAACACAATTCAGATTATATCACCCCTCTATTAAAAATCCTCAACGTAAAAATGCCACATTCTTACCCTGACAGCCACTCTAACCTTGTCTCCTAACAATCTTCTAGTCCCAATGCTGCTCCTGAATGCCAGTTCCCTTGCTCTGCCTCAAACACACCCAGTGGACTCCCGCCTCAGGGTGCCAGCCTCTACCTGCAACTCTCTCCCCAAATAGTTGCATCTCTTGCTGCCTCATTCCCTTAAGTCTTTGCTCAAACATCACCTTATCTGAGACACTTTTTCTGACCACCATATATTTTAAAAGTCTTTGTTGCATCATTCTCTTCCCCCTTCCCTGCTTTAACTTCTTCATAGCAACTGTTAACATTTAATTTTACAGATTGATCCTTTTGAATTACTTTTATTTTTTTTCTCTACTAGAATCTTAGCTCCATAAGAGAATGGTTTAATGTTTTTCCGCCCCCCACCCCACAATTATCCTCAGTACCTAGAACAGTGCTTTGCATATGAATGTTCAGTAAATATTTACTGAATTAACCAATGTGAACAAAATATTTAATATCTAAGAAGACAAATCTACTATCATTAGTATTTTTTTTTAAGGCAAAGTCACAGGAGACATAACCTGAGTTGCTGGTCAAATGATCAAACCTCTCCATTAGAGCATAAGATCCATTAGGATAGGAATGAACTTTATCCTGTTGGTTATGTTGCTAGTGCCTGATTCCGGCACATTTGTTAAGTGTTGAGGGAACAGCTTTGACTCACTTTCATTCCCACTCTAGAACCATAAATGAAATGCTTCCAACAATATTGCTTTCATAGGAAGCCATCTTTTAGAGACACTTAAATTTAGATGGGAAAATACAACAATTTAGAATAAGGAAGGTAAGAAGGATCCTGAGCCATTAGCAAAGGTAGGTGACGAATCAGGATCTTAGATGGTGGTAGCCAAGATGGAAACCGATGGTGATCAAATCAGCAGAAGTTAGCCCTGGCATGATGAACAAAATAACTAAGGGACAAGTACAATTGCAGAGATGGCAACCACAGCCAGAAAGACACGTAGAAGTAAGCAAGGTGGGAGCACAAGCTAGTGACTGGTTAGTCAAAAGAGCTCACAAAGAAAAAATTAAGAGGTAATAACTAATGAATGCCATGAATAGCACTGAACAAACTGACATTTTCCAGTAAATCCAAACCAACAGAGATACATACTTTTTATCCACAGAGAGACAACTTGTACTTGAAGCCTTCATCCCTGAAATAAAACTTTATTGCTTTTTTCCTCTATTATTTATTTATTTTTATTGAATTTATTGAGGTGATATTGGTTCACAACACCATGCAGGTTTCAAGTGTACACCTCAACAAAACCTCATTTGCACACTGCATCTTGTGCCCATCGCCCAAAGCAAAATCTCTTTCCGTCCCCCTTTATCTGCCCTTTGCCCACCTCCACCTACCCCCGCCCCCTTGCCCTATGGCTGTCACCACACTGTTTGTGTCTACGTGGTGTGTGTGTGTGTGTGTGTGTGTGTGTGTGTGTGTGTGTGCTTAATCCCTTCATTTTCTTTCAACTAGCCTCCCAATCCACCACCCCTCTGACAGCTGTCAGTCTGTTCCATGTATCCATGCCTCTGTTTCGATTTTGTTCATCAGATTTTGTTCATTAGATTCTACATATAAGTGAGATTATGTGGTATTTGTCTTTTTCTGACTGGTTTATTTCACTTCACATAATAATCTCCAGGTCTATCCATGCTCTTTCAAAAGGTAAGATTTTCTTCTTTTTCACGGGCGAGTAAGTATTATTCTATTGTGTAAATGTGCCTTGAATCTGACTCCTCAATGTCAGGCAAACCTTGAATTTCACTGATTGCTTGAGAAGCACCTCTCACATGACTCTTTTAGTCTTGGTCCTTGGACCGCTCTGACACTACTGTGACTTAAAAAGAATCTTTTGATAATCACTTAACCACTTCAAACATACTTTTCAAAAGAACTGTATCTACCTGAAAGAGTCAATGGGCTTTAAAATAATCAAGGACTTTATTGTCCTCTCTGGAATATTGTTATTTGTAAATTTCACTGTATTAAATACATAAAAATTTGAACATTTTAATTTAAAGTTATTGAAAGTTCCAATTCACAAATAAAATTGTCAAGTGGATTTTTATGTCTTCCGTTATTACGTTCTACCTACAAAACAATTCTTCAAGGGTTTTCACTTTTCTGAAACATTACAGGGAAATCTATGTAGATGATTGTAAATGATGAAGGGTGATGTACATTTGATTTCCTACATTGTTTCTTTTACTTCATAAATACTTAGTCAATTTCAGGGTGACTTTTTTCTAAGTCCATGAGACTATTTTCTAAGTCTATGAGTAAACATTCTGATGAAATTCTACAGCTCTTGAACCCTGCTAAATATGCATGTATAAATAATACGATTCTTGGTTTGAAGCTAATAAATGCATCCATTTGGTGCATTTTTCATAGGTTCACTGATATTTTTCAATTTTATAAATGTTTTAGTCTTAAACTGCTTGGTAAACAGGTAAGCAAGCCTTAGAATTTTCCCATGATAACCTTTATGAACTTTACTTGGGTTTTCTAAAGGGAGCCTCCTATAAGAGTTAATTAGATATTGAACTGCACCTATTGTTTTTCATCTTTTTGAACATCATCCTGAAATTATTTCACTGAAAATTGTAACTATAAATTCTTGCCAAGTTCTATTACTCATCCCAAACACAAGCTAGATTTATTGTAAGATTAATAAATTAGTCCCTAAAACCCCTCTGTCTCACAGTGTTTTCTCAAACATATTTTGTCAACTTTTTATTTGAGAATAACTTTTCAAATTCACATGAGCTGTGGTGCTCATAAAATACTATGAGTCAGAGCTCAGAACACAAAAAAGAAACACTCAATTGAATCTATGTCTACATTTCACAAATGGTGGCCTCGCTCAGAGTAAGGCTGGCAAAGATAGAGCCTAAATGTGCCTCTTCCTAATATGCAGAGATAATCCATTAACAGGAACTTCTGGCCTCATGAGTCTTCTTCACATAGAATCACGGGAGGCTGCTACCAGTTGATTGGATTGGTTCACACACAAGGTGAGTCCTGCTTGCTATCCTTGAGCTAGCACATTGATTTAGAGCTTGGTGGCACTGGCCTATGAGATTAAGAAAGTACATCCTTTTTTTTTCCCTGCATTTTTACTTTTATTTTTTCATTGTAGTTTACTTTGAGTATTATTTTGTATTAGTTTCAGGTGTACAGAGTGGTTAGACAATCATATACTTCACAAAGTGTCCCCCCAGATATTTCCACTACCCAGCTGGCACCATACATAGTTATTGACACTAGTCCTTGTGCTGTGCTTTACATCTCCTTGACTGTTTTGTAAGTACCAATTTGTACTTCTTAATCTCGTCACCTCTCTCACCCAGTCCCCCAACACACCGCCCCTTGGGCAGCCACCAGTTCACTCTCTGTGTCTATGAGTCTGTTTCCATTTTGCTTATTCATTTATTTTGTTCTTTATTTTTTACACTCAATACGATCTTTATTTTATTTTTAACACTAAATTTTTCAGCTTTATTGAGGTATAATTGACATATTAGAATTGTAAAATATTATTTTTTAATACTTAATATGTTAATTTTTTTACAGATGTCCCTCCTTTTTCCCCCTTTGACACCCTCCTCCTTGCTCCCGTCCACCTACTCTGCCTTCACTGTAATGTTGTCTGTGTCTATTGGTTATGCATATATGCATATCAGTTCTTTGCTTTATCTCTTCCTGCCACCCCTCCACCCCAGGTTTGTCAGTCTGTTCCCTACTTCCATGTCTCTGGATCTATTTTGTTCATCAGCTTATTTTGTCCATTATATTCCACAAATAAGAGAAATCATGTGATATTTGTCTTTCTCTTATTGGCTTATTTTTCCTAGCATAATACTCTCCAGGTCCCTCCATGTTGTTGTTTAGATTCTACATATAATTGAAATCATAATGTATTTGTCTTTCTCTGATTGATATTTCACTGAGCATAATACTTTTTCACCATTAAGTTGGGATAGGTGAATATTAAAACTCTTACATGTTTATTCTAGTTTTTGTTCTAATTAAATGCCAATTCACAGCTATGTCTTGTAAGGCATGCTAAAAGAACTTCTTTAGAGAAAAGGAAAATAATATAGGTGAGAAACACAGATCTACATAAATAAAGGGAGTTGGAAAAGTAATAAGTGAAGGTAAAAGTAACTCTTTAATTGTTTTGTACTTTAATTTATCTGATAGATATAAGTTTGTTCAAATATTGTTAGCAACACTATATGAGGTGATTACAGCTTGTGAATTTTAGTGACATGAGTGAGAGTAATGTAATAATGGACAGGAAGGAGACAAATGGGAATACTTTCATTTACCTGTACTACCCATGAAGTAGTATAGTGTTATTTGAAGTGGATTTACATGAATTGTAAATGTACACAGCAAACTCTTGGGCAACTACAAAAAAAATTTATAAAACAGAATTATAATTGATAATCAAAGAAAGGAGATAAAATAAATTTATATAAAATCTCAATTAAAACCACAGATGACAGTCCTGGTTGGTGTGGCTCAGTTGGTTGGAGCATTGTCCTGAACACGAAAAAGATGCAGGTTCAATTCCTGGTCAGGGCACACACCTAGGTTGTGGGTTCAATCCCTGGTCAGGGCGCACATGGGAGGCAACTGATCAATGTTTCTCTCTCTCTCTCTTCCCCTCTCTCTAAAATCAATAAACATATCCTCTAGTGAGAATTTAAAATAAAAAATAAATAAATAAAACAACAGAAGACAGTAAGAGTAGAAGGGAAATAAAAAGAAAATAAATCTATGAAAGATATTTTTGTAACAGTTGGGGAAATATCAATAATAGACTAGATGTTAGATGATAGTAAGGAATTATGTAATATCTTACACATGACAAAGGTATTGTGGCTACCTAAGAATAGGCCTTATTCTAAGAAGATGCTAACCATGTATTTAAAAATTAAATGTCATGACATCTAAAATTTACTCTCAAATGATTCAGCAAGTGTGTGCATGTGTGTGTGTTTGTATATGAAGAAAAGAGGTAAAGAAAATAGAAGGAAGTTCCAACAGCTGTGGAATGAATCTTGGTCCTGGTTACATGGCATTTAATGTACAGTCCCGTCAACCTTCCTGTGTATTCAGAAAATGATTAAAAATCATTTAGTGAATGGAAAAATGAATAAATGGATTCGTTTATGTCAATATATACTTCTTGTATTTATTCTAGAGTGGGCTTTACAGCAAAATTCTTAATAAAAATCCACATTTAATTTTAATGGTGTCTTTGAAGAATCTCAAGGAAAAGAACATAATAATGAGAGCTTGATGATTTTTGTTCTTTAAATTTACAAATAGCAAAATCTTTTGTGTGTGATGCTACTGCATATTTTCCCTCTAATTTCCAGAGAAATTGATTTTGGCCACAAGAGATTACCAAATCATTAGCTACTGGTTTACTTAAACCCATAAATTACAAGTTGTGTAATTTTTATTTTGCTTTCTAAGTAATGTAATATAAGTGCAATGAGAAGTAATCTGAGCTTTACAGGAATTACAGGAAATCAAGTTTAGTATGTGAAATCCAAAATGAGCTCATAAATACATTTTGCTAAATTTACAATTATACTGCTTATTGATAAAACATATTGTCCCTGAGTCAATATCCTAGTTATTTGAAAGATGCCCTGCATTCCATAGTACATCCTCGCCATGATTAAAAGACCTGTTACAGCACTACCATGAATTGTGTTATATAATTAGACATGACACATTAATATATGTTTAAGCAGTCTGCAAGGCTCTTATAAACACCTATCTTTCTACTTTAAATTCTTTGTGCTGGTATCTTAACCACAAGATAAAAGAATATAATTACAGCAATTTAAAGAGAACATCTGCTACTTAAAGTAAGGATAATAATTTCTGTTATCAGCTGTCATGTGTAAGTGGTCATACAAATATCTGAAGGGTTGTAATTTTCTAAAAATTCATTGAAAGCTTCATTTAGCTTTTTGCTTTTCTATCATCCTTAGGAAAAAAAAATACATTCACTTGTGAGAGTTATATGTGTGCTACTCAACAAAAGATGGATATGTCAGGAATTTCTCTAAACAGCATGACCCTAAATAAAAAAGAATCATATTTTAAGGGACAGAAACAAGTTCTTGGTGAGTAGAAACATAGAAGTGTGAATGCATTGTGGTACAAGAAGAAGATGATAATTGTTTTTCAGCTTTGATGGACCAGGAGTGTGGCAGTAAGTCAAATATTCTGCTCAAGGTAGAGCTAAATCATGTTTTTATTTTATAACATATATTATACCAACTTCCAATGCTTAATTAAATTCAATTTAACAAGTCCTAAGAACTGGAGTGATATCAAACTGACTAAAACTGGTTCCTCACTCTAAAATAGGTAATAACTTAATGAGGAATAACAGAGAAGTCAACACCTAACTGCAGTACAAAGTACTAAATAGAAGTAAAACTAACTTGCCACAGTAGAGCAGAGAAAGGCAACCACTTTAGTTGGAAAACCAGGGAATCCTGTATGGAGGAGTTGGCATTTGAGCTACACCTTGATTTGAAAGGGGTTTTGAAAACTGGATTAGAAAGGAGAGATGGCTTATTTGGGTATTGAACTGGTATGAATTGTAGGGGATGTGGGAAATGGGTTTGAAAAAAATAGTTTGCGACTCTAGGCATTGGCACCTGTAGTTCCCTGCCCAGGACACAACCAGGTAACTGCATAGTGCTTCCCCTCACGTGAACTGAAGGCCTTCTGTTCAGAGAGCTTGTGTAGCCAGCTGAGTTAGCAGTTCCCCACCGAGCACTATTCATCCCTTTGATCATATTCACAGCACTTCCTAACACTTTCTCATCACTAATTTTGACATTATACACTACTCAAGACATATTAATTTGATATCTGTTTATTGTCTGTGTTCCATGAGAGCTGGATTTTGTTTTGCCCGTCTGCTTCTAGAACAGTGCTCATTATGCAGTGAGTCCTAAATAAAAACTGAATGAGTGCTGCCTTCACTTTGGCCTAGGAGCTATTAGACACCCTAGTTTCAGATTTCTCAAGATGACTAGTTACTACATGTGCAATTCTCAACCAACTGCACATTTCGTAAGGCAACTATGTCCTTTCTCAGTTATATACTCTGCAGTCATAAGAAAGAAAGATCTCTTATGCTTTGAGACGACATGGAGGGACCTGGAGAGTATTATCCTAAGCGAAATAAGCCTATCAGAGAAAGACAAATACCACATGATCTCACTTATTTGTGGAATATAATGAACAAGGTGGGCTGATGAAGAAAATAGACCCAGAGACATAAAAAGGAGTATGGTTCAGACTGACAAACCTCAGAGGAGGGGTGCGGGGGGGATAGATGAGTTGAACCAAAGAACTTATATGCATAACTAATGGACATAGACAACAATGCTGGGGCCCAGGGGGAGGGATGGGGAGAAGGGTGTCTAGGGGGGAAAAACATCTGTAACAAAAATAAATTAATAAAAATTGAAAAATAAATAAATAAAATTATTTTAGTATGCATACTACTACTATTTCACTCATGCAGACAGCTGACAGAAACATGTTTGGCATTACAGGGGTGGCTTTCAGACATGAGCATGCCTCAGAATTGATTGTTGAAACAGATTGCTGGTCTCAGCCACAGAGATTCTGATTCAGTGGATCTGGAGTAAGTCCAACAAGCTACCAAGTGATATTGCTGGCTGGGGGGGGCCACACTTTGAGAACCACTACATTACCAATAATAACATAGTTCCAACAGAAGTATGAGAGAAGTCTACACAGTTGGGAAATTGAGATGTGTCAATGTTTTGGTGCTGGAAGAGTAGGTCCCAAGGGTAACAGATGGTTGCCCCTCTGTTTGCAAAGCTTACAGCTTTCTAACCTACTTTAAAAACACCTAGAAACCCCTTTCGCGTTCCTAATTGGATTAAAATGTTAAACTCCATTTCATTAACTTGCATTACGCTGCTCAAAAGAACTAAATTCACATCCAAAGAGCAATGAAGATGTAATAGGAAACAATGAAAGTTATCATTAGAAGCAGAATGTACCACATGACTTCTGGTTGTTATTAAGACTACAGGAGGACAGCATCAAAGAATGTGGGAAGACGTCTTGGTGCAATTATACACTACACAGCCCTGGAGATTTCTTCTCTGATGTGATTTCTTGGGTTTTTATTGATTTCTGACCTAAGACCATACGGATTTTAATGATTACAGAGAAATATAAATAGAAGGATCGCATTATGTATTATAGAAACCAGGACAATTTTTTTTCTTTACTGATTTTTAGAGAGAGAAGAAGGGAGAGGGAGAGATAGAAACATCAATGAGAGAGAACCTCAATTGGCTGCCTCCTGCATACCCCCCACTGGGGATTGGTTCCACAACCTGGGCATGTGCCCTCACTGGGAATAGAACCGGCGACCTCTTGATGCATGGGTCGATGCTCAACCACTGAGCCACACCAGCCTGGCGAAACCAGGACACTTTTTAAAAATAATGGGGTGCTATTCATTTCACTGGATTAATAGCTATCAAACAAGACTTTTGCAAGGTGTTAAAAATAATTCTAGATAACTGAGGAAATTGTATTAAATGAAATTTGGATAATGAGTTTGTTTATTGGTTGGTTTTTGTTTTACCATGTTGAAGGATTTCTGAAATTCATTTACAGTTGCTATGCAAGACCTTCAGAAAGTCTTCCCCTTCACACTTCACACTCTCACTCTGCAAATCTTCAGGTGTGCACACAGGTTGGAGGTTCCTGTTTGGTGTAGGCACATAATTATGGTGCAACAGAAAGGACTTTGGAGTTGGGCAAAATATGGTGTGTATTCCAGTTCTGCTGGGTGGCCCTGGGTCTCTCTGCACCTTTTTTTCCTGAAGGGTAAATGAGGAATAGTATTACCTACCTCACAGAATTATCTACATAGACAGCATGAACCTCCTGGAGAGGGCCTACTCACTATAAAGTCTGTGCCTAGTAAACATTCATTCATTTTCCTTTTCCAAAATGTACATAAGGCAAAAATTTAACCTCACTTTTCTGAGACATTCATATAATTTATAACTCCAGTAAATGATCTCAGCTGTGCTTCTCAGACTCTGGGTGAGAAAACAAGGGGTAGGCGTGGGGAGAAATAGATTGAGCATGATTTAGAAAGCAAACAATGCGAATACATCAACTTTGTTACTAAGCGGTCACGATATTTATTTCATAATTTGTCATAAAACCTAGCAATGTGTAGAGTCATCTAAAAGCCAGGGAACCACAGTGTCACCTAACATAAGTTCTTTTTGCTTTTTTATGTCTTCTTTATTTCACGCCTCTACTAACACACAGATTCTCTAACAGTGCAGATAATTTTCAAAGTGGGTCTTCTTGGTGGAAGCACCTGCCTACTAAAGACTGGGGTAAGGGACTGTGAGGACAGCAGAACTCATCAATGGGTGACTCTGTAAATGGGACCGGCTTTATCCTCATTCCAAGAGTTTTGCCCCATGTTCCTTATTTCTGGGATTCCATCAGCATCCCATGCTATACAGCCAACTATTCTTCATATATTATCCTCAATCACTTTGAATTTTAAAATGTCAGAACTGAAAGAATCTGAGAGATAAACTAAACCAAGACCCTAATTGTATAGATAAAGCGCCCAGAGATGTGCAGTCATTTATCCAAAGTCATAGAGGTGGTCAGCGAAATGCCAGGCCTGGAAGTCCATCATCTTCAGGCTCCTGGCACTGCATTCCTTTCAGTGGCCCACACTCCTGCACTTCAGCTGGTAAGTCTGACTCAACTCTCCATGGGTCTCTAAAATGGTTACTTCCCTCTTAAAAAGCCCAGATACCCAACAATAGGGTATTTGGTAAATAAATTATGTAAGGCCTATATTTTAAACCACAAAAAAATCATACTCTAGAATATTTCACAGCGTGTGATGATGTTTATGGTATTTTGTTTAAAAAGCAGGTTACTAAAGGTGGTGACAATATGATGTATTTGTAAATGTAAATGGGAGTATGTGGAAGGTTATACACCAAAATATCAACAACCACTAACTCTAGGTGTTGATATGGCAGGCAAATTTAGTGCTTTATTTGTTTTATAGCTTTCTATGATTTCCATATTTTCTTCAAGAACATATAGTATTTTGGGAACTATAAAAGAGAAAAATGAACCGGCTGATAGCAAGTAAATATTGCTGTAAATGAATATCCTCAGCTTTTTCTAATCCTTTGTTCTTGGCTTGCTCCCTTTCTCCCTGACTCCACTTTTCCCCACAGTTTCATCACGAAGTCCCCTTGTAACTGCTCTCAATGTTTCGGAATGTAAAGGCTCATATTCACCTTCAGCTTACTCGCAACCTGCACCCCTGATCTCAGAGGAGCATGGAGCTCTGTTATGTACTCTTACGATTCAGCTGTGCTAGAACACTCCAATGGCAATGTCCTCGAATCAACTGAAACTAAGAATGAGAGGCTACCGCTGGAGATGCAGGTTGAGAAGTCATCTACATACAGAGAATAGCAAAAGCTGAGAGAGCAGAAGCCAAGAAATCCTTAGAGCACTGAGAGACTAGAACAGATGTTCAAGGCTGCAGTGTAGGGAGAGAGCTACTGTTTGTGGTTGGGATGAAGGACAGGGTCAGGAAAAAAAGAGAAAAATCCACAAAAAGTGATGTCATGGAAACCAAGAAGAAAGATCAAGAATATTGAGCGCTGTTTATCTATGTGGAGTAGCAGAACCAGGACAATTAAAGAGTAAGTTGAAAACATTTCAAAGAAATGATGGCCAAAACATTATTTTAATCATTTAAGGACAAAGAGAGCCATTCTGTGAAAGAGCACACTGAAACATTTCCATATGTTGTCTTTAATTACTAGAATTAGGAAATTATTATAAGCATAAAACCTGGTCTTAGAGGAGGGATAAATCCAGGAAGGAAATTTAGATGTGATGGTGGTCATCAAGGACGCCTATGACAGAGAAACCAGCAAGCATCAGCCTCAGTTTAGAAATCATGTGCTGGGTCACAGAGATTCCAATGCCAGACACTTCGTAAGAACAGTCTTGGGGTAATAGAAGACTGTACGCTAGTCTTCTCTATCCGCCTCTGTTGGAGGGCCCCAGACTGCTGAAATCATTACTACCCCGATGGTACTGAGCTATCCTTATTTATTTTGAACCACGATTTCCTCCCAGCCTTCATACTACATGGGGATACAGCAAGTTCTTTCCTTTTTTCTATTTGTGCCTTTTCCCTTTTTTTCACCTTTTCTATTTTACCTCGACAATGAAAGTGTGGTTAATTATGGAAGGTAGTTAAAGCATTTTTTTTTCCTGTTAAGATTGACATGCATTTAAAAAAAATGGAATTTAAATCAATTCAGTAATTCATTGTTACAAATAATTTTTTTCTCTTATAATTTTACTATAACTTGCTCCATGTAGAAGGGCTGTGACTGTAAGTCATGCTTGCAAAGATTATTCTTTGGCCTGTATTAGTATTAATCTCTAAATTCCCACAGAGAACACCTAGAGCATTAAAGGCAGCCTTTCTATTAGAACCACAACAATAATCATGCCGACGTTTGATGAGCACTCCCTATGTGCCAAGCGCTGTTTTAAACATACATACATTGACTCATTTAATTCTCACACAACCCTATGAGGTAGGTCCTACCATCGCTTTCATTTGTAAAATCTGAGGGGAGAAAGTTCAAACAAGTCTCTCAGGGTCGCAGAGCCAGGAGCATAGGCACCAGAGTTTTTTCACATAGTCTGGCTTCAAAGGTGATGCTCTCAGCCATTACCCGACAGGTGCCTCTCAACAACACAAAGTCTTTGTCCGTCATTCACATGCAAGTAGACTGACCATACAAATTACGTTTTTAGTCATAAACTAAAGTCACAAATAGCTTTCCTAAAATATGAGACTGAGAGTTAAACTTTTTATTATCATTAGCTATTGTTTCTGTGAAATAGATTTGTGATGCTGTCTAGCAGAAAAAAACTCAATCTCTCTATAAAGATATTTTCTTTTCATTCAACAAACTTATCAGCTTCTTGTAAATTATCTGTCAGGCACTGTACATGCTTCTGGGGGACAGTGACAAACTAAGCCAGCATGGACCCCACCCTCGAAGAACTTACAGCCTATTATCATAGTTGTCCCCGAATATTTTCACATCTGGGCACCCAGGAAAAAAAATATTTGTACTGGAGTAAAGAGATGAGACTGTGTGGAGCTGATGTTGACCTCCTCTGCTACTCAACTGCCCCTGAAGCTACGGGATCCAATGACCCACACAACTGCAACCCATTCTAAGCACCTGGGGATATCCCACTCCCATAAGAATAACTTTGGAGTAGAGAATGCAGATAGATAGATATTCTGTAACATTGTAGGGGCCTAAGTCCCAGGCTAGGGACATCACAAGGGATTGCAGAACCATTTAAAGGAGAGTATTATACGCAGCGAAATAAACCAGTCAGAGAAAGACAAGTACCACATGATCTCACTTGTTTATGGAATATCCTGAACAAAATAAGCTGTGGGTCAAAACAGATCCAGAGACATGGAAGTTGGGAACAGACTGACAAACCTCAGAGGGAAGGGGGCGTGGGTGGGTTGGGAAGAGATAAACCAAAGAACTTATATGCATATATGCACAACCAATGGACACGGACATTAGTTTGGGGAAAGCAGGAGGAGGGTGGGAGCGAGAAGGAGAGGATCAATGGTGTAAAAAAGGGGGGACATCTGTAATACTTTCAACAATAAATAAATAAATAATAAAATAATAAATAAATAAGGGAGGCCTAATTCAGTTTAGGAATGTCAGGAAATCACTGCCAAGGAAATAACATCTAAGCTAAAAACCAATGGATGGGTTTGCCAAGCGAATAAAGAGGAAAGGGAGACGGCTCCAGGAAAGCAACAGAGGGAAGGGAGCATACGATTCACTGTGAGGGACTCAAGGGAAGTTGATGTGTGAGCTGGCGTGCTGAATGGTGTGCAGTGGAATGAAGGGATGAGTTGACTCAGGAATCCTGTGCCTGTTTCTGTGGAAATATGATGCTGAGAACATTCACATTTTGAGACTATGAGCCGCAATTTAAGCTTAGCTAGTTATATCAATGATGTTATAAGCAAGGGGCTATTTTTGTTGTCGCTGCTGCAAAGGGTTAGCTTTCTTTTGTTAATGTGAGCATGGGAGCAATTTATCCAGAAAACACACTGTAGTGCTTAAAAAACACCTGAAGGAACAAATGCATGCCTTTTCCTTTGCCAGTTTTCTTCTTGTTTCAAAAGTGGTAACCTCTAGCTGGGACTAATGGATTTGTTAGATGCTTCTAATGCCCATGTGTAAAGTCAAAACACACATTAAATTCAGCAAGAAAACCGAAGTCACCATCCTGTTATTGAGCAAGTGGAGAATAGAGCTCAGCCTTTCAACTGTCTGCTGCTTTGGTTATTGCCCCAGATGTGCCCCCTGCGTTCTCATTCCTTTCTCTAGAGGGTGAACTGTATTTTATCCCCACTGACAGAAGCACCACCAAGTTGGATCAAGTGCAGTTGAGTCTCAGATTTCATCAGGGAATTATAGCCCCTGCTTTTGCAAAGACTGGCATTATTATGTAAAAAAAGTTATTTGCTCATCAAGTTGTAAGAGATAAAGCATCCAGTGTCTTCGGCAAGGAGAAGGGGAATTACTAATAGGCTTACACTTGATTATTCCAGACATTTTCTATAAATCAGGTTGTGTTTAGAGAAAGAAAAGAGATGAGTCACTTTAGAATTTTATGTTGATGTGATTCAATGCAGGCATAGAAAATAGTTGTTTCATCAGGTCAGATGTGAACATGTCAGGCTTACCATCCTACAGACCATGGTCTGACATAAGCAGAAGTTTGACCTGGAGCCTCCTTTTGGAACTACTGACACTTCAGCCAACGTATTCCCTAATCTTCATCAGAATGTCTGTCCTCTTTAGTGATGTTTTCCTCCGTGAGAATGTATCTATCTACAGTCATGACCCCTGCCAACATTGATTAACCTAATGAACTCATGAACCTGAGGTTATCTCATTCCTCAGTAATGATGTTGGCTGATTTGCCCTTGGAGAAACAGGCATTTATATAAAGGCATCAATTCCTTTCCAAAGAAGAGATTGTATTAGAATGTCAGGCAGCAAATTACGTTTTGGGGTTTTGGACATTTGATTTAATCTGTCCCTAGGATTTATTCTAAGGAATCAATCCAAAATTTAAAAAAAAAAAAAAAAGTGTGCAAGCTTTTCTTTACTATTTTCCACAGAGAGAATTTCTTTTTCATTCTTATTCCCATTTGGTGATGTTGTTAGAAAAATCCCCACATAGATATGCAATCAAGTGCAAATAAACCTAAGAAATGTTGATTTTGCTATTGAATTATAGCATTCTTTATGCAAATAGTAGCTTTTAACTTTGCACAGAGCTTTCCCTGTTCAATGCCAGCACCATACAAAATACCTTAATGTGGCTGGCCTCGGCTTCAAGGTTTTACTGTTTTTCATCTTTTTCTTTACACTTAGGAACAATATCAGCCTAGTGATCTTTCTAAAATGCTCTATGTACTTTTCTGATTGGTTTTTGAAGGGTAGTGCACATCAGAACCTGCCCTCTCTTGCTGACTTGGTTAAAAACAACATTTACAAAGATGACCCCTAACTAAGAGTTCCAGATGCAGCTGGAAAGGACATCAGGTAACACACCTTTTGACGGCGTCTCATCACTAATCAAACTTGGAAAATTCTGGTGATGTAAAGTAATCTTATAAAACTAGCTTGTAAAATACATTAATCAGATATAATATTTAAAATCAATGTCAATCTTTCCTGAAAGCTTATTCCTATTACTATTTGTAATTAATTTGGAGAAATGGATCAACTTTTAACTTTCTAATAAAAGTTTCAAGTAAAACCTTTGTATAACCAAAGCCACCATATTTATCACCTAGAAAAGACATAAGAAATGTTTCCATTAATGACAGCTTGTTCCTGAACTTGTAGTTACATTGAGTGTTTGTATCATATTTGTAATAATTACAATAGTCACTCTTAATTATCTATAAAATATAAATCAGCTAAAATGTGCATCTCCAAGATCTAGTTACACTCAATTAATTGAAACCCAGTGAGTAAGTACTAGGTACAAGGTATTTATTAGTGCTATGAGGCGCCCCAAAGACAAATGGTACATATCCTCTGTCAACAAGCAGTTTAAGTCTGACTGGGAAAAATGTGAGCAAGGGGGGAAGCTGAGGAAAGCATATACAGGTGTTCTCTGTGCCATCTTTGCGACCTTTCTATAACCTTGAACTTATTCCAAAATTAAAAGTTTATTTTAAATAATCTTATTGGGGAAATAAAATATAATTATATGCAATTGTGAAGAGATAGGACAGCCCGGCCGGAGTGGCTCAGTTGGCTATGCATTGTCCAGTGCACCAAAAGGTTGCCAATTGGATTCTGGTCAGAGCACGTACCTGGGTTGCAGGCTTGATCCCAGTTGGGGAACATACGGAGGGCAACTGATTGACATCTCTCTCTCACATTGATGTCCACACCCCCCAAATCTAAGCATGTCCTTAGGTGAGGATTAAAAAAGAGAGAGAGAGAGATAAAACATAAAGACAGCTGAAGAAGGTTAACAGAAGGTGGTTCTACTTAATTGTTAAATCACTTATATTAACAGTAGGTGTTAGAGAAGCTCAGGCCAGCCAGTTAACCCACGTGGTAGGCTCTTATTTTGGAATAAGTGATTTGGAATAGCTTTTACTTTGGAAAAGTTCAGGTTTATAGAAAAGTTTCAAAAGATCACCATGTGAGGCCACCCATTTTCAATCCATATAATTATCTAGTGAAGCTGTGAAAGAAAACTAGTTTTACAGATACCACAAGTTACCATATAAATTTTATAAAAGTCCCCCTCCTTCTATAAAAGGTGGCTCCTCTTCATTCTACCCAAACATAAAAACAAAACAACTAAATGTAGCCAAACTGAATTTTGCAACAGGCAGGCCTTTTAACACCTGAAACAAGCCCAAGTAAACCAAAAGCCTTGGAAAATGGCAAGATTTGAAATATGAGTCACAAAATCTTACTGAGAGGTAGACAAATACCAATAGCTCAAAAAGAAATTAATTTCCCAGAAAACTAAGGATATGACACTTACACAACAAGCTTCTAACTATAATCCCCATGCAGTTTTTTAAGTTAGCACAACCCTTGGAATTCGTTTTAGAGGAAACAAAAGGAAAGGAAAGGAAAGGAAGTAGGGTCCCATGAATGATGATGACTCAGGTTTTACTCACTCTCAGTCACAGGATGGTCTACACTGGATGAACAAGTTTCACTTCATGGCAAATGAGCCCAATAATTAGAAGCCACGAATGCATTTATAATGCAATATAATGTAAAAAATAAGATAAAAATAAAAATGGGAAATATACAAAACTATAAGCATGTTTCTGAACTTACAGTGAAAAAATAATAGGCGCATATCAAGACGGAACGGGGAGAGATGAGTGCCATCACTGCTCTGACACTGTCCAGCACGTAGTGACATTCAATGACTCTGTGACTATTTCTCTGTCTCCCAAAAAACATTAATCAAACTCTTCCTATCAATCAAATTGTGCTGGGGTGAGATGCCAAACAATCCATCTCTGCTCTGTGAGAGCACGTTTCTAAAGAGGGGAGAATTGTAAAAATGCTCGTGATTTTGTGATTCTTTTCATAATGACAGTCAGTATTGATCTTTCATGTCATATGTTCTATTCCAAGGACATGATCCTCCTGGTGATATATTTGAGTTAATATAATAATGAGAAAGCTATAATGAAGGCCTACTGCATTTCTAAGACATTCCATTATCTGTTAGAATAAACTAGAGCAGAAGAAGAAAGAAATTATGGAATGGGAGTATAAAATGATGAGCCTTAGATCCCATGAGGATCATGGGAGAGAACAGGTCCAAATACAGGACACAAGTGAGTCATCCTATCTCAATGCATCTGTACTCATAATATATGTAAAAACTACCACAAAAATAAAGAAAATCGATTTTCTAGAAGGTTAGAGGCCTTCTAATTCCATCTTATTAGACAATACTTTTATGATCATCAAGAGAAAAATACAAGGAAACTGTATCACCAAATATCATCTCATTGACAGGTATGTGCTGTGTAGGCACCAGCTGGTGGGGACTCTGGTACAGGTCTTCTATATCTGCAAGCTGTGGAATAGCCTGCTGATCTATGGAATAGCCTGCTGATCTATCTGCCTTGAAAACAATATTGATTCATTTTTCATTGCCCAGAGTTACCGAATTTCTTATTACTTCCCAAGTGAAGGAAGGCCTCTCCAAATCACTTCATTGTTATTAAACTCATTTCTGCTGAATGTCTATTTGATGAATAGTCCTCAGTACTGAATGGTGTCATTCTGAACTTCCTCAGGTATTTTTGTATTTTTTGGGTTACATAAGTCTTGTCATTAACCTGTGCATATAATAGGGCAGGTGCTAGAAAAGCCTGACACCTTACACTGGGAAAGTATAATGATGCTGACGCTAAATCATTTAAGTGTCCATTGCCTTAAGGTTCACATACTAGGACAATAAACTGTCTTTAAACAGCAAAATGATTGGTATGTTTATCAGTTCTTTGCATGTGATGATTTGATTGTTTTGTTGAATAAAGAGAATATGAATGTGGATGTAAATGTTAGTGTTTTATAGAAAAGGAACAGATGTTCTCTTGAGTTTGTTATGGGAGCTAACCTATTTAATATAAATTAAACACATTTTCAATAGGGAGATTTAAGATCAGTGAAACTAAATGCAATCAAAACCTAATTCAATTGCTGAGGGGAAAAGATTAAGTCATTTATCAGTTATTTCTGCTCTAGGGTCTAGAATTTTACAAATTCTATATTATTTCATCAATGAGAATCATGTATATCCAACCTGATTTGCAGAAAAATGATTAAAATGTAGGCCAGTTTGAATATGTGTTGGTTATAAAGAGGAAATTACAAAAAATAAAAAGGTTCTCCTTTCATACAAAAGCCATACGTGTTCTTTGAAATAAAAATGGAAAAAAATAGATTGAGAAGAAATCTTAGTTCCATACATATTACATTTTAACACCTTGTTTTATATTCTTTCACACTTTACCATATAGACTTGTGTGTTTGCGTAAGATCATACTGAACATCATATAGCGTAACCCTTTTTTAATTTGTAAGCATCTTTCTATGTAAACAGATTAGATCAATAGATAGATAGATAGATAGATAGATAGATAGATAGATAGATAGATAGATAGATAATTATTTTTTATTGGCTAAATACTATTCTATTCTATTGGTAAATTTTCTAGCCAATTAGCTATTGTAAATTGGTTGAAATGTGTGATTTATGAATTTGATGTTCATGAGTTTGTGGTTTCACTGGACCTTACAGTAAAACATATTTATAGTTATATTTGTATATATGTTTGAAATCATTTCTTTGTGATATAATCTTGAAAATAGAAAATTTGTGTCAAAAATAGATGTTCTTTTAATATTTTTATAGAGATTTCAAAATTGTCCTTCAAGAAGCCTCTGCCAATTCATATATCTATATCAGCATAGGAGCTTTAAAATTCTACTTATATCCTGCTTTAACATCTAATACATTAATAACTTTAATAATTTAACTTGTTTGAAATTAGGTATATATACATTGATTATCAAATTCCTAAGGGAAATAATCTAAAGAAGTAAGTACTCTTTCTTCTCTTTTCTTCTCCTTCCCTAATACGTACACCGTATAAGATAAAGCTCATTAGTCAAATTTTCCAAAGCCAGACGATGATGAGACAAAGAACATTGGTCCTTTCCAGTTCTTTATAGAAATGTTGCCAAAATTGACCACAAAATTTCATAATCCTAAAGTTCTTGAATTTTGAATGATGAAAAATTACACCCAGACTGAAATGGGGGAAAGAGTCAAGTCATTCTAAAAGTAAGCAGCAGTAGAGTCGAGCAAATGAAGATGGTCTGGCTGCTACTTCAGGACCCTATTTAGTTACTTTCACACTTTAAATGAACCAGCTCTTTTTACTAAGTACATGGTGGAAATAGCATAAACTCTTCACTTCAGTTTAGAAACAGAACATTCTCTCACAGTGGATTTATATTATATAACAGGTTTGAAACAGAAAATAAAATTGATGTGAAGCCATTAAACCACAGTTAAAATGGCAGCAGATGGCACCAGGCATGAAGGCAGAGGCCGTTCCTACGAAGAGGGAAGGAGCCCTGCAGACCAGGACAACTTCGGCCTAGGTCAGTCCACATTTCAGAGTCTGGAGATATGCTTATTCCCCAGACATAACACAACTGGGCCTAATCAGCAAGTGCTTGGTCCAGAATCTACTTCCTGCTCTTAGGTGTAAACATGGAGAAGAAATGGATAGGGTGTTTACCTTTTATAAAGATAGGGTTTTATTCATTTATTTGTTTACATGATAGGCATTTATTAAATAAACACTTTTTACATTGCCAGTGCAGAATAGGATCCTGAGGGGGCAATCATAGCTCAGTATCTGGAAAAAGCAAGGTTTTAAAATCAAGGAGACTTAAGTTCAAAATTTGGTTTTACCACTTACCAATCATAATACTTGCATATGTTAAATTCTCTCAATTTCAGCTTTCTGTTTTGCAAAATAAACATGATAATAATTATTTCCTTGCAGAATTACTGTATTATAGATAATACACTCAACACAGGGTAGAATGGTGAAAGGTAGAGGCAGCATATTAAAGTGACAATCACTTGCTCAATTTCAATCATCCGTGGGCAGAGATGAAGGGTAAGAGAATGTAGAGAAAAGTACACTTAAGAAAATCTAAGTGGGTTTTTGTTCTCTTAACACTGCATATATAAATCAGAATATGCTAAATTTAAGAAGTGAATATACTTAGATTAGGTTTTCTGTGTTTAACAATGTCAATGTTCATTTTAGGGTATTATTTTAGTGATGTGCCCTTTATGAGAAGTTAGTCCCATCTCCATGGGAATACAGTTTAAAAGCTTTCAGACATTTTCTTTGTTATAATGTGCTCATTTGGGAATCATTTAGAATGGCATTATTACAAAAAACATTTTATTAATTGCTTAATTATTCATTATATTCTCCTAAATACTGTACAGAGAGGATTATTATGGTGACGTACCTTGATCTTTCTCTTAAGAAGTTTCCAATAGAATTCATCTAACACATAAAAACACCTTCACTTACAAACCACATTCCTTCCCTCTTCTTGGATTCTCAACACCCCCAAAAAAGAGATAAGACTTAGGTGTAGTTTTCTTGTGCTGCATGAGTATCTAGCTGAGCTACAGAGTTTAAGGAGCAGGCCAAAAAAACATGGTCAAGGTTACTTCAGGATGATTTTTAAAAGATGTTTTGCCATCTAGATAGTAGCAATCCATGGGAAAGTGTTTCTGGAAAGACCACTGAGTGCAAAGTCTTTGGTTGCCGGGCTTACAGAGCATTTTCAGTGGTGATGGGACTGGGCTCTCTAATTCTATAAATACCCATCTCCAGTTTGCTCATCAGCCAAGGAAATATTTTTCCTGCACCTGAGTTAAATGGAGAACTGCCTCACTAAAAAATGGATGGAGCAAATCATCCATCTTTAGCTGTCATCCCCATCTTTGCTCATGAATGATAATTCATGGCAATGCATTTAATATTTTCTTGCCACTAAAAACAAATATTGTTTATTGAGATTTTTCTAGGTTTAGCTCGGAAACCAAACCAGGAACAGGGGTAAAATAAATCATCCCGTATGCTGCTATGAGGAGATGTATCTCATTAAGCTTTGAACAGTTTTTACCCTTTTAATTAATTGATCCATTTGTGGATCTAGTGACCTGACAATGCCCTATAGAACTGGATAGGAGACAAGAATGGAGGGAAGGGGGGTACAGAAAAAGACCATGACATCAGGTACACAGTGCCTTGAATATTATAAAAATTATAATTGCTCTATAACCATAGTATTTCTCAGTCTTTGTACTTGGGTTTGGAAAAAGAAACTGAGGTCTTTGATGCTAACATGAAAAGTAGTTACTCTCATAATAATCTATATCTCTTCTCAGGGCTCTGTTACTTGGGGCCTCTGTGGAACTTTTCTCTAGATTATTTTGACCACATGTGGAGGATTCACACACACCTTTCTGCCAAAGCTAGTGATCTGAAGAAATAGTTGTAGTCACTGGCAGGATGTTGCAAAACAAATAAGAAGCAGTTGATAAAAGATAGGCAGGACATTTGAGCATGGTATTTCACAGTAGACTGGTGTTTATAGTGAAATAAAATTATCTTAGGAGCAAATAAAATAAAAATTACATCGATTATAAATAAAGTCATGTAGTAACAAGATAGCCTGGGTTTTCAGAACTTGACAAAGCTGGTGTTTATGAGGATAATGAGAAGTTCATCTGTGGCACCACCTACCTCTCTATTTCCAGTCTCTCCATCCAGGGACCTCAGGCTGGCACTTGCATATAATATGCCTCTTCTGGATGCCCCATGCCCCTTATTAAGCCTTCTCTGCTTATTTTCACAAAGTGATGCCACATAATCAACTATTGATTTCTGATTAGTTGATGTATTAATGAATAATAATGGTGTGATGAATCACCCCTTTGAAGTATTTTATCATTCCTTGCAGAGGAAAAATACAGATATTAAGATAGAATCACTAAAAAAAATCCTCACACAAAAACCTGCATGTTGATATATAGCAACTTTATTCATAATTACCAAAACTTAGAAGCAAGTAAGATGTCCTTTAGTAGGTGAACGAACAAATAAACTGTAGTACATCCAGACAATAGAATATTATTCAACGCTGAAAAGAATGAGCTATTAAACCAAGAACAGATATGGAGAAAACTTACATGCATAATACTAAGGAAAAGAAGCCAATCTGAAAGGCAACATACTATATGACTCCAATTATATGAAATTCTGGAAAAGACAAAACTGTGGAGACAGTGAAAAGATCAGTGGTTGCCAGGGGTTGTGGGAGGGAAGGATGAACAATACAGCACAGAGGATTTTTAGGGCAGTGAAAACACTGTGTATAACACATATCATTATACATTCTTCCCAACCCACAGAGTGTACCAACCAAGAGTCAACCCTAAAATAAACTATGGCCTCTGGATGATGATGATGTGTCCACGTCAGCTTATCAATTGCAACAAACGTGCCACTGTGGTGGGGAATGCTGACAACGGGGGAGGTTATGCATGGACGGGGCCCAGGGATCTCCGAGCAATCTCTGTACCTCCTTCTCATTTTTTCTGTGAACCTAAAACTTCTGTAAAAAGATGAATTCTTAGTCCGGCTGGTGTGGCTCAGTGGTTGAGCGTCGACCCATGCACCATAGAGGTTGCCAGTTTGATTCCCGGTCAGGGCGCCCAGGTTGTGGGCCCAATCCCTAGTAGGGGGCATGCAGGAGGTGGCCTATCGATGTTCTCTCTCATTGATGTTTCTATCCCTCTCTCTCCCTCTCACTTCCTTTCTCCCTAAAATCAAAAGGAAAAAACATTTTTAAAAATAATAATAAATAAAATCTATAAAGAAAAATATTTTTTAAAAAAGGTAAATTCTTAATTAAAAAATAACTTTAAAAGCAGAATCATAAACAGGGAAAAGAAGGAGGAGGAGAAGAAAAGGTGAAGAGGAAGAAAGAGAAAGAAAAGATGAAAAAATTAAAGTCACTATTAGCCCTCCTTACCTAGAATTTCCTACTTAGGTGTGCTAAGCTTTATTTTTTTTAAAAAAAAAAACGACTAATCATTAGCTTTTCTGAGAAAACCACTAGAAAAAAATGTCTAAACCACAATGATTTTAAGAAATATTACTGATGGAATGTATTGCAGTTTTTTTAAGAATTGTCTTCTTGGAAGGAAACATTTTCAAATGGTATTTAAGTCCCTGTCACAGATTTTGAGATGCTGACAAACTATCTGCTCTGGGGCTGTTTGAAATATTCCACTGAAATATGAATTTATAAATAAACAGGTTCTTAAGCCCAAAGGAATTGTGCAATTTTTGAATTATAGAATCCATTAACTGACACAATTTGACAACTTAAATACAATGAGCAGCTTCTTAGACTTAGCCGTCTTCCCTCCCTAGTCGCCCTGCAGAGACACAAGTTTCCTTGCAAGGATTTATTTTTGACATCTCTTTGTTCAAAGCTTCCTACTACACACCAGGCACTGTTATACACATCATTCTACTTTGTCCTTGGGACAGCTGTGCCAGGTCAAGACGTTGTGGGACTTGCTTAGAGTCTAACAACTTAGCAAGGTTTAGAGAGAAGATCTCACAACAGAAAGGGCACAACAGAAGATCAACAGCTAATATTTATTGAGTGGTTTCTATGTGTCAAGTACTTTTAATATAGTATTGAACTTAACCTTCACCACTATTTTATTAAGCATTTACAGAAGTTCTATTGTAAATGTTAAGAAAATGTGGCACAGAGTAGTTAAACATAACTAAGTTCCAAAAGCTAGATAGTGGAGCCAGAATTTGAACCTGGGTCACTACACACAATGCTTGAACATATGAGTAGAAAGAGGAAAACACAAGTCTATAGCAATCATTTAAATATACTGTGCTGATCTCAAACTCTCTCCTTACCTCTTTTCAGACTTTTTAATTTTGGGGGGTTGACTTACATAGGTAAAATGCAAAATGTAACTTTTAGTCAATTTTTAAATGACACATTTCCTTTACCAATTTAAGAACTCTATAATATTTAGTGTAATCTTAGTTATATATAGATTGATCAGAACCAGACATAATCCCAAAGGTACATGTAAAGTTTTTGAAAGTCCTAGGAGAGAGTCCTTTTAAACACTGCAAGGGGTCAGGAAAGAGAGGAGCTGTGGGATTCAGTGGCAAGACATGCTCTTTGTAAACATATCTTGTGAGAATCACTGGGCAGGAAAGTGCTACGTTCCAGCTAGTACAAGTGCTCAAGAGCTGTGTGCCCTTGCTAATGCCACCTCCTCCTCTGAGCACGAGTGTTATGGTCTATAAAGTGGGAATCATGATGTCATAAGCTATTCAGAGAACAAAATAAGATCATATATTCAAATGCACTTTGAAAACTATACTATGCAATAAAAATATATTGTTTTAAGTATTAAGCTGGTCTCTAGAATGTTCTCAGCATTCTCACCAATACAGGGAATAAAAACCAGCCCTAACAGAGTTGGATATGTAGTTAATCTCTCCAATAAAGTTGTTCTTCTAGACTAGAAATCAGATCAGAAGTTATAAATAGTTACATTGTCTAATCATGTATTAAACTCTAAATAAATCATGAATTAGGGAGAAATGTATAAACACAAAATCCATAATTTACACAAAAACTATATAACTTCTAATCACTAAAAATATTATACTTTAAACAAAAATAAGTCAATGTTTAAAAATTACAGGTGTTTGCAAACTCTTTAATATGTTAATATGCATTGTGAATCAGAGAGAGAGAGAGGAGGAGGAGAAGGAGGAGGAGAGAATGAGAAGAAGGGAGGCAACATAAGAGAGAGAGATGTGTACAGAATTTCCCAAACTTAAAATCATAGTCCCTCCAGGAACCATATCCCTTCGTTAGTAATGAATGTTCTGAAGGAAAGGTATATCTAAGTAGCTAAGTCTGAAAACTAATGAAGAAGTTATGAAGATTGTGTCCATATCATATATATTATGGCAAATGCACTGATCTGGATTTCAGATCAACTATAGCAAACAAAAATTATGAGCAATGCAGAGGGACAGATCATCAAAAAGTAATTTATATTTAATTAAAGAAAAAGCTACATTCGCTACCTTTTTTCTCACTCCACATGATTTGAATTTAAAAAAAAATTAAATGGTTGTTGATGATTCAAAAATATGTCCTCATTTTTTCTTATATATTAATTCATTTTAAAAGATAATGATTATGTCATAATCTAAAACAGCTAAAGAATACAATAACTAAAATAAAACAATCTTCCTTTTTCAAAAAATTGTCATTGCTATGACTGTTTGTAACAAAAGAATGGAAAGAAGAGTCAGAATTAAGAAAAGCTATTGTGTGTAAAATATGGTTGAAGTCCAGATCCACTCAAAAAGATGTTACTTTTGCCCTGGCCAGTTTGGCTCAGCAGTTAGAGCATCGGCACATGAACCAAAGAGTCGAGGGTTCGATTCCAGTCAAGGGTACCTACCTTGGGTGCAGTTTGATCCCTGGCCCTGGTTGGGGTTGTGTGGAAGGCAACCAATCGATGTGTCTCTCTCACGTGGATGTTTCTCTCTCTCTCTCTCTCTCTCTCCTCCTCCCTCTCTCCCTCCTACTCTATCCGAAAATCAATGAAAAAATGTCCTCAGGTGAAGATTAAAAAAAACAATGTTACTTCTTTTTTTCTGCTAAAATTCATAATAAGAAGCCACAGCAAAATCTGAATTTTGGTTTCCATTTCCAACTACTTTTTTTCATCAAATATTTGTTCATTATCTACTTTGTGATAAATAGTAAAGAATTCTTTGTTATCACCACAATAATATTTTTAACCCACTAACTTATGGCCATTATCAACAGGCCCAATAATTACAAACATTTGGCTTCCAGAAGACTCATACTGAAAAAATAAGTTCAAAAAACAATTCCCTTTAAGACTGTCAATAAAAATAGGTATCACCAATTATATATTAATTGGTCTTCTTTGTCATTATTCTTATGCAAAGAAGGCATTTAAAATAAATTATTTTGGGGGTGATTCCTAACAGGCTGTTTCTAAGTTTTTGACCCTAGAGATGCAGTTTGCACTGATTATCACAGATTTCTTTTGTGCACATCAAACGTGGAAGCAATATATGTCTGCTGTAAACTCCCTGTGGCATGAGGGCCTGGAGTATGGTGTGATAAAAATAGCACCTCCTCATTCTGTACTATTTTCCAAAGAACCTGAAGGAGCATTCTTAATAAAATTAAACACTCAATGCATGCTATTGCCTGAATGAAAACAAATTTGACTAAGAAACACCATTTGTCTTTTTCCCCCAATCGACTTTGAAAATAGTCTTAGTTCAAGTTTATTTTTTCAGCTTCAATAGCAATCTCAGCAAGAAGTGTGTCATCTTTTCAAAACAATTACCAAAACAAATGGAAATATTCCCTCAAATTTTATACTTCATTAATCCTCAAAATGGAGCAGTTAGAAAATGGAACTATTAGTCCCTACTCCACAGCTCCTGTTGGAAGACAGTTATATGGTTTCGGCATAAAAAGTATCTTTCAAGAAAACAAAATAAGATATATTGTTGTCATGAATAACAACCATGATTTGAGTGGCCGATGGAAATTCAGGCATAATTTTAAGTATTTTAAATAAATTCATTTAATCATAAAAATGACCCTATAAAGTAGTTCAATTCATATAGTTCCAATTTTAAAGTTGAGAAAATGAAGTTTAGGGGGGCTAAGGAAAACTCTCTGTTCTCATTTCCCATGTCATCATGTGCATGACTACATGTATTTAGACATTTTAATTAACCTGCTATTAGGATAATTTGAAAAGACTTTGATATTTTAAATATAATGCAAAATGAGCATTTTAAAATTAACAAGTTGAGCAAGGCCACCTAGAAGAAAGAGGGAGCAGTGTGAGAGAACTGAGATTAGTTAACTGCCACAGTTTATTTTCCTAGGACTTTTCACCGTTGGACCAAAATCTATACAAACCCATACACCTAAATATAGTACAACCTGTATCGAACAGGTTTTGGAACCAGATAACATAGAGAATAATATTTTCAAATATGGTGGCTCCTTTTAAATGTGGTACATCTGAATCAATTGTGGAATTTATAATTACAGACTCCCAGGTGACATTCCGGATCTGCTGAATCAGAACCTCCAAGTACAGAGCTTAAACATGCACATTTTACAAATATTCATAATGTTTTATGCTCAAAGCATAGGATATGTATCATTATAATTTACCGCATTCAACACACTTCCTTATGTACCAATCCTCTATAAATGCAAGATGTTAGGAGAATAAGACTCAGTTCTGACTCAGTGAAGACATTTTGCAAGGCATTAGAACAATGAGCCCAGCTTTGGAATGAGCCAACCTAACACAGTCATGACAATTTTGAGAATATAGTTAGTAGGTGAAACCCTCTCCTCATATCCTAACCCAGCGGTTCTCAACCTGTGGGTCGCAACCCCTTTGGGGGTCGAACGACCCTTTCACAGGGGTTACCTAAGACACAACAGTAGCAAAATTACAGTTATGAAGTAGCAACGAAAATAATTTTATGGTTGGGGGTCACCACAACATGAGGAACTGTATTAAAGGGTCACGGCATTAAGAAGGTTGAGAACCACTGTGACCAGTTCTTCATCTTGAGCTCCAAGAAACCGTCCTACCTGCCTCAGAAAAGGACATCAGGTACTCATTCTTGCGTTACCACTCAGTAGGGTGTATAAATTATTTCTGCTGCTGTATGATCAAAGAATCTGGTTCTGCTGATCCTCTTTCCAGGCATGACCACAACATCCCATGTGCCTGATTACCTACCTTCCTCTACTGGTCAAAACTTTCAGGAATCTGGGTTCTATTCCACAGAGTCTTTTGTGCCAGCCTTGTGCCAGTCAACCCTGATTCCCATGAGAGATAATCATTCCATTTTCCCTAATGGTGCTGCCTCTCCCTTGGAGAAGTTATAACTTGCTTGAATTATCATACATAGTAAGTTATAAAGCAGGTATTCAAATTCAGGTCTCTGATTCTAAAGGTCATACTCTTCCTACTTTTACAGCATACTGATTAGATATTTGTCTCAAAAATGAGCTGTTTTAAACAAGCCGGTGGCAGGTGCTGAATCCTAAGACAGTCACAATTAAATGTTCTCTTTGTTGTACTTTTTACTGCAGATATGCTCTTTTGTTTGTTTATGTGAGAACTGGATACTTTAAATGCCAGAGCTGGGAGAGGCAGAATTTTCCTTCTGCTATAAAGGATAAGAGCTGGACTTGTATTATTGCCCAGAGGGAAGGTCATCCCATTTCAGCACAGGTGTGAGCATTGCAGATATCTTCAGTTAGAGATGATATTTAGTTTTTTTAAAAAAAGAAAGTAATTTCATTTTTGTCAGATGCTTGCCTACAGCAAAACAAATAACAGCATGAAAGACTATGTTACATAAAAAATATTTAGGGAATTCATACACATGTAATCTTCTTACTAATTTATAGAAAGTGTCATCTAATGATCATGAAGTTAATGATGATGAATAGTGTAAGCATAACAGTATAAGTTTTCTGTGAAAGAAATGGAATCTAGGGGAAGTATGGAGGGAATGGTGTTATTAGAGAAAAGGATATAAAAATGGATACAGAGCCCTAGCCAGGCAGTTCAGTTGGTTAGAGCATCATCCCGATACACCAAGGTTGCAGGTTTGATCCCTGGTCAGGGCACATACAAGAATCAACCAATGAATGTGTAAATAAGTGGAACAACCAATTGATGTTTCTCTCTCTCTCCCTCCCTCCTCTCTCTCTATAAAATCAATAAATTGAAAAAAAAATTTTTTAAAGAATGGATGCAGATATGGCTAGATTTTTAGATTCAGTAGTGAAAAGTTGAGGGCATTTACTTATTAAATTTTTTCTGGAAGGAGGAGAGTATGTCAGAGAATAGCAGAAAGGTCTGATCTTTAAAGAGTAGAAAAGAAAGATAACTAGAGAAATGGGAGATGGATTTTGGGTATTGCTGAGGGTGCAGTTGTGGTTGGTCATATTGAATTTATATTTTCCCAGAGTTTGTGACTTTCTCTAGTAGCATTTAGCAACTAGAGTACAAGTACACAGGACAATTGGGTCGCTCCACAGTTGGAATGTCGCCTGACAAGAAAAATGAGTACTCAGAGTCCAAAGAGTTTAGGGCATTGGCATAAGAACCATTGAAATGGTGCATAGGAAGAGAATGAGAAATGAGGTGTCAAGGAATGTGGGGTTTCAAATGAGGTTGAATAATGGTCCCTGTGGGAGAAGATAAAAGCTGGAGGGAGAATATTGTGGACAGAACACATGATATTTGAATACGTGGTTTTGGAAATGGATATTTTTCAATCATCACAGTGCTTAGGGTATGACCATACGGTGTGTGTGGTTTAAGTGGCATGAAGATATTGGAGGTGAGAAAGTCAAAGAACTGAAGGCCAAGAGTACCATGGATTGTACATCATTAAAGATGAAGCAGGATTTAGACTTTAGAAGACTGTGAGTCTGGATGATTGAAGAGAAGAAAATGGGTAGTCTATAGGTCTATGAATAGTAGGGGGCAATAATGATACACTTAAATAGCAACATTCTTGAAGAAGCAGAGATTTTTAAAGAGGTTAAGGTAGTAATGGACTGGTATCAGGGGAGTTCAAGACAGAAGTCAACTCACTTCCTGATTTTGAGGGAATGTGGTGGAGAGAGGAAGAACCCCTTGAGAGAACTATCGGAGAACTCAGCTTTTCTAAATCTCATTCTCATGGTTCAGGCCTTTTGTGTGTAACCCTAGGCTGTGTCACACTCAGCAGCAGCCCTGAGTCACAGATATCCTGGCATAGTTGAAGCTAAGGGAAGAACAATTGACAGAAGAAGTGGACCAATCAAGTGGAACTGTTGATCAATTAAATTCAAGAGATATTTATTGTGAAATTGCCTTGGCTAAGAATCCACAGATGATTTCATTCATACTCACTGCCAGAAATGCCAAACTGTTTTCCTGAGTCTATCACTCTCACAGACTAACACACTCATCTGAAACACAAGGCAGGGTGTTATCTTCAGGTTCCACAAAGGGAAGAACCAGGAGCTATGGCTTCTATTGATGGTTCTTCTACTAATTGTCAGAGCTTGAGTAACCACCTAAATTTGCAAACTCCTCACTTGCATAATGAGTGATAACTGACTAGATGATCACAAGTAACCTTTACAGTTCCCAGGACCAATGAACCAATGACACCATTTATGATTCACTGAGAGTCTGGAATAGACCACTCACATCTACTCAACTTTCACTTTGGCACCCACCCTGGCTGAATTCTACTTACCCCATGGGTTCCTTCCCACAAACATTCATAGTCCCATTGGGAGGGGCCCTCCTCACTTAATGGTCTTGCCACACAGTCAAATAGAGCCTGATTTGTATTATGGGCTGGGGAAACCCTTTTATTATTTAGAGGACCCAGAAGGTTGCCTCTCTTGGCACCCTAAAAAAAAATGACAAAAGGGCATCACTCTTTTCTAGTGCCAGAAATAATCTCTTTAAATAAAAAGAAGCATGGGTGGGGAGTGAGAGAGATTAGATTCCAAATAAGCCTATTTAAAAAGCCCACAAAGATAAGATGGACTCTTTAGATTATAAGAGCGAGGAGTCCCACCAAACTGAAATGAGGCGCTAAACTCTCTCAGACAGTAATATCATCTGCTCAGAGGAACCAAATCTTGGATTGGCATGAAGAATGCTAGAAAATTAAAAATAAATGGGAGGAAATTCAGAGAAGATAGATAAATGACACAGTCTTAGATAGCCAATAATTCTGCCTTTACTCAGTTTAATACCCAAGTGAAAGGCAAAGAAGTCTTTCATTTAATGTATTTTAAATGCCCAAAATGCTAAGAAGTATATCATAGTAAAATGTGTTCAAATCAAATACATGCTAAGCTCCATTTCAAATTTTTTAAAAAAGAGAGTAAATCCTTGGATAAAGATTTGGATAGTGATGTCAGATTCTACATAAATGCTTTACATAGCACTTTTCACTATGCACATTCAATATTACCTGTAGCCACCACAGCATGTTAAACAAACTTCTCATCAGTGAACAAACCAGAGCAACTGTCTTGTGTGAAGCCTAGTGCTGGGCTCCCCAGCAAACAGGAGGAGTACAAGTCAGGGCCTGTAATCTGAAGTAATTTACAGCTTAGTGGGAAACTATACACATGTAGTAAAATGTTTTCAAACACGCACACATACATACATATACCCACACAAAATAAGGAACAAATTAACATCACCAGGTCATGCTTAGCTAATCTCCAGATGACTAGTAAAGAAACGCGAGAGTGATATTTCAGAGACAACATAGATAATTGGTGGGAGGAGTTCTTAGACGAAAATTTGAAATAAGTACAGTGGAACCTCAGTGCTCGAACTGAATCCTTTCCGGAAGGCTGTGCGAGAAGCACTTTGTTCAAAAACCAGTCTTGTTTTCCCATTAAAAATTATGTAAATTGAATTAATCCGTTCCAGACCCCTAAATGATTCCATTTTAACCTTTCTTATATACAGTACATGTCTACTGTATTGTTTAATCGCTACACAAACACGTCTTAAACTTACAGATCCACCCTACTAGTCTTAAATGGGTCGCTTCCAGCTCCCGTTCCAGGGGTGTCTTTCAGGAGGTCAGCATGCAGCATCTTCGCCTTTCCGCTATCACTGCCTCCGAAATGCTGTCACCAGTGGACTGCTTTTCTACAACAGTTTTGCTACCTCTTCAGTTGCCTGTGATCATTGTTTCTTTCATACCCTTAGATACATTAGCACTCTTGATGGCCTCCTTATGTTTTCAAATTATGCTAATCGTCCATTTGGCCAGCAACAAAAGCAAAAAAAAAAAAAAATTACAAAAATATTCACAGCACAATTTTCTGAAATGTTAACAACATTTAACAGTAAACTTACTCCCATTCTCTTCTTTGTTTGTGGCCTGAGAGTCAATTTTTGTCATGCTGATGTATCAGCATGAAAGGGTTGCAGGTCGAGAACTGAAATTTTGTCCAATAACCGAGACATTTTTTTCTGTGAACAACTTGGTCTAGAGTTGAATTGTTCAAGTGGGGAGACATTTGGGAACTGAGGTTTGACTTTATACTAATTAACTAATTACTTTTTATTTAGTGGCCACTGTGTCCCAAGAAGATAGATGATAGATAGATAGATAGATAGATAGATGATAGATAGATAGATAGATAGATAGATAGATAGATAGATAGATAGATGATAGATAGATAGATAGATAGATAGATAGATAGATGATAGATAGATAGATAGATAGATAGATAGATAGATGATAGATAGATAGATAGATAGATAGATAGATAGATGATAGATAGATAGATAGATAGATAGATGATAGATAGATAGATAGATAGATAGATAGATAGATAGATAGATAGATAGATAATATATATTCTAATTTAATCCTATTTAAAACTTATTTAATTCAGCCCTGGCCGGTTTGGCTCAGCGGTTAGAGCGTGGGCCTGCGGTCCAGAGAGACCCGGGTTCGGTTCCCACTAAGGGCATGTACCTCGGTTGTAGTTTGTCCCTGGCCATGGCTGAGTCGTGCGGGAAGCAGCCACTCGATGTGTCCCTTTCACATCGATGTTTCTCTCTCTCTCTCTCTCTCTCTCTCTCTCTCTCTCTCTCCCTCTCTCTCCTTCTCACTTTATCTGAACAAAAAATGGAAAAATGTCCTCGGGTGAGGATAAAAAAAAAAACTTATTTAATTTCAATAAGTAAATTAATTCTCTGGGTTATATACCTGGTGAGAAACAAACTAATATTTGAACTTAAAGTCAAATTTGATCTTCCTTTCACTGCACTTTGCTACCAAACCTAACTTTAAATAATGGGAAGAACTTACTTGATTAAAAAAAAAAAATGTCAGATGGGATGTAGAGTTCTTAATCATTTTTATAATTTTTAATAACTTTTATTGATATATAATTCACATACTAAAAATTTCACCTTTTTAAGGTAACTTTAGTATATTCATAGAGTTGTGCAGCTATAACCACTCTATAATTTTACAAAGTTTGTATCATTACAGAAATAAACCTCGGTCCTGGCTGGTGTGGCTCATTTGGTTAGAGCATCATCCCGTGCACTGAAGGGTCAAAGGTCATGGGTTCGAGTCTTGGTCAGGGCACATTACCCAAGTTGTGGGTTCCATGCCTGGCCTGGAAGCATACAGGAGGCAACCGACTGATGATCAGTGTTTCTCTCTCTCTCTCTCTCCCCTCTCCCTTCCTCTCTGTCTAGAATCAGTGAAAAATTTATCCTCATGTGAGGATTTAAAAAAAGGAGAAACCTCATACTCAATAGTAGTAACTCCCCACTCCCTCTTATCCCTACCCTGAATACCACTAGTCCACTTTTTTATCTATAAATTTGCCATAAACAATCAGTGTGCTTAATGTTCAGAGCAGGTTATATCTTTGCTCCAGCCCCTCCTTGTCAATTCCCAAATCAAGATTGAATCTAAAGTCAGACTTTTAAATAAATGCAACTAATAAATCAACGCCCTAATTAACAAGAATTTGCTTAATTTGAGAAATAAAAAGAATACACACCTGCAAACATACGTATAGTATATATACATATACAAACACACACACATGACTATTCATACAATAGTATGACATATATTATAGTTATTATAGTCCAGTAGGGAGATTTGTTTTTTTTCATTTTTGAACTTTAAAATACAAACGATACTTTAATTTATCTTTATTAATTAATTAAATTAATTTACACACTCACCAACTTCCAAAGTTTGCAACTATTTTAAATTCCCCAAATTTTCCCATTCCATACATAAAAAGGAAAGTAAAAAATGGCAGGTGAATTTTCCTAAATCTGTGAAAGTCTATGCTAGAAGTTTAGACACATTTTAGTATATGACTATCTCATTTGTTAAACTACTCATCCTTTGCTTGACTTAGTATAATCTGATGTGCCAACTAGAGCCTAGGGAAATTTATATATAGATGAAATTCAGGGGTGTGTGTGTGTGTGTGTGTGTGTGTGTGTGTGTGTGTGTTTATTCCTTCGTGAATCTTACATTCATTTATTGTAGGCCAGGCTATAGGTATTTCTATAGAAACATCTGTCAAAGTTTATTACTTTTATGTCACCAAAGAAGAAATTTGGAGAAACTAACAGAAGTAGTTATGTTCTCTGATTATTCATTACCCTTTACTTGGAAATAGAGCTCTGAGTTTTGATTTGGTATCACTTGAACTCAAGCACACCCAAATTTCTCTTCCACTTATTCTCTAAGGTATACAAAACTATGCCAACTCTCTCTATGAGATGACCCCCAAAAGAGGAAGGAAAAGAAATTAAGGAAAAAAGAAGAAGGGAAGTAAAGTATGTCTTTCCAAAGACAGCTGTGTCAATGTGGTTTTCTCTTCCCTGCTTCCTTCCTCAAGCACTTATCAACTGCTTACTATGTAAAATCAAATGCTCCAAGCAAGAAAATTAACCATTGCCCTGGCTCTCCCATCTTCACAGTAGGGGACTTTCCTCCCCTTTAAAGCTTTAACTAAGATACCCTTCTCTTTCAGAATAAATGAAGACTGAATGACAAGAAATTCTAAGGTGTAAACAAATGTCATCTAATGCATCATGTCACCTAAAACCCTTTCTGTTAATCCTGTGCACAGTGTCCGGGTCTCCTAGGCTTTGCAAGCCTCCTCCTGTTTTGCTGGCTCTGGGTGCTATAGAACAGCAAGGAGCCTTTTCTTGCCACAGGGGAAAGACGACTCAGCTGGAGGCAAGGCTCAGCAGAATGCACTCTCCAGCATGCCAGGACTCCACAGCTCATCAGCACAGAAATCAAACATGCCTGATTTATATACAAACAGTGGTGACAGGATTGTTGCAGCACACATGGTGACTTCATTGGCTTGGAAAATTATCCAACAAACAACTGACAAGTACTTCAAAGAAGAGGGCAGAATAGGGCTCTTATGTTTCCCGCCATTTGTGTCTTTCTTCGGAGTGTCCAGATCTACTTAAAACAGATGCTCTTATGTCTATTCATTCCTCCTCCAATCTTAAGATCATTACGAATTGCTATAAATAAGAACAAATATTTTCTATTTTAATATTTATTTTGAAAACTTGAATGAAGAAGAAGCAATACAGGAAGCAGAGGATTTCACCTACTGATCGTAGAGTTACATCACAAATATTTTCTCTTACACTAGATGTAATTGAATGAACAAATAAATGCATTTGAGAAATGAAACAACTTGAGCCATGAACCACATCATTATAAATAACTTAGAGCTTAAGCAACACTAAAAATCTCTGGTGCTCATTATAGCTTTTCATGCTATGATTTCAATGAATCTAACCCAGAGTAGAAAGCTAGAGAAATATTTGATTTTGAGATTTTTATAAGAGAAAAAAATTGGAAATTTTTGGAATAGTATAATTTATAGAATAAAATTATGTTTTCTCTCCACTCCCATATTAAATAATGGCCAAAATAGAAACAACTAATATTTTCTGTGGGAGTCACAACTACTTAATAATAATGATGGGAAAAGGCTCTGGATTGTTCAGTTCATTAGATTATTTATCATATATTAAGCCTCTGTTATGTCTTAGGCTAAATGATAAATGCTGGAAATATAGGTGTAAACAAAAGAGAAATTATTTTTATCTTCATAGAGCTTATGATCTTGTGTGGAAGGAAGTCAATAAAGGAATACACACACACACACACACACACACACACACATTATGAACTCTCCTTGTTAGAAGGTGAGAAAGAGGGATTATGCGTCAAGTACACAATAGAATTTTTAGCAATACTAGGTCAACTATATGAGAAATTTTCATTCAAACTACCATTTATTGAGCCCCCAATCCCTAAGAAAAAATAATATAATGTAATAAAAGGAATATGTCTTTGTCTATGAATAATTTGTTTTCAGACAAACTTACTGGAAGCCAAGAAAGAAAAATACACCTTGACTTTGTAAAGTCTACTGGATGGTAAAAATCAGTGTGCTAATCTAATCAATATGCCTGGGTTCCAGAGATCAATGTCCCAGGGAAGACACACCACCGCATACCTTCAAAGAGGAGGCAAGGAGTCAAGGGGGCAGTTTGTGTAGACATGGCTTTGAACATCATCACAGTGAAATTACTGCAACCAACCAACCAATCTTAACAGAAAAGGCTGCCAAAGCACAGGAGACCAGTTAGCTAGGGAAAGTCAGCAGGCAATGAGACAGGGCTGAAACGAATGCATTCAGGGAAAGATTAACCTAAACTTTGTGGTTCCAGACCACAAAGGGTACTTAAGATGTTTTTGATCCTTTTCTTTGTAAAATTTTGAACTGTCAGAGTGCATTTCAAGGAGAGCTCAGGCATCCAACTTTAAGAGTGTATTTGGTTGATCCCTATCTCACTAATGTCACAGTCAGTTTAGATGCTGGTGACTTTGATGCAGCCTGGAAGGAAGGTGACTATGTTAATAACAGAAGCAAAATTCCCTCCAATTCTCCTTTCATTTCTCTCCTGGCACAGTAACTGTCTTGCCTTTCCTTCCATACACTCCATGCTCTTGAAGTTATTCTCAATCGAAAATATGTTATAAGTGAAGTCAGTTTGAATTTCCATGGGATCACGTTGCAATTCTGCCATTACAGGGGGGAAATTAAGATCCACATTATACAGAAATGCACTAGATATTACTATCCTTATGTGATACATGACTTAAGCACAGGGTATTTGGCAACAGTTTTATAATGTAAGTCAAAATAAAATTGGTTTCCATGCCTGCCATGTAGTTACATAAAAATCATAAGTAGCAAAAATGTTCATGCTTTAATTTATAGCTTACCAAGCAGTTATCCTTGTCATATTATGTAACCACCCACAAAGAGTACATAAATTGGTTAATTTTCACCTCTTCTATACATTTGTTTACATCTTTACATCTTTTATAACTGTGGGCCTGATTGTGAAAAGACTTAAGCATAGAATATTTTTCTGTAGCAAAAAATTTAAATTGTGCTGCATTCGAATGAGGTAGACACAGCTTGTAGTTGAGCAACGCGTTGATCATCATCTATTCCTCACAATGAGATGAGAATTCTTATGCAGTGATGGTACTTAAGGCTCAGAAATGCTAAGTAATCAGCCCACATTTGTATAGCTAATTTTGGGATTAGAACATAGATCTGAGTTACTATGAAGCCCACATTCACTTCACCAAAAGTTGTTACTCCCAATTTATTCATAATTCGATAAATTTTGGCACATTCAGCTCTTGTGATAAAGTTAGAAATGCAACTAGTCCTCCAGATAAAAAACTGAAAAATCTATACTTTTTTATTTGATTGAATGAACTATGGCTAAAATCCCAAAAAGATACGATGAAAGCATGAAACAGAAAGAAAAAAATATAGTGATGCCAGCACTCTCTATTTGGGAATTTTGAATAGTGTGGAATCCATAAATGGGTCTCAAAGGAGATTTAAAGCTTCATTTCCTTAAGACTAAATGAGTATATACAGCCCATGATGAATGTCAGATATCTATAGTTGAATCTGTTCATGTGAATATTGAATGAAACATCTTGTAAAGGAATGAAACATTAAAGAATCATGATGATGTGGTTTCTATTCACTTACTTATCAGGGTTTCTTAAGAGTAACAATAAAATTAGCATAGTTTGATGTACATTTCTAAAATTACAAACGTATTAATTCACTTTCTTGGAACAGAATTATGAAAATGATAGGGTGGGGGCACTTGAATTCATATAGTCAATCTAAAGGTTATACATCTGCTACTCTTGATACTCTAAATAAAGATGATGAGTGCCTGACTCCGAGACTCCTGGGGGTACACAGCTCCACATTCCCTTCACTCTAGGCAGCTGGCACCGCAATGACCCTGCCCACCCAGCGCTTGTATTCAGGATAGAATAAAAATTAGTGAAATGCAAGTGTTTCAGCCTTCCCTCTCCCCTGCTCACTGGATATGATATCTGTCAGGCTTTATTCAGCCTCTTCCTTCTGCTACCTTCCAAGGAGGGCCCTGGTCCGTCTGCCTAGTTTCTGGGCTCTGTGATTGAGCATCAAAGAAAAAGAGAACAAGATGGGCAAAAGGATGAGGACTGGTGGAATGTTACAGAAAAAAAAGAAACTCGAAAGAAAGGAGAAAGAGCAGCCACGGTGCATGAAGGCAGTCAATGGGGAAGAAAATATATAAGACCTTGAGGTATTTTGAGAAACTATGTGTTTATTCCCTTCATGGTATTTGAGAGATTCCAGTACAGATCTTACATTGATATGAAATATGTTGACTTTTCATCCGCTGTGCTCCTTAATGTTTACCTCCTTCTAACGCTGCGCTAGGTGGGCTGTGGGCAGGATGTGAGCGGGCTGTGGCAGGATGTGAGCGGGCTGTGGCAGGATGTGAGCGGGCTGTGGCAGGATGTGAGCGGGCTGTGGCAGGATGTGAGCGGGCTGTGGCAGGATGTGAGCGGGCTGTGGCGGAGCCAGGCACGGGGACAGACTCTCCGGAGACAGCGCCGTCCTGCAGAGGTGTTGTGGCTGCACACAACAGGCTGAGGCAGGGACCCGTGGAAAGGGCCCCAAGGGAAGACAACAGTGATCCCAGATGTGTCCTTCTCATCTTCTCCTGGACTTTCACGTCCTACCAGCCAAGATTGTATCCCCTGGGAGTGTTCTTTATGAAATCTACCTGAGGAGGAACAGTGAATAATTGCTCAGAGGCAACCTTGGTCCAAGACGCTTCAGAAGGAAAAAACTTAATGGCACCATTCAAAACTTCAGTTGACTGAAACTATATATTTGCTTCCTGGAATATCCTCATACCCTAGAAAAAAAAAGGCCTTGCAATAAAAAAATCCTTGACGATTCGACTCATAGATCTTAAAATCTAGAATTTGTTTCCATAAAAACAAATGCTAGTCTTCATTATACCTTCCTGATCATTGTTACTTTTTCATTGCATTTCAAGTATGTTCTGAATATTTATAAAATATGTGTAATCACATCTGACTGTAACTAACCAGGTACAATCACAAAGTGTGCCAAACAGAAGCAAAATCACATAGCAGAATACAAAAGAAATAAACTAGTCCTATAACACGATCATCATGAGGAAGTGACTAGTTGGTGGGGCACTTAACAAGGAAGGTTTAGATTGAACCGAATTCTAGGAGAAAAAAGAGCATTGTATATTTTAACAGCATACTCAGTTTAACAGACTCATCCAAATGAGTATTTCAGCCTACCTACACACACACACACACACACACACACACACACACACACACACACACACATGCTCACACATGCATACAGAGAGCCACCATGAAACCCAAAGGGGACTTAAAAGGCCTATACACTTAGACTTGTCACTTCAACAGTACCTTCTCTTGATTTGTAAAATCCCTTTCAGGGCAAGTTCTGAACTGTCAGGGCTAAAATATATGCTCAAGAAAGGGAAGGAGAGCCTGGCCCTTAGGCTGTATTAGGATGCAATGTCTACTCAACAAGAACTCTCACTGGTTTCTAAGGCACTGATAGTTTAATTTTAGGGCTTACATGCAAGGAATCATTTGGTTTTAGCAAAACAGGTATTAAAACGCTTTCACAATTGCATTGCAAAGCACTTGAGATCACTATTTTCATGAGCTCTGCTCACCCCTGTGGAGATGTACAGTATGGGGAGGTGGGGCCCATATATTGCTGGGTGACTGCATCATCTGCCTAAGAAGCAAAATACTGCATCTCAGGAGAACAAGCCTAGAGAAGTGAGGCCCTTACAGCAGAGGAAAATACAAGATTTGTTTTTGCTGTGATTTCAACAGCTGTGCCTCCCTTCATTCTGGAATCCACGCATTCTTTTTATCTAGCAGCAGGAAAGGAGGTGATTGTGTAATGTGGCAGCAGATGGAAAAAAGGAAGATGTTAATGCAGAAGCTAAACTTCAGTTTCCCTAGAGACTGTACCCTCCAGAAGCCCAGGACTCCAGGACCCGACAGAATGAGATAGAGCTGGCTCAATAGACTGTGACAAGTCATCACATTACAAGTCAGCTGGGACCTCTGATGGAATCACAGTGTTTTCTGGTTGCCAAGGACAGAACAATGAATTAGAAGGCTCTTAAGAGTTAGAAGCATAGCTATGAGGCAGGTGATTTGTACAGATGACTCCTTCATAATACTGGCTGGTTAGGCAATCAGGGATGACAGCGGCAGCATTAGTCACTGCATCTAGACTTTCTGTGTAATAAGAAAAACACCCTTCTTTTCTCCTGTCTATTCCTCTCACGGCAGGAATGAGGGTTAGCAAGCGAAGCATTAGCCTTGGGCACCACACTTCAGAAGGTGCCAAAACACTCAGAATCAAGATAATATTCCAATACAACATTTTAAAATAAAAATCAATGAAAAATATCCATAATCAACAAAATACCACATTTTAAATTAAAACAGAATACGATTCCATTTTTGCATCACTCAACTCACCTGCCTCACCCTAGTCCTGATCAACCGCTCTTGAGAGGGCTGTTGAGTGTATTAAAGGATAGATATGCCAGTTCTACAAATAAAAATACTATTGCCCTTGAGCATCTACTTTGGTCCATGTGTCAACTTACAGGACTCTTTATAAACAATACCCCATTTAATCTTTGTAACCTTTTGAGGTAACCATTATTGCTTCATTTTACAGATATTGGAATTAAGGTTCTCACAAGTCATGTACCTGGGCTAGGGTTTGAACCTTGGGTGTCCAACTCCACTTCCTGTGTTCTTTCCACCCTATCATGTCATTATCCACTAATAATGAAATTTGTTCGATGTGTTCTCAAGACTTAAAATAATGCAGACAGGCCAGATGAGCCACTCTGATGCCTGAGTTGATAGTTCAACAACTGAGTTACTCCCCAACCCCAAAAAAGAGCCCTATGTCCCAGTATATGAGCCCTGTCAGTAAAATCCATGTCAGAAATGAGCTTCTCAGCATACTCAGGGTAAAATCTGAGCTGGGCACAGGAAGAAAAACTGGAGAAGAATGCATGGGTCCCTTTTGGTGTTTGTTTACTTTTTTTTCTTTTGCAGCAATGTGTCTAGACGAAGATTGTTCAAAGAAACCAGGTAGCTTTATTTAACATTAAACTTCCAGGAAAGTCTCTCATCCCTTGTTTCAGTGTCCTGAAACACTTTCTAACACAGATCAGCAATTTCCCATCTAGTCTCTACTTAGGCTGTCTCTTGGATTCTACAATGTGTGTAGTTGAAGAGGTCCATGTGGCCCAGTAACAGATGTGAGCAATGCTACCAGAGGCTATCAATCTTATGGCATGTGTTCCGAGGGCCACTGCACCAAGCCCACTCGCTGACCCTGGATAATCAGTAAATCAAATAGCAGTTCCTGGACCTGTGACTAACATTTTCACATGCACTGCATTGCTAACTCATTTCTAACTACTAGAGCTATTCTTAGATGCTCTCATCGAATGGAGAAAGAAGTCAGATCTTTGTTATAACATCTTGACTTTTTTTTTTTTTTACCTCTTTATAATTAGTTAAGTTCATTCATTCCAGTATCTTTCTATTGAGTCAGAGAAGGAATATTCTGCTCCCCATCAGTGTCCTAGGTAAAAAGGAAGTTGCTCTACACATGGAAATTTGCAACATCGAACCTGAGAGTTGCCAATAGGTCTTCTAGCTCTAGAGTTCTATGTTTATATTCTAGGAAGATATACTAAAGACGTGCATAGCGGAAGCAAAAATTAGAGCACATAAAGGGGAGATAAATCAGAGAATGGCCCGGAGAAGAGAAGACCAGTTTAAGAGAAATCATTTCATATGTTATAAATTTGGTGACGAGATTAATTTTTAACAGAAGCAGAGGGGGAACAGCTGCCAGGCTGTAACCTGGGCTGGAGGTGTGGGGTTAGGTAAATAGAGGGAGACTATTCTAGATAATACAAACACAAAAAATGTGTTTTAACAAGCTGTTCAGATGATTCCAGTGCTCACTGAAGTTTGAAAACCACTGGGCTCTAGCCTAGCACCAATGCCTTTTAAGAAGAAATCTCCATTAAATTACTTGTATTAGGAAGTCAGGGAGCTTTAAGAAAAATTATGAGTATAATAAGAGTTCTTGGCAAATGGGAAGGCGACAAGCAATCTGCACAAGCATTTCACAGACGTCCCTGGGAACTTGGTAAGCACAGTGCGCCTCCTACTGTTATGCTGAGTGGATGCAGAACTACTGACCTGTCCTGGTTTAAGACTCCGCTGCCAAAAGGGACAGAATTTACCTCTAATTACTTGGGGGCACCCTTGAATTGAGAGGAAGGGAAGGGGCTCAGGCTCAGTTTAGGTTGACTGTGGTGAGAAGAAGCAATTCTGAAAACAAACACCATCACACTACTGGTAGCATTATCTGATGCTATCTTACAACTTACGAATTTATCACAAATTCTTAGAGCAATTCGGAGACAAGAGGACATTAAAAGTTTGGATCAAAGAGAGGACAGAGAAGAAGAAAACTATGTTCTCATGATTCTACACTGAGCAGCAACCAATATAAATACATTATGCCTTGGGTCAAAGTTACAGACTTGTACATTGAACTGAGAACTGCAGAATTCTCTATCACAAACACATTTGAGGGCAATGAAGAATATTAACTTGGAAAAAGAAAAAAGAATGCCAATGTTTCCTCTTAAATTTGAATAAACTTGGGCATATGAGATGGAGGAAGAAAAGGAGACATCCTTCCCTCTTACCAATCACAAAATCTGAGAGCAAACACAGCAACATATACAGAGAAACAAATTTCCAGAGGAGCTTACTGTCTGAATCCTACACTCTTCACTCTGATGGGTGACTATGATGATCAGGCAGCATTTTGGAAAAATCATGTCCTGGGTCCTTAAGAGTTTGTTGGTGATTTATTATTATTGTGGATCAAACAAAGGCTCTAAAACTCATACTAGTTTTCATTATTAAAGTATGTCCTATGGTCTTCTTTATTGTATTAATTTTCTGTTGTTGCTGTAATAAACTAACACAAACTTAGTGGTTTTCAACAACACAAATTTATCATCTCACAGTTCTATATGTCTAAAATCTGACAGGTCTCAACTGGGCTAAAATCAAGGTGTCAGCAGTGCTGTGTTCCTTTCTGGAGGCTCCAGGGCCATCTGTTTCCTTGCCCTTTCCAGCTTCTTATAGTCACCCACATTCTTTGGCTTATGTCGCCTTCCTCCATCACTGACTCCAGAAACACTGCATCTTTCTGTGGTCTTTATTCCAAAGTCACACTTCGCTCCCTGACCACAGTCAGGAAACTTGTCCACTTGTAAAGACCCATAGGATTGGATTGAGCCACGTGAATAATATAGGATAATCTCTCTATGTCAAATTCTTAATTTAACTAAATCTGCAAAATCCTTTTGGCGGTGGGAGGTAATATCCACAAGTTCACAGGTTCCAGAGATTAGGGCCCAGATACCTTTGTAGGTGAGGGATGGGGGAAGTACATTATTCTACTAACCACATAGATCTGCTTTTATTCATAATAGGTGAAATATTTAGTTAAGCATTATTTGTAATATGAGTAAAATGCTTTAAAACCCCATCCCAGAATGTTTAAAGTTAAAACTTCTTCAAGAATTGCATCCTGAAGTTAAAAACGTGAAGGGTAAAGGGAGAGCATTCAGCAAGAAATAGGACAGAGTAAGGGAATATGGAAAAGATTATAATAACTGCTATAATTACCAACACTGAATAAGTAGCTAGTGTATGTTCGAATCTCTCCTAGTCAAAGGTCAGTCACTTGGTGAACTGATTTAGAATAAAGACTTGTTCTAAAATGGCTACATAAAAACTAACTACAGAAAATCAGCCGCACGTTATAAACCAATAGCTAGATGAGAGCTTACTGATGCGTTTGTGTCCTCAGTGCTTGAGTCATACTCCTGTTCGTCTACTGCACAGCAAGTCTCTACCTGACTAGTATAAATGTCTCTTTATTTATATCAGGATGGAAGGAATATTCTTTCATATCAGTGATGGAAAAACAAATGCAAATGAGGCAGAAACACGAATAAAACCAATTTTCTGCACCAGTCCCAGAAGAGTGAGGTGTCGACGGACGTAATCCAGGGTAGGGGAGATGACTCAGAAGCCAGCTGAGAACTTCTAGGCTGGAGAGCCACAGTACACCTTCATTATTTTGCATGACATGGTATAATATTCAAGTTCAGAAGTGCCCATTTTGAATTGTATGATCATAAATTCATACTAAAGGCAAATACCAACGGGTTTGGGTCAACCACCACTGAAAGATTTTTTAACTTCTTTCATTCCAAAATGGAAAAGGGATAATAGTACTCAGTGTGCCAGTTTGTTTCAGAATATATGTTTTTAGCAAGCACAGCCATTATGAGAAATCGTTAGGTTGCTCTACACTAGAATTATCCATACAAAAGTAGAGCAGATTAACTGAAGCCCTACTCCTAGTTCATGCAAAACTGGAAAAATCAATATGAAGGGCACTTGCCAGTGAGCAGTTGAGAACAGTTATATCAGCCATTTTTTCTCTCTTTAATTTTCATGATTTTTTTGTTGTTATTAATCCTCACGTGGGAATATTTTTTTCCATTGATTTTTAGAGGGAGTGAGCGGAAGAGAGAGAGAGATCAATTGATCACCTGCCACATGCGTCCCAACCTGGGCCAGGGATGGAACCTGCAACCCAGGTTCATGCCCTTGCAAGGACCCCTTTGGTTCTGTGGGCCAAAGCTCTAACCACTGAACCACACAGGCCAGGGTAATTTCCTTGATATTTTAAATTATTAATTATAATAATGTGAACCATAAATTTTAATTTCATTCATCAAAGGTAACCTATGTTCAACAAATTTATTAAGTAGGGAGTTGGGGTGTCCCCAAGCAGGCAAGTAATTTTTTCTTAATTTGATTTATTCTTTATCCTATTAATCTTTAGTTGGCTTTTTTGGTATATACACTAGTTTTATATCCCTTCACGGCAGTGACTGAAAGACAAGCAGATCCGTAGGTCTCCCTATGTCATTTATAAAGCAAAGGCAACATATTTTATCCCAGCAGGAAAATTTTAATACTACATCTCCAAGTGACTAAGTAAAATATACATTTTATTATTTCATAATTCTATATCTTAATACTTGTTCTTAAGAAATGAAGCGATTTTTAAAAATATTACATTAGCAGAGGTCTGATTTATAATGTCTTTAAATTTGCAAGTCATTTCTTTCCAGCAATATACTTTAAACAAAATGTTCACATTCACTGATTTGTGTTCCTGTAAACTCTTTGACCCTGGTATTTGCAATATTAAAAACAACAATATGGATTATACATAGCTAATCTTCTCAAAGGGTGATCACCAGACCAGACTAGCAGCACCTAGAGATATGGGAATGCAGCCCTTTTGAATCTGATATCACGTAATACTTCATTATTTTTTCCCATGCCTTCAGGACTAATTTATCTTTTTCTGCCAGTATTAGTGTGTATCAGTGATTCTTGAACTTGCAGGAACATCAGAGTCACCTGGAGGTTTTGTGAGAACTCAGTCCCCCAGAGCTGCCGATTAGGCAGAGAGATCTATAGGAGCTCTGTCTACAGTGAGATCAGCCTCCCTCTTTCAGGTCCTTCCCCCTCTTCTCTGTGGCATTTCCTATTGTCTTATCACTGTGGTGTTAGAAGTTGCTCCTATAGTTCAGACCTAGTGCCGCTGCCTGGCCAGCAGAGTTTTCAAGCCTAAAAGCAGAAAACAGAGAGAATCTGAGGCTGCCAAGTTATTCTACCTCCTTCTGTAAATTTAAGCCTTTTGGGCCATAGAAAAGTTTCCTTATGATGTGGCCAAAATTCTCTGAGTGTAGCCAGGTGGGAAGTAAGATTCATGGAGGCGACCCATCTCCATGAAGCAACTTGCATAATTAAAATATTTGTGCTCACCCTGGCCAGTTTGGCTCAGTGGTTAGAGCATTGGCCCATGGATCAGAGTTGCAGGTTTGATTCCGGTGAAGGTCATGCACCTCAGTTGTGGTTTGGTTTCCGGCCCTGGTTGGGGTCGTGCGGGAGGCAAACAATCAGTGTGTCTCTCTCACATTGATGTTTCTCTCTCTCCCTCCCTCCCACTCTATCTGAAGATAAATGGAAAAATATCTTCAGGTGAGGATTTAAAAAATAATAAAATAAAATAAAATAAAATAATAAAATAAAATAAAATAAAATAAAATAAAATAAAATAAAATAAAATAAAATAAAATAAAATAATTTGTGCATGCCAGGAAAAACTCTTGGGAAATCATACTGTGGGTAGGGGACAGGGTCAAAAGTACCTATTTTTCTTGGAAGTGTAATTTCACCAGAAGTGCCTGGAGCTTCTTATAAACACTTCCAAATAAAGAGTAATTGGTTCCCAAACTGCCACTCTACACTTAGAAAAATACGGCCAAGCCTCTCCCCATCTGGGCATCATTTGGGGTTTCTGAGCACAGAGCTGAGATGGTTGAGATCCAATTTGAGCTCCTGAGTTCTGGGTACAGCAGAGGAGGGGAGGCCAAAGTCCATTCTCCAACACCCCCAGCACTTAACCACACACAAGTCTTGGTGACTGTAAAGAGTGTTTTCAATCTCTCATACTTTCATGTGTGCATTACTAAGATTGGGTCCAGAAGTCAAGGCAACCAGACAGGAAGGAGTGATTGGTAAGACATGGGGACCCACATAAAAATGAGTGGAAGACTGAGAATTCCATCACACGCAATGAGGCTGTCAGAAGTAGAGCGAATTGAGGTAATACATCTAGCCTAAAAGTCTGTAGAAGAGAATCACAGAAACAATGACCCCTCCCAGAAGCACATCACCTGCCCCTGCCAAGGCCAGATGACACTGACCAAAACCAGGTGGAGAAGGAGACAGAAGGATGAGAGTCTGGGGGCGCTTTCTAGCAGGAAATGATGCCTCAACCTGGTATTTAGACTTTCAACAAAACCATCCAGCATAGTATATCTGTTTAAGGCCCTGTTGCTGTCATGAGCTTCGAGGAGAACCTTTCTGGTCTCATAAACAGTCCTTCGGGTAGTAAAAACGCCACCACAGCACTGCTGGCTGACAGCGGTTGAGGACCATGTCAGGCGCTGGGCTAGTGTTCTCATGGTCACCTCTAATTCTCACAGCAGCAACTTGAAATAGGGCCTGTTATCTTATGAGCTAACAAATAGGGGATCTGAGACTCAGACCAAGGACACAGAAGGTCCCTAATGTGGTAAAGTAGCAAAGCTGGAAGTTGAATTCAAGTCTGTCGGATTTCAAAGTCCATCCTCTGACCCAACATTACGATATTTTCACTCTGTTTTGGTTGTTCTCACTAATTAAAGGGAAGCTTTCAGAGCCACTCCTATTTTCCTTCTAGTTCCCCTGTTTCAAAACAACTTCCTTTTCCTTTGACAAGGCAGAAGAAAGAAATTGAATCCATGGAGTGGTATCTTAACATGGGAGAAGAGAATGCCCACAGTTTCTACACTGGTTTCCTAGGAAACTGGGAGGCTTAGGACAACAGAAATGTACCCTCTCACAGTTATGGGGTTTAGAAGTCTGAAATACAGGCGTCGGCCTGGGTGGTTGCTTCTGAGGCCTCAGGGAGGAGCTGTTCCATGACTCTCCTGGCGTCAGGTAGGCGTCAACCTTCCTCAGAGTCCCTTGGCTTCTGCAGCCTCCCTACAATTTCTGCCTCTGTCATCACCGTGTTTGCAATGTGTCTGTGCCCAAATGTCCCTCTTCATTAAGGACACCAATCAAGTTGGATTAGGGCCCAACCATATTACGTCATCTTAACTTGATTACATCTGCAAAGACCCAATTTCCAAATAAGGTCACATTCACAGGGACAAAAGGTTAGGACTTCATCATAATTTTTTTAAGGGACACAATTTAACCCATAGCAGTTTCTTGCTCCCTGGGTGGGGGGGGGGGGGGAAGTGAAGTTCTTTTTGGTTTTTCCCCTTTTGGTGGCTTCCCCAACCCCAGAAATCCATCCTCCGCATAGACTGTAAAATCCTCCTGCTGTACTGCTGCTCTGATGCACATCACTCTGCAGCTCAAAGCCTTCACCAAGATCTGCTTCCTCCTCTGGCATGACCATCGTTCCTGAATTTCCAAAGTCCAACCAAACTACTGCCCTCCCTGAAAATTTTACCTGTGAGTTGTTGCCTCAGCATTTTCAAAACACTATGCATTCTTCAAGCTCTTTTAAAATTGTAATCTCTTATCCTAAAATTTTCTGTCTTGCCCCTCTGCTTCCTGGTGTATTGTTTTCTTGGTGGTGTTGAACTTTTTCTGTTCTGACCTAAAATTTCCATGATCAAGTTTTATTTTGTCTTCACCCCTTTACTGTCTTATATTTTACTACTCAGGGAGGAAATGAGCAGTCAAGTTTGTCTTTGCATCTCTTATATGTCCTGATATATAATACCTTTCACATAGAGGGTGCTAATTAAATGTTGGACCAGTTGAAAGATAGATATACTGTCAGGAATTTCAGAAAATTTTGCATTTCTACAAAGATAGTTGCTATTGGAAGAGTAATGAAGAATCTGTAGTCACTTTCTATTTTTGAACCTGACTTTCACATATGTAAAATGTAGATAACAAAACTACTGCACATTGATGTCACAAATATCAAGTGAAATGTTGGTAAAATTTCTCCATTGGATATACTGCAGAGGTAGATATTGAATAAATAATTGTTGGCTGTCAATGTGTTAATTTCCTGACTCTGTTTCAGTTTATTAAAACGGAAAATTCTTGAGTCTTGACAGAGGCATATCAGTGAAAAGCTACAGAATGCATTTTGGTTACTTCATCTTTTTTCTGGGAAATCAATCGGCTGTTCCTGAGAAAGCCATAGTTCTTGTCCCCTGTTTCTGCAGGATTCACCGGTTCGTCACACTGTTAACTTACTCTCCGACTCATTTCATAAAGACTCTGAGGTAGCTGGCTCCTCGTGAGGATTTAAGGCCAGCTACCATTCTTGGTATTACAACTTCCTTTACCTTGTATCAGGAGGTAACATTATTTCCCATACCGGGTTGGTATGGTGGAGACAATGTTTACTAACCACACTACTTTCCCCAGAAGGTAAATTATGAACTGATTTGAATCTCTTTATCAAAGTCTATGATTTCCTCACCAGCAGCTGCAGTACCTCCTTTTAAAAACAAATATTCTATATTGTTCGTATTTGTGAACCTGAAATAAAATTCATATAATTTCCCTGACACATAATTGTAAAAGTTTAATATAATGTCCTAAATATAATATAAAACAGCAATAGAAGGATAATTATTTCAAATGAAAACACATGTATCTCAATATATAAATGATTAAGCATGACTATTCTAGAAGAAATGATGAAGAATAAGAAACCTCTTAAGATATATGTCCCGAAGTAAGAGAGCTGACTTCAGAAAATGGGGAGTGAAATGAGGATTCTAACCTACCTAGAGAGTCACGGTGACTACGACAGACACAAATTTAAGCTGACACATTTATGTTTCATTTGTGTCGCCATTTTGTGATGAGATTCTCTATAATAGTGAATGACCTTTTGTAAAGTGCTCAACAAAAAAAGTATAATGATCTTCTGATTTACATGGCAGGTGTGTTCCTGAAAAATTCAGCACATGTTAAAACCATGCAAAAATTATGTTGTGTATGTATGTCTAAGAAAAAATAGAACAAACAGCCCTATTTATTTATTATACACAGTTTGGACCCATGTCTTGTAAGAGTGGGTCTTTATTTTTATTTTTTATTAAATGTATTGGGGTAACATTGGTTAATATGATGACACAGGTTTCAGGTGTGGGTTTCTACGTTACAAGATCTGTACATTGCACTGTGTGCCCACCACCCAAAGTCAAATCATCTTCCGTCACCATACATTAGGCCCCCTTCAACCCCCCACTCCCGCACTCCCTTTCCTCTGGCACCCCCCACATTGCTATTTGTGTCCACGAGTTTCAGCTTTATATCCCACATATAAGTGAAATCATATGGTTTTTAACTTTTTCTACCTGACTTATTTCACTTAGCATAATATTCTCAAGGTGCATCTATGTTGTCACTAATGGCAGTATTCCACCCTTATGGCTGAGTAGTGTTCCATTGTGTGCATGTATGACACCTTCTTCATCCAGTCCTCTATCGTGGGACGCTTTGGTTGTTTCCATGTCTTGGCCACTGTGAATTATGCTGCAATGAACATAGGGGTGCATATATCTTTGCAAATACATGTTTTCGAGTTTTTTGGGTATATACCCAGAAGAGAGATTTCTGGGTCACATGGTAGCTCTATTCTTAATTTTTTGAGGAATTTCCCGTCTGTTTTTCATAGCGGCTGTACCTGTCTACATTCCCACCAGCAGTGAATGAGGGTTCCCTTTTCTCCACAACCTCTCCAACACTTGCTATTTCTTGTCTTGTTGATAATAACCATTCTAGTAGATGTGAGGTAGTATCTCACTGTAGTTTTTATTTGTATTTCCCTAATAGTTAGTGAGGTTGAACATCTTTTCCTATATCTATTTGCTCAAACAGCGCAATTTTTAAAAAGGGTAGTGGGAAGACCTTAGCAAATGCCTCATTGGGGGAAAAAAAAAAAGGTATACAGATGACACATAAGCCAATAAAAAGATGCTCCATATCATATGTTATCAGGGAAACATAAACTGAACCAACAATAAGATATAACTACACACCTATTAGAATAGCCTAAATCCAGAAACTGACAATACCAAATGCTGACGAGGATCTGAAACAGAAGGAACCCTCATTCATTGCTGGTGGGAAGGTAAGATGGTACATTCACTCTGAAAGACAGAAAGGCACTTTTTTTATAGAATTAAAATAATCTTACCATATGTTCCAACAATCTTGTTCCTTGGTACTTATCCAAAGAAGTTGCAAACTTATGTCCACACAAAAACCTGCACACAGATGTTTATAAAAGCTTTATTCATAATTGCCAAAACTTGGAAACTACCAAAATGTTCTTCAGTAGATGAATGGATAAGTAAACAGTGGTACATCCAAAAAATGGAATAACTTAGCAATAAAAATAAATGAGTTATCATGCCATGAAAAGACATGAAGGAATCTTAAATGCATATCACTAAGTGAAAGAAGCTGATCTAAAAAGTTACATACTGGTAGATTCTAACTATATAGCATTCTGGGAAAGGCAAGACTATGGAAACAGTAAAAAGATCAGTGTTTGCCAGGGGTGAGAGAGGAAGAAAGGATGAATGGTAAGAGCACAGATTTTTAGGGCAGGGAAGCCACACTATATGATACCACAATGGGGGGTACATTTGTTTAAATTTGTAGAACATGTAACACCAAGATTGAACCTAATGTAAGCTATTGAGTTAGAATGAGTATGATATGTCAGTGTAGGCTCATAGATTGTAACAACTGTACTACTTTGGTAGGGGATGTTGCTAGTGGTGGAGGTGTTAGGCTAGGAAGTATATGGGAAATCTCTGTACCTTCCTCTCAATTTTGCTGTAAACCTAAAAATGCTCTAAAAATGCAAAGTCTATTGTAAAGTTAGGCTTTATTTTTATTAATAAGTCTTTACCCTATTTGAAGTATAACAGGAAATCTGAAAATCAGAATATGAAGAGCAATTGATTATTCAGTGTGCAGAGCTGTCTTCCACTTCAAGAGACAATTAGGGGCAAGGGAGATCCTTAACCCTGCTAAAGGCCAGAATGCGTTTCAGTCTTTCTCCACCAGTGTGCAGACCTCCCCTGGGGGTGGCAGTGCCCCCACTGAGAATCAGCAACCTAAGTGAAAGTTTCTTCAGACTGCTGCTTTCCACATGATTCCGTAATTTTCATCAGCACCCACAATACAAGCCCCTAATTTTCTTCGCATTTCTCCTAAAGTCCTATTACTTGAGGATGCAGATCTTAATACCCTAACTGGCCAATCACAGCTCAACCAGGGAAATCATCTGGATATTCAACCCAGCAAAATTTATGATATAAAATGAACACATGCAAGAATAGCCAACTTCTCTTCACGAGTCATTTCCTTTTGCATAAACCATTTTTCTCAATTACCATACCGATTTTCATATGTGAGCTCTGGTTCACACACTACCTAGGACACGGTAAGAGCCAATATGTCAAATAAAGGATGATGATGAGTTAGCTCACCTCTGCCTGGCAGCTAACACCAATGCAGATTAAAATATGGTAGCATTTAGTAGAACACGCACCTCCGTGCGTGACACTGAACTGTAAAAAGGTGCCAATTCATCTCATTGCCAAGAATTATCATAAGTTACTCATCTCTTTCTCACTTGTTAGTCACTGTAGCCTAGTTTAGTGAATTTAGAAGTTGCTCCTTTGTGACCTTATCTATTCTTACACTTCATATAAACTCTAAAAGGCATGTTTCATAGTGAGAACTTTCCACTCACTACACTCAGTTCCAACGGGCCGTGACTGTTGTCATTATTGTTTCTCTGGTGATACATTCCAGAATCTAAAAGGGGGCCTGACATATAATAAATGCTTTTTGGAAAGTTTGGAATGAATGAATAAACAAATGAATATTGTGTCCAATATGTGTGAAGCCCGGTGAGAAACAAAAAGGTAAAAACAAAAAGAAAACCTCCCTGCCCTTATGGAACTCCCAGTCATCTGGAGAAATAAACTCATATTAGTGACGTGTATGCCAATACGTGTTTGTGTATTTTCCTACGATAATGTCAAAAGCAGAGTACTAATATTTCCTGTAGGTTAAGAGGCACAATAAAATTTTATTCAGACTGAAGCGGGGTATCTTACCCTCAGCATTGCTGACATTTGGGGCTGGACAATTCTTTGTTGCCAGGGGCTGTTTTGTGGATTAGAGAAGGTTTAGGGTCATCCCTCACCTCTCCACAGTGCACGCCAGTAGTAGGCATCCAGTTGTAACAACCAAAAATGTCTAGAGACAGAGCTTCCTCCAGAATAGAAACATTAGTCTAAAGAATATGAGTTTACCAGATAGAGGAAAGGAAGAGGAGTGTAAAGCAGGGTAAAAACAAACACCTGACCAACTGAGTGACCCATAACAGACATGTGAAACTTGATCAGGAACTAGGAACCCTGGCTTCTCCTTCCAGTTGTTCCACTATTTAAGTGTTGATCTTGAGCAAGTCAATTCATCTTTTTGGGTCCCCATCATATTATTTCAGACCCCAAGGCAAATAGAACATGGATTTGGAATGTGCACTTTTCACATGTTACCTATCTGCTAGGCATTGTCACTGCTGTTGCACTGTCCTTGTACCAAAGCAAGGCAACCAGAAGGATCTCCAAGCTCACAGACTCAAGTTTTGTTAAGCCTGACTCTGGGATTCTATGAATGGGTTGCATAAACATGACACTGTAATGTGAAAACCTAAATTCAAGGCAGAATGGCTCCAGCCAGCTGTGCTAATTGATCCTGAAACATATTTGCACAGGGGACACCTCCAGAACAATTGTGCTTTCCCCAGAGTCTCACCTGGGGTCAAGATCTGGAAGGCCAACTGATATCCCTTGTGACTCTGCAGGGAGCTGCAACTGAAGACACTCTCTAATTGGATTCTACATTTACCCAGGTACTCTGCCCTGCCTGTCAGACTCGGCCCTAACTGCTAATTATCCAAGACAAGATTCCCCCTTTTTGCTCCTTTCCCCACTGCCAAAAAAAAAAAAAAATAGATAGAAACTATGAAAGCTGCTTTTATTAAGTAAATTGTATGGATGCTCTACTTCTGGAAAGAAGAAAACATGTAAATAAACTGACAGTAGTCCACAGAAACCTGAGCTGCATGTTCATCGTGGATGGAGTGGCAATTACTTCTCAGATCGCTGGTGCTATTAAGAAAGCAAAGACTCCTCTTCCTTAACAGCAACAAAATACATATGCACCCAATTTTGTTACCACTTTCAGGTGACACAAGGATACTCTGAAGCACTGAGTTCAACCAGTTTTAAAAGTGCTGTCTTAAATTGACTATAACATGAATTATTTCCAAACCCATGACCCCTCAAAGCTATTTCATTGTTGCATAAGGCACTTTTAGGTGGAGAATGTAACTTCAGATTACTCTCCACTGTTCAAGAATAGCAAAGAAATACATTGTTAGCTCCCTGATATCAAATGCCAAATACATCATTTGAGCAGGTATATGTGGATTCCTTTCAGTTTAATGACAATATTGATGAGACATATCAAGCAAAATATCTCAGGTCTATTGGAGAAATGTCATTGATGTGTTCTGACTCCCCACAGTGGCCTGCAAGTAGGGATGGCTTCTTATCATCATCCTTGCACAAGAATAGAACAGCAATAGTGACTACAATACATAGCTGTAACCTCACTGACATTCCACATCCACGTCAGTGAAGCTGTCCTCAGAGTCTGAGGTTATCTGTAGCTTTTGCGCATCTGATAATTTTGATGTTCAATTTGAGTAGCTACAATGTACACTGGAGGATGAAATTTCAGGAATCAAGCACCCTAGCGAGTGCGCTGGTGGCCTAAGAATGTCACATCAACTAAGCATACATCCTTTAGGAATGATCAAGGGGAAACTGTGGTGTCGATGAAAGAAAGGCTGTAACACAGACCTAAATATATGTAAATACACACAGAAGTTTCGATTCTCACGGGATGCCTGAAACAGGACTGCCTGATCTCTTCCACAAACATTAATTTTTTTAAATTTCAGAAAGAGTGATGAAAATATGCAAAATGGCACAAGAAACTGGGATAGGAGGACTCAGTTAAGATATAAAGAAGCCATCAGCACAACTCATGTTTCTGATGTTGATTACTATGCGGCACTGTGACCTCTGTCATGAAAATTTCTTAAAAAACTACAAAAGAATAGAAAGGAGCAGGGTTGTGGGGATATAAAACACATTATATTGTTCATAGGGACCCACTAAAAGGAAGAATCGCAAACTGTACATGTCTGATTAGTAATCATGCTAATTATACAATTTAGAGCAGTGCAATGTATATGTCTCTTTCCCCTTGATTCTGGTGGTATGTTTTAAACCGAACTAATAAACTGCATGATTCAAGCACTTTAATCCAATCTGAAAACCTGTGCTCCTTGAACTCTACGATAGACTGCCTGGTAGCTACGTGGAAGCTATTATAGTGTAAAGATAGTCATTCATGCAGAAGGGTCCAGAGTCTGACAGTGACCTTGATAAGGGCAAAAAGGTGAGCTGAACACCTAGGTTCCCTTTTAGTGTGTCCTCATCAGCGTGATCACATAGAAATCAGTGAGTAACCAGTCTTTTCCCTTCCCACCAAGGGCCTCTGTTGATGTGTCGATGTCAACACTACAACTCCCACTCCACCCATGAGAAAAAAGAGGTGCCTTTTATCCTTGCCCCAATCAAAACACTATGATTGTCCATATCTCCAACCCCTAACTCCTTCTTCCAAAGCCTCTCTCTAATCTCCTGCTAATGTTCACAAAGATATTCAGATTAAAATTATTAACATGAAAAAGATGCATTCACATAATAGAATTATAAACAAATAGATTGTGTTTAACTATACCCATGAACAAACATTAAAATGTGTCCATAATGAATGAGAAAATTGAATGCATATTGCGGGGAAATATTTCTGACTTTTATTAATATAAGGAGCACCAAATTATTATTATTTTATAGAAACATGAATTAAACATGAAGAAACACAAAGAGCAGGAGAACGATAATGCAGCAAATATGAAAAATTAGCACAGATGCTCAGGCTTAAACGTGGGGTCCTAGTCATCAAGCTTTACCTGACAATCTTACTCATTGTTGTGTTAAATTACTATTTTGCTTTCCTTGGTCCTTTCTCAAATGGCACATTAACAAATTGCAAGTACTATTTTTCATATCCAATTAAAGGAGAAATATTCTGAAAAGGTTTATTAAACTTAATTAATCTCACCTTCAGACAGTTGTTGAAAAGCACAATATTTGTGTTGATAGATTGAAAGCCTTAATTTCTTTTTTACCATCACTAAGTAAGGATTTTTTTTTAAATGTAAATGCGTGGATGTACTGGACTGAAAATATGATTTTCACATCAATAAATTTGTTCAAAATAAATGTTGCTATCCTACCAATTCCATCTACCCATGACTGATATTGCCATACTTACTTTGGAAAAAATTTTTAATTGGGCCACCAAACCATCTTATCAGATGGATCTTTTCAGGAGGTGTCAGGTTGGTGTTACATTTTAGCATAAAACCAGTAAAAAATCTGTTGCTATATAGCAGTGATTTTCAACCTTTTTCATCTCGTGGCACACAAACTAATTACTAAATTTCTGCAGCCGATCTGACAAAAAAAAAGGGGGGGATCATTTTGATTCATTCACCCCTCAGACAGCTATTATTGTGTTGACTGTTGTCATTTTTTAGCCTACAACCTGGGCACATGCCCTGATTAGGACTCAACCAGCCAGGGTTGTTGTCATTTTTTCATTTGACAACCCAAGAGAAAAGAAGACAGTGCCCTGATTAAACTGTCAGGTCTGCATGCTTTAAAAATTCTTGCAGCACACCAGTTGAAAATCGCTGCTTTATAGCATCCTAAGAACCAAACTCATGCAACTCCAGATATGAATCAGAGAACTATGTTCAGGATGCAAAACTCATGTATCAAAACAACTCAGTATCATATATTCTTCTTGTCTGTAGCCTAAATGAGAAAATAAGACATTTGAATGCAAAATGTAAAAAATGAAATAACATCTACAATTATGAATGATCATTATCCAAAGGTTATTTGGTTATTTTTGCTTTATTGAACAAAATTAACCAGGTCATACTCCCCAACACCACTTTTGTCAATCTCTCTCTCTCTCTCTCTCTCTCTCTCTCTCTCTCTCTCTCTCTCACACACACACACACACACACGCATATATCTTGGTAGTTACAACTTTGGGGTTACTTTAGGAAGAATTCAGATGATCAGGCAAGCCTGAAAGATTCTCCTTGTAATCATTTCTTCTCCTGAGAGATATTTAGGGATCTAAATATCACTAGTCCGTTGAAGACAGGACAAGGATTGAAATGTTTTAAACATCTTCATCTTTCCAAGTATTTTTTTTTTCAGCATTTAAAAAAAGGAAGTTCAACCCATTCCTTTTCTGTCTTTTCTTTAGAAGCAAAAATATTTTTTTTAATAAGAAAAAAGAATGCATCGCCTTAGTTGGTATGGTGTACATTCCTTTGAAATGAGACTTTCTTAAATCAGGTTTATTATTTTGGTTGTGAAAAAAAGCAGCTACTGATATAAAGTTTTTCTTTTTAAGCAAAGTTTACCATGAATAAGCAGAGTTTCTAGTCCATGAAATGACTTAGTGTAGGCTCATGTAATCTGGTCTTTTGTTTTTCTGAAATGGCCTAGTTTACAGTGGTTCTCCACCTTCCTAATGCCGTGACCCTTTAATACAGTTCCTAATGTTGTGGCGACCCCCAACCATAAAATTATTTTCGTTGCTACTTCATAACTGTAATTTTGCTACTGTTATGTCTTAGGCGACCCCTGTGAAAGGGTCATTTGACCCCCAAAGGGGTCACGACCCACAGGTTGAGAACTGCTGGCCTAGTACAAGCTGTTTAATGATATGGGAAAGTAAGGTTCTTATGTCATATTCTGGCTTTGCCACATAGAAGCTGTTATGACCTTAGAAAAAAATGCTGCCTTTATTTTTTCTTCTGAGAAATGGGGGTAATAATAAGTACCTGCACTACATGGCTGCTGTGAAAATATTATGAGCAATTAGCAGATTGCCTGATACATTGTAGATTAGTACACGGTAACTGCCACTTGGTTTTATCTTCCAGTGTGGTTTCCCATGCTTTATGCTCACAACACTGGGAGACAGAATATAGTCTCCACATTCGAGTTGAGCCACTTAAAGCTTAGATGTTCAGTGACTTTCCTACTGTCACATAGGACTCCTCTGCAAGTCTTCTGATTCCAGCTACAGCCATGCTTTCTCAGACTCCGCCTGCCTGGGCTACCCTTTACACCAGGTTGGTGTTAGCCAGGGACAATGATGTGCATCTGTGTGAGAAGGGGGGGCATGTCATTTAGTAACTCACCCAATGGGAAGACACTGCCAGGGATGGTGGCATTGGCCATTGGAAACTCACAGTAACCAGAGCTGAAGTCCAACTCTAGCACTGCGGTTGTCCTCAGGTACATTCATAATGTTAATTGTGCTTTGCTTTACTATGGAGGAAAAGCAGGTTTTTCCTATAAACTGCTGTGAAGTCCAATTTAATTCCTCAGATACTCTAACACTAATTATTTAAATCTGAATAACTTCCTGCCCTAAAACAGCAATCTTCAACATTGCTGTGTTTCAGCTGATAATGAGAGAAAAAAGTTGGATTCAAAGAAAAGGCAAAAAAATTGAGATACAAAATAAAAAATTAAAACCTGTGTCTCCTGAGAAAACAACATAAAAATCAATAGCAAAAGCAAACTCAGTCTACCATATAAAAGAAAAATTTGGGGAGAAAAATGCAATGTATACATATTTGAGTAAATATTAATCTAAAACATGCCAGTAAGTCCCTATAGATCATATATAATTTACAATAAAAGGCACAAACTTTGACTTGCACAATCCAATTCCCTTTCCTTTGTTACTTCCATATCCTTGAGCTTAATGAATCAATAAATATGCTCTTTCTCTATTTAAATGAAACAAAAACTCCAATTTCTTCTTGGCTCTAGAATCATTGTTCAGGACAGAGTGCCCAGACTAGACACATCATCATAGGACCGCACTGTCACTAAACCCTTCTTTCTGTTTTGAATAGGCTTAATAAATTTGAGTGTTCTAATAATTTGTTCAGTTCCAAACCAAAAGTCTTTAGAAGATACAAATCATTTATTTTAAAGTGCAAATCATCATTAACATCCACTGTTTGCCTGCCTGAGTGCTGTGGCTTGAATTCTGCCACACCTCCGACACTTCAGAATGTGACCTTATTTGGAAATTGGGTTGTGGCAGATGTAATTAAGATAGGGTCATACTGGAGGAGGGTGGGCCCCTAATCCAATCTGACTGGTACCTATAGAAAGAAGACATTTGGATATAGATGCACACATAGTAAGAATGCCCTGTAAACACGAAGTGAGAGATGGGGAGAGGCACCTACAAGTCAAACCCCAAGAAGCTGGGAAGAGGCATAGTACATATTTTCTCTCACAACCGCAGAAGGAACCAACCCTGCCAACACAAAGGTCTTGGACTTCCAGCCTCCAGAGCTGCGATAACATAGGTTGCTCAAGACTCCCAGCCAGTGATACTTTGTAAGGAGAGCTCCCCTAGTAAACAAGCACAAGAAGGATGTCTCAGGAAATTGCTCCCAGGACTTGGTATTCTGTTAAAAAGCTATAAAAATATATGGAAAAATCAAAGCAAGTCCAATGTAGTATATTTTCTTTCAAGGCTAAGAGGATGATTCAAACATGTTAAAAGGAAAATAAATGAGAAATCTCTAGGGCATCCTTATTCTTCCTTCTGCATCAAGAGCCAGTATAACTCAATAGATTAAGAAATTTATAAAAGTAGCTCGGCCGGTGTGGCTCAGTGGTTGAGCATCAACCCATGCACCAAGAGGTCGCAGGTTTGATTCCCGGTCAGGGCACATGCCCAGGTTGTGGGCCCAATCCCCAGTGGGGGGCATGCAGGAGGCAGCCAATCGATGTTCTCTCTCATCGATGTTTCTCTCTCTCTCTCTCTCTCCCTCTCCCTTCCTCTCTAAAAATCAATACAGAGAAAAATATATTTTTTTTAAATGTGGGTTTGGGAGTACTTCCCAGATCCTTCTGGTTATATATAATATAGTATATGGTAATATATAGACATAATATGATAGATATCTAAATTTTTTAAATCTAAATTTTGAAACATATCTTTCTACTCCAAGGATTTTGGATAAGAGATTATGAATTTTATATTCTTTTAACACTCACCACCTCACACCAATAAAAGAAATTAACCAACAAATTCTTATTGGATATCTATTGTGTAATAAAATAAGGCACTTGATGCATCAAGGGGACCACTTTGTAAAGCATATGATTGTCTAACCACTTTGCTGTACATTGGAAAATAATATTAAATGTAGATTGTAATTAAAAATAAGAAAATTCACATACATACAAAAAAAAGACAGTCTTAATTCATTAATAGTTTTTAATCCAATCTAGATAATAAAAACATAAACCCACTGAAAGAAAAGCTATGCTATAACAAATGTCACAGATTATCCAAGATTAACTACCAAACTGGAGATGTCAAATCTTTCACTTCTCTATTCCTTGTCCCTGGGAGGCATCATTCTTTCTCTCTGAGCAAGAAATTGCCTGAAAATGCTCCTAAACTAGGCAATCCCATTTGGCACATAAGAAGAAATGATCTGTCGCCATAGGCAAATAAACTTAAAAAATAAGGTTATCAATTCAAAACGCAATGTTGAACTAAATTTAACCGAGACCCATAATGACCCTGCAGGGTTTAGAGCAAGCTTCCCCACCCTCCGCCCCTCCATGAACCAATATTTATTCTAGCACTTTGTAAGTTTCAGATACTCGCTCAGTGCTTTGTAAATATTTACTCCTTACACAGCCCTGAGGTAGATACACATTAGATTCATTTCCCAGAGGAAAAACTTCAGAAAAGTTAAGCAACACATACAAATGGCCTAGAATTTGTCATTTGTGGAGTTGGGATTAGAACAATGAATTAATACAGCTAATTCAAAAGTTTATACTTTTCTTACAAATATCTCTCATAGGTGACAGTCAGAGTGAATCACAGGGAAAGAGACCAAAGGGGCCACTTGACAAAGTTATACCTGGGAACCCAGATCTTCAAGTTACCCCACTTCACAACATCTCCCCTACCACGACTTTACTCAAGGATTACATCACTACACACAAAAGTAAGCAGAATTTCAATTCTATTTTCCTGATGTTCCATTTCCTTTGTTTTTACTAGACTGCAAATCACAGAATAGAAGCTCACTTTTTTTAGGTGATACAAAATAAGCAGGTTTTTTATTTTTATCATTTTTATTTTTACTTATGCTTCTTAAAGTGTTTCATAATTCCTCTCCTCCCAATTTGGATAACAAGTTTCCTGCAATTTTGTTCTTGGCTTTGCTCTCTCTCTTTTTTTTATTATTTGCATAAGTAATAATAGACCAGAATTCAGTATCTCTAAATCATACAGAATTCAGGACATTTATTTGACATCCAAAATGTATCATCAGTGTTGAAGTACAAAGAATAACAAGATAAAATTTCTTCTCCCATGGAATACATGACCTAATGGGGTAGGTAGAAAAGTAAATACCTATTTTAAAACAATATATTCTTAATTATGTGGAACTGTTCTCATATTACACATTGCAGAGTCTAGTATCTGTGGCCCCAACTACTAAAATTCCAGTAAATCCTCCCTCCCATTACTAGAGCAACCAAAAATGCTCCACAAATGTCCAAAATGACCCTCCAGGGACAGTACCTCCACTGTCAAGAACGACTGGTCTACTGGCTAGAGAACAAGCATGTTAACCCATAAGAATCTGGCTCTGGCCTTCTTCTCCAGCCTCCTCTGCTGCTCCACCTGCCTTCTAAACAGAACAATTCATAGTTCCCTAAGAGGGCCCTGTGAGTCCATCGGCCTGAATGTCTTCTCTTCCCTTGGCTTCTGACTAACAATAGAGGCTCACTATTTTGTCCCCAACGTTTAACACAGTAGCTGGCACATAATGCTCACTCCACAAGTTTCAAATCAATGAATAAAGGAGCTTTCACTGCTCAAATGCCTTTAGACTGCAGGCATGTGAGCAACATTTATTTAATGGCCAATACACATATCTTCATAGACATTTGCTCATGGTTTTTATAGCATTCTTTGGAACAAGACAAGACAGAATGAATTTAAATGCGTCATCACTTATGGGAGGAAATACTGAGTTACTTTTTTTTTTAATCCATTGATTTTCAGATAGAGTGGGAGGGAGAGAGACAGAGAGACAAACATCAATGTGAGAGAGACACATCAATTGGTTGCCTCCCACATGACCCCAAACAGGGCCGGGGATCGAACTGCAACCAAGGTATGCACCCTTGACCAGAATTGAACCTGGGACTCTTTGGTCCACAGGCCAACGCTCTAACTGCTGAGTCAAACTGGCCAGGGCCTGAGTTACTTTTATAAAATGTCACTTAAAGAGTTAGATTACATTTTGAGAAATAATAGTTAATCATGATATTAGAAGGCTGCAACTTTTACCATATCTTTTTGGTATGAGATATCATACTAATAGTTTTCTAACAAAAATAAATTTTTAAAAATCAGTGGACTTAGAGATTTTCTTTCCTGGAATTTTAGATGGACACCTATAATGGACATTTATAATGGACATTGCTTGTAGACTACACATTGAAATTTCACTTAACTAAAGTTAAGTGAAATTTAGGTCCATTAGGTCCATTCTGTAATGTGAGGGAGAGGCTCATACCTGTGAACTTGGCCATCTCCCCTATATGACAATGGATGAAACATACCAAGCCACAGAGTCCATTTTCTTAATGTCCTCCTCTCCGAAACCCTCTCATTGTTTAGTGCTAATCAGACAACCATTATTTGTCCTCCTGTTGGTCTTCAGACTTCCCCTGGATTTTCTCATCCTCTTTGATGTCATCAGCTGCTACTACTCTCTGCTAATTCCCAAATATTTCTGCATCCCTTGCCTTCACCCTGCTAGACATTGCACCTGGATGTCCCAACCCAGATTCAACTTCAGTGTCCAAACCATCAATCACTGTGCTTCTCCCCCCTACCCCGCTCTTCCCACCACAGAGCAAGGTGTCACTCCTTCTACACTCCCTAGGTAATCATCAGTCATCCCACCTTTTAACTCATCCCAACAGAAAACCAACCACCAATCCCATCAGTGTTACTTCCAAAGTATCTTCTAAAACTATGGCTTCTCTTTCAGTTCTCACAAACCCACCTTCATTTTTGGTTCTCTTCATCTTCTATTTGGATTACTGCACAACCAGGTATGTTTCTCCTGTTCCAGTCCCCTATCCACATTACAGTCCCAGTTTTCTGCCTAAAAATAAAATCTGACCTTACCCACTTAGAGGCTCTGCCAGTTCCTTTTTCTGTTTCTCACAGGTCAATGCCCCATTTGTAGCATAAAAGAAGCCAGCCTCATTTTTCAGTCTTATCTCCTACTTCGTATGTGCATGCCTTTCTAGTCACTTTGGGTTTTTTAAATGATCTCCAATATATGCTGAGTCCTTTTTGATTTTCCATATTTGCACATACTTTCCCTCGTGCCTGAACTGCCTCTGCCTGCCTCTGTGTCTGGCAAAATGTTACTTACACTTTGTGACCCAGATCAAATGTTGTCTGCTCTGTGAAATGCTTATTGATTTGCCCTGGAAGCACTAATCTCTCTCTCTCTCTCTCTCTCTCTCTCTCTCTCTCTCTCTCTCTCTCTCTCATCTTTATGAGCTTTCACAGCACTTCATTCATTCTCCAAAGAGCACTCAATGGGATCGTTTTGAAACATAACTAAGATTACAACATATTCCTGTTGAACACTCTGCAATGGCTCTTTATCCAGCTTAGAATAAAATCTAAACTCCTTCTCCAGTCCCACTGTGGAGTCTTAGAATGGGGCAGTGGGGCCTCTGCCTTGGGCCCCACCATTCAGCACATCAAAAGCACACCGATGATGATGATGCACTTATTAGAGAACACAAGGCTACCTCTGTTACTTGGGATCTGCAGTTTAGTGACGGCACAGCACACCCCAGGTGTGGCCAACCACAGTTCAAAGGACAGATCCAGCCTACCTACTTTTGCAAATAAAACTTTATTGGAACACAGCCACATTCATTCATTTACAGATTGTCTAAAGTTTCTTTTGCACTACAGCTAGAGCATTGGTTGGCAACTGTTTCAAATTCCATGGCTCAGAAAGCAGAAGTATTTGGCCCTCTACAGAAAAATTTGCCAGCCTCTGGCACAGTCTGTAACTCTGAGCACATGCTCCTGTGACTACCAACATTCAAGTCCAAAGAAACAACTCAACATGTGTTGACATTTGTCCTCAAAACAAAGGCTACTTTTTGTCCAAGTGGTACAGAGGTCTGTAAGTTATGCCACCACCAACATCAGTGATGGGCACTTCTTTGGGTGCCAGAGAAGATGTGAGCATGTTAGATATAAGAAGAAACACTAGTTATCTTGTCGAATTATTTGTCTAAGAGAACATAGATGCAATAGATATTTAAATAACAAATAGTATTTCCCTAAAGTGCTAAGTTTCCATTTACTTCTCTCCATGTTCTCATTTGTGGTTCCAGAGTTACTCACAATTTAGCACATTGTATATAACAGTCATACATGGCAGCCAGGAAACATTTTGTAATATTAAAATACTTGTTTTTGTCTTAAATATATATATATATATATATATATATATATATATATATATATATATATGTTGGCCTAGATGTAACACATATGAAGCATGATCCTAATTCTTTACCTTCATATCAATACTGAATACCAGTATTTTATTGTATTCATAAAATATAATATAGCTGTAAAACAAAAATGAACATAATTTTATATATATAATAGAATTAAATTTTAAAAAACAATTTTGACATGTATATATTACATTAGTATTGTCCTTTTTATTGTAAATGGTAATTAGGAAAATTTTAGAAAATCAACTATTTTTGAAAATATACATATAAACATTTTTCAACTGTTTTCATTTGCCTTGACTTGCATTTTTGGTGACATATTTTAAATTTTGTACACTTTAAATACAATTACCTTTTATTTCTTTGTCCTTTATATCACTGCTGCCAGTAAAATGTTATCATTTTGTTTAAGCTTAATTAGTGATTTTGCTAAAATGAAAGCTAGAAGAATAAAATTTAAAGAGTACTAATAATTGTTTATTAAATTGTGGGTGTTTTTATTATCTTATGAAAACAAGAGCACTGACCTATTTACAGAATATCCAAAAATAAGAAATAACGAAATTCGGTCATTTTGAATCCTGCTAACATTTAGTCATACATCTTATAGTTTTATGAGTATTTTTTAAATCTTGTCTTTGTGAAGGTATATTTGTCATGGTAGAGGAAGGAAGCATAGTTCAGTCACAACTAGTGAGTTTGATCAATAATGTTAGCTCTTTAGACCCATGGCACATAGGACTCCATAGAATGGGTGGGCCTGCCTACGGGGCTCAGTGGCTGGCCCGTGACCACTTCTGAACCTGCTTCCTAGTTTCCTGCCACATTCCTAACTGCTTCCCCCTTGGAGCATTTGCACTGCTCTTCCCTCTACCAGAGGTGTAGATATTCTTGAGGCTGGTCTTATATGATACTCAGACCTCAGCTTCCTGGACCAACAACCTAAGGGGGTTCCCTAGATCCCCTAGCACATCAATCTGTCTTGTTTTCCTCATGGTATCCATGGCAACCTAATATCTCTTTCTGGTCCGCGGGACGACAATCCAACCACTGAGCCAAACCTGCCAGGGCTAATATCTCTTTATTAATTGATTAGCTTGATGTCTGACTCCTCCAGAAAGGATATAGTTGGTACGAGAATAGGGATCTTAAATCTATCTTTTAACACTATATTCACAGTAACCAATACAGTATTTGAAACACTGGAGCATAAATATTTGTAGAGTAATTTCCTGTTTGTAGTGTGAATAGCATATTGTAATTATCTGTGGCTATGCTTTTTCTCTTGTTGACGACAAGCTCTTAATGCAAAATTCATTGCTGATTCAAAAATCCTTATTGAATGAATGAAGGAATAAATAAATAGATAAGTGATTAAACAAATTCATTAGTTGTAAGGAGTATATTCCCAATTCAATTAATGCAGTATTTTAGACGTTGGGTTAATTTTTTCAGAACCTTAGTTTCTCCATGTGCTGAATCTTGGAATCACTCTCTTCCATTACAAAAAGTATTTTTGAGTTAATTTGTACAAGCCCATAAAAATCCTCTGCTGACAATCATATAACTTTATTATTGTTGTGTCTCAGCCACCAGCTCATAATGTCATTTGCCAAGAAAATGTTCAAAGCAGATGGACATGAAATCTGTGAAGCTTTTATTATTTTTATTAGCACTCATATCAAAGGACATGAGCCTCTATAATCAAACAACACTGCAGAGAAGCTGCAGCACCCTGACAGACACAGCCGCTGCAACACAAACCCTGCTCATGTGAGTCTGGGTGCTACTAACACACTTAGAGATTTTAGTCCAGTGCAGAAAAGGGAACTACTTTGTTAACAATTTCCTGGCTTTCTAAGAACATTTTTGAAAAATACATGGAAACTGAATAACATGAAAATAAAATCTAGACAAACTCCCTTCACTTAGAAGACATCTGTATTTATTTTCTCAGTAACTCCAACTCATTTTTTTATCAGATAACAGACCAAAAGTTTGTCTGCATATTGTTCTTCCTTCTCAGAGGAAAATTAACTGCCTCACTTTTCATCAATGGATTTTACATTAACTTATTAAGTTATAAAAAGTGTATAATTCTTTCTTTAAAAAAATAAAATCAGCATCTTATTACTTAAAAAGTAGTCTATGTGCATTATAGAAAGTAGACAGATACAGAAAGCATAGAAAATAAAACTATCACCTTCCATTTAGAGATTTGCCACTATTACATCTCAGAATATCATTTCTAATACACACACACATGCATTTTTTCAAAATAATATGATATATAGCTTTTGTAATTTTTTTTTCAATTAAGGATGTCTATATCCCATTTTCAATAAACCTCATGTCATCTAGTACCCAATCCTATTTAAAATTTCAATTTGGCCCAACATTTCTATTACTGTTGGCTTGTTTGAATCAGGATCCAATACAGGACCACACCTTGTGTCTAGTTACCATGATTCTTAAGTGCTTTTAATCTAGAATAGTCACATTTCTTATGACATTAAATTGCTAAAGGGACCAGAGATTTCTTCTCTCTTAACTCGGGGAAAAAATAGGGATTTATGAAGATTAATAACTATGTGACCACAAGCATACAACTCTGTTCCATCAAATTCCTGATGAAATAACCAACAGGATTTCCCAAAATGGAGTACGGGTTCTATATGTTCTCCAAACTTACTGATGGATGCTACTTTACATGCCCAAACCAATAAAGAATGTCTTCTAAACTCGGGATGGATTGAAGGAGGCTGAAGGAGGAAAATGCTCTCTGGAAGCCTAGGAGAAAGACGCCATGGCCCTATGACCCATTGGAGCTAGACCACCGGGACAGTCCTCAGCACAGCACTGGCACCCAGTTTGGCTTCTCTTCTGCAATTGTAGACCAGTAACCTTTAGACAGCACCAATTACACTGGAGGACAGAGGACTCACTTCTGCCATGAGTGCCCACATCAAGCAGAGAGCAGGGCATGAATCTCTGAAGGGAAAATACTGTGGCTTAAAGGCTACAGGGAAGCCAAATTGATCTATGGGAATGTAGTAAACAAAAAACATGTCATTCAAGAATATGCAATGACTTAGAAAATGCGCCACCTAAGAATAACAAAAAATAAAGTCAATAAAAAAAGAATGAAGAAATCAAGTTATCAAGGATTGGTGGGAAACATGAAAACAATTAAATATAAAGAAAAAATCCTAAAAATGTTCTAAACAGTGCTACAGAACTAATGCCTCACAATATTTTGATAGAGACCATCAATTAATTACAAAAAAAGTTTTTGTAACTCTAAAATGAGTTAATAAGAAGAAATGAGCAAGAAAAATCAGCAAAACTCCCTGATATTCCAAAAAGGAGACAAAAAAAATTAGTGGATTTTAGTTACTTTTATAAGATGGATAATCTATGTTTAAGAATGTCTCTGTAAACCTTCATAACTATTAATAATAATCTAATTCCTATCATGGCAGACTGTATTTTCCAAACATGGTCACAACAATAGTTCCTACATGCTCTTCTAGAACCTGGTGGGCTCTTGTGATTGCCTCAGCTAAAAAAATAAGATGGATGAGGTACTGTGTCACTTCAGTGCTAGTCAACAGGCAATACTGCATGGTCCTACCTGTCTCTCTCTTGGGACACTTGTTCTTGGAACAGCCACTGCTCTGTGAAAAACCCCAGGCCACAAAGAGAGGTCATACGTAGGTGTTCTGGCTGAATGCCCTGGCGTGGTCCACCTAACATCCAGTGCCTACTGCCAGACACAGAAAGGAAGAAGCATTTGGGAAACCTCTAGACTTAGCCACTATCTTACTGCAGCCTCCTGAATTACCCAAAGCCACAGCCTTCGAGCTGAGAGGAGTCAACTCCCAGGATTGCCAGACATAATGGTAATCAATAGTCCTTGTGTTTCATTCCACAATGTTTGTGGTGGTGTGTTATGCAGCAACAGATCATTAACAGCTAACAAAGAGTCTGTGCATAAAATAAAATGGATAAGAAGCAGAAGAGAAACTAAAGTACAGAAAGCACAAAACCATAAATCAAAAACAAATAATACATTTTTTACAATAAATATAAATAAATGGTCTAAACATTCCTTATCAACTGGAAAAGATACTCAGGTTGTATTTAAAAATAGGAAATCCACTTATAGCTACTGATAAATCCTCTCCCTCCCTTCCCCCCAAATTACAAAAAGGCCAAATCTAAAAAATTAATAAAATAATATAATCTGCATTAAACTCAAGAAGAAACAATTTGAGAAATTTGCTTTAAAAGTTTTTGTTGTTATTGAACTAAAGAACTTCTGAGTCTATGATACAATAATGTGAACCATGAATTTACAAGAATATAGAAATCAGTGTTTTCCAAATCTTACTTACTATAAAATGCTTTAATTCCCAGAATATTATTAATGTGCTATAAAACAGCAGACTAAATGGCTATAGGACACAGCTTAGGAAATGTTATAAATCAATTTTACTTTCAACATAAATGCAAATTATGTCAAACTCAAGAAGTTAATATTGCTATATTCCTATGCATAACATCTAAAACGTTATACTAAAAGTAGGTACTTCTGCTCTAAACAAGCAACATCACTCTTAATGTTAAAACATTACACACAATACAATTAAAATCATTTTTTAAAGTCTATTATCAGAATTATTTTATTTTTATCTAAAGGTCAATGCAATGTAATAACACAAGAGACATGAGTAAGATGTACATATTATCTGAAAAGAGGAATAAACTGATCAGAATTTGCAGATGCTATATCTATATACTTCCCAAAAACCAATAGAATTAATATATATTACCAACAATTAAGCTGGCATATTGATGTGATGGATTACAATTCAGGCACTAGAAATAATGTTTTTTAAGAATTTAGATATTCTCATTTAAGTAAAAAAAAATAGGAAATTATAACTGTTATAATTACAAGTTTCTTTTTCAAATACAAATTTAAAAGTTACAGGAAATAAAATTAATAGTGATCTAGTCCATAAAGTTATAAGTGATTTTAATTTTGTCCTTCATGCCTTTCTGTACTTCTATTTTCTAAAAAGAGCATATGTTATCAGTAAAATCAGATTTTTACTTCATTTTTATTAATACACATATTTTAATTTTACCCTTTATTATAGCCAATAATTTTACCCGTAATTGTAGACAATCTGCGGGCCCTTCCTTGATGTTCTACTTATCTAACTATATACATTATATGGCCTTTTTGAATCCTTAACTTCAGATGTCATGTGTGTACTGATGACACATTCAGATATATACAAGTACTTATTAAACATCTTCATTGCTTGGTGTGGTAGAACCTTATACAAACAATGCATGTGCAAAACTAGAAGTCATTCTTCTTTTCTAGAGTTGATTATTTCAGCAAAGGACGTTTAATTTAACTAGGTGCCCAGACTAGCAACGAAGAATTATAGTATTTGAATACATGATGGCATTAGAGAATAACTGATATTAAAGATGGGTCTCAGAAAATGACTAAGGTTCCACCAGCTGTTAACCCAAAATAGGATGTGCTCCAGAAAAATTACTACATCTTATCAGAAGTAAGAGTAAAAACTGAACTAAGGCATTACTTACTCTGATTTGATCAGGAATTTACCAAATCATCAAGTAGCTTAATGATGAAGTAACTATCAATGATTTTTAATAATTATCTAGGGACATCTAATCTAATTAAAGAGCTTTCGGGCAGTTTAGTATTCAACATATTGGAAGTTATTTTTCTGATGTAGATTTTGAGTAGAGGGATGTAGCTCTTAACTCCACTTAACTAGATTTCAGATGTAACTAGTTAGGAATGTCAGTGTACAAGAATACACTTAAGTAATAAATTAATGATAACATTTGGCTTAAACTATATCCTGATTTTTAGAAGGGTATTATTAGTGTATTACAAATCCATCCTAATTATCATGATAGAATGCTTGGAATTTTAAATAGGAGACTAATTCATAAGAGTTCATTTTAGTTTTAAAAAATTAACCTTAGTTTGATGTCTAATAAGTGCCTTACCATGTACTTAAAGTTCTTTATCATTGTTACTGTAGTATATGATTTGAGAAAATCTTAAAAAGCTGTTGCTTTTTCTGACATCTAGTTTGAATCAGGTTCTTAATTTTCAACTGGAAACCAATTAGGTACTCAAAAATAGAAGAACCAATGAAATTACCTTAGTAATTACAGAGATATTTTACCAAAGACAGTGAGCAATAACGACACTGACAGACATACATTTTTCACCATCAAATATATTTTACTCTTTTAAGTTCATGTTTACAAAGCTGCCATCAAAAAAGCTCATGAGGCCAAATGAACAATACAATGCTTATGCCCTCCAATATGTTCCTAAATTTCCAAATGACACAGTTCCAAAGTTTCTAGAAGAAAATAACCCCCTTCACACACATTTCTTTCTTTATTCTTATGAGTTCTAATTCCCATTGTCTTTCACTAATTACGGTCTAATTAGTACTGAATCCTGGTTATACTTTCATTAAATCTCTCTTAAATCTGCAGAATACCTGTCGTCTAACGGTACGAGTGCTTATCACTTTGTGTCCAGACTACTGCAAGAACCTCCAGGCTTCTGCGCCTGTCTTGTTCCTCCCCATCCACACCACCCCTAGGTTCGTGCTCAAACATGCAATATGCCTGCTCAAGAGCTACGTGGGTCCCTATGACTTGCAGGGGAAAAAATGTGTATATATATTCAAAGTTTTCCACAATCTGACATGAACTTGCCTTCTCACCATATCTCCCACCGTTTCCCAGCAAAAGCCCTTGTCTCCCACTGCACTCCTTGAAACTGCCTCCTGAGCATCCTTGGCCTACTTTGAAGTCACATGTCTCCTCAGGTCTTCAACAGAAGTTTGCACAAAGCAAGCAATATGTATGTGAAGTTTGGATTTATTCCAAATCATAGAATCAGCACATTTTCATGCTGAAAAGGCCATCGGGAAATTGGGTGGTTCAGTTCTCTCACACTATAAATACAAATATTGATTTGCAGTGTAAAATAATTAAATAACTTGTACATTGCCATCCAGCCAGATTTTGGCAAATCAGTACCAGAATTCTTTTTCCAAGATAGCTCATTTTTTTTCACTTCATATTATGCAAATAATCTAGAAACATTGCTAATGGTGATGAATAAGATGTAATGACATCCTTTCATTGCCCACTGGAAAACTGTTGAGACCCTGTTCTCTCAACCCCCAATCCACATATTTGAGCTATTATGTAGAAAACATTTCCATTTAGCAGTAAGAGCAACATTTTGACAAAATATTGAATTATACCAGTGGGTTTCCAGGAAACATAAGACAACTATGCAATATCTATTTAAATAAAACATGTTTCTTAAACAGGATTTAGTTTTTCCTCTATGGTATATGACATAAAGACCTAGATTTATACCTTGTCCTTGTAAATAACGCCATGAAGCCGAAACAACATAAAAATGTTTACTCCAGTTGGTAGCTGGTTCTCTAAGGACGGCACACTTATTGGCCAGAAAAATGAACAAACAGCAACAACAACAAAATCAGATCATTGACAACTTCTCTAAGCAAATCTGAGGAAAAAAGCAAAGGTGATCAAATAACTTACAACTTTAATGTCAAAATAAGTAAGCGCTTACACCAGCAACAAAACCAGTCAGCCTGGTTCCTCTCTAAATCATAGGTAAACATCACAGGAGAAGAAAAAGAAATCAAAGCCAAGAGTCATTTCCTACCCTTGGAAGCTCTTGTGTGCAGATAGTAGGTGGCAAAGACCAGCAAAATGCCGAGAGAACCTGGTCACGAGGGCTAGTTTAGATACAGTGTCTTTGTGAATAAGCAAAGAGAAAACTGCCAAAGCAATTTTTTCCCATTATCCACATAAGGTATAGTAAAACATGTTTCAGAATAGTTTGGGGTTGATGATCTTACGTTCCTGCTCTCTCCAGGGGATACTCAGTTTGAAATTACTGAAGTGATCTGACTTATTACTTGCCTTCTTATTTACTTTCTACTGGTCTCCCTCTGTTTGTAAAACAAACTATTTGTTTCACTTTTCCACCTTCTTGATATATATTTTTTTTTACAATCGTAATGTCAAGACTCAAAAAATAGCAAACTCTCAACTTCAAAAGGAACAATAAACTGAGATTCATTGCTGTCTTTTTTGTGTAAATTGCTATGAGCAATTTTCTCACATGTAATAGAAAGAGATCAATTTATTTCCCCTTTCTGCATCTCATCTTTGTACACCAATAATAGATAACTAGATACAGATACCTCCTATCTTTCTCTATTCTTCATCCCACTTTCAAAGATAGCTACTAGGTGAATAATATAGTTTCCGTGTTTCATCACTAAAATGAAACCTGAATGGGAGAGGTCTGGACAACAGGAATGGGGGAAGTCCAATTTCAGTCCTGAAAAATAACAATAGATAAAAACTTGTTGTGGGAATTACATGCTTGTAAAAAGACTTACTATTAAAAAAATGTGAATGGGTTTAGAACCACTCCCTACCACACACAGAAAGTAAGTGGAAAATATAAATACCATGATCTCCATGTAAACTACTACAAAATAAAGAGGAAAATCATGAAAACAGAGGCAGAGCTCACAGCCTTCTCCTAAGGATGCAAACAAATATAGTCTCTGTGGAAGAACAGAAAACCACAAGGCAGGCAAAGGTGGAGGATAGAGGCATCATGAGCAGATGCACAGATAGATGGGGAGAAGGTTGAATTTCAGGACACAGAACTGTCATCCTCACGGGAGGCAGCAAAGAATAGCATTTACTCTTGGGGTAAGTTGAATCACTGATGTAGTGGACAATCTACAGATCCATTCCTAGAAGTTATTAGAAAAAGAAAAATTGATTTGTAAACAATAAAGTCGAAGCTCATTAAAAAACAAAGGATGAAGAGAAAGATGCCACTCTCAGAATTACAGGATTACCAAGGATTCATCAAGGACAGAAGCAAAATTAAAAGCCTAATGAAAGAAATATTTCCTAACTGGTTGAAATTATTTGTACATGGGGCTCTACAAGTTATTAACAAAATGGATAATATCTCCCTCCCAAATCTTGCCAGCATTGTCAATCAACTAACACAGAACGATGGAGCAACATTATACAGAGTTTTGAAGCAAATATGAATAATTGTATGAATAATTTTACTCACAGCTGAGCTGCTTCAATGTGTGAGGAAAACAGAAAGACATTTTTAGATAAGCAAAGACTGGGCAACATATCATTCATTTACACTTCTTGAAAAAAATTACCTGAAACCGCACTCAGATGATAGAAAAATTTAAACAAAGAATTTAAGGAACAGGGAAATAAACATTGTAAATTGGAGTCTCAGAAGCAAATGTCTTACAGGAGGAGGGCTAGTCATAAAAATGTGCAAATTGGCTGACACAAGGCAATACAAAGGAATCATATTTGTGGCAAACTGGAAATTTCAAGCCCCATCTAAAGTCACTGAAATGCAAACGCTGAAAATACATCCACTGCCTCCTTCTGGCCAGAGGAGCACCACCAATTTTCTACCTCTGATATGAAAACACACTCCAGTTTTCCCTGTGTGGGCTCACAGCCCTAATTTAGCAGTTTGCTTGGATGATCAGGTAGAGAATGAGCAATGCTGGGCCCCACAGTGTTTCCAGCATTTTCTCCAGTCCCCACCTATTCCCACCTGTCAGGATGCATCACACCACTTTACCGTATAGTTCATGAGGAACTTGGTACCACCTTTCAAGATGGTTAAAACAACCACAAATTTTGTTCTATTCCAGTACTAGTTAACAAAGCCTAACATCGATACATGATTGGGACACTCTGCCAAGAAACTTAAATTGACCCAACAAGACATATTTTTCACCTTTTTAAGCGGCATGGAAACTTTGCCAATCTTAATGGAAAGTAATTTTTGCAATACATTTAAGATCAGAGATTCACTGGTTCCTTAAACCTTATATTAATTGGCTAAGTATTTCATGCTAATTGGAAAAAAGCATTAACTGTCAAGTTTAAGATTTGTCTGGTTGTGTAATGGTTTATATCAAAGATCTGATTATATCTGCATTAATCATGTTTTGTTTATTTCTTTGTTTGTTTTTTGGTTTTGTTTTTGTTTTTATCCTCACCCGAGGATATTTTTCTATTTATCTTCAGATAGAGTGGGAGAGAGGGAGAGAGAGAGAGAGAGAAACATCGACATGAGAGAGACATATCGACTGGTTGCCTCCCCCATGACCCAGACCAGGGCCAGGGACAAACCACAACTGAGGTACGTGCCCTTGGCCGCAATCGAACCTGCGACTGTTTGGTTCTCAGGCCAACACTCTAACCACTGAGCCAAACCGGCCAGGGCTGCATTAACAATATTTTAAAATCTGTATTAACAGTTGAGCTTGAACTTTATAAAAATTATGGAAAAAGAAAGATTAAAAAAATATAGAAAAGTATTTTATAAAATTCTGAATTATTTCCATATTAATATTTCTGTACTCAAATTTTTCTACATTGTGCTTTTTACTGTATAAAGCCAATTAAATTTTTTAATGATCTACAATTTTGGCAATGAATATGAATTACTTTTGAATGGATAATATTTATATTATTTATAATAATTTATTATAAAATACAATAAAATAGATAAGGGGTTAATTTCCAAAATATATAGAGTACTCACACAACTCAACAAAAGGAAGACAAAAACCCAATTAAAAAATGAGCAGAGGACCTAAAGAGACACCTCTGCAAACAGGACATACAAATGGCCAAGAGACATATGAAAAAATGCTCAAGGTCACTAATCATCAGAGAGATGCAAATTAAACAACAATGAGGTATCATTTCACACCTGCCAGAATGGCTGCCATCAACAAATCATCAAACAACAAGTGTTGTCGAGGGTGTGGAGAAAAGGGGACTCTAGTACACGGCTGGTGGAAATGAAGACTGGTGCAGCCACTATGGAAAACACTGTGGTGTTACCTCAAAAAATTAAAAATTGAACTGCCATTTGACCCAGTGATCCCACTTCTAGGAATATACCCTAAGAAGCCTGAAACACCAGTCATAAAGAATATATGTATCTCTATGTTCATAGCAGCACTATTTATAACAGCTAAGATCTGGATACAGCCCAAGTGTCCATCAGTAGAGAAGTAGATAAAAAAGCTGTGATACATATACACAATGGAGTACTATGCAGCTGTAAGAAAGAAAGATCTCTTATCCTTTGAGACGACATGGAAGGACCTAGAAAGTATTATCCTAAGCAAAACAAGCCAAGCAGAGAAAGACAAATATCACGTGATCTCACTTATTTCTGGAATATAATGAACTAAACAAACTGATGAACAAAACAGACCCAGAGTCATAGAAGTAGTGTACAGACTGACAATCCTCAGACGAGGGGATGGGGGAGAAGGGAAGAGATAAACCACAGAACTTATATGCCTGTATGCATAACCGATAGACATAGACAACAAAGCTGGGGTCAGGGAGGGGTGGGAATGGGGAGGAGGGTGTCAATGGGGGAAAAAGGAGAAACAGCTGTGACAAAAATAAATTAATAAAAAAGTAATAATCTTGTTATGTCAGCTACAACATGGGATGAATCTCAAAATAATTGTGCAGAATAAAAGAACTGTATAGCTCCACTAATATTAAAATGATAATGAATTTTTAAAAATACAATAAAATAAACAACATTCTAATCTGGTCACTTAATATGTGGTCACGTCATTTTCTTTTAGAACATGCTGATTTGAATTAATGGCATAATTGTTCAAACATTCTAAATAGCAGGCCCTGATTACCAGTCAATAGTGTGAAACACATTTTGTGTAAGATTGTTTTTTAAAAGGCCACTAGTAAAAATGAAAGTTAAGGCTACACTTGCCTCAAACCGTTTACACACACAAAAAAAATTATAAATTGTTTAAAAGGTAAACATTCAAATAAATTAATGTAAGATAAGGAGTATCGGTAAATATGTGTGACCACATTATACATTTTAGCTAAAATCAAGTTGTTGCTTCTCTTCCTCATCATTCAGCCAAAGCACAATCCTTAAATCAATCAAAGAAGAGAATTGCTTCGTCTTGCTTTTTGGTACCTTTAGAGGTCTTTGGATTCTTTGAATCTCTTAGTATAGAAGCCTGACATGTTTAAGTAGGCATCAGGTAAAACAATAAAACTCTGATTACAGAATTTAGGCATCAACCAATGAAGAGAAATTTTAGGACTCTCTAAAGGAATACCAAGGAATCTCTAGTCTACTTACATTTTACTTGACCTTCACTCAGGCTGTTATGTTTTGATCATCTCAACTCAACATTCTTCAGCTCTATGTGATTGCTCATCCCAAGAATCCCACAGACATTTGTGGAAATATTCCTAGTGTTATTTTCTACCATCTTTCATTGAATGCAACTTTTCACTTTTTGTTCCCTTTCCATTATGACCTAACTATTAATTTGAATATATGCTCAAGTTCTAATTTTTATTGCTTTAACATTCTCACATAATTATCACATGTTATCTATATATCTTACAGATGGTTACTTATTTACATTATTATGAATACATGCCTTTGTCTTCCATGTGAAACTATAAACTCTTTATATGTAGGGATAGTATCTGATTGCTAAAATGTGCCTAAAGTCTGAGGTAATGTTATATAGACCTACATATTAATTGTAAACATGAATGTTAAAAATTATAAAAGCAAAACTAGAATGAGTTTCCAACTGTAAAATTATAATATTTCAGATTTAATACCTATAAATTGAGTCATATATACACAGCAGTACTTTATTTCAACTAAAATCTCTAAAATAACAATTGTTTTTTTTTAAGGTAGGTATAATTATTTAAGCAACAAAAACAAACAGAGAAACCAAAAATTGCATATCTGGATGTTTGAATTTTCCTATTTTATTATCACTATACAGGGACTGTATTTAAATGATCACCAAGAAATTTACGGTTTGAGTCCAAAATGGAAAAGAAAAAAGAAAAATTAAGAACACAACATTTTGTCAACAGCACTCTAAAGAGATTGTAATACTGATAAATGTGAACAAATATTGTAAAATGCTATTATCTCATAGAAGAGGCTTAAAAGGAAAAACATTAATAAAGTATACTTTGGTTCCATTGGGATTCAGCAAGCTCTCCTGTGAAGCTATTCCTTAGCATTATTGAAAAACAAACAAAGAACCCTGAAGCCTAGTCTTCTCTTGTTAACCTGTGCTCGTTGTAAAAGAGAAAGCTGTGATAAGAGACTAAATAAAACTGGCATTTGCCAAATGACTCTAATCCATCTTCCCAAAGATTGGTTCTCATTAATTTCAGGAACTACAGTCACAACTAGAAAATCAGCAGCAGCCACAAAAGTGAATAGACAGCTGCTTCAGTGACGGGTTCTGAA